>OX421490.1:8460769-9757436 GCA_949126895.1 Eilema caniola | reverse complement strand
ACTGCTGCTATTGCCAAAGTCACTAAAGTGTAGCTTATTGCATAGTGATGCACATGATGGTAGAATTCATAATGATCCTCTGTGACGTTGGCAGCTCTTAAATCCTTGATCTTTTCTCCAAGCTTGGTTAATTCGTCCAAATCTAAGTCAGCGGTTTCATTTTTGCGTGGAGTTAAAGAAATGTTAATCACATGATTAATCTGTGCAATCTGTGGGCTATAAACATCTGCATCAAAACTTAACGTATTCGATAATTTGGTGTTTTGAGCGTATACAGTAAGATGGTGCTCTCGGATAATACAGTTCGGCTTAAGCTTAATGATGTGCGCTCCCTGCACTTGCTCCACGTTAACTTGATCTCCGCACATAAAGCGTAGTGTGCATTGAGTACAACAATAAAACCAATAAGTATTGATGTTACTTAATTGTATCCATTTGTTATTGCACGTAGCTGTGATGGTTTGACAATTACGCAACGATGCGTCAGGCTGGCATAAATTGTTATCGGATTTTAGATTATATATAAGGGTGTGCACGTAGCATAGGTAGGTAAATGAGCTTGTGTGCACGCACCACTGTACTTCATTCTCATTTAAAGGAATGTATGTGTCCTTTTTCATATTTATTGCTACGTAGTCAGATAGCGGTACGACAGATATCGTGCTATTTGCTTGTCGAAGAGGAATCGTAATAATTAGATATAGCTCGTAACTATCTTTAGTAACTAGGGGTATGTTTATTTCAAATATGAAATAATGACTAGTTAATCGAGCTCTGACCTTCAATAACTGATAAATCGTAGCGATTTCTAAGTGTATATGCTCAATCGGTAGTGACAAGTCTTTCGTCAACTGTCCTGCTATGATGTTCAGTTCTTCTAACATTTGTTGTGGAGATAGAATGTGCGTATTAAATTGCTGATGATGAACGTCGGTTAACATTTCCACCAATTTGTCTTGAATCCCTCGGATACTAGAAATAAGCGTTTGGGTAATGATGGCTGATATGGTGAAGTCATTCAGAACTTCAACCGTTTTAAGGTGCTCGTTTATGATAAGTGTTGCATTAACCAACTCGTTTAGACGCCCGTCAATAACTTTATGCTGTTTATTAATAGATTCCTCAATTCTTTGCAATACATTGTATTCTCCTTCAACCACAGATGTCTGATTTTTCCATAAAGTAGCTAAATACCTTTGATTTTCTCGAAGCATAGTGATGTCCTTTTGATATTGTTCTGCGAAATGATCGTCCAGTACTCCGAATAGTGTATTCGCAAGGTATCCTACACCGTTGATAAGACCACGTCGCGTGCGCGATCGCGTGTCATTATGCTGACCAAGTAGTACTTGGTTAGTGAACTGTAATTCTTGGTAACTGTGACGTAGCTGCAACAGAATTACGTCACACTGTGATAGTGAACTAACTCGTGCGCAAGTTTGCTCAAGATATTTTTGATATTTTTCTAAAGCTATTATCCCGTTCCAGTAAGGGTCCATGTTGTAGTAAACAACAAGTTTCCATTGATCTCGTATTAATTTCATGTTGCTAATTTTGTCGAAGAACAACCCTTGATGCTTGTTTAGTTGTGTTATATTGTAAGTTGCATAGGAACTGCTTGTTAAGGTAGTTATAAGTAAAAACAACGATAAACACATAGCCAAAAAGCCTTTGTTAGGTTTCAACCGAGTCTTGCTACTCGTTATACTTTGATTTGCTTGATTTACCGTGTCTTGTTCATCTGGTACCACAGTTAAGCTCGACGGAGGTATAGGTAATATTGAAAGTTTGACTATTGGCCTCTGTATGACTCCATTCCTCGTTTTTAAGGAGACTATTCTCACTAATCCGTCAGACCCCTTATGTACTTCAACAACTCGACCCATCATCCATTTGCCAGCGGGTAGATTGTCGTCGTGAATCGTAACCATATCTCCGATCTTTAAATTTTCTTGCTTTTTAAACCACTTGCTCCGTACTGATAATTGCGTTAGGTATTCAACCTTAAAACGTTTCCAGATATCCTGTGCTAGCTTATGAGCTAAGTGCCATCGGGTTCTCGCATCCTGTGCGGTTTCTATAATAGTATTTCCAGCTCTTCCAGCAAGGAAATGTGACGGTGTTAAGAAATCTAAATCCTCCACATCTTCAGACAATGGACACAACGGACGCGAGTTTATACATGCTTCTAACTGTGATAAAAGTGTGCTGAACTCCTCGAAGGTCAGCTTCTGGTCACCTACGATACGTTTAAGGTGATATTTTATGCTACGAATACCTCGCTCCCAGTATCCTCCTCCCGAAGGGAAAGATGGTGCGTTAAAATGCCACTCGATCTTAAGATCGGTAATTTCTTTAAAGAATGCTTCATCTAAAGTACTCTTCAGATTATGAAATTCTTGATTTAGATTTCGGTTAGCCCCGACAAAATTGCTACCGTTATCGCTAAACATATGTCGAGGTGCCCCTCTCCTGGCAGCCATTCTTCGAAGGGCTGCTAAAAATGCTGTACTGCTAAGATCCGAAACCAACTCTAGGTGTATGGCTTTCGTCACCATACAGATAAATAACGCGACGTAACCTTTACTTGTTTTGATACCCCGCCCTTTGTGGGCCTTTATTTCAATAAATCCAGTGTAGTCAACACCTGTATAATAGAACGGAGGTGCTGGATTGACCCGAGCTGCAGGTAAGTTTCCCATCAGTTGACATTGTAGCTTAGGGTCATGCTTTCGACATTGGACACATTTTCGTACCTCCTTCTTAACTGCTCGGTTTCCAGAAATAATCCAGTACTGATGCCTTAAGTTTGATAATGTCAAGCGCGGACCACCATGATAGGTAAGTAAATGTGCTTGTTCTATTAAACGCGTCGTAAAGATACCGCCATGAGGGAGTATAATAGGATATTTCATATCGCTATGAATTTGAGCATTTTTCAAACGACCTCCAACCCGTAGAATTCCATTGCTGTCTAAAAAAGGGTTTAAATTTAATAATTTGCTTGTATTTTGAACCATTTTATGCTTTCGATAATGCTCAATATCATCTTGGAATTCGCATCGCTGTACATATTTAATGATAAGTTGCTTTGCTTGCTTTAATTCTCGTAACGTAAGATATGCTGACCTTTGTTTACATTCGCTAGTAGTTTTGTCAAATGCACGCAATATCCACGCTAAGATTCTAATTGTTTTTGCTAGTGAACTATACTTTAGTAATAGCTCTAAAATAATGCTGTTATCGCTATTTTTCTGAATACAATTGACTTGCTTCCCGTTAATTTCTTCTTCTTTGGTAGTGTACTTAGTTTGATTTTCGTCACCCATAAATGATTTTAACCATTTATCCTGTCCTTGCCACCAAAGAGATGAACCTGCTAATTGAGACGCTAAGAGCCCTCTACTTGCTGCGTCAGCAGGATTCTCACCTGATTTCACATAACGCCAACAGTTTGGTGGTATAGTTTTTGTGATGGTTTTGACACGATTGGATACGAAAGTTTTCCATCGATTTGGATCGCCTTGTAGCCAACCCAGGACCACCATAGAATCGGTCCAACCGTAGATTTCTATTTCTACTTGAGGAAGAGATTGTATAACCTTGCTCATCAGTTTTGCTAATAGTTCAGCACCAGATATTTCTAACCGAGGTAGTGTTATAGTTTTGCTACACGGAACCAAACGAGATTTAGAAGTAAGCAGAATCACCTTTACTTGATCTTTGGTTACGATTCGTGCGTAAATAACGCTAGCGTATGCTTTAAGTGACGCGTCACAGAATCCATGTAACTGTATGACGTCACCTTGATGATACCCGATCCACCTGGGTACTTCACATTCGTTTAAGTGGTAGATATCTGATCTGATTTTTATCCATTCGAGATTGATATTTTCTGGCAATACATCATCCCATTGTAAATTAGCTGTCCACACCTTTTGAAATAATAATTTCAAACTAGTGGTTAGTGGCCCCAACCATCCTAGGGGGTCAAATAATTTGGAAATTTCCAATAAAATTATTCGTTTAGTGTTAGTGCTGCTTGTTTGCTTGACGATATCATATCTAAATATAAATGTATCCCTTTGCGAGTCCCAGCGTATACCCAAAGTTTTCGAGGTCCCTTCTGATTTAAAGTTAAATATTGGTTTCCCTTGATTTCCTTCTTCGCTTATAGCTTCTAGCAGTTGTGGTTCGTTTGAAATCCACTTCCTAAGAGTGAACCCTCCTGATTTCATTATACTGTTGAGGTCCGCAATCAGTTGCTTCCCACTGTCAAGGTCATGAACACCGTATATAACGTCATCGACAAACATGGCTTCTTCGACCACCTGTGCTGCTTGAGGATACCTTTGTCGTTCATCCGCTGCTAGTTTTTTCAGGGTCATCATCGCAAGAAATGGAGATGCCTTGACCCCAAATGCTACTGTAGTTAACTGATATGATTGTATGGGTTGATATTTTGACTCTCTCCATACGATATGTTGAAACACTTGATCCTCCTCGTTAACCATAATTAGTCGATACATCTTTTCGATATCTGATGTAAATGCGTATTTATAAGTACGCTATTTTAAAATTAAGGACTGAAGGTCCTTTTGCAGTTTCGGCCCTTTGTACATCATATCGTTGACGCTGAAACCACTTGATGTCTTCGCTGATGCGTTAAACACTACTCTGAGCTTCGTAGTAGATGATTCCTCACGTTGTACGGAGTGATGAGGTAGAAAACAAGGTACCGACGATGTATCATTACTCTTATGCGTATAATTAGATGGAATCATATGCTGTAATATGCAGTATTCGCTCATAAATTTCTTGTATTGAGCTGCTAAATTCGGCTGCTTTTCAAATTTATTTTCTAAGCTCCGCAACTGGCCTATGGCCTTGCTTTTCGATAACCCTAATTTATCGTGTACTTCCTGCTTCATAGGCAACTTGACCTCATACCGACCGTCCGGACGACGCTTCGTGGTGGATGAAAACAGGTCTATGCATTTCTGTTCTTCTGAAGATACCTCGGAGTTGACCTCTATGTCTTCCACCTCCCAAAATCGCTGTATGTCCTCGATATTGTTTAATATCACGTTGCAGTGATAAGATTGCATTTTCCCAAATAAAATCCAACCTAGTTGGGTTTGCTCTGCTAACGGTAGGGACGGCTCTTCTGCTCTGCTGATTCCTCCCATCTTTATCATAGCATAAATATCTGATCCAAGCAATAAGTCTATAGGTCGGCTTACGTAGAACTCCGGATCTGCTAAATCGATATTCTGAATAAACTGCCATGATGGTTTTGTGAAAGTAGTTTGAGGTAATTTTTTAATCAAGTTATTCATGATAAGTACGTCAGTGCTAAATTTAAAATCATTATTAATAGACATGCACGTAACGCTGATCATTCCTTTAGAGTTAGTTGCTTTCTCCCCTATACCATAAATAACACCCCTACAGAAGTTTCTTTTCGCACCCAGTCGCTGAGCAGCGCTTTCTGATATCAAGGAGATTTGTGAACCTTGGTCTATTAGTGCCCTCATAATATGGCATGTTCCCTCTTCAGAAATAATTTTGATAAGTGCTGTGGCAAGTAGTATTTTTCCTGTGCCAGCTTTTGATACGTGCAAGTTGTTTCCCACGGATTCTGACGCCGCAGGTGTAGGTACGTTGTTGCTATGTGTCGGCTTAGCTTTGACGATAGCGTCATGTATCAAAGTGTTGTGTTTCCCATTGCATTTGCGACACCGCTTCGTTGAAATGCATTGCTTTCCATTATGGTTAAATAAACAATTTATGCAAGTTTTAGTTCTTTAGCCTTTTTTAATTTTATTTCACTGGACAAAGAGTTGAAATTCGAACAATGGAAAAGGCTATGATCTTCACCGCAAAGCGGGCATTTAATTGCGGTAATGTTAAATGATTTGTTGGGATTATTTTGATTATTGGAATTATAGGGCTTCTTCCCCGAGGTCTGCTGTTTAGAATGATGCTGTGTCGAGGACTTTGGTATAACCTGATCCTGCTTCCGTTTTGCTGACTCGAGACGAGTGAATTTACTTTCTAAGTAAGATAGGAATTCCTTCAAAATAGGTAAATCCCGTGGATTTGTCAGTGAATCCATATAGTCATTGTATGTTTCACTGTCCAGTTTTTGGGACAAGATATGGACTAAAAGTGGGTCCCAAGATGTTACTTCGACGCCCAAATTCTCGACCGCATGAAGCGTTTCAAGCGTGACGTCATGCATCTTCTTTATTTGTGGTAAAGACTGCTGCTGATTAATAGTAGGTAACGCTAATAATGTATTTAAATGCGCTGTAAAGATTATTTTTTTGTTGTTATAGCGGTTGTTGAGAATATCCCAACATGCACTATAATTTTCTGAGCTAACGTGAAGATGCTGAATTAGCCTCTCAGGTTCCGAACGCAATCTCCCTTTTAAAAATTGCATTTTTTGAGCCAAGGACAGAGACGGATTATCATGAATGGTTTCTTTAAATAGATCTTTGAATGACGTCCACTGCTGATAATTTCCGGAAAAAGTTGGTATTTCAATATTTGGAACCATTTTTTCCCGGTGAGATGACGACCAAAGTTTTTGATTGACGGCCTTTTTTAGAGCTATATACTTTGATTCATGTTTAGTAAATAATGCCTCATACTCTTCATCCTCTCCGTTTAATTCCATGTGTATACTCCAGTGCAGAGAATCTATGGTTGACCAACGACACTGTAATTCCTTTAAAATATCTTCGAACTCCCATTTCTCGTTGATTTCAGCCAAATTGATAGTATTAACCGTTCTGATAAACGCTTTAAAGTTAACAAATTGCTTTCGAAGCAAATCGTCTGACTTGCTTGTTGCTCCTCTCGACACCATCAATGGTCGAGGAGCTTGTACTGCCGAATCTGATGATACGTCTTCTGACCTTATTGCACCCGTTCTCGCTTTCTCTACTGGAGGTTCCGATGTAGAGGTAGATGCCCCTGTCACTTCCTCACGCTGCTGCTTAATCCGCTCCTTAGCAGATAGAGGCTTTGGTATGCTCATATTCCGAATTTTTGAAATAAGGATGTTCCGTAACACCTAGCGCACAGATGCTGTCGTGATTATTTCTATACTCCGCCCAATAATTTTCAAGGATATCTAATCGCCTTTGAAAATAATCTGCTGTTCTCCTCTCTAAACCTGCTTTTTGTAAATTCTTGATACATTTTTCGATAGCGTCGGTGAGTTCCACCTGGTTGATATATAAATTCTCCATATTGCTTATTCTAAAAATTTGGAAAGATCTTACTTGGAAACCGCTGACTGATTTTCTCTCTGTACTTTCTGCTCTGCTTACTCTGCTGTCCTCGCTCCTGCTGACTGCTAGAATTCACCAAACCACGGCACTTGCACAAGGTCAACCGCTTCACACCCACGATATTCGCGAAAGGCTTCGAAGGACCAAATTTGTAGGGGGTTCGATTCCCGACAAATAAAAGATAAGTTTTTAGTTAGAAATGTAATTATAGATCACGAATGATACACTTTATGCCGCGAAGCTACGGTTTGGTCGCGCCCGATTCCCGTAAGATCTTAGGTTGAACTGTTCAATTATATGGCAATCGGTGCGACCGCTCCGTTTCCGCGAAAGTTGCTAAGGCTAGCATTTTATAATGTACGTGGCCCGTACAGTGTGTGGGTATTATTTCATGAAAGTGAGCAGAGATCATAATCGTATGGCTTACGGGTCATGGTTTTGAGTACAGCTTCTGCCTTTAAGAAGATTGTCTTGCCCGCGCCACCCCAAACAGTTATACCAATAATAGATTGACATAATAAGAGGTAAACTAGTTTTAATGTATTAAAGTTTGATGACCCTCTGAGAGATCTGAAAGTGTGCATAAGGCGTACCACTCTCAACGACAGGGTATTGATCTGTTCCCTCCATTTTAGAGCGTTATCAATGTGTACTCCCAAATACTTAACACAATTTGTTCTGGCTATCGACATACATGAACATGGAGAGATGGAACCCCTGCAGGAATGAGCAAAGATTGTGAAGGTCTTTGCTCGGTGACTCGACTAATGGCAAAGGGCATGAAGGAAGTTTTGTCCAAGTTTAGCGATAACAAATTATTGTTAAGCCAATTCATGACTGCTGATAGAGGTTTTCATCGAGCATCTCTCTAGAGTGGGGCCGGACCTGGCGGATACCCAGTTCGGGTTCCGCCGTTGGCGTTCCACTGTGGATGCCATCATGCGTGTGAGGACTCTGGCGTCAGACGCAGGTCATTACCGGACACGGTAACTTCGGGCGGTGCCTGCATCTGATGGGCATAGAGCCAACGCCCGAGTGCCATCACTGCGACGCGAGCGTGGACTCGGGGCTGCACACGCTCACCGAGTGTCCGGCGTTTGAAACGCCGAGGCGGGAGCTTGTGACGGCCCTAGGGGTGAGAGTGCTCACGCTCTCCACCCTGCTCGCGGCGATAGTCCGCTGCGCGGATGCGTGGGCGGCCAGCGCCTCCTTCTGCGAGCAGATCATGCTCGTGAAGGAGACAGCAGAGCGGGCGCGGCGCAGCGAGCGAGAAAGACTCGCGGACATCACGGCGCGGCGCGCATCGTAGGAAGATGCGCGCCTCCCCCCCCCATATCGGGGGCGAGTCGGGGACTGCGTGGTCCCCCCGCCCGATGAGGGCCAGACCGAGAGGAATGGCCCTGGGTCAGCCGGGGTGCGAGGGATATGTCAAAAGACAACCTCACCTCCGGCCTAGCAAATCGACCCACAGACGGCGTGCGGTTTAGTCGGTTCGAGTCCGACATAACCTCCCCCTTCGGCTCCGAAGGGGGGGGGTATCCGTGGGGATTTCCCGCACGTAAAAAAAAAAGATAGAGGTTTTCATTATTACTGATGTTATGACAATTAAAACAACTGTTTACATTTAAAAAATACTTACTAGCTAACTTAATTATAAAAATACATCAGTACATTGTCATCATTAACGTAACAAAACAAAGATGGTATAAGAAATGTATATAGAGATATTCTAGATGCTATATATAACTGTTATGACCACAAAGTCGCTACACATTCTGTTAAACAGGATGGCCAGCACCTGCAGCTTTTTCGTTGATAATAGCTATAATATGAATAAAATTAACAATGAACAAATTTTAACAATTAAGTCTAAGCCTACGAGAAAAGCCCATTGTAAGAAACTTTTTATTTATTATCAGAATGTTAGAGGCCTTCGCACTAAAACTAATGATTTCTACAATAGTGTTACCATGTGCGGCTATGATTTTATTTTTATCAATGAAACTTTTCTTATAGAATCTGTGTATGACTCGGAGCTATTTCCCGCGGACTATATAGTCCTACGTAAGGATCGTGCTGGCGATGTAGGTTGGGGTGGTGTTTTATTAGCTGTAAAGAATTGTTATACAGTTAAGTTAATTGAGGATATAGATAACCTAACTGCGGCCAAAGAAATATTATTTGCATTAATAACTTGGAAAAATGTAACGTTGCTAGTTTGTGTTGTGTATTTACCACCTAACTATAAAGATCAACAATATTTGAATGTTCTAACGTGTATGGAAAATGCCATTTCGACATATTCGAAGTATCAGTTCCTAATTATTGGTGATTTTAATTTGAATTCTTGTAGTGCTCATGTAAAGCTCCACTTTAGTGAATTTCTGAGTTATTGTAAGTTGAGACAATGTAACAATTTTCAAAATAAGAATGGACGCATCTTAGATTTGGTCCTAACTACACTTCACCCTGATGCTGTGGCTGTAACATCGGATATTGTACCGTTGGTGAAAATTGATGCCCACCACCCACCTATGGAGGTATTAGTCTCCATGCCGAGAAGTGCAGCGACCAACAATATACGGAACGTAAAGACTAACCAGGGTTTGATCTTTGAACGAAATTTCCGGAAGGCAGATTTCCATGGCCTATATTCTGATATTGCTGGTGTTAATTGGACAGAGTTGCTGCTACAGCGTGATGCGAATGTGGCTGTGGATATGTTGTACAGCAAATTAAACAGTGCAATTGATACGCATGTGCCATTAAAGAAATCGACAACTAATCAGAAATATACATATCCCTCGTGGTACACAAAGGAAATAATTTATTATATAAGATGGAAGTATTATCATTTAAAAAAGTTTAAAATTTATGATTTGCAATTTAATAGAGAATTATACAAATACTATAGATCTAAAGTTAAAGAACTGATTAGTGTAGCTTACAAAGAATATATGCATAACATAGAGAATAATATAGCTCATGACCCGGCCAATTTTTGGGAATATGTTAAAAGCAAGCGGAAAAATACGCATCAAAATAAAGAATTTACTTGCGATGGTGTAACAGTTGGGGGGCAGGATGCGGTCGATGCTTTTGCGCGGTATTTCGGGTCGATATTTCACCCAAACATACCGGTATTGGATCCCGAAATGGCGGAGCGCGATGCAACCGGCACGGGATATTGTGCCAGCAGCTTCAGCGTAGGACGCATAAATGCTTCGGAGCTGAGACGAGCGGTCCAACGACTTAAGCCATTCTCTGCATGTGGTCCTGATAATATACCCCCTTTCTTACTTAAGGATTGTATATCTGTCTTCGAAGAGCCTCTCTTGCATATTTATAACCTATCACTTCAGCAAGGTCTTTATCCAAGCAACTGGAAAGTTTCCAGAATAACACCGGTACCTAAGAGTGGTTCTTCAACTGACATAACAAATTTGAGACCCATAGCAGTGTTGTCTGTTTTTGGAAAAATCTTTGAGTCCATTTTAAGCAGCTGTATATTCAAGCAAATCAATAAATATATAGACAATTCGCAGCATGGATTCCGCCCAGCACGCTCTGCTCTGACTAACCATATTCACTTTGTTGACTGTCTGCGGTCTCGGGTCACAGCAGGATGCCAAATTGATGCAGCATACTTCGATTTTAGAAAAACCTTCGATTTAGTGGATGAAGTTTGCGTCGTTAGGGTTTTCTAAACAGCTTTTAAAATTTATGGCAGATTACCTGAGAAATCGCAGGCAGTACGTTAAGATTGGGCACCATATGTCGCGTGAATTCTATACCAGGTCAGGAATAAGCCAGGGCAGTAATCTGGGCCCAGTGCTGTTCTTGATTATGATTAACGACCTGCCAAGTGTCCTTCATAGTGCTGAGTGTCTTCTTTTTGCCGATGATTTAAAGCTTTTCCTTCCTGTCACTATCGATACAGATTGTGTAGCACTGCAGGCAGACATCGACGCGGTTGTTACATGGAGCATTAAAAACAAACTATCTTTTAATGTCTCCAAATGTAAAACAATTACATTTACTAGATCCCGTGATCCAATTGTGGCAATATATGAACTGGCAGGAACACCCACTGGAGCGTGTATCCACAATACGTGACTTAGGCATAATCATGGATAGTCAACTGAACTTTCGCGAACATATTAAACAAATATGCAAGAACGCCAATAAATCCCTGGGATTTATAATTAGAACCTCTTTTGAATTTAAGAATATAGAAGTTGTTAAGTTGCCGTACAATGCGTATGTTCGGAGTGTGCTGGAGTATAATGCAATAACATGGAATCCCACAGAACACCTGTACACACTAATGGTTGAGAGGGTCCAACGCAAATTTGCACGATACCTATACAGGCGTGCCTATGGTTACTACCCGTTTCTTTACCCTTCCATGTTCGTATCAGGGATGATTGGTCTCGATACGCTGCACTTCAGGCGAGAGTTCATGTTGATAATGCACTACTATCTATTGCTAAATAATAAGGTAGACAACCCATCGGTGCGTGAGTGCATCCAGTTTTACGTGCCGGACAGGTACTTACGAGGGGCTGGAAGGCGACAGCATCAACTTTTTACATGCCCGTCGGCATGGCGCTTTCTGGCATGGAATAGCCCTACTTTTAGAGGTGTACAGTCCCTAAATAGCTTTTTGGAAATGAATCCAGATGCAGACATATTCTATGACAAGCTTAGTACCATTAGTGTAAGTGTAAGAAAGCATCTATGTCATTTATAATTTAATGTTTGAATAATTTAATGTAATTTGATTATTAATACAGATATTTACGTATTGTACACTTTTGACATTTTAATTATATATATTTGATGAATTGTAAAATGAATTCTAATTTGTTTGACTTTATAATTTTAATGCATTTATTGACATTCTAATGTATAAATATAAATAATACTTTGATGAATTGTAAATTGATTTCTAATTTAATTTGTCTTTCTAATTGTAATTCATCTATTGACATTCTAATCTATAACATATAGCATATAAGCGTTTTGGTGTATACTGTAAGCTTATATTGCTAACATCATGTAAATAAATAAATAAATAAACAAACTTTATGTAGGAAAAGGTGTCTAGGTACATATTACCAACTATTTGCATATCTCGCAGCTTCAGAGGAGCATTATTTTGTTTGTATAAATTCCAGGTTTAACTCCCGCTTCCCAAAATGACAAATACTGATAATGGAACTGATTCGGAAACGGGCCAGTTTACAAGGGACAGTTAACTAATTTCACAAATTGTTTGTTTTGCCTTCTATCACCGATAACGTTCCTTGCCGCAGTGTGGATATGTCACAATTTTCCACTCCAACGAATGTTCGTTTAGCTGATACTAATTTTCATGAACCTGTACTTTGATTAATATTAGGCGCTGATCCTTTTTGAGAGATTTTAGGTACCCAAAAATTTAAATTAGGTACAGGAAATCCGACTTTACAAGAAACTCGCCTCGGGTGGATTGTGTCTGGTCCAATAAATAGCGATTTTTCGGATTCTCCTATTAAATGCAATTTTACGAAAATTGATGACGTTCAAAGCCAACTCGCGCGCTTCTGGCAACTCGAAGAAGTTAGCCCCAAATTACCTGAATATTCTAGTGAAGAAAAAATGTGTGAGGAACATTTTGTGAAAAACACAAAACGCCTTGACGACCCTAGTGTTTTAGATAGATCATCTCAGCGAGCGAAAAATTGTTTCCTTTCCTTAGAGCGCAAATTGATTGGTTCATACGGCAAAATGTATAAAAGCTTTATGACGGAGTATGACTCATTAGGTCACATGTCCGAATACACTTCACCAGAATTAAAACCGAACTCGTATTTCATTCCACATCACGGTATAGTGCGCAAAGCTAGCACCACGACGAAATTAAGGGTGGTTTTTAATGCCAGCAGCCCTACTACTTCCGGATTGTCATTCAATAATCTGCAAATGGTCGGAACTACCATCCAATCTTCGGCACCCGAACCCCCCCCCCATAGACCTAGGTGACCTAGGTGAGGCCGCAGCCGTAGGTCTGTTGGTAGTCCTGGGACATCCTTCCGAGGGCTTACCCGGGGCTACCAACCGCAGGCCATAAGGCGGCGGCTGTACGTGAGGGGTAGCATCCATGAAGGATTTTCACTCAAGTTAAAAAAAAATAATCTTCGGATATTATAAAGACTTGGGCTGATTTATTGAAACAATTACCGAACTAAAACATGTTACGCATTCCCAGAATTGTCGTATGTGATTCTTACACGTCACTTGAGTTCTACATTTTCACGGACGCATCAGAGCGTGCCTACGGGGCATGTTTATATGTTCGTAGCACCAACGACCAAGGTGAGGTATCTGTGCGGTTGTTGATGGCTAAAAGCCGAGTAGCTACTATAAAGCCGACCGCAATACCTCGGCTTGAGCTGTGTGGAGTTGGTGCTACATTATATGAGAAGGCCAGTAACTCACTTCGTACTCCAATCAAGAATGTTACATTCTGGAGTGACTCGACAATCGTTTTAGGCTGGTTAAAAATGCATCCGAATAAATTACAGCCCTTTGTCCGTAATCGCGTAGCCGAAATATTAGAAAAAACAGGTAATCACACGTGGAGGCATGTTCCCACGCATGAAAATCCCGCTGATCTCATCTCGCGAGGAGCGAGTGCAGATACGATTCAGTCTTTGGATTTCTGGTGGTCAGGTCCTCGTTACCTAAGTCAAGAGAGAAAAGCGTGGCCCAGAATTCCTTCTCAATCGACTTCTTCATTATCTGAAATACGCCTTGATGTTTCTCTACACGTTATTTATGGCGAACGAGTATAACAATAATATTGTTTTAATAGATTTCACTCGTATTTAAAATTTCTTACGGCTAAAGAGAACACCATTTTCTAGCCAGAGGGCGTTGTTAAGTAAACACATACACCTATCGCGGTCGTTTTTAAAAATACGTTTCACTTAATGTATTACTTATGCCTACAGATTTTGGTGAAAGATATTTACTGTGTCCAAGTTCAAACCATTACTTGTAGCTTGATTAATCAACACATTATCTACGAAAAAAAATCATTGTCTTGTATGGGGGGAACACTTTCGTTATTTTTATCTAAAAGGTCACAAGAGGGACACGGGATAATATCTGTTTGTGTACTAACGCTGACATGAGTAACCAAACTTTGTCTGTACGAGATATAAGACTTTTTATAATGTAAATGTAAAATTTCTTTAAGTAGCGTTCTACTCAAATTATTGCTAAATTGATGATAATTATACAGAGCAAAATTCAAACTAACAAATGTTACGTGTGCATAGTTTTTACATATCATTTCAGTTCATAGTTAAGTTTCTGTTCATTTAGATGCTTATTATAGGGAACCTCACACATTATTAGGTTAGTGTTGGTCACAGATGCCAGCCAAAAATTTAATGAGCATTGCAATTCTCGTGGATTTTTGTCGTTTTTGGATAGACTAAGTATGTCCTCTCTATTTCCAGCCAGTAGTTCACTTGTCGATGCTCCGGGCTTCCAGAAGGAGTACACTTCATAATCTGAGCCTAACAGTTTTTGTAGCTTTGCACGCATTCCTCTACCTTGTTGATCAGCAATCATCATGACCTACATCCTCTCTCCGCGAGTACCGTTAGATGTAGTGGTATGTGCGTCCAATGTATTAATGCTGATATTACTGGTGCCCAAATTAATAACTGGCTTGGCGCTTGAGTCAGGTTGTACTTCTGGGTCCCTGTCCAAATCACTGCTTACCATAGGATTGTGCCTCTGGCTATTGGGCCGGTGCCGTTTTTTTTAGCGTAAGAGGACTTTGAGCAAAAGTATCCGTAAGTCGTCGTTTAACGCTCTTTTTTTCGCCGATGACAGGATTTTACGAAAAGAAGACAAATCAAATTTGCGAGTTGGAAATAGTGAGAATTGGACAATTTGCGAATTGGACGTTGTGAGAATTGGACAATTTGAGCCCGCTGGACATTTTGCGAATTGGACATAATGCGACTAAAGCTACTTTTCATATTATTTAGTTCGGTCCTCATTTCATCCCTGTAAAGAGAGAAACCGTGGGTGGAGAGATCAACCAAACTCGTTCCAAGAAGCTCGTCAGAGTACGATGAACGCAGGGAGATACTCTATTAATTTTGCTAATATTTTCTAGTGATGCAGCTTTAAGATTTTGCTTGCGCATCGTAATGTTTTTACGGTCGTCCATTTGAAATTTATTATTTATTATATATTCTGTGATTAGCGCCCTCTCTATGTTCGTGCTAGTACTACTGTGATGTGTCAAGCCTCAGTGTAGTCTTTAGTGAACTAGTTTAGCCACTTGTCAATAGATGTCGCTTCGTCGTCATAATGGTTTATTGAGTGAAGTCATGAAAGTATTTCCACCTGCCAACAGATGTCGCTTTTGTCTCGCGTCCCAGCTAAAGAGCCTTAGAAAGTGCTATCATCTTTTCTTATAAAAAAAATATTTTTAACTGCGTCCTAGTTTAAATTCAGTGATGTCATCTATTCACCACTTGGTGCGCTATTTTTTTTCTGTGATTCTGCTTAGTCACTGTATTTAAATTATCATGAATAACTATTTGTTTACTATGTAAATTCATGCACAATCAATATGATTTTGCTTATTTGTTATATGAAATGATATGTAAAAACTATGCACACGTAACATTTGTTAGTTTGTATAATTATCATCAATTTAGCAATAATTTAAGTAGAACGCTACTTAAAGAAATTTTACATTTACATTATAAAAAGTCTTATATCTCGTACAGACAAAGTTTGGTTACTCATGTCAGCGTTAGTACACAAACAGAGATTATCCCGTGTCCCTCTTGTGACCTTTTAGATAAAAATAACGAAAGTGTTCCCCCCACACAAGACAATGATTTTTTTTCGTAGATAATGTGTTGATTAATCAAGCTACAAGTAATGGTTTGAACTTGGACACAGTAAATATCTTTCACCAAAATCTGTAGGCATAAGTAATACATTAAGTGAACTAGAACTATATATTGAAAACCTACAGTGTAAAATTCATTACTTGTGTATAAGTGAACACTTCTTAAATATAGAACATTATCATATTATTAAATGTTATCTTATCTAATATATAAAATTCTCGTGTCACAGTTTTCGTTCCCAAACTCCTCCGAAACGGCTCGACCGATTCTCATGAAATTTTGTGGGCATATCGGGTAGGTCTGAGAATCGGCCAACATCTATTTTTCATACCCCGATTCGCGATAACCGACATCCACGCGGGCGGAGCCGCGGGCGACAGCTAGTATTATTATATTATCATATTAATCATTATTAAACTTAACTCATTATAAAATGGTATTAAGTAGTGTAAGAGTAAACAAGACAAGAGGGGGACGATTAACGATAGAAAATGCGTGGAATTGCCTTTTGTTAAAAATTGTACAGCATGGATAGTTTTAAGATATGTGGAGTCAAGGATGCTTTGACTGGACTCATGGTATGCTGCTGTTATCGTACTCCGTATGACTCTAACCTAGATGTATTCATGAACAAACATGAAAAATTACTGGAGCACCTTTTCAATGGAATATGCTGTATTGTTGGCGATTTCAATAGCGATCCTCAGTCAGATTGTCATAAAGGTATAAACTTCATGAATTTACTGACTGGTTACAATTTTAGACCGCTAGTGGATTCAATAACATTCGTACGAAATGATCATGAATCATTTATTGATAATGTTCTAACAAACGTTCATGAGAATTGCATTCAATACTGTGATGTTGATCACAATGGACTAGGTGATGGCCATGCAGGATTAATAGGCGGTATGACATTGTGCAGTAGTATAGCGAATAAGTATAAAATTTTTGTGACATTTATCGACAAAAGAATTTTTAATTTTAAGAATAGAAGTATTTATAGAGATAAGTTAGCAAATCAAATATGGGCATCAAAACGTTCATAAAACAATTTGACATGGCTTTCAAACAGGCCTTTAAAAAACTTAAATGTCAAGTTCGTCTTGACCCTTTAGCAGGTCTTCGATGGGTCTCGAAAGGTATCAAGGTTGCTAGTAGGATGAAACGATTTCTAGTTGTTGGTAAAAGTAATGAAAATGATTTGAGTATAATAAACTATAGACAAAGGTATATCAGAATATTTAATAGGGTAATAAAAATGCCAAAAGGCTATCAATCCAGAGTCAGATTGCTAGATTCAAAAACGTCTCCAGAAGCATTTGGAATATAGTTAGCCTATACAGAAACAAGAGACAGGATATGAAACATAAATTTGTTTTAAAAACCAATAGGGGAATGATAGTAAATCCAGCAGAGGTGGTAAATACTTTTGCTGCTGAATTTGGTAGTAACTTCGGCCAGGCTCATAGTTGCTCGCAAGTTGCTATTAATTTCTTAGAAACTTACACAAATAAAGTTGACAATGAAATTAAATGGGACCCGTCACAATGAAGCATAAATCATCATGTGGATATGATGATATACCTATAACAGTGATTAAGGAAAATAGTGACATATTAGCCGAACCTCTCCGTAATTTTTTCAATAGGTATTTTGACGAGGCTATATTTCCCGAACAGTATAAAATCGCCAAGGTAATTCCAGTACACAAAAAAGGTGCTAAGACAGATCCGGCTATGTATAGGCCTATCTCACTACTGAGGACATTATCTAAAGTTTTAGAGAAACTTATGAAAACTAGACTCGTTCGACATCTAAATCTAAATGTTAAAAAAACATGAGGCAGTACGGGTATAAAAAGTTTGTTGGTACTCAAGACGCTATAGATACTCTGATAAGAGATATTGTTTATCGAATGAAAAACAAGAAAAAAGTTGCAGGTCTTTTCCTAGACCTCAGTGCCGCTTTCAATACTGTAAATCATGAATTATTATTAAAAAAGCTTGAACATTACGGTATAAGAGGAAAGGCTAAAATATTTTTGAATCCTATCTACAGAATAGAAAGATGTTCGTAGAAATACGAGCTAAGAACACTTATAATCAAGACTTCAGGGAATGAAACAAAATTGGTTGTTTTCGCTGATGACACAAATGCAGTCATATCCACTGATGATTTGGACATTCTCAAAACAACAGTCAATGGGGCCCTAGACATATTTTACAACTGGTTTTCGGCAAACGATCTTAAGTTGAACCCTAATAAAATTCAAGTTATTCTGTTTAAATCGATGGCCCAAAACAAAAGTTCAATTGATTGCATTTTGCAAGGCGTAAAAGTGAGTTCGGTGGCCGAGGTTAAGTTTCTGGGCGTGTATGTCGATGAGTTCCTTAATTGGAAAGAAGAGCTCAGGAAACTAGACACATCTATAAGTTCGGCTTGCTATGTTCTAAGAAGTCTGCGCGATGTAGTTAGTTTGGAACATTTAAAAATGGTCTACCATGCCTTAGTCGAGTCTAAACTTTGATATAGCATTCTCTTCTGGGGTGGAAGCTACGACTACAACATGAAGGGGGCTTTCATACTTCAGAAGAGAGTGATATGTACGATGGTCGGTAGGTATTAGACAAGATTAATCGTGCAAAGAATACTTCCAGAAACTTAGTATTTTAACGGTTCCCAGTCTGTACATTCTGGTGCTCCTGACTTTTGCCAAGCACATTCATGAATACGAATCGGAAGACGAAAGGAAAGTCAGAGAGAGTACGCGCAGGAAGGAGTTCCATACCATAAGTTCTCCTCATCTTAATATTGTTTAGCATAGCACAATTTACAACTCCATAAATATATACAATAGGTTGCCCTTAGACTTGAAAGTGCTTCTTTATAAAAAAAAGTTCGAAAAAGAATTAAAAGCGTATTTATTTAAAGGGTGCTTCTATTCGGTAAGCGACTTGTAGGTTTAGATTATTATTTTAAGTATTAGTTTTTATCTTGACATTCTGATGCTACACAATTATTAATTTTGACATTATTATGTATTTGCTATATTATTTTTGAATTAATTATTATTATAAATTATTGTTATTGGTCTTTTAGTTCTTATCTAATTAGTTTGTATTATAGGTGACATAATTGCTGTATACCATATTATTTGACATGCCATTATAACTATTTATTTATAGAATTGGTTATAACTCTATGTAACTATCATGACATAATTGCTGATACAATTGCTGATGATGGTTGCTGGTTTAACTATTAATTACAAACTCATATACCTAATTGATAAAATGTTGAAATTGCATGTACTATTTTATTGTTAATTATAGGAAAATGTTCAAACACAATGTAAAAAATTGCTCATGAATAAATAAATATCAAAAATTTGCTTATGTAATGCGTTTTATTAATGTTTGCTCAAAACAGCCGATTGTTCACCAGTTCCTGAGCGGCGATGATGAATTAGAAAACGCACTTAACCTCTTAATTAAAATTTCGCAGCGTGAGTCTTTTCCAGCAGGGCTAACATGCACGCGTCGTCAACTATCTCGAATCGATATGAGATATCATCTCGAGTCTTCTCGAGCGAAGTAACGTCGACATATTATTTTGTCGCGTCAAACTTTTTAAATTATTGTCTATGGCATACAATGCCCCCGATTTACAGTGATTATTGTAATGGCAAATAAAGCCACCTTTTCACGGTTCGATTTACGGTGATTGACTAAGAGCGTTTTCACACTCATCAGACTGCAAGCAATTTTCGACCTTACGGACATTTTCTGAGTTACATGTCTTTTCGCTTTAATTGATGACGCTGATCAGGAATATAAGAAAAAAAAACTCGATACCATGTCATGTCAATAAGGTTGAAAATTGCTTGTACTTTTTTCTTCTTTTATTTTACTCCTAGCATCTCTAACTAGTCTGTGCTTTCGAGCAAATGGACTAGTTAGGGCTGCTGGGGATGAAAAAAAGAGAAAAAATAGTGCAATCAATTTTCGACCTTATTGACATGACATGCTATCGAATTTTTTTTCTTATATTCGTGATCAGCGTCATCAATTAACGCGAAAAGACACGTAACAAAGGAAATGTCATTAAGGTCGAAAATTGCTTGCAGTCGCTGTTTTAGTCTTTTTGTGATCCGATATCGGGGCTATTACAATATGGCACCGCCATTTTCAGCACAAAGGTACTAAATTTTGATCCAAAATGAACCGAGCACAAGAAAAGAAAGTTTACACGAGATAACTTCTCGTCGACCAAATGAAAGACGGGAGACAAAACATTTTAAATGTCAAAATTCGAGTAAATAACGGCACGTATGTTACAATTTGCAGACACTAAGTAGAGATGATTTCTCGAAGTCGAGTTATACCGACATCTGACAGATCGTCATGAAATTTGCCATGTTACCAACAGTCGATATCGACATAACACGGCAAAATGCCTCGAGATAGCTATCTCGCAAAAGTTGAGTTGCTAAAGAAAAAACAAACTTTTGAGAGTGTCGGTGTAGACTATGCAGGCCCCATACACTCGGCAAGCCGTCAAGGTCGTAGCAGTAGACTCGTTTAAGGTCTACATCGCTGTGTTCATTTGTTTTACAACTAAGGCCATGCATTTAGAACTGGTAGGTGACTTAACCAGCAATAATTTTTTGCTTGCTTTGAAGAGATTTATTTCTAGACGAGGGAAACCCTTTCTTATTTACTCTGATAACAGCACTTAATTTGTCGGTGATTATAATGAGGTATCAAAAATTTTAAAATCAAACTGCAATTTACTTTCGGAGTCTGCGACGAATCAAGAAATTAAATTTCATTTTATCCCAGCCTACTCTCTCCACATTTTGGGGGATTTTGGGAAGCAGGGGTTAAATCGACCAAGTTTCATTTAACTCGATTGCTGGAAAATTGTAATTTGACGTACGAGGAACTCAAAACCACATTGGTCCAAATAGAGGCCATAATTGAATTCCCGGCCACTCACTCCACTATCGTCGGACCCCGCAGACCTCACGCCTTTTACGCCCGGACATTTTTTAATTGCTCGATCATTGACGTCACTGCCATCTCAAGAATTTCAGGACCGTTCCACCAGCTACCTCACACGGTTCAATCGGATAGAACAGCTCTGCCAGCTGTTTTGGACTCCATGGAGCACCGAGTACCTATCAGAGTTACAGAGGAGGAACCAGTGGCATTCCAGTGAAAACCCATTGAAGATGAGCGCTCTGGTCTTATTGAAGGACGATCATTTACCACCTTTAAAATGGAGGCTAGGTCGTATCGTGGCCCTGTATCCGGGCTCCGATGGCATTAACCGAGTTGCGGATGTGAAGACTGCCGCAGGCATCGTTCGAAGATCATTTAGCAAGATATCTCCCGTGCCCATTGATGAACGTTCTGGTTGAAAGAAGACACTTTCAACGCCGGGGGGCATGTTTAGATTTAAGTTAGTAGTAAGATAGATCAAGTAACGCCTACAGTTTCATTAACACTAATTTTATTATTTCAAAGTACCTATGTTGCTCTATCGATTAAGATAAGAAAAAGTGTATGCCCAGGTGGGACTCGAACCCACGATCTTTCCCTTACAGGGTTATGCTCTGACCACTGAGCCACCGGGCCACACCTGAAGCTATCCAAATTCTCCTATACTACCGTCTTAGGGCGACGGTGGGAGGCATCTACCGACATTCATACGAAATATCGGAAACAATGAATGATGTTGCAATCATTTTTAAACATTGTTTTTTGATGACTCCGCCCAAATAATTGAATGAAATTTTGAAGCATTTACTATGCTAACTTTTCAAATCGATTAAGATAGGAAAAAGTGAATGCCCAGGTTCTATACTACCATCGCCCTAAGACGGTAGTATAGGAGAATTTGGATAGCTTCAGGTGTGGCCCGGTGGCTCAGTGGTCAGAGCATTCCCCCTGTAAGGGAAAGATCGTGGGTTCGAGTCCCACCTGGGCATTCACTTTTTCCTATCTTAATCGATTTGAAAAGTTAGCATAGTAAACGCTTCAAAATTTCATTCAATGTTGCTCTATACTTTTGATCAGGCGATGTCTATGTTCCCTCTCCCCCTTGCATGTTAATGATATACATATCGACGCCCCCAAGGAATAAACCTGTATTGTACTATTACTGGGTTATTACTGTTATTGCATTTTCGGTATCTCAGGGTCGGAATACATCTATGCAATTTTTTTCAAATTTTTCCTGCGATAATTTCCAACTATTTACCTTATGGCACCTTTGTTCTTCGGAAACATGTTAATTTTTATGTACGAGAAGAATATCATAATACATTATTACAAATTCATTTGTGTGGCTTTATTTCGGCAAAGTAATATTACTGCAAAATATTTTCTATTAATTACTGGTTAAAGCGATTACAGGTTTATTCTCGTGATTTATGAGATAAACATTTTCGGTAATACTCTGTTACAGTAATCATTTGGGAGCGTGATATACGTATTGTCGTTAACTGCTTCGCACTCGACGAATCAGGAACGCGTTTGTACATGTAATGCATTTTACTCACACTAGTTTAAATACAAGGCGCACGCAGTGATCAATGCGTCTCTTTCATAATCTATTCGTTAAATACCAATTTTGCTAATACTGGGCAAGACACCAAATCTGTATAATTATTATCTACTGTCCACCAATAATTCAAAAAGTGATTATAATTTACGAGGTATGTTCAAATCAAATTGTTACTAGGGTACTAGGAAAATGCTGTCTGTGTGTGTGTGTGTGTGTGTGTGTGTGTGAAGGTTCATTTGTGCTCTCTAATCTTTCTCTCTCTCTCTCTCTCTTATAACACATTGTTGTGCTCCCACTCTTAAGTAGGTATATTTTTCTCCAGAAAAGTAGGTACGAAATTTAAACTTTGCTTTTTATTTATTCAATTAAATTATTTTGATTTAAGATCGACCAAAGACAAAATACACTGATTGTGATAGGGAAATGAGTGACCCAGATTTTTCTGCGGATTGTTCAGAATATGTCCCAAGTCCAGAAATTGCAGTTAATAGTCCATCAAGTTCTTATTCTGGAGATTCAAAATGTATAGATAACATTTTACATGCCTCAAAAGTAACTGATACTCCCTCTACTATTTCTAATTTATCGCTACTCTTAACGAACACTGATTTTGTGGCTTCCTCTATCATCATTTATAAAATTGAACATAATTCTACTATTGATGCTTTACAGTCTAACAATAAAAATCAATTTGACAACACTTAACTTCATTAATGCAAATTTAATTTTAGTACCTCGTTTTCCATTATCTGTCAATTTCTCAAGTGAAGATTTAGAGGAAATATTGCAACCTGAAACATCCACACTGACCGATAGTTGTCAAAATAAGCAACCTGTGGGTCTAAAAAAGCCATATTGTATGTTCATTTACTGATCATCATGTATTTCACTAAAAATGGTAAAATGGTCACTTTTGACTATCATATAATGAAGCTTCATTTGAGTAGATCATCTCATTTGACAATTTTATATGCAAATGCGTAAAATGGTCTCACTGATATTGGAACTGAATTAAATAGTTGTTAAAATGAGCAACCTGATATTGGAACTGAATTAATACAACATTCGACAGATTTTAAACTAAATGATTTAGATGTAACTTCCACTTCCTTAAATGAACAAGTATACACCAGAAAACGTCAAACTAAATTAAGATCTATGGTCTAGCAAAATAAATAAATTACCTACTGAGGTCAGGCTTACGGGGGCCGTCATAATAAAAATAAGTATCCATAATAGTAGTCTATAGGACCTGCATGTAATTGTAAATTGAACTGTGGTAGCAAATTTACCTCTTCAGACAGGCAAGATTTATTTGATAATTAAGAATTTATAAACTAGCTGATCGAGAACAGCAATATATATCACATTGCTAAACATACTAAAACAGAAAACATCAAACGAATGACTCTAGAACGAAAAAATAATCGTACACAGACTATTAAATGTTTATTTTCTTTAAGAGATGTGGAGGTTTTGGATTGTAAGATTTTTTTCCCAAATACTTTACAAATTAATGAAATAATGGGATACACAGCAATAGAAACATTTAAAACAGACGACCGCGTTACGGACTTATGAGGTAAGCACAATAATAGACCTCGAAAAATGAGTTCCAGCACAGAAGCGAGTATTGAGAAGATCATCTGAACAAGACAAGGTTTTCTTTAAATATAATTTTGATAATCCGTATTCTTGAAGTATTTTTTTATTTGTTGCACTCGAAGAATATAATACTGACAAAATTAAATCAGTTGCAAATGGCCTGACCTGATAGCTAGCTTACAATAAATATTGATTATTTGAACTAATATTTACATACCAATGGTTTTAAAACTACATTTCTAAATAATTACACACTACTAAAAAGAAAACTAAAAGTTAAAATGCTTCGTGGAATTCATCCGCATCGCATGCCTTTTGTGGAAGTGTTCCCAGAAGACTGTATGGCAATGCTTAATCTCTGACCTAAAAAGAGGCCAGCCTTCTGGTCACGAGAAGCGTCGACCATACGCTTCGCAATCTCACTGAAGAGATTGCGGGCGCTCGGACCCCAAGGCCCAAACGTTTCGACTCCAAATGGCACAAATTCATAATCTCACCAATTCAGCAGCACCAGCACAGCCAGCCGTGCCAGGTAAATGAGTAGGGGCAATGGTGTCGACGCAAGTTGCGTCCCACGCCAGAGTCCTACCCATTTTCCAAGGCATTAATGACATACCATCCCTCTTGCCATCGTCGCGCGCCAAACCGTTTGGTTCAAGCACAGCTGGCACACCGGCGGTGACAAGAGCATGGCAGATTATTTCGTTGAGGCTGGCGTGCCGTGGAATTCGCCCAGTGCTCCTGCAGCACGACAGGCCATGGTGTTCAAGTCGATCAACTGCTTCTCCACAACGGCATCGATGCGGAGAAACACACGGTGCACCTAAGCGGAGGCACGTCGCGATTCGGAAGGTAGTGTCATCTAACATAGTTCCTACGTCAGATGACGGAAGAGCTTGTAACCAAAGACCCGATTCCCACACTCCAACTGCCAGTAAACGGGCACGCTCTGCAGCATTAGAGCAAGTATTAAATAAATTTTGTCTTACTAAATTGCAGAGCAGCCCGTCCCACTGACGCTGTCAGAAAAGGTTCCCTGGGAGATCAGTGTTTGGACAAGCAATTTTCCAAGCGTTTACTGCTTCAGTCTTACACAATACTTCAGAATTAACTAGTGTAGGAGCAAGGATTTTCCTAGTTAATTCTTCCGTACTGTGGACTGAAGACAGGAAGGCTGGTAAGCTGACGTCTGAAATTTTGCGAATACCGAGCCCACCCAAACGAATCGGTGGAGACGCTTGTAGTGATGCGCGAACATTCAAGGCCACATTTAAAATTTTAGTGAGTGTAATTTCTATAACTTTGTCCATTTTTTTGTCCGTATTCTGAATTAGATTTTATGAATTCATTTCAAATGAAACGACACGGGCGAAAACCTAGAACAGTGCGTATCATCAACCTCTTCCCATAACCAAGGCGTTGCATACTGATTTACTATCTTTATGTAACAATGAAGGAATTACACAGTATTACCCCCGATTTTATGTTTCTTTAGTTTCTGTAGAAAATAGTGAACCAGATAATAATGATGATAACAATGAAAATAGTGATTAAGCACTGCTTTTGATGTTTTTATTTCTTTATATTTTTTAAATTACAATTGTGATATTATTGAGGACTTTTTACCCATTAAAAACAATATTTTGATAAATTTTATGAATTTTATTTAATTTTCCCTTGGAGATACCGATAACAATTATATTTACATAATCTGTTTACAACAATTACATTAAAATATGATTACCAGAAAAATCTATAATATTCCAGTTACTATACTTTACCATTATTAAGGTATTAAAATGTTTACCGTAATAAGTCGGTAACTGAACATTACATTTATCTACTAATGAAAACATACATCGTTAGAGAACTCAGTAAAGTAGTGTTATGTCTATGATTTTTAAGAAATTATTTTTATATTACAAGAATAATTCGAAAAGTAGACGTTGCTGGAATATTATTGATAGTTCATGGTGGTAATATATCAATACCTTAAAAACTGTTAGAAATTATTTTCGGTAATTTGAACCTTGGTGAATATCTAATTCTGTGTTTAATCAATACTCACACGGCTAACTATAATCTGTTTGGACAAAAATTAGCTATCCCGTCGTATTAAAATGTTGTCATAATTATCTTTTATAGAAAAGTTAGAACCGAAAAACACTTAATCTTTTCTCCTGTAAAATTTGATTTTTGCGATTACCGGTTTATTCCTCGGGGACGTCGATATACTTGCCTACATTCGGTCAGTAGAATCGATTTTTATTTCAAAATCCTCAAAGCTCTAATAATAATTATATCGCTCAACACCATACATTTGTCATTTTATTCCATCAAACGCCGGCTAACGAATTGCCACTTGTCTAGAGGGGCTGGTATAGAGTCGAGTGTTTGTTTGCCATCTAAGTGGTATAAAACTATACGCCGTAAAACATTTTCATACACGCTAACCGGTTGCTTAACTTGGCCTTGACTTAAAAGTTAATCACTACGATTTATTTGAAACTAATGTATTATTCAAGACGACAGTTAAATTGATGAATTGTTAATTAACTATAGGTATTTATAAAATTATAAAACTGTTAATAAGTCGTGTTTTTACACTCATTCAATTAGCATATTGCAGACCAGTGTACGACATAGGCCTCTCCCAATGTTGGGAGCCTCTGGCCTACTGTCTCCACGCTGGCCAGACGGGTTCGTAGTGATATCGTCTGCGTATGTTTCCGTCAGTCGCCTCTTACGACACCCTTTGAATGAGATGGGGTGGTGATACTTGTATTCTTTCTCCGTCACTACACAAATGGATATTGTCCGTATAAGTCCGTATACGTTAAAGTTAAAATTTACAACGAACGCATTTCTTTTTGTTTTTTTATTCGCGATGAATGAAGAAACTACACATGTATGTGTTTTTGATTACAGGCGAGATGCATCCATATTGCCGTGTCGATTATATTAAACAAAAAGACGGGTTGTACTCCGGGAGTGCCGGCAGAAGTGAAAACTTCTCCTTTCTTTCTTTCTTCGTTATATACAGAGAAAAAGATATAAAGAACATACCATACCATACCTATAATATAGCGCCAATGATAGAACCTATCACTAATTTTCTGTCAGAAGAAATTAATGAATTACAAAAAGAAAAAATAATCACAAAAAGTGTCAGAAGCCCAGGTTCGAACCCGGTACTATCTGAAACCAGAAGGACTTACAGTCGAAGCGCTTACCGCTAAGCTACGAAGCTTCTTAACGTACTTAACAAAATAAACAATCTGTAGCTAATGTTGTATGACGTCAGTCGTCAGTTACGGTTCAAAGGTCAACGGATCCTGACGCGACTAATACTTTTTACCCATCCAGCGCCGCTAAAGAAGTTTTCAATTCAAAAACATTTGAATGTTTTTTCCTATCAATATACAACAACAGGACACAATGGATATGGTCCCCCAAGACGAATGGCAATTAATCAAACTCAAGCTTCATCATTCTTTGAGTTTTTTCAATCACTTAGGGACGGTTCTCCAGTCTAACTGTGGTACGGCCGAACTTTGATATTTTTCGGGAAGCGACTGCCATCTGACCTCCACAATCCATTGCTGATATCCTTGGGAGTTATCGAAATTCTTTAATTAGACTAGTTGGACTTTTTAGGGCTCTTACTACCCGCAACAACTGCTATAGATGTTCGTATGACGACCGGCTCCGAGGCACGATCAGACCAATGCAAATATCCACATTCATGCATACAAATATTTGCACTGAGTGGGGATCAAACCCGCGCGCCGTTCACGTTCATTACCACCACGCCACAAAGAGAGAGAGAGAAAGAGAGAGTTCTTAGTATTTCTGTATTCTGTGTATGTTCTTTGCAATACAATCGTACACTTATTTTTACCCTATTGTTGCTCTTTTCCTTTATCCCCCAAAGTTTTGCGGGGGAAAACTCAATATCGCCTTTTTTCACCAAAATGTATTAATATAAGGACTCTGGTCAATAATAAAACACATGGTTGACAACCACTGATGTCTTGGTTAAGACTTGTGTTATTTGGACAATTTATTGAATACACGATAGCTGAATAATTAATTCGTGACCTGTGAAGCTAATATTCCAAGATTAGGGTGCTGCCAGACATATCGCGTATATTCTGACGAATGACATGTGTGCGATCGAGTATGTTTGTATGTACTACCATCACATGCTTACCTGATAGTTTGAACGACCTATTTCCAGTTATCATGTAATCAAGTTACTTAAAAAAAATCCCTTAAAGTTCTCCACACTATTTTTGTACAATATTAGGCAGGCCAATCGTCCCCTAAAGCCAATTCGGATGCGTCTCTCTTTCACATTTACTTTAATTTGTGCCTATTTTTAATGTGCCTTGATTACCTGATACCAGGCCCCCGATTCTATTAATTTTATGACATGACAAAACCACTATCATACCACTGACATAGCATAAAATGTCATTAAATTTTAGACTTTATTTCTATGCTTTAAAGTCCTCGCTTGCGACTTGATGAATGACCCGTTTAAATGCGTTGCTACATGACGAATGATATTGTACGTGAGTCTGGCACCGGCATTACACGCATCTTAACTACTTTGCATCTATAATTAATAGATTTTTTTTTATTTATTTAATTCCAATGGTAGGCTTAATGGTCTATAAATTGTACGAATCCGATCGACATCAATCATTCAATTATTATAACGTCTTGTGTTATTTGTAAGTATACAATGATTGTGTGAATAAAGATCTGTTTGCCACTGGATCTGCTAAATATTGGAAGTGTATGTACAAAATTAGATAAGTTTGTGTTCGCTTTAAGACAACTGAGACAGATAGCTTCTAGAGAGACAGCTCTGTCAGCGTATCACGGATACGTTTCGTCAGTGCTACGATACGGTATCGTTATATGGGGTAATTCGGTAGAAGTAGAAAGCATTCTTATAGCACAGAAGAAATGTGTTAGAGCCTTGTATGGAACTGGATACCGGGACCATTGCAAACCAATTTTCAAGCAACTAAAAATTCTACCACTTCCTTGCCTTAATATATTTGAAATGTGTCTATTTGTGAAAAAATACCCTCAAATGTTTCCGCTACATGACAAAATATTAGGAAAGACAAATAGTAGAGATCCTTTTAAAATTTTAGTACCCCAACAAAGGCTACATCTATAAATATTCTTCAAATGCATATTGTATGGCTATTAAAATATACAATAAATTGCCAGAAATTCAACCTATTTAATTTTATATTAAAAAAATGTTTTTATTCGGTGAGGGAATTTAAAGATAGCAAATTCAATGTTAAAGATATTATATTGACTGATGTAAAACAAATAAATGACCAATGACATAATTAATTAATTACATGTGTGACATAAGCTATATTATTATTTGATATTATTATTATTGTAAAACTTAATATTTCTACACCTATCATGATAGAATATGCATGACCACTATAATAACATTAAGACCTCGATGTACCATATTCTTAGAAATAAATTCATTCTTCATTAATCATCATCATTATCTGACGCTTTTTACAATCAATGTAGGTACAAAAATCACAAAATTACCATAAATTTAACTTTATTGTTTGGCACCGACTTAAAATTACTTAGCTATACTTATATTAGTTTCAGAAGTTATTAAGGTTAATTAAAAACTTACTATTTACAAAACTATATACCTACTAAGATATAGTTTGATTACTTTAAGAAGTTAGTTATTTAGGTTAAGTAAAAAAGGTTTATTATTTTCTGCTTTCCAGTACTTTCGGCGCGATTAATTTTTTTGTTAAAAAAGATTTTATAGACAATTCAATCCAATCAATGGCACCGACGCGGCGACGGAGGCATTTTCCGTGGGATTATATGTATGAAAGAAAAATGCTCCAAACCGTAAGCTTTGAATGCAAACGAGAACAACTTCGATGATGATCATGGAATGGAAGAGCAGGACAGGAAGAGATTGTAATTGGTCGGATTGAGTGACGTCATTGGATGTCAACCAATGACAATCTCTTTCATGGTGGCATACAGCCAGTTTAGGGAATTGCATAGTTGGTCTGCCACTCGGACGATGATGACAGTCTTTTCCTCAGGAGTTACACCACTAGCAGCCATGGTGGTGTTCGCAGCAGACCCGAATGCGCCTCAGTTGCCGCGATTCTACGCGAATAGGGAGATCTTCATCACAGGGGCTACTGGATTCATGGGGAAGGTGAGATATTGAATTTTAATGCTAGCGATTTCTATATCTGCTTTTTTTCTATATAGGACACGTCAATTTGAGTTCACCTCGCCTGATGGTAAGTTGAAGGCAAAGTCTCAGGGGCCACCATTATATACACGTGCCCTATTAACAATGGTGGCATTCAGCTTGACGGCTTCATCAGATGCTTTTTCACGCCTCGCTTAAAGGACCCGGGACTAGTAGGAAGAGGAAAACACGTGAGCTGGCAAGGAATTCCAGGTCTTAATGGTGCGACAAAGGAAAGAGTTACCAAACCGCTTGGTTCTTGAAGGAATGTTCTGCACTGTATGCGGGTCACATCTAAGCACTGCACGTGTTGTCCTGTATAGGAAAGGAGAGGGTGGAACTAAACTAATCCACCAGCGTGTGTAGCGCTGTGTCGTCACTGCGTGCCTCACAGTGCTGACACTCGGTCGTGGTTTCCCGTTCGCCACAGATACTTACCGAAGCTACCGTGCCCGGTAAGTTATCTGTGACAACCGGTAGGACAGAGCACCATGTCTCCTCTGGTTCTCGATTTCTAGAGACCCAGGCCTTTGGCCCCGCTCCAGCGCCTCCTTGCGCCATTTAAATAGAGACGCAAGGGCTCTCGCTTCCAGGTCCCATGGAGGGGTCCCGGCTATCTAGCCACATTAGTGGCCGTCAGGGTTTCCGCCTATACGGGGGCCCCGTATAGGGCCATACTTCGCACGATTCCCAGGTACATTCTGCTGTAGGGAGCGTTGGGTCCTCTGATGTTGGGCATCAGCCGCGCGAGTGCGGCTGATGACTCCTGTTTTGGGACCAAACTTCGAAAGTGATGTCCGAAGTTCCACCGGCCATCGTGTAAGATGCCGATGCTGACGCCCCCACGCAGGTGACCCCTCCGAGATCCGTGGAAGCACAGAGCCCCGGATTTGTGAAGGGCGACCTCGAGACCCAGCCGCCGCATCCGACCCAAGACTTGAGCAACCCCTGCCGAGGCCTTTAGTGCTGCGTCTCGGTGCGTTGCTCCCCGCGCCGTAACGAGGGTGTCGTCGGCGTAACACGTTATGCCGAGAGGCTCGAGGGTATTTGTAACCTCAGGATTACCGAGCATCTAATGAATACTTTGGAGATCCATTCCAGAGATGCGAGCAGTATTACGCTATTAGTATTACGTTCAGGATCCAATCAAGCTCAGTGACAAGAAGCTGCCTTTTTTCCGCGATATCCTTCTACATAACCGCAGGAGATCTTTGATAACTCCCGTCCATGGTGCTATCATCCGCATAACAATGAATGCTGCCGGTAGACAGCATGTCATTTATATGCAGAAGAAAGAGATACACGTGCTACCTTCTTCCTAAAGTCCTAGGTACTCTAAGCGGGGCGTGTAAAACCATCCGACGAGGCCGTCAAGCAGAGGGCCACCATTTTTGATGTCTTTAATGGTGTAAGGACGTATCCTCCAAAATCGCCTTTATAATGAATTGTTGGAAGTGAAACAACCATTACAAGCGAGTTCAAATATTTATTATTAATTAACACATTATAAATAGCTTGCTGCCGATCTTAATACCGCCATTCAGAATAGGATGTAAATATACCAAGCGCCATCTAGTGGCACGTACTTGAACTAAAACTAAGACCTTATCTATTCCTTGCGGTAGATCTTGCTAGTGCGATTCACACAGGTACAATAAGCGCCATCTAGTGGCACATCTAGTAACTAAGGATCAAACATCCCGCCCACCATGGACGGAATGTCCATCATAACTTAACTAACAATATTGACAATGAAAAGCTAATACGTAACCACCTACCATGAAAACAAACAAAAAAATACAAAGTGATAGGCGCCAAAGCTAATGGACTGTATACATTCTACATTACATACTGTTAACTTACATTTATATTCTAACGTGATACATACAGGGATACAAGCGATTAATGAACAACATTATAAGCATAATGACAAGTTAGCTCGTAATTGGGAGTACTATTATTTTGGACACAGGTCTTTTTATCAAAGATCCTTTGCAGCGCAAGGATACGACTCTCGTAACGTTGTCCGAGCCAGTATGTTTTTGCTCAATCAGACCGTACAGCCATCGTGCAGGTGGCAAATCGTCCTCCATCACCAACACCACATCCCCCAATTTCGGTTCCGCAGTAAGATGCGACCATCTGTACCTATGGTGAAACTGAACAAGATATTCACGGGACCACCGACGCCAGAACTGTTGAACCATGCGTTGAGTCAAATGCCATCGTCTTAAAGGGCTGATATTGGCATGTTCGAAATTTGCTTCAGGTGAAAGCAGCAATGGTTCTCCTACCAAAAAATGACCTGGAGTCAGTGGACATGAGTCTTTAGGACTACTACTAAGGGTGGATAACGGCCTAGAATTGAGACAAGCCTCGATCTGTGTAAGCACTGTGCTCAACTCTTCAAATGTAAGAGTACTGGTGCCTACAACTCTCTTGAGGTGGTGCTTAGTGGACTTCACTCCAGCTTCCCAAAGCCCTCCAAAATTTGGAGAGTGGGGTGGAATGAAGTGCCAATCTGTCCCATTTGTCGCTAACCAGTCAGCGATATCGGAAGCTACGTTCGACCTTTCTTGAGTGAGGTCGACTAGCATTGACTCTAGCGGCTGGCAATTATCCCATTAAAGGCGGAATAGCTCGAGCGGAATGACGAATACAACTAATACATTTACGAACATACTGACGAACTAAACCCTTCGCATTTACGATCCAGTACTTGGATCTCAAATAATTGAGCATTAACTGGGGCCCACCGTGCAAGGTGCGTTCATGAGCATCAGCTATCACAAGGGTTGTCAAGTGTGACCTGTGAGGCAGAATAACAGGGTGCTTAAATGCCTCGTGGGTGCTAGCTCTATGCAACCTTCCGCCAACTCTTAAAACCTTTTCCGGATCCAGATAAGGGTTGAGTGTGGTGAGCCTTCCCTTTTTATCAACTTTGCCTATCCTATTTATGCTTTCAATTTCCCCTTTGAAATATTCACTTTGACACATTTTTATGCATGTCATTAAGGCTTCGTTAATTTCCGAAAACGTTAAACAACTTTTTAAATTAGCTTTACTCTCGATACTCTTACTCTTCAGAAATCGTCTACAATAAGCAATGACCCGAGTTAGCCTTCTCAAGGAAGAAAATCTTGCCATGATATCATTTTCATCATTCTGATTTACCATGACATTACACACAACAGCTGATTGTTTTTCCTCTATTCTTGTTGTAATTATTTCTCCGTTACTGTAATCTACTGTTTTATGTCTTAGCCAACTAGGTCCTTGCTTCCACAAGTCAATCTCAACACACTCACTAGGCTTTACCCCTCGCGATGCGCAATCAGCGGGATTATCCCTAAATCTAACGTGAGACCATTGCTCTCGGTCTGTTACAGTGAGTATCTCAGATACTCGGTTACCAACAAAAGTCTTCCAACGGCTGGGGTGGCTGCTCAACCAAGCGAGCACCACTGACGAGTCAGTCCAGGCATGAATATTTTCTTTTGAAATTCCCATGGTAACAGAAACTTCGCGCAGAAGTTTTGAAAGTAACACCGCGCCGCATAATTCCAAACGAGGTATAGTAACCTGTTTGACGGGAGCTACCTTGGTTTTGGATGCCACCAGACTGACGTAAACGTGGCCGTTGGAATCTATAGACCGAGTATATACCACGGCGGCGTAAGCTGTGTTAGAGGCATCACAAAAGCCTTGTAATTCAAGGTGCATGTCGCACCGACTAACATTTATCCATCTCGGTAGACGGAAACTTGACAGGTTGTGAAGATTACGTCTGTATTCCAACCAGTTCTTCAACAGAGGATCTGGAAGTTCATCGTCCCATTCGATTCCTGATAGCCACAAGCGTTGTATAAACACCTTGGCTGTTATTACTACTGGCGCGAGCCAGCCAAGAGGATCGAACAGACGGGCGATGTCAGATATAACCTTTCGCTTAGTCACAGGATGTTGCAACGGCGGAAGGTGAACAGTATAACGGAATTCGTCCGTATTTCTATCCCATGTTAGGCCCAAAATTTTCATAATGTTATCTACCTTAAACTCTAAACCTTCATTTGTCATTTCTTTTTCTTTCTGCATCCTCATCAACAACTCGTTATTATTGCTAGACCATTTTTGTAGTTGGAAACCACCGCGTTTAAGTAATTCATTCATCTGGCAATAAACCCGGACAAAAAATCGTCCACATAAAAGTCACTGAAGATACGATCTGCGACTAAAGGGAAATCCTTTCCTTCATCGCGAGCAAGCTGTTGTAAGGATCGAACAGCCAAATAAGGAGCTGAGATTGTTACGTGTAACTTTTGGTGTGTCTACCAAAAGTTACACGTAATAATCTCAGATGCTGCAGTTCAGCACTTGGATCGTCACGCCACAAAATACGTTGATAATCAACGTCTTCTTCAGCAACCTTGACTTGACGATACATCTTAACAATGTCTGCCACTAAAGTTATGGGATGGCATCGCCATCTCATAATGGTATGACGTAAATCAGGTTGTAAAGTTGGGCCTACTAATAAATCATTATTCAATGAGACTCCACTGTATCCCGAACAGGAAGCATCAAAAACAACTCTAACTTTAGTAGTACACTTGTCATCGCGTACTACAGCATGATGCGGCAAATAAAATGCATTATTTTTTAGACATGCTCGAGGAACCACTTCCGCATGTCCCATTCGAACATACTCTCTGATTACCGCGCTATATTGCAACCTTAGTTCAGGGTTAGTTGTGAGTCTCTTTTCCAACAGATGGAACCGCTTCTGAGCCATTAACTCAGAGTTACTATAAACACGACTTTGACGTTCAGTTTTGAAAGGTAACTTGACTATATATCTCCCTTCTGCATCTCTCTTGGTCGTTTTGGAGTAGTAATCCTCACATTCCTGCTCTTCTTTGGTCAACGTGACTTTATCAGATGCCGGTTCCGCCTCTAGCTACCAAAATCTCTTCAAGAGTCCGTTGACATCAGTGCACTCGATTGCATTGCAGCACACTGGCCTTGAGTTCAACGGAGTACGAATCTCACCGGACAAAATCCATCCAAGTTTCGGTTTTTGAGCTATTGGCGTTCCAGGAGAACCCTTGACCAAACCTTCTAACAACACTTCACTGACTACTCGTGTGCCCAACAATAAATCGATTTTACCGGGAGTATCGAAAGTGGGATCAGCCAGTTCTAATGAAGAGAGTGATGGCAGTACCTGAACAATCTTCCTCTCAGGAAGTCGGGAAGTGAGCCTGTTCAAAACATAAGCGTTAACTGACAAAATAAAACTGGGATCTAAGCGTGACTGCAAATCGAACTTCACTATCCACCTTGATGGCATCGAACCACCGTCATCATCGCCTAATCTAAATATGTCATATGTCCGTGATAAAGGAGACCTGAGAACCCTGATCCATTAAGGCTCTCAAAATCATTGCAGTCCCAGTCCTCGAATTAACCTTGACCAAGGCTGTCGCTAACAGACCTTGGTTGTTCACATCTGCGAAACAACAAACGGAATTGGAACTATTGCTTGTTTGGGAAGATACGGCTGTCGCAACAGCCACAACGTTCCTACCTGCTGAACTATCCGATGGTTCAGCAGCGACATTGGTTGTTTTGGGATGAAGTAGTGTATGGTGCCTCTTTTTACAATGTTTACATTTTGTATTCAACCGGCAGGTAAATACGGCATGGTTCTTACCTAAACAATTATAGCATAACTTATTGGCTCGAGCAAACTCGCGACGAGCGTCGCAATCTTGTTGTTCAAACTGTTTGCAATTACCTAACTTGTGATCTCCCGAACATAACACACAAGTTTGAGAAGCGACGTGAAAGGATTTGACATTTGGTTTGCGGTTATTAGTCGTGGGTTGGGTATTAACGGTAGTGTCTAAAAATTCTAGGGAACGAAATCTTGATTCCAAATATTCCTGAAATTCAACAAACGTAGCTAAGTTGTCATTACTGCTAATCTTTGCCTCCCACAATTTACGGGATTCGGCATCTAACTTTTCACTTGCATAGTATATTACAATCGAGTCCCAAGTACTTACATCGATACCTATGGCTTCTAGACCATGCAAGCATTCGGTCGTAGTATCCAAAAGGCTTTTGATGGCAATTGATGATTCCTTTGGAATGACTAGCTGCCTTGCAAATCGTTTTATTATGCTTTGTGCTAAAAATTGTTTGTTGTTATACCTTTTGGTTAATACGGACCAACACTTTGAGTAATTACTGGCGGCTACTGGAGTACTTCGCAACAATAGTTCCGCCTCACCCGACAAATGACTCTTTAGGTAATGAAGTCTCTGGACATCATCTAACTGCTTATTGTTATGAATAAGTGACAAAAATAAATCCCTAAATGAGATCCAATCAGTGGACAATCCTGAGAATTTTGGAATACTTATTTTCGGTAAATAAACATTTGTAGACTCTGCCGACTCTCGAACAATACTGGTCGGCAAGGTTGGTGTTAAAAGTGCTTTTCACTCTGACTTATATGTTATGTATATATCCTCGGTTTCATTGTATATATCGGTTGTAATATAAACACTTCTCTCCAAGTCAGAATCAGAAGTCTCTTCAATGATATTTCTATGCGTGTCAGTAAATTCATTCCATTGTTTCTCCAAAGCTTCAAGTCTAGTTGTTATGTATGTTTGAGTTAAACGATCCTTTGGCGACTTCTTAAAATTACTTCTTGCTTTTTCAATATTTTTTTTACTATTCAATTGTACTTTTCCCAATTTTTCCATTGTAAATAAATCAGTTCAAAGCAAACTACGCAAGCTATTTCTATGATTACACTACACTATTATAGGAAGCACAGAAAACAGAACAGTTAGATTACAAAAACAATACAAGTTGAAGCACCAAACCGAAAAATTTTACAAGTGTTTAGGAAATAATACAAATCGGACCAAAATCCGGCATAGGTTCCCCGTATGAACAAAATTAGCTTAACTATTCTAAGTCCTAACTAAAGTTTTACAAGAGTCTAATTATATCTACTACACAACGTTAAATATTCTAAGTCCAAGATCGAAAGCAAATTTACTACAAGTCTCAAATGATTCTACTTCACTACGATGAATTTTTCTAAGTCCAAATGTCACTACTGTTTACAAGTCTATTCTATTAATTAAAGTTCACTTTACTCACTGTTTTGTGTCCGTCAAACCCTTTTATCACTTGTCACTGTCATCGATGTCACTTCTGCTTTGCTTGTTACGCAATATCCAAATCCAGGTCCAGGTTTCAATGTAATGTCGAACTTCTCTGGCAACACCGTCTAAATGCAAGTTACTGTTGGCACCCTCTGCCGTCGGAATTGATCACCATTGACCATACAACTATATTTCCACACTTGAGTCTTCGAACAATTTCATCAACCAGATATCTTGACCACACATGGGTACTTGTTTTGATAATGTGGCTTCAGTACACTGTTCCAACTGAGCAAGTTGCAACCAACTCACTCATCCGGTTCAAATGACCAAAATTTATGTAAGGACGTATCCTCCAAAATCGCCTTTATAATGAATTGTTGGAAGTGAAACAACCATTACAAGCGAGTTCAAATATTTATTATTAATTAACACATTATAAATAGCTTGCTGCCGATCTTAATACCGCCATTCAGAATAGGATGTAAATATACCAAGCGCCATCTAGTGGCACGTACTTGAACTAAAACTAAGACCTTATCTATTCCTTGCGGTAGATCTTGCTAGTGCGATTCACACAGGTACAATAAGCGCCATCTAGTGGCACATCTAGTAACTAAGGATCAAACAAATGGTGACCTCTTTTCCTGAGACTTTGCCTCCAGCTTACCATCAGGCGAGGTGGAGTGATATTGACGTGTTCTTTAAATAAACAAAAGATTAACTTATCGCAATTCCTTAATCTTACTGTTCTTATTATGCGTGCAACCGTTTGGATGAAAGTAAAGGTAGGTCCTGAAGACCAATACTCATAATAAAAAGGTGTTCAAAATTCAACCCCAGTATAACCTCAATCTCCCAAATATCAAAAACAATCACGATGTCAATGAGAAATTTTGTAAAATTGTCTAACGAGAGTACCATTTTTGACATTTGAGTGAGTGTGGTTACACCGAAATTGAAGATTGAACATGTTTTCACGAGAGTTGACCTTCTATTGACATCGAGAATCACAGTGGTACTCAGGTCTGAATCTTGTTTTATTTGACAACTAACTTCTGCCCGCGACTCCGCCCGCGTGGATATCGCGACAAAACGACATACGAGCCTTTGTCTTTTCTCAAGGTCTAATTTACCCCTATACCAAATTTTATCAAAATCGATTCAGTGGTTTAGCCGTGAAAGATGGACAAACAGACACACACATACACTTTCCCATTTGGGTAGATTGTACTAACAAGCTTATCCTTCGAAGCGGCGAGTCTCCTGGCCGGATCGCCACCGTGGATCCTGGAAGCGAGGATCCTTTCGGCACTCTATCGGTTCCGAAAGGAGGCGCGGGAGCGGGAATTCGATCCCGAGCCCGAAGATATTCGGGTCGAGAAATTCCGGCTCCATAGGGACATGGTGGCCGAGTGGGAGCGACGACTTGAGTAACCACGCGCAGGGCACGCTGTGATTGCGGCGGTAAGACTCATCATGGGGGAGTGGCTAAAGAGTACTCACACTCACTGCCCGCGATCGTAGGCGGCTCGGGCGTCGGAGGGCGCAGTACAACCTTCACCTCCACCATGAGCGCGGGCCATGATGGGTGGAGCCGCTCGTCACCCTAGCAGAAGTAGGCCACGGCGGCGGCGCGCATCCCGCGAAGCGCACCTACCCACACCGGAGGCGAGTCGGAGACCGCGGGGTCCCCCCCTCCCGAGGAGGACCTGACCGAGAGGGATGGCCCTCGGTCAGCCGGGTTGCAAGGAATATGTCGTCTGACAATCTCACCTTCGGCCTAGCACAATGACCCACAGAGACGGCGTGCGGTTTAATCGTTTCGAGTCCGACATAACCTCCCTCTCCGGCTCCGGAGGAGGGCGTACCCGTGGGGATTTCCCGCACGTAAAAAAAAACAATCTGTGAAATCAGCCTTAGAGTCAATGCCACAAAATAAGTCCCGCGACAAAACGCGGCACTAAAAATGACATCGCCACCATACTGTTTGTTGATTGGTTGGAGCCATAACAGAGTTGTCAGCACATTTTTTTATGTTGTACTAATGGGAAATATTTCTAATCTAAGACCCCAATAACGTCACAACATGTAGGATAGCATGAGGTGGTACACTATAAAGGTATATAAACATTTTTCATTAGCAAAGAGGAGTTGCTGTCCCTATTTAATTGTCCCATACGTAATCAGATTCTGTATCACTATCACTTTCTCTTGATATGTTGTTGCATCATCAAACAATCATCTACTCACATGATCATATTCTAACATTGGTAATGCGCGAATATAACTTCTATACTGTGTTTCAACTACTATTATATTCAAATCTGAACAATAAAAGATCTGGTAAAATAAAAAAGACGATACTGGTACATTACTTGTTGCGACAGCGACACCGTGGCCAAGGGACTTATTTCGTGGCGCGTACTCTAGCATGGTTGTTAGCATGGAAGTTGATGACATAATATATCTACATCATGACCTTTTGGTCGCGTGGCACCTTTTTCAGTGCTTTCATTGGACGAAGAGATTTCTCGGTTTTGTCGATGCTTTTTTGTTGCTGTCCTCAGATAAATAGAGCTTCAGGACTGAGTGTAGTTCTATAATAGAATGATTAGTGATAAATTTACCTAATCTCTCGTGTCTAGGTGCTGGTAGAACGTCTACTGTCTACCTGTCCCGACGTGGGGAGGCTGTACCTCCTGATGCGAGACAAGAAAGGACAGCCCCCGGAGGAGAGACTGGCACAGTTCAAGCAGTCACCGGTAGGTACTACTGTTAATACATTTGGAGGTTTATTCCTAACCTGACCCAAGAACCCAGCTAAAGGACCTACCCTAAATCACCAGTTATATGCTACTGAAAGCCACCTGTTTTGGTTATTAAATAAACCAAACAGACAAAAAGCCTGACAAAAAATATAAAAGAACTTTTTTTTTAAATCTAAGTACGAGATACCTAAGAGTTCTACAAGAAGAGCATTTGAAGGTTTCTACAGGGTCTGCAGCACGATTGTAATGCCCCTGGTGTTGCAATACATAAGTATACCTAAGTGGTATAACAAAATAATAATTTTAATTACCTACAATTTTAATTACATTGAACCTAAAAACTAAAGACCCATCACGTGCTTGCCTACTATGTACAAGCTCCTTACATCCATTCTGACTATCAAAATTAACACACACATTGTTGTGAATAATATTTTGGCCCCCGCTCAGAATGGGTGTAGGGTTGGGTCCCGCGGTACTAAGGAGCTCCTCCTCATTGACATGACTATTAACCAGCAAGTCCGGCGGAACCGCGGGGCTTTGTCCGCAGCCTGGATTGACTACAAGAAGGCCTATGATTCGGTGCCACACTCATGGCTGAGGAGGATCTTAGAGTTGTATAAAATCGATGCAGTTCTGAGATCCTTCCTCAGTGCGTGTATGAGGCAGTGGACCACAGTCCTTCGTCAACCGGGCGGCGGAGAGATCTCCGCTGACCCCCAGGACTACATAAGGATTGAGCGGGGCATCTTCCAGGGTGACTGTCTGAGCCCGCTTTGGTTTTGCCTAGCACTGAATCCTCTCAGCACTTTGCTGAGAGATTCAGGTCTAGGTTACCGGCTTCGGAGAGAGGGTGAGGTTATTAGTCATCTGCTGTACATGGATGACCTCAAGCTTTTCACACCGAAACTACCTGACCTGGTGGAGCTGCTAAAAATCACGCAGGTTTTTAGCAGTGCCATTGGGATGGAATTCGGTGTGGATAAGTGTGCGATCTTAAATGTACAGCGGGGAAAAGTTGTGAATTCTACGAATTTGCAACTTTCTGAGACTATGACTCTCAGATCTCTCTCTGAAAACGAAACTTACAAGTATCTCGGTATGTCAGAGTCTTTGGGTATCTCAGAAGTGGATATCAAGAGATCGGTGAAGGAACGCTTCTTCTGCCGCTTCACAAAAGTACTCAACAGTCTTTTGTCGGGCGGCAACAAGGTGCGAGCCTTCAACGGTTGGGTGATGCCTCTACTGACTTACTCCTTTGGCATACTGAGATGGACTCAGACTGAGCTGGACGCCCTGGATAGAAAGGTCCGTCAACTGCTTACTACTCATCGCATGCTACACCCGCGCTCGTCTGTGATGAGACTGTACATTCCACGGAGGTGGGGGGGTCGAGGCTTTTTAAATGCCAAGAACCTCCACAACCGTGAGGTGTGCAGACTCAGGGATTATTTCCAGAGCAACGAGTGCGGGATGCATCGTGATGTGGTGGCAGTAGATAAGGGTCTCACTCCGCTCTCCTTGGCGAACGAGAACTGGCGCAGACCGACGGTTCTGAGCGTCACGGACCGCAAGGCCTTATGGGAGGGCAAGGAGCTGCACGGGAGGTTCTATCGAGCCTTAACAGGGCCCGATGTAGACCTCCTGGCCTCGGTGAACTGGCTACGCTTCGGGGACCTCTTTGGGGAAACTGAAGGGTTTGCCTGTGCAATTGCTGACGAGGTCATGATGACGAACAACTATCGGAAATATATCCTGAAGGACGGTACGGTCGACATCTGTCGGGCATGCCGCCGTCCTGGAGAGTCAATCAGGCATATTATTTCCGGTTGTTCTCATCTGGCCAATGGCGAGTACTTGCACAGGCATAACCTAGTGGCCAGGATCATCCATCAGCAACTTGCTCTTCGATATGGCCATGTTGAGTCTGAGGTGCCGTACTATCGGTACACACCGGTGTCGGTTCTTGAAAATAGTCATGCATTGCTCTACTGGGACCGCTCTATTATCACAGACAGGACTATTGCTTGCAATAAGCCTGATATTGTGGTGGTCGACCGGCCCCAGCGCCGGGCAATGATCGTTGACATCACCATCCCGCATGACGACCTCATGAAGGCTGAGAAGGACAAAATTAGCAAGTACCTTGACTTGGCTCACGAGGTAACCGCCATGTGGGATGTTGATTCAACGATAATTGTCCCGATAGTCATTTCGGCGAACGGGCTGATAGCGAAGAGCCTAGAACAACACCTCAAGAGGCTCTCGCTAGATGGTTGGGTCAAGGGTCAGATGCAGAAGGCGGTCATCCTCGACACGGCACGCATTGTCCGGAGGTTTCTCACCCTGTGACCCCAACCGCCGTTAGCTTGGGCCCTGCCCCGCTATCAGTGGCACTCTATTTTTTATATTTTTAAATAGACGTTTTTCTATGTTTTTTTTTTTTAAATGTGTATTTAAAAATGTAATTTATAAGTACTTTAAAATTAAATAAAGAGATTTTAATTAAAGTTTCTCTTGCGATGGCAGGAGGAACGCTACACCGCCCCCTCAAGAAGCTAATAAAATTAGTGCAGTGATCTGTACGAGGGGGAGGATGTTAGCAACTCCTTTACTTATACCTCCTTTTGATAGTAATGTATTCTTTTTTATAAAATGATTGTAAATGAGTGTCAGAAAAATAAAGGTTAGTTTTTGGTTTGTCACGGAATTTCGCCTATTATTTTCGCTTAAATATAGTTCAGGAAATCAGTCCATCATTTCATTATCCATTTAACTCGTCCTTTTCAATCCCTGTATCAAGTATCAACCCTTTGAGCGCGTAAATTTTTAGTATTTTAAAATAATTTGTGGCGGCCTGCTCGACCGCCAACCGCTTAGTACAGTGTCCTACTTCTGAGCTACAGCTTTTTCGTATGTAAGGAATCAAAAGTCTTTTGTATGCTTAGGATCTAGTCCTATTCAGTAAACGTAGATTTCTAGAAATACACCTAAGTGATCTTGCACAAAATAACAAAGAAGTCGATATATTATGCTTAACAGAAACTTTTATTCAAAGGGGGCATGAGCAAACTGTTCATATCTCCGGTTTTGACTTAGCAGCTTCTTACTGTAGGCTAAATAAAAAACGTGGTGGTTCTTGTGTTTTAGTCAAGCGAGCTATACGCTACAGACAATTAGATTTTTGTGTTGACTACTCTGTGGATAGGCATTTCGAGTGTTGCGGAATTGAAGTACTTTCACAGAAAATGGTGGTTATTTGTTTGTATAGAACACCAGACTCTAACTGTGAATTGTTTCTTGACAAGCTTCAAGTACTTCTGCATAAAGTAACCTACAGACTCAATAAAAAAAATTGTTATAACTGGGGACATTAATATAGACACATTACAATCTCAAACCAAGGAATGCAAACATCTTACTGATCTTATAAAAAATTACAATCTAGTACTACATATAGACCAACCAACTTGACAGCAAACATGTATATACCACTTCATAAGCAATATACCACATGCGACAAGAGAACTTTTGCATTTGGAGATATCTGACCATAACACGGGTCAATTGCTTAGCATCCCAACAGAAATTAAAGAAAAACCTTTAACAGAGTATTATATTCACAATAGTAGTAGTAGTAGTAGTAGTATAACAACGAGTATTTGCTAAGATTTCGGGAATGTTTATCTAGTCTCTCGTTCAAGGAAATATATGAAGGGGACAATTTTGCATCTTCATTTCAATTATTTCATGAGACCTTTTCTTTATTTTATAAGTTATGTTTCCCAAAAGTGAGAGTAAAAATATCAAACCAGATTCGCAAACTAAGGTGGATTACAAAAGGGTTAAGAATAAGTTGCAAAACCAAACGTTCGTTACGCTACAAGTACTATAGCGATAAATGTAGCAAAATCATATCTAAATACAAAAAATACTCGAAACTTTTACGTCATTGTATCGAGCAATCCATCAAAAATCATAATCGCGATGAGATTCTGAATTCTAAAAATGTGTGCAGAACTTCCTGGCAATTAATAAAACAGGAATCAGAATCCAGAAAGCAAATGGAGACTATCACTAGTATTTATGAAAAAAGAACCGCTCGCTATAGCAAGAGCATTTAATGAATATTTTGTGAATTTGACGTATAATGATAATATTCCATCACAAAATACATTTAAAGGGTGCATTTGTGGTAGTATCTTCCTGAGCCCATTCATTTGTGACGAAATCCATTCTATTAATATGTCTCTAAAATAGTAATGCTGAGGGATATGATGAAATTTCAACAAAAGTTATTAAAGCGTGTGCGATAGAAATAACTCCTGTTCTGACCCATCTCGTTAACTTTTCATTTAGGGATGGGTATTTTCCCAATGAGCTCAAAATCTCCATTGTGAAGCCACTATATAAAAGGGGAGAAAGAACTTCTTTAGAGAATTATAGGCCAATATCTTTAATACCTGTTCTGTCAGAGGTCTTTGAAGTGGCAATGCATAAGCGTTTGACTGGTTTCATTCAAAAACATAATATTTTACGCAACGAACAGTATGGCTTCCAAAAGGGTAAATCTACGACTTTAGCATGTTTTGATTTGGTGACCAAAGTCATACAGAATATTGACAATAATAAAATAGTAAGTGTAATTTTTTTTGACATGTCCAAAGCATTTCATCGGGTTTCTCATAAAATGTTACTAGAGAAACTTGACAAGCATGGTATAAGAGGGCCGGCACTAAATTGGATTAGGACTTATTTAAAAGACAGAAAGCAATGTGTCGAGATTCAAAATATGAATGACAGTAAGGAGCTTACAGCATACAAATCCGATTTTATCGGCAATAATCTAGGCGTTCCTCAGGGCAGCGTCTTAGGCCCTTTATTATTCTTATTATATATTAATGACCTTCCCGACATTACTTCAAATGCTTGTATAATGTATGCTGACGACATTTATTTAATTATGACTTGTGATAAACATGCGGACATTGAAAATTTCTCAATTGACATAAATAACAAAATAAATGATATTATTAAATGGCTCAATGATAATAATTTACAGGTGAACCTGAATAAAACCAACTTAATTCAATTTAACACAGGTTCGATGTTACACAAAAACTTAACAGTAAAGCACAAATAATATGAGATAAATGAAGTAACAGAAACTTCATTTCGAGGTATAACTCTAGATGGACATCTAAATTGGAAACACCACGTAAACAAAGTGTGTAGCAAAATAAATAGATTTGTATATGTCCTTTACACACTGCGTAAGACTTCTAATCAAAAAACAGTATTAGCAGCGTACCACGGATACATCTCTTCTGTCTTAAACTACGGGCTTATCTTATGGGGGAATTCAACAGAAGTACAAAGGGCTTTTATAGCTCAAAAAAAGTGTGTAAGAGCCATTGCTGGTATACCACCTTGGCAATCTTGTAAACCCTTCTTTAAAGAGTACCGTATACTTACCTTGGCCTGTATGTACATTTTAGAAGCTGCTAAATTTGTAAAACTACACCCACACTTGTTCAAAAAGGCAAAAGATCTTTATCCCAGAAATACTAGACGTCCAGACAGAATCGTCTTGACAAAGATACCAAGAACCACAATGTTTCTCAAAAATTGTACAGCGATGTGTGGCCGTGTTTATAACGCAGTGCCAGATGAAATAAAACATTTACCCACGAATAGGTTTTGTAAAAAATTTAAATCTTGGCTCTTAGAAAAATCATTTTATACTTTAGACGACTACTTTAAAAATTAAAATTATTTAATGACATTCAAATTTGTAATACCTATTGTGGACATTATTAATGTAGGTATTTATTTCGGATATTGTGAATTATCTTGAACATTATGACTATTTTATTATTATTGCTATGTTGACATCTTGAATATATGACATTTTGTATTGTAATCTTATTCTTTAAATAATTGTATTTCAATTTTGTTTTGAATGAACGAATTTAAATATAGGTAATATTTGCATGCCACTGAATGGTAGATGTGCGGAACTGTATTATATTTATGTAACATCATGTATGACCACATATCTGCAAATAAATTAATTTGAATTTGAATTTGAATTTAATAAGTGTAACAATAATTTGTACTCTTGACTTATGAGGACTTATTATATTATTGTATTTGACATTCGACATCCATTAAATTAAATATAAAAGGTTGTAATAAATTCCTAAGGACTCAACAATAAATTATTGTATATTGACATCATTTTTTTCTTTTTAATTTGTAATATTTTTAATTTATATTATTGCAATGCCTGAAGATGGCGCTAAGTCTTAAGCACTACTATATACTTGTAACACCAATGTACACTTAGTGAGCAATAAATGATTTGATTTGATTTGATTTGATAGTCCACGCGCTTGCGCGATGCACAGGGCCGTGGCTTAGCAACAGAAATAACTACACTGTCACTTATCCATAAATGTCGAATTTGTTGACATTAATGATCACTGCTCCGCTCCCTTGAGTAGCAGTGTGATGATATATAGCTTATGTGTTATCCTGATGTATAAGCTATATTATTGTAAAGTTTTAATTAAATCCATTCAGTAGTTTTTACGTGAAAGAGTAACAAACATCCATTCATCCATACTCTTAAACACTGACCTGTTATAGTGAGCTATATTATTGTAAAGTTTCATCAATAAAACTTTTAATAAAAAATTAAACCGCAACATGAGACCAACTTTGGGGTATACTCTTTGCAATAAAAAAAGAATTATGAAAATTAGACTACTCAGTAAAGAGTTATGCGTGGCAATACCTTGCAATCAGAGTGAATTATCAATCATCCCCTGTTTTCTTACCCATAGGATCCCCCCGAACCCGATGGATTTTTATTTTCAAATTTATATGGGATCTATTTTGGGGTATACTCTTAGCAATAAAAAAAGAATTATCAACATTGGACTACTCTGTAAAACGTTAGGCGTGGTCATACATAAAAAAAATATACGCGTCGACTTGAGGACTTCCTCTGTGTTTTGTTTTTTCGTCAGTTGAAAATTCAATAGTTTTCCATCCATCCCTCCATAGTTACAAACTTTCGCGTTTATTATATTAGTCATCATAATCATCATTATCCGAAATATTCAATTCCGATTTCAATATTACGATTTTGAAAATTGAGAATATTTATACTTTCTAAGAAACAAAACCCCGACTATTAAAAAACCCGATAGCTATTTTTTCGAAAGTCATAAATACGAATGTTAACTCTGACGAATTTCATTTGTACGAATAATTAAGAATCCGCAGTGTTATTAGCCCGAAAAGCATCATTCCTAATTTCAAATGTCCGAAAATTAATTGCTCAAATTGAAAATAAGTACCATATATAAAAAAGTTTGATTGATTTGCCATGGCACGTGATAGTTATTAATTAAAATCTATGTATAGTAGAGAGTTTTACCATAAAATAAAACTTACCTATTATTTTTTCATCTATATCCGGAATCCATCTTGAGTCAAGCACCTGTCTTTCTACCTGTTGTCAACGTATTTCCGGTCTTCTCTCCGTATTTAGCGCCCTCTATAGTGACTTTTTGGTATTAAGCGCTCTTGGCGGGGGACGACCGCCATTAATGTCATTATTGCACTCATGATGCACCAGGTAGGCCTTACCTGGATTCCGGATATTGATGAAAAAATAATAGGTAAGTTTTATTTTATGGTAAAACTCTCTATTATTTGTTTTGTATCAATATCCGGAATCCATCTTGAGTGATGTGTTTGTTATCTCCTGGTGCGCTTAATCCACGATGCTATAATGTGTAGGTATGGTAAGCCATTGAGTAAGTAAGAACTCATTACTTTTTCAACTCATGTATATATTATAATCGAGTAATACTTCTATATGCATTAAACAGTAAATTTAATTAAACAATATTATTCTTACACAATCATTTCAATTCACAGCATCAAAGTAATTTGATAACGATACTGAACTATTAGGGTTTATTGTAATATCTTTCAATTCTCTTTGATAATAGTTTTGGAAGGTATGAATCATTTTCCAGTTCCCTGTTGCAAGAATTTGATCTATGAGAAAATTTTCCACGAAATTTAGTGAAGCTACTGCTGATCTTACCGACCCGGGAGTAGCATCGATGCCAGCAGCCTTCAAGAGCGATTTCACCCATCCACCGATCACAGTTCTAGACGCCGGTTTAACCTCACCTATAGCTGTGATAAATAAGTTTAATATATTTTGTCTACGATTAGCCGTTACTTGTAACAATTGCCTGAGCCAGAAAACTGCATTTAATTTTTTATCGGGATGTTCTCTAAGCCTCCAGCCGGACTGTCTATGAGTGATACTATCCGTTTTTGAACCAAATGCTGGCCATAATACAATACTTGTCTCCTCATTTATCCAGCTGTCTTTATCAATCCGTAACAATGTTAGATCATGAACTCGACGACTAGATGATAGTAATAAAAGGGTTGCTGTATGTCTTGACACCTGATATATATTGTTTTCATCCACATCGTACGTACTCATGTATTGCAATAACAACTTAGGATTCCAAACTGGTGGTTTGGCTGGTTTCTCTCGTGCAACGGCAATTGCTTTTAACATATGTTTGACAAAGAAATTAGAAGATAAATCAATTTTAGAAGTTAAATGCGTAAACGTTGAAATTACCGACTTATGAACCAATATAGTTTTATATGCTAGTCCTACTACGGTATGAAGGTGAGCTAGATAACGAGCTACCTGCTCTGGGCGTGGGTATTTATAGTTTACCGAATTAGAGTCGCACCACTTGACCCATCTGGTCCATGCAGGTCTGTAAGTATTAATTGTTGAACCTCTCCAGCTGGTCATTAGTAGATTTCTCTCTTGCTCGGTCCACTCCGTCAACATATCCTGCCACCCGAAATCAGCCATGCTTCTAATTGAAGGTCTTGAACTTGTGGTGGGTGGATCCCCGTTTGAGTGTCGTACAGGACATGATCTAGATTGGGAATTAAATAAGCCGGGCACCGCGCTCTGCTCTGAACATCTGCTCTCCAGAACACTTTGTTCCATTTCGGGGCAATCAATATGTAGAGCCCGCTGGCTTGGTTCAGATGGTTGAGCACTCTGGGTACGAGGTTTGGTGGCGGAAACAACCAAGCTAGTTGATAATGCCATTGGTGACAAAACGCATTGTGGCAATGCGCTTTCTTGTCTTGCACATCTAGGGAAACATACTTTGGTACTACGTGAGCTGTCTTTGATGCAAACAGGTCTATTTCCGGTGTACCCCACATCTGGAAAATCTGCCTTGTTGCTCTTGATATTAAATGCCATTCGGGACAACTCTTTTGACGAGAGAGAGCGTCTACTTCGATATTGAATCGGCCTGGAAAGTAATGCGCTATCAGATGTATATCCCTTCTGTCCAACACCTCGAGTAGAAGTCGTGTTTGTTTCAATAATTTTTTGGACCTCGTTCCGCCTTCCTTGTTTATATAGGATACTACTGTCCGATTGTCGGTTTGCAGAAGTACCACAGTTTTTTCTAACCGCTGTTGCTCTTGTTGTATTGCTGCGTGAACTGCAAACATCTCTTTTTGATTTGCATGCCAAGACTGCTGGCGTTTCATCCAGGATCCCATAATCTTCATGTCGTCGAGTTGTGCAACCCATCCTATGTCGGACGCGTCCGTAGTCAGCAAGTGAGTCACCGACTTGACTTGTATCGGCATAGACGCCCCTATGGCCTGGTACCACCATTCCATCTCGGTGCGTACTGGTTGAGGAATACTCACGAGATGATAAGGGTTTTCCTTTGGCAGCTGTCGACTGTAGTATTGCAGTGTACGACAGTGAAGCCGGCCTCTCCGAGTCACAAACGAAGCAAAATTGAGTCTCCCCATTAGAGTTTGATACTGTTTGAGGGACCATTTGCTTTTCTGGAGCTGTTGCTGAAGTGCTCTGCGTAGCGATAAGCACTTCTGCTCTGACAGGGACTTTGCGTTGCGTTTTGTGTCCCAAGTTATGCCAAGAAACTCGAGGCATTGAGTCGGAGCAAGCACAGACTTCTCGAAATTGAGAGTCCAGCCCAGTAATTTTAGAATTTTGATGGCAAATGCTATGTCTTCTTGTAACTGCTGTTTGGACTGGTTTGTTATAAGAAAATCGTCTAAATAAACTACGCATCTGATATGGTAACCTCTTAGAAATTCTGCCACCCAATTTGTGATTGAAGCAAACGTTCTCGGTGCAGAAGCTAGGCCAAACGGCAAACACGTCATCTGGAGTAATTGGTGTTTGTTTGGGTCCGGATGGTAATTGAGCCTTAGGAACCTTCGATGTTGCTGTGCTATTGGTATGTGAAAATATGCCTGGCTCAAGTCTACTTTTGTCATCCAGTCTAGAGGTTGTAAGAAAGTTGGTAACCGAAAGTGGCTGAATAATTGGAAGGGCTTTGTTATCACGAATTGATTCAGTCGCTTCAAATTGAAAATGGGTCGAAAGGAACCGTCTAGTTTTGGTATTAGGAAGAACGTTGAAAGGTAACTCGGATCTCGCTCTGCATGTTCGAGTATCCCCAGCTCCAACATAATTTTCATCTGTGTAGTCATGTCTGGAGATATTTTGGTTCGATAGCGTTGTAAGATTGTGGAGTTTGGAAATATAAGAGGCGGCTTTAGACTGAATGGTATGAGTATCCCGCTTAAAAACTTGCATATTTTTTCTGGTGCACCTAAATTGCTCCAAACACTCAGAAATCGTTTTAGACAGCCGCCTCGAAATATCTGGTAGTCATTCGTGATATTTCTTTCTTGAAGAAGTCGCCTGCGATTTCTTTTCTTTGGTTTTGTCGCGACGGTTGTGGGTAGTTGGGTGAGATTTATTTCGCGCTGAACCTGATGGCTTTCTCTTTTGAATCTGCTTGTTCCCACGAAAAAACCCATTATTTGCATTATGACTGGTTGAAGCATTTGGCTTCCGATAGTAGTTCACGAGTTGAGGTTGGTCCACTCGCTCGGTTGTTGAGACTAGTTTATCCACCCCCCCAATTTTTTGAAGGTAGATTTGAATAGACTCTTCGTTAAATAGGTAATTTGCGCTAGGGGGAATTTTGTGTAGCACATCGCGGTGAAATCTTTCACCGATTTGACGAAGTAACGCCTCGCGACGTACGTGAATAAAATCTGCTCTTCTACCGCACACTATTTGTAATAAGTCATCCGTCACTTTGCTATAGGCAGATTCTTTTGAAAACAAAGATTCGATCTTTTCGAATAACGATCTAGGAGTTAAAATTTCTTTTGATTGATTAGACCAATCTACTAACGTTTGTAAAGTAGTTTGTAATTCTGCTTTTTGACAAAGTAACGCATTAGTTAAACCAGCAAAGGAACGTTCTAATAAATATGACCGAGAATCTTCCTTTAGCATTGCTGATTCAAAACGTTTCAATTCGTCATTAGTCTTAAGTTCCACAAACCCGGGGGTAGCTAAATATTTTTTCTGTGCCTCGGAAAATCTCATCGCATTCCAATTTTCGCAATCAAAACGTTGTAATTGGGCTAATTTTGTAACAAAATTAGGATTTGCACTTGGATAAATAGGTTCTTTAACAATCGTACTCAATTCCGACAATATTTGAAGCTGATTATTTTTATACACTACCCCAGGCTCTCGTAAATTTAAATCGTTTTCAGTAACTGATACACTGTTAACAGGTTGAGTAGTTGTATTAGACACATCAGAGTAATTATTTGAAATTAGATCAGTCAAAAAAGCCACTTGTTGTGATAAAAAGTCAAATTGTTCACGACTCACAGTTTCGGCGTGCTTTCTCAACTTACGCCTTCCTCCGCTCGTTCCACTGCATATCGAAGAGCTGCTATCACCCTCACTACTCGAAGACAAAGAACGCGAACGTTTTTTGGAACCGGAATTTTCTATAACAGCCCCGGGGGCTATATTACTTTGACTTGCCATTCTAGTGGCCAACGGAGAGAATTTAATTTCAAATAGAAAATAATCGAAATTAAAATTATCATAAATTAATACTTAATAAAGATTTTTCGCAAAGTATTTTAATGTACGCTGACAACCAGACGGCGCGAAAAACGACGCTAAAATGACATTAATGGCGGTCGTCCCCCGCCAAGAGCGCTTAATACCAAAAAGTCACTATAGAGGGCGCTAAATACGGAGAGAAGACCGGAAATACGTTGACAACAGGTAGAAATGAGATTTTCTGTAATTTTAATTGACTAATTCAATGTAAACACGGACATCTAGAATTTTGACAGCATATAATAATCTACACTTTCCCCTACTTCTAATAAATATGTAATTAATTATTTAATGCCCATTTATACTGTTAATTCTCTAATATGAGAATATTGCATGTCAATTTGGCTGAAATATGGTGAATCTAATGCATAAACTGTAATAACTATGTACCCATATATCGCAATAAAATGAATTTGAATTTGAATTTGAATTTGAAAAGACAGGTGCTTGACTCAAGATGGATTCCGGATATTGATACAAAACAAATAATAATGATTTTTATGTTCAGGAAATGACGGTACTACGATATGGTTCGATTATAATAAACAAAGCGAGATGTATTGATGTATTGTGGTATATACGTTTCGTGATATTTATGTGTATATATATGTATATATATTTATGAAACTATTTAGTACCTACAATAGTTTAAGTGGGTAGGTTAAAATCATTCGATGCATTGCGACAAAGCGAGTCCTATAAAAAGGACAGAAGATATTGAGTAGGGACTCAGTTGATCCCGAGACATCGAAGCTTAAGGTACGATATAACTCTGTTAATGTTTATTGTGTTATATTATTGTACTGTGAATTATTGACAATATCGTGAAAATAATACTTGTTATGTGAGCTGTATTTGATTTATAATTGTCAGTTGATAATTGTTGTTATAACGTAGTAATATCTGTGGATAGAGATATTACGATTATTGTATTGCAGCTGAACCATACCCTTCTGGGGTATGATATGCAAAGTGTGTTATTGTGTAGTAAAACTACCTCACGGTATTGATGCAATTCAACAGTGTAATGTTTATAATATTACTTGATGTGATTTATTGTGTATTGGCTACAAGCCTCGAAGATAATGTTATATCGTACAAGCTGGTTCGATACCAGTGTGATTGTAAGATCATGGTTAGAAGGCGGACAGGTTTTCTTGTTAGTTCTTTCCTGTCTATAATAGCCTTTGGAACTAACGTAGTATAGTAGAATAAAAGAGAACGATATAGTCATAATGGTTGTTTTATTATGTCCCCCTAGTACAATCAATAGTTACATTTGGGTCCTAGGGTATATAACAGGATTATAGTGCTCCTGTGGCACTGCAAATTGGTGGTTGCTATGCAACATCTTGATGGCTTAATTATTGGTTGTGTGTTACACAAATCTACTTACATATTCCATTTGCATATAGACACTTGGCCATTGTAGACAAACATATGGTTTTACATTACATATCTATGTATTAGATAGTATACATACACCTATATTGTGGATATATATCTATACACACATCCTTTATTTATATAAATCTAACACACGCATGAAGAAGCGGGTAATCAATGAATTTTTATTTTAAATAAGTAATAACTCTCCAATTACTTCATATAAAAATTTTGCTAAAGGCGACTTGCCGTGTTTCTGTCGTCGCCAAGTAGCTTAATTGCCGTTCAATTAACTGCCTACGCTGTTAACCAAACGGCGCCGTAATCTTTATTACAACATTTAATAACCTGGTTGCCTAATGCTTAGGCGATTTGTAAAATGGGGCAGCACCTCGAATTAAGACAGAAAATTACATACATATACTCACGCCTGTAAATCCCCAGGGAGGGAGAGGTGTGTTCACAGAAAATTTGTGATAGGTGTAGAATAAATCATTTTTCATATGTATTTAATTAAATGGCTAGGCAAGTAATTGAACGTTATCGATCCAAGCTACTTGCCTATCCGTTTAATGAAATGGCTGAACACCATTCAGGCCGCTAATTGAACGGCGCCGTTCAGTAAAGAGCCTAGGCAGTTAAGTGAACGGCTGATTAATCTAGTTCGCTGCGACATTTCTGCTGCCATGGTACTTAACTGCCCATTCAATTTTCATGCCTTTTTCATGTGCCCCGAGAATAGCAACAATCATTTTTCAAAACAACAAACAAGTTTCCAAGGCCTTCCGACCCGACAAGTGTTTGTGTGGATCGACATTATGATAATCGGAATTCGTATTTATGATATTTCGGAATATTATTCATTCGGAATTGTATCTTGAAATTCGAAATTCTGACATTCGTAGTTTTGAAAATTAGGAATTTTGAAATTCGGGATTTCAATACATACGATTACGATACATCGGATTTCTGACTTTCGGAATTTGAATTATTCAGAATTGTGAAATTCGGAATTTTGAAATTCGTGATTGTGAGTTTTGGTATAAAGTTTTTCGTATTTATGTGGTGAACCCACTATCTGTACTACTGTTTTCTCGCGCAGGTATTCCACAACATTGGACTTCAGAACCCGTCTCAGCTTGACAAGTTGGTGGCGGTGCCCGGTGACACCACAGAGGCACAACTCGGACTTGACGTTAACGCCATTGCGGCGCTCAAAGAGGTAGGTTGCATTTTTTTAGGTCCAGTTGATGAATCAGTCGTCAGTCAGTCAGTTCTTTCGTGGTTATTTTTTTTACAACCATGCAGAAATAAATCATTTTTCTAACTGTTGCTAGGGTCGGGTAGTCGATGCAGCGTACTACCGATTTGGTTTACTGTCGATGTAGCATACCGTCGTATTAGTGTACTAACGATGTAGCGTACCAAACGATTTGGGTTACTGTCGATACATTAGCCCGTCGATGGAACGTTTTCGATACAACGACCATCGATGTAGTGACTGTCGATATTATGAACTAGACTAGAAAGTTACATATGTTATACAGGAAAAATACAATATTACGTAAGAAACAAAATGAGTCTTTCGCAATTTTCAACGCTAGTTGCAATGTACTCGAACTGCTATGCAATTCTCTAAGCGCAGCGATGCGACGCCCTTCCCCTCTAGACAAGTGGCAATACGTTGGCTTGGCAGAGATTGTCATTGGTCGGACTGGGTGACGTCACTGCACATCGACCAATGAGAATCTCTATCAAGGCTGTCGTTGATGCGTCGTAGCAAGGCTCAATAGAAACCACGCGGCAAAATGCTTCGGCATTTTTTAAGTAGTCATTAATATCGAACAAAGAGAAAAAATTGAATCGGTCTAGGCGGGGTTTGAACCCGCGATCTTTGCCTTACAAGGGCAATGCTTTGACCACTAAGCTACCAGACCCCGCCCTTACCAATTCAAACTCAAACTCAAACTCATTTATTGCGAAAATGGGTAATTTATAGGTAACATTCAGTAAATAAAATGGTCCCTCCATAATCCACCTGAAGGCATGCAGTTTTACAGGTATTTTTAAATTAATATTGATTATGCACTAGTAATGATTATGTAAAATTAACGAATTAAATACAATAATTAGTCCTTCAAACAGAATATGTCAGAATTTTTTCCTATCCTTGGTACAAGTCAATAATGTATACATGTCAAATAAAATTAAAATTTAAAATATGTCAAAAAATAAAGTAAAGCAATATGTTATTTCTGGTTACTTTGCATGTCATTTATAAATTCGTTTGCACTGTAATAGGCTATTTCCACGAGAAATTGTCTAACTTTTCGTTTAAACACATTGATGTTTATGCTGTCTAATAGTTTCTTTGGTAAGTGATTATAAACCCTAGGCGCCATACAGAGTACACTATTTGTCATCAATGCACTTTTGTGTTCAGGACAGCTAACTTTTAAACAGTGGCGCTTGCTTTTATAATGTTCGTACATCGTTAAGTTAGACCTTACAAATAACACCAACTCATACATGTATAGACACGGTACTGTCAATATTTTTAGCTTTCTGAGGCATGGTCTACAGCTGTTTGATTGACCTTGCAAATTGCCCTTATGCACTTTTTTGTGCTATAAATATTTGTTCTTTTTCTGTACAGCTGCCTCAAAATATGATTCTGTATCTTAACATACGTTCAACGTTACCATAATATGCTGTCAGCACTGCGGTCTGGTTAAGTTTTTTTGAGAGCATATACAATGCATATGACTGAGTACTCGGTTTTGAGCAAAGGATCTTTGCATGTGTATTCCAATTTAAGTTGCTATCTATGTTAAGTCCCAAAAACTTTGTTGTGTAAATGTCATTAAATGTGTTTTGCTTAAATTAATATCAAATTATTTAATTTCAGCCATTGTATTACATTATTAAGAATTTTTGAAATTTCAGATTCAATCAGTGAATTATTCTTGCCTGTAAATACAATTGTGCTATCATCAGCGAACAAAATTGTTGGGTGGTTTGTTATTTTAGATAGTTCTTTAATATAAATATTAAAGAATACTGGTCCTAATACGCTTCCCTGCGGAATACCAAGATTAGTCTCTCTATGTTCCGATATGAAGTGTGTTTTTGTTCTGTATTTGGGACATAAGCGTGTTATTTGAGTACATTGTTTTCTCCCAGTAAGATAAGATGCAATAAGATCTAGAGCCTTACCCCTTATTCCGTAAGCTTAAGCGTATTCAAATTTCTCCTTCTATATTTGTCTTTGAGGTGACAGTAGAGCGTCTACCAACATTCTTACGAACCAATGAATGATTTTTCAATCATTTTTAAACATTGATTTTTGACTACTCCGCCCATGTAATTTGAATGAAATCTTTAAGCATTTTTCATGCTCCATAACCCCGCCTAGATCAATTCAATTATTTCTCTTTATTCGATTTAAATATTAAGCATGAAAAATGATTATAGATTTAATTCAAAACGGTCATTAAAAATTATAAACCTTATTCCAGTTAGACAAAGTCTAAGCTTAAACTTTAGGATGGGGGAGTACGCAAACTGAAGTTTTGGGAAGTGCAAAAATTCCTTCAGTAAACTACATTTTAGAATTCACTTGGGGGCAATTCCTCTGTGATTCTTCGGACAATGCATGGGCCTAAAATAGTATGCAACAACGTGCCTATCAAAGTATATTCAGCTTGGTCTGAAAAAAGTGCTCCCATATTGGTTCCCGGTGGAAAAATAGACCACCTCCACTCTTACCGTGGGTGTCGTACAAAGCGACTAAGGAAGAGGGCTTTTCCCATTCGACATTAAATACACAGCTCATGACAAAGTGCTCGCTTGACGTCAATAGGCTCGCCCAGCACACCCTCATACGGTCGTTTTAAAATTAAATCATTCATGCCTCTGTTCCAGGTTTCTGTGGTGTTTCACAACGCAGCCACTACCAAATTGAATGAGCCACTACAAGATGCTGTCACTCAGAATACCCTTTCAGCTATCCACGTTATGGATATCTGTGATAAGTTACCCGAACTTGAGGTAAGTCAAATTCTTTATCATGTTTTTTATACCATTTAGGTGTCAGGCAGACAAACGGCTCACATAATGGAAAGTGTTATTGAGGCATATGGACGTATGCAGCACCAAGAGCGCCACACTTAGTCGGGATGCGAGAATGTCAATAGCACCATTCACACGTACAGTTTTTAACCGCGCATCGGGACCGCGTCCCATACCGCCGGTTTTGGGCGAGCGCGTAGTAAATCCTTTCTTCCGATCCTGCACGTGTAAACGCAGCTAATCCCCAGCGTCTCATACTACGCCGCACGTATCATGGGAGCGGTACAACATTTGCGGTTAAATGTTTCATCTTTACCTATAGTAATAATTTTTGTACAGGCGTTGGTACACGTGTCAACCGCGTTCACAAATCCGGAAGTACCCCACATCGAGGAGCGAGTATACGATATGCCGGTGAACTTGCAGCAGCTGCTCGAGTTACTGGACACGCAAACATCTGAAGAGCTGGAGGAGATGACGCCCAGGTATATACAGTCGCTTCGTGCTAGGGGTACTATACCCCTAGCACGAGCCCCCCCCCCCATACCGGGGGCGAGTCGGAGACCGCATGGTCCCCCCTCCTGGGTAGGTTCAGACCGAGAGGAATGGCCCTGGGTCAACCGGCGTGCGAGGCTTATGTCGCGAGGCAACCTCACCTTCGGCCTAGCACATCGACCCACAGACGGCTTGCGGTTTAGTCGGTTCGAGTCCGACATAATCCGTGTGTGGTATCCGTGGGATTTCCCTAGCACGAAATGGTTGGCCCTGCTTGCAACCCTATCAGTCAGCATCAGTCTGATCTAGGCGAACAAAGTTCTCAAATCGATCTTTATGCCTTGGTTTTTCCCCTTCCTGTACTCCTAGCACGAACAGCTATCGTAATAGTATCATCGTGAACGTATTGAGAGAGCGGAGCATTGTGATTGGCCGGCGTCACACACACGCAGGTTCACAGTAGACAGGTGGCCAATCGCAATGCTCCGTTCTCTCAATACGTTTACGATACCGTTAAGATAGTTTTTCGCATTTAGGGACTGGGGAGTCAACGTGAAAAATTGTTCAGCGGCTAGAATGTGCAGGGGTCAAAATGTCTATACTTACCGGCAGTCTATTTGACAAAAAGTATTAGTAAAAGTATTAGGTTAAAAAGACAGGAGTTAAAATGTGTTAGCGTACAACCGAATACGTGTCATATAGTACAATTGCCAACGTGCACAAGCGTTTAAATGTATCAATGTAAACACGTACAAAACTCAGAAGGTTTAAGCGACACCACGTTCATGTGTAATATCCCTTTTGACATTTTTATGTAAAGAAGACTCGTTATGTGAATAATTTACAATTATTAAAAAGTAATTTGCGTTATGATTGATGTAATACAAAATTTACTGTCACTTCGTAGTCTGTCTCGGAAGTATTCAAAATCCTTAAAATCGGCACAGTTTGCCAAGAAAAATAGAATAGAATACAATGCAAGAAGAAAGCGAACAAATAATAATCAGTAAAACTCAAAAAGGTAGGGACACATTTATACGTGGCGTATACAGATATACTTTGGGCGTACATAATCCAAGTGGGTCCACTCTATGGAGATGCAAAACCGTTTGACGTGTGGTTCTTCTGTCACCTTAGACTCCAGCCGAACAAAAATTATAAGAAAAAGTGTGCATACTTGCGAGCCATTCCCATCAAAAAATAAAAATTACTTGGCCTATCAAGAATGCAAAAAGAAGGTTTGCGAGAGTTATGGATCAGTACAACAAGTTTTTAAAGATATTTTTAGTCAAGATATGGACACAGCTGAAGACTCAGATGATTGTGCGATGCCAACATTTGAAAATAAAAAAAGGATATTATATAGAGCACGAAAGCAGTTCTTGGAGGTTAAATCGACTATTTTCAATACACTACAAGACGTCGAGATACCAACAATTTTGAAAAAACAATTTTTAATTTGGGAGGATGGGAAATTATTATTTGGCACCGATTTTGCGGCAAAGACATTAAAAAATAGAAGTGATGACAAAATGTTCTTTGGTGATGGAACATTCAAAGCAGCTCCTCCACCATTCAAACAGCTTTTGAGTATTCACATGGATGTGAATAGCACAGAAGAGCAAACCAATGTTATACCAATGTTATATGCTTTGCTTCCTGATAAAACTTCAAACACATATTTACGTCTCTTCAGCTATTTGAAAAATGAGTTAGGATTGTGTATAAGAAAATATAAAACCGATTACGAAAAAGCTGCAATAAATGCCTTAAGAAGTTTTCCCGGAAAGTGAAGCAATTGGTTTTTTCATTACAACAGGGTTATATGGAGAAAAGCCGAGGGACTTCACTTAAAAGACACAAGAAATGGTCGCAAATTAGCGGAATTGGCGTCATATTTGCCGTTATTACCAGCTAATCGAATATTACAAGGATGGACTGAAATTATGTCTAGTGTGCCTATAAGATCCACGGCAATAGATAAATTCGAAGAGTATTTTAATAAGCAATGGATATCAAAATCACTTCTGGCAGAAATCGGGTGTGCAAATGAAAGACACCGCACTAACAATGCGTTAGAAGGGTGGCATTCACGGTTAAATAAAAGAATGAGGGCCAAGCCAAGTTTATTCCAATTTATTCATTTATTAAGAAAGGAAGCCATTTACCAAGAATCAAAAGCAAAAGATTTGCTTTTTCGAAACGTTAAAAGAAGGAAATGTGACATTTTATTCGATAGAAAGTATGAAAAAATGTTAATACGACTAGAGAACGAAGAAATAAATAATATACACTTTTTGAAGTGTAGTATAAAGTTGAAACGAAGATTTAATAATTATAATAATTAGATTAAGTTAAAGAAGAAATAAAGTGGAGGTAGGATGGCAGTCGCTCCGCTGAAAATATAGAAGTCAGCCGCATTTCAGTTAGACTGGAAAGCCGATCCCAACTGAGTTCGGAAAAGGCTCGGTGAATGATGAAAGAATAAAGTATTCGTGTTACATACGTATTTTTTAAGTTCGATTAGATTAGGTACTTTTGATTTATTAATAACATTGTAGTAAGTAAGTTGAATTATTAAAGTAATTTTGTAAGAACATGGCGTAATAATTTACTAAACCAATAATTTTCAGCTAGGTGACTGGGGGGAACGATTCTTTTTAAGAAGACACGGTCCTGTAGATACCAAATTTTCACCGCAATCGTTAAAGCCTTTCTTCAGAAACCTTGAAATCCATACTAATATTATAAATGCGAAAGTGTGTCTGTCTCTTACCTCGTCACGCCTAAACTGCTAAACCAATATAAATGACACCGGCATAAGACATAGGCTACTTTTTTATTTGCCCTTGGCATTTTATTGAGTGATTTAACCCTGCGGTTAGACCTGCGGGTGAAAGCTAGTATATAATGCTCTTTTAAAGTACACAAGAACATTTAACTTTTTGACACTTATTATTTTAGACTTAGACAAGACTTTGTTAATTACACATTTTGTTGTACTTGCATTTTGAGAAGTGCACAATTTGTCACTAAAACATTGTGACCATGTTTATATGTACATTTTGACACTTGGGTATTTTGACGTTCATACTTTTTGTCAAATAGACTGCCGGTCCGTATAGACATTTTGACCCCTGCACATTCTAGCCGCTGAACAATTTTTCACGTTGACTCCCCAGTCCCTAAATGACCACTGCGGTACCAAAGACACTGTTACCAATGCCACTTTACACTTTACCATTTTATTATTGAAGTCTAAAATTAAATGACAATCTTGTAGAGTGAATGAAAAATGTGATAGACTCTTTTTTTTTCATTTTGTACTTTAACACTCAGTCATAAAGTCTAAAATTTCATGTCATTTTATACAACGTCAGTGGTTCGACAGTGGTGTTGTTATATTATAAAATTAGCAGATTCGGGAGCTAGATAGTATTGAAATGCATGGTACCTAACTCACTTGACAACTGCTTGACAATGGTAACCATACATTTCAAAATTAGTTGCTTGCCAAAAAGATTGGTACCAAGCACTGAGAGGCACTCGGTATCAAAGTGCAAACGACCAATCAAAAATCGAGTACGTCGGTGCCACAGCTCTCGACCAATCAGGATCGAGCAAGTCGATTCCCCCCTCCGACCGCGCCTATAAATACGCCAGCGACTCAAGATTCTACATCAGTCGCAGCGAAGCCGCCGACGAGGCAAGGTCTCCGAACTCGTCGTCGCCCTGACCTGCGCCACTGAAGATGTCGACCGCAGTGATCGACGAAACTTCTGGAACGCAGTTTCAATTTGACCACGGCTAAACAGCCCGGAAGTAGTATATTCTACAAAAGAAAAAGAGTTTTCACACACTCTACAAGATTGTCATTTAATTTTAGACTTTAATAGTAAATTCGTAAAGCATAACATACATGACCGGCGACGTCGCTTCGGCGTCCTAGTGAGGCATACTGTAAATATTATTACAACGTTACTACGTGTAAGAAGTATTTTTTATTTCTCCTTATTAAGACACGTATTATGCAGGATAAATTAATCTTTTATGAAAAATATATTTCAATTATCTGGATAAATGTATTATTTGTATTATAGCCAAGATATCTGAATAGATAGCATTTGGAATGGCAATCCTTATTTTTTTAATTTCTATTAATAGAACTTTTTGACGTGACAACGTCTTATAAATTGGTTTGCCGGGCGACACTTCAAGAACTGCGTTACGATTTGCGTTACGCTCCGCGTTATGCGCTTACAATGAGAGCGAGTGAGAGGCACGCGTCCCGCCTAAGAGCGAGAGAGACAGACATAAAAAGTGAACAATTATTAAATTTTGTTAATATGAAATTCAGTGCGAGATTCTTTGTATAAATTAATGTTTTAAATATAATTCTTTGTATAAATAAATGTTTTAAATTGTTACTATTATTTCATCCTTCTTCCTACTATACGAATGAATATTCACATTAAAATTATTTTACCACTCAAAGTCGTTGTCACGTAAAACTTTCGCCTGTATTTTATCACTTGATAGTCCTAAAAATAACGCGGATGTATTTCTGTGTCTTCCAGGCTAATTCAACCCAAGCGCAACACATATGTCTTCACGAAGGCTCTGGCGGAGATTGCAGTGGCACAGAGGCAACATCGGGACTATTCCGTCACTATTTTCAGACCCTCCATAGGTGAGTTCTTTTGCATGGAAGTCCACCAGTTTTGAGGGATTTTGACCCGCCCTTTTTCGGTATATAATCCCCAAATCGTGCTCTCCGAGGCACGATGCACTTATTCATATATTTTGCACTGGGCGGGGATCGAGCCGCGCCTCCTGTGTAGCGGCCGCGTTCACTACCACCACGCCACGGAGGCGGTCTTTGTTCGACTCCTAAATGTCGATATTTCCGTTTTGAATTCATAGTTTGGTCCCAGTCTTATTAATTCTTACAGATGTTTAACTCGGTATAGGGGAAGCGAGCGGTAGATGTTTATTTAGGTTAAATCTTGAAACTCGATTTTGAAGCAGATATCCACAACCGATTTTGATGACATTATGTAAATAGTCTTGTTGTGTTTCCAGTGATATCTGCCCACCAGGCTCCCTTCCCTGGTTGGGTAGAAGGTTACTCCGGCTTGACGGGTATAGTGGTCAGTTCTAGCCTGGGTGTGCTGAGGGTGACCCAGTACAGAGCTGACTATAGACTTGATTGTGTGCCTGTGGACGTGGTTATTGATAACATGATAGCCGTGGGTTGGGAAACCGCTATGGAGAGGTGAGTAGTATTGTTAATGTTTTAGGTTTTTTTATACCACTGAGGTGATAGACAAGCACACGGCCCACCTGATGGAAAGTGGTTACCGTGGCCTATGGACGTGTATAATACCAGGGAGTAACACTCGTGCTGGCGATCCTGTAAACACAGGATATACTGGAGAAAGTTGAGAAGGGTCGGTACCTTTGTGGCTATGGATTCGGTCTGACGATCGACAAGTTTCGGGTTCGACTCCTGAAATTACACTACCGGCGTGTACCCATATCTATAAAGTAATTCAACTTAGTTAGAGGGTTTAGGGTGCATAAACAACTGCTATTCCTACTATCAGGGTGCAAATAAACTTTTTTTTTTAAATATTTAATGTGACGAATAGGTATATTATGCTCCTTTTGGATCTATGACTGTTAAAATAATGCATCTATCTTCTTTTTCATTATAGCGTTAATCCCAGTCGTATCCGAAGCTTACTTGGAGGCTGGGGCCCTCTTCACCAGTCTAAAGGCCGATTTGGCCAAACTTCGATATTTTCAGTGAAGCAACTGCCATATGACCTCCACAACCCAAAGGCGATATCGAAGCATTGCAATTAGACCAGTTGTACTTTTGGACTTTTGAGGGCTTCAACTACCCGTAACGACGGCTATAGATGTTCGTATGGCAACCGGGATCGTCGGCTTAACGTGCTCTCCGAGGCACGACCTGACCAATGCAAATATTCATATTCACACATACAAATATTTGCACTGAGCGGGGATCGAAACCGCGCCTCCTGCGTAGCGAACGCGTTCACTACCGCTACGGCCACGGAGGCTGTGTGTGTAATATTATAAATATATAGTATGATATACCAGGCCGGTGGCTGCGCGGGTGTACTACTGCGGCTCGCAGGAACAACCGCTGCATTGGAGAGAGGCCCACGCTGAGGTGCAGCGCTGGGGGGTGCTCCACCCCATGGACAATGTGCTCTATTACCCGTTCTCGTTCGCTTTCAGTAACAGGTAATAATACATACGCATCATAATTCTTTGAACCTTTTTCCTAAGTCAGTTGGGGACGGGTTTCTAGTCTTACTAAGATGCAGCTGAACTTCTTTTTATGAAGCGACTGCCATCTGATTTCCACAAACAATTGGCGATATCGAAATTCTGTAGATAGACTACTCGGACTTTCCAGGGCTTCAACTACCCGTAATGAGTGCCATAGATGTTCGTATGGCTTAACGTGCTCTCCGAGGCTCGACCCGACCAATGTAAATACACATATTCATACATATTTGCACTGAGCAGTAATCGAACCCGTGGCCGTGTTTACTAACGCCGCGCTTCAGAGGCTAAGGTAATAATACTTACCCATAGTACCTTTATTATTAGGTCACTCAATGACCTCCGTTCTAGGGAAATGGAGCTGTCTGTCTCCCTAGCAGAAGCATGTGGTTGCGCGATAAGTGCCTCCCCCTATCCAGGGCTGGGGAAACCCTGGTCCCCACATTTGAGAGTTCATCTCGAAAGCCCAGGGTCAGCCGGGTTGCGAGGGATATGCCATTGGTAACTTCACCTCCGGCAACAAATAATCTAGGACACCGTGTAGTTTTAGTCGGTACGTGTCCGACAACCAGCATCACTGGCTCCTGGGCTGGGCTAGGGGTATCTGTGAGAATTTCCTCACTTAAAAGTACCTTACTGAGCAGCGTCTTGAGCTTCCCTCTGCAAGGGACTTGTCGTGGGTTCCAGTTCCGCCTGACCATTCGCTTTTTAGGGTTCCGTAGCCAAATGGCAAAATAGGAACCCTTATGGATTCATCATGTCTTTCCGTCCGTATGTCATAGGCACTTTTTTCCGAAACTATAAGAACAATTGAAACTTAGTAAGTAGATGTATTCTGTGAACCCAATTAAGATTTTCACACAAAAATAGAAAAAAAAACAATTAATGTTGGAGGTTCCTCATACTTTGAACTGAAACTGCGCGAGGCACATTTCCAAAGTCATAAAAACTTTTAAAATGACTTTATTATTTACACCAGCTGATGCTCAATTTCAGATATATATACAAGGCCTTCGAGTTTCTGTTGCAGACATTACCGCTGCACCTGGCGGCGTACGTCAGCAAGATGTGTGGAATAAAGCAGCCGTGAGTAGATCTAGGGTTGCAATGCATTACCAGTGTGGGGGAACAGGGTGTAATGTTCACTTGCCGTAAAGGATCCTAGAGCAGCTGGGTGATAACATCTGGTTCTCAATGCGGGGATACCCGTTGAAGAGTTTATTGTGTAAAAATAAGAAAGTCAGATGGTACGTGATTTTTTTATGCCACTTACGGCAGACAAGCATGGAGCACTAGATGGAAAGTGGTTACCGTGGCCTATGAACATGTGCAACATTTGCGGCGTCACACTCGCGCAACTGACCGCATAGAAACCGTCTAAGGCTCTCCTTGAAGAACCGCATATAGTAGTTGCTTGGAAAACCCACAGCAGGGAATTCATTCCACAGTTTGAGCGTGCGTAGGATGACTTGAAGTTCCTTTCATACTGCACAGTGTGCACCGTTTCCGGTCTTAATGTGTAACTCAAATATTTCAATCATCTAATTGTCTTTACACGCAACTGCATGGCAGTCAAATTACTGTTCTACTTGTTTGTTCTACTGTGTCTAGTTTATTTTGTACTTATCAACCACTATTGGTATGTTGTGTACCGGATATCATGTATAAGTGTATGTATGTGTATGTGTGTGTGTATGGGCAGGTATATACATATATGCATGCGTATATGTATGTATATGTGTGTATGTGTGTGTATATATGCATATGAGTAATATTTTTGTTATTTTATTGTTATAATATAATTGTCGCTTCGGCGTAGATTCATTACATGTGGGCGCATCTTAGGCGGTTCGGCGTCCGTGGGTCACTGCCCCATCGGGTTCTAGTTGAAAACCAGCGTCAGATTTCTACCCGGCACATGCTGAACTGGACACCCATTTGGTGGACTTGTAGGTTGCACTGTTATTGGTTGTGCGCATGCTGTGTTTGGAGTTAGATAACGCTAGATAACGTTGTGGGTGTTCTAAAATATATATTTATTTTGTACTGGCGGCTGACGCAATAACTAACTAATCCATCCTCACGAGCGGAGCCGTGCGCAGCTGGTTAGATATAATTATTTTTTCCAGAATCTGCCTCACGACAGTCGCTCAGCGTCTCAGCGCCATGACGGCTTTGATGAGCCCCTTCTCCTGCAACCAGTGGACCTTCAGCTGCGACAATATGCGGCGTTTGAGGGAGAAGCTGCACAAAACTGATGGACACTTGTTTTACCTCGATATTAGGGATATAAAGTGAGTACAGGAAAGTGAGTACCATGATGTAGTCACACAAGGGGTTATAGCCACTACCTGAACCATGTTCGGTCTGATGCAATGTCTTTGTGTGCTTGGATGTCGCTTAATTATGGGTTATATTGGTGCAGGTGCCCTTGACATTTTGTGCTAGGAATTTCATGGCCTCCTGGTGGTCACCATAAAAGTATCCCTGTATAGATCCGGCCACTCGCCCTACCTAGGCAAGGCACAGAGTTATAACATACCGCACCGACCCGTCCGACCGGTTTCACGTCACAGAATTATCAAAGGTTTAAGTGAAACCTGTCAGGTGTAAAAATAAAGTGTGGAAAATTAGAAGTGACGTTATTAGTCAATATGAAAAGTTAACTCTTTACTTTTATATTTGTCATCATCACTTTTGTCTTAGTTTCAATTGCGTGCGAAGCTTCCACTTTGTAGCCAGCGGTCACCAGACAAACTCGTTCTCTTGATTGGCTAAATTTGACTGTGTATTTACCTTCTAACAACTGAGGAAACTTTATGCCAGACCTTGATCTGTAGATCAGCAGGCCGATAGGCCGATCCAAGGCAATTTCACATGTAAGCTGATAAGCTTACATGTGAAATTGCCTTGGATCTTGGAAGAACTTAGTGGGGAGGGACACCCTGTTACTGGAATACTTAACATGAGAATTGTGTGTTGTCAGTTGGATGGAGCATATAGCGAATTACCAACGCGGTTCGCGTGAGTTTCTTCTGAAGCAGAAAGATGAGACCTTACCACGCGCTAAGGAACGTATGAACAGGTAATGTTGACAAATTGCGTGGTGCAATTCTTTTAGCATACAGCGTCGAGCACAGTGCTGTGACGACCTTGATAGAGATTGTTATTGGTCGGACTCGGTGACGTCACTGGACATCGACCAATAACAATATCTATCAAGGTTGTCGCAATGCTATGCTCGATGCTGTATCCTTAGCGAATTAGTCTGATTAAAACCTCCTTTCCTTCCTCCCACTGTGCGCCATTTCGTACGGTCCTCCGCCTTCCTTATGTGGTTTTTATACGGAGTTACTGTCGTATGACCTCCTAACCTTGAGGACTTGTGTAAGCAACTTTTTCCAACTCTTGGATGCAACCTAAAATGTAGTCAAGGACTGAAGGAATCTGGCTGAAATTCGGCACGGAACAGATTGTAGTCTGGAATAACACAATCAATCGATTAACCAATCGCAGCTCCTGCTGGACATAGGCCTCTCCCAATGTTGGCAAGCTTTGGCCTATTGTTTCCACGCTGGCCAGACGGTTCGGTACAAGGTTTTATTTCCAGTTTTCCTTCTCTCGCAGTGATGCCGTCTGCGTATTTTGCCAATTAAATAATACATAGGCTTTTATTCCAGAAATAGGTTCTCATGAATAGTGGGAATTGAATCAAAATGTTATGTAGCATCAGCTAGTTAAAAATAAATGTACACGTACGCGTTTTAAAAAAATCACAATCAGTTTGGTAAATTTTTTCGCATCAACTAACTTTAACTTGTCGAAGAACCGACGGCAGTTGCAGCAGACGAGTCCTAGAGTGGAGACCGCGAGAAGGCAAACGGAGGGTAGGACACCCCCTAGCCAGATGGGCTGACAACCTGAAAAAAGTGGCTGAGACAGACTGGATGCGGCAAGCGGAGGATTGACAGAAATAGCGCATTTTGGGACTATTGGGATTTCAATGGGATAATTGATTGATTGATTCTGAACTTACTTTTTTCTGCAGGTTACGTCTCATACACTACGTGGTTCAGCTCGTACTGATGCTGTTAGGGTACAAGCTCTTCAAGAGTCTCATTCCGAAGATATACCAGCTGGCCAATAGATTGTTGCTGCTTTCAATGTAAGTCAAATTTATAAGATTTTGCTTCTATTTCCAGTACTGCTGAGTTGGCTTTACGAGTGAGAGTTTCCGGGTTCGAGTCCTGGCACCACGTAAATTCATTGCAAAAAAAGCAACCTTTTTTTTAACTTGCCGGAAATCCCCACGGATACCCACCCCTCCGGAGTCGGAGACGGAGGTTATGTCGGACTCGAACCGACTAAACCGCACGCCGTCTCTGGGTCGTAGTGCTAGGCCGAAGGTGAGGTTGTCATGCGACATATCCTTCGCACCCCGGCTGACCCAGGGCCATCCCTCTCGGTCTGGCCCTCCTCGGGAGGTGGGACTACGCGGTCCCCGACTCAACCCCGGTGTGGGGAGGCGCGCATCGCCCTATGATGCACGCCGCCGCCGCCGTGTTCAAAAATAAGCAACTAGCAATAATAGTAATTTCGATTAGTTTCCGGTGAAATAGAATAGCCCACTCCATCTCCTCCTGCTGTGGGAATCAGAGAAAGCGTAGTATATTCTCCAACCGACAGTGAACATGAAGTCCATGACAAAGTTCTTGATTGTTTGCAATAGGCTCGCCCTCAACACATGGGACCAAAAAGTAAAGGCCTAATGAGCCTGTAGCCTAGTGGTATGGGTAATGGACTGCTGAGACGAGGTCTCGGGTTCGATCCCAGGTTTTCCATGGCACACACCAATGACATTTCGATGCTTTTCGAAGTTATGTGTGTATTTATCGCAGGTTTATAAGTGTCCGGTTAATGGCAATAGGCTCGCCACCTATTACATTGGGACCTAAACATAAACTGGCGAAATGTGGGTGCTAGCACCTCTGCCTTCCCCTTCGGGGATAAAGGCGTGAGTTTATGTTATAAAACAACTCTGCCTGGCACTGATTCAGCTATTATGTTTTTCATGGCATTGGTTACCTTGCAACATCATTCATTGTTTCCGATAGTTCGTATGAATGACGGTAGAGGAGTCCCACCGTCGCGCTAAGACGGTAGTATAGGAGAATTTGGGTAGCTTCAGGCGTGGCTCGGTGGCTCAGTGGTCAGAGCATTCCCCCTGTAAAGGAAAGATCGTGGGTTCGAGTCCCGCCTGAGCGATTCACTTTTTCCTATCTTAATCGATTTAAAAAAGTTAGCATAGTAAATGCTTCAAAATTTCATTCAATCTTTCTGTTTTCATTTCGGACTTCAAAGCTCAGACATAAAATCTAAAATTTAATGACATTTTATGCAATGACAGCGGTATGACAGTGGTTTTTTATGTCAGAAAATTAGCAGAACCGGGGGCCTGTTCCTTTATCCATGTAAAAAAAAACATTGTTATAATCAACATTTGCATGCCATGTAGCCGCAGGGCTATATATATGTTGTGCTATTCTAATACATACTTACCAAGATCTCTGTAACCATTTTTATGAGCAATTATATTTGTTTTCTATTTCCATTTCAATCTATCAATATATACAGGGTGTAATCGTTAAGTGTGTCCAGGCGATTATTCCGTAACTATTACAGATATCAAAAAACTTAAAACTGATATCGAAAGTACGTTACCGAATGAATAAAATGACATCAATAACTTTTTAAAAATCAAACGAGAAGTATCTAATATTTTGACATTAAACACTCCCATACATTTAGTATGAGATTAGTAGAAAGGTTTTAGTTTCCTTATTTTAAGTGTTCTAGTACCCATTTTACCTTAATCATATTTTATGATTACGTATAATATGACATATATAAAAATCAATTGCTGTTCGTTAGTCTCGCTAAAACTCGCGAACGGCTGAACGGATTTACCTTATCTTGGTCTTGAAATGTTCGTTGACGTCTGGCGGAGGTTTAAACGGTGAGAAAATATGGAAAATTGCAACTTCTTTATATTGATTGCTTGCGCTCAGCGCAAATCTCGAGAACAGCTGAACCGATTTTGGTAATTCTTATTTTAGAATATTCCTTGCAGTACGAGAATGTTTCTTACGCAGAGAAAATTTAAAAAAATGTCTCTTAAAGCAATACTTTTCTAAAATCCCATTCAAACGATTCCCAATAACACTTAAAAGTCAATTTGAACTTTAATGTCAAATCATAGTTCAAGTGTTAGTGGAGAGGCTCCAGGAAGCCAAAACGATTGAGTGACGCATAATGTTGAAGTATGCCACGGGTGAAGCCGAGGCGGTTCACCTAGTTATTAACATACCAATGATATGATTGCCTCTCATGAAGTTTGGTCTCGGATGCAACTGGAAGCCACGCTGAGAAACAAATAAACTTTTTTTTTCCAAACTCATTGGTAAAAGATGCTTTTATATTTTTAATTTGAGTTATGTCTTTTTTTTTCAGGTTACGAAATAACTTCCGCCTCAAAACAACACAGATGCTTTAGAGATTAGTGAACTTGGATTCAAACTTAAAACTCCTGAATAGCAGTTGGATCTTACTACCGTTTGACGTAATCCGCAACTCGCTTTTCACATACATAGATACATATAATATATGTTTATACCTGTAAATCCGATCGATTTTGATTTCATTAAAATGATTGCAACATCGTTCATTGTTTCTGATAGTTCGTAAGAATACCAGTAGATAGTCCCCACCGTCGCCTCAAGTTTTTTTTTTATACTACTTAAGGGGCAGACAAGCACACAGCCCGCCCGATGGAAAGTGGTAACCGTGGTCTATGAAAGTGTGCAATATCAGGCGAGTCACACTTGTGCTGTCGACCCTGTAAGTCCAGAGTATCTGTGCCTTCAGTTTAGAAGACAAAGCGGTCTTGTTTCTTCACTTAAACACTTGCAATTTGTAATTGAATCAAAACCATTCGTATTTGTTTATTATATTAGTTACAGGTTCTCGGGTGATAGTTCATAAAATTCATAGAATAGTATAAGACTGTAATTTTTAGATCAGTTAGCACCTATCTTCGTGGAACCGGGGCATACAAAGTCGCATTTTAATTTAAAAATATCATAAAAGGTTTTGGGTTCAAATCCTAGTATAAAATTTGTTTTTTTGCATTTATTATGTGTTATTTTATTTAATGATATTGTTATACATATAATTTTCAACTTAATAGTGGGTAGTAAGTAATGAACGTCAAATACTAAGAATCTATACTACCCTCATTTTGACATAAGTGTGTTTCTCGTTCGGAATATTTTTATGTTTATTCATTAACTAATGGAACTACTTTTTGTATAGTAATATATTACAGAATTAATCACCTTACAGCTTTGAGAACGAAAATAAATTATTTATTCATGGTTTCAATATAATAAACATTTCGATTTGTGCAATATTTAGCAGAAATATTTTGGTAAGCAGAAATTTGAATTTTTTAGGGCGAGGTCTGGTAGCTTAGTGGTCAAAGCATTGCCCCTGTAAGGCAAAGATCGGGGGCTCAAACCCCACCTAGACCAATTATCTTTTTTCTATTTAAATTAATTTGTATTTAATATAATTAATTCTGTATTATATATAATTATTTAATGTATACCCTTCTTTGTTTCCCGAGTAGGTGTATTTCCTAGAGTTTTTTTATACCACTTTGGTGGCACGCAAATCCACGGCCCACCTAATGGATAGTGGTTTCCACTGGCCTATGGTCGTGTGCGACACTAGGGGCGTCACAATCGTGCTGCCGACCCTGTAAGAGCAGAGACTTAAATAAAATAACATAAAATTTTTTTTTTTTTTTGTTGTTGATATAAATTATTTTATTTTACTTGTTTTTTTTTTCATTTGCATTAATTTAATCTAAAATAAATAAATAAAAAATAAAATAAATAAATAAATAAATTAAAAATCTAAATATTTATTAATTTCATTTACCTACTGTCCAAGTCACGTCTTTTTATGACAAGTGCTTAAAATAATAAACCTTAAAATAAAAAACCCGAATGATGCTGCAAAGATCGAAACAAGCGTTATAGCAGGCGGTACCCACTATTTTTCATGTGGTTTGAGATTTGCAAATGGGTACCGCCGGCTTTAAAGCTTGTTTCGATCTTTTCAGTATCTGTCGGGTTTTTTATTTTTATTAAGTTTTATTTTATCAAAATAAACTTTACTGTAATTTTAATAGAAAGCGCCTAGGATTTTATTTATTGAAAATGAAACGACATTATTGCTAAAACAAACAAAGTAGGCGCTTTTGGTCTCATCGCATAGTGTCATTTTCTCGAAATGTCCTTTCTCATATTGTCCTTTTCTCAAAATATGTGCACTACAGGATTACAGTCTTTATATTGTGATAGTCGCGCAATCCAACTTGGTTAGGTTAGTTTAGAAGGCTAATGCGGAGCGTCGTATTACTCGCAGCTTTCCTATAATTTTGTTTTTTTTTTCAATTTCTCCAAGATCTCAATACAACACACACAATACATACACGATACATGAACGCATACTTCAGACATAATACAAACACACTCATACAAACACTTACACATCATGAGCACATCAAACACACTAACCCAATTTATATATTCTATTGTATTCATAATGTTTCAATTTAATTTAAACTAAATTATATTTTACATATTTTATCAGTAAAAAAAAAAATAGACCAATGGTTGAAAGAAAATGTATCTACTTACAGACCAATTAGTTAATAATAGTGACATGTACTTACCTAATAAACTACTATTTTATTATGTATCTGGATATGAGAAGAGGAGGGCTTCTGACACAGGTATCTTTTTTCTTAATAGAAGTCCTAAACAAATATATTTAATGAAAATGTTTATTGGTGGAGAAATAAAAAGGTCAATCTCGGCATCACCCTTCTGAAAGTATGTCCTATCCAACACCAAAAGAATTATAAAATTCCGTTCATCATTTCTGTTCGTTCTGATTTTGATACCGTTTAAAAAATCTTACAAAGAAGTAGATCAATGAATAAATCCTGATGAAATAGTTAAACCGATTAGAGCTTGGGGAAGAACATAGTGGAAGTAGAAAAGAGAGACAACGGGGAAGGGACAAGGTAATGATGTAAGTTAGAAACTTGAGTAGAGTGGCGAGCGAATAAGACTAAATATGACAGAATGTACGGTCATATTTAGTCTTAAGAAATCACTCTTCGTATACAGACATCTCGAAAATGCTGCAGAGGAGTTTGATGTGCCGTCAACGTTGCATAATTTCGAAAAATAAAGAATTTGAAGTAGGAAGTCCAGTAGAGCGGCGATTAGAGAAGTGATTGGGAGGCAGGTGAAGAGGCGAGTAGGGAGTTGAGGAGAGAGTTTAGTACAGAGTAGAGAGTTGAGGAGAGAGTTTAGTACAGAGTAGAGTATCTATTAAGCCCTCAACGCTCGAATCTACGCTAAAATTTCTCTCTACATCCACGCGGGCAGAGCGGTAGACAACAGCTAGTTTTCTTATATACTTCTGTTGTGCACGAAACCATATATCGTTCAAAATCGCATGATCGCCATCTAGTTGTACTTTTGTAACTAAATTATAGAAATATTTTTTTTAATTTAATGATATATTGCGTACTTTTTTATACAATTGTGTATGTAAAAATAAATAATATTTATTTACATAGTTACCCGGTTGTAATACGCTAAAAAAAAAACGAACGAAAAACGCTAAAAATTCATCCATTCAAGCAAAAAAATGACACCTACAAGCTCAGCCTGATTCAGATTATTAGATATATTATTGCTCACATCTCTGGTTTTACTCAACCGATTGCGATCAAACAAAAGTTAGATTGTAAGTCTGAGCAAGCCCTTTCTAATAAAAATACCGTTTCGAAATCCGTTCAGTAGTTTTTGTTTCCATCACGAACAAACTAACAAACAGACAGGAATTCCAAAAAATATATGTTCGTGTTCAGTATCGTCAATTTAAAATAACCCAAGTATTTTTTTTAAATATTGCCAATGTACAGACACGACTAATCTACATTTATATAATAGTAAATATATACAATGTCGCCGCCAACAAATTTAATCAGCCGCCCTATTAACTGCCTAGGCAGTTAACTAAACGGCGCCATTCAATTAACGGCCTGAATGATATTCAGCCGTCTCATTTATTATATCATTTAATAACCTGGCTGGCTTATGTTTAGGCTAATCGTAAGATGGGGCACTACCTCGAAATAAGACAAAAAATACATATACTTACCCCTGTTAATGCAGAGGTGTATTTCACTGAAAATTAGTGATGGGTTTATTAGCTGCACAATCTTGGTTAGATTAGGTAAGAAGGCTAATGCGGGAGCGGAGCGGAGCGTAGCTCCTGCATTAAGCCTTCGCGGTTAATTTTCTTTAAAAAATAAGTCAATTTTATAACTGTTTAATTAAATGGCTAGGCAAGTAGTTAAACGTCATCGATCCAAAGTATTTGCCTAGCCGTTTAATCAAATGGCTGAACACCATTCAGGCCGTTAATTGAATGGCGCCGTTTAGTTAACTGCCTAGGCAGTTAATAGGGCGGCTGATGAAGCTACACTGCACTAGCTGACAGAAATGAATCTCTGCAAATCCGACTTCACGTGGTCTTGTTTGCCCTACCCCTAGAGTGTAAGAGCGTTTTCAAACTTATCCGATATCCGATCACGGCGTCCGACACCGATAGCCGACGTCTTATCGCCGACATCTTGTGCTGTTTTCACATTTATCCGATAAAATCGGCCCGATACGGCCATTTGCTCGAAAGCACAGACTTTTTTTTTTTTTTTTTTACGTGCGGGAAATCCCCACGGATACCCACCCCTCCGGAGCCGGAGGGGTAGGTTATGTCGGACTCGAACCGACTAAACCGCACGCCGTCTCTGGGTCGTAGTGCTAGGCCGAAGGTGAGGTTGTCATGCGACATATCCCTCGCACCCCGGCTGACCCAGGGCCACCCCTCTCGGTCTGGCCTTCTCGGGAAGGGGGGGACCACGCGGTCCCCGACTCAACCCCGGTGTGGGGAGGCGCGCATCGTCCTACGATGCGCGCCGCCGCCGTGGCCTGCTTCTGCTAGGGTGACGGGCGGCTCCACCCGTCACCCTCAGGCCCGCGCTCATGGGGGGCGGAGGTCAGTTTGCGCCCTCCGACGCCCGAGCCGCCTTCGGGCGCGTGCAGCGATGTCAGCGAGCCTTTCTCGCTCATCGCGCCGCGCCCGCTTTGCTGTCTCCTTCGCGAGCATGACCTGCTCGCAAAAGGAGGCGCTGGCCGCCCACGCATCCGCGCAGCGGACCATCGCCGCGAGCAGGGTGGAGAGCGTGAGCACTCTCACCCCCAGGGCCGCTACAAGCTCCCGCCTCGGCGTCTTAAACGCCGGGCACTCGGTGAGCGTGTGCAGCCCCGAGTCCACGCTCGCGTCGCAGTGATGGCACTCGGGCGTTGGCTCTATACCCATCAGATGCAGATACCGCCCGAAGCTACCGTGCCCGGTGATAATCTTCGTCTGACGGTACGAGAGGCTACCGTGTGGCCTCTCTAGCCACTCCCCCATGATGGGCCTTACCGCCGCAATGACGGCGTGCCCTGCGCGTGGTTGCCCAAGTCGTCGCTCTCACTCGGCCACCATGACCTGGTGGAGCCGGGATTTCTCGGCCCGAATATCCTCGGGCTCGGGATCGAATCCCCGCTCCCGCGCCTCCTTTCGGAACTTATATAGTGCCGAAAGGGCCCTCGCTTCCAGGATCCACGGTGGCGATCCGGCCAGGAGACAAGCCGCTTCGAAGGATATCGTGCGGTATCCCCTGATGGCCCTGGAGGCCATCGTGCTCTGCGCCGTACGGAGCAGAGGCAGGAATCTGGCCTCCAGGGTGTCCGCCCACACGGGGCACCCATATAGGGCCATAGACCGCACGACACCCGCGTAAAGTCTCCTGCAGGAGGACTCTGGGCCCTTCAAGTTGGGCAACAACCGGCCCAAGGCATTCGCCGTGAGCACCAACTTGGGGCGCAGACTTCGGAAATGCTGTCCGAAGTCCCATCGACCATCAAGCACGAGCCCCAGGTATTTCAACCGAGGCTTGATGTCGATGGGAGTTCCTCCCACTGTTAGGCTGGCTCCCGGGCCTGGCCTGCGCCGAGGGCCATTGCTAGGGTTGAAAAAAAATAGAAAAAATAGTGCAAACAATTTTCGACCTTATTGACATGACATGCTATCGATTTTTTTTATATTCGTGATCAGCGTCATCAATAAACGCGAAAAGACACGTAGCAAAGAAATGTCATTAAGGTCGAAAATTGCTTGCAGTCGCTGTTTTAGTCCAAAATGAACCGAGCACAAAAAAAGTTTACACGAGATAACTTCTCGTCGACCAAATGGAAGACGGGAGACAAAACATTTTAAATGTCAAAATTCGAGTAAATAAGGGCACGTATGTTACAATTTGCAGACACTAAGTAGAGATGATTTTAGATGATGAAGTCAAGTTATGTCGACATCTGACAGATCGCCATGAAATTTGCCATGTTACCAACAGTCGATATCGACATAAAACGGCAAAATGCCTCGAGATAGCTATCTCGTGGCGCGCATGTTAGCCCTGCATGTTACCAACAGTCGACATATCGACATAAAACGGCAAAATGCCTCGAGATAGGTATCTCGTGGCGCGCATGTTAGCCCTGCTGGTACTACGAATAAAGATCTACGAAAAAAAAATATTAAAAAAAGGGCCGACTGAAGCTGAAAAAATCGAAACAAGCTTTATAGCAGGCGGTACCCATTCGCAAACTAAATGAAAATTAATGGGTACCGCCTATTATAGCTAGCTTGTTTCGATCTTTTCAGCTTTTCAGTTTTTAATTTTTGATATTTTTTTATTTATTTTGTAATTTTTAGTTATGAAATATACATTTTTGTAATCGCTTTTTTAATTTCATTCATTTTGATACTCCATGTCCCACTTGATAAATTTGAGTTATTATTTTATCAATATCCGCCATTTTTTTTTATATATTCAGTGTTTCACTCACAGTAAATACGAAACTAACGACACGTCTTAAGCCATCGAGCCGTTCAGGCTGCAGAGCGTATACATCCATACATACATACATACTGTCGAAAAACATAACCTTCCTTCTGGCGCAGTCGGATAAATAAAAAATGTTACTAAAGTACTCATCTAATATTGTATTTATTGATTTTTAAATACAAAATTATATATTTTAAAGATTTTTAATCAAAACTCTCTTCAATCTCATTCCTGAGGGTGTCGAAGTCATTTTCGTCATCATCATCATCCACCTTCTATTTAAGGCATTGCGGAAAGAGTTAGAAGAAAACCCGACGTAATTTGCCTAATGCTTAACCGTTTTACCATAGTATGCTATATGATGTCGCCGCCAACCAGCTTATCAGCCGTTCAATTAACTGCCTAGGCTCTTTACTAAACGGCGCCGTTCAATTTGCGGGCTGAATGATGTTCAGACATTTGATTTAACGGCTAGGCAAATGGCTTGGACCGATGACGTTTTATTACTTGCCTGGCCATTTAATTAAACAGCTATGAAAATAACTTTTTTCTGCATAATTATAAAAAAAAAATAACCACCTTACCCTTCTAACCTAACCTATTCAAGTCAGATTGTGCAGCTTTCTTAATAAACCTATCACTAATTTTCTGTGAATACACCTCTGTCTACTCCCTCGGAGATTTACAGGCGTGAGTATATGTATATAATTTTCGGTCTCAATTCAGGGTGGTGCCCCATCTTACGAATGGCCGTTTATTTGGCAAGCAGGCAAGCAAGCAATTAGCCAGGCAGGTTTTTAATAATATTATCTATTTGAGTCTTATATAAAAAACGTTACCGTCTTCGGCTCTCTTTAGACCCTCGCCTGACAGCTCTTCAGCGGTAATAACCAACTTTCGCACTTGTACCATAATCTACTATAAAATAAATAATTTTTCACTTCTCATGCTCATAAAATGTTACTTTAGTCTTTGTATATCGGGAATAAAGTTCCTTATTAATCTCTAGGGACTAAAGTATTTTTTTTTAAATTGACTTTGAAACCTCCTAAACATCCACTCACGGTGTTTGTGATGGGAGGATTATCACCTTTTTAGTGATTGTGTACAGAAATAACCACAAAATGATATTTGAAAAAATCTAAAAATCCCATTTAATTTCGTGAAACACTACACACATTATTATGTAAGTATTAAGGATTAATTCATTTTATTATGCATTAGTTTTAAATTATTTTTCAAGTTTGAATCTGCTGGCTAAATATGTAAGCATTTAAAGCGTAGGTACGTGACTTAACAAAAAAAAACTGCGGGACAAAATTCGTTGCAATTTGAATTTTGAATAAATTATTCGTATTAAGCTTGCGTTGTAATCACCAATTACCTACACCAATTAATTGTGCAACTTAGACACTTTGTTATTATAAATATTATAATTTTGTATAGAACGTTGTTTTTTTACTCGCATTCAAAGTAAAAAGTAGAGTGTTTAACGTGGGACTAAACAACCATAATGACACAAGAACTATTAGTTGTTTAATCCCTTGTTCTGGCGGTGCGAAGGCTTAGGGCCAAGAAAAGCACCGCCCCGGGACCCGACGGCATTCCAGGCCGCGCGTGGGTCCTAGCTCTAGGGGAGGACGGCCTCGAACCCCGACTGAGAGGGTTCCTCAGCGCATGTTTGGAGCGGGGCCAGTTTCCGAAGATGTGGAGGACGGGGAAACTGGTCCTCATCCGCAAGCAGGGACGCCCGGCGGACGAGCCGTCCGGGTACCGGCCCATAGTGCTGCTCGACGAGGTGGACAAACTCTTTGAAAGAGTTATAGCCAAGCGCCTCGTCGAGCATCTCTCTAGAGTGGGGCCGGACCTGGCGAACACCCAGTTTGGGTTCCGCCGGTGGCGTTCCACTGTGGATGCCATCATGCGCGTGAGGACTCTGGCGGGGGATGCGGTTGCCCGGGGCGAGGTGATGTTGGCGGTGTCCTTGGACATCTTCAACGCATTCAACACCTTGCCCTGGAGTTGCATCAGGGAGGCACTCGTGTACCACGACGTGCCTCTCTACCTCCGCCGCATAGTCGGGGCGTACCTGACGGAGAGAGCCGTCATCTACCCAAGTTCGACGGGAGTCGGTAGGCGTGAGATGTCGTGCGGTGTTAGGAGGACCCCAGGACCGACCCCTGTGGAACATCGGTTACGACTGGGTGCTTCGCGGTGACTTCGCGTACGGTGCCACCGTCACGTGTTACGCGGACGACACGCTGGTGACGGTGGGCGGGGCTACACACCGCGAAGCGACCCTGAGGGCCACGACCGCGGTTGCTCAAGTCGTGGAACGGATCCGGCGGCTGGGTCTCGAGGTGGCTCTGCACAAGTCCGAGGCCATGTTCTTTCATGGCCCTCGGCGCAGGCCAGACCCGGGAGCCAGCCTTACAGTGGGAGGCACTCCCATCGACATCAAGCCCCGGTTGAAATACCTGGGGCTGGTGCTTGACGGTCGATGGGACTTCGGACAGCATTTCCGAAGTCTGCGCCCCAAGTTGGTGCTCACGGCGAATGCCTTGGGCCGGTTGTTGCCCAACTTGAAGGGCCCAGAGTCCTCCTGCAGGAGACTCTACGCGGGTGTCGTGCGGTCCATGGCCCTGTACGGGTGCCCCGTGTGGGCGGACACCCTGGAGGCCAGATTCCTGCCTCTGCTCCGTACGGCGCAGAGCACGATGGCCTCCAGGGCCATCAGGGGGTACCGCACGATATCCTTCGAAGCGGCGAGTCTCCTGGCCGGATCGCCACCGTGGATCCTGGAAGCGAGGGCCCTTTCGGCACTATATCAGTTCCGAAAGGAGGCGCGGGAGCGGGGATTCGATCCCGAGCCCGAGGATATTCGGGCCGAGAAATCCCGGCTCCACCAGGTCATGGTGGCCGAGTGGGAACGACGACTTGGGCAACCACGCGCAGGGCACGCCGTCATTGCGGCGGTAAGGCCCATCATGGGGGAGTGGCTAGAGAGGCAACACGGTAGCCTTTCGTACCGTCAGACGCAGATTATCACCGGGCACGGAAGCTTCGGGCGGTATCTGCATCTGATGGGTATAGAGCCAACGCCCGAGTGCCATCACTGCGACGCGAGCGTGGACTCGGGGCTGCACACGCTCACCGAGTGCCCGGCGTTTGAGACGCCGAGGCGGGAGCTTGTGGCGGCCCTGGTGGTGAGAGTGCTCACGCTTTCCACCCTGCTCGCGGCGATGGTCCGCTGCGCGGATGCGTGGGCGGCCAGCGCCTCCTTCTGCGAGCAGGTCATGCTCGCGAAGGAGACAGCAGAGCGGGCGGCGGCGCGCATCGTAGGACGATGCGCGCCTCCCCACACCGGGGTTGAGTCGGGGACCGCGTGGTCCCCCCCTTCCCGAGGAGGGCCAGACCGAGAGGGATGGCCCTGGGTCAGCCGGGGTGCGAGGGATATGTCGCATGAAAACCTCACCTTCGGCCTAGCACTACGACCCAGAGACGGCGTGCGGTTTAGTCGGTTCGAGTCCGACATAACCTGCCCCTCCGGCTCCGGAGAGGTGGGTATACGTGGGGATTTCCCGCACGTAAAAAAAAAAAAAATTCCCTTGTTGAACAATCTACTATTGCATTTTATCAGGGTATGGTCGAAAAACGAAAACCGCACTAAACTACGCTACTGACGCTGCCACTATGTTTCTAGATATTGTATAAAAAATATTAGGGGCTTAAAGAGCCATAAGAGTTTCATGCAAACCACAAAAACCATAAAACCGCCCCCGCACACAATCACCCTGTTGTAATGAAATTTTCCTTATGGAAAATTCATATACTCCGTATACTTCTGGGGGACCCAGAAATATATGGAGTAGCCTTAGTCTTCTAACCTAACCTATCCGAGTCGGATTGCACTGAGTCGGGGTGTTAACAATAATTAATTTCGCAGAATTAAGCGATTATAATAGAATCTGATATAGAAAAAATGATACTAGGTGAACCACAAGTGAAAAGGAGGAAAAAGTATATACAAAAGGAGGAAAAACTGCAGAAACTTATAAAAATAAAAGAAAATTTAAGTGAAATTAAATATTTAAAAGAAATTTCTAAATTAAAGTAAATTTCTAAATTACTTAATGTACCTAATAAAAGAATCGTACAAATTTAGTGAGTTTTACTATACCTGTATATAGTTTAGCTGGAACACGATTGTTTGGGAACCAAATAAAAAGATTATAATTTGGTAATAGTTTATTTGGAAAATGGTACGATGGGAAACAAAAAAATATATTGTGAGAATCCGGATTATGACAATATGGGAAACAGAAAAATACTATTTGAAAATTTGGTTTTAGTGCACCTGGCAATTGATTCATCTGGGAAATTAAAAACGGAATTATAGAAAGTTAGTTATTCATTACATCTGTCTTTTAAAAGTTCTACCAACCGTTTTCGGGGTTTTAAGATTCGGGTAGCCGAAATTCGATATTTCAATAGGTTACCATCTAGGTCATATGGGCCACGGCCAAACAGCCCGGAAGCGGTATATTCAACATACGTCTAGGTACAGTTGGCTGATCGAGACAAAATTTATGCAGGTGGGGAATACGAGACCCGGGCTTAACCGCATGTGACTGCGAAGCTTCCATGCAGTCCATGGCGCACTTGGTCTCGTATCCCTTATGTTTTACCTCCTGCACTATAGACGTTTTGAATAAAGCCACTGATAGCGCAGTTGAGATGGTTCAATTTTATTCAGGAACCATTTAGTGCCAATAGTGAATCATTGACACTAGAAGAAAAAGAATGCAGAGCTTCCCACGCCTCTAATTTGAAGGGGCTCTTAAGGGCCAAACCCTCTAGTTATGTGACAATATGTTTGTAGAATAGAACAGAGTGGAGTGATTAATGTATGGAATTGACAGACGTTGACGATTGTCATACACGTCAGAATACGTGTCAATCCGATACATTCATCATTATATTCCACAATACGCCGAATGAATTGCCACTCCTCTAGGGTGGCTCATGATTACTTTGGTACAAGTAGATAAATATCAATTTTTAGGTGATTAACGTTTTTCTACCCCGACTGTACATTATTTGCACATATTCATTATACCACTATTGTTCTTTTATATCAATCTATATCTATAATTTATCTGTAAAGTGGTCTGTACATTGGAGATATTTAAAAAAAAAACTTGCATTATGTTATATTAACGATACTGAACACGAAAATATATTTTTGGGAATTCCTGTCTGTTTGTCTGTTTTTCGCGATGGACGCAAAAACTACTGAACAGATTTCGATGTGGTTTTTTTTTGTTAGAAAGGGCTTACTCAGACTTAAAATCTTAAGTTTGTTTGATCACAATAGGTTGATAAGAACTAGAGATGTGAGCAATAATATAATAATTTGAATCAGACTGAAGTTGTAGGTGTCGCTTTTTTGCTTGGATGGATGAATTTTTATAGCGTATTACAACCGGGTAACTATGTAAATAAATACTATTTATTTTTACATACACAATTGTATAAATAAATACGTCATTTATCATGAACTTAAAATATTTATTTCCATAATTTAGTTACAAAAGTCCATCTAGTTGAGATGGCGATCACGCGATTTTGACCGGGATGTGGTTTCATCCATAACAGAAGTATATCAGAACTGTCATTTCGATTCGTAAGTAAATGTGTTGATTTTTATACTTTCATTTGATATATTGGGTTTCACCTTCATCATCCTAGCGTTAAACTCAGTCGCATCCGAAGCTTTTCAACTTCGAGGCTGGGATCCACTTTTACCAGTCTAACTGCGGATTTGGCTGAACCTTCGATATTTCCCGTGAAGCGACTGCTGCGTGATAGACCAGTTGTTGGACTTTTGAGGGCTCCAATTACCCGTAACGACTGCCATAGATGTTCGTGTGGCAACCGAGACCGATGGCTTAACGTGCTCTCTGAGGCACGACCAAACCAATGCAAATACCCATATTCATGCATACAAATATTAGCACTGAGCAGGAATCGAACACACGTTCAATACCGCTACTCCTCAGAGGCTATTAATCCTTAACATCTTGGATAATTAATCATAACATAACGAGTCTGTAACTCTGTGTGAAAGTTCGTTAGACTGTGCTTACATTACGATTGTGAAAAGAACCCTGTCTGTCTGTCTGTTGCCTTTCACGCCTAAACCGCTGAACTGAACCAATCTTGATGAAATTTGAAGCAGAATTGGATTAGAGCTTATTTTATGTACCTACATTCAAGTAAATAAATGAATTTGATTTGATTTGATTTGATAAGAAAGGACGTGGACTAAACTTTATAGCAAATAAATACATTTTTAACAAGTTAAAACCGACTAAGGGAACAAAAAAGAAAAAATAACTGATATACTAAATTACTGTTAGAAGTCGGTGCTTAGCCCGAGAGACCATATTTTAATTGATTACGTCATAATACATCAGGCACAGCAAACAAAGTTAGCAGCGCCAACTTTGGCACCGACTTCTTACAGATCAGTAACAATTAGAATGTTAAGCATTCGTTGGCGTTCAAAGTATGGAAGAAGCCGGGCAGGTTGCCTTATTTAGAATAATATTAATTCAAAAACAGTTTCAAATTACCATGTGAATACTTAACAGGAATATATAAATAATTCAAAGTCAAGGTGCAAGGTGTATTAGAATTGTTAATGGTGACTTACAACTTGATTTAGTTTCCTTCTCTATGAGTGTTTTATTTCGAAAGCAACAACTGAAAAGGTAAGTCAATAACATAGTAATTTTGATATAATTACAAATTCAAATTCATTTATTTGCAGAAATGTGGTCATACATGATGTTACATGAAGATAACAATTCCGCACATCTACCATTCAGTGGCATGCAAATATTAGCTTAGGCTCTATTTAAATTCTTCCATTCAGAACAAAATTGAAATACAATTATAAAGAATACGATTAAAATACAATATGTCATAGAATAATCATAGTCACTATAGGATGTCAACATAGCCATAATAATAATACTTATAGTCATATTGTCCAAGATAATTCACAATGTCCAAATTAAATACATTAATAATGTCCACAATAGGTATTACAAATTTAAATGTCAATAAATAAATTTAATTTTTAAAGTAGTCGTCTAAAACTGATTTTTCTAAGAGCCATAATTAAAATTTTCTACGTTGTCTATTTGTGCTGGCACTGCGTTTAGACACGGCCACACATTGCTGTACAATTTTTGAGAAACATTGTGGTTCTTGGTATCTTTGTCAAGACGATTCTTTCTGGACGTCTAGTATTTCTGGGATAGTGATCTTTTGCCTTTTTGAACAGGAAACTACATCTGTAAGGGAGATAACGTTGGATATTTTTAGGGACTATTTTAGATCGTTCCCAACGAGTGAAAATAGCCTCCACATGCAGTGAGGAACAAATTGTGTCATACGGAGTACCGCAAGGCAGTGTTTTAGGTCCTACACTCGTTCTTGATCTATATAAATGATCTCTGCAAAGTGATAATCCCTGAGTGTACAATCTACTCCTACGCCGATGACCCCGCAATTATTGCTAGTGGTAGCACTTGGCAAGCTGTTAAGGAAAGAACCGAATTCGCTCTATCAGCAGTCATGAATTGGCTTAACAATAATTTGATATCGCTAAACTTGGACAAAACTTCCTTCATGCCCTTTGCCATTAGTCGAGACACCGAGCCTCCATATACCTCCACCATCGTGGCTCATTCCTGCAGTGGTCACATCTCTCCATGTTTATGTGTGTCGATAACCAGAACAAATTGTGTTAAGTATCCGGGATTACACATTGATAACGCTCCAAAATGAGTGATACGCCTTTTAAATCTCTCAGACGGTCATCAAACTTTATAGAAACCTCTCACTAGGCTAATCTATTATTGGCTATGGTATCACTGTATGGGGTGGCGCGGGCAAGATTGTCTTCTTAAAGGCAGAGAGAGCACAAAGAGCTGTACTCAAAACCATGATCCGTAAGCCATACTTGTATACTATACGTAGTCTATACGGTGCTTGCGGATTCCTCACTGTACAGCAATTGTATATACTAAAAGCGGTACTTAGGATACACACACGTATTCCGCCTTCTAACCCTAAGAAACGTGTAAATATTTGACGGCGCGTTATTCATTAATTCGACGGCGTGTCAATTATTAATTTAAAGACGCGTCAATTATTAATTTTAATTGGAGTAATTCAATAAATTCACTCTGGCGTAATACGGAACTCTGTTGCTCGGTGGACACGTTATTTCCAGTCGGGTGGACCGCCATCTTTACAAATGTCTGATACGTCACTTTTGTTCACGAGAAGCGTGCGGATAGTTTCGATTTGGATTCCGACTGACCAACACGTGCTCCGTAGAACGCCCGTGATTTTGGTTGAACCTCCTCGCCCTCCTCGCCTCGGACGCCTTCGCTGGTAATGGACCCCCACGTGCCTATATTTTATACTAGCAATAAAACATAATACCACTTTCACTGAACACCAAAATATTGTACTAAGCACACATATAGATAAAATATTCATAAAGAACTTAATATCATGGATCTCAATAACTGTCTCTGCTTTTACAGCTCTGATTTTACAGAATCTTTTTTTATACACACACACACACACACAAAGTTCTTCTCGCATCTCGTCATTTTTAATGTAGCTACTGCTGATCATTAATGAGTAGTGACTAATCTATAGATCTGCTTAACAATACGACACTAGTACTAATTGTTCACAATTTTAGACTTTTTTTTCATCATTTTAGATGTTTTGTAAGTGCCGTTTCATTGTCTATCCAGAATAAGTAATTTTTGACTACTGTGATTTGAAAGAAGAGAAATAGTAAAATTGGATACCGTGTCCCAAGGATGTGTGCATTGCAATTCCAGTAGCATCACATTCGAGCTGACGACCCTGTAGAGACCATCTAACGCCCTTCATGAGGAACTCCATATTGTAGTCGCTTAGAAAAACCAAAGCAGGAAGATTATTCCACAGTTTGAGTGTGCTTTCTTTCTAGATATGGATAGGATTCGAAAAGTCGAATTGTCCCTCTTGGGCCGCCAGAAGTTCATGAATGCGGTCATAGATGAGGGCAACTCTCCGATACAGCAGTTCTACTGCGGTGCCACGATCTTCGTCACTGGAGGGGGCGGTTTCCTTGGCAAGCAGCTCATTGAGAAGCTGATCAGGTAAGAAGAAGATTTGATTATAACCATCCTCCGAATTCTTTCCAAATTTTCTACAAAAAATTAATTAGGTTTCTGACCAAGCAGCCCAATGTCTGTCCTCCCTATTGGGAAAGAGACGTGTATATATATATTTCAATCAATCAATTAGCCTATCGCAGTCCACTGCTGGACATAGGCCTCTTCCAATGTTGGGGGGCTATGGCCTACTATTTCCACACTGACCAGACGGGTTGGCACAGGGTTTTATTTCGAGTTTTCTTTCTCTCGCAGTGATATCGTCTGCGTATTTCCGTTAGTTCACTCTTGCGAGATCCTCCAGATAAGATAGGGCGTTGACACTTGTATGCTTTCTCCGTCCCACCACTGATATTATAAATATGTTTTTATTCAAACCATTCATTGTTTTTTCTTATTTATAGAGCATGTAACATTAAGAAAATATACGTGCTAATGCGTTCAAAGAAAGGCAAAACAGTAAAGGAGAGGCTGAATTATATGCTGAAAGATCCCGTAAGTATCACAATTCTGGCAGGGAAGTCAGACGATTGTCGCTCCTAAATACTGACAAAACGCCTGGTGTATATCATATTTAAGCGGACCCGGGACTGCGACATTAAAACCAAGGATGGTACAGGGACTAACGCAAGAATGATCATGATGTGTGGATTGGGGCCAGCCCATCTCTTCCCGTGGATGTCTTAGAGGGCGTTTAATGAATAGGGCTGTTCTCCAACCGTAAGTTAACAAACAGCCCATGACTAAGGGCCTGCTTGAAAGCAAAAGGGTCGTCCCCTATTACGTGGGAACGAAATCATATTAAGCGAAATGTAGGTTTTAATACACCTCTGCCTGGCCCTTCGGAGATTTATAAGCGTGAGAATATATATGCATAAGTTGCCGCCAACTAGCTTAATCAGCCGTTCAATTAACTGCCTAGGCTGTTAACTAAACGGCACCATTCAATGAACGGCATGAATAATTTATATTAACTAGGGTAGGTCAGAAGTACTCGAAACTGCCGGGCTTGCATGAAGCTCGAGAAGTATGTAAGTATAGAGTCAAATGGCAGGCTGTTGGGTCTGCCTACTCCAGACGGGAATAGACGTGAGCGTATGTACGTAAGCTAACCTAGAACACCACAGTAAAAATTCTTCATACCAGGTGTACGATACGGTGCGGCGAAAGCAACCAGATTTCTCAAATCTTATAGAAGCAATGGAGGGAGATGTGGCAGAGCTTTCACTTGGACTCAGCGATAAAGATTACACCAAAGTTATAGAAGAAGTAAGTAAAATTTTACAATAGGAACAAAATTTAACCGACACGATAAAGTGATTTTCCAATTAGTCCCACCGTGTCCTTTATTATACAGAACAACACGTGCAAAGCTTATATAATCAAGAAACAAGTGGTTCTTCATATCTTTTCTTCATAACATCATAAATTTAAGAGTTCTTTACTAGAGCGCGTGTTCCCTTCTTTCTACAAATCTCGGAACATTAGCGAGGCGTGAACCAGCGTTTGATGAAGCCGCCAAGCTGAGCTATTGTCTGTAATGGTGACCTTCCATCCCGAGACTTGGCATTCAGCTTACCGTCATGATTTCCTATTGAACGTTTTCATAAAAAACCTACATTTTCTGTAAATTGTTCTGCGCAAATTGTAACACCTCTTCACTATATGTTCAACGAATCTCTTTTATGCGGAAAATTTCCATCAAAGTGAAAGTTAGCTCATATACAAAAACGGAGTTCAGGCTGATATAGCAAACAATGGGCCTTTTTCAATTTTATCAGCCCTGGGTAAACTATTTGAATCCCTGGTCCAACACCATCTAAGACCGCTGTTCGATAATGATCAGCACGGATTTCTTTCGGGGAAGTCGAACCTTCTTGAACACGTTAGTGACATAAATGAAGCTCTTAAGGATAGGCTAGAGAAACAGGCTAAATACATTGATTTTGCGAAGGCGTTCGACGTGGTCGACCATGGTGTACTACTTCAGATGCTTGATCATTGAGATGATGCGAATCTTATCTTCGCAACCATTCGCAGCTTGTCAAGGTGAGGGGCTTTGGATCCGCACAAAGCATCCTATCATAGGGAGTGTAGCGGACCGCGAGACGCGATGTCAGCACATTCCTTTCCAGGTGGCGACGTGAGGCCGCGCGCTGTAAAGCCTGTTCATACGTGTAGCTTGCTACAGTCGGCCACATATAAACTCGCTCCACTTATAGATATTCCATGTTAATATCAAGTGTTCTAGATTAACTAATTTACAGTTCTATTGTAAGGAATAGGTTGTGATCAGTAATAAACATTGATAGTGTACGTAATCTTTTATTGAAGTGCTCCTACATAACTGCATAGGCATAGCCTCTAAAGTGGTGACCCCGAACACGCGTGTGGGAGCTTGTAGGTTATATAACCTCGCGACATCGAACATTTGTGAAACTATAGAACTCTGGTGAACATTATTGTGACAAAATGGCAAATGACGGAGTTAGTGCGGCTACAGTAAAATCAGAAGAGCAGGTGATCACGAGCATAGCGGTTACGACGCGCATTCCAGACTTCTGGTGTGACGAACCCGAGCTGTGGTTCATCCAAGCCGAAGCAGTACTGAGCCCTCAAAAAGCATCTGACGAATCAAGGTACCAGATAATTGTATCTAAATTAGGCAAAGATGTCCTGACACAGGTCACGGACATTCTCAGAAACCCCCCGCAGACAGACAAGTACTCTACGCTAAAAAAGCGATTGTGCGACATCTATGCGAGGACCAAGGTACAACAAGTACATAGACTTATGAACGAAATGGAATTAGGAGACCAGAGGCCATCACAATTACTCAGAAAAATGAGTGACCTTGCACAAGGCAAGATAGAAGAGGAAACCCTACGCATACTATGGCTCAACCACTTGCCAAGTACTGCAAGAGGGATTCTGGCAGCCACGGAGACGAAGGACCTTAGTACCTTAGGCAGTATAGCGGACAAGGTCATAGAATCCGTAGCCCATCGAGAAACAGTCAGCAAAATAGATGCAACTGCAGGAGGTGAACCATGCAAACTTAATAGCAGAAATCAAGAATCTGACAGAGAGAATAAGAGGATTAGAAAGCAGGCAGCCCAGACCTAGATTCTCCAGCAGAGGAAGAGGCAGATTCGGAGGAATCGGATCAAGATCACCGAGGCGCAGCCCATCTCGCAAGCGAACTCCAGCAGACTATGACCGGTTGTGCGACTACCACTTCCGGTTCCGGCATCGGGCGAATGCGTGGAACCATGCAACTGGAATAAGAAGAAGCCGGAAAACTAACAGCGGTGTATGAAATGGGCCAGTCATGCAGGCCGCAAGTAAATTATCACCTTAGCATCATGGACCAGCACACAGGTACCTCTTATCTTGTAGACAATGGCGCAAACATATCGGTCTATCCGCGTAATCTAGTAAGCGATAAGCACATATCAAAACATAGTGAAAATTGTGAATACAACTTGTTCGCGGCGAACGGTACTAAAATTAAGACTTACCTTACTAGAATTAGACTTTAAATTAAGACGAAATTTTAAGTGGATATTTGTCATAGCCGACGTAAAACAACCAATATTAGGCGCAGATTTTTTAATGAAGCACAAATTGTTAATAGACCTTAGTGGCCGCAGATTAATCGATACAGAAACAAACATAATGGCAATCGGGTCGTTCTCCGATTCTGACCAACCGACAATCAAAACCATATCCGACGATCAACCCTTCATAGAAATCTTATCTAAATATCCAAACATAACGAAACCCTTCTCCGTCAAAGGTGCCCCTAAACACAGCGTGAGCCATCACATAGAAACCACTGGTGCACCTGTGCATGCTCGTGCACGCCCGTTGCCACCAGATAGATATAAGAAAGTTAAAAGTGAGTTTCAGCTTATGATGGACCTAGGAATATGTAGACCCAGTAAAAGTGCGTGGGCCAGTCCATTACATGTAGCACCCAAAAAAGATGGTAACATTAGGCCCTGCGGGGATTATAGGAAGCTAAATGCGATAACCAAACCAGATAGGTACCCAGTACCGCGACTGCAGGACTTTACATATCTTTTAGCAGGTAAGAAATTTTTTTCAAGCCTTGATATCAACAGGGCCTACAACTGCATAGACATCGAGAAGACAGCAGTAATCACACCAATGGGTTTGTATGAGTTCACAGCCATGCCGTACGGTCTAAAAGGGGCTTCCCAAATGTTCCAGAGGTTCATGGACCACAGCGTCCTGCAAGGGCTGGATTTCTTATTCTGTTTTGCAGATGACATCATCGTGGCCAGCGCCGACGTAGAGTCCCACAAGCATCACCTAGAGGAAGTCTTTAAGCGTTTTAACGAATTCGGCATCACCATCAACATATCCAAGTGTTGTCTGGACCGACAAAGACTAAAATTCCTAGGCTACGAAGTATCAGTAGAGGGCATAAAACCTCTGCATGACAAAGTGGAGGCCATAAAAAACTACCCAAGGCCCAAAACAGTGGAGGACCTGCGTAGGTATCTGGGAATGTTAAATTTCTACAGGGCACACATCCCAAAAGCAGCGCAAGGGCAGGCCGAAATGAATAAGTACCTTCATAACTCAAAGCGTAAAGACAAAACAGTCATTCAATGGACAGAAGCAGCGACACAAGAATTCGAAGAAAGTAAGGTAAGCCTACAGAACGCGACATTACTAGCGCACCCAGTACCAGATTCCCCGTTAGCCTTGATGACTGACGCATCAGACAGCAGCGTGGGAGCGGTCTTACAACAACGGGTAAGTAACAAATGGCAACCTTTAGGCTTTTTCTCCAAGCGCCTGACTGAAGCGCAAAGAAAGTATAGTACCTATGATAGGGAACTCCTGGGGATATATCTAGCAATCATTCACTTCAGGAAACTCATTGAGGGCCGAGAATTCGTGGTCTATACCGACCACAAACCGCTAGAGTATTTATTTAGCAAAGTAGGCAGTGAAAAAGAAACCCCCAGGAGAACAAGGCAAATCATGTTCATCAGTGAATTCACGAACAAAATAGTACATGTTCAAGGTAAGGACAATGTGGCGGATACGTTATCGCGTATTGAAACAATAACATGCCCCACGGGCATTAATTTAACAGAACTCGCCCTGGCGCAGGAAACAGATAAGGAGCTCTCAGAATTCTTAGTCTACCACAACAATAGAAGCTTGTGCTTTAAAAAAGTAAAACTAAACGGTACCGGGCCGGAGAACAATATCCTCTGAAACCTCAACCGATAAGGCACGCCCGTACCTACCTGTAGAATTCCGCAAGGCAGCATTCGAATCAATACACAACCTCAGCCATCCGGGTATAAGAACATCTAGGCGCATGGTTACAGATAGGTTTTTCTGGGCAGGTATGAACAAAGACATTGGTAGGTGGGCACGCTCATGTGTTAGGTGCCAAAAAGCTAAAGTCCACCGTCACACATCATCGGCACTTGGGGAATTTCCCGAGTGTGATCGCTTTGAGCACATCCATATCGACATAGTAGGGCCCCTGCCCAGCTCAAAGGAGGGCCACAGATTTTTGTTAACTATGATAGACAGGGCCACCGCCTGGCCAGAATGCATTCCAATGACAGACATCTCAGCTAAATCAGTAGCCCAGGCAGTTTTTGAACACTGGATAACACGTTTCGGCAGTCCCTTAAGGCTAACGAGTGACCAGGGTAGACAGTTCGAAAGCGAAATATTTAGTCACCTCATGAAATTTTTAGGCATGGAAAAGATTCGCACAACAGCCTACCACCCACAAGCAAATGGCGCGTGCGAAAGAATGCATAGATCATTAAAGGCCGCATTAAGAGCTAAATTGGACAACGAAAATTGGTTAAGGGAATTACCAACAGTATTATTGGGATTGCGAGCAGCACCGAGGTGCGACACTAACGTAAGCGCAGCGCAGCTAGTTTACGGCTCCACTATTAGATTACCCGGGGAATTCTATGATAACACAGACAGAAAATTTTACGACTCACAGGAGTACGTACAACACCTAAAAGAAGTAATTAGTAAATTAAAGCCAAAGCCCACCTCTCAAAGATCATCTAGACCCATTTTCGTACATCCCGAACTAAAAAAATGTAGTCACGTATTTATCAGAAGAGAAGTAAAAAAAACAATCACTACAACCCCTTTATGAAGGCCCGTATAAGGTAATAATGCGAACGGATAAAAACCTCACCACCCAATTACCAGATAGAATTAGCAACGTATCCATTGACAGAGTAAAACCAGCGTTTTTAAACAATACGGATAGTCAGGATAGTAGCAAAACAATCAGCCCGAAATCAAATAGGTCTAACGAGTCAGAATCGGAGAAAGAAACCGAGAAAAATAGGAAAAGCATTTTAATTAAGGAATCCGCTTATGAAAACGCTAACACTCGCACCTCGCGCAGCGGTCGTGCCGTCAGGCGGCCGGTAAGGTTTAACTTATAACAGTGCACTAATGTATTTCAACATAATGTTACGTAATAACAAAATGTAATTGGACTGTGGAATTGCTTAATCTGCTAATATATTAGTTCACAAGCCACCCATTCGCGTTCCATCACGGTTGACACATAGATGTATATAATTATGGGGAAAAATCAAAGTAAAGAACAGGTCATAATTGCCCAAGAAGGAGCGAACAGCTCAGACATTCAGTACCAAATATCAAAATTCAACGTAGTTCTGATTGTAATACTAACAGTAATGAGTGCATTCATAGCCTATTTCGTGTTCAAGAATTGTAATAAAAGAACAAAAAATTGGATAAGCAAACAGATGTCGGAAGCAGCAGTAATTAATGCTGATCGAGCCCCCGACAGACCCAGAACAATTCCACTCTCCAAAGTAGTCGTCACCTAGAACATACATGTAAGTTAAAAGTCACAGGAATGCTAGCGCGAAGTATGATGAGTAGTGATTAATGGAAGAAGTTACGTCATTGAGTTGCAGGCGCTGTCGTGATGGACGCTGAGGATCCCCTAGGGATGTAATTAAATATAGCAGAGCGGGTCATCACGGCAGCTACCAATAAAATAGGCATGAATGTGAATAGAATAAGTAGACATAAGTGATGCAAAAGGTCTCTGCTGACCCACATTCAGGCAGGCGTAATAATATAACACGTTATTAAATGTACAACAGGGCGCAGTGTTGCGACACCGGACGCGCTATGTAAACACAGGTGCGGCGTCCGATTGCGCGCAAGTCAGCAAAAATCGCATGAAGACTGTAGGCGATGCATAGTTTAAGAACTTTATAATGAAACTCTTGTTAGTTATAGGTCGTTTTTTTTTCATCTCAAAATTTTGTGTAAAATTTTTCAAAATAAGGGGGTGTAACGGACTGCAGTCGTTAAGTGGAAGTAGTTCACAATTAGATGGGTAGATGGAGCTAAAATTCAAAATTCAAAAAAATGGGTGTGGTATTTAAGAGGGTTGTTAGATGGCGCTGCGATTGAGCCATTTCCTTTATTGTAAATAAATTAAATTCCATGTTTGTCTTATTGGTAGCGAAATAACGTAAGATTATCCGTAAAAAAAAATTGAAATAAGATTTAACATCAACTGCTACTGATCCTGCGGTTGATGTAACCAGGAATCTCTATTGGCTGCATGTTCTGTGATATTGCACTAGTCGCGAATTCTAAATATTAGTATACGAATAATTAACTGGAAAATTAGTTAGACATTATCTTGGATTATTCTTATTCCAATCATATGAATTAAGGAGTTTTTATAAAAAAGGAGCAAATTCGCTGAGGCGGCTTGCCGGAAATAGCTCACGATTGGATGAAGGATGATGTGTAGTTCTAGAAACGGCGAGGTTAGTTTAGAGAAGGGAGACCTCGCCTTTAAAAGATGGGTCTTCTGGAGGCGGGGGGCACTTTTTTTTCGTCATTCATTCGATCCAGATAGCTAAAAGGGGTACGGCTCGGCGGACTGTCTTTGTAAGTTATATATTTCTATCGTTGTAAAGAAATAGTGTTAAATTCCTTTTGTGAATTATATGAAATTGTTGCCGGTGTTGTGTAATAAACGAATTACTAGCTATCTTTGTTTAACGCGAACAGTTTAGAGTTTTTTCCAATGTACCGCCGAGAGTTTTATAATTCTGTAAAAATTATAAATTGTCGAAATTTATTGTAAACCTTGGGGTGTGGGGTAGTTCTCGCGTCGAATATTGGGATGGGTCGCGATCGGATCAGGACCTGGGGCCTTTACGAAAATGAAGACACCTTACATTGGGCAGGGATAGTACGTGTAAATGTATGCGTATTATTACTGTCTTGTGCTGTTGAGTCTGGCAGTGCATTCGTAAAGTCATTGCTGTCGTTTTATCATCTTTTGTTATGTTAGTAGTTGAGGGTAGCACTGCGGTGTTTTAGCTAGTTCTCCCGTAGGAAACCCATGGCGATGTGCCTGGTTATGGAGGGATACCTAACGGTGGCAACAACTCCATATTTATCTGAATAGCTAGGGGCCGGTAACCTTTGAAGCGGGCGGCATTCCGATTTTACCTGTGGAAACGGGATCGGAAAAGCTTCCTGAATGTGGGTGACTGTTTGTTCTGTGATGGGTAGGTACCGTCGAAGTGGAACCGTCCAATTGGGCCTGGATCAGAACTTACAGAGCTCGCAGTTCAGTCTTATATATCTATTTATATATACACTAACTATTATCTCGTTAGGGTTTCAGTTCACATCCCTGAGCTTCGGCTCGTGGACTGGAGCAAGCACACAGTTATGAGGATAGGCCAGTCAAGCCTAACTAGCTTGCACCCATAGCAGAGCAGGAGTGTTGATGGAATACCATCAATACATGATAGGCTCACAACACACCACACGTTTAAATGTAAATAAGGTGACGTTACACCTAGTTTTGGTTGAACAGAAGTTCTAAGTTGGGGGTAGAGTAGGCACTCACACAATGGGAATAGGTTAGGAAGTGTATTAGTAAGGACTAGTATTGTAACGGTTCTGAGCTAATCGGGCCTTTGCTTGGTGATGTGACATATCATTCCTTGGTGATGCTTGTGATTGATTTAGTTAAGGTTTTTCGTGCGTTAATGTCGTGGTGAAATCGTGATTTGAGTAAATTGTATACGAGCTATCGTGTTGTATATTTTAGTAGGCGTTCGTTGTATTCGGATTAGACCTATAAGCGAGCCGTCGTTGGACCGCGTTGCTAATGTTCTACTTGCCTAGCAACTGACTTAGTATGGTCTCAATGAAACTCGGATTGGTGGCATAACATATTTTAAATCCACCCACATCATAATTAATCAAATTCGTAATGGAAATTATTCCGAAATGAGAAGTTTGTTTGACTGATCTACCAATTGACTTTGAATAAAATACTATGCTATAAATAATACTTATTACTCGGAGCGTCGTAGCCGAGGAATCATTTTGGCGAGGTACATCTAGCTCACCTTAGCAGAGCGCTTTCCTAATTTGGAACTTGTATCGAACCTTAATTGATTTGGGCAATTGACCCTAGATATGGCTGTCTTCTACACCAGGGACACTATATCGATCTCGTTTATGCACGTGACAAGTATGAGTCAGTTCTGACATGTTAAAGATCCTATTTTGGACACAGAATCTCATTTGATGGATTGGTCATCAGACCGCGCTACGACATGAAACTATTCATTGAATCTGTACTAGTCATACTATGTTTTGACAATATTGTGAAAGAAATAATCTTATCTTGAATTAGAATTAATTGGCAACGCCTTTCTAATTCAAGTCTAATTAGGCGTATACATTTGTCTGGATTCAGATATTGGGGGAGGGAAAATGCGAGTCGGCTATCCTACTCTCTAAAGGCGCGTAAGTTCCATTTGGGGCTACGTGCTTACAAAAGGATAGAGGGGGGATATTTAAAGTTGGTAGTATCCCACTGCACACGGCGATTGGCGGAGCATGTGTCAACGGGGAAACAAAAACTAACAAATTCAAAGTATATGCCTATGGGGAGCTAAAGTTATTCGGGTTGTTTGCCACAGTAGTAGTAACTAGGGCAGTGTTAGGCTTGCAACACTAAGTCGACAATGTAAAAGGTTAGATCAATAAAGTTATTCGGGTAGTTTGCCACAGTAGTAGTGATTAGGGCAGTGTTAGGCTTGCAACACTAAGTCGACAATGTAAAAGGTTAGATCAAAAAAGTTATTCGGATTGTTTGCCACAGTAGTAGTAATTAGGGCAGTGTTAGGCTTGCAACACTAAGTCGACAATGTAAAAGGCTAGATCAATAAAGTTATTCGGATTGTTTGCCACAGTAGTAGTGATTAGGGCAGTGTTAGGCTTGCAACACTAAGTCGACAATGTAAAAGGTTAGATCAATAAAGTTATTCGGGTTGTTTGCCACAGTAGTAGTAATTAGGGCAGTGTTAGGCTTGCAACACTAAGTCGACAATGTAAAAGGTTAGATCAATAAAGTTATTCGGGTTGTTTGCCACAGTAGTAGTGATTAGGGCAGTGTTAGGCTTGCAACACTAAGTCGACAATGTAAAAAGTTAGATCAATAAAGTTATTCGGATTGTTTGCCACAGTAGTAGTGATTAGGGCAGTGTTAGGCTTGCAACACTAAGTCGACAATGTAAAAAGTTAGATCAATAAAGTTATTCGGATTGTTTGCCACAGTAGTAGTAATTAGGGCAGTGTTAGGCTTGCAACACTAAGTCGACAATGTAAAAGGTTAGATCAATAAAGTTATTCGGGTTGTTTGCCACAGTAGTAGTAATTAGGGCAGTGTTAGGATCTAGTACGGTTGTAGGTTGCTTGTGAGAAAATTATTTGTGAGAGACTCATTCATTGAGAAATTGTTGTACCTTAACATAAATCAGTTAAAGTAAGTGGGGGTAGAATTAAGTAATTGTATAGTAATGTTTCATTATATAAATACCAGCATTCCTAGAACTCTATAGGATCCGGGATATGCGGGCTCATCTAGGGTCTCCTCTGACCATTATACGATCATTGGCCAAAGTAGAATTAACAATATAGACGATTTATTTAGTGTGGTGAAATGCGGCGGGTATGACCACCGCTTTATTACGTATTGGTGCTGTGACGCAGGATCACGGTACAATTTGCTGCCGCTCACCAGGATTACTATGGTTAAGGCAGTGTTTATTACAATTTGGTCCCGCGTGACCAGGACATTACATCTTGGTGACGTGATCTAGGACCGGGGTGATTACAATTTGGGGCCGTAAGCCAGGATTACACGTTAAAATTTGATGACGTGGATCAAGACTACACACTACAAGTTAATGCCTGGTGGCCAGGACGACACCACAATTTGGTGTCGGTAACCAGGATGGTAACATTTTGTCTGCCCGGGGATAGGTTGGAAGGTCAGGCGCCAGTACGATTTGGAGCCGAGACCTGAGATCAGAGTCTGGGACAATTTCGTTGCAGTGTTCGGGATAGACACTATATTCTGACCATCGGTCGTTGGCATTGTGTTTGTTTGTTGTGGGTTAGTTGAGGGTAGGAGTACGGTATGTTGCATACCGTACAATTTGTTGCTGTATTATAGGTAAGGGTCTCTAGGAAATTATGCTGGGGTGAATTTAGTGTAAAATGAAAAATGGTGAGAATAATAAACAATGGGGGGTCGTAAAGTCTGGGTTAGGATGTTATCAGTCGAATCGTTGGGGGGTCGATATTAAGTATCTTATAGACTTGAGTAGGTCGAACTCGGGAGAAACATTTATTGAATTGAAATACCTACACATATCGTTGGAGTGCAACATTGTATGACAGTGAGGCATCCCAACCAACAGTTAACACTATAATGTATTATTTGTTAACTTATCGTGTTTATATAGTTCCGGTTATGAGCCGTGAGTCTTAGCTGAAAGTGGTGTTCAAATTTATAAGTTAAAAGGGAGTTTATAGTGATTGTATTGACGAATCGTTACGTGTAGTGTTCTTTGAGTGTTCGATCAGTGATAAATATAGTATGGATAAGCCGAGCAGGAAAAGGCGGGCGCCTGCCCGTTATGGGGAAAACAGGACAAGTGAGCAAGGGACGACTAGTCCTGTAAGGCAAACTACGACGCCCAATGAACCTGTACCTACCACATCTAGGCGTGTGAGACGGACAATTGAAGCTAGAAGGAGACCGGAGGGGAGAAGTGTGAATGTGAACACTTCTTTAGCTAACCTTCGGTATAGGAAGTTGAATCGTACTATAGAAGATTTAGCTGCGAAATTGGAGACGTTAAGGGCTGAGATGAGGGAGACAAGAGCTTCTCCAGCAGACAGAAGCGGAAGTAGTCGCGAATGGGGGGCAGTGCCCACAGAAGTGTTGTCTGTGGTTAGGGAACAGGCTAATCCGGAATTGAATCAACAACTACATACAGACTCTCCTAGATTAAGGGAAAATGGGGAACCCTCGTTCACCGTAGAGTGTGTCAACTCGGAGTTACCTAGAAACATAAACTACCATGTGAGAAATGTAACGTTCGAGAAGCCCAAGTTCGGAGACAAAGTCGATGTGCATCCGGTGACGTTTTTGGAAGACCTAACAACATATTTGGGAAAGGTCGGTCGGGACGGCAATCAATTAGACTTGATACAAGAATGTCTAGTGGGTGAAGCCAGAGAATGGGCAAGAGTTTACAAATGTCGTTGGAGCGTATTGCAAGACTTCAAGGCGGACTTTTTGGCTACCTTCTGGGGAGAAAGCGAACAGAACGAATTACGCCGGTCTATAGTGCATGGAGTTTGGAATAAAGCGGAGTCGCCTACTATGTTAGGCCATTTCCTAAGATTGACCGGGAAGGCTCAGATGCTAACTTATAAGTTTTCCGAGAAACAACTGATTGGGGACATAATTAGGCAGTTTCCGAAGTATGTGCAACAGGGATGGTATACGTCCAAGCTGAATAACATCATTGAAACAGCGGAGTTTTTGAGAGGGATGGACGATATAGCTCGGCAAGAGGCTGTATCAACTCCAACCTCTGGCGGCGAGAAGAGGATACCGGAGAAAAGGGCTAAGGATTCTCGTCAGGACCATCGCAGTTGGCCTAAGCCAAGCAAAACTCGACCGTCTGGTGAGCAGGTGGCAACGGTAGTGCAGAGTGATACATCGGCGTTAGCGTCACCCGCAGGTTTAAACTAGTGGAGGCTGGAAGTTCTGTTCCCGATCTAGCCTCAGTCACAGGGAGCGCAGCGTTAGATATGATGATCAAAATGGGTTGGAATCCAGGGCTAGCTTTAGGTAGGGTAGGAAACGGTATTAGGGCGCCGCTAGTGGCGAAGATGACTACTCGTGGTATACGTGAGGGATTGGGTTTTGGAACAGTAGAACCAAAGAGTCTCTTTATCGATAAACAAATAGTTGATGTGATTAAATTAAATATTGAACAGAAACTTTTGAGACAAGGCGATCCTGTGTCGATAGAGGCGGTATTTGATGAAAGGTCTACAGAACGCGATGAGGGAACCTTTAGTTCAGAAGTAATAGTGCATATTTTTGATCATGAGGTTATAGGATTAGTGGATACTGGTTGTGATATAACCAGCATCTCAGAGGAATTCTGGGATGTACTGAGGTCGGATAGGAGTCGCGAAATACCGTGGATGCCGATTAGACCCTTTAAAATTAAGACAGCTGTGGGTCATAGGAGCGGAGAGATTAAGAAAATAGTTCTATTGCCTTTAAAGCTAGGAGAGTGTGTACAAAATATGGGGTTTGTAGTAGTTCCAGGCCTAGTTAATTCGTTGATTTTAGGATTTGATTGGTTAAAGGGGAATGAAGTAACTATCAACACGGGAAAAATAGATAGAGGTTTAGTTCTGGATCAGGCGGGGCAAAGAGAGGTAATACCGTTTTTAGAGCAAGTAAAGGGAGCCGACCTAAGGGAGAGTGAGGAATTAATATCAGCCATGGATAGTTGTAGCGAGTTTAATGATCTAGTCTGGACAAGTCTAGAGACCGGAGTTGCTATAGAGACAGAACAGAGGAATAGCTTGCTAAAATTGTTACATAAATATAAGGGTGTGTTCACTTCGCGTTTAGGGAGAGCGAACTGCTATCAGCACGAGATAGTGATGTGTTCAGATGTACCTATTGTTAAGAAAAATTATCCGGTGCCATATGCTTATAGGGGGAGAGTAGAAGAAAAGCTAAGGGAAATGGAAGATTTGGGGATAGTTAGTCGATCTGCAACTCCTTATTGTAGTCCATTGACTTTTACGATTAAGCGAGATGATTCAATTAGAGTGTTATTAGACGCTAGAGAGATAAATAAATATATGGTGGCAGAAACGGAGAAACCACCACTACAGATTGATGTCATGAATTCCTTCCATGGGGCTAACTATATAAGTGTAGTAGATTTGAATAATGCTTATTTCCAAATACCTATTACGCAGAATAGTAAAAAATATACGGGGTTCACCTTCAATGGGAAGTCCTACGTTTATAATGTGTTGCCCCAAGGGTTGAAAACGTCCGTGGGAAGTTTTAGTAGGGCCATGGATATAATATTAGGACATGAGGTCAGGGAATTTTGTGTTAATTATTTAGATGACCTAGCGATAATAACGACAGGGTCATTCACACAACATTTGGAACATTTGGACATAGTCTTAGGTAAATTGCAAAAGGCAGGTTTAACGTGTAATTTAAAGAAATGTGAGTTTTGTTGTAAGGAAGTGAGGATGTTGGGTTACATCATCTCTACTCAGGGATTACACACTGACCCAGATAAGGTTAAAGCTATACAAGAGTTTCCGATACCTAGAAGGATAAAGCATGTGAGGGCATTTTTGGGGTTATGTAATTTTTATAGGAAGTTTATACCTAACTTTAATATTCAAGCGCAACCATTATATAATTTGTTGAAGAAGGGTAAAGGCTGGGGTTGGGGTCAACTCGAACAAAGGGCGTTCGAACAAATTAAAGCTTTGTTCTTAGAAACTATCCAATTGCATCATCCGGATTTTACTAAACCTTTCTATTTGCAAACGGATTGTTCTAAGGTGGGATTAGCAGGGGTTTTATATCAGGTAGGCGATGATGATCAGCAGAGGGTGCTGGGGTTTTATAGTAAGGCATTAAGGGGGGCTCAATTAAATTGGACAGTGACTGAACAGGAGTTCTATTCAGTAATCTGTTGTTTAGAGAAATTCGAAACGTATTTGAGGGGAGCTAGGGTAGTTATTAGGACGGATCATAAGGCTTTGGCATTTGTCAAGACGTGGAGGTTATATAACGCTAAGGTAACTCGGTGGATTAACTATTTAGAGAATTTTCAGTATGAAATACAACATATTAAAGGGAGAGATAATGTGGTCGCGGACGTATTGTCGCGCTATCCTCCTAAAGGGGAACTTTTGCAGGAAGAAAAGGTTAGGTCACCGAGCATCCTATATATGGAAGCGCAACGAAATAAAGAATTACTGAACCAATTAAAACTACTACCTGAATTACAAAGGGCTGATGTAGAGATAAGTAGGTTAATTAATCAGATAAGTACGGCCAGCACAAGAGGAGAGTTAGCGGGTTTGGCGAGTAGGTGTAGATTGATTAATGACGTTTTGTATATAGATAAGGGGGGTGAAAAGGGACAAGTCATTTTCTTACCAAATGTCCTTAGGGAAGGATTAGTTAGGCAAGTACATCTCGAAATGGGTCATCAGGGAGGTTACAAGGTGATAAAGTATATAAGGGATCGGTTTTATTGGAAAGGATTAACTAAGAGTGTGAAACGTTTAGTGAGGACTTGTGACGTATGTCAGTTAACAAAGCATTCTAATTCAAACAAAGTAGGCCCATGCTGTTCAATAATTGCAAGAGATATTGGCGATTTAGTGATGGTAGATATATACGGGCCTCTCCCTACGGGTAAATTTGGAATGAATTATATACTCGTTCTACAGGATTCGTTTAGTAAGTTTGTCAAATTTTTTGAGCTTAAGAAGGCAACGGCGGTGGCAGTGTTTAATAAGGCAAAGAGGTTCTTCGACATAATAAAGCCGAAGGCGATAATGTCGGATAATGGGACCCAGTTCACTAGTCGAGTGTGGAAAGAGGGCATGGAAACGTTGGGGGTTAGAGTGGTATACACTACGGTTAGGAACCCACGACCAAATACAGTAGAGCGAGTCAACAGGGAGTTAGGGCGTTTGTTTAGGACATATAATAGCACGAATCACAAAGGATGGGTAAAGACTCTTCCCAAGTTGGAGGAGCTATATAATAACACTTATCATGAAAGCACAGGATTTACCCCTTGTGAGATAATGTACGGAACTTCGACGAGGTTGTCGTTTGACGAAATTATAGGTAGGAGTAATGGAGAGCTAGACGTACAGAAAGTCAGGGAGATAGCGCGTAAGAATCTACAAGAGGCTGGGGAAAAACGGAAGGCGAAGTTTAATGGTAGATATCGGTTGATTGAATATCAGGTCGGCGATTTAGTAAAAATTAGGAAGTTAAATAAATCTAGCGCGAAATTAAAGGTAACCAAGAAGTTTGAGGCGTTGTATGAAGGTCCATACGTAGTGGCGGGAAATCCTTACCAAAATGTGTACATTTTGTTAGACCCCCAAACTAATGAGGTTCGGGGGAAGTTCAATACTATACATCTGTCTAGATATTATACGCAGTAGGCTGGGGCTGGATCGGGAAGAGAAGAGAAGGTTCGTGAACTTAAGCTTGAATTGTTGATTAGATTTTGCAATTACTTTACTTAGTATGTAAGAATTTGTAGATTTAAGTAATGTAGTTAGTTAAGTAGAACTAGTAAGTAGGATTGATTTAAAATTATATTCAATTAATAATTTAGATCTGGTCTGAGGATAAATATATAAAAAAAAAAAAATGTGATCAATAAATTTGGTGGATAGGGTGAAGCCCATCTGATAGTATGAGCAGTAGTCCATCATGTGAATGAGTTGATCATAGTAATTTTCACTTAGTTTCACATTAGTCACTTTCACCCTAAATTGTTAACGAAATATATTCTCATCCCGTCAGATGGTGGGGAGCAGGGTGGCTTTACCAAAAAAAAAAAAAAATAATTAAATATTACAAAAGGAAAAAATTGTAGTAAGGTTCGTTATAGTTCGACTTTAAGACTTAATCAAAATTTATCAATTTGCCACGCGTGGTGTGCAATAGAGGGGGATACTGAAATCCGCTTTTCCTTGCAAAAGCTGGAGCATTCCTAAAATTACGAAACAATAACCATGCGTTTGTATCGGGTGCTGATTGGTTGGTAGTCTGAATGACCATGGAAGTTGGTTATGTTAGAGCGAAAGGAATATTCGCGTTAAGGAATGGTCATGGAAAGGTTGTATGTTGAATGAGTACTTGTTTAAATTCAGTGTGAAGGGCCTTCCCAACCAGCACTATGGGGAGTAGAATCGCGAGGCTTGGTTATAGTCTAGTCATTCTGCATGCACCTCAATCGGAATTATGAAGGATTGCTAAGAGTTAGGATAATAGACGGGCTCGAGATTGATGAATCCGAGGTCTAAGCATACCGTTAAGGTACCTTCACACTTCCTCAACTATACAGTTAGGTTATAACGAGCTACACTGTACATGCGCCATTTTCGGGGCAAATGCTTTTGGGTTTCGAGCCAAGTGGGGTGGACCGTTTGCACCTACTATGTTTGACGGCTGTTAAGGGGTGACTTTATTATTGGGGGATGGGGTAATTGGTTGTGGAAGAACGTAAGATAGGTTCGCTCCACAAACTTTTACTCTGAGTCGCTAGGACTGAGCTTGCCTCACAACCAGGCTTTCCTTGCTTTAGACTGTCATGTCCTGGTTCGAGGAGATAGTTTGTGTTGCGGGACTACTATCAAGCTTGGTATCGGGACTGAGAAGTGGTTTGTCTTGATATGGTTAAACTACACAGACACTTAATGTGTGGGATGACTGGATTCTAGCTAAGGGGGAAATATACAAAAAAAAAAAGGGGGGCCTGTGGGTAAAGAAGTATCTTCACCTCGATTTGCAGCCCGTGTGAGGTTTAAATCAGGTTGTCTTTTATTGTTCTGTATTAAAATTAGTAGAATCTTTATTCCGGTCATAAAAAAAAAAAAAAAAAAAAAAAAAAAAAAAAGAGAGAATGTACCTTCATAAAGATTCGGGGGTCGGGATGTAACGGACTGCAGTCGTTAAGTGGAAGTAGTTCACAATTAGATGGGTAGATGGAGCTAAAATTCAAAATTCAAAAAAATGGGTGTGGTATTTAAGAGGGTTGTTAGATGGCGCTGCGATTGAGCCATTTCCTTTATTGTAAATAAATTAAATTCCATGTTTGTCTTATTGGTAGCGAAATAACGTAAGATTATCCGTAAAAAAAAATTGAAATAAGATTTAACATCAACTGCTACTGATCCTGCGGTTGATGTAACCAGGAATCTCTATTGGCTGCATGTTCTGTGATATTGCACTAGTCGCGAATTCTAAATATTAGTATACGAATAATTAACTGGAAAATTAGTTAGACATTATCTTGGATTATTCTTATTCCAATCATATGAATTAAGGAGTTTTTATAAAAAAGGAGCAAATTCGCTGAGGCGGCTTGCCGGAAATAGCTCACGATTGGATGAAGGATGATGTGTAGTTCTAGAAACGGCGAGGTTAGTTTAGAGAAGGGAGACCTCGCCTTTAAAAGATGGGTCTTCTGGAGGCGGGGGGCACTTTTTTTTCGTCATTCATTCGATCCAGATAGCTAAAAGGGGTACGGCTCGGCGGACTGTCTTTGTAAGTTATATATTTCTATCGTTGTAAAGAAATAGTGTTAAATTCCTTTTGTGAATTATATGAAATTGTTGCCGGTGTTGTGTAATAAACGAATTACTAGCTATCTTTGTTTAACGCGAACAGTTTAGAGTTTTTTCCAATGTACCGCCGAGAGTTTTATAATTCTGTAAAAATTATAAATTGTCGAAATTTATTGTAAACCTTGGGGTGTGGGGTAGTTCTCGCGTCGAATATTGGGATGGGTCGCGATCGGATCAGGACCTGGGGCCTTTGCGAAAATGAAGACACCTTACATTGGGCAGGGATAGTACGTGTAAATGTATGCGTATTATTACTGTCTTGTGCTGTTGAGTCTGGCAGTGCATTCGTAAAGTCCTTACGGTCATTTTATCATCTTTATTATGTTGAAATTGTTGAAATTAATTGTAAATCTTGATTTTGTGTGTGGTTGGGCGTGATACGTACAAGGGTGCGCGATTAAGATTTGTTACGACTAGGGCGTGGGGTAGGCTAGTTCTCGCGTCGAATATTGGGATGGGTCGCGATCGGAGCAGGACTTAGGGCCTTTACGAAAATGAAGACACCTTACATTGGGCAGGGATAGTACGTGTAAATGTATGCGTATTATTACTGTCTTGTGCTGTTGAGTCTGGCAGTGCATTCGTAAAGTCATTGCTGTCGTTTTATCATCTTTTGTTATGTTAGTAGTTGAGGGTAGCACTGCGGTGTTTTAGCTAGTTCTCCCGTAGGAAACCCATGGCGATGTGCCTGGTTATGGAGGGATACCTAACGGTGGCAACAACTCCATATTTATCTGAATAGCTAGGGGCCGGTAACCTTTGAAGCGGGCGGCATTCCGATTTTACCTGTGGAAACGGGATCGGAAAAGCTTCCTGAATGTGGGTGACTGTTTGTTCTGTGATGGGTAGGTACCGTCGAAGTGGAACCGTCCAATTGGGCCTGGATCAGAACTTACAGAGCTCGCAGTTCAGTCTTATATATCTATTTATATATACACTAACTATTATCTCGTTAGGGTTTCAGTTCACATCCCTGAGCTTCGGCTCGTGGACTGGAGCAAGCACACAGTTATGAGGATAGGCCAGTCAAGCCTAACTAGCTTGCACCCATAGCAGAGCAGGAGTGTTGATGGAATACCATCAATACATGATAGGCTCACAACACACCACACGTTTAAATGTAAATAAGGTGACGTTACACCTAGTTTTGGTTGAACAGAAGTTCTAAGTTGGGGGTAGAGTAGGCACTCACACAATGGGAATAGGTTAGGAAGTGTATTAGTAAGGACTAGTATTGTAACGGTTCTGAGCTAATCGGGCCTTTGCTTGGTGATGTGACATATCATTCCTTGGTGATGCTTGTGATTGATTTAGTTAAGGTTTTTCGTGCGTTAATGTCGTGGTGAAATCGTGATTTGAGTAAATTGTATACGAGCTATCGTGTTGTATATTTTAGTAGGCGTTCGTTGTATTCGGATTAGACCTATAAGCGAGCCGTCGTTGGACCGCGTTGCTAATGTTCTACTTGCCTAGCAACTGACTTAGTATGGTCTCAATGAAACTCGGATTGGTGGCATAACATATTTTAAATCCACCCACATCATAATTAATCAAATTCGTAATGGAAATTATTCCGAAATGAGAAGTTTGTTTGACTGATCTACCAATTGACTTTGAATAAAATACTATGCTATAAATAATACTTATTACTCGGAGCGTCGTAGCCGAGGAATCATTTTGGCGAGGTACATCTAGCTCACCTTAGCAGAGCGCTTTCCTAATTTGGAACTTGTATCGAACCTTAATTGATTTGGGCAATTGACCCTAGATATGGCTGTCTTCTACACCAGGGACACTATATCGATCTCGTTTATGCACGTGACAAGTATGAGTCAGTTCTGACATGTTAAAGATCCTATTTTGGACACAGAATCTCATTTGATGGATTGGTCATCAGACCGCGCTACGACATGAAACTATTCATTGAATCTGTACTAGTCATACTATGTTTTGACAATATTGTGAAAGAAATAATCTTATCTTGAATTAGAATTAATTGGCAACGCCTTTCTAATTCAAGTCTAATTAGGCGTATACATTTGTCTGGATTCAGATATTGGGGGAGGGAAAATGCGAGTCGGCTATCCTACTCTCTAAAGGCGCGTAAGTTCCATTTGGGGCTACGTGCTTACAAAAGGATAGAGGGGGGATATTTAAAGTTGGTAGTATCCCACTGCACACGGCGATTGGCGGAGCATGTGTCAACGGGGAAACAAAAACTAACAAATTCAAAGTATATGCCTATGGGGAGCTAAAGTTATTCGGGTTGTTTGCCACAGTAGTAGTAACTAGGGCAGTGTTAGGCTTGCAACACTAAGTCGACAATGTAAAAGGTTAGATCAATAAAGTTATTCGGGTAGTTTGCCACAGTAGTAGTGATTAGGGCAGTGTTAGGCTTGCAACACTAAGTCGACAATGTAAAAGGTTAGATCAAAAAAGTTATTCGGATTGTTTGCCACAGTAGTAGTAATTAGGGCAGTGTTAGGCTTGCAACACTAAGTCGACAATGTAAAAGGCTAGATCAATAAAGTTATTCGGATTGTTTGCCACAGTAGTAGTGATTAGGGCAGTGTTAGGCTTGCAACACTAAGTCGACAATGTAAAAGGTTAGATCAATAAAGTTATTCGGGTTGTTTGCCACAGTAGTAGTGATTAGGGCAGTGTTAGGCTTGCAACACTAAGTCGACAATGTAAAAAGTTAGATCAATAAAGTTATTCGGATTGTTTGCCACAGTAGTAGTGATTAGGGCAGTGTTAGGCTTGCAACACTAAGTCGACAATGTAAAAAGTTAGATCAATAAAGTTATTCGGATTGTTTGCCACAGTAGTAGTAATTAGGGCAGTGTTAGGCTTGCAACACTAAGTCGACAATGTAAAAGGTTAGATCAATAAAGTTATTCGGGTTGTTTGCCACAGTAGTAGTAATTAGGGCAGTGTTAGGATCTAGTACGGTTGTAGGTTGCTTGTGAGAAAATTATTTGTGAGAGACTCATTCATTGAGAAATTGTTGTACCTTAACATAAATCAGTTAAAGTAAGTGGGGGTAGAATTAAGTAATTGTATAGTAATGTTTCATTATATAAATACCAGCATTCCTAGAACTCTATAGGATCCGGGATATGCGGGCTCATCTAGGGTCTCCTCTGACCATTATACGATCATTGGCCAAAGTAGAATTAACAATATAGACGATTTATTTAGTGTGGTGAAATGCGGCGGGTATGACCACCGCTTTATTACGTATTGGTGCTGTGACGCAGGATCACGGTACAATTTGCTGCCGCTCACCAGGATTACTATGGTTAAGGCAGTGTTTATTACAATTTGGTCCCGCGTGACCAGGACATTACATCTTGGTGACGTGATCTAGGACCGGGGTGATTACAGGGGGAATACTGTAGCAGACCGCGAGACGCGATGTCAGCACATTCCTTTACAGGCGGCGACGTGAGGCCGCGCGCTGTAAAGCCAGTTCATACGTGTAGCTTGCTACAGTCGGCCACATATAAACTCGCTCCACTTATAGATATTCCATGTTAATATCAAGTGTTCTAGATTAAATAATTTACAGTTCTATTGTAAGGAATAGGTTGTGATCAGTAATAAACATTGATAGTGTACGTAATCTTTTATTGAAGTGCTCCCACATAACTGCATAGGCATAGCCTCAAGGGAGTCCCACAAGGCTCGCACTTGGGTCCTCTTTTCTTTCTTGTGTTCATAAACGACTTGTGTAAAAATATCATATCCACTATCAAATTAATGTTTGCCGATGATCTTAAACTTTACCGACTTATCCGCAGCCAGGACGATGTATTCGCTTTGCAAACGGACTTCGATGATATTGTCTGGTGGTTCACGGAAAATGGTATGATATTAAATTCATTTAAGTGCTGCCACATCAAGTTCACAAGAAGGCAGAAACTTATCACGGCCTAATACTATTTGGATGGCATTCTTCTTCGAGAGGTCTCGAGTATCCGCGATTAGGGTGTAACGATGGATACCAACTTCGAGTTTCACGAGCACATGGATAATATTAGCAATAAAGGTGGATGACTGGCTGGATTCGTAATTCGGCAAACGAAGATTTCCAAGAATCCCGAAATTTACATTCTATTCTTCAATTGCTATGTCCGGTTTTTTTTAGAATACTGTTTCAGGATCTTTTCGACACAACGTCCGCTGCTAAGAATTTTTTCTATGAACGGATTTGCGGTAGCTGTCACCCACATACAAATTATGTCATCATTATTTTATGAGTAACTTTTGTATCCATTGTGTATCTAATTTTGTTTTTAATGTTTTTAAAACGCATGTAGTGTTCACGTCAAGAAGGACTTTACATCACTTTCTGACATATTGTTTATGTAATATTTATGCCATATGTAACGTCCAGTCTCGTGAGCTAATAAAAAAACAACCTTTCTTAAACTGCTTTCCTTTTCTCAGGTAGACTTCATAATCCATATGGCGGCTACGACTAATTTTAATGCGCCATTACAAGAGGCCACCTTGATTAACGTTCGAGGGACCAGGGAGTGTGTGGCGCTTGCTAAAGCTTGTAAAAAACTCCAGTAAGTCCTTATCTATAGTTTTATATTGTGCATCTTCAGAGCGTTATTCATGGTTGAATCCGGAACTTCCACCACAGACCCTGGGTCTACTTACTTTTTCTTTTATGAAGAGACTGACATCTGACCTCCATAACCAATTGCCGATATTGGAGTTCAGTAGAGTTAGAGTTGTCGTACTTTTGAGGGCTCCGACTACCCGTAATGACTGCCATAGACGTTCGTATGGCAACAGGGACTGACGGATTAACGTGCTCTCCGAGGCAGGACCAATGCAAATACCCATTTTAATGCATACAAATATTTGCATTAAGCAGGGATTTCATTCTCTCGATACAATATCGGGTTCTTTCTCCTCCCAATTTTAAGATCGACAGCATTTAGAATGGGCCGGTATCTTATAAACTTCATGCTAGTTATTTAATATCCTGCGGACTGTATTCAATCGATAGTCTCTTAGAGAGTCTCAGAAACCTTAAAGGAAAACCTGCGCCGAAGTTTCGTCCATCAATCTTAAAGTGTACCGAATTACAGGTGGGGGGACTTCATGAGACTCTGTGCATGCTTATTAATACTAATCTTAGTTAATATTTAAAAAAAAATCCTGTTGTGCTATGTTTTAAGCATACAGTGTCGGGCACAGCGGTGCGACAGCCTTGATAAACATTGTCATTGGTCGATCTGCAGTGACGTCACCCAGTCCTACCAGTGACTATCTCTATCAAGAGTGTCACTGCGCTGTACCCGATGCTGTATGCTCAGAGAACTGCGCAGCTTAACTGACAACATTAATTTCATTTGTGCCATGTTATTTTTCAGATGGTTTACACACGTATCGACGGCTTTCACTCATGCGACTGAGAACCGTATTGGAACAGAGCTGAAGGAACAGTTCTATCCCTGTCCTGTAACTCCTGATGAAATCATATCTATGGCAGAAAAAGTTGAATCTGTGGAACCTGGGCAGATGATTATAGAGTACGTTCTTTTTTTGATCCTTGGATGCTACAAGGCCTTCGCCTCAACCTCCAGGGTCCGTTTAATAAGATGTGGCTTGGTTTTTCCGGTTATGATTGAGCAGTTCCACTGGGGAAATACCTCTGCCCTACAGAATACCGCGTTAAAAATAACCTCGTGTTGTGTTCCCGGCGGAGAGTAGGGTAGCAAGAGCTTACTGGAAAGCTTTTGTGCTGTCAGTCGGAAAACCAAAGGCTATTCCTGCTTTGCCTTCTACACTGACGGCACAGAAACTCTGTGTTTACAGGGTCGGCAGCACGAGTGGATCAGGAGGACCGCGAACTTGTCTGGCACCTCTGTGGTGTAAAAAAATGAGCCTTTAAGTAATCAGTAGGATCACCGGCTTGGAGGCGAGGTTGACTAAGGGCCTAGATCTTGGTGGAGTCCTAGATACTAAAAGTATTATTTCCTTTTTCAGTACACTCAACGACTGGCCCAACACCTACACTTTCACTAAGGCGATTGCTGATGAATTGATCAGAACAAGTACTGGGGATCTGCCTGTCTGTGTAGTGAAACCACCGATTGGTATTATTTAATTGCCTATTTCACAGCCGTCTAAAAGACCATGTACTCTATCTTCTTCTTCATCCTAGCGTTAATCCCAGTCGCATTCAAAGCTGTTACTTTAGAGTTTTGGGTCTGCTTTTGTCAGTCTGACAGCGTGTTGGGCTGAACTTCGATATTTGCATGAAGCGGCCACTATCTGACCTCGACAACCCATTGGCAAATTATTGCAGTTAAATCAAATGATAACCGAGACTGCCGGCTTTACGTGCCAGACCAGACTACTACGAATATTTACACAGAATGGGAATCGAATCCACGTCTCGTGTGTAGGAGTCACGTTCAATGCCACCACAGAGGTTGTCCTAAGAGACCGTTTACTCTGACTAAATGAAACATTTCTTTACTTTTAGTAATGCCTGCATTTTACGAACCTGCTCCAGGCTGGTTAGATGCCAGTGCCATATTTGGTCCTTCGGGTGTAAGTATATATATTGATATTTATTATATTAGCAGTAATAGTAAGAAAGAATTCACATCGAGGTCGTCCGATAAACGACTAAAGTTACCGACATAAAGAGCAGTGGGCTGGCCCTATCTGTCGAAAGATCGATAGCCATGGGAACAACCGATTCTTAGAGTGGAGACCGCGAGAAGGCAAACGGAAGGTGCGACGCTCCTTAGCCAGATGGACTAGCAACAGTGGGAAAAATGTCGCAAAAATGGGAAAGTCTATTGCCCAGCAATGGACTATAATAGGCTAGTTAATCAATTCCTGAATCAATCCAATGAAGATTGATTCCTCAATTATAGAACACGAAAGCAAGCTTAGAATGAAAAAAAAGTTAGTTTAGAGGGCGTCTCTGAGCCAGTAATTCTTGACATTTTCAATAAACTCTTAAGCTTTTTAATTGCACATTCACAGTGTTTTCTGCAAAATAATAAATGATTTGATTTGATTTGATTCTCTGTCGTATGACAATCTGAATTTTTAGCTTATTCTCGGAATCGGTCTTGGAGTTATACACGTGTTACCCATTGAAGTCCATAGGAACTTAAACATAGTCCCTGTGGACTATGTGAACAACGCCATCATTGCCGCTACTTGGGACGCCTGCGAGAAAAAAAGAAATGGCGTTCTTGAAGAAATCCCTATCTACATGATTAGCTCTTCAAAACGTGCTGTAGTATGGGGTAAGTATTCTTGATACTTTAACAGCTGGGACATTCTACACAGCAATATCGAGATCCAAATTAGCTCCTATTTTGGGTTCTAGAATTTGGATAATAGTAGTTCATGACACTGTTGTTATTCAACTTCTTCTTAGGTTCTTAAAAAACGAGAGCCTGTGAAAAAACATACGAGCCGTTTTTAGAGTATCACACGAGTGTTTTAGAATCAAATAATGTGCCAATATAATGTTCCATACATTACTTTATCATTCGAATCTCATAAAATAATAATATAATTTGCTTAAAATAAAAGAAAAGTGAAGGGTCAAAATCCATTTCCTGACCGCGCATGCGTGTTATGCCACGTTCACAGATTATGTAGTGAAAATCGAAGCACCGAGAAAAGAAAGAAGAAGAAGATACAGAGAATGACTTTATTACGTACAGTAGATGAAGACCTAAACGTTTGATAAGGAGTGAGTTTCTAATATTACAAAGTAATAAAAGGGTAAATGAAGAAAATACTGAAAATAATGAGATCTATATCGCGTTCATCAATGGTTTACCCAAACAAATGGCGATGGCTAAACTTCTTCGCTCTGAAAATATACAGAGTGTTCTTAGAATTAAATACAAATACCCAAATAAAGCTTTAATCCAATTTAAGACGAAAAAAAGACGCGGAGAACCTTTTAGATTGACAAAAGTTGAAAGACATGGGATTTCAGTCGTATTTAATTTATGAACTGTCGACATCATATGAAGTGGTGAAAGGAATAGACTCCTCCATTCTGTCAATACGTTTACCACACGATTTCTATAGTAGTTTGAGCTTGGGGTACTAAACATAATTTGGTGCCTGTAACGGTGAATTTCATTTCTGAGACTTTACATTAAGAAGAGGTGAAGTCAGATTGATGTATTCTATATGAAATATACATATTATACATACATGCAAGCTGGTCGGAATCGTATTACAGAGCCACTGATAGCTAGACCAATGCAAAAATATACAACTAGTGGTTTTTTTTAAATTATTAATTAGAAGATATTGATTACTGGTAAATTGACCAACACCTCGGAGACCGGAGTCCGCCTTCCCAGTCTAAACGCGGCTGAATTTTGATACATACATTCATACATATACTCACGCCTGTAAATCCCGAAGGGGTAGTTAGTGGTGATTAATACCAACGTTTTGCCAACATAAAATTAAATGTTTTGTGGTATCTGTGGTATGAACTATCTCAGTGGTTAAAAATAAGCAGGATCAGGGTCAATGAAGTCCAGGGAATCGACAGCATAACGCTCTCTGCATTATTATTTATTGTTTCATTTCAGATTTCGTAGGTGCAATATTTCGATCCACCGAAATTAAGATGCTGTCTACACCACTACAAGTTTGGTTTTGTTATCTATTGGAAGTGAGGAACCCAGTCCTATTCTGGCTACTTACCTGGATTCTACATTACATACCTGCGTACATAGCTGATGGAGTTTGCAAAGTCTTAGGAATAAAATTCAAAGAAATTGCATCGTAAGTTTTTTTATACCAATTAGGTTACCACATGTACGACTTAAAATTGGTTACCGCGGCCTGTGGACGTGTGCAACACCAGGGGAGTCACACTCATGCTGCCGACCCTGTAAAAATAGAGAGGATCTATGCCATCAGTGCAGAAGACGGAGCAGGACCTTGATATTCCCATTGATAGAACAAAAACTCCCCAGTGAGCTTTGGCTACCCTATTCATCGACGGGAACACAACACTATGTTATTATGATGGCCACGGTATTCTCTAGGGCAGAGGTACTTCCCCAGTCAGACTGCTCAACTGGGATTCTAATACCGTCGTGTCCTACCTACTCTAAAGAATTCAAATTCAAATTATTTATTTGCATAATACATGTGAGAATCAGATGGTCATAAAAACATAATAGTGGTCGATACATTGTATTATCACCAGTCATGGCATGCAAATATTTATTATTCAGGTTCAGTACACAAATATAACGAAAATTTTATAATTCGAAATTATGCAAATTCAAGTATGAATACATAGCAATAATAAAATTTATCTGAAATTCAACGTCAATATATCATTTCATGTCAATATTAGCAGGTAGATAATGTCTTAATGTCAAAATATATAATGTCAAATACATACTGTCCATCCGATAGCAATGTCCAATGGATCATCAAGAAAAACAGACTCAACAATTAAGCATCTAAAGGCGCCCACTCACTAACAGTCCGCCTGCAGTCCGCCTGCAGTTCCTGATCTGTCCGGCGGCCTGCAGTCCTAAGCCGATAGCGCCCACACACTAAAGCGATTTTGGCCCGCCGGCAATTCCCTGTTGTCAGTTTTGCGACCACACACTAGCAGTTGTGAGTCGTCAGTTTTAGGTCGTACGATCGCCTGCCGGTAATGGTCTAATATCAGTTACATAGAGAAACAGTGCAAGCGATTTTCGACCTTATTGACATTTTATTAATTACATGTTTTTTCGCATAAATAAATGCTGCTGATCACGAATTTAAGAAAAAAATCTAGATTTGTTATGATGTCAATAAGGTTGAAAATAGCTTGCACTACGTTATTCTTATATAAGTACATGCTAATCATTGTGGGAAATAGGTGTTAGCTATTTTGAACCTTATGGACTATGTGCATAAGAAATATAGACGAGTATGTACAAAAAATGAATAAAATCTTAGTAAAAACTGACACGAAACGTCGATCGACAGGCCCGTTGTGCTCGTTCGCCCTGACGGCCTAGGACTGTCCGGTTTAGAACTGTCCGGAATCGTTCGGTGGCCACACACTATCGGATCGTATTAGTCGTCAGTCCAAAATCGTTAACGAAACTGTGAGTGTGTGGGTTATTGCGATTAACTGACAGATTTATATCGTCCGGCCGTCGTCCGGTAAACTGTTAGTGAGTGGGCGCCTTAAGGTTTTGTCATTTAAAAATTCATATACAGAATAATAACATTTCCGTATAAGCATCTCCTGTAGGCTCCTCTTGAACAGACGCACATTTTCTGCATATTTTATAGGTTTAGGCAATTTATTATATATATGTGGTGCCATGCAAAGTATACTTTGGTGCTTCAGGGTCGTTTTACTAGGAACCAAACACAGCTTATCAGCGTGACGAGCTCTTTGTTTTTTGTGAAACAGTTGCATATTCTGTTCGAGAAACATAGCACACTACTGTATGTAAATGCAGGGCAAAGTCATTAATTTATTGGCTATGAAGTATGGTTTACAAGTGTACATTTGTTTAATATTGAACATGGCTCTAAAGCACCGTTTCTGTGCTATAAATCACGAGACCAGTCAGTGGAATTGCCCCAAAAAATAATTCCATATCGCAAGGTAGATGTAACCATACCATGGTATGCTGTAATAACAGTGCTTAAATTTACTGTATTTCGTAGTGTATACAGTCCATATGCATGCTGAGATATTTTTGTACAAACATGTTCTATATGTTCTTTCCAATTAAGTTTGCTGTCTATGGTGAGTCCTAAGAATTTTGTGGTTTCAACCTCTTCGATTTGTTGCCCTAAACTTCGAGAATTCTTCTTTTTTCTTCGTTTAAAGTGTACTAATTTGGTTTTCGCAAGGTTAATTATTAAATTATTACTCTGTAGCTAAGATATGATGGCGGTTAACGAGTTGTTAATATTGGATTCCAGTGAGGTTAAATCTTTATTCATATGTAACACAGTGCTGTCATCAGCGAACAATGTCAGTGAACAAAGTCATTAATGTATACTATAAAGAGAAGAGGGCCCAAGACACTACCCTGCGGAACGCCAAACTTAACCGTTTTAGTCTCGGAATAATGCAGAACCTCCCTCTTTGTCTGTAAACATATGTTAGATATTTCTGCGACTTGTGTTCTATCAGATAGGTATGATTTTATAAGATCATGTGGAATGCCCCTAATACCATAACGGTATAATTTATCCAGAAGAATGTCATGTCTAACGTGGTCAAATGCCTTTGACATATCCATAAACACTCCCACAGTTGGTTGACTTTGGTTCATTCCTTCAATTACAAGATTCAGAAAATTGTAAATGGCCATGTTAATATTTTTACATCTTCTGAAACCGTACTGTTCAGGTATATATCTTCTCTTTCCAAAAAATTATATACACTATTAAAAATAACCTTCTCAAATATTTTTAAGAAAATTGGGAGTAGGGCTACAGGTCTATAGTTTTCTATTTCTTGTCTATCTCCCTTTTTAAAAAGGGGCTTCACACACATCTGGATATATTCCCTTTTCGATACAGAAATTAACTACCAAACTTAAGACTATTTCAGTGCCCACATATTTAATCACAGACGTTATAATGCCATCGTAGCCTGCACTATTCGTGTTTTTTAATGTTTTTATGATGTTTACGATTTCAGAGGGGGTCACAGGTTTCATAAAAAGTGTATTTTTATGTTGCTTTGGTAACATTTTACATGGATCCAGCAATTGATCATTAACCATGTCAACATAGTAATTATTAAATTCATTACAAATACTTTTAGGATCATCTAAAATTCCGTCTTTTACCCTAATACTAGAAATGTCTACTTTGGGGACCCTTACTTTAGATCTGTTTATAATGCGCCAAGTAGATTGCGTTTTATTATTCGATGATTCAATGAAATGGTCGTTTCTACTTTTTTGCATTAGTCTTATTATTTTTTTGAGTCTTTGAGCGTAAGTTTTATACCTAATTTCATTACTTGAGCTTGGAAACTTTCTATACTGCCAAAGCATTTTGCGCTTTCTTGAGCTGCATAATTTAAGCCCCCTGGTGATCCAGTTAGCATTTTTTTGAAGGCCTCATTTGGGTCGCTTTGTTCATATACACTAACAAAAGTGAAGTTTGTTAGATACCTTTTGAATACCTTCATATTAGCAGAGGAAAAATCTCCTCTCTCCCTATACCAAAATGTTAATTTACATTTGTCTCGCTCTGGACACGATAAGATTTGTGCAGTATGATCGGAGATGGCGAAATCAATAACTCTGCCCTTGCATCCCCTAATATTATGCATGATGTTGTCAATGCAAGTCCCGCTTAAAAACCTAGTGACCTCTTTTATTTCCGGTTTTATATTGTACGACATTAGGATCTGTAAAATCTGAAGCTAATTTTGTTTTTTGCAAAAAAAACACACCACGTATAAATTATGTTGTGTTAGTTCAATTACCGAGCATTCAAATATATTACCAATTGACAGTTTGTTCATTTCATCTAGAACCTTATATGAATGCATATTTTTTACCAATATGCATGAGCCTCCGTATCTACTTTTTCTCATGTACGAGGTCGCTAATATAAAGTTCGGTATGTGTAAATAATGTTCATCGCCTCTTATCATTCGATGCTCAGTGACACATACAACATCAATCGAATCCTTTAGTTCATTCATGTGTATACTTATTAAGTCTGCCTTGCTCAACAATCCATTGATATTTTGGTGAAGTATATACATACAATTATCATGCACGAAATAAATCATTTGACGAGTCCCTACATTTCGACTGCAGCTATTAACAAAGTCGGAACTACATTTTGGCGATTTTCGTTTTATTGCTCCTAAGGTCTTCAAACGTCTATATCTGTGTTCTCACAAACTTTCAAATTCGAAACTAAATGCTATCATAGTATTTCCAGATGAACAAAGTCGGATCTTATAGGAGCGTACGAATAATAATGTAGGTAGGCATGTTACTACAAAGTTCGCGGGGCTAAGAAGGGGAAGGGGCGCGCGCGCTACGCGCGGTTCTGCCAGTTCGCTCATTGTTAGCGGGGCGACTACGCGTGCGTGTTTTATATTATTGTTTTACGTAAATGTGCAGTATTTAGTATATATAACAATGTTTCGATCTAGGCGTACTTTAACGGTTAAGATTGTAATATGTGTCAAATTCCACATTGTTAACGGATTATTATTTTATTACCTGTGTCGAATGTACCACATTCTACATTATTGTGCGCTTTGTGTTCGTTCTTTTTTGTCGGATATGACACTACCGACTTTGTTTCTTGTACCTAATTTTCCCGTTTTTGTCGGTTATGGTACTGTCGACTTTGTTACTCGTTCTTCTATTAAACGTTTTCGTCGGATATGGCACTACCGACTTTGTTATTCGTTCTTATAATGAAAGTATTTGTCATATGTGGTACTACCACCAATTTTAATTGTACATTACTAAATTTAGATGTTGGATGTGTTAGTATCGACTTTATTATTCTAAAACAGTTATACAATAATGTAGTTTGGATATGGTATATAGTGCTGCTATGGTAATTAGGAAGAGTTGACTGGTTTTCTATTGCCTCATGTGACATTTTTAATTATAGGTATGTTATTTTAGAAGGTAGGACACGACGGTACCTCCCTTTGCAACTGAGCAGTCTGACTGGGGAAGTACCTTCGTCCTACAGAATACCGCGGTTATAGTAACCTTGTGTTGTATTTCCGACGGTGAGCAGGGTAGCCAGAGCTCACTGGAGAGGCTCTGTGTTGTCAGTGGGAAGACCAAAGGCTTTTGATATCACCACTGACTAGTGCGGGAGTGAAATGTTGGCGCGGCGGTCAGGGAGACCCGGTGAAACAGTTAACCGCTGGCCGCCCGCAGGCTGTACGGTACCCGAACCCGGGGATCACATAATCTCCTTTCCAGGAGACTGAACCAGCAGCCTGTGTATAGTTCCCGGTGCTGTAGTCATGCCGGAGAAGGAAACCGGAGTAGACTTGACAGTATCTGGGAGGGGACCCGGGGCCCGTCCGCGCACCGTGCCAGCCAATCACACAACCCTAGCTCGTTTGCGGTGGCGAGAAACCTTACTTTGACTTCTACACTGACGGCATAGAGACTCTCTATACCTCCCGCTCCCATTTTTATTATGGCCAAGTAAAATGAGAATAGACGTTCTACAGCGGCACCTTCATCCACAATGAAGGTTGACTTCTGTAACATCAGGGGCCTCCACACCAATCTTAACGAGGTCCATCGCCAGGCCGCTGTAGCCTACCTCATGTACCCCGGATACAAACCCGAACATAACTTCCTGAGTAAAGTCGGGGTATGCATGTACGTCCGGGATGACGTTTGCTGTCGCTGTCTAAACGGCCTTGAAGACAGGGACCTGTCCACTCTATGGGTACGTATGAATCACGTTGGCCACACCCGTATATATGCGTGCGTCTATAGGTCCCATAGCGGTGAACCTGGGCACGGCTCAACTTTTTGAGCACCTGCAGCGGTCGGCGGACAGAGTAATTGAGCAGTACCCTGCCGCGGACTTGGTGTTCTTGGTGAACTTTCACGCTCACCATGCTGAGTGGTTGGGTCGCACAGAACTGATTTTACGGGAAGGGCTGCTCACTACGCCCTGACCTATGGTTTCTCGCAACTGGTGCATTCTATCACTAGAAAACCAGATATCGAGACCCACAGAGAGTCTTTATTGGACCCTCTGCTGACTACGTACCGAGTGGAGGCACCACTTGGTACTTCGGACCACAGCGTCGTCTAGGCGCAAGTGACTCTCGCGTGGCCAGAACCACCGCCGCCACCTCCGTGACGGTATGTCTGGCACTACAAGTCGGTAGACTGGGACGGCCTGCGAGAATTCTTCTCGTCGTACCCGTGGAGGCAGCTTTGCTTCACTTCAAACGATTCAAGCTCTTGTTCAACAGCAGTCGCTGAAGCGATTCTAACGGGTATGGAATGCTATATTCCCAACCGCTAGATCGCAGCACGAGCGAGCAAACGGCCAAACTTCTGCCACTCTAGCCTAGCCCATGGCGCTAAGGAGAAAGCTGATCTTTTGGGTAACCTCTTTGCGTCAAACTCGACAATGAACGACGGGAATGCCGAGCCACCTATTCTCCCCAGCTGTGTTGTTTCCATGCCTGAAGTTAAAATCACGCTACGGGTGGTCCGGCGGGAACTCAAGTCACTAGATGTTTGGAAGTCGAGTGGGCCGGATGGTATATATGGCGGTGGTGCTCAGGCGCTGTGCCCCCGAATTGTGCCCAGTACTAACGCGGCTTTTCGCGCTCTCTTACTCTACGAGACACGACCCGGCCTCGTGGAAGACTGCGTTCATGCATCCTGTGCTAACTAAAGGAGAGAGGACAGACCCGTCCAATTACAGGCCTATTGCTATAACATCCCTTCTCTCGAAGGTTATGGAATGTGTGATTAATACACAGCTCCTGAGCTACCTTGAAGGAAGCGATTTACTGAGCGACCGACAGTATCCAAGCCGTCGTCGATGGCAGCTGCTTGGACCACATGGACACAAACGCTGGTGTTCCACAGGGCTCCGTGCTGTCTCCAACCCTGTTTCTGCTGCACATAAGTGATATGCTGTCTGATGACTCCATCCATTGCTATGCGGACGACAGTACCGGGGACACGTGTTACACGGGCCGTGCAAATATCTCTCAGTCTAAGGTGAAGGAGAGTTGTGAACAACTTGCGACCAAAATCGGGAGTATCCGATTGGGGTCGACTAAACCTAGTCCAATTCAATCCCACTAAGACACAAGTATATGTATTCACCTCTAAGAAAACCCCATTTGTTGTAGCGCCGCAATTCCTGGGTACACCGCGTACGATTTCCTCGAGTATCGGGATCCTAGGCGTCGACATCTCAAGCTACGTCCAGTACCGCAGCCATTTGGAGGATAAGGCCTAGCTGCCATCAAAGAAACTTGGAGTGCTTAACAGGGCGAAGCAGTACTTTACTGCGGGGCAACGACTCCTTCTTTATAAGGCAGAAGTCCGGCCCCATATGGAGTACTGCTGTCACCTTTTGCCGGAGCATCTGCATACTAGCTTGACCCCTTCGAATCGATACAAAGACGCGCATTGAGGCTCGCCGACAATCCCATACTCGCAGGCACTGTGGAGCCTCTCAGCCGCAGGAGGGACTGGCATCCCACACGGCAATAGAAATAGCACATCACCCCTTCATCGTCAGTGGTTCTGGACTGTAATTACTTGTACTTTTCATTACTATTGTGAATTTTTATGATTTTTAATCAGTTCGATGTACTAAACTCACAGTATCTTGATTTCATTTACATTTGAATAGATATTAATAAAACAATTTATCAGTTTTAAAGCCTTCTTTTAATACATAAGGCCTATGAACACCCCCACATCCGACATAACCTTGTAATTACGTACCGTGAAAAATTGTTGGATGTGACACTTCCGACTTCCCTAGTACGTGTAAGATTGTAGGATGTGCCACTTACGACTTTTATAGTACGTGAAACATTGTAGGATATGTCACTTACGACAAGTGTGCTAGTATCGGTTTCGGTTAACAATGTAAAAACTGCTTTTTCTAGAAATTCCTAGATTTATTTTTGTTTTTCACATTACAACCTTCATTATCTTTCAAAACTGTAGCACTATGCGAAATTTGGTTTCAATAAATGGGCATTTGTGAATTTGGTGAAAGTTCAAAACTTTATTTGGCCATACTGAAAAGTAGTGTTTTTGTAGTTCCGACTTTGTTAATAGCTACGGTCGATTTATCCAACTCTGGCAAGATAATAAAAGGAGTTTTATTAAGCGTTAAGTCATGGCTAGAATCACAATCACAGCAAATCACAGCATTAGGCACAATATCCATTAAATTATGAAAAATATTTCTCATACCATTATTATTTACTTGACCATTACGCTTAAAAACAGTATAGTCACACGGCAAGTCAAGATTTGAGTCAAATATTATAGCATAGTTATAAGAGTAATTGTCTAGACAGAGTAAGTTATTAAAAATTTCAACTCTTCCATTATACATTTCAGCATATTCACTATATTTATACGTTGACAAACACAGAATAATATTTGTGCGTTGTATGGTTGGAATTATATTCCTTATATACAATATTAGGTCAAAATAATTGTTAGTTTTTCGAAAGTCATCCTCTCCTAATAATATTATACAATAGTCGCGCATAGAGTAATTAACAAGTTTAAGATTTAAATCAGCAATCAGGTGCTTAATTCCGCATCGAGGTGACAAATAATGACACATTTGATAATTTGTAAATGTATCCTTTGCAATACCTAGATAAAATTTTGTTCGTCTTGTTGCTACTAATAATGCAAATCTTATTAGTATTAGTTTTTGAATAGCAGGATGCTTCCTTTCGTACAAACATTGACATATTCTTTGACGGCTGACTTAGTCTTTTATTCTGTGTAGATGTAGTTTGCGATAGTGCTATCCGAGGTGGCCTAGACTGCACATGATTGTCTCTTTTTGGTCCCTTTTTATTTGGTGTCGTATTACATTCTTGATTTATTTGCTTCAATTTGTCATTTTCAAGGAAAAGAATCTGAATTTCTTGACGAGATCTACTTAATTCAAATTCCAACAGTTCAACCTTTTTTCTCAAATCAATAATTGTTTCTTGTTGTTGTAATTTAGTGAGATCGGGTAGACTGATATCAAGGCTACCATTATATTCGGTTGCATTCTCAAAACTTACATCAAAGACTGATTTGTCATTTCTTTCTTGGTCGGAATAAGTACGTCTCCGTCGAAAAGTAATATTCTCTTGCACACTCATTCTGATATAGTTTGATGCGTGAACTTTAATTGTTAATAAACCTGATAATTTCAAAAAACAATTATTCGTATCCGGCGAGGTTTGAACTTGCGCCGTCTGCACGCAAGTACCGCGCTATACCGTTGCGCCACAGGACCAGTAGCAGTAATTAGTGAATTTTTGCTTCACTTCCTACGACATGCGTTTTTTAAATCACCTAATGACTCATCGATATGGAATCTTCTCTCAAATACCCGTCTTCATCCACTCATGTCCATTTATTTGCACAAAAATCTTTACACAAATATGTTTTGCACTTTATTTACACTGTTTGTGGATAACTGTATAACATAGTTACTCTTTTTATAGTTTAGGAACATGTACGGTTTAGTTGAGTTTTGTTTATTATTTTAATTTTAAATTTAAAAAAATTATGTTTATGTAGGCATTTGTTAAACCTTAAACACTTTATAATTTCTGTTTAGTATATTTGCACATTATATGTTTATTAGTTTACAAATTCTGCACTAATTTATTGTGGTAAGATTATTTATTGAGAGGTTTCTCTTACATGCACCTTTATTTTTTGGATCACTGTTTTGATTGTTTAACTTTCATTTGCTCCGCTTTATTACACTATTATTTACTTATTTCAACCACTTACGTCTAATTTGGGTGGAGTTGTCTGTCACTATAATAGAAGTAGACGGCGGTGGCGTGCTTCTCCCCCCTCCCATTTCCGGGTTAAAGATAGAAACAAGAGTTGACAGGCCCCTGTTTTCATGGCAATGAGGACGGCAGCAATAAATGCCATCCCGGACGTATAAGCATACCCCGGCGTGACTCGATTTGTGTCCGAGTTTATACCCAGGGTACACTAGATAGGTTGTATCGGTTGGGCATGATATTTGTTAGAAACTTTAGAAAGAAAGAATTATTGCAGATTATTATTTTTAAATAGGTGGGTGGGATAGACTGGATACGGAAGGCGGAGGATCGTACGAAATGTCACACATTGGGAGAGGCCTATGTCCAGCTGTGGCCCGCGATGGGCTAATTGATTGATTGATGGCTTATTTATTGCTGTGTCAGTGGTTGACTTTAGTTGGTTCAGGTTACTGGTCCTGCTCAAAGACCACGTTCGTCGACTGACTGGTTCTTGACAGTACTCAATAGATCTTAATGCCTTGGCTTCCCCCTTCCTCTTGATGGATTGTTCTGATATTTGGAACACACGTTTAGTTTGGATGATTAATAAAGAAATAACATATTAAATTAATTTTTCATGATAAATATTCAAATTGAATTTAAGAGTTAAAATTGAATCGCTCTAGGCGGGGTAGCCTCTTTTAACTTTAATTCGAAAACAAATAATAATAAAACAATTTGATTTACTCCTAATGCCTTGGTATTAAGATTGTTTTGAGACTATGTACTGTTTTATTTATGTGCTGTAGTTACTTAATAAATTATTAAAAATAAAAAATAAACCCGACTGATGCTAAAAAGATCGAAACAAGCTTAATAGCTGGCGGTACCCATTATTTTTTATCAAGTTTGAGATTTGTAAGTGGGTACCTACCGCCTGCTTTGTTTCTTTATTTTATTTTTTACTTTTCAGTTATGAAATATATATTATTGTAATCGTCTTTCAATTTCCTTCATTTTGATACCCCACTCGATGAATCCACCATTTTGTTTTTATTTTATTTTGATATACCCAGTGCCACTCTCACAGTAAATAGGAATCTAACGACACCTCTCAAGCTGAAATCCATCGAGCCGTTCTGGCTGTAGAGCGTGCCAAACAATTATACACACATACATACATGCTCTCAAAAAACCTAACCCTCCGTCTGGCGCAGTCGGGTAAAAATAACAATAAACACATTTTCATTCTTCTTCGTCTTTCCACCTTGTATCTTTGCGAGGCTGACAGAACGTGAAAGTTTATTTAAAATAGTAATCCAAGAGAGTAATATGTATTTTTATTTCAGGTTCCCAAAAGTATATGAAAAAGTATATAAGATGTCAAAATTGATGTGTTTCTTTTTTAACAATGATTGGTACTTCAATGATGATAACCTCGCTGATATGATCTCCCGAATGTCTGGCAAAGACAGGGATATCTTCAACTGTGACATATATACCATCGATTATGGTCTATTAGTGAAGTCCATATGTCTAGGTCTGAGAAAATATATACTAAAAGATGGTCTCAAGGATTCTGACAAGGCATATCGGAGACAAAAATGGCTTTACTTAGTAAATATTATTTTTTTCGCATTGTTAGCGTATGTTATTTACTCAATTTTGTATTTCTGTTATTCCGGTATTAAATACATCTTTTATTGATGTTTCGTTTTTATTTATATAGACCAAGTTAGCCTTCATACAATTCCAGATTTCTTGAACGTGGTGTGATAAAGCATCTGTCGATACCGTCAAGATAGGGATCGTTGTTCCAAGGACTGTACCTTAGCCTGCCACCAGGCGGCCGCGGTCAAATAGATGTTCTAGAATCTAGATTATAAAAATGTTACAAAAAAATTTATGAATAAAAAATGGGACCAAAAATGCAGCCCTGGGGGACGCCACGTGAAAATGTACTACGGTCGGTGATCCATTTGCTAAACAAGTATTTGATATTCTTTAATTTGAACATTTTCTAAGCGTTTAATGGTCTATTTATGGCAAATGAATGATTTTTAACTTTGGTTTTTGAATATTACCTACAGGGTAACACTAGGTTATCAAGCTTGCTATTCCAGTTCTTGTTTTAAATATATTTTTTACTAGCTCTTGCCCGTCCTGTTCCCTACCCTTGCAACATTTTCCCGGGATGAAAGGCCTTGTCTTATTTCAGACTGTAATTTATTACTGCACCAAATTTCACCCAGATCCATTCAGCCGTTAGTGTGATTTAACAACGAAACTCCCGATTATACAAACATTTGAACAAACTTTCACATGTATAATATTAGTAGGATAGGATGGGATTTGCATTTCTTATGTAGGTGACGTCAATTGAACTTCACCTCGCTGATGGTAAGCTGAAGGTAAAGTCTCAGGCCATAGAGTCATCATTATAGACACGTACCTACTGTGTCACTGTGGGACTCATCTCGACTCAACATCAGATGCTTTTTCACGCCCCGCTTAAAGGACCCGGGACTGTAGGAAGAAGGACACACGTGAGCTGGTTAGGCTTTCTAGGTCTTAATGGTGCGGCAAAGGAAAGAGTCACCGAACCGCTTGGCATTTGAACTGTGCCAGTTTTGGCGACGTATCGGCATACACCTTAAATTCATCCTAAAAATGCATTGTATTATTTAAGCTGGCTTGACCTTGCTCACCTCACAAATATTTTAAAAGAACAGCACAGTAAACGTTTTTTTTATACAACTGAGGTGGCAGACAAGCACACGGTCCACCTGATGACAAGTAGTTTTTTTTTTTAATATCCGCAACCGAAGTTATCAGAATTATCAAAATCATCGAAATTGCTAATATTTCCTCTAACCCCTCCAACTAAGGTAAATTGCTTGTGCTAGGAATGGGTTCACGATGGTAGTGTAATGGCCAGGATTAGAACTCGGGACCTCTCGATCGTAAGGCCGACCCCTTAACCACTAAGCTACCGACGTTACCTTGGCCTATGGAAGTGTGCAACAGCAGGGGAGTCACACTTGTGCTGCCGACCTGTAAACACAGAAGTGAGCCGTCAGTGTAGAAGACAAAGCAACAATAGCCTTTGCTCCAGTGAGCTCGGGCTACCCTGCTCACCGCCGGGAACATTACACGAGGTTATTATGGCCGCGGTAGTCTGTAGGGTGGAGGTACTTCCCCAGTCGGACAGCTCATCCATACTAATATTATAAATGCGAAAGTAACTCTGTCTGTCTGTCTGTCTGTCTGTCTGTCTGTCTGTCTGTCTGTATGTTACGCTTTCACGCCTAAACCACTGAACCGATCTTGATAAAATTTGGTACAGAGGTATATTAGAGCATGAGAACGGACATAGGCTACCTTTTATCACGAGAAAGGGGGTTAAAGGGGGGGAAATAGGGGATGAAATTTTCTATGAAAGTTAGTCATTTCTGAAGAAATCTTAATGAAATTTGGTACAGAGGTAGATTAGAGCTTGGGAACGGACACAGGCTACCTTTTATCGCGAAAAGGGGGGTAGAAGGGGGGGGATGAAAGTTTGTCATTTCTGAAGATTTCCTGATGAAATTTGGTAGAGAGATAGTTTAGAGCCTGGAAACGGATATATGCTACCTTTTATCGCGAAAAAGGGGCGGACTAAGGCCTTGGTATGAAAGTTTGTCATTTCTGAAGATTTCTTGATGAAATTTTGTACAGAGATAGTTTAGAGCTTGGGAACGGACATAAGCTACCTTTTATCGCGAAAAGAGGGGAAGAAGACGGGGGAATTAGGGCCTTGGGATAAAAGTTTATCGTTTTAGAAGATTTCCTGATGAAATTTGGTACAGAGATAGTTTAGAGCTTGGGAACGGAAATAGACTACCTTTCATCGCAAAAAGGGGGATAGAAGGGGGGGACTAGGGCCTTGGGATGAAAGTTTGACAGTTTTGAAGATATCCTGATGAAATTTGGTACAGAGATTAATTAGAGCTTGGTTACGGACAATGCTACCTTTTCTCGCGAATAATGTGGTAAAAGGGGGAGGGGGGAAGGGTTATAGGGCTATGGGATTAAAGTTTGTAATTTTTCAATGGCACACAAAGGGTGAATATATCATAAATATTAAGAATTTCTTTTAAGCTGTCCTCATGAAATTTGGTACAAAGGTGAATTAGAGCTTCGGAATGGACATAGTCGAGTAGCGAACCAAATATAGAAGCGAGTGGAGAGGCGAGTAGAGATTGTTATAGGGACGAGTGGATAGGCGTGTAAAGATTGAAAGTCGAGTAAAGTCGACTACAGGGGCGAGTAGATATGCGACTAAAGAGCCAGTGGAGAGGCCAGTATAGAATCAAATAGAATGTAGTAAAGGGTTGAGTAGAGAGGCGAATAGGGAGGCGAGTGGAAAGATGAATGTAGTGTAATCGAATAGAGAGTTGAGTAGAGGTGCGAGTAGATAGGCGAGTGGGGAGAGTCAAGTAGAGAGGCGAAAAGATAATCGAATGGATGGGCAAGTAGAGAGCCCAATGGAAAGGCAAGTATAGAGAAGAGTACAAAGTCGAGTAGAGAGGGGAACAGAGAAGTCAGTAGAGAGTCGAGTATAAATTCAAGTATAGAGGCGAGTAGAAAGTCGAGTAGAGAGTCAAATATAGCGGCGAGTAGAAAGTTGAGAACAGAGGTGAGTACATAGTCGGGGACAAAGTTGAGTAGAGAGGCGAATTTAAAGCTCAATAGCGTCGGATCAACACTAAGCGATAACCGACATCCACGCGGGCGGAGCCGCGGGCAACAGCTAGTAATCAATAAAGTTCAGAAAAGGTAGGTATATAAACTCAATCGATATCATCATACGGAGGTAAACCAAAATATTTAATACCCTACCTCTGTGACGCATTCTACTGCTACGCAGGAGGCGAGATTCCTGCTCAGTGCAAATGTTTGTATACATGAAAATGTCCATTTGCATTGTCCTGGCCGTGTCTCGGAGAGCACATTAAACTTTTAGGCCCGGGTGCCATACCAACATCTATGGCAGTCGTTACGGGTAGTTGGAGCGCTAAGAAGGCCGACTAGTCTAACTGCACAACTTCGATATTGCCAATTTGGTTGGTGGTCAGATGGCAGTGCTTTGCGGAAGTATCGAAGTTCAGCCGCATTTTTTTTACGTGCGGGCATTCCCCGCTGATACCCCCCCCCCTCTGGAGCCAGCGGGGGGGGGGTATGTCGGACTGGAACCGACTAAACCGCACGCCGTCTGTAGGTCATTGTGCTGGACCGAAGGTGACATTGTCAACGACATGTCCCTCGCACCCCGGCTGACCCAGAGCCATCCCTCTCGGTCTGGCCCTCCTTGGGAACCTGTTGGCCTCCGACTCGCCCCCGGTATGGAGAAACACGCTTTGCGCCTCCGCCGTGCGTTGGGAGGAGGCTTAGAGAATGATAATCTTATTGACGTCAATTTTACATAACCTAAGTTTACCACCGCTTTCTAGGCGCTACGAAATAACAATAAACTCTATTGCAGCCCCTCTAGACAAGTGGCAATTCGCTAGCCGGCGTTTGATGGAATAGAATGACGAATGTATGGGATTTGACGAATTTGACATGCGTTAACGACTGTCATATACTTCAAATCCCATATATTCGTCATTCGTTTCACCAAACGCCGGCTAGCGAATTACCACTTGTCTAAAGGGGCAGCTGTGTAATTGTCTAAGCATACTTAGCGTTGAGCGCAGCGCTCTCCATCCTTAATGGGTGAATAATTTCAACATCTATGAAGTTTTAAAGAAAAAAAAAAGTAAGAAAGAGAACATGCGTTAATTTTGGCTCACTGCACCACACAAAAGAGATCAACTTAAATATAAACTGACTAATATAGATATGACGACGAATATATTTTACTTAATTTTATTTAGATATTTTTGAAGTGAAAACTTCTTTAGCGGCGTTGGATGGGTGTAAAATATTAAGGAAGCGTCAGGATTAGTTGACCTTTGAACCGTAACCGACGACTGACGTCATACAAGATTAGGTACAGATTATGTATTTTGCAATTTTCAATAGATATCGTCGTAGCTTAAACGGTAAGCACGTCGACTCTAAGTCCTTATAGTTTCAGATAGTATCGGGTTCAAACCACCTGGCCTTCAGGGATTTTTTGTGATTGTTTTTTCTTATTTATAATTTATTACTTTTGGTGATTATTATTTCTTTTTGTAATTTATTACTTTTTATGATAATTTTTTCTTTCTGTAATTTATTATTTTTTGTGATTATTTTTTCTATTTATAATTTATTAATTTCTTCTGACAGAAAATAAGTGATAGGTTCTATGATTAGCGCTATATTATAGGTATGGTATGGTATGTTCTTTTTTATCTTTTTCTATGTATATAACGAAGAAAGAAAAAAGAAAATGTTTTCACTTCTGCCGGCACTCCCAGAGTGCAACCCGTCTTTTTTTACATACATACTTTATTCAAGTTCTAATAAGGTAAATAACTTATAGTTTTTTCATCACCAAAGACAGGTATTAATTTAAGTTAGATATGATTCATCATTTATTGGATTAAATAGGTACATATTATCCTTAATTTTCACCCTTGTTCTACCAATCACCAATTGTATCAGTATTAAAGGAAACAATCGACGTTGTAAAAACAAGGATTAAATTTTGCCCTAATTTTGCCAATATTGTAGACGAACCTGTTCAAGAATACTAGGATAAGATTTAGGCAGTTATTCTCGGAGCGGGTAAGGTTGTTATATGTTTTATATTTATATATACCTATAGGACACGTCCATTTGAGTTCACCTCGTCTAATGATAGGCTGAAGGCAAAGTCTCAGGAAAGAGGGCCACCGTTATATTATACACGTGCCATGTAAACAAATGTTTTGATTAGACGTTAATTTGATATTAATGTTTTAAATTGACTTTAATTTGGTTTGACTTGGTTTTATTTTATGTTATTTTGATTTAATTCTCATGTTTTAATGCAATATTATATTTCAACGCCACGCAGCAGAATATGCTGTACCGACTTAGAAATACTATAAAACCTGATGCTGTAACCAACCATATTCTCTGAAATAAAGATTTGATTTAATTTGATTTGATTTGATTTGATTTGATTTGATTTGATTTGATTTGATTTGATTTGATTTGATTTGATTTGATTTGATTTGATTTGATTTGATTTGATTTGATTTGATTTGATTTGATTTGATTTGATTTGATTTGATTTGATTTGATTTGATTTGATTTGATTTGATTTGATTTGATTTGATTTGATTTGATCTGATCTGATTTGATTTGATTTCATTTGACCTGTTAGGCGATGGGTGCCCGTGGTGCGGGCCTTCTCATAAATCTTTTTAACCGCGTTATCTTCACCGGTAAAGTAACAAACCAATAGACTCTGAATATCAGACTGGGTATCAGACTGTCAATATAAGATTTAACCTGGTCACGGGACCATGGATCCATTATTAAGGATTGTTCCGTAAAAATACAGGAAGAAGAATATATCTCTGTGTTGCTTATTTCTGGACATGCACGAAGCTTATGTTATATAGCGTACCTACCTTACCTAAAAGAACGTTTTGTGGTCCTCAATGACATACAGTCAAGATTCTACAACATTTTATGACAAATCTTTCACTGTCCAGTCTGTACGCTTGTGGAATGCTCTGCCTGTATCCATCAGACGCGCACAATCATTGGCCACTTTCAAAAAAATTATAAAAGAACACTATTTGCGTTCTGGATAGTTACTTTGTGATGTGGCTTTGAATGGGTATGGGCTCGCTGTGTGTAGGTATATCTTGTACTTATGAAATATATGTGTATATCTAATAATTATGTATGTATGTTTATGTAAATGTTATGGATATTGAATTTAAATATGTACTTAGGTATATGTAAAATACAAAGTATATAATATGTATATAAATATATGTCTATACTTATATATAGTTTGCTTATGACTACAGTAATAACTACCCATAAGTTATTATCGTTTAATTAAATATGTCCATCCAAAGGTTGCTGTGTGGTGTCGGCCTAAAAGAATAGCACCAACCCAACTCTGCCCGCGGGTGTTGTAAAAGGCGACTAAGGGACACAACACCGGGGGGTGGGCAGCAGCGCCCCCTGCAGAGCAAACCCACAACCAAACTGCGATCCCCAACCCGCATGCCCAGCGTGGGGATTATGGGCACTACCCCTCTAAAATGGCAAAACAAAAAAGATGGCCCTCAGTTCCCGGCCGCCTCGCTATTCCTGGCCATGGCAGCGGCCATGGTAACGGCGGGGCAGGGGGTGCTAAGAATCACCGGGCTACGGTAGGCTGCCACAAAAATCTGACCCTGGCAACGTTTAACGGATGCACTCTGAGGCTTGACCACCATCTAGCGCAGTTGGAAGTGGAGTTAGAGAACATTAAATGGCATGTTCTAGGGTTATGTGAAGTCCGTAGAGAGGGGGAGGAGACCATAACCCTGGACTCGGGCCATCTTCTCTACTTTCGCGAGGGGGATAAGAAATCCCAGGGTGGCGTAGGTTTCCTCGTCAATAAGGCCCTCTCTAATAACGTTGAAGAAATCTCCAGTGTGTCGACCAGGGTAGCGTACCTGATCCTTCGGTTGTCCAAGCGCTACAGCATGAAGGTCATTCAGGTTTACGCACCTACCTCGACACACCCGGATGATGAAGTGGAGGATATGTATGAAGACATATCCAAAGCCTTACACCACACCACCAAGGCCCACTTCAATGTTGTTATGGGGGACTTTAACGGCAAGGTGGGAACACAGACTGGCAACGAATCCCGTATAGGCCCGCATGGTTATGGAGTTAGAAATCACAGGGGGCAAATGCTTGTCAACTTCCTTGAGAAGGAGGGACTGTTCTTAATGAACTCTTTCTTTAAGAAACAGCCTCAAAGAAAGTGGACATGGAAAAGCCCCGACACTGTGACAAAAAATGAGATCGACTTCATCATGATGGATAGCAAGCACATATTCAGAGATGTCTCAGTGATCAACAGGTTTAATACCGGATTTGATCACCGACTTCTCCGAGGCTCTCTGAATATCAACTTAAAGCTTGAAAGAAGCCGACTGATGAAGTCCACGCTCCGACCTAACCCAATCCATATCATGGCGGGCGGGGAGAAGTTCCAGCAGCTTCTCGGGAACAGATTTGTTGCCTTGGAACCCATCGACGACGTTGACGAGAGCTTACACAATCTGGTCGAAACTCTGAGGGATGAGGGAATCAAGTTCTGTAGAACGCAGCGGACTGGCAGGATATCCAAACTCTCGGCTGAGACTCTCGGGTTGATGACAAAAAGACGGGAAACCACCCAAGCGACTTCGTCGGAGAGGTCAGACCTGAACAAGCAAATTGCGAAGATGGTACGGCGCGACCTTCGGAGCTCAAACACACGCCTTATCGAAGAGGCGATAGAGCGAAACCGAGGGTCTAAAGTATTCACTCAGCAGCTTGGCAGGAGCCACCTGACGAAGCTAAAAACGCACGACGGGAGGACCGTTTTGTCAAAGCCAGGGATCTTCGCCGAGATAGAAGATTTCTACGGCCGATTATACGCTTCACATGCCTCTCTTTCTCGACGAGATGACCACGATTCCAGAGCCACCCTGACACGCCACTACACCGACGAACTGCCTGACATCAGTCAAGACGAGATCGTGTCAGCTCTGAGGCAGCTTAAAAATGGAAAAGCCCCCGGTGAGGACGGAATAACATCAGAGCTTTTGAAAGCTGGAGGAGCCCCTGTTATACAGGAACTACAGAACCTCTTCAACGCCGTCCTTCACAGTGGGAGAACTCCAAAGGCGTGGAGCGGGAGTTTGGTGGTGCTCTTTTTCAAGAAGGGTGATAAAACCCTTCTTAAGAATTACAGACCCATCTCGCTCCTGAGCCATGTCTATAAGCTGTTCTCACGAGTGGTCACGAATCGTCTCGCCAGGAGACTCGACGAGTTCCAGCCGCCGGAACAGGCCGGGTTTCGCGGAGGATATGGCACCATAGACCACATTCACACAGTGAGGCAGATTATACAGAAGTCCGAAGAGTATAATCAGCCCCTGTGTCTGGCCTTTGTGGACTATGAGAAGGCCTTTGACTCTGTCGAAACCTGGGCTGTTCTGGAATCCTTACAGCGATGCCAAGTAGACTATCGTTATATTGAGGTGCTGAGATGTCTGTACGAAGCCGCCACTATGAGTGTCCAAGTACAGGACCAACAGTCTAAACCGATCCAGTTGCGCAGAGGAGTGAGACAGGGGGATGCTATATCCCCGAAACTGTTCACCAGCGCGTTGGAGGGTATGTTTAAGACGCTGGACTGGAAAGGAAAGGGCATTAACATAAACGGCGACTACATCTCACACCTACGCTTCGCAGATGACATAGTCTTAATGGCGGAGTCGCTAGAGGAGCTGAACCAGATGCTGGGCGGACTAGCTTCAGCCTCCCGACGTATCGGTCTTGGCATGAATTTGGACAAAACCAAAGTCATGATCAATGGCCACATTGATCCGATGCCGGTCGTCGTACATGGTCACCCTCTCGAAATCGTTTCTGAGTACACTTACCTCGGGCAGGTTCTGCAGTTAGGTAAAAACAATTTCGAGAGGGAGGCCAAGAGGAGGATCCAGCTGGGCTGGGCAGCGTTTGGGAAACTACGCCGAGTCTTCTCGTCATCTATACCGCAATGCTTGAAAACGAAAGTTTTCAATCAGTGCGTCCTACCCGTCATGACCTACGGAGCCGAGACATGGACACTCACGGCAGGGTTGGTCCATCAGTTCAAAGTCGCTCAGCGAGCTATGGAGAGAGCTATGCTCGGAGTTTCTCTGAAGGATAGAATCCGCAACGAATACATCCGACAGAGAACCAAAGTTATCGACATAGCTCAAAGAATCAGCAAGCTGAAGTGGCAATGGGCTGGCCATATCTCACGAAGAACCGACAACCGTTGGGGTAAAAGTGTTCTTGAGTGGAGACTGCGACTCGGCAAGCGTAGTGTAGGACGCCCTCCGACCAGGTGGGATGACGATCTAAGAAAGACTGCAGCCAGATGCTGGATGCGGCAAGCTGAAGACAGGGCGCTATGGCGCTCATTGGGGGAGGGCTATGTCCAGCAGTGGACTAATATAGCCTGATGATGATGATGATGATCCAAAGGTTGCCTGGAAGAGATCGCTTGTAGCGATAAGGCCGCCATTTGTACATTTTTCTTATGTTGTCCGTACATGTAGGTACTGTATTTCTTTGGTGTACAATAAAGATTTATCTTATCTTATCTTATCTTATCTTATCTTATCTTATCTTATCTTATCTTATCTTATCTTATCTTATCTTATCTTATCTTATCTTATCTTATCTTATCTTATCTTATCTTATCTTATCTTATCTTATCTTATCTTATCTTATCTTATCTTATCTTATCTTATCTTATCTTATCTTATCTTATCTTATCTTATCTTATCTTATCTTATCTTATCTTATCTTATCTTATCTTATCTTATCTTATCTTATCTTATCTTATCTTATCTTATCTTATCTTATCTTATCTTATCTTATCTTATCTTATCTTATCTATCTATCAGCCAATAGACGTCCACTGCTGGACATAGGCCTCCCCCAAAGAGTGCCATGCCGAACGATCTTGTGCCTTCACCATCCACCGACTTCCTGCGACCGCTTTAATGTCATCGGTCCATCGAGTGGGGGGCCGTCCTACACTTCGTTTTCCAGTTCGCGGTCGCCATTCGAGAACCTTTACTCCCCAGCGGTTATCTTATCTTATCTTATCTTATCTTATCTTATCTTATCTTATCTTATCTTATCTTATCTTATCTTATCTTATCTTATCTTATCTTATCTTATCTTATCTTATCTTATCTTATCTTATCTTATAGCGCGGTATTTGACGTTAATGCTGTTAATATAGCTGTTGGACGGTTTTTGTTTACCTGCAGGAATTCCCTACGGATATTCCTAGACAAGCAGAAGGCCTTTGATTGTGTTCCTCGTGCGATGATTTGGTGGGCACTGCGGTCCAAAGGAGTTCCATCGGTTTATGTTGATACCATCCAAGACATGTTCCACAATTATGGTTCCGTGGTCAGACCGATGTTGGCAAAACGAAAGCCTTCCCCATTACACCAAGGATCCTTACTTAGTCAGCCTTCCTTAGTTCCAATTTGTTCAGCGTGGTATTTAACATTTTGTCGGACAGCATCAGAAACTCAAATGAGCAGCCTACATTGTTGCTAATGTATGCTAATGACATTGCGCTAATAGACACGGACAGGAGCAGATTGGTGCGACACGTGAAAGTGTGGAAGGTGGCGTTTGAGAACGGCAGTCTGAAGCTAAATGTGGCGAAGACTAAATACTTGGCATCAAAAGATTCAGACCCGTCCGCATTAGCGATGACTTGGTCGAGCGCATGAACCAGGTTAATTACCTGGGATCTGTACTTCACGTGACTGGTGACTTCGAAGACGCCAGGGGACACGTTCGGAGGAATCAGACTTTTTTAGCTCTGGGTCTGCTCCTGGCTCTAGTATTAATACCAAAATTCGCTGAAATCTTGTGATTGGCTGCAAACTGGGAAATAATGACACATTAAAACAACGAAATAAAAAATATATTTTATTTTAACATGATTTTTATTTCAATTTCACACAATTTGTCGAGTTCTTGGTATTGTGTCCTAAAATGCACACGACCAAATTAACGTTAGGTACTATATGCATAACCTGGCAATGTGCATTTATAGATACACTAAGAAAAACGCTTACGATTGTCGAACAAAATATGGTTTATTCTGTCAAATTGAAATTAAAACCGGAAGTTCAAGTACTCAAGTATAAAATGAAGTTACTAACTCAGTGCCAAACAAGTAAATTAAGGATTTATTACAAGTTACTACCTTGAGTCTCGTAATCGCACGTGAACAGCCCACTGTCATGCGAGCCACTGTCAAATATTGTTGCCAGAATGTTAAAATATATATTTTGGTAGGAAGTTTGAATTGAAATGAAACCGACAGTTGGAAACAAATACTCGTAATATTTTATTTAGCAAAATGTGCATTATTGGATACACTGCCATGTTAAGGGTTAAACTGTGGTCATTGCCAAGAAAACAGGTTGTGGACGCAGCACTAGGCTTATAGAATCAGGGTGGAAATACATTTTTTATACACTCACGAAAATATTAACTACGAGTAATAATTCAAAAAATATATACGGTGCGCATAATTATAGAGAAAAATGGTATCTTTCTAACAAAGAATTATTATTATTATATGTTAAATTATTATAGGTTGATTTTCAACCACGCCGCGTAAATTTTACGTTTGAGAATTTCACCCTGGTGGAGATTTACATTGGTCGGTCAAGTGACGTCACTCAGCCCGACCAATTACAACCTTGATCAAGGTATTCACTGCACTGTGCACGAAATGTGCTATGCTTAGACAATTGCATAGCACCATACGTGCAAGTGTAACTGCGATCGGCGCTCAGACGACGAAGGACTAAAAAACTCAACTTAACATCAGTGAATAATATATTTGATACCAGAATAACAGAAATACAAAATAGAGTACATAACATATGCGTACAGAACCATGAACACTATATTAGCGATAAACAACCATTTTTGCTTTCGATATGCCTTGTCAGAATCCTTAAGACCATCTTTGACTACATATTTCCTTAAACCTAGTGCCATAACTTTGATGAATTGACCATAATCGATGGTATATATGTCACAGTTGAAGATATCCCTGTCTTTGCCAGACATTCTGCTGATCATATCAGTGAGGTTATTATCACTGAAGTACCAATCTCTATTGAAGAAATAGCAAAACAATGATGACATCTTGTAAACTTTTTGGTAGATTTTTTGGAATCTGAAATCAAAATAATCAGTGTTAATTATAATTACTATAGCGTAGTCTATTTTGCTAGGGGCTTGCGGTAAGCAATACTCACCAGGTCAGTATTTGTATGGGTGACCATGCATAACACATTAACCGGGCCTCTGAGAGCACCTTATCACGTTCATGCGAACAACGTATATATACGTCTATATGCGATAGAGTACTCCATTTACCCATACAAAGTCGAGCGACGTCTAATGTCGTAGTGCAAGTAACTAAGGAATATGTATGTCCGTTCAGAGACGTGCTATCACGATGTGTGCTCACAAAGTAGGTAATTAGAATCAAAATGGAATGCTACCGAAGATGGAAATAATTAGATACGGTGTAGCACTAGAGTTTTGAGAGCTTGATTTGATGTGGTACATAATACGAACTTTAAAATAACTGTATGGTCAATGGCCAATAGTAGTGCGTTGTGCTCTATTAATCGAATTTTTGATTACCGTGATTACACGTTGTGCCACGGTAGCGACACGAATTTTTGACGTATATAATGTCGCCGCCAACTAGTTTAATCAGCCGTTTAATTAACTGCCTAGGCAGTTAACTAAACGGCGCCATTCAATTAACTGCCTGAATGATATTCAGTCCTCTCGTTAATTACATCATTTAATAACCTGGCTGGCTTATGCTTAGGCCAATTGTTAGATGGGGCACTACCTCGAAATGAGATTAAAAATTATATACATATATGTATACATGTACTTACACCTGTAAATCCCCTAGGGGATAGACAGATCTGTATTCACAGAAAATTAGTGATAGTTTTATTGTGATAGCTGCGCAATCCGACTTGGTTAGGTTAGGTTAGAAGCATTCGTGGTTCTTTTTTTTTAGAACCAAACAGAAATGTCATTTTTCTAACTGTTTAATTAAATGGCTAGGCAAGTAGTTAAACGTCATCGATCCAAGCTACTTGCCTAGCTGTTTAATTAAATGGCTGAACACCATTCAGGCCATTTATTGAATGGCACCGTTTAGTTAACTGCCTAGGCAGTCAGTTGAATGTCTAATTAAGTCAGTTGGCGGCGACATATATATAACGTTGTTCACATGAACATGTTTAGCAATCGGCCCCGATTGCAATATAATAATGACAAGAGTAGTTGGAGCCTTAAAAAGTTCAATAACGTTATTTAAATAACGAACTTTGATATTGCCAGTAGGTTATAGAGGTCAGATGATGGTTGCTTCATGTGAAATATTGAAGCCGATCCTAACTAAGTTAGAAAAATGCTCAGAGCATGACGATTCACACACACACACACACACGCACACGCACACGCACACGCACACGCACACGCACACGCACACGCACACGCACACGCACACGCACACGCACACGCACACGCACACGCACACGCACACGCACACGCACACGCACACGCACACGCACACACACACACACACACACACACACACACAGGGCCTTAACTAAGCTTTTATTTTTTTCATAGCAAAACCACTGCGGTGCTACAGACACTGCAACCAATGCCATTTAACTTTAGATTTTACTAGTATACTGTTAGAGTCTTAAATTAAATGACAATCTTGTTGAGTGAATGAAACATGTTATAATATATTATTATTTTGGACTTTAATACCCAGCCATAAAGTATAAAATTTAATGACATTTTATGCAATGTCAGTGGCATCACAGTGGTTTTTTTATGTCATAAAATTAGCAGAATCGGGAGCCAAGTTCACATTAGGCAGGCGGCCAATCACAATGCTTCGTTCTCTCGAGACATTTGCGATATGATTACCATAGTCTTTCGTACTAGGGGTACTATATCTATTTTCACAAACTTTCACATTGCTTGGTAATTTATTTACCAACTTAAAGACCATTATAAATTCATCATGATTATTCACAAAATACTTACGAAGGAATTTCCTTGATCTTGATCCCTAAAACCTTGCAGACTCCGTCAGCCATGTATGCAGGTATATAATGCAGGATCCAGGTTAGGAGCCAGTATAGGACTGGATTGGTGACTTCGTATAAGTAACAGTACCACACTGCTAAAGGAGAACCGATTCTCCGGCAGTCATCACTTCTCATTATTGTCGCCATGAAGTCTGAAATTATTAAAAAAAAAAATTATTCCACTTAGGTAGCAGACCACACAGCCCATCTGATGGAAAGCGGTTACCGTGGCCTATGGGCGTTTGCAACATCAGGGGAGTCACACACGGGGAGTTTTTGTGCTGTCATTGTAGAAGACACAGCAGGAATAGCCTTTGGTCATCCCACTGACAGCAAAAAAACTCTCCATTGAGCTCTGGCTACCGTACTTACAGCCGGGAACACAACACGAGGTTATTATGGCCGCGGTATTATGTAGGGCGGAGGTACTACCCCAGTCGGACTGCTCAATTGGACGGAAATACCGTCGTTTCATACCTCCTGCTAAGTCTCGTCACAAAGTGTATCTATCTGCGCAGTACGCGTTTTTTTCGGTGTCTGGATAGCACGGGGTGCTACAGCAGTGGAGGAAGTAAAACCATCAATAATAGATTAGATTATACCAATCCGTGCTCCAGAGCCTCGTTTCTTACACAAGTTGGCATCAAAATCCTTATCAAGATAACTCACCCCATACAATTCCCCGTTTTGAGGAACTAATTGTGTAGATAGGGATTTCTTCAATAGCGCCATGTTTCTTTCTCTCGCAAGTGTCCCAAGTAGCGGCAATGATGGCGTTGTTCACATAATCCACGGGGACCATGTTTAGTTTCTTGTCTGTCTCGACTGGGAACACGTGGATAACACCAAGTCCTACGCCGATCATTATCTGAAAATAGTATATTTCATTGAACATTAATAAAATACGCAGACGATATCACTGCGTGAGCTGAAAAACTCGAAATATAACCTTGTTAGGTGGGTTTTATGTTTCTGTGAAATACCATTGTGCTATGTGTATTTTTGGATTTTGTAGGTTAGAAGGATACAAGAATACAAGTATCACCACACCATCTCATCCAAAGGGTGTCGTAAGAGGCGACTGATGGAAATATACGCAGACGATATCACTGCGAGAGAAGGAACACTTGATATTAAACCTTATATCAACCGTTCTCACCAGCATACACTAAATAATCTGTACTAATTAATAAAAAGGGACTCGTGTCTAAGTAACCGAGTTGGACATATTGCAAGGTTAGTCAGGTGCACTCACTGTTCGGTAAATGATTAGTGGGTTAAGTTAATTAGGCGAAGGTTGACATTAGGATGGGTGACCTACAGTGGTGTTACATATGAGGGGTTCCGTGCTTCGGAGGATACGTTAAAAGTCTGTCCCGGCTGTCAACAGTCAAGACGGCGGCCTATATGGGCGACTTGAACAACTCTGTCACAGGCCATTAACCACACGAAAGAAAGTAAGAAGCAACAACCGGTCGGTCTTAAGATGGGTTACTATTCTTAAGACCCATTCTTGCCTCGGAATGCAGGTTAAGCTGTCATTCCCAGTTCCAATAAGAACATATATGGCAGTCATTACGGGTAGTTGGAATTGGAACCCTAAATAGTCCGAAAATTGTTTTAACTGCAGAAATTCGATATCGCCAATGGGTTGTGCAGGTCAGGTGGCAGTCGCTTTACGAAAAATATCATAGTTCAGCCGCATCACACATCGCACAATTAGACTGGAAAGCCGATTCCAACTGGGTTGGGAAAATGCTCACAGAATAAAGAATACATATGATCAAAAGGTATACTTACACCTGAAGGACCATACATGACGCTGAGATCTGACCATCCTGGTGATGGTTCGTAATACGCAGGTACCACTGAAAATAAGGAAATATTTCATTTAGTTGGAGCTAATTTGGTTTTGCTTACAAAGGCAGAAAATTTAATATTTTAAGCATATTAACTCTATCGATTTAAATATCAAAAATTGAATACTTAAGAAGATTTTGGCACTTTTGGCGCGTGGTAGAAAATGCACTATGTGTATTCATTTTGGGCAGTATTTGGTCTAACTTCCATACATGTACCGTCAATGTTCTTTACAGGAAAAGTTTGCAAACGAATTGCTTCAAAATTGTATTAAATTAATATTTTTTATACTTCTAAAGTGTTGGTTCCTAGTGGAATAGAACAGGGATACCCCATCTCTTCCCATAGTGTCGTAGAAGGCGACTAAGGGATAGAACTGTCGTCCATCCAACAGCATACACTCCATGACAAAGTGCCCGCTTGGATGGCGATAGGCGCGCCCCTATGACGTGGAACCGAAAGCTATGATCAACAAGTGGGGTTTTTTTTACGTGCGGGAAATCCCCACGGATACCCCCCCTCCGTAGACGAAGGGGGAAGTTATGCCGTGGCCTACTTCTGCTAGGGTGACGAGCGGCTCCACCCGTCACCCTCAGGCTCGCACTCATGGGGGGCGGAGGTCGGTCTGCGCCCTCCTACGCCCGAGCCACCCATGAACGCGGAGAGCGATGTCCGCGAGTCTCTCTCGCTCATCGCACCACGCCCGCTCTGGTGTCTCCTTGACAAGCATGACCTGCTCGCAGAAGGACGCATCCACGCAGCAGACCATCGCCGCGAGCAGGGTGGAGAGCGTGAGCACTCTCACCCCCAGGGCCGCCACAAGCTTCCGCCTCGGCGTCTCGAACGCCGGACACTCGGTGTCAAAAAAGTGGGTACTATACACCTCTACGTAGGGCTTTACAGGCGTAAATATGTATGTAACAGTAAATTATCTTACCGACTGGCGGTCTCACGACGCAGACTGGTATATCCTTAGTACTTATCCTGATGACCTCTTCAGCTATTGCCTTCGTGAATGTGTAGGTATTTGGCCAGTCCCTGATCATTCTGGAAGAGAACAAAATAATGATGTTATTATAATTCATACTAATATAATAAATGGGAATGTGTATGTGTGTGTCTCTTTGTCTGTCTTTCACGCCTCAATCACAGAACCGATTTTGATAAAATTTGGTATAAGGGTAGATTAGACCTGGAGACAGGACACAGGCTATGTTTGGTCGCAATAACCAATAACCACGCGGACAGAGCCGCGGGCAAAAGCTAGTATTGATTTAAAGGCAACCCGTTAAAGGTCGAGTATCATGCCTATATTTATGTCAGTAGCTGAATGGTTACGATCTCGGGTTCGAACCATTATTTGCCTTATTGCAGTGAAATTAGAGCTAGTTAATGAGCAAAATACTAGAGATTGGTAACTAATATTGTTTTCAATTCACTTGCTCATTAACTAGCTCTAATTTCACTGCAATTAGGCAAATAATGACACCTATAATTAAACTGTGACTTTTTAATTGTTATAATTAACAAATGAGTTACAGATACTTTGTTCTCTTCGATCTTTTTTTAAATTTTTATTGGTATAATGTTTAATTTTTATTTTATTTTTATTTGTCATTAAATAAATTATTGCTATTGAAATGTGTGAATATCGGGTAGGTCTATGATTCGGCTACTATTTATTTTTCATAGCCCGATCCGCAATAACTGACATCCACGCGAGCGGAGTTGTGGGCTACAGCTAGTCTACAAATAATCCAATTATAAAATTGGATTCCTTAGTTTGAACTAGAAGAAAAGATTTTTCTAGTGCATAGTAAGGAATCCTCGTCTAAAACTGTATATTATGAACAACTTACTCTTCAGTCATGTCCTCAATCATCTTCGATTTGCTATCTTCAGCCATTTCTATGATATGATTTGGGGTCACAGGGCAGGGGTAGAACTGCTCCTTTAGCTCAGTACCGATGCGACTCTCGGTCGCGTGTGTGAAGGCTGTCGACACATAGGTGAAACATCTGGGAAATAACAAGATACATATATAGAGGCAGGCAGAAGTGTTTTAGCACCTAAATTTCACCAACTGCATATAATTCTTGGTCTTATGTTTTAGGGGGCCGTCCCATAGGGTAGGTACTTTAGCATGGATGTATGTTTAATGTCGTATAGAGAACAGCCTAGTGTTGCCAACTTCTAGAAATGGAAGTCGGTAGATTCAACATAAAAAGTCGCTAACAAGTCCCAACGAATATAATAGCTCGGTTTTCATAGCACTGTATATACAGTTACGTATAGAGTTGACAAAAATATATAGATTATTACTCTAGAACTGTTTCCAAAAGTCGCTAGCTTTGTCGTTTAATATTTTTTGTCGTCAAAACTCTTTTGTAGTCGCTACGACTTGAGCTAAAGTCGCCATTGCTAGCGACAAAGTCGCTTAATTGGCAACACTGACTTACTAACGTGAAGCAATTCAGAATACCGCGGCCATAATAACCTCGTATTGTGTTCCCGGCGGTGAGTAAGGAGCTCACTGGAGAGTTTTTGTGCTGTCAGTGGAAAGACCAAAGGCTATTCCTGCTTTGTCTTCTACACTGATGGCACAGAAACTTTCTGTCTACAAGGTCGGCAGCACGAGTGTGACTATCCTGGTGTTGTCCATAAGCCACAGTAATCAATTTCTATCAGGGTGTGATTGTCTGGCACCTCGGTGGTATAAAAAATTTCTAACACAAGCAATTTAGCTTAGCTGGAAGAGTAGGAAAATATAAAAAGGATGTCTAACCCTAACCAGACTTCGAGGCTAAACCCACAGTAATCAATTTCTATCAGGGTGTGATTGTCTGGCACCTCGGTGGTATAAAAAATTTCTAACACAAGCAATTTAGCTTAGCTGGAAGAGTAGGAAAATATAAAAAGGATGTCTAACCCTAACCAGACTTCGGGGCTAAACCCACCTCACCTGCAAGCTGGTACATCTGGTGATTGATAGATGAGGTTCTGGAGCAAGGTGCTTGAGCTTGGCGGTTGCGGCAATAAAAGCCTAAGTATAAGCTAAAACACCGCACCGCGATATGCAGCCCAAGCTGAATGACCTCTGCCGGGAGGTTAGCCATATTGGACTTAAAATTAACACTCGAAATACCCAACAGATGAGAACTGGAGTGTAGAACAGCACATCGTTACGGATTGGTGCAGAGGAAGTGAAACGAGTCCACAAATTCACTCTCGGGTGTGTTGTGGTCGCCCTAAACAGACCTGGCGACGCACAGTGACAAATGAGGCGAAAAAGATCTGAAAAACATGGAGCGCGATAAAATGCGCAGCTCAAGACCGCACGGAATGGAGAATTACTGTGGACGCCCTCTGCCCCATCCACGAGTCATAGAATATTAAGTCACATAAGTCAAGCCAAACCTATAGGAGAAACCAAAACGCTTTGCTCGGGGAGCACCGCATGAAAATTCCAAATCAAAGACCCCGGAATTGACTCAATGATTTTGATATAGTTTTTTTTAGCACTGAAATGATACTTACTGTAGCTTTTTACAGGCTTTGGCGAGAGAGACACATTCCCTGGTGCCACGAACGTTTGTCAAGGTCGCGTCTCGCAGTGGCCCATCGAAGCGGATTGTAGCTGCCATGTGGACTATGAAATCGACCTGCAAATAACATAAAATAGTTTCTTTATTGAAGCACTTCATCAGTGGGCTAGTTTACCTTAGCGTGGTTGCCATTTGGATGGCCGACTGCTTACTACCCGCTTCATTACATCCGGGCATGTTAAAATTCGCTCCCGGCTGTCAATAGTTGTTAGGATACAAGGAAGCCTATATAGGCGACCTGCTGTGCAATTCTCTAGGCATAGAGCATCGAGCACAGCGCTGAGACCGACCTTGATATAGATTGTTATAGGTCGATCTCCAGTGATGTCATACAATCTTACCAATGTCAATCTCCAAAAAGGTATGTCGCGACACTGTGCTCGACGATGTATGCTTAGAGAATTGGACAGCTGACGACCCTGTCATTGGTTAGCTGCTAATTACTACTCTGGCTGGGAGTTCAGACGATAGTCGCTCCAAATATAGCCAAAAAAACCAAGCTACATTATATTAAGCAGATTAGCGATTATCTCAATGTGGTAAGAATGGGCACTCATCCTAAGCCAGATCTGGCTAGTCCTGCTTGATCTTCCTACTGTATTTTTGTTATTGAGGGTATTTTTTCTCCTTCTCTTTCTGTATCATTCTTAATTTAAAAAAAAAACGTCAGGTTTGGAGTCAACTAATTTACAATATACAAATTATTTGTAACTATTTCATTGACACAATCATCATCAAATGAGTTTGTTTGAATAAAAGAACTCTCTTCCTTCCTTCCTTTCTTTCTTTCTTTCTTGAATAGTTTATTGCAGTTATTTTCATAGTATTTTAAGCTACGGAATTCTCCTTTGGGGTAATTCCGCGGATTTAAACACAATATTCATTTTACAAAAGCGGGCTGTGAGAGCTATTTATAATTTGGGCCCAAGGGAAACCCTTCGAGAAAAGTTTAAAGAAATAGACATTCTAACCGTAGTATCACAATACATCTTCGAGAACCTGATGTATGTAAGGAAAAATATCTCTAAATTTTCAAGAGTTTGTGACAGGCATAATATAAACACAGGACATAAAAACAATCTTGTAGCTTGTAATAGTAGACTCCATAAAATTAGTAATTCTTTCCGGGGCAACTGTATACGTTTTTTCAACAAGCTCCCTAATGAAATTAGAGATTTACCTGTAAATAAATTTAAAAATGTAATTAAGACTAAACTGTGCCAAAAAGGCTATTATAAAATCCAAGAATATTTAGATGATAAACAAGCTTGGAAATGAGCTGTTCACTAAACTATGCTACTCAAGCAAACTATTGTAATAGGGGTTAAAGTATGAAATTGCCGTTTCATTGTAATAGGTACTTCGAATTGACATAGAACCTTCATGGTTTGAGATTTTTGAGTGAAACTTTTTCCACATGGTACCTATGTAGTTCTTCATTTAAAAATGTGCAACATTCGATTATCGACTTTCAGTTGTTTTTTATTCAGCTTAGACAAGAAAGATGGATACTTCGAAAATTCGAGTGATTTTTGAATACGAGTTCCGACGCGGAACTAACGCGGCAGGAACAGCTCGCAATATCAATGTTGCGTTTGGAGAGGGGACTACTAATGAACGCACCGTGCGATTTTGGTTTAAACGCTTTCGTGATGGAAACTTTGATTTGAAGAACGAACCACGAGGAAGACCTTCCACACAGGTGAATAACAATGAATTGAAAGACATGGTGGAAGCCGATCCGAGCCAAACTACCCAGGATTTAGCTGCATGATTTAACGTTACCTTACCAACAATATTGACTCATTTGCGTCAAATCAATAAAATAAAAAAATGTGAAAAATGGGTACCTCATGATTTGACTGATCTGCAGAAAGAAATGCGTGTTGAAACTTGTGTTGCCTTGTTGAATCGATACAGAAATGAAGGAATATTGGATCGAATTGTGACATGTGATGAAAAGTGGATTCTTTACGATAACCGTAAGCGAAAAATGCAATGGCTGACCCCAGGTGAAACGCCACAACAGTGTCCTAAAGCAAAGCTTACCAATAAAAAGGTAATGGTAACTGTTTGGTGGTCTCAGCATGGTGTTATTCACTATAGCTTTCTACGATCTGGTCAAGCAATAACGGCAGATGTCTACTGTGCCGAACTCCGAACAATGATAGCAAAACTAGCAGTGAAACAGCCCCGACTCATGAATCGATCTTCACCATTATTGCTCCATGATAACGCGAGACCTCATACAGCACCCGAAACCGTTTTAACTCTACAGGAACTGCAATTAGAAACTATCCGTCACCCTCCGTATTCGCCAGACCTTGCTCCAACAGACTACCATTTTTTTCGTGATTTGGACAATTTTCTATGTGATAAAAAGTTTTCTTCTCAGGAGGCAGTACAAAATGCTTTCACACAGTTTGTCGAATCTAGATCACCAGAGTTCTATCGCAAAGGCATAAATGACCTTCCTACTAGATGACAGCAATGTATAGATAATAATGGTAATTATTTTGATTAAATAAATACGTTAAATTAAAAAAAAAACGAATTTCAATTAGTCAGTCCAAATCGGCAATTTCATACTTTAACCCCTAATATTTAGACTAAGTAGACTAAGCAAATGTTTGTAAATAGACCAAAAAAAAAATATGCCCGCTGAGTTTCTTGCCGGAGTCTTCTCAGGTCGGGGCCGCGTTTCGAACCCGTGGTCCATTTGCTAAGCTAGTCTAGATTTTTTTTAACTTGACGTTTTGTAAGTGCCGTTTTAATGGTCTATACAGAATAAATGATTTTTGACTTTGACTTTGACTTTCCTACTCAGTTATCAGCCACGGGTCCTGGATACAAAGATTATGTATACCAGTCGTCATGTATAGTATTCCGATATCATCATTTTAGGGTGCTGAAAGACTTAATCATTCACTTGTGACACATATCGAGCATTAGTCGTTTTTAATGTCAAACTTTTCTGTATTTATCAGTGCTCATCACAAGTAAATGCTCAAATCTATCAGCACCTTGTAACGGACATCTACACCATTAAAGCTTTTTGTCAGACCTGATATTACTAGTATTATTCAAATTACGTGCAATTAAAACATTTTCCGATGATGTAATTGTTCGTTATAATTTATGTCTTCGCATTTGGAGTTTTGTGTTTGTTTGTAAGTAATCATTTTGTTTCCATGCTCCGTTGATTACAGTATAATGTGGTCATACTATCACGCCTGTTTCTCTCCGGGGTAGGTAAAGATGAAAGCCTGCAACTTACTTCTATCCTTACACACATCACAACATTGATTTATAGTTACTAGTAGTTCTGTGAACAGTAGACCTCGTGGTGAACTATGCTACATTTTTGTGGTACTCTTAAAAATCGATACATATCTTCTTATTTAACTGTCCAGGATGTTTACCAAAAATAATAATGATCCGTTCTAAAACAAAACGCTACAGAAAACTATGCCCTATGAGATTTGTTTTTTTTTACAACAACATGTAAAGAATCAAGTCCTTGATGTTTCAGCTAAAAATCATCAAGATCTGTTCATACATAACACGACAGCAAACTTCTTACCCAATTTCCCTCCTATCAAAAAGAGCTCTCGACAAAAGTTGAGTTTTAAATTAAAGAACATGTGCGCCAAGTTTGGTGAAAATCGGTTAAGAAATGCGCCCTCTAGACTGGAACTGACAAATCGACTTAGATAAATGGACATAAGCTTAATAAGCTACCATTTTACTAAATAATCTAATTGCATGACGAGCTTCCTTTGCTATCAGTAAACCCTTCCTACAAGCCCTCTATTACAATTTCGATTCAGTTTTCAATTTGTTGAGTATAGGTTAGTTTTACAGATATGATCAAAAGTCGCGATAGCCGATATTTACGTGGGAGCAGCCGCAGGCTGATGACTGATGCTAGTGTTTAAATAAAATTGTACTTACTTCTTCTGTAATTTTAGTGTAGTCTTTGACGCTGAGTCCAAGCGACAGTTCTGCCACATCTCCTTCCAAGGCTTCAAGGAGATTTTCAAAGTCTGGCTGCTTTCGACGTACCGTATCATAGACCTAGCACAAAAACAAAACATCATTAATTTAGAACATCTATGGCAGTAGTAGTTACGGACCTAAAAATTCCAACAACTGGTCTTACTGGTATTCTTCGATATTACTTTGGGCAGAGGGCAGTCGCTATACGGAAAATATTGAAGATCAACTCAAACGAGTAGTTAGAGTAGCCAGAGCTCATTGGAGAGTTCTCTCAGTGGGGCGAAGACCAAAGACTATTCCTGCTTTGTCTTCTAAACTGATGGCACAGAAAATTTCTGTGTTTACAGGGTCGGAAGCACGAGAGTGGCTCCCCTGGTGATGCGCACGTTCATAGGCCACGGTAACCACTTTCCATCAGGTAGGCCGTGAGCTCGTCTGCCACTTTACTTCTATAAAAAAAAATCTGATAAAGTGCGCCCAGACTCTCAGGTGAATGTTTCGGTTACAGTGGGATTAACGCTAGGATTGTAAAGAAGAAAATACTCACAGAATCTTTCAGCATGAAGTCCAGCCTTTCTTGAACGGTTTTGCCTCTCTTTGGCCTCAGTAATACGTATATTTTCTTTACCTTACATGCTCTGAAATTAGATAAGTAAGTTGATTAATTACTCGAACCTGTTTTTTTATCAAGGTTCGAAGGTCAAACAGTAGTTACCCCCGGGAAAGCTGATATATATAAGCGCTGCTGCTCCGCCTCCTTTCCGAGAATTACTTGCTCGCAGAAAAAGGCAACAATAACATACAGCTTTCATATGACTATGAGCTTTAGCTGAACAATAAGCCGCTGTCTGCCGCTCCCGGCCGCTGCGCTTTCAGCAGTAAACTGTCCTTTCTTATTTAATCAAATCGTCTCCTTACCTGATCAGCTTCTCAATAAATTGCTTGCCAAGGAAGCCGCCACCTCCAGTGATGAAGATCGTGGCGCCAGAGTAGAACTGCTGTATCGGAGAGTTGCCCTCGTCTATGACCGCATTCATGAACTTCTGGCGACCCAGGACGGATAACTCGAGCTCGCGAACTTTATCCATTTCTGGAAAGAAAGAAAGTTAGGGTACATTTTTTTATGTACACTTCACATCCCCCTTTATTACCATAACTTCTGTACTACTAAAGGTTTGCTGGGAAAGAGCTCATTTTAAGTTAAGATTGTCTTTGTGTGTGTGTGTGTGCGCGCGCGCACGCAAGCGCGTGTGTTTGTGTGTGTGTGTGTGTGTGTGTGTGTGTGTGTGTGTGTGTGTGTGTGTGTGTGTGTGTGTGTGTGCAATAAAGAATTTCAAAAAGAACGCAGCCTCTGTTGCCTGGCAGTAGTGTACTCGACTGCAGTACAGGGGGCGCGGCTAAGATGCCCTCAGTAAAAATATTCGTATACATGACTATCTTCATTTGCATTGGTTTTGTCGTGCCACGGAGAGCACGTTAAGCTGTCAGTCTTGGTTGTCATACGAACATCTATAGCAGTCGTTACGGGTAGTTGGGGTCCTAAAAGTCCGACTAGTTTAACTACAGAACTACTATCATCTACTATTGTCTATTCTGTGACAGAACTTCGTCGCCATTGGTTGTGCAGGTTAGATGGCAGTCGCTTCACGGAAAATATCGATGTTCAGAAGCGTCACAGTTAGAGCATTTTTACATTGTCCGACATCCGATATCCGGATATCCGACATCAGATATCGGATGAAGTCAAATTTATAACATAAATGTACCTTTTACAATGTCCGGCCCGATATCGGTTATCGGAGCCAACACCACTGTTATGGCCCGATATCGGATCACAAAGAGACTAAAATAGTAACTGCAAGCAATTTTCGACATTAATGACCTTTTCTTAGTTACGTGTTTTTTGCGTTAATTGGTGACGCTGATAACGAATGCCCATAAGGAAAAAAAACTCGATACCATGTCATGTCAATAAGGTCGAAAATTGCTTGCACTTTTTTTCCATCCCTAGTTTGGGATACTAATCCGTGCTTACGAGCAAATGGCACTATCAGGCCGATTTTATCGGATAAATGTGAAAACAGCACAAGGTGTCGGCTACCGGTGTGCGACACCGATATCGGACATCGGATGAATGTGAAAACGCTCTTAAGCTGGAAAGTCAACACTGAGTTAGGAAAAGCTCATATAATATAATGCATTAAATAAGAATTAATGTAATCTTTCTAATATCAAATGAAATTTTTCTTGGTACGACCGAAATATTTTTCTTTCCGTTATCGCGACCCAACATAGCCATGTCCTTTCTCAAGGTCTAACCAAATTTCTTAAAAATCGGTTCAGGGTGTAGCCGTGTAAGACGGAAAAACACACACACACACACACTTCCCCATTAATAATATTAGTATGGATTACATAGTCTTTTTATATCATTTCATTGCCTAGGCCTAGGCAATGAATTTTGATGTTATTTTCGTCGTCATTAAAATAATTTTCAATGGAAAATTTACTGGCAATAAACTGGCAATTAAATCGAAACCGTGCAAATCTCGTGCGATATTTTCGGCGTGAAATTATGGCTTATCTTTATATTATTAAATATTAATATAATAAATGTAAAAAAACTAACCTGTTCCAGATGATTAATATATACAATCACTTCACAACAACTGTGTAACTCAAAGGATTATTTAGAAATGAAGACAAAAGTCATGCTGAGGTGAATATAAATAATTTATAAATAATTAAAAAACCCAACCTCATATATTAATGAATGCAATAATGGTTTAATATGCTATAGATTTCATTATTACTAGTCATTAAATACACATTATCAACAAGTAAATTTAATGTTTATTCAACAAAAGAATACATTTCCGAACATTAATTAATGGTAAACTATTCTAGAATTATTTCTAATTGTAATTCTTTTTTATATGCTTATTACTTTTAATGGAAAATAATGATCATAGAATGCAGTTATGGTAATATTTGGAATAAATATTATTAAAATTTCCTCTGTAGCGAGGCGGTACTAAGGGGATGCGTCTTCGATTCCCGCTCGGTGCAAATATTTGTATGATTTAATATATATTTTTGCATTGGTCTGGATATTACTGTGCATCGGCCAGTACTTCAAGAATATTTATGGCATAAGAGCTGCCATCTGTACGGGTTTAGAAGGCGTGCGGGGAGCGTCCGGGCCGGACTCTAATTGTAGTCCGGGGAAACCCACCACCACCATGTGTCCTTCCTAGCCAATCTTCCGTCATGGGTCTAGCCACCGCTTTTACGGCGTACCATGCGCGTGTTTGTCCAAGTCTTAGCTCCCCTTCTGCTACCATGCCTCTGAGGAGCTGGAACTTCACGGCCTAGATTTCGCTCGGCGGCTCGGCGTTCGAAGGCGGCTCGGGTGTCTGAGGGCGCAGACCGACTTCCGCCCCCCACGAGCGCGGGCCTGAGGATGACGGGTAGAGCCACCCGTCACCCTAGCAGGAGCAGGCCTCCCCACATAGAAACACCCAGACCAATCCCCGGGGTTGAGGGATGGTCAGCCGGGGTGCGAGGGATATGTCGCCTCACCTTCGGCCTAGCACTACGACCCAGAGACGGCGTGCGGTTTAGTCGGTTCGAGTCCGACATAACCTCCCCCTCCACCTCCGGAGGGGTGGGTATCTGTAAGGATTACCCGCACGTAAAAAAAAGAAGGGATAAAAGCTCTAAATTTTTCACGCTTCTTGTCCGAGTTTGCGAATTTTGCAGGTGGCAGTTATAATCTGGTAGTTTTTACGGATAAGTCGAGCCCTAAAAGTCTAACAACTGGTCTAGCTGCAATGCTTCAATATCACCGAAAGGTTGTTGAGGTCTGCCTGTCTGTCGCTTCACAGAAAATATTGCAGATCAGCCAAACCTGCAGACTGGAGAAAAAGACCTCAGACATCGAGCTGAAAGCTTCAGATGCGACTGGAATTACCGCGAGGATGAAGAAGATATAATATTAATACTTTTATCTACTCTGATACTATAATACAAAATTTATAAAATTGAAATCAAAACTCTTATGATAAACATTACGCACAGGCCAAAAAATAAGTTTTATTACGATACAGGTCTTGTATGGATACCTATATCATTAAATAACTTTTTAATCATAACGATACACCTATACAACCTGCAGCTGAACCTCTACTTAAAAAAAAACGGCCGATTCGGACGAAAAAAAAAGAAACGCGCATGCGCAATCGATGTTTGCGCCTTGGCGTCAACATTTTTTTTTCCATTTAAATTAAACGATGTTTGGTTTTGTTTATAAAATATAGAGTAGATAAAGTAGTGTATGACACTGTACATAACTTGGTCTTATAACACTCGTGTGATACAATAAAAAAACTCGCCTACGGCTTGTTTTTTTAAAACACACTCATGTACCTACTCCTATAATGATTATTACGTGTGACCGAAAATCAAAATGGGTATTAATATACCTCTACCTGCCCTTTCGGGGGCTTACACGCGTGAGTATGTATGATGTAGAGAGTTTACTATACTTAGTACATTTTGTGCTTAAGCAAACCTGTTTTAAAACCCAACTTACAAATTGCGGACCCTAAGTTCTAAAGTCTGCAAGAAGGCAAACGGAAGATGACAGGCTCCGTAACTTAAACTGATGAACTGAAAAAGGTGGCTGGGATGGGTGCGGTTTATACAGAAGGCGGGGACGTATGGCGGGGGCGGAAAATTTAAGTAACACAATATAAGCCTTATGTAGGGTACAATAACCTTAATGGCGTGACGCGCGCAACTCGATGCCATGGCGCGTCACTTTAATGGCGGGATGTCGCACTTCGCCTGGAGGACACGACGGTATTCCCGTCCAATTGAGCAGGCCGACTGGGGAATTACCTCAGCCCTACAGACTACCGCGGCCATAATAACCTCGTCTTGTGTTAACTAACTTGTGTAAAGTAACCAGAGTTCACTGTGGAGGTCTGTGTCAGTGGGAATACTAAAGGCTATACCTGCTTTGTCTTCTACACTGAGTTTATACTCTGTGTTTACAGGGTCGGCAGCACGAGTGTGACTCACCTGGTATTGCACACGTCTATATAGGCCACTTACATTATACTAAGTTGTATAAAAAAAAGAAGGTGGGGTGCATTTCTCCTCTAAGACAAAAACGACGTTATTTTACACTACATAAGGTTTATATTGTGTAACTTGAATTGTTCGTCACCGCCGTACGTCTCCGCCACGTCTCTTCCGTATAAACAGCGTCATAGACTGCATGCGGAAAGCGGGGGATCGGGAGCACTGGTGCACATTGCGAGAGGTCCATGTCCAGGTGTGGGCTTCGATAGGCTAATTCAGCGTTTCCCATTTGCCGGGTCGTGACCCTGTACCGGGATTGGTGCGACCCTGTATTTTATTTTGATGGCCCGGTACCGGGTCACGTCCCGGCAAATGGGAAACGCTGAATTAGCCTATCGAAGCTAACAGCTGGACATGGGCCTCTCGCAATGTGGTTCCTGGGTATGTTGAGAACCCATTCAGCGTTTCCCATTTGCCGGGTCGTGACCCGGTACCGGGCCATGAAGGCAAATCCAAATTATAAAGCTTCATAATTTTAAAATAAGGGCGGGATTGGTGCGACCCGGTATTTTATTTTGATGGCCCGGTACCGGGTCACGACCCGGCAAATTCGAAACGTTGAATTAGCCTATCGAAGCCCACAGCTGGACATGGGCCTCTCGCAATGTGGTTCCTGGGTATGTTGAGAACCCATCTGGGTTCTCAACATACCCAAGAACCAGGCCTTAGGATAAATCTTTCGTAATTTTTCGCAAACTTGAATTCTTTAGTAAAAAATAAGCAGCAGCTCCATACTTCGTACTACAATTTAGTGAAAAAAGAGGTGATACCAAAATATTGTATGTACCTAGTATTAATAAAACATTTTTACTGTTAATAAATGTGTATTATTAAGGGAACCAGCTTGGGTAAAGAGTATTCAGTGGGTCACGAAGGGGCAGTGTGAAAATTACCGGGCCTTGGCAGAACAATGTTTGGGAAAAACTGGGCTAATTGATTGATTAAGGCTCTAAAATACGAACTTTTGATGCTATCAGAATTATGCATTATAATATAATAAGTACTGGGAACTAGACAATTTATAATTATGCATGTGTGTCAATTCAAATTTATGTTCTATTTACCCGACTGCCAAGAACGGGTTATGTTTGTCGCGCGTATCTTGTATGTATGTTTTTAATATTGTTTATATCCAAACCACTGTACAGATTTCAATAATTCATGTCTCAAATATAAGGTATTTGTGACCCAAGTGTTCTTGGGTAGATAAAATATGAACAAATAGCTATGTGTTGGCATTTTGGTGCCAAAATGTAGGGTATCAAAATGAAGGAAATTAGAAGACAATTACAAAAATATATATGTCATACCTAAAAATAATATTTTTTTTTATTATAAATAATAACCCGACTGATGCTGAAAAGATCGAAACAAGCTTTATAGCAGGCGGTACCTACCCATTTGCAAATCTCAAACTAATGGATACCGCTTGCTATAAAGCTTGTTTCGATCTTTTTAACATCAGTCGGGTCTTTTATTATATTTTAAAATATTTTTTTATAATTAATTATCACAATAATTAAATTAATGTAGCCTGTTTAATATTTGCATGTCACGACAAGTGGCCAAATGTGCTTAGCTCATAAATTGTTTGTCACCTTGTACTTACCACATTTTTTGCAAATAAATATATTCTATTCTATTCTATTGTATTCTACGAATTAAATGGTATCCGTTTGGACCTGGCTGGTATTTCTTAACCTTGAGATATCAAGTATGGTCACCCATCCTTAGACTGACCTGGTTAGTATTGCGTAACTTTGTAACACTTGATTGAAATTTTAAAGCATTTTTGTATGGCAACTATTCAAATCTATTTAGCTGAGGAATTGTTCGGATTAATCCCTGCCGTATCTTTCCGTCATCGCCCTACGCGACATCATTTTCATCCTCACCACTTGGATGGTTGGCAGTCCTCTACTGTGCGTTTCTCCAGAAACTCCCTGCCTCGCACAGCTGAATTGTGAACTGTCGCCTGCGGTATTTCCGGACCGATACGACCTTCAAACCTTCAAGAAAAGGGCGTACTCCCACCTTAAAGGCCGGCAACGCACCTAATAGAACCCTTCTGGTGTTTCAGGTGTCGATCCGTCAGCTCGTTTGCCTACTATTTCATAAATACAAAGCTCCAAACCTCCATCTTGGAGCTTATAGGAGAAAAATGGAAATCAGGCGTGGCTTTGTGGCTTAGTGATCAGACCATTTCTTCTGTAATAGAAAGAACACTGGCTCGAGTCCCACCTGCCCTTCTAGACAAGTGGCAATTCGCTAGCTGGCGTTTGGTGGAATAGAATGACGAATATATGAGATTTGACGTATATGACAGTCGTTAACGCATGTCAAATACGTCAAATCCCATACATTCGTCATTCTATTCCATCATACGCCGGTTAACGAATTGCCACTTGTCTAGAGGGGCTGAGCAGAAACGCGTAGATGTATGTCTGCCGTACAATTTGTCTCTTAACAGGTTTTGTTTTAAATGTCTTTATTTTTACAAGCTTTTATTTAACTTGCAATGTATGTTTGTTCGGGTGGAATCTTACAACTCAATTTTAAGGCACTTGCTCTCAACCGATTGAACTGAAATTTGGTATGCACGTTCAGATCGGATGACAATGCAAAAAAAAAAAAAAAAAAGATGGTTTTTAAAAAGGTTTTTCGAATATATCTTATTACTAACATAGTCCTAAGTATATTGTTACTAATAAAATATGAATCAATGTGTTCGAAACAAAAGATATTTTGTTTATTTATTTAAAAGAAACGCTTTTTCCTATCATAATCGATTTGTAATATTTTTCTTTTACCACTGAGGTGGCAGACAAGCACACAGCCCACCTGATGGTAAGTGGTTACCGTGGCCTATGGACGTGTGCAACACCAGGGGAGTCATGCTGCCGACCCTGTAAACTGCCACTTAGTCACGAACCCTAGTAATAATCTTATTTTAATAAAGAAACTTTACCTTCAGCTTACAATCAGGCGAGGTGAAGCCGTTTTCACGTTTAAAACAAAAAATCTTATAGTAATGTTTCCTCTTGTAAGCACCGAGTACAACACTTCATTACGTAATGTTTAACAGTGTACAACATATTTATAAAGTCGTTTTGTCAAACATAATAGGTAAATAATTACTATAACAATAATTAATTAATTAATAGTATCATTATTCAATGCTTAACGTTTCTACTAAATATGTTTATAATTACGTACGTCAATCTCTTTTAAACTGACTTCAAAAAAGGAGTATTTAAATGAAATTTTATAGCAATTTGAATGCTAAGCATCGCCTCAAAGACAGATGTAAGAGGAGAAATTTGGATTGTTTCGGGCGAGGTCTGGTAGCTTAGTGGTCAAAGCATTGCCCCTGTAAGGCAAAGATCGCGGGTTCAAACCTCGTTTAGACCGAATCAAACCTTTCCTGTTTTAAATCGGAAGAATTATATAAAAAAAAACGCCACGCGGGCTGAAAAATATTGGTGGTACGGAGTTCGCCGGGTCAGCTAGTATATTTAAATTAGTTATATTTAACCTTATTTGTAAAACTAGTAATAACACAATGTACAGCTTTTTCGATAAATAAATAAATCATAATTATTATTCCTAGTTTAGTTGGAGGGGCTAGCAGGGGTACTAGTAACATCGGTTACTAATATTCTTTTTAAAAACTAAAGAAAGAAATAGAAGGTATCGATATAACAGCATTTTTAAAAATTTACCCCTCAAGGGGTGAAATAGCGTTGAAGGCTTAGATTTTAGTTACAAGGACAGGGCATGTTTTTTTGTTTTTATACAACTGAGGTGGCAGACGAGCACACGGCCCACCTGATGGTATGAACGTGTGCAACACCAGGAGAGTCACACTCGTGCTGCCGACGCTGTAAACACAGTGTTTCTGTGCCGTCAGTGTAGAAGACAAAGCAGGAATAGCCTTTGGTCTTCCCGCTGACAGCACAAAACCTCTCCAGTGGGCTCTGGTTACCCTACTCACCGCCGGGAACACTACACGAGGTTAATATGGCCGCGGTATTCTAATAGTAACTAAAATTACTAGCTATCACACTAACCCAGCACAACACACTAAACACAGCTAAGCTGAATTGCTACAGCCTACAAAGATAAAAAATTATATATAGGTACCTGTAATTTTATCCTTCTTTCACAAAAAACACTGGCCGTGGTCACAGAAAAGCGTAACCCGTGCCTCCAAAAACGTATTATTTGGTACCCACACACAATTTTCAACACAATTTCCTGACAACGGGTCTTACACACGATGATGACGCTTGTAAACTGCCCGTACAATATTCGGCAATAATTGTACGAAGTCTACAATTAAAATCGAAAGTTTAAAAATAATGATCCAATCATGTTTTGCAATACACAAGGTTAATTTTTTTGTTCGTACGCAAGATGATACAGTGGCCATCTTTATTAACAATAGTATTTTGGAAGATGTAATTGAGAATGGTACTGTAATGCAATGGATGGATATTTGTTACTCTTTCACGCAAGAACTGATGAATGTATCTGAATGAATTTTGGCACACAGATACATTACTTATAGTTTTTAATAGCATATGTATGATTAACTGTAATTTATACCTGGAATAGGCACCTGTAGGTCAAGCTAAGCTATATTTTCGTATAAAAACTATCGTGAGCCATTTTTCAATTCGATAAATTTATTACGGCTATACTCACATCAATCATCAGGATGTGCCCGACTAGTCTGCTACTAGATGCTTTACTCACCACCTGACGTTGCCGCACCTGGATGCTCTGCTCATGAATAAGGACTTCGGTCGGGTCCGAAACTAGTCGGGCGCATCCTGACGATTGACGTGAGTATAGCCGTAATAAATTTATCGAAGCTAAGCTATATTTTAGGAGGTAAGACATGACAGTATTTCCGTCCAATTAAACAGTCCGACTGGGGAAGTACCTCCGCCCTACAGAATTCCGTGGCCATAATAACCTCGTGTTGTGTTCCCGGCGGTGAGTAGGGAAGCCAGAGCTCACTGGAGAGGTTTTGTGTTGTCAATGGGAAGACCGAAGGCTATTAGTGCTTTGTCCTCTACACTGACGGCACAGAAACACTCTGTGTTTACAGGGTCGGCAGCACGAGTATGCCCCTGGTGTTCCACACGTCCATTGGCAACGGTAACCACTTTCCCTCAAGTAGGCAAAAAAAAAAGCTATAAAATGAAACAGGATATGGGGAGACTTTGAGCAAACATCTACTGCTAGCTTAAATAAGCGCTTAAAAATTGACGGACTTGGCTCTCAGGTTTACTTATCGGTGTTGGGAGGTGAGGTTTCACTCCTATGAAAGACGTATAAGTCTATTTTAAGGAGCAGAAGGAGTAAGAGAGCCCGTTGCTTCGTAGAGAATGCTTCAGTTGCAACCCTTTCACAAATTGAGTTTATGTTTGGAAGTGGTTATTAAGAATCTGACGACCTCTGTGACGGACTGGTACTTACATAAAGCGTTCTGCCGCGTTGGAAATGGTAGATTTGATTTACGCTCTGTGCATATATTGCATCATTAAAACCGGCGAGAATATCACAAAAAACAGGGAGCGCCTAGAGATATGAAAACCTGCTCATTATTTAGAAACTTAGAATATGCAGATGTGCAGGTAATGGCAACGTTATTGCAAGTTTAAGTTTTTCCATTTTAATAGTGCCTAAAGAATTTTTCACTTCCACAAAATTCTACTAAAAAGTCGAGGCTTACTTTCTAGCCAGAATGTGGAAAGATTTTGTCTGCACTGCCTATCCCAAGGACGGCGTATGGGACCCACAAATGGCGTGTGGGACCCACAGACGGCGTGCGGACCCACAAACGGCGTGCGGTTTAGTCGGTTCGAGTCCGACATAACCTTCCTCTCCGGCTCCGGAGGGGGATATCGTAGGGAAATTCCCGCACGTAAAAAAAGCACTACTTATCCCAAGAAGAAGGAGGCGTAACCATATTCCCTTTCTAAGGAAAATACTCTGTTCAGTTTCCTGACCCATCTTGAGAAGCTGCAATTCCCGTCTACATATATCTGTAAGCGACATCGAAGCCATCTATAGAAATCAAAACGAACTAATAGTCACAATAAAACGGTGTGACGTTACAATCAATTTATAAACATTGTTTTTACGCACAAATACTCGTGTTATGGCCACGCGAGTGATTTAACACACATACATACATTGCTAAACACATTACCTTACTTCACGTCAGTCGAGTAAAACAACATATTGTAGTAGGGGAGCCCAGGTTGCTAAATGTGTAGTTATTCGAGCGTCACGGAAACTTATTAGAATTTATAAAACTTCAGGCTTTCACGGCCGGCGTTGCATTTAGAATATACTGCTGTAAAATATTTGGCCGTGGTCCATATGAAACTTGCATTCCAGACGAGGAGAGGTCTATGTACTCGTCGCTGCCCGGACCTGCGCCACTGAAGATGTGGACCGCAGTGATCGACGAAACGTCTGGAACGCAACTTTCATATGGAATACGGCCCAACATTTCGGAAGCAGTATATGCTCTTTATTAGAATTGGTAGATTAAATATGAAATTTACCATGAGCATGTTTGCGAATGTCACATACATAATTATGGAAAAATCAACGAGAGCGTTTTGGCGAGCATTCACGCGAAAGGACAATATATTTGCATCGACTAGAGCATTCGCTAGAAACATCATGAAAATATTCGTGCAATGTTTGACTCTATACGTGACTCAGTTTGTTGTTCAGCCCCTCTAGACAAGTGACAATTCGCTAGCAGGCGTTTGATGGAATAGGATGACGAATATATAGGATTTGACGTATTTGACATGCGTTAACGACTGTCATTTACATCAAGTCCCATACATTCGTCATTCTATTCCACCAAACGCCGGCTAGCGAATTGCCACTTGTCTAGAGGGGCTGTTCGACAAATTAATGAACTGTAAATACTCGATATTATTAGTGAATAATCAAGCCTATTAGCATCTTTAAGTTACGCTCGAATAGTGAGATAAGCAAAATTGATATTATTGGTTAGTAACCACACACAGCCCTTTTCTTAATCTGCTACGTACGAGTTACGGACTGAATTTCGACAGTACAATACTTCGACATGTAGCAAACTTCGAAAACACATAGATCGACAAGTCATTGCTTCGACAGACAGACAGTCATTGGACAACACACACCTTCGAATTACCCCTACTTCGGCAAACGATTATTACACGACAGACAATACTTAGACAAGTCAAAACTTTGAATGACCACTACTTCGACAGATTTTTTATCATTCTCCTATTACCGGGTGGTTTAAAAAAAATAACCTTTTTCTAACCTAACCTATCCGAGTTGGGGTGTTAACCATAATGAAGTAATTTGAGGCATAAAAACCAAAGAAAAAAATGAACAGTTACAATTCAACGAAAGACTACAAAAAAAAATCTGTCGAAGTAGTGGTCATTCGAAGATGTGTCTTGTCTAAGTATTGTCTGTCGAATAATCGTCTGTTGAAGTAATGGTAATTCGAAGGTGTGTGTTGTCCAATAATTGTCTGTCGAAGCAATGACTTGTCGATCTATGTGTTTTCGAAGTTCGCTACATGGCGAAGTATTGTACTGTCTAAATTCAGTCCGTAAGTGGGTACGTACGTGTAAATCCAATGAACATTATTTAGCGCACCCCCTTACATTCAAGGCTTATACAGACAGGAGCTACTTCTCAGTAATAAAACTGTATATTTATAACTATAAAAAATATGTACATAACTGTAAAAAAAGAATTAGGAGGTAGAAGATGACAATTTTCCCGTCCAATAGAGCAGTCCGACTGGTACCTCCGCCCTGCAGAATACCACGGCCAATAACCTCGTGTTGTGTTCCCGGCGAAGAGTAGGGTATCCAGAGCTCACTGGAGAGGTTTTGTGCTGTCAGTGGGAAGAACAAAGACTTTTCCTGCTTTGTCTTTACACTGACGGCACAGAAACTCTCTGCGTTTACAGAGTGAGATTCCACTGGTGTTGCATACGTCCATAGGCCACGGTAACCACTAACCATCAGGTGGGCGGTGGGCTTGTCTGCCATCTGAGTTGTATAAAAAAAGCCATCCACCTTTATATGAATCTGTCACACTGCATTAACTCCAAAAATTCTTGGTATAATAAATAGTAAATGAATAAGCATTCTGCAACATTTTTTACAACGCTATCTAGACCGATGCGATGGTAAGCATAGCTTAATACGCTTGTATTAAAGAATCTAGAATGAAACATACTTAGATTTTTTGTAAACATTTAGTTAACACATTTATACACCCAGACCAATGCAAATATACATATTCAAGTATACAAATATTATAATTACACTGACAGGCATTCGCCACATAGGCGGTCGGCTTCCCTACTATAGGAATGAAAGTGACGAAATACTATCACTGTCTGTTAACTCTCTCACACAAACACGGTGATGCTTATGCGAAGCGGTGTGAGCTTAATAACCTTTAAATTCACCTTGAATTATGTAAAGTCCATGTACCGGACATACCAATTGTTAAAATGTGTATGTCACCGCGAACTAGCTAAATCAGCCATTCAATTAACTGCCTAGGCCGTTAACTAAACGGCCCCATTCAATGAACGACCTGAATGATATTCAGCCGTAAGGTTTATTACAACATTTAATAACCTGGCTGGCTAATGATTAGGCCATTCGTAAGATGGGGCACCACCCCGAAATAAGACAGAAAATTACATACCGACATAAATACATATAATCACGCCTTTATCACCGGAGGGTTAGGCAGAGGTGAATTAACACCCACATTTCACCAATCATTGTATTCGGTCCCACGCAATAGGGGGTGAGCCTATTGCCGTATTCCGGGCACTATTGCTGACTCTAGCTATGAATTTGAGGCTGAGTCAAGGCTGTATACATATCTGTCTGATGTGAAACAGCTCTATCCCTAAGTCGCCTTGTACGACACCGCATGGGAAGAGATGGGGTGGCCCAAATTCTAAACAGCCGGGAACCACGCGGCGGAAAATTACATACATACATAAAGTCACATCTGTAAATCCCCGAGGGAGTAGGCAGAAATGTATTCACAGAAAATTTGTGATAGGTTTTTTATAACCGTGCAGAAATAAGTCATTTTTCTAGCTGTTTGATTAAATGGCTAGGCAAGGTAATTAAGCGTCATCGATCAAAGCTATTTGCTAGCCGTTTATTCAAATGGCCGAACACCGTTCAGGCCTCTAATTGAACAGTGCCGTTCAGTAAAGAGTCTAGGTGTTTATTTGGATGGCTGATTAAGCTGTTTGGCTGTGACATGTATACCATATGGGGAAAAGATGTTTCTGAGTTAAGAACTCGTAAATATAGTGACGATTGTAATTTTCATTTGAGAGCCGGTTTTTTTGTAATACTTGGAGGCAGACAAGTCACCTGATGGAACGTGGTTACGTGGCGTGTGTAATAGCAGGGCTGTTATAATAGTGCTGTCAATCCTATAGGAAATTAAATATAACTTACAATTTGAAGCCCAGGGTCTGCTCCCCTGCGACTCCATTTCCATCCCATATGGGGTTTTAGGGGCGACTACCATATGACCTCTAAAACCCAAAGGCAAGCCTATGATAGAGCCGCATCCATCAATCAGTATATAATATACTTTTTTTTATACCACTGAGGTGCAGAAAAGCACTCGGCCTATCTGATGGAAAGTGGTTACCGTGGCCTATGGACTTGTACAACACCAGGGGTGTCACACTCGTGCTGCCGACCCTGTAAATAGAGAGAGTTTCTGTGCCGTCAGTGTAGAACCTTCATTATTTGACAATTTTTTTTTTACTTCCGTTATCTGTGGTAAAATCGTTGGTACATTATCTGTAATACCTGGATGACCGAGCTTTGCTCGGTATTTTTTTTTGTAACAACGCCATCTGCTGGAAGCTTTACTGTTGTTGTGTCGTTAAAGCAGTTAGTTGCTTACATCGCCAATAAATGTCAGGAAGAATCATATTCCTTTGTTTTTTTTTAATAAAATTACATTTTGTAAAAATGAATCTTAAATATACTAAATTTCATGAAAATCGTTGGAGCCATTTCCGAGATTCTAATTATATTATATATTATATATTATATATATATATACAAGAATTTCTCGTTTAAAGATATAAGATAAGATGCAATGTTATTCGGTATTCTGCAGTTGTTATCGTTATTTACAGTTTAAAGTTATAGTAGTGTTACAGTTTGAAATTTTTTTCATAGATTTATAGAAACATTAAATTTAAAAAAGTACAATTTGAATTTATTTTTATAGATCTACATTTATTACTCTATTTATTTGATATATTTATTTATTTTAGACTTCTATCAAAATACCAAAACGCACATAAATAAATCTTTACTTCTAAAAACATTATGTTATGGGCACATGAAAGAACTAGTACCTATTGAACCTATGACACATCGAAGAATAATGTAAGTGGGTCACTCAGTCAGGGTCGGCTACAAAAAGTCACCGTGAACTAACGAGTAAGTACTGTTCTGAACAAAGGGCATACAGTTTGGAAGAATAATAAACCTCTGTGGTTCTATGGTAGTGAACGCGACAGCTAAGTAGGCGGCGCGGGTTCGATTCTCTCTCAGTGCAAGATAGATAGATAACTCTTTATTGTACACCAACATTAGATTACAAGAGACGGTAGTACCTATGGATGCACAATGGGCGGCCTTATCGATAAATTGCGATCTCTTCCAGGCAACCGTGGGCACCACTGATATTTGTCTTTATGCATATATTATGTCTATTTTTGTTGTCCTCAATTTGACTTCACCTCACCTGATGGTAAGCTGAAGGTAAATTCTCAGGACAGACGGTCACCATTACGTACAGACAACAAAATCGATAGTATTCCACCTTTACATATAAAGTTGTATGTAAAGGTGGGATACTATCGATTTTGTCGACTGTACATGTACCAAGTAAACAATGGTGACACTCAGTTTGACGGTCTCATCAGATGCTTTTTCACGTCCCGCTTAAAGGTTCCGGTTCCAGGTCTTAATGGTGCGACAAAGAAAAGAGTCACCGAACCGCTTGATTCTTGAAGGAATATTCTGCACCGTATACGGGTGACATCTAAGCCCTGTTCGTGTTGTCCTGTGTAGGAAAGGGATTTACATAGTCTGGGAGTGCTTCGGAGAACACGTTAAGTTGACGGTCTCGGTTGTCATATGAACATCTATCTCATATATTCCCGGAATATAAAGATTTTTAGCCAAACACGTAGTAGACTGGAAAAAGTGGACAGCTCGGAGGAAGCTGATACAGGTGGGCTTGCATACAATATTGTTTATTGTACACCTTCCATAGACAAGTGGCAATTCGAGAATGATGAATGTATGGGATTGACACGTATGTTGAAGTTTAAGACAGTCGTCAACAAGCGACTAATCTGGGAGGCCATGCGGGCTCACCATGTACCAGAATGTTACATCGCTATTGTTAGAGACATGTACACGGATGTTACAACCAAAGTGCGCTGCCCAGCCGGAGTGAGCGACGAGTTCGAAGTGCAGGTTGGAGTCCACCAGGGTTCCGCATTAAGCCCACTTCTCTTCAATCTTGTAATGAACCATCTCACAGCCAAGCTCCAGCTACCCCCTCCTTGGAACCTCCTCTATGCTGATGATGTAGTGCTTATCAGTGAGAGTGCAGACAGCTTGCAAGAAATGCTCGATCGGTGGAGAGTAGCGTTAGAAGACGCAGGCTTGCGGATCAGGAGGCAAAAAACTGAATACTTACGATGCAAGTTCAGCGGTAGCCACACACCCAACACCATCCACTTAGAAAACACTCCGCTTAAACAGGTAGAAAGCTTTAAATACCTCGGGTCAATGATATCCAGTGACGGGACCATAGACGCAGATGTTACCCATCGCGTAAACACAGGATGGATGAAATGGAGGGAATTGTCTGGTGTTCTGTGCGATAAAAGAATGCCGGTGCACATAAAAGGCAAGGTATACAAGACAGCAGTCCGTCCGGCAATGACGTACGGTGCTGAGTGCTGGCCTCTTAAAAAGCAACAGGAAGACAAACTTCATACCGCTGAGATGAGAATGCTGCGCTGGGCTGGCGGGGTGACACTGTTAGACCGTATACGTAACACCCACATACGGGGCAGCTTTAGGGTAAAACCTATCCCTGAAAAGGTCACGGAAAGCCGACTACGATGGTACGGGCATGTCATGCGTCGATCACCTGACCACATGACAAGAAGAGTGTTAGACATGAGCTCACCACCTAAGAGGCGAGGAAGACCCCGACAAACATGGATGGGCACAGTCAATAAGGACTTGAGGAAGACGCAAATACCACCTGAGACGACCCGGGACCGAGTGTCCTGGCGAAGATTAACTAGGAGAGCCGACCCCAAATAATGGGATTACGGCCAGGAATAGAGAGAGAGAGAGAGAGAGAGTCAACAAGCGACTGCCATATGACCTGCACAGCCTATTGGCAATATTAAAGTTAATAAAAGTTTTTGTAGTTCGTTGTAACTTTTATATTTGAGTTGATCGAATGTAAAGTAAATTGCGGTTTACGATTTATGACGTATTAAAAAAAACTACTTGGTAGATCTCTTTCAAACCAATTTTCGGTGGAAGTTTACTTGGTAATGTACGTCTTATATTTTTTTTAAGTAGTTTTATAATTCTCTTATTTTAGAAATTACAGGGGGGGGGGGCACATTTTACCACACTGGAAGTGTCTTTCGCGCAAACTATTCAGTTTAGAAAAAAATATATTAGATAACTCAATATCATTTTTGAAGACCTATCCATAGATATCCCATCCCACACGTATGGGTTTGATGAAAAAAAATTAGTTTCAGTTCTATGTATGGGGAAACACGCAAAAAAAATTTTCATACAAATATTTTACATCTTTTTTGATAAAATCTAAATGCGGTTCACAGAATACATCTACTTGTCAAGTTTGAACAGCACAGTTAAGAACTGTTTCGGAAAAAAGTGGCTGTGACATACGGACGGACAGACAGACATGACGAATCCATAAAGGTTCCGTTCTTTGCCATTTGGCTACGGAACCCTAAAAACAAAGCCTTGTGTATTTTTATTTTATAATTGTACTTTTATATGTATTAATAATCAATTCATTGACACGATCAAGTATGAATTAATATTGACATGTATATTACAAATTTATAGTGTACTAATTGACATTGCGACTAATTGACTCATTGTGACAAATTGATTAACTGGTTTGTTTTCTCTTTAAGTAACTTAATTACTCTCTTGGTGTTCATACACTGGTTAAATCAGTGTTTCAAAAGATGCCGATTTTAATCATTTACTCGACCAACAAATTGAACATACAGTGGCTGCCTTGAAAGGTTAAACAATCAAAAGGTATTCTCTAAGTGTTTGTATGAAAATGTATTTAAATTATTGTACTTGACCAATATCTGTCCTAATTAAATAAATAGCCATGATAACTACTTTCCATCAGATGGGCCGTGTGCTTGTCCGCCACCTAAGTGGTCAAATCAAACCGATTAAAATCGCTCATTTGTTACCGAAGGCGATACCTATTGTCACTGTCATATCACTTGCATCCCGGCTGACTCAGGGCCATATCTGACCCTCTCGAATGTCGGACCACGGTGACCAGAGGCCACAGTCTTAACGTCCCTCCTGTTACCCCCTGGCCCACGCTCATAGAGGAAGGAGGTCGTTGAGTAAGTTATCGAACCCTGATAAATGTTGTATTCATTGATTAAAATTAACACTTACGAAATTCAGACATCTTTAACCTGCGTACAATTGAGTCACTATGCCTAATACAATACCGAACCGTTTGGTTGAATTGGTTGCACAATTGCGTATTTGACTGTCAAGTCTTTTTATATTAGATTTTTAATTCTTTTTATTAATTTTTTTTATCTAGCACCTCTTGGCTGTACCGAAGTGTCGCGAGAGCCTACTCTTAACAATGCTTTTGAATGCCTAGGCTTCTATTCTACTTGGTGAAAAAAGAAAACTCACTCAGGGTTTTTTACTTTATTTACTAATCTACTTTAAGAGTATTAAATCTTAACTATCTCGCTTTCAATCTTGTCCTCTAGTAACATACCAGTTCCCGCAATTATGCCTCTCGTAGATTCACTCTATACCTTTCATACTTTGGGGATGAGGAGGGGGGGGGGGTTGTGGTTTTAATTTTTTATTTGTTTCATTTATTAATTATATTTTATATTAGATTAAGCATACGGCCCACCTGATAGAAAGTGGTTATCGTGACCTATGGACGAGTACTACACCAGGGGGCGTTGGGGCGCTGCCGACCCTTTAGAAAAGTTCTAATGCCCTTCTTGAAGAACTCCATATTGTAGGCGCTTGGGAAAACCACAGCAGAGAGTTCAATCCACAATTTAAACGTTCGCGGAATGATATTCCTGAATTCAAGTTCTTATTAGAATCCGTTCGATGTCACTACCACTGCTCCACAAAGGCTGTTAAGGGTTTTTTTTAACGTGCGGGAAATCCCCACGGATAACCCCCCCCCCCTCCAGAGCCGGAGGGGGAGGTTATGTCGGACTCGAACCGATTAAACGCACGCCGTCTGTGGGTCGATGTGCTAGGCCCTAAGGTGAGGTTGTCTCGAGACATATCCCTCGCACCCCGGCTGACCCAGGGCCATTCCTCTCGGTCTGGCCCTCCTCGGGAGGGGGGACCACGCGGTTCCCAACTCGCCCCCGGTATGAGGGGGGGATTGCATCGTCCCACGATACGCGCCGCCGCCGAGACCTGCTTCTGCTAGGGTGACGAGCGTCTCCACCCGTCACCCTCAGGCCCGCGCTCATGGGGGGCGGAGGTCGGTCTGCGCCCTCCGACGCCCGAGCCGCCTTTGAACGCGGGCAGCGATGTCCGCGAGTCTCTCTCACTCGCTGCACCGCGCCCGCTCTGCTGTCTCCTTCACGAGCATAGGCTGTTAAGGGTATGGAGTGTGTAGGGGCAATTATTATAATTGGTTGAATAAAATCAGAGATATAATCACCCAACCCGCGTTCCAAGGGCACATTGAATGACCTATTTAACAAATGTACTGATCTTCAAATTCGAAGGCCATTGCCCAATTATTTTACATATATGTCAATGTCATAAGATAGTTTATATAAATCGATTGCTATGCATCCATTTTGTAGATTGCGTGTGACAATTGAACATACAACAATGATTTTTGAACGTATTGTGTAGCGTGCATTCGTTATTTATTGTTTTTATTATTTTGTGTTTTAAGCGTGTTATAAATAAATAAATAAGGTATAGTAAAGTTTCATTATACAACTAGTGACTGCGTGGAATTCTGTAAGCCAATTCAGCTAATTTATAAAGATTCGATTTCTTCTCGTTACGCTGTCCCCCCCGAGGAGGGCCAGACCGAGAGGGATGGCCCTGGGTCAGCCGGGGTGCGAGGGATATGTCATTGACAACCTCACCGTCGGCCTAGCATAACGACCCACAGACGACGTGCGGTTTAGTCGGTTCGAGTCCGGCTTAACCTCACCCTCCGGCTCGGGAGGAGGGGAGGAGGGGGGTATCCGTGGGGATTACCCGCACTTAGTATTATTTTATCTGTGCCGGCGCGTAAAAAAGCCTTTTGTTAATCATTTTTGTTTTGTTGTATGTATTATTGTTGAACCTTTGATTCACAAGCAGAGTCACAGCAATAAGCTAGTCAATTCTGCTTTATCCATTAATTCCTTCTGACACTTTTTGTAATTATTTTATCTTTTTGTAAATTTATTACTTTTTGTATTTATTTTCTTTTTTTGTAATTTATTACTTATTGTGTTTTTTTTTTCTTTTTGTAATTTATTCATTTCTTCTGACAGAAAATTAGCAGAAAATTAGTGATAGATTCTATGATTGGCGCTATATTATAGGTATGGTATGGTATGGTATGTTCTTTTTATCTTTTTCTATGTATATAACGAAGAAAGAAAGAAAGAAAATGTTTTCACTTCTGCCGGCACTCCCAGAGTGCAACCCGTCTTTTTTTTATAAACTACCCAGAAGTAGGAGCCCCGTGCAGCAGGGCTCCTACTTCTGGGTAGTTATTATATAAATTATATAAAATAAACGATAATGTTATTATATTATAGGAATATAAGATGATGACATTAGGTCATATGAATTTAGGTTACTTGACATTATAGCATATAAAAATTATATCCTATGAACGTTATTTCAAGTGAAATCAGAGCATTTGTTATTATACCAAACATTACACACCCCATCAGAGGGGACTGACGAAAAAATTACGGAGATGATATCACTGCGAGAAAAGGAAAACTCGAGACAATACCCTGTACCAAGCCATTTGGCCACCATTGGGAGTGGTTTATGTCCAGCAGTGGACTGTGATAGGCTGAGTAATTGATTGACTTTATCATTACAGCCATGGATATAGCCCAAGAAGTAGAAAAAGAGCTGCTGGAGCTTCTAGAACCAATGAACAATGTGATAGACCGTGGTGACTCTACTGTGCAGTTGTTTTATAAAGATGCTACGATATTCTTGACGGGGGGCACCGGATTTGTTGGGAGATTGTTGTTAGAAAAGCTGTTGCGGTAAAGTCCTTTTGTTTTAAACTTTTTTTAATACTATTTAGAGCGTTTTCACACTATTCGATGCCCGATACCCGGTATCCGATATCGGTGGAAGTCAAATGTATGACATGTGTATCTATCTTTCACATTGCCTGGTCCGATATCGGTTATTGGAGCCGACACCACTGTGTTGGCCCGATATGGGATCACAAATAGACTGAAACAGCGACGCAAGCAATTCTCGACCTTAATGACATTTATCTTAGTTACGTGTCTTGTCGCGTTAATAGAGGACGCTGATCACGAATTTAAAAAAAAGAACAATCGATACTCATGACTATGATACATGAAAAATTATTATCCCTAGCTATCTTACTAGTCTGTGCTTCCGAGCAAATGACCGTATTAGCCCAATTTTATCGGATATATGTGAAAATAGCACATTGTGTCGGCTATCAGAGGTCGTTGATCGGTGTCCAATACCGATATCGGATGAATTTGAAAACGCTCTTAGATAGGTGGCAGATTTTGCTTTCGTCCATTAGTCAGTTGCGTTCTAAAGGGTGCATTTCTTAACCGATTTTCATCAAACTTGGCGTGCGTGTTCTGTGATTCAAAACACAACTTTTATCAAGAAATTTTTTGATAAAGGGAAAATGAGAAAAAAATGATGTCATGTTATTTATGAATGGATCTTGATGATTTTTGACTGAAAATTACATTTCTCACAGTTTGTTGTGAATAGTTCACAGAACTACCAGTATAGTTTTAAAATGTTTCCAGGTCAAGCGACATAAAGAAGGCATATTTACTGATGCGGGCTAAAAGAGGACAGACTATTCAACAACGACTGACATCTATACTCAGTGATACGGTAATAACCATAATCTGTGGTAATAACATTTATACTTTTATGCTCATGACTCCGCTGTCGTTCCCATCCATGGAAACCAGCAACCCATGGGAAAATATTTCAGTGATTGAAAGCTGTTCAAGTACCATCCTGACTCACGCACTGAGGGTTCCGTACAAAAATTAGATTAAGGGACGAACATAATTATGCTATATAGCCTGGGTGAGATGCAGGGCCCAGAACCTCCACACGGTGCACCCTGGGCAACGAAGACAGCAGTACTTCTTTCTCTCCCTAAGGAGACGCTGCGGCTGTCGCAGCTGGTATTTGCAGACCTAATCGGAGGTTCCCTTGTCCCTCTGACAAGAGAGGCTTAGTGGAGAACAGGCAAGGGATGGTCCGGTCGGCAAGCTCAGGCGTCTGTCACCCTCTCTACCCTAGCCGGCGCCACGGCGCATCGTTCGCCCTCTGCCCTCTTTACGGTGTTCGTGGGGATACATTGCTTCCCACATTCGAGGGGGCCATTTGAAAACCGTAAATGGCCCAATGACGGCCGGCGTGCGAGGTATATGCTCTAGGCAACCTTACATCCCTCGTCTGAAGATCTTATCCAATTTTTTTTTCAGGTTTTTGACGAGGTCCGCAAGAAGAAGCCTCAATTTGCCGATAGGATAGTACCAGTGGAGGGTGACGTGGGGCAGATTAGACTTGGACTTAGTGAGGACAATTGGACTTTACTTACAGAAGAGGTACCCTCTAAAGATTGAATTTAAATTTTTATACAGAATACAACAACCGAAATTACTAATATTCTTGCTAACTGTCCCAGATAAATTAATTTGCTTGTGTTAGGTGTCGGTACGTAGTGTATGGGTCAGTCGTGTAATAATGGCCAGGATTCGAACACGGGAGCTCTCGATCGTAATGCCGACGCCTTAACCACCGACACTTGAAAATTATATTTGTAATGTTAAAATAACAGCTTTTTAGTAACGCATAGTAGAATATGGCTATATACGATACCTATATAAAGAAGCTATTTTTTAGTCTGTTCGCCCTACTTTTTTCAACTTTAAAACCAAGGCATAATGTTCATGGTTTTAGTGTAGAGGTTCCAGGAAAGCAAAACAATTGAGTGATCATAAATGTCAACGAATCCAGCAGATTCCATACATTATTTGAAGACTAAAGATTTACGGGCTCAAAGGGGTGGTACGGGGGTTTCAACATATACCACGGGCGAAGCCGAGGCGGGGCCATCTAGTGGTAAAATAAAATACAGTTCCACGCAAAAACCAACTAAGATCTAAATAAATTGGGAAGAATCAGGCTGCTAGTTATTTAATACATTTTGTGTATTTTACTATTAATGATAATATAACTTTTTAACCAGGTAAACGTAATATTCCACGTAGCTGCAACAGTCAGATTTGATGAGCCAATCAAAGTGGCTACCCTGATCAACGTCAGAGGAACCAGGGAGGCGCTACAGCTCGCTAAGGAATGTAAACACTTCAAGTAAGTCCACATTCTTCATGGGAGCGACTGTTGTTCGACCTCTCAACTTCAAAAGGAACCAGCATGCATATGGACCCCAAGTCGCCAGAGATGCAAGGCCCTGGTGAGCGCGGATTGGTTTGATATAATGTATGATTGGTGAGCTCATTCGTCAAAGCATCCCGGGCTATCCTCAAAGGACATCCAAAAAACACATACTTTAGGTAAGTCCACCTTCTCACTCTTAACATGATCTCTCCGTCAGGGACGCCATATAATATGACAATGGCGCCCCCTACGCGTTCCGGTAGGAGACCCAAAAAGTGTTGGCTTGGCGTCGTACAGGGTAACATACATGCCAATGGTCCTTGGACCCTAACTGAAGTCAAGGATGTGACCAGGACGTTTTCGTATTCCTCCTCCCCCTCCCCCCACCGGACTAGTGGGGGTCGTTAGGTGGGACTCGAAGCGACCAAAACCGCAAGGTGGTTTCGTGTCATTAGTTGCTGAAGGTTGCGTCTGGCGTGCTCCTTGCACCCCGTCTGACCTTGGGCCATCGAAGACACCTCGGGATCATTTCCCAGAAAAAGGCGTATAGGAGCAGAAGTACATTTACCAAAAATGGCACTGAAACGGCCATAGAAATGAAGAACTGGACCCATCTTCGGACATGAAGACCTGCCGTCTCGGCCTGCATCTGCTAGGGTGCATGGGTACCTGGCGGAGCCGGAGGGGAAGGTTATGTCAGACTCGAACTGTCTGTGGGTCGCAGTGAAAGGCCAAAGGTGAGGTATAATATCCCTCGCACCCCAGATGACCCAGGGCCATCTATCTCGCTCGATCTGACCCTCTTCAGGTAGGGGGATCACGGGATGATGGTTATGAACTTTATACAGTTCAAATAGTGGTACCTTACAAAGATCTTGGCTGACCAGCCTATTTTACAAGATGGAGCTCCTGCTGTTTGATAGACTAAGCTGTGACACAGGCTTTCTTCTCAGAGTTGCGGCGTCAGATGACTGTCTCTCCCTTGATGTTGCTCCCAAAGCCTAATTTCCCTCTTACCACAAGTGACCTTGACCTATCTACGGTTTAAGGATATCATTCCACTTTGCCCTCTTGTTAAAGGGACAGGTGAAATGCCTCCGAGCAGCGCCCTACAGGGCCGCTTCGTCTTCGTAGGCGGCAACGTCTCTCAGCGGTGAACCGTATGGAGGTTCCGGACCAAACACCCTAATGAAAGGGTTAATCCGGGGCTCGAAATAACAATATTTGAATGCAACTGGGACTAATCATTGATCCATCATTCTCATCCTTTTCTGAGCCATTTTCCAGCTCAGTTGGGGTCGATTTTCCAGTCTAAAGGTGCCCACTCACCAACAGTTCACCTGCAGCCCACCTGCAGATTCTGATCTTTCCGGCGGCCTGCTGATAGTACCCACACACTAAAGCGATTTTGGACTGCCGGCAATGCCCTGTTATCAGTTTTGCAACTATACACTAGCAGTTGTGAGTCGACAGTTTCCCGCCGTACGATCGCCTGCCAGTATGTGCTCGTTCGCCGTAACGGCCCGGCACTGTCCGGAATCGTTCGGCGGCCACACACTCATCCTCCTCCTGCCCTTATCTCTAGTTATTTGGGGTGGGCGCAACATGTACGTTTCTTCCATTCATCTCTTGTTGCAGCCATCTCAACATTTTACTCCGTTTCCACATAGTCCTTCCACCTCCTTTACTACTGCGTATAACTGACAGATTCATATCGTCCGGCCGTCGTCCGGTAAACTGACAGTGAGCGGGCGCGTTAACTGTGATACGACAGAAAACATTATATTTTCCTTAAAGCGATTGCTATCTGACCTTCACAATGAATTACCGATATCGAAGTTCTGTATTTAAACTAGTCGGAAGTTCGTATGGTAACCGGGACTAACCAAACCAAAGTCTACCTTGTACTGCTAAAAGATTTTATTCTATATTCAGGTGTTATAACCACACTTCGACTGCCTTCGCGCATGCTACCCTTAAATGGATAGACCAAGACGTCGAAGAGAAGTTCTACCCGTGTCCAGTACCTCCAGAGGTGATGATCAGGATGGTGGAGACAGTTGACGATGAAAGACTGAATGCGATTACACCTAGGTATGTTGGTCGAATGAAAAGTTATATTTGTTTTGTTTCTCTGATTTTTATTTGCTAAAGCTATGGTAAGAGCGTTTTTACATTATTCAATTTCTGATATCGGAGGAAGTCAAATCTATGACATATATGTATCTCTCTTTCACATTGTCCGGCTCGATATCGGTTATCAAAGCCAACAACACTGTTTTGGCCCGATATCGGATCACAAAGGGACTAAAACAGCGACTGCAAGCAATTTTCGACCTTTATGACTTTATGTGTCTTTTCGCTTTAATTGATAACGCTGATCACGAATATTAGAAAAAATATTCGATACCATGTCATGTTAATATGGTCGAAAATTGCTTGCACTCTTATTCTTTTTTTTCGTTCCTAGCATCCCGAACTAGTCTTTGCTCCAGAGCAAATGGCCGTATCGGGCCGATTTTATCGGATAAATGTGATAACAGCACAAGGTGTCGGCTATCGGATGTCAGCTATCGGCGTCCGACACCGATATCGGATATCGGATGAATGTGAAAACGCTCTAACAGTCATAGGAATAAATAGGTGTACATATTAAGTTCTATTTTACATTTTTAATGTTAAATCCATTGAACTGTACACAACTGTATTTAACTAAGGTAAACTAGGTATTTTGTAGGAGTTTTTATAAAAACATAATTAAAAAATCTAGGGCAACTAACTGGCTAACTGATTCGATATCGGTTTTTAGACTTTGAAATGAGCTTCTAAACAGAAAAATATTAATAAACTGAGTTTTTAAATAAAACTAGAGATGGGTAAACTGAATGAGAGGCATTAAGAAGAATCGTTTCACTATGGTGACTCGATAACTTAACTATTCCCTCTAAACCTTAACAATTCAGTGATTCACCGATTCATCGAGTGTCCGCCGAGTGCTGAAGTGCCGACTGACTACGAGAGTTCGGAATCGTTCAGGTGGTGTCGGGAGATTTCCGTTTCACAGACTACTCTATCTATTCAAAGATGATACTATTTTACAAAATTGGGAAGGCATCTGAGCTGTATGAGCATTGATGCTGAGAGTTGACTATTTATTTGTTTGGGTTATACTTTAAAAGTACTTTGGGGATGTCCCCGTGTTTAGTTTGGCTTGGCTGTTGATTTGTCGTTGTTTATAAATGATAGGTAATTCGTTTTGTTTTGTTATGTTTTTATCCTAAATCCTGATGAATATAAGCCATTTCATGTGAAAATGAGTCACACGGTCACTGTTGCCTTATTACTGTTTAGTTTAGCCTGTTGGAAATTGTTAATGACCACTTGTACCTACCAAACATAATAATTATTTTTTGTAAGTTGTCATAAAGTATATTTGGTTAGTTAAATACAAAGGAATCCCTAAATCAGACCACATTTTCAGAATCGTTAGGGAGTATTATTAAAACTCATTCAGCGAGTCAGTCAGCGACTAAATACTTTAAATCTGAATTATAGCACAAGCGATTAGTGAATAGTTAAGGTGAATAGAGAATACTTAAAGTGAATTAATTCAGTCTAGTGAATCAGACTCAGTGAATCGTTTCAGATAACTGAATCAAGATTACCCATGCCTAAATAAAACATATTAAAAATACACAACAAGATCGTTGATCAAACTAACCGAATGGATATAAGTCTCTAGGCTTTAACGGGCAATGTCGCATGTAGAATATACAGCTTCCGGGCTATTTGGCCGTGATCCATATGAAACTTGCATTCCAGACGTTTCGTCGATCACTGCGGTCGACATCTGTTATTGTAATAATATAATTATCGCTTCTACGCAACTTGTACGTGTAACATGATATCAAATTTGGCCTCGACGGTTCAGTGTCTGTGTGTCACTGCCCCATCGGGTTCCAGTTGAAAACCAGCGCCAGGTTTCTACCTGGCACATGCTAAACTGGACACCCATTTGGTGCACTTGTGGGTTGCACTGTTATTGGTTGTGCACATGCTGTGTTTATAGTTTGGAGGCATGTTTATTACTGATGAGTGGACATGCTTCCAATACTTCCAATGTAATTGTTGATGTGTAATATCTGTATTGTGTGATCACATTGCAATAAATAAATGTTTCTTTCTTTATTTCTTTCTTTCATCTTCAATGGCGCAGGTCCGGCCACGACCACGGCCAAACAGCCCGGAAGCAGTATATTCTATAAAACCGAATGGTGTACAGTAATTTTGGTTATGTCCAGCAGGATCCCTTTATCAAGTGTGATCTCCTTCTAGGGAACTCTTTGTCCACTACGATCGGGTTTGTTTAGATTTTTCGTCCACTTGAATCCCAAGTGTGATCCCCTGGTGAATTTATATGGAATCCTTCGTCTACTAGTATCCCCATCTCACTGACCTGTAATACTTAGTACTCGCTGGACTGGTGATCGGTACCCATATGTTGTGTCCAATTGAAAATCGCTATTTTGGCCCTGATAGTTGCGGCACGCAGTAGTGAATGTACTTGGAACTAATACTAATGATGGACAACAAATTTTCTTGGTTTGAATTAAATCCTTGGTATATTTCATGCTAAATATATAAATCGAATTAAAGAAAAAAAAAAAATAATCGGGGTTCACACCCCGCCTAGACCGATTCAATTTTTTATCTTTAATTCGATTTAAATTGTCTTGATATCCATAATTTACTATAAAATGGTAAACGCATAAATAAAAACAACGAACATCGTCCAACTAATTAGTTCTCAGTACACTCACGGTGGCGCTTCAAATCGACACAAAAAGTAAGCTGTAATTTTCTAAGGAATAGCCAGTCCAGCTAGTTATAGAGGTCCGTGCTCTTTATCAACTGTGTTTTATTTTATACTAGCTGACCCGGCGAGCTTCATTCCGCCAATATTTTTCCACCCGCGTGGCGTCAGATCCCGTTCCCGCTGCACCCGCTACTATATTAAACGTTTATTATACATATAAACCTTCCTCTTGAATCACTCTATCTATTAAAAAAACCGCATCAAAATCCGTTGCGTAGTTTTAATGATTTAAACATACAAAGGGATATAGGGACAAAGAAAGCGACTTTGTTTTATACTATGTAGTGATTTTTATTTTATTTTAATTTAGTTGTATTTTTTTTTACTTGTTAGCTTGATCAAGGGCTGGCCAAATACCTACACATTTACAAAGGCAATAGCTGAGGAAGTGATCCGAACGTCTGGGCTAGATGTGCCTATGTGCATTGTGAAACCACCAGTGGGTATGTACAAAAACCTTAATCGAGCCTTTTGCAAATCTAACTGATTATACTGTTGATTGATGGCACTTGATGGAAATATACATAATATTTATTTTATTTAGTTTATTAGGCACATCAACAGATTATGTAGATATATTAAAGACTAGAAGACCAAAGGCTTGTCTTCTACACTGACGGCACAAAAACTCTCTGTTCTAACAGGGTCGGCAGCGCGAGTGTGACGCCCCTAGTGTTGCATACGTCCATAGGCCCCGGTAACCACTTTCCATCAGGTGGGCCGTGTGCTTGTCTACCACCTAATTGGTATAAAAAAAAGTTAAATTTAGTTCTCTATTTCTAGTGACAAGTACATACCTGGAACCTGTGCCAGGCTGGATAGATCTCAATACATGCTTCACATCACCGGTTGGTGTAAGTATTAAGCTTTTTATTACTCAACTGCCAAGAAGGGTTATGTTTTTATCGCGTATCTTGTTATGTATGTTTGTTTGTAATATTTTTTATTACCTCATATCTTCTGAACCAATATGTGGATTTCATTGATTGATATCTCAAATGAAATGTTCTTCTGTCAATGATTCTTGGGTACTTAAAATGTGTCGGGGACCGCGTGGTCTCCCCCTCCTGAGGAGGGCCAGACCGAGAGGGATGGCCCTGGGTCAGCCGGGGTGCAAGGGATATGTGGCATGACAACCTCACCTTCGGCCTAGCACTACGACCCAGAGACGGCGTGCGGTTTAGTCGGTTCGAGTCCGACATAACCCCCCCCCCCTCCGATTAGGGTAGGGTAGGGATTTCCCGCACGTTTAAAAAAGGCGTATCGTAGCTCCGTTGGTTAGAGCCATTCCCCCTGTATGAAACTGGTCCCGGGTTCATGTCCATCTTGGGTGGTCACTTCACTATTCCGATCTAAATCTATAGGAAAATATTGCTCTAAAATTTCATTAAATCTATTACCCATATTTTAAGGTTTAAAAAATCTAAACATACACAGTTACCCATATCTTATTACAATGAGGAAATATTTATTTCTTTGTGTGAACATTATTTTTTTTATATAAAAATATATGACACGTCAATTTGACTTCACGTCCCCTGATGGTAGGCTGAAGGCAAAGTCTCAGGAAAGAGGTTCACCATTACATACACCTACCATTTTAAAAATGGTGGCACTAAGCTTGACGGCCTCATCAAAAGATGATTGTCGTGGCAGCACCGCGTGATACCCACCGTGAAACATCAATGTTTATGTAAACTCAAAACTACTGAACCAATTACAAAAATTCTTTTACCATTAGAATGCTAAATTATTCCTGATTAACATAGGCTACTTGTTATACCAATATTCCCACGGGATCAGTACTTACGAGGGTAAAACCGTGACTCGATGCTAGTGACTAAATTTTGATTTTGTTTTTCCCTTTCAGTATATCCTAGGCTCTGGCCTAGGCCTGATGCACGCCCTTATAATCGATAGGGACTTCCTAACATGCTACGCGCCCGTAGATTTTGTCAGTAACGCCATCATTGCCGCCAGCTGGGACACTGTTGAGAGGAAACGAACTGGCGAAGCAGAAGTACCTATTTATACTATAAGTAGTTCCAAGCGTGGATATACCTGGAGTAAGTATTTATAAGTATGTGTGAGGTATGTGGTTGATAGAAAGAGGAATACACCACTTTCCATCAGGTGGGCCGTGTGCTTGTCTGCCATCTAAGTGTTATAAAAAAACTGATTTGCGTGATAGATTTTTTTCGTACAACTGAGGTGAACATGTATTGTAATTATATGCCATTAGGTATCTTTTAAGTAAATAGTCATGTAAACCAAATTGTTACTTTCATACAATTAAGGTTTTTTTTTTCGAGGTTTCACTATTGGGTAAGCGTCCACCATGGCAGATCAGAAGTGCCTAAATCCAGCCGGCTTGCATCTTTCAATGGAAATAGGCGAATTTCCGACTTTCTGACTTATTTTATACTATGTAGATAGCAGACAAGCATACAGTCCACCTGATGACAAGTGGTTATCATGGTCTATGGACGTGTGCAACACCAGGGTGGTCACACTTGCGCTGCCAACCTTGTAGGAACCTTCTAATCCCCTTCTTGAAGAACCCCATATTGTAGTCGCTTGGTAAAACCACAGCAGGGAGTTCATTCTACAGCTTGAGGATGGATGAAGTTTCTGAATTGAGTTTTCTATTATGCTCCCATCAATATGACTTCAACTCGCTTGATGGTAAGCTGAAGGTAAAGTCTCAGGGTAGATTATCGCCATTACCGAAACCAGCAATGTTACAATGGTGTTACCATTGCAATAATAATGTCGAAGTACGTCAATTAACCAAATATAAATAAAATTATTAAATTAAACTAATCACGGACTCAAAAAAAGGAAGAAAGGAAGTAAGAAAGAAAGAAAGAAAGAAAGGAAGAACGAAAGCAAAAATAAGAAAGAAAGAAATAAAGAAAAATCTTTTTATTCTATATAGTAAGGCTCGTGACATTGGTTAACCAAACCTTTTATTGGTATTTTGATTTGTTGATGGTCCCTATAGTGCACAAACATTCCGGCGTCTATTCAAGAAGTTTGCCGGCACTTATAATATTTTTTTACAGGATTCTTCAGCGACTGCATCCGTACTGATGAGATGGCCAGACTAGCCACTCCAAAGTCCGCCTGGTATGGCTGGGGTATAGAGACAAAAAACAACTTCTTGTACTGGTTGGTCACTTGGCTGTTCCATTACATACCAGCTTATGTAGTAGACGGATTTCTTACTGTATTACGGATAAGACCTAAAGGAATGCCTCGGTATGTATATTAATCTTATATTATTTGTTATAGCACTTAGTAGTTAGCAGTTAGCAGGAGATAGGACACGGCGATATTTCCGTCCAATTGAGCAGTCCGACTATAACCACGTGTTATGTAGGGCACGCCGTGATTGCGGCGGTAAGACCCATCATGGAGGAGTGGCTAGAGAGGCCACACGGTAGCCTCTCGTACCATCAGACGCAGGTCATTACCGGACACGGTAACTTCGGGCGGTACCTGCATCTGATGGGCATAGAGCCAACGCCCGAGTGCCATCACTGCGACGCGAGCGTGGACTCGGGGCTGCACTCGCTCACCGAGTGTCCGGCGTTTGAAACGCCGAGGCGGGAGCTTGTGACGGTCCTGGGGGTGACAGTGCTCACGCTCTCCACCCTGCGCGCGGCGATGGTCCGCTGCCCGGATGCGTGGGCGGCCAGCGCCTCCTTCTGCAAGCAGGTCATGCTCGTGAAGGAGACAGCAGAGCGGGCGCGGCGCAGCGAGCGAGAAAGACTCGCGGAAATCGCTGGCCGCGTTTGAAGGCGGCTCGGGCGTCGGAGGGCGCAAACGCAAACAAAAAAAAAACGGAATGAGTCGGGGATCGCGTGGTCCCCCCTCCCGAGGAGGGCCAGACCGAGAGGAATGGCCCTGGGTCAGCCGGGGTGCAAGGGATATGTCACGAGACAACCTCACCTTCGGCCTAGCACCTCGACCCACAAACGGCGTGCGGTTTAGTCGGTTCGAGTCCGACATAACCTCCCCCTTCGACCCCGAAGGGGGGGGGGGGGTATACGTGGGGATTTCCTGCACGTAAAAAAAACCACGTGTTATGTTCCCGGCGGTGAGTAGGGTAGCCAGAGCTTACTGGAGAGTTTTTGTGCTGTCAATGGGCAGGCCAAAGGCGTGTCCTGCTTTGTCTGCTAAGCTGTTGATGATGATGATGACAGACAAGCACACTAGATGGAGAATGGTAACAGAAGTCTACGGAAGTGTGCAGCACCAGGGGAGTCACACTCGTGCTTCCTTTAGGGACCTTGTAATGCCCTGGTTGATGAAGCCTAAACACAGCAAGGAGTGATTATTATGGCGAATTATAGTTTAGTTTCAAAATTATTTCATCACCCCTTTTTTTTTTCCAATCGCATTCAATAGTTATTTCGTTAGTCTAAGATAAGATAAGACTTTATTGTACACCAATATATTGAAGTGTACGGACAACATTATAAAAATGTACAAATGGCGGCCTTATCGCTGCCAGCGATCTCTTATTTGTTTATTTATTTCACTTCATGCACAACGTACAATGGTGAACTTAATGGCGTAGGCATTCTCTACCAGTCAACCTCGGGTGGTGCATAGCTATAACGAGGTAGACACAAAATACTGTTCAATGTTCCAATATTTTCAAAATTCATTACACACATATTAAATACACATACACATACTTATAAGTACAACTAGTCATGATGGAGGCAGGCCAAAGGCATGTCCTGCTTTGTCTTCTACGCTGAAAGAAGGTAACGGATTTGATTATCAGTGGAATAAGTAATAAGACATGTCTTACTAGTCTACTTACTTATTCTCTTATTATCTTTAGCATTTTCCTAATTTATTTATGGGAATAACTACTGCATAACCTTGATCAGCACAGATGGTTAGCTTGAAGACAAAAATGTCTAGCTCGAGCATGGTGCACCTCCTAAAATGCTGTAGTTACGGCTTAATATTGTACTAGGAACGTGACTTTTGTGTCATAATTTACACTTAGGTTAATTATTATATTATAAAGTTTTTTTATATAATTTTAGTTCATTCAGACGCGAGACAAGTAAATTTGTCCACATTTAGCCTTAGTGAAATAAGTATTGTTAATTGACGTCTTAAAAATGCCGCAGTGGAATTTGTTGAGCCGTTTCTTCTCCACCAGCGCCTTGGAAGCGGTAGTACACTTAAAAGAAGAATGTATCATTGACATCAATAAGAAACAATCATGTTGTTCTAGATTAAATAAAATTCTTTGACATTGACTTAAAGTTCCCAACCCCAAGAGGAAAGCCAGAGGCGCGTACGCCTTTCAGCAGTAGTACCCTGAAGTTGATGTTGGGTCCTGAAAATCTTGTTGGAATCCCAAACACACTCGTTTAAAAATTATTTAATACTCACATGACAATTATTTTTACAGCCTCAGCAAGATGTACAAGAAACTATACAAAATAACGAAAGTATACCAATACTTCGTCACCCACAACTGGTTCTTCAAAGACGACAACGTGGCCGCCATGATACATAAGATGTCTCCTGAAGACCGTCTAATATACAACTGTGACGTCATGACGATAGACTTCAAGAAGCTACTGAAATCGTATTGTGTGGGGATGAGAAAGTAAGTCATCCAATTGTATAGTACCTATTGATGACCGCGAAGGTAAACGGAAGGCAGGACACGGCCTAACCAGATTGACTGACGACCTGAAAAAGGTGCCTGGGACAGACTGGATGCGGAAGGCGGAGGATCAGAAGCAATGAAGCATCTTCTTCATCCTAGCGTTAATACCAGTCGCATCCGAAGCTTATCACCTCGGAGTCTGGGGTCCGCTTATTATCAGTCTAACTGCGCATTTTGGCTAAACCTCGATATTGTTCCGTGAAGCAACTGCCATCTAACCTCCACAACCCAAAGGCAATATCGAAGCATTGTAGCTAGACCAATTGGTGGATTTTTGAGGGCTCCAAATACCCGTAACGACTGCCATAGATGTTTGTACAACAATCGAAACCGACGACTTAACGTGCTCTCCGAGGCACGACCAGACTAATGCAAATACCCATATTCATGCATACAAATATTTGTACAGAGCGTGGATCAAACCCGCGCTTCCTGCGTAGCGGCCGCCTTCACTACCGCTAATCCACGGAGGCTGCATCAGAAGCAATGGAGCATAATTGGCCTATGTTTAGCAATGGACTGCAAAAGGCCAATTGATTAATTGATTGATCTAATGAGGGGACTCTGTCTACATGGTAGTGACGTGCACAGACTTTTTCAGTAGATTACGCGGCCTGAAGAAAACTCAGAATCTAGTCTATCTAAAAAAAAAAAAAACATGTGGTATATTAAATTAAAGTAAATTAAATTATTAAATTAAATATTAAATATTCCACAATATTTCACACAGCGCTATCTAGACCCATGATTAGCATAGCTTAACTAGCTTGTGTTATGGAATCTAGAATGCGGATAAACATACTTAGAAATATTGTTTTTTTGTAAATACATACATAATATACATAAAAACACCCAGACCAATGCAAATATACATATTCATGCATACAAATATTTGCACCGAGCGGGGATCGAACCCGCGCCTCCTGCGTAGCGGCCGCGTTCACTATCGCCACGCCGCAGAGGCTGTCGTTGTATATTATGCTTGTTGAGTAGGTTAACACATTGTAATGATAGCTAAACTAGTCATATCAGTCTTAGAATGGATGATCATTCTTAAAATTTATTGAGACTTCCGAGCCTCAGAGAGCACGTTAAGCCGTCGGTCCCGGTTGCCATACGAACATCTATGGCAGTCGTTACGGGTAGTTGAAGCCCTAAAAAGTTCAATAATTAGTCTAACTATAGGACTTCGAAATCCCCAATGGACTGTGAAGAGTACTTTATAGAAAATATTGAAGTAAGCAGCATCGTTATTGGACTGGATAAAACTGGAACAAACGCATTCTGGCCAAACACAAAAGCCTACTCCCAATGGAGGAGTGGTTATATCGGACTCGAACTGTCTAAAACGGCACGCCGTCTTGGGTCTTCAGTTGTTGGAGGCCCCCACCAGACTCAGGGCCATCATGTTGCAAGAAGGCTCCCTATGGTGTAGGGACCACGGTGTTCCCATGTTGCCCCCGGATAGAGGGAGACCGTTTGCATCTCCACTTCGGTCTAATTCTACTAGGGTTACAGTTGGCTCAAAAGTAAAGTTGGCTCCACCCGCATTCTTGAGGGATGGAGGTCATTTACCGAGTATATTTTCACGAAGTTTGCCGGCTACAAGAATGTATAGCACTGTTAATTTTTTATAACTTTCAGATACATAGTGAAAGATGGTCTTCAAGGCAGTAACTACGGATATATAAAGCAAAAATATATATTTAAGCTCGCACATATAGTGTTTATGGCGGTTTATGGGTATATTATATACACAATCTTCCACATGGTGTATACTTTCTTTGCATTTATAGCAAAATTTGTGTTGAATTAAACTATTTAGAGAAAAAAAAACGATTTTTTTTTACAACAGCTACAAACATGAAATTTGGCAGCTAGGTTCCTTATAGAATGTCACAGCCAACTAACTTAATCAGGCGACCAATTAACTGCCTAGGCTCTTTATTAAACGGCGCCGTTCGATTAGCTGAATGATGTTCAGCCAGATGATTAAGCCGCCAAGTGTACGTACCTACCAAATTGTTTTGTTTTTATGATATTATGTCCTTTGTGTATAATAAAGTCAATATTATTATTATTATAATTAAACGGCCAGGCAAATAGCTTGGATTGGTGACTTTGAATTACTTGCCTAGCCATTCAATTAAACAGCTAAGGAAGTGACTGATTTCTGCATGGTTATAAAAAAACCACGAAGGCTTAATACGGGAGTTACGCTCCGCTGGTCTAAGTATTAGCCAGCCAGTTTAAAAAAATGTTGTAATAAACCTTACGGCTGGATATCATTCAGGCCACTAATTGAATGGTACCGTTTATTTATTTTACTTATTTATTTATTTATTCTATATTGCACACATATTTGACATTAATACAATATAGCGATACATAATTTAAAAGGGCGAGCTTAACTCAGAGTTGAGTTTTCTTCCAGCAAACCCGGGAGTGCACAGAGTCATTGCTATAAAATTAGAGGTAAAGTCTAGTGCACAATGTGGAGATTTGATTGTAAGAGGTATACAAGATGTATACCCCAGGCTGTAGGCACCAGCCTAGCCAGTTCATTGAACGGCTGATTAAACTTGTTGTTTGCAACATAGACATCCATTTGAGGAGACTTGAAATTGCTATAGAGACAGTGTGAAGATGTACTAATAATCCCCTCGCGAGGAGGGATAGACCGAGACCTCACCTTTGGCCTAATACAACGATCCACAGACGGCGTGCGGTTTAGTCGGTTCGAGTCCGATATAACTTCCCCCTCCGGCTCCGATGGAGGGGCCACGTAAAAAAAGGTGTACTAATAATGTACCCTTAAAAATCAACCCTCTTTTGGGCTTCAAGCAGAAGATAGTAGTTTGAATGAAAGTCTTACTCACTTCACGCGTACGAGGTTGCAAGCGGCCGCTAGTATTATTAGGAATACACGCCTGACATAATATTAAGAGCAACCTGTTTAACTATTACATTGCCAATGCGTTGCTTTGTTTAGCCTGCTTACTCCCTTTACTTACGGCTTTTGCGATTGCTGTTAGGACCCTAACCTTCAAGAGGAAAGCCACAAGAGCCTCATCCGTCAAGTGCACCGGCTCGCAGCATGCCAGAGGTAAGCTGGCGTGGATCTTAAACATCCACGTCAGTGTTGGGAAAACGACAATGGGGATCTCGATGCAAAACTAATTGTAGATGGCAGCAGCAAATGACCAAACAACAATAACAAACTCATAGCTGTCAGAATTAAATAATCTAACTTCAACTTCTTCAAAATGGCCTCTGCAGCAATTCGCCAAAATTCGCCAATGTCAAGTAAAACGTACTATTAAATTATTGCGAAATGCCAATGTCGAGTGTACCAGAGCCACGTTAGCCACGCCAGTAAATTTGTTTCCGTGTGTCTGCACCCCACGAGATTCAGGTGGACGATCAGGACGTGTGGTTGGATTTTAGGGGGCGTATAAAATATGAAGAAGAAATCTACGTAGATGACAGATAACATTAGCCATTATAATACGCCCTCTGTAAGGATAAAAGTGCTGTCGGCATCCCCATTGCAATTAAAAAATATTATGCAAATAAATATGCCGAAAGTCTGAAACTAGTAAACACGAGTGCTGTCTAAAAGCTCTACCCTATTGCCAATAATAAACTGAAAGCAAATTTAATGGGTACCGCCTTCTGTCAATCTTGTTTCGATCTTTTAGACCGCAGTCGGGTAAGTTGCAAATTTATTTTCAATTAAAATGTTACCAACACTGCTTCACGCAGGCATATGAGACGGTAGCACATCTCTCTCTCTCTCTCTCTCTCTCTCTCTCTCTCTCTCTCTCTCTCTCTCAAGGGAAACGCTACTGCCCACAGCAAATACTGACCTAGGCGGAAGCGGTCCTGTAAAGGGCTGTTCATAGGCCCACGTGTTCCTTTGACTAGCAGAGGACTCAGTGGAAAGCAGCCAGAAGCAGGCAACGGTTGGGCTCGTTGCGAAGTGCAGGCGTGCGGGTTGCAGGTTGTACCTCCACAGGAGCAGAGATGAGCAATAAGTAGAACACAGTGTGCTTCCGATGTTGACTAGCACCCCGAAGATCTTTGTGAGGCTAGCCATATACTCATCTGCTGTTAATCATGGAATCCATTCTAAATGGTAACATTATATATGCGACAGGCCATCTCTCTGTTACGCTTTTACGTCTAAACCATAGAACCGATTTTGTTGCAATTTGGAACAGAGATATATTAGAACTTGGGAAAGTACATAGGCCATGTGCCATCCACGCGGGTGGAGTCGCGGGCAACAGCTAGTCCATACTAATGCGAAAGAAACTCTGTCTGATATTCTTTCACGATTAAACCACTGAACTAATTTTGATAAAATTTGAAACAGAGATAGATTTGACCAACATCCACGCGAGTGGAGTCGCAGTTAACAGTTCGTTTTCAAGTTTATTCTTCTGCGATCGCTTCTACCATATAATTAATAAACTAATTACTTATATTCATTATTCAGGTCATTGGCCTTTAAAACTCGCTATGAAAGTGCAATGATTTGAGAATAATCGAAATCTAAAGGCCGTTTACCTATGATGATAAAAGTAGGAAGTACAGAGGTGATACCAACGTCCTTTGTGGCGTAGCAGTAGACTGCTGGATCAGAGGTTGCGGGTTCTATTCTCGGTCAGTGCGAATTTGTATCAAACCTATTTGGGTCTTCTGAGAGTTTCTATGTATCATCACTATCACTACATAGTATAAAACAAAGTCGCTTTCTCTGTCCCTATATCCCTTTGTATTTTGTAATTTTGAATCATTTACTATGCTAACTTTTCAAATCGATTAAGATAGGAAAAAGTGAATGCCCAGGTGGGACTCGAACCCACGATCTTCCCCTTATAGGGGGAATGCTCTGACCACTCTGACCCACCTGGGCATTCACTTTTTCCTATCTTAATCGATTTGAAAAGTTAGCATAGTAAATGCTTCAAAATTTCATTCATTTTTGCTGTCTTTCTTAAATTCCCTAAGATTGAAGTCCCTTTTCATCCCGGGAATACGTTCTCATAGGTTGAAAGGCCCGATCAAATTAAACAGTCAGTACCTATAAGTTTATCGACACTAGTTATGGCCCGCGAATTTCTCTATATGTGTGTATGTGTGTTGAAATCTTATGTCATTCAACTGTGAATTAAGTCAATTGTAATGCAGATAACGTAAAAACTATTTCCAAATGGAGTCGATATGCAAACTAGACCATATTAAAACAGGGAAAACCGCAGTTTATTGTCAAATGAATAATTTTAAAGTGTCTGTTGTAGACTTTAAATGAATACGTATAAATTTATATACTGTATACTTAGTTACGACAAATATTTTGACTCGTGCCTGTGATGAATAATATTCGAATTCGTTACGTAAGCGTATGGAAAGAATTGAAGCACTGTGATTGGCCGCCTGCCTACTATGAACCAATCGCAATGCTTTATTCAATCAATACGTTTACGTTACGAATTTGAATGTTTTTCATGCTCGTGGCACTGAAGTCGGGAGAGAAATGAGGCCCCAGCGCGGGAATTAGTTTAATATAATCTATGGTATGTGAATTTTAGCTACTCCGCCGCCGTAGCACCCCAGCGCTGCTCTCAAAAGATACCCAAAAACCGAGCACATTTTGAACAAATTTTGAGGTTGCACATTAAAAATAAAGTATTTCTGTCTTCTGTCTGTTTGTTCTGGTAAATCTCCTAAATGACATTGTCGAATTTGACAGAATTTTTTCGATTAACTAGCTGACTGATAGGTGGAAGAACGACCTCATCAAGGTTGCCGGGAAGCGCTGGATACGGGCTGCTTTAGATCGGTCGTTCTGGCAGTCCATCGGAGAGGCCTATGTTCAGCAGTGGCCTATGTGCGGCTGATTTGATGATGATGAGCTGGTATTATAAGGAATGATTTAGGCTACCGACTGTTTGGTAGAAGCACTAAGGTTGTGCGAGAGATGGACGGTTTCGTCGGTTCGGATCCGGCATAATCACCTGCTGGCTCTAGTTTTTCCGTGAGGAGTTCCGCGCAAAAAACCCCAGATCTAAGGCGAAACGTACAAAGCCGTGAGTACAATTACTAGTGAGAAATATACGATGCCTTTAAAATAAGAGCCTTTTGTGTGCTCTGACTAGCCTGACCGCATAAGGCTTATTAAATATTTATAACGGAGTCTCCATTAAATAATACATTGGAAATTCCTAAAGGAATAAACCATGTCTTCGGATGCAAGTAGTAATAACGCTGGAATATTTAAAGCACTTGCTCGTTACTTCAAAGGGTTCACTGTTTATACCGCTTAGATGGCAGGCAAGTATATGACCCACCATATGGAAAGCAGGCCACGGCGGCGGCGCGCATCGCGGGACGATGCGCACCTTCCCATACCGGGGGCGAGTCGGGGACCGCGTAGTCTTAAACCTCAATCCCTCCCGAGGAGGGCCAGACCGAGAGGGATGGCCTTGGGTTAGCCGGGTTTCGAGGGATATGTCACCTGACAACCTCACGGCCTAGCACTACGACCCAAGTCGGTTCGAATCCGACATAACCTCCCCCTCCGGCTCCGGCTCTATCATTTTAAAATGAGTCCTTAGAAGATGCGAGCAAGTTTTTGAAGTGAAAACTTCTTTAGCGTCGTTGGATGGGTAAAAAGTGTTAAACTCGCATCAGGATCACTTGACCTTTGAACCGTAACCGACGACTGACGTCTTACAACATTAGCTTCGTAGCTTAGCGGTAAGCGCTTCGACTGTAAGGCCTTATGATTTCAGATAGTACCGGTTTCGAACCTGGGCTTCTGACTCTTTTTGTAATTTTTTTCTTTTTATAATTTATTACTTTTTGTGATTATTTTTTCTTTTTTAATTTATTAATTTCTTCTGACAGAAAATTAGTGATAGTTCTATGATTGGCGCTATATTATAGGTATGGTATGTTATGGTATGGTATGGTATTGTATGATATGGTATGGTATGTTCTTTTATCTTTTTCTCTGTATATAACGAAGAAAGAGAGGAAGAAATAGTTTTCACTTCTGCCGGCACTACCGTGTTTTTTTTTATAATTGAGGTGGCAGACGACCACGCGGCACACCTGATGGAAAATGGTTACTGTGGCCTATGGACATGTGCAACACCAGGGGCGTAACACTCGCGCTGCCGACCCTACTAGGATAAACAATTTCTGTGCCGTCAGTTTAGAAGATGAAGCAGGACAAGCCTTTAGTCTTCCCACTGACAACACAATAGCTCTCCAGTGAGCTCTAGCTACCCAACTCACCGGCGGGAACATAATACGAGGTTATTATGGCCTCGGTATTCTGTAGGGCGGAGGTACTTCCCCAGTCGGACTGCTCAATTGGACGGAAATACCGTCGTGTCCTAATGGCGTGTTTATATTCTACACCCTAGCTAGGGAATAGAATGAATTTTCACTACACAGTAAATGTAAATGGTGTAGGACGCCCAACGGCCAGGTGGAAGGGCTGCTTTAGATCGGCCGTTCTGGAAGTCTATAGGAGTGGCCTATGTTCAGCAGTGGACTATGCGTGGCTGATATGATGATGACATAATAAATAGTGTTAAAGTTAAAACACCATAAATTAATTATCACCACGTTTATTTAACAAACTAGCTGTCATTTACAGTCTGAATAATGGTTGTTTAAAACCAGTTCTGGTTGACACATTCCAATTGGTCGTGAAATTTGTCGCGCATGTGTTATTCTAAAGCTGCGTTATTGTTAGGCGGTTTTATGTTTTTACTTCCAACAAAACCAGATCTTCGGATTTTTCCTGATATCCCTGGATTTTACGATTCATCTCAGTATTGCGGCTCAATTTTCGCAAATCTCAGAATCCTTTAGAATAATACAACTTATAGGTACATTTTAAAAATATTTTAATCCGATAAGGGGCACGGGCGGCGCGTGGTTCATGCGAGGGGAGTGACGTGCTTTAGGTAGAGTCTAGGGCGGTAATTATACGATGTGCAACGAGCTAGCTGTATTTGGCAGAATCATAATAGGTAATCACGACTTTTGAAATATAATTAGCTTTTTTTTTGCTCAATTTCTGAACTTGTAATAAATCTCAGGATTTTTCAATGGAACTCAGGCTTTTTCTCCGGTCTTTTGATTTTTCCATCTGGTAACCCTCTGCGGGCGCGGTTATGATGGCATCAAACTGAATAAAGCCGCACACTACTTCGGTTCTTCAGATGCTAGGGTGTAAAGTTGCTAATAAAATACATCTCTCAGTCTCCGGTTGGCCTAGGGCCACAACCGGTTCCAGAGTTGCTAGTATTGAACTGCATGTGAAGTTTAAAGAATGAAAGCCACCTTCATTGATGTCGATAACGTTGATAAGGTGATCTTTGCTTTAACTGTGTTTTTCTTTCTAGTATTAATTCATGTCGCATCCGAAGTTTTCAATTTGGAGTTTGGGATCCGTTTTACCAGTGTACCACTATTCCGTGAAGCGACTGACACTAACCTCCACAACCCAAAGGCGATATCGAAACATTGCAGTTAAGTAGACCAGTTGTTGGTCTATTTAGGGCTCCAATTACACGCAATGACTCCTATAGATGTTTGCGTGGCAACCGGGACCGACGGCTTAACGCGCGACTAGACTATGCAAATAGTCATAATCATGTATACAAATATTTGAATTGAGCGGGAATCGAACTCGAGCCTCCTGCGCAGCGGCCTTGCTCACTACTGCTACGCCAATATGTTTGTAAATATACAAAACATAAAAATTTGCTCATCATAAACCCAAAGAAGAGGAACGGGTTTAGATCGACCGTTCTGGAAGTCCATAGGAGAGGCCTATATCAACAGTGGAATGTGTGCAAAAGGTTATAGCGTCCAGATTGCTGCAAATAATTTGTCCAATTTTATTGAACCGTTATTAGTTTCATCATATCTAATACTTCCATACTAATCCATACTAATATTATAAATGCGAAAGTAACTCTGTCTGTCTGTCTGTCTGTCTGTCTGTCTGTCTGTCTGTCTGTCTGTCTGTCTGTCTGTCTGTCTGTCTGTCTGTCTGTATGTTACGTTTTCACGCCTATACCACTGAACCGATTTTGCTGAAATTTGGTATAGTAGTAGATTAGACCTTGAGAAAGGACATAGGCTATGTTTGGTCGCGATAACCGACATCCACGCGGGCGGAGCCGCGGGCAACAGCTAGTATTATTATAAATGCGAAAGTAACTCTGTCTGTCTGTCTGTATGTTACGCTTTCACGCTTAAACCACTGAACCGATTTTGAATGAAATTTGGTACAGGTGTAGATTAGACCTTGAGATAGGATATAGGCTATGTTTGGTCGCGATATTGTAGGAGGTAGCACACGACGGTATTCCCGTACACTTGAGCAGTCCGAGAAAGGAAGTACCTCCCTACAGAATACCGCGGCCATAATAACCTCGTGTTGTGTTCCCGGCTGTGAGTAGGGTAGCCAGAGCTCACTGGAGAGTTTTTGTACTGTCAGTGGGAAGATCAAAGGCCTGCTTTGTCTTTTACATTGGCGGCATAGAAACTGTGTTAACAGGGTCGGCAGCACGAGTGTGACTCCTCTGGTGTTGCACACGTCCATAGTCCACGGTAACCACTTACCATCACGTGGGCCGTGTGATTGTCTGCCACCTCAGTTGTTCAAAAAAAATTGATCGAGATGAAGCAAGGATATAAAAGAGAAAGCCAGGGCTCGAACTCGTGACTCTAATCACGAATTCCAATACGACATCCGATGATCCAATCAAAGTCACTGTCAGAAAATACTATGACGAAAATAGGACAATAGGATCTATAAAATTAAGTAGGTACCAACCTTATGTCAACAACTTGGACCATATGATGTCATTTACTATAGGACATAAGGCTGTAGCTACACGTGCGTTCAAGGGTCTCTAGACTCACTGCGACCCACAGACGGCGTGCGATTTGGTTGGTTCGAGTCCGACATAACCTCCCCCTCCGGCAACAAAGACAAACAAAGACACAGTAAGTTCCACTACAACTTGGCGTAAAAAAAGATCTACTTTGGTACAGGTAACATGCACACATTGATAGTTTAAAGAACATTTTGTTTTTTTTTTTTTATATAGGACACGTCAATTTGACTTTACCTCGCCTGATGGTAAGCTGAAGGCAAAGTCTCAGGAAGGAGGGCCACCATTATATACACGTGCCATGTTAACAATGGTGGCACTCAGCTTGACGGCCTCCTCAGATGCTTTTTCCCACTTAAAGGACCCGGCACTGTAGGAAGAGGGAAACACGTGAGCTGGCAAGGAATTCCAGGTCTTAATGGTGCGACAAAGGCAAGAGTCACCAAACCGCTTGGTTCTTGAGGTTCTTTAAGCATTTTAGGTACATACTGAATATTCAAATCAATTTAAATAGAAAAAAATCTGTCGGTCGATCTAGGCGGGATTTGAATCGGCGATCTTTGCCTCACAGGGGCAATGCTTTAACCATTAAGCTATCAGACCTCGCTCGAACCAATCCAAATTTTTAGTTCTATATCTGTCTTTGAGGCGACAGTGGAGTGAGTCTTCCAATATTCTATTAATATTTAAATCGAGTTAAAAGAACAATATTGACACTAGCCTACTGACACATTAGGCCTATCACAAATATGTAACTTTTACATCAACTAAACTATTTAGTCGAGTTGTGTGCTTCTTGTGATTTCCACAAAACTAAACCGTTTAGTCGAATGAATGAATGAATAAATGAATGAATGAATGAATACAATCGATGCTATCGACCGTCGATTCTTTTAACAACCCGCCCCTATAGACAAGTGGCAATTCGCTAACCGGCGTTTGATGGAATAGAATGACGAACGTATGGGATTTGACATATTTGACATGCGTTAACGACTGTCATAAACGTCAAAACCCATAAATTCGTCATTCTATCCCACCAAACGCCAGCTAGCGAATTGCCACTTGTCTAGAGGAGCTGTGTTATTTCAGCAGCGCCCGAGGCAAGGTGCTGCAGTTTAAAATGTCAATTACTTAAAAAACAAAATTCTAGTATGTGCTTTGCTTTATAGACATTAAAAAATAAAATAAAAAAGAAGATATTGCGTACATCCTATACTCAGTCACAAATTATCTTAATCGCAGATCGACTAATTAGTCGATGGTATGCGCACATCAATACAATGCGATGCAATCGATAGTTGTCCAACTTTTTAATCAATAGCAGATCGGTATAGCGTTTTGACTTTTTGACGAGCAACTATCGACTTGACAGTATGTGCGCTTCAATATGTTCCTATAAACTTATGACACTCGACAAAACAGTCGTTGAACTAAAAGTTGTATATATGCGGTAGGCCATAAGGCGTATTTAGAGTCGTTTTTTGCAATGCATTTTGTTAACAAAACTATTTATTAAATAGTATCTATGCTTTAATCACCTTTTTTATATTATTTTATTAGCAACCAAAATTACTAATGACTGTTTATACTGGAGACTGATGGCACTTGGTGGAATCTACTACACATATTGAATAATGATAGCACTTGTACTTTTCCACACTACACTACAATAAGTGTGGAAAAGTACAAGTGATATCATTATTCAAAATTATTAATATTCCAGCCAAACAAAATAGCAACCAAATTGCTTGTGTTAGGAGTGGATTCTCGTCGGTAGTGTAATACCGAGGATTCAAACCCGGGACTTCTCGATCGTAAGGCCGACTTTTTAACCACTAAGCTACCGATGCTTCGACCTTATGTTGACAACTTGGACGATATGATGTCATTTACTACAGAATGTAAGGCTGTGGCTACACGTGCAGTAAAGCCCCCCCCCCCCCCACCTCCTCTATAGGCAACTCCTTGCTAACTCACGGGTTTCCTTCTTCCTACAGTCCAGGGTCCTTTAAGCAGGGCGTGATAAAGCATCTGATGAGGCCGTCAAGCTGAGTGCCACCATTGTTAACATGATAAGTTTATATAATGGTGGCCCTCCTTCCTGAGACTTTGCATTCAGCTTACCATCAGGCGAGGTGAAGTCAAATTGACATGTCCTATATATACCTATCTAAAAAAAAGGATGCAAGGCTGTGGCTACTCGTGCTGATAGGGGGGGGGGGGGGGGGGGGGTCCCTCTATTAGAAATTTTTACTGCACCCTTAAAGACCTCAAACATTCCTAAGACCCTATGCACTTTTACTCACTCGATATAACCGTAACAGCCTCTGTGGCATGGTGGTAGCTAACTCGATTACTACACTGGAGGTGCAGATTCGATATCTGATCAGTGCAAATATTTGTATGCATAAATACATATAAAAATATAAAATTCCTGTGCCTAAGAGCACATTAGTGCCGTCGGTCCCAGTTGTCATACCAACATCTAATGCACTCATTATGGATAGTTGGAGCCCTAAAGCGTCCAACTACTGGACTATCTGCAATACTTCTATATCGCCAATGATTTGTGAAGGTCACATGGCAGTCACTGCATAGAAAATATCGGAGTTCAGCTGATTCGAGGTAGGACGGGAAGAGGCGGAAACCGGACTTCGAGGTGAGGATAACACAATAATTAAGATGTTAACCTTAAGATTCTATAGATCCTTAAGGCTCCATACAACTTTAAGATCTCATACAACTGCCAATTTTTTTTTATGATATAGGAGGCAAACGAGCAGACGGATCGCCTGATTGTAAGCATGGACACCTGAAACACCAGAAGGGTTCTAAGTGCCTTGCCGACCTTTAAGGAGGGAGTACGCTCTCTACTTGAAGGTTTAAAGGTCGTATCGGTCCGGAAATACCGCAGGTGACAGTTCATTCCACAGTTTAGCTGTGTGAGGCAGGAAGTTGAGGACTGCCAACCATCCAAGTGGTGAGGATAAAAATGTTGTCGCGTAGGGCGATGGCGGAAAGATGCGGCAGGGATTAATCCGAACAATTCCTCAGAGCACTTCCCGTTGTACATGCGATAGAAAATGCACGGCGAAGCTACATCTGTACGCAGCGCTAAGGGGTCAAGCCGATCCGAAATACGGCAGTCGATAATTCGAGTCGCTCGTCGTTGGATACGGTCAAGAGGGGCAAGCTGGTACTGAGGTGCCCCTGCCCATAGATGAGAACAGTATTCCATGTAAAGGCGAACCTGTGCCTTATAGAAAAGATCTACTCCGTATGGTGTGAGTCGTTAATTGTATATTAATGAAAACATATTAAATTCAAACATGACACTCGAAAACTCGTTCATTATCAAAATTAATTTATTAATAAGTCGAAAATAACCATTTCACTTATCGATTAAATGACGTCAGAGGCTTGTGTATTCGCTGCCTAAGCACATCTCACATAAACTCTTACGAAATGTCCAGTCAGCACACAGTTTGAATTAAGAACGCGCGACAATAACACGTGCGGGACAATAAAATTAAAAACAAAAGATTTCAAATTTAGAATATTAACTTTTTTTTTGAAGTGGTATTTGTAATAAGAAGTGATTTTTGAATTTAATATTTCTGGTGTGGAAGTTACCTTTTTATTTCCTATGTAAGTACATACTTGATTTATTATTTATTTTGTACAGCTTATTATTTTTTTATTTTTTTTAGTTGATTTATTTCTAGAAATTATTATTTTCACAAACAAAAATATAAATTTAAAATATTTTGTGCTTAGTACATTACAAAATATTTTTACTTCTGATGCATAGTGATGCATCACAGCTATTCATAGGTATATAAATTATATAATCAATTAACCTATTGTATTCCACTGTTGGACATAGGCTTTCCTCAATGTGGGCCATTGTTCCCCATCCTCCGCCTTCCGCATCCAGTCTGTCCCAGCCATCTTTTTCAGATTGTCAGTCAGCCTACTTAAATACAAATAAATAAAATTGAAATTTCAAAATTATTAAAATAACAACTTTTCAACTAAATGAATTATAGTTAATTATGAACGAACGAAAGAAATAAACTTTTACTTTTAACTAAAACTATACTAAACCATTTTTTAAATTAATAGATATCAGTCATAATTAACAGGGTCTCCTTTTTTTTTTAAACTAGGTGATGAAGGGGTTGTCACTGGCAAAATAAACTAATTAGTATAATAAGGCCTAACAGCCTAAGTTAGGCCTTATCATATTTTCATGTTAGAAAAAGTTTAGAATGTTGCGGAAAGAAATTTATATCAAAATCCAAGTCCACGAGCGCTGTAGCGGGCATTATTAGAATATTATACCTAGTATTACCCATTATAAAATTTATCATAGTTGAATAAGATTTTAAAGCAATTAGTTGAAGATAGGAAAAAGTTAATGATCAAGACGGGACTTGAACTCTAGGGGACAGGTCGTGGGTTCAGATCCCGTCTTAAGCATTTTGAATAGTTAGCATGCTAATCCTATTTTTCTTTTTTTATATTATTTTTATCATTTCCGTCCTTTTCCGTCATAATCTTAGAATAAGAAGTACTTTATTTTTTTTTATCATACTTTATTATTATATACTCACAACATAAGTATATAATTATCAAATAAATATATGTTGTGACAGTATATAATTATTCATTATAAATAAACATTAAAATTGTAGTTTTTATAGTCTTGTCAAACCCACCACAGGAGCTTGTGACAAAAATATATATTATGTATAATGCTATATTCTAATTGTATATTAGTCGTGTCCGTACATACTACATAAAAACCGGTCAAGTGCGAGTCGAAATCGCAGTGAGACGCACAAAGGGTTCCGTATCAATAGCGCCCTTTACACGCATAATCTTGCGCGAGGGAAAACAGAATGCGCGTGTGATAGAGCGCGTTGCGAGACGGAGCTCGTTCTTTACAGGATTGCGCAGCGGAATGCACGAGGGAAAGAACACATGCTCAGCGCTTCTCTCTGAGCTATCCTGCACGCGCAATCGCCTCTTTTGTTCGCGACCTGGAATTCCTTGACAGCTCACGTGTTTCCCTCGTCCTACAGTCCCGGGTCCTTTAAGCGGGGCGTGAAAAAGCATCTAATGAGGCGTCAAGCTGAGTGCCACCATTGTTAATATGGCACGTGTATATAATGGTGGCCCTTCTTCCTGAGACTTTGCCTTCAACTTACCATCAGGCGAGGTTAAGTCAAATTGACAGGTCCAATATAAAAAAATCTAATATAGTCTAAACCATGCAAAAGATTTCTTCAAACGAACTTCAAAATATAATCGCGCAGTATGATACATACCAGCATTCAGTCACGCAATCCTGGACGCTCAAGCACGCGTGGTTGCGAGGCCGAGCAAAGGCGACTTATATCTGTTTTTGTCTAGCTATCACAATTTAACAAAATCGGCCCGATACGGCCATTTGCTCGAAAACACAGACTACTTAGGAATGTTAGGGATGAAAAAAAAAGACATTGATATGACATGGTATCGAGTTTTTTCTTATATTCGTAATCAGCGTCATCAATTAACGTGAAAAGACACGTAACTAAGAAAATGTCATTAAGGTCTGCAGTCGCTGTTTTAGTCTCTTTGTGATCCGATATCGGTCCAAAACCGTGGTGTTGCCTCCGATAACCGATATCGGGCCGGACAATGTGGAAGAGAGATATAATTATATCATACATTTGACTTCCTCCGATATCGGATGTCAGATATCGGATATTGGACGATGTGAAAATGCTCTAAAGAAAAATCGTGCCGAAATCCCTTCAGATATCCCCTGAGTTTCTTTGGACTGCATCCCAGCTTACCAACATGTGGTTTATGAGTTATGTTAGTAAATTAGGCAATTTCAGGATTCGAACTCGGAATCTCTCGATCTTAAGGTCTGCTTAACCACTAAGCTACCTATGAAACATTAATTCTAAGTCATTTATTAAGCCTTTGTCTAAGTCAGTTGGGGTCAGCTTTCCAGTCTGTGACGCAGCTGTGGACGCATATACGTTCATTACAGTGTACATTACTAACCTCTAATTCTAAGTAAATTGTATTTATTTGCTCCAATAATATTATATTGCCTTGACACACAACTCAAGGCATGAAAATCACGAGAAACAGGAAAATGGTACCTTAACCAGATGTGTACCACCTTGATTGATAGAGACTAGCTTTTAACCGCGACTCCACTCATGTGAAATATTGATCCATAGACCTTAGACTAAATATACACTATAGACAGAGTAAGTCATAGTTACCCATCTCATTCCCGTGGGTGTCGTAGAAGGGGACTAAGGGATAGAGCTGTTCTCTATCCGCCAGTAAACATACGTCCTATAACTAAGTGCCTGCTTGATGGCGATAGGCTCGGCAAAAGTTACATTATATATGATTTTATTCGATATCCGACAGCCGATATCGTAGGAATTCAAATGTATCCCGAGGCCCGATATCGGTTATCGTGGCCAACACAGTGGTTTTGGCCCGATATCGGATCACAAAGAGACTAAAACAGCAACTGCAAGCAATTTTCGTCCTTAATGACAATTTCTTAGATACGTGTCTTTTCGCCTTATTGATGTCGCTGATCACGAATATAAGAAAAAAACTCGATACCATGTCATGTCAATAAGGTCAAGAATTGCTTGCACTTTTTTTTTCATCCTTAGCATCCCTAACTAGTCTGTGCTTTCGAGCAAATGTTCATATCTGGCCGATTTTATCGGATAAATGTGAATCAGCACAAGGTATCGGCTATCGGTGTCCGACACCGTTATAGGATATCAGATAAATGTGAAAATGCTCTAAGCCTGCACTTGAACAGCGTCTGTCAACTAGCAGGTGCCTTACGTCAATCCGAACCATTGATATTTATCACCTATGAAGATCACAATGGCATCGTATTAGATTAATAAACCTGTCCTATTAACATATTAGTCAGCAGCCATAAATGCTAAACAATATGTAATTTGTTCATCCAACTACTTTTCAACTTTCATTGTTTTGTGATAAGTACTTTAAGCAAATAATTTATTAACAAATGGTTATCTATACATACATAATATATACGATATACACATATGAATAAAAATGGAGTATCTGTTTGTAATATTGAAATAACCGTTTTTTACTACAGGTATATGAATATAATACGTTACATACACCAAAATAACATATTTTTACAATTTTTATCTGTCTGACTGTCTGTTTATTCCGGCTAATCTCTGAAATGACTAGACCGATTTTGACGAGACTTCTATTGGCATGTAGCTAATGTAATAAGGAGTAATTAAGACTACTTTTATTTTAGAATAATTTAATGCTCAAGAGCGTTGACTCAACACTAAAGCGATAACTGACATCCATGCGGGCAGTCCCGCGGGCTTTTGTTATATAATTAAACTTGTGGTTACGGAGAAAGAATACAAGTATCACCACCCCATCTCATCCGAAGGGTGTCGTAAGAGACGACTGACGGAAACATACGCAGACGATATCACTGCGAGAGAAGAAACACTCGCAATAAAACCCTGTACCAACCCGTCTGGCCAGCGTGGAGACAGTAGGGCAGAGCGTCCCAACATTGGGAAAGGCCTATGTCCAGCAGTGGACCGTGATACACTGATTAAAACTGATAATGATGGCTGATGGATCATGGGATTCAGCAACAGTATAAGAATTATACTATACTAGCTTTTGCCCGCGGCTCCGCCCGCGCGGATGTCGGTTATCGCGACCAAACATAGCCTATGTCCTTTCTCAAGGTCTAATCTACCCCTATACCAAATTTCATCAAAATCGGTTCAGTGGTTTAGGCGTGAAAGCGTAACAGACAGACAGACAGAGTTACTTTCGCATTTATAATATTAGTATGGATTATCTGTGGCAAAAGTAACTATTGGCAGAGAGACACTTATAGTGGCGATATATCTTAGGCATGTTGCCAGACTATATAACACTGTTAATGAGGGTTTATACAGCGTAAAAACCAATTGCAAATTGTCTAACAATGGCCCTAATTCTGTAATGGCTTCATAATAAGTGATTTCAATTCGATCAGAAAAAATCAAATAATGTTTATCTTTTTTTTATGCAACTGAGGTGGCAGACACGGTCCACCTGATGGAAAGTGGTTACCGTGGTCTATGGACGTGTGCAACACCAGGGGAGTCACACTCCTACTGCCCAACCTGTAAACACGAGAGAGTCTCAGTGCTGTCAGTGTAGAAGACAAAGCAGGAATAGCCTTTGTTCTTACCACTGACAGCACAAAAACTCTCCAGTGAGCTCTGGCTACCCTACTCACCGCCGGGAACACAACACGAGGTTATTATGCCCGCGGTATTCTGTAGGGCAGAGATACTTCACCAGTGGGACTGCTCATCGCAATAGCCTAGTGGTATGGGTAATGGACTGCTGAGACGAGGTCTCGGGTTCGATCCCAGGTTTTCCATGGCACACACCAATGACTTTTCCATGCTTTTCGAAGTTATGTGTGTATTTATCGCAGGTTTATAATTGCCCAGTTAATGGCAATAGGCTCGCCACCTAATACATTGGGACCTAAAAACATAAACCGGCGAAATGTGGATGCTAGCACCTCTGCCCTTCGGGGATAAAGGCGTGAGTTCATGTTAATGGGACTGCTCAATTGGGACCTTCTTGTTCTACGTCCCTAATTTCTTCATACTACAATCTTGATATGTTTTTTTAATGTTTTATTTATCAGTTTACCGGTCGACGGCCGGACTATATAAATCTGTCAGTTAATCGCAATCAGTCCAAAATCGTCATCGAAACTGTAAGTGTGTGGGTTACACACTTACAGTTTCGATGACGATTTTGGACTGACTGACTGACTAATAATATCCCATAGTGTGTGGCCGCCGAAAACTTTTCAATATGGGAGTAGAAACAATTCGTAATAGTACTTAAAAGTCAATTGGAAACTTAATACCACACCATAAAGTTCTAGTGTTAGTGGAATGGTTCTGTGAAGGCTAAGCATTTCAGTGACCCATAATGGCTTAGGGGTGCTACGGAGTTTGAAAGCTGAGGCGGGTCAGCTGGTGTATTTATAAAAGGAAATATATCTGCATGCAGAAAATATAATAATCAGTAATTATCTTTATTAGCGTGTTAAACAGTTTACCTACATAAAACATCGCTCTCTACAACCATACCACAAACTAGTTAAGTTATGCCTACTTTGGGCATAGGTAGCATAATTTAGAACATTCTAGAATATTTATTCATTTATTTATCTCCACTTAATATACATTAAACCGCGAGCAATAATTTGCTGTATCACATGTTACGCTGTAATGGTTGACAACCCTAATTTATTGGTAAACGACTAGTCATTAACAGGTTAAATATAACAGGTTTTTCTGGTTTTAAAATAAAAGTAAATCACAGATATGTATTGATACCTTCACACAATTAATTGAACTTGTAATATGCGCCTTATATTGAGAATAGGCGTGTTCAAGACATAAAATACTAGTTTTTGCATTAGATACTTAGTCTTGTAGATAAAGTCACGATCTGAAGGTAAATTATCCTTACACGGTGGGCCTGGTGGAAAGTAGTTACCGTGGCCTCAGGATATGCGCAGTGCAACATCGAGGATCTCACACTCCCGTTGCCGACCCAGTAGGAACTTTCTAACGCCCTTCTTGAAGAACCTTTTTCTGTTCTTCCCATGTTCAAAATTTAGTTCCGTATTCTAAAATGGTACTTCATTCTGTATATCAATTTATGTGAAGATTAATTGTATAGACAATCAGTCAACTATGGCAATCGCTCCTCAAATTAATCGTATCAAATTAAATTAAGGACTGAGTGTCATTCTACAATACCAGCATCAGATGAGATCTACTCTAAATCTCTCAAATGTCAGAAAGGAAGACGATTTCAGTTAAAATCCAATTTTATTAGGCCAGTATTATATATTTACAAGAATGCCACTCGGCTGAACCTCGATTTATCCGGGAAAAGATTGCATACATATATTGACAACTTCGAAAGGTTGTCTGGCAAATTGTGTGTACAATTTTTATTCAGATAAATCGCGATTCAGCTGAGTGGCATTTTAGAATATATGCCTTATTATAGCTTATTATTTTTAGCACGATCTAATGTTACAAACAATCTCTATGTCAATGTTCTTTCTTGAAAATTTTCAAGAGAATAAAGTTTTTGACATGTAATTTTGACACGTCGGAATTGAATTTTGAACATATTTTTATTACGAGAGAATGGTCTACTGGTAGATAAAATGACTATCTGTTTTTAAATTCTGAAGAAATTAGAAATTAGATAAAGTAATATGACATCATTATTACCCAATAATATGGCAACTGTTAGTGGTTGGATGGATGATAAGAACTAAATAAAATTGATAAAGTATAATTACGAATGTCATTTATCTCACTTTTACTATTTCTTCTATAAATTATAATACTAATTTAACAATATTAGTAGGTAGTAAGTAAATTAACAATTAGTTGAGTACAGTACAGTCTGTGGAGATGTTAAACGATTTTGAACCTAAAATTTTATTAGCGATTCGATTAAGATAGGAAAAGTGAATGCTTATGTGGGACTCGAACCCATGATCTTTCCCTTACAGGTGGAATGCTCTGACCAATGAGCCACCGAGCCACACCTGAAGCTATCCCAATTCTCCTATACTACCGTCTTAGGGCGACGGTGGGAGCCATCTACCGACATTCATACGAAATATCGGAAACAATGAATGATGTTGCAATCATTTTTAAACATTGTTTTTTGACTCAGTGGCTCAGTGGTCAGAGCATTCCCCCTGTAAGGGAAAGATCGTGGGTTCGAGTCCCTCCTAAGCATTCACTTTTTCCTATCTTAATCGATTTGAAAAGTCAGCATAGTAAATGCTTGAAACTTTCATTCAATTATTAGCGATTGATGTAAAAACTAAATTTTGATGCGGTTTATCGATGTTTTCCACACATCCCTATACAGTATTATGTTATGTATTTCAGCCAGATTCTTTCAGCCGTTAGACCGTGATTGAATAACAAAAATCTTCACGAACATCACATTTACAATATTAGTAGGATTGATCTCGCTCAATACCTGACCAATCTAGTGAGTTTAGCCCTAAAATTTGGTGACGCGGTTGAGCAACGGATCAAACACAAATTAACATATCGAACTCATATCCGCCATTTGTAAGGTGAAGGTCACCGCTTAGCTCCGATGTTGACAAAGTCATTGAGTACGTACATTAGTATATTCGGCGTCGATTCTCGGGTTAGGTAGAGTGTTTTTTTCTAAATTTTATTGAATTACGACATTGGTGTCTCGTTAAAGCGTTCGACTGTGAAGTTTGTGGTATCTGGTTCAATTCCTGATCAAGGGCCTTCTTTTACCACTTAAGAGGCAGACAAGCAAGCGGCCCACCCGATTGGAAGTAGTTACCGTGGCCTATGGACATGTGCAACACCGGGGGAGTCACACTCGTGCTGCCGACCCTGTAGGCACAGAGAGTTTCTGTGCTGTCAGTGTGGAAGACATAGCAAACAAAGCGTTTTTTCTTCCCACTGATAGCACACGAACACTCCAGTGAGCTGTTCACCGCCGGGAACACAACACGAGGTTATTATAGCCGCGGTATTCTGTAAGGCGGAGGTATTTCCCCGGTCGGACTACTCAATTCAACGCTGGAGATGGAAATACCTAAACATCCGAACACATTTCAAACTTTCTTATAGTATTAGTATGTAGTTACAACATTCATAATATTTTTTGGGCACCAACCCTAAAACTCAAGCGGATATATGACACAACCTAGGTGTTTACCTAACCGATATTAAGACAACTTTGCATAGTAATTACCAAAAGGTGTATTTAGCCCCAATAGGGGCCGTAAAGGTTCAAATATAAGTAGATATAATATTTACAGTGTTTTCAACGCACTAGGCGGTTCCCGCTGCGTTACCAATAGTCTCTCGCTCACTCGGCATTCAATCAAAGAATCAAAGAATCAATTTCGTTTATTCAGTTTAGGCACATAAAGAGCACATATGAACATCAAAATTTTACAGTCATGTCAAGAAATTACTAATATATAATATTAAATTAAGTAAATAAATCATTTGAAAATGATTCTTTCGCTGGTTCGGTAAGTTGCTTCTACTGAGAAGAGACCAGCAAGAAACTCAGTGAACAATATTAGTTTCTTTTTTAAACAATTTGGATTTTTTTAAATATATTTATATTGTGCGAGCAAGCAAAAAGATTAGGATGACCATGCATTTTTATCATTGAGGTATTCGTTTACTTTGTAATATCCTTTTTTTCATTAAAGACTTTTTTACTTCGATTTTAAAATATTTAGTGGCATGTCAACCAAATCTTGAGGAATTTTATTCTCTTTATTTTAACTCTCTTGCCACAAGGACATTATAGTTTGTAACAGTAAAAAGAATAGTATAGAAAAAACTGTAAACTGTGTTATTTGTGTAAAAACTGTTTGTATGTTGTGAAAAAATACGTCATTGAATGTACGCTGTCTCGCTATCATTTCATCAACCCAAGCCCAAGCCCCACTGAGCTACGTCAAAAGTTTGATTTTCTCTGAATACCTTCTGCTATACTGTTGATTGATGGCACTTGGTGGAACTTGCTACACATCTTCAATGAAAACACTTGTACTATTCCACATTATTTATTAAATTCCTGACCAGTTTCGCCTTACAGCATTATCAAAGGTTGATACATGCTTTTTTATTTTTCAAAAAACATGTAAGTATCAACCTTTGATGATTTTCCCAAAAAACATGTATCAACCTTTGATAATGCCGTAAGGCGAAACCGGTCAGGAATTTAATAAATAATGTGGAATAGTACAAGTCTATCATTGAAGATGTTGAGCATTTCCAATGAAAACACTTTCGTTTTAAGATCATTTTGAGATTTTGACGTCAAGATCGATCTGACGCTGAGTAAAGAGGCCTCTGTGACCTGGCTGTAGTGAACGGTGCCGCTACGCAGGAGACGCGGGCTTTATCGCCGCTGAGTGCAAATATTTGTATGCATAAATATGGGTATTTGCTTCAATGAAAATACTTGTACTATTCCACATAATTTTTTAATATCCTGACCGGACCTGACCTTTTTTTAAAAGAAAAGCCTATATCAACCTTTGAAAATGCCGTAAGGCGAAACCGGTCAGGATATTAATAAATAATGTGGAATAGTACAAGTCTTTTCATTGAAGATGTGTAGCAAGTTCCACCAAGTGCCATCAATCAGCTGTATAAGCAGTATGGGTATTTGCATTGGTCTGGTCGAGCCTAGAGGAGCAGGTTAAGCCGCCGGTCCCGGTTGCCCTACGAACATATATATGGTAGTCGACCTCATCAAGGTCGCCGGGAAGCGCTAGATGCGGGTTACTTTAGATAGGTGTACAATATGGTAAAAAAAAAATGATATAGAATCAGTCGTTGCCCGCGGCTACGCCCGCGTGAATGTCGCTTATCGTGTAGTTCTCAAGCTCTAATTCACCTCTGTACCAAATTACATCAGGTTATCTTCAAAAATTACAAACATTCATCCCCTATTCTTCCCCCCCTCCCTTAACCCCTATTATTGCCTATGTCCGGTTCTAAGCTTAATCCATCCCTGTACCAATTATCAACCATTTGAACGTAATTTTTTTGTATTAAAATAATTTGTAGCTTCCTCCTCGACCGCTAACCGCTAAGTCCTGGCGCTTGCGCGATGCACAGCACCGTGGCTTAGCAACAGAAATAACTAAACTGTCACTTCTCTGTATATGCCGGCCGGATTTATTGACATTAATGATCACTGTCCCGTTCCCTTGAGTAGTAGCTTGATGATATTTAGCCTATGTGTTATTCTTATGTATAAGCTATATTATTGTAAAGTTTCATTAAAATCCATTCAGTTGTTTTTATGTGAAAGAGTAACAAACATCCATCCATTCATCCATACTCAAAAATTTTCGCATTTATAATATAAGTAGGATGTAGGGTACTCTTACATACATTAAAATTACAACAACTTCGCAATTTATAGTTACACAAATTGTCTGAAACACTATAGTAGGTTATAATCTGTAGAATATGCCGCACCTTTTTCTTAAATAAAACAAAAATTTTCCTCATTGAGTATACATTTGGGCACGTTTTGTACAATTTGGGTCTCATACAAAAACATACACATCAATCAGAAGCTCTATGAAGGATATCGGAGCGTCGTTTGATGATGAGCGTCGGAGAGCTTTGTTCCAAGCTGTCTGCTCATAGAATAGTATAGGTAAGACCCACTTGCCAACTCACCGACGCGGGATATAACCCGACCCCACCAGGCGAGGCCGCGGTGGCAGCCAATGTCCGCCGGCAACCCTGGGGTTATCCTTTCGAGGGCTTACCCGGGGTGCCCGGCAATGGACACTTGGGAAGGACACAGTGTGGTTTTAATCGGTCCGCTTCCGACACGCCACACACGGTTTCCACACGTTAAAAAAAAGACCTAATGTTTTTATGAAAACGTGGACATGAGTTTTGTTAAGACGCACACTCACTATCAGTTTACCGGACGACGGCCGGACGATATAAATCTGTCAGTTAATCGCAATAACCCACACACTCACAGTTTCGTTAACGATTTTGGACCGACAACTAATACAATCCGATAGTGTGTGCCCGCCGAACGATTCCGGACAGTCCTAGGCCGTACAGTCTTAAGCCGGACAGTCCTAGGCCATGAGGGCGAACGAGCACACACCGCTAAGCGATCGTAAGGCGAGAAACTGTCGACTCACAACTGCTAGTGTGTGGTCGCAAAACTGACAACAGGGAATTGCAGGCAGGATAAAAAAGGCTTTAGTTTATGGGCGCTATCGGCTTAGGACTGCAGGCCGCCGGACAGATCAGAAACTGTAGGCGGACTGCAGGTGGACTGTTAGTGAGTAGGCGCCTTTAAGTATGTGAATTTATAGATGGCCGGACTTATAGCAAAAAAAAATCGGCAGTAAATTCCATATTAACAACATTCCTTATAACTATCAAATGAATTTATTAACCGCACGTGAGATAACGCTTGACAAAACCCAATTTATAAACACGTTGTTTAGTATAACTGGTCTACTAATTAGGCGTTGGAAATACCAGTTATGTCCTTATGGTTTTATGTGATGTGTTATCAATACAATTATGTATTGAAAAGCAGGTGGACCGGAACTGACGGATGAAGGTCAGGTTACTACCTCTGTTTCATCCTAGCGTTAATCCCAGTCGCATCTGAAGATTTCAACTTGTAGTCTGGGGTCCCTTTTACCAGCTCAACTGCGGATTGGGCTGAACTTCGATATTTTCCGTGAAGCAACTGCCATCTGACCTCCACAACCCAAAGACGATATCGTTAAGTATTGTAGTTAGATCTGTTGTTGGATTTTTAAGGGCTCGAACTACCCGCACTGACTGCTGAACGCACGACGTCATTTCCGTCCAATTGAGCAGTCCGACTGGGCAAGCACCTCCGCCCTACAAAAGACCGCGGCCTTAATAACCTCGTGTTGTGTTTCCGGCGGTGAATAGCGTAGCCAGAGCCCACTGGAGAGTTTTTGTGCTGTCAGTGGGAAGACCAAAAGCTATTTCTGCTTTGTCTTCTTTCTTCTGTACTGACGGCACAGAAACTCTCTGAGTTTACGGGGTCGGTCGTACAAGTGTGTCCCCTGGTGTTGCACACGTCCATAGGCCACAGTAACCACTTTCCACCACAGGTTAGTCTACAACATCAGTGCAAGTGGTGTAAAAAAATAGTTGCAAACAAACAAAAAATTACTATTACAGCTATCAGTATATTTACCCTTCATTGTAAATAATAATGCATATGACCATGATAGTTTAAAAACAAACAATTATTTTCATCGAATTAAAAATAAAAATAGATTATTATATTATCGATTCGACACGTAGATAATAATGTATATTTATGTTGTACATATCTATTGTTTTAAATCATTTAAAAAAGACTGATATTATCAATTCGATGCGTTTTTTTCTTTATGTATTTATGTATAAGAATATTAGTTTAAAGTAGAATATTTAAAAGTTATTAAATAATTTAAAAAAATTAAAATATTGCCGTGTTGGTTTCTGGTGGCGTAGAAGTTTAGGTTTTTTTTATACCATTTGGGTGGCAGACAAGCACACGGCCCACCTAATGGAAAGTGGTTACCGTGGCCTATGGACGTGTGCAACACCAGGGGAGTCACACTCGTGCTGCCGACCCTGTAAGAACAGAGAGTTTCTGTGCCGTCAGTGTAGAAGACAAAGTAGGACAAGCCTTTGGTCTTCCGACTGACAGCACAAAAACTCTCCAGTGAGCTCTGGGTACCCTACCTACCTATATTATTCCTTTATGTTACTATGTGTATGTCAGCGAGCGAGAAAGACTCGCGGACATCGCTGGCCGCGTTCGAAGGCGGCTCGGGCGTCGGAGGGCGCAAACCGACCTCCGCCCCCCATGAGCACGGGCCTGAGGGTGACGGGTGGAGCCGCTCGTCACCCTAGCAGAAGCAGGCCACGGCGGCGGCGCACGTCGTAGGACGATGCGCGCCCCCCCATACCGGGGGCGAGTCGGGGACCGCGTGGTCCCCCCTCCCGAGGAGGGCCAGACCGAGAGGAATGGCCCTGGGTCAGCCGGGGTGCGAGGGATATGTCAAAAGACAACCTCACCTCCGGCCTAGCACATCGACCCACAGACGGCTAGCTGTTATGTCGGTTCGAGTCCGACATAACCTCCCCCTTCGGCTCCGAAGGGGGGGGGGGGGGGTATAAGTGGGGATTTCCCGCACCTAAAAAAAAAAAATGGCGATAGGATATCGAGCGAGGCCTATGGGCAAGCTAAGTCTTTGTTTGGTACAGGAGAGTTTACTGCGAAGATCGGCTATGTAAGCCATCTTCGAGCGCATCAGCGCCGAGCCGACTAGGAGTCGAAGTGGTCGCAATAGCCGAAATCGGTCGGAGGCATCACTCACTCATTCATACACTCACTCACTCACACACGATAGGCTAATCGATTGATTCAAATATCTCTTTATATTTTGCATTGCATATAGTGAATCTATGAAACAACATGCTTTAGGAATAACCAGTTGCAATTACAGAAAATAAATTACACATTTAGTTTTAGCAACCGACAGTTTAGCCATTCTAAACTATAAATTATACTAAACGTGTACTCCATTTGGTTAGGTAACTAAACGTAAGCCATTTTGTTCAAATTTTAAGCATTTTTCATGCTAATTATTCAAATCGATTGAAATAGAAAAATTTAATCGGTCTCGGCGGGGTTCGAACCCGCGATCTTTGCCTTACAGGGGCAATGCTTTGACCACTAAGCTACCAGACCTCACCCGAACCAATCCAAATTTCTCCTTTTAAATCCGTCTTTGAGGCCACGTTGGAGCATCTACCGATATTCTTACGAACTATCGGAACCAATGAATATTTTTTTAATCATTTTTAAATATTGATTTTTAACTACTCCGCCCATGCAATTTGAATTAAATTTTTAAACAATTTCATGCTAAATATGCAAATCGATTTAAATAAAATAAAAAGACGGGTTGCACTCCGGCAGTGCCAGCAGAAGTGAAAACTTTTTCTTTCTTTGTTTCTTGGTTATATACAGAGAAAAAGATAAAAAGAACATACCATACCATACCTATAATATAGCGCCAATCATAGAACCTATCACTTATTTCCTGCAAATTTTCTGTCAGAATAAATTAATAAATTACAAACAGAGAAAATAATCACAAAAAGTGTCAGAAGCCCAGGTTCGAACCCGGTACTATCTGAAACCATAAGTACTTACAGTCGAAGCGCTCACTGTTAAGCTACGAGGCTTCTTACCGTATCTCGCAAAATAAACAGTCTATATAATGTTGTATGACGTCAGTCGTCGGTTACGGTTCAAAGGTCAAGTGATCCTGACGCGTGAGTTTAACAATTTTTACCCATCCAACGCCGCTAAAGAAGTTTTCACTTCACAAATTGAATCGGCCTAGGCGGGGTTTGAACCCGCGATCTTTGCCTTACAAGGGCAATGCTTTGACCACTAAGATCACGGGTTCAAACCCCGCCTAGGCCGATTCAATTTTTTCTATTCAAATCGAAATGTTAACATTATTTTCATACAACTGCCAACTAGGCAGATAAGCACACGGGGCACCTAATGGAAAATGTTTACCGTGGCCAATGGACGTGTGCAACACCAGGGGAGTCACATTTGTGCTGCCGACCCTGTGAGAACAGAGAGTTTATGTGTGGTCGGTGTAGAAGACAAAGCAGGAATAGCCTTTGATCTTCCCACTGATAGCACAAAAAATCTCCAGTGAGCTCTGGCTACCCTACTCACCGCCGGGAACACAACACGAGGTTTTTATATCTTAATGGTTATCATGATTGGAATTATGTAAAATATTTAACTTTGATCTTGTACAATGTGGTTCCTATTAGAACTGGACATTGTTAGAATTTGAACTATTGACATATTATTTTGACTGCACGAAAACCTGTTATGCTACATTGTTGACATTTGTACAATTTTTATTTTATGTGTGAAAGATTGCAGATGTTTTTCGGACGAGGAAGTTAAATGGTAAACTTGCTGTAATATAATATATGACGTGTAATGATTATCCTTATGAATAAATGAGTTATGAATTATGGCCGCGGTATTCTGTAGGGCGCTGGCTACCCTACTCACCGCCGGGAACACAACACGAGGTTATTATGGCCGCGGTATTCTGTACGGGGGAGGTACATCCCCAGTCGGACTGCTCAATGGGACGGGAATACCGTCGTGTCCTAGCTCCCTTACTTCTTCATACTACAATCTTGATATGTTTTTTTAATGTTTTCTTTAATGATGTTAATAAGATCGAAACAAGCTTTATAGCAGGCGGTACCCATTAATTTTCATCTGGTTTAAGATTTGTAAGTGTGATGCCCCTTCTGCTCCACAGGGGGGGGGGGGGCTCTGGAGCAGAAGGGGGAGCTTATGTCGGACTGGAACCGACTAACTAAACCGACTCGTTGTGCTAGGCCGAAGGTGAGGTTGTCTCGCGACATATCCCTCGCACCCCGGCTGACCCAGGGCCATTCCTCTCGGTCTGGTCCCGGGGAGGGGGGACCGTGCTGTCCCCGACTCGCCCCCTTGGCAGTCAGGTAAAAACGCAGTTTATTAATGTGTATGTTAAAAAAAAACTCGTTTTTAAAGATTAACAACCGAAATCGAACCACTAGTTAGACTGTTAGCCCAGTTTATTTGTTTAAAACTTATATCTTTTTATACAAAACACCATAACATTGTTTACCTTTGCTTAAGTACCTAAGCAAATGGCGTACACTAATAAAAACTGTAATAAAAATACTTTAAAACATGTACTTCTAAAATGGCCTCTAAGTATAGCTAGATTTCTTAACAGTGGATTTTTTATACCATTTAGTTGACAGTCAAGTACACGGCCCACCTGATGGGACGTGGTTAGTATGACCTATGGATGGTTGCAACTCTAGGTGTATTACACTCGCGCTGCCGGCGTTATAAAAAAAATTTAATACCCTTTTTAATTTACTGAGACTTTGCCTCCAGTATAACACCAGGCGAGGTGACTTCATGTTAATATAAAAAAAAACACACAACTAATACAAATATTTTTATTGACCGGGAATCAAACCTGTGACCTCTGATTTATATATCGAACGTTCTAGCACGTTCAACAATATGTTATGACACTATGGATTTCACCTTAAAACTGTAATCTTAACCTTGTCTACTTAAGTGCGGGTTAAGTTATTTTTGACAAATATTACACAACCTACAAGTTCAACCGATGTTCATAGAGAATTGAGGAAATGTCCATATTTAAGTCAAGTGTTAGCTTAAGTTCTATGACCATTTTAAGCCTACTATAGCTACAAACAAGGTCTTCTAAAACAATCTAAAATGATCCTTTAAGTATATTAGTAAATGCAGTTACTAGTATCCCACCTAACCACTCCATTTAGGCATCGATAGCTTAGTGTTTAAGAATTCAGCCTTACGATCGAGAGGGCCCGGGTTTGAATTCTGGCCATTACTCCGCCTACGTGAACCCACGTCTAGCAAGAGCAATTTAGCTTAGTTGGAGGGGCTAGAGGGAATATTAGTAATTTCGATAAGCGTATATTAAAAAAAATATCGGCTGTTTATTGGTTTATTTCAACCCGGGAGCTCCCAATCAGAAGGTAGATTCTGACACTTCTTAGATAATACTAAGATAAGACATTTCACAATACATTCGTAATTGTACATGGAAACAACTTTACCAATACAATTCTATCTCTACAAAGAGTTTGTTTGTTTGAACGCACTAATCTCAGGAACCACAGGTTCAAATTGAAAAAATATTTTCATGTTGAATTGCTAGTTTATCGAGGCAGGTTATAGTGTATAATTCATCACGCTATTACTCAAAGGAGCGGAGTAGTAGTTATAAATGTCAAAAACTTTTCTTTATAAGTTTCACTTCTTCGCAGTAGTAAAGAATAAGGGCCACATATTCTCTTTTTGTGGGTGTTGTGGAGGGCTTCTCCATCCAACAGTAAACATACAGCTATGATAAAGTGTCCGATAGACAGCAATAAGCTCGGCCCTTATTCGAATTTTTTTTTTTTTAAAGAATATTAGCAACGGAAATTATCGAAATTACTAATATTCCCTCTAACCCCTCCAACTAAGCTAAATTGCTTGTGCTAGGAGTGGGTTCACTTCGGCAGTCTAATGGCCAGTAGTCTTGTGCCTAATCGGACATCTTTCGGTACACACCGTACTAGTACAATTCGTACTTTAGTACAGCATATACTATTTAGATGTTCCTTCACATCTAACAGGTTTAGGACTGTCACTCTAGAAATTCATGACGAATTTATGCAAAATGAAGTTATAACCTTAGTTTTGAATTTTGATCAATGTAATTATCGTAAATTCACAATATGCATTAGATATTACTATTCTTTAATTTCTCGTACTGAATTATAAATCTGATAGGTATATATAGGAAAAATTGCATAAATATATATCTAATCCTTCCTAATTGCTTATTTATCTATTAACAGAATTTAAGGTAATTAAATAGATATTTTTGGTAGAATGTTGTCTAATTAAAAACGATTTTCAATAGCCTATAGTAAGTACTACACATTCACATTCCGCACTTCACTAAACGGGCTATCGCTGTCGCACTACCAAACAACAAATTAACCAATAGACGTCTGACTGTCCGAATAATACCAAATGTCCGATTAACAGCTGTAGTTGAGTAATGTTGCTTTTAGTACAGTGCTAAGTTACGTTACCTAATAGTAAATCGGACGCGTACTAACCAACACTAATGGAAAGGATTCGAACCCGGTACCTCTCGATCGTAAGGCCGATCCCTTAACCACTAAGCTACTAACGCCTCATTCTTCTGCATTATTCAAAGTCAAAGTCTAAAAATTTTATTCAATTTAGAACAACATGGTTGTTCCTTATTGACGTCAATTTTCTGATCCACTTTCTCTATTCCAGACCATGACCGTCGAAGCGATGACGGACACCCAACTCTTCGACCCGAAGCAGGGTGGAGACATCACGTATAAGGATATGGTGGAAGATGCGAAGCCGGTGGGAGAGTCCCAGATACAGAAGCTGTTCTCAGGGTCTACCGTGCTGCTGACAGGGGGAACTGGGTTCCTGGGGAAACTTGTGGTGGAGAAGCTTTTGAGGTGAGTTTTTAACACGCTTTTTTACTCGACTAAGGCAGAGCCAAGGGAGGGTTATGATTTTGACAGGTTCCTCAAGTACTTAAATAAATTTATTACGGCTGTACTCACGTAATTGGTCTGGATACGCCCGACTAGTTTCGGACCCAACCAGTCAGTCAGAGTTTATATCCTTAAGTACTTATTAAAACTGAACAAATGTGGTATCATTAGAAGCGTCTTGATTGCCCGACCCAACGTTTCGACTCCAAAAGGCTCAAAAACGTAGCTACCAGTTAAATTTGTAAATTTTTCGCAGTTTGAGAATCACCGCTGATGCAGATGATGCATGTTTGATATCGAAAGAAATGGCGAAATTAGCACATTTCAAATATCTATTACCTATTATCTTTTGCTCGCCTCCAAATATTTTTTTTAATTTATTAACATATACAGTTGAGTTTAAATTAGCACTTATAAGCCAAAAAAACCCCCACTACAGAAAAATCCTTCTATAAAAAGTACTTTTTAAAGAAAGAATATCAAGCATATTCATGGTCGTCGGCCACTTTTAACCCAACCACGGTGGAGTGTTATAATTTTGACCGGCTTTGTAATCCATACTAATTTTGAAAATGGGAAGGTATATATGTGTGTCTGTTTGTCAGTCTTTCACGCGTAAACCACAAAACCGATTTTGATGAAAATTGGTATAGGGGGTAGATAAGACCTTGAGAAAGGATATAGGCTATGTATGGTTGCGATAACCGACATCCAGAGAGCCGCGAGCAAAAGCTAATTCAATTATGTATGTAGTGTATTTTATACAAAAAAAGTTTTTTTTTATATAGGACACGTCAATTTGACTTCGCCTCGCCTGATGGTAAGCTGAAGGCAAAGTCTCAGGAAAGAGGGCCACCATTATATACACGTGCCATATTAATAATGATGGCTCTCAGCTTGACAGCCTAATCAGATGCTTTTTCACACCCCGCTTAAAGGACCCGGGACTGTAGGAAGAGGGAAACACGTGAGCTGGTAAGGAATTCCAGGTCTTGGCAGCTCACGTGTTTCCTTCTTCCTTCAGTCCCGGGTCCTTTAAACGGTCTGTGAAAATCATCTGATGAGGCCGTCAAGCTGAGGGACACCATTGTTACATGGTATATGTCTATAAAGATGACCCTCTTTCCCGAGACTTTTCCTCCAGCTTATCAATAAACGAGTTGAAGTCAAATTGACGTGTCGCACATATAAAAAGACGCATCAAGTTTGTTTACCTTTACTTAAGTACTTAACCGAACTGTGTATGTACAAGTTACATCATAATACTGTTCTAGAATATATCAAATTACACCACTATGTACGTCCATGTGTGTTGCAACGGAGTAGTTATTATGACCACATAGTCGTAATTATGATAATATATCACGATACTATCACTATCGAGATATAAAAGATAGTATTATCTATTATTGCATGTCTAAATATCTTCCATTATAATGAAAGTATGAAGTAACAAGGCTTTCCTAATCTTTTTGCTTGCTCGCACAATGTAAATCTATTTAAAAAAAAAACGAAATTGTTTTAAAAAAGAAACGATAATATTGTTCACTAAGTTTGTTGCTGGTCTCCTCTCAGTAGAACCAATTTACTGAACCAGCGAAAGAATCATTTTCAAATGATTTATTTACTTTATTTAATTTTATATTAGTAATTTCTTCAACGCCTGTGGTGTGGCCCTAGAATAGCACCACCCCATCTCCTCCCGTGGGTGTCGTAAGAGGCGACTAAGGGATTCAAATACCGGAGGATGGGCAGCAGCATCTTTCCGCGTACTAGCCACCAAACTGCGATCGCCAACCCGCCTGCCAAGCGTGGCGATTACGGCATAACCCCCCATGATGAGGAAACATAAGAAACGGCCCCTAGTCCCCGGCGGCCCCGCTATTCCTGGCTATGGTAGCGGCCATGGTAACGGCGGGGCAAGGGGTGCGAAGAATCCCCGGCAGATGCCAGGCTACCAACCCCGACGACCTTTGGCCCTGGCAACGTACAACACGCTCACACTGCGAACCGACGAGAAGCTCGCTGAACTCGAGGAAGAATTGAGCAGGTTAAGGTGGGATATCGTAGGATTGTGTGAAGTCCGGAGAGAGGGGCAGGACACCATGATCCTCAAATCCGGTAACCTGCTCTATTTCCGGGAGGGCGACATACTGTCCCAGGGTGGTGTCGGGTTTATCGTCCACAGGTCCCTTGTCAACAACGTGGTCCAGATCGAGAGTGTTTCGACGAGGGTAGCGTACCTTATACTCAGAATCACCAAACGGTATTCGCTGAAGGTCATACAGGTACACGCACCGACCTCGAAACACCCCGACGACGAGGTGGAGACTATGTATGAGGATATCTCTAAAGCCATGCATAGCTCCCGAACACACTATACCGTTGTGATGGGGGACTTTAACGCGAAACTGGGCAAACGAAGCGACAATGAGCTGAGAGTGGGGCAATTTGGATATGGAAAGAGGAATGCACGTGGCCATCTGCTGGCCGGCTTCATGGAGAAGGAGGGCCTTTTTATGATGAACTCCTTCTTCAGAAAGCCGGAACAGCGTAAGTGGACATGGCTACACCCTAACGGTGTCACAAAAAATGAGATTGATTTCATCTTGTCGACAAAGAGGCACATATTCAATGATGTCTCCGTGATCAATTCAGTAAAAACAGGAAGCGATCACCGGATGGTAAGAGGCACATTGAATCTTAGAACAAAGCTCGAAAGATGTCGACTGATGAAGTCTACGCTCCGATCAGCACCTATCCAGTTCCAGAACCCTGAGCACTTTCAGCTCGAGTTGCAGAATCGCTTCGAATGCCTGGGAGATTGCGAAAATGTGGATGATTACAATGACAGATTTGTGGAAATTGTCCAAACGACTGGGTCTAAGATCTTCAAAGCCCGTCGTTCAAAAGGAACCAAAAAGATTTCGGACCTCACCAACAAACTCATGGAACAAAGACGAAATTTGGTTCTGCAGTCCTCTGAAGATGCTACTCAGTATCGGCGTTTAAACAGACAGATCTCCAAGTCCTTGACTCGCGACCTACGCCAATTTAATACGACTCGTATTAAGGAGGCGATTGAGAGCAACAAAGGCTCAAAGGTTTTCGCAAGGGATCTGTCTGTTGGTCAAAGCCAACTGAATAAGCTGAAGGCGGAGGATGGCAGAATTATTTCGTCAAAGCCGGAGCTGTTGGAAGAGGTCGAGAAGTTCTACGGACAATTATACACGAGTGTACGGCAATCTGTTAATAATCTGGCCAAAGACCCAAGAGCCAGATTGACCCGACACTATACCGAGGATATCCCGGACGTCAGCCTGTACGAGATTAGAATGGCTCTCAAACAGCTAAAGAACAATAAGGCACCGGGTGATGATGGGATCACGGCTGAGCTTCTAAAAGCTGGTGGAACACCGATACTTAAAGCTCTTCAGAAGCTATTTGATTCCGTCATACTCGAGGGACGAACGCCTAAGGCATGGCACAGAAGTGTGGTGGTACTCTTCTTCAAAAAAGGTGATAAAACCTTGTTGAAGAATTATAGACCCATCTCGCTTCTGAGCCATGTCTACAAGTTGTTTTCGAGAGTCATTACGAATCGTCTCGCTCGCAGGTTCGACGACTTCCAGCCTCCCGAACAAGCCGGTTTCCGAAAAGGCTTTAGCACCATAGACCACATACATACGCTGCGACAGATTATACAGAAGACTGAGGAGTATAATCAGCCACTCTGCTTGGCGTTTGTGGACTATGAGAAAGCCTTCGATTCGATCGAGACCTGGGCTGTGCTACAGTCTCTCCAACGGTGCCAAATTGACTATCGATATATCGAAGCGCTGAAGTGTTTGTACGAAAACGCCACCATGTCAGTCCGCCTCCAGGATCAAAGCTCAAAACCTATCCAGTTGCAGCGAGGGGTGAGACAGGGAGACGTTATATCTCCGAAACTGTTCACCGCCGGCCTGGAAGATGTTTTCAAGCTCCTGGACTGGAGAAGACTCGGCATCAATATCAACGGCGAGTACATCACTCACCTTCGATTCGCTGACGATATCGTAGTCATGGCTGAGACCTTGGAAGACCTAGGCACAATGCTCGAAGACCTCAGTAGAGCCTCCCAACAAGTGGGCCTCAAAATGAACATGGACAAGACGAAAATTATGTCAAATGTCCATGTCGCACCCACTTCTTCTTTAAAGGTTGGAGACTCTACACTCGAAGTTGTCGACGAATATGTTTACCTGGGACAGACAGTCCAGTTAGGCAGGTCCAACTTTGAGAAAGAGGTCAATCGTCGAATCCAACTCGGCTGGGCAGCGTTCGGGAAGCTTCGTAATATCTTCTCGTCCAAAATACCGCAGTGTCTCAAGACGAAAGTCTACGATCAGTGTGTGTTGCCAGCGATGACCTACGGAAGTGAGACTTGGTCCCTTACTATGGGCCTCATAAGAAGGCTCAAGGTCACCCAAAGGGCGATGGAGCGTGCTATGCTCGGAGTTTCCCTGCGTGATCGAATCAGAAATGAGGAGATCCGCAGGAGAACTAAAGTAACCGACATAGCACACAGAATCGCCAAACTTAAGTGGCAGTGGGCGGGGCACATAGCTCGTAGAACAGATGGCCGTTGGGGCAAGAGAGTTCTCGAGTGGCGACCACGCGCCGGAAGACGCAGTGTAGGCAGGCCTCCCACACGGTGGACCGACGACCTGGTGAAGGTCGCGGGAAGGGCATGGATGAGGAAGGCGCAGGACCGGTCCCTGTGGAAATCCTTGGGGGAGGCCTTTGTCCAGCAGTGGACGTCTTTCGGCTGAAATGATGATGATGATGATGAATTTCTTGACATGAGTGTAAAATTTTTGACCTCTCAATGTGCTTTCATATGTGCTCTATAAGTTCCTAAACTGAATAAACGAAATTGATTCTTTGAAGCGACACCGTCTCTAGTTGTTTAATTTTAATTTGACTTCGTGTCTTTCATAGTGTGACTTGGACCGTTAGCGTCCATCAATATAGCTACTAGTGTTATTTGATCATACATACATACATACATACATATAATCACGCCTTTATCCCCGGAGGGGAGCCCCTTATTTCGTAGAAAGAAATTTCATAGAATTTCGTTTCACAGAAAATGTTTCATATAATATTTGGTTCTTATATTTTTATTTCGAATATTATTGTTTCAAAAACAATTTACTACAATGAAACATATTTCACAGAAACACAATTGAACGAATTTCTAATCACATTTTTTTGTTTAACAAACTTATCAAACTGTATATTTATTTTTTAAAGAATATTAAACCACCTTTATAATGTTCCAAATCACATTTATTTTTAACTGTTACATTTACAATATAGTTAACACCCCGACTCAGATTACCCCGACTCGGATAGGTTAGGTTAGAAGGCTAATGCGGGAGCGGAGCGTAGCGAAGCTCCCGCATTAGGCCTTCGTGGTTATTTTTTTATAAACCACCCAGAAGTAGCGGGGCTCCGTCGACCTTGTAGACGCATCAATTGTTTAGTTTATAAAAAAAAATGTCCCATTTAAATGAGGGTATACATTTCATGAATTGAAACGTTTAGAAACTGTCACTTTGATAATATGTTATTCTTTGTAATAAGTTTTCTATTAAATAAACAATATAATGATTAAGAATATTTGATTTGATATTCTATGAAATAATTATTCTAATGTTTAACTTTATATGAAACAAAATTCAATGATTTAAAATTCTTTAAAGTAAGTATTATGTATATTGATTATTCTATGAAACGAAATTATGCGAAACATTTTCTGTAATACGAAATTATATTAAACAATTGTCTATAAAACAACGCACACCCATCCCCGGAGGGTTAGGCAGAGGTGAATTAACACCCACATTTCGCCAATCTGTATTCGGTCCCACGTAATAGAGGGTGAGCCTATTACCGTATTCTGGGCACTATTGTTGATCTGAGGCTGAGTCTGGGCTGTACATATCTGTCTGATGTATAGTTAATCAGCCTTATCCCTTAGTCGCGTTTTACGACACCTCATGGGAAGAGAAGGGGTGGCCCAAATTCTACTCTGCCGGGTACCACGCGGCATTATTTGATCAAACTGGGTTAAATAGTTGTAGGAGGTAGAACACGACCGTGTGATTGTCTGTCACCGCAGTTGTATAAAAAAAAACAGTATCTCTTACTGTAGTGGTTACCAGTAAAAATAATATATCAATGCCTATATAATAATATCCTATTTATTTTTGTCATATGATTGATTATACATTAAACCTTATGACCGAGCACTGAAACCAAATGTGCCAAACGTCACGGTACTCACAGAACAGACCTGCCTAGTGTGGGGCCAGTGGGAAACTTTTTCAATATGTAAATGGTTTTAGGCAATAAATTATTTTTTATTTATTTATATAATATTTATTAGTTAATTGTTAGATTTCACCCTTTTTTTATGTGCGGGAAATCCCCACGGATACCCCCCTTCGGAGCCGAAGGGGGAGGTTATGTCGGACTCGAACCGACTAAACCGCACGCCGTCTGTGGGTCGATGTGCTAGGCCGAAGGTGAGGTTGTCTTGTGACATATCCCTCGCACCCCGGCTGACCCAGGGCCATTCCTCTCGGTCTGGCCCTCTTCGGCCCCGACTCGCCACCATCGTGCTACGTGCTACGATGCGCGCCGCCGCCGTGGCCTGCTTCTGCTAGAGTGACGAGCGACTCCACCCGTCACCCTCAGGACCGCGCTCATGGGGGGCGGAGGTCGGTTTGCGCCCTCTGACGCCCGAGCCGCCTTCGAACGCGGCCAGCGGTGACCGCAAGTCTTTCTCGTTCGCTGCGACGCGCCCGCTCTGCTGTCTCCTTCACGAGCATGACCTGCTCACAGAAGGAGGCGCTGGCCGCCCACGCATCCGCGCAGCGGACCATCACCGCGAGCAGGGTGGAGAGCGTGAGCACTCTCACCCCCAGGGCCGTCACAAGCTCCCGCCTCGGCGCTTCAAGCGCCGGACACTCGGTGAGTGTGTGAAGCCCCGAATCCACACTCGCGTCGCAGTGATGGCTCTATGCCCATCAGATGCAGGTACCGCCCGAAGTTACCGTGTCCGGTAATGACCTGCGTCTGACGGTACGAGAGGCCACCGTGTGGCCTCTCTAGCCACTCCCTCCATGATGGGTCTTACCGCCGCAATCACGGCGTGCCCTGCGCGTGGTTGCTCAAGTCGTAGCTCCCACTCGGTCACCATGACCCTGTGGAGCCGGGACTTTTCGGCCCGAATTTCTTCGGGCTCGGGATCGAATCCCCGCTCCCGCGCCTCCTTTCGGAACCGATAGAGTGCCGAAAGGGTCCTCGCTTCCAGGATCCACGGTGGAGATCCGGCCAGGAGAGTCGCCGCTTCAAAGGATATCGTGCGGTACCCCCTGATGGTCCTGGAGGCCGTCGTCCTCTGCGCTGCGTGGAGCAGAGGCAAGAATCTGGCCCCCAGGGTGTCCGCCCATACGGGGCACCCATATAGGGCCATGGACTGCACGATACCCGCGTAGAGTCTTCTGCAGGAGTCCTCTGGGCCCCTCAAGTTGGGCAACAGCCTGCCCAAGGCATTCGCTCGCGGTGTGTAGCCCCGCCCATCGTCACCAGCGTGTCGTCCGCGTAACACGTGACGGTGGCACCGTACGCGAAGTCACCGCGAAGCACCCAGTCGTAACCGATGTTCCACAGCAGCGGCCCCAGGACCGATCCCTGTGGAACACCGCACGACATCTCACGCCTACCGACTCCGGTCGAACTCGGGTAGACGACGGCTCTCCCCGTCAGGTACGCCCCGACTATGCGGCGGAGGTAGAGAGGCACATCGTGGTAGACGAGGGCACTCTGATGCAACTCCAGGGCAAGGTGTTAAAGGCATTGGAAATGTCCAACGACACCGCCAGCATCACCTCACCCCGAGCGAACGCATCCTCCGCCAGAGTCCTCACACGCATGATGGCATCCACAGTGGAACGCCACCGGCGGAACCCAAACTGGGTATTCGCCAGGTCCGGCCCCACTCTAGAGAGATGCTCGACGAGGCGCTTGGCAATGACTCTTTCAAAGAGCTTTAGCAGCACTATGGGCCGGTACCCGGACGGCCCGTCCGCCGGGCGCCCCATCTTGCGGATGAGGACCAGTTTCCCCTTCCTCCACAACTTCGGAAACTGGCCTCGCTCCAAACATGCGCTGAGGAACCCTCTCAGTCCGGGTTCGAGATCGTCTTCCCCTAGAACTAGGACCCACGCGCGGCCTGGAATGCCGTCGGGCCCCGGGGTGGTGTTCTTTTTAACTCTAAGCCTTCGCACCGCCAGCTCTAGTTCTACCCGAGTGACCTCGGGCACGTCATCATCAATCACCGCGTCGGGTGCCATAGGCGACCGAGGCGGCGGAGCCATCTGCGGCGGAACATATTTCGCGCGCGCCGGGAACAGGGATTCGACCACTCCCCCGAGCAGAGCCGGCTCGAGTACCTGGGTTAGCGGAGGGGCCCGGGGGCGCAGCTTTTTTCTAACCATAAGGTAAGGCCGCCCTCATGGGTCCCGCTCCAGCGTCTCCAGGAGCTCCCGGTAACAAGCGGCCTTGGACCGCTTGATCTCTGCTCGGAGGGTTAGATTTCACACTTGTTAACTTGTTATCGGAAGCTTACGCGAACATTTACTTATTGAAATAAAGCTTCAAACTATGTGACAACTACCATAATTTTTTTATATACCACTGAGGTGGCAGACAAGCAAGCGGTCAATCTGATGGTAAGTGGTTAGCGTGGGCCACACGGACGTGAGCAACACTAGGGGAATCACATTCGTGCTGCCGACCCTGTAAACACAGAGTATTTCTGTGCCGTCAGTTTAGAAAACAACCTTTAGTCACCCTGTGACAATGGCTGCTGAAAAATAACCGAAACGTCGGGCTAAATATAAATAATCACTACATAGAATAACACAAAGTCGCTTTCTCTCTCCCTATATCCCTTTGTATGCTTAAATCTTTAAAACTACACAACGGTTTTTCATGCAGTTTTTTTAATAGAGAGTGATTCAAGAGGAAGGTTTATATGTATAATACATGTTTAACATAGTAGAAGGTGCAGTGGGAACGGGATCTGATGCCACGCGGGCGGAAAATATTGGCGGTACGAAGTTCGCCGGGTCAGATAGTATCAAATAAATCGCGATGGCATTCGTTAAAAAGTAGTTACATTTCAATGAGTCACATAAAACCTATTTATCGACTCTTATACTATAATACAAAGATTATAAAATTGAAATCAAAACTCTTGACAAACATTACGCACAGACTAAAAACAAAATTATTACGATACAGGTCTTGTATGGACACCTATATCAGTAAATAACTTTTTAATCATAACGATACACCTATACAACGTCCATTTGGACTGAACCTCTACTTTAAAAAAGAATACGCCGATTCGGAGGAAAAAAAAGGAACACGCATGCGTATTCGATGTTTGCGCCTTGGCGCCAACATTTTACATTGAAATTAAACAAAGTTTGGTTTTGTTTGTAAAATAAATTAGTTTTTGTATTATAGTTTGAGAGTAGATAAAGTAGTGTATGACACTGTACATAACTTGGTCTTATAACACTCGTGTAATACTATAAAAAAACTCGTGTTATAAGAACCCTTATTATGCAACAGTATCATAAACTACTATTATTGATAACTTCCATAACAGAATTCTCAAAACTAGTCTTTGAATTTATTATGCAAACTGCGTAATATTGTTTTTATTATGCGTTTACTTCAATATTTGCGATTGCAAGGACGCAAACTAGTATAGAAGGTCATTTGTCTGAGTGTCTGTTTGTTTACGTACATACATACGGTCATGCTTGTGTCCCATGTGGGTAAGTAGAGACCGGAAGGTCAATTCTCGTAATCTTAAATCATCACAGAACGGAAAGTACTTAATTGAATTATAAATTGATTGAATAATCCATCTATACTAATATTCTAAATGTGAAAGTAGCTCTGTCTGTATGTTAGCTTTCACGCCTAAACCGCTGAACCGATTTTGATGAAATTTGGTATAGGGATAGATTATATCTTGAGAAAGGACATAAAAAAGCTAGTTGTTCATAAAAATATAACTGTGTATTGGTATGTTTTCAGTTTAATCTCAATATAGTCTCAGTTCAATCACATGACGATCGCATTAAAATGTCAGACTTGTAATGTTAAGAGCAATTTGAATACGAATCCCATTTCATTCGCAGTACAATATAAATTGCAAAGTCTAGCAGAAAAACATTTTTTTAATTTTAATTTGAATACGAATCCCATTTCATTCGCAGTACAATATAAATTGCAAAGTCTAGCAGAAAAACATTTTTTTAATTTTAATTTTCGGTCCCAGTTCGATATTAGTTCCATTTCCGCATCGAGTTAAAAGTATAAAACCAATGCTATTGTATACAAAATAAGTTCCACGCAGACGGAACCATGGTACTTCCAATATTTGGCTGCTGACAAAACCAGGAAAAGCCAATAGTCAATACTTTAGACTATAAAAACAAATTATTTATTTAGCAAATACTTCAAATATCTATCTAGTAAGTAATCGATGCCAACATAATAGTAAGTGGACTCGAAGATTCGATAACTGACTGTATGAACTACACATACATACATATCCTTACGCCCGAAGGGGTACGCAGAGTTGTTTTAACACCCACATTTCGGCAACTATGATTTTCGGTCCCACGCAATAAGGCCCATAGGCGCCAAGCTGGCTCTTATCTTATCTTATTGGGGTGCATGCTCTGGAGCGTAGACACTTCGACCCTTTTGGATCCTTTGTGTCAGCCCGAAGCTGGCCCCTACGTTTGAGGAGGGATAGCCCTCTCTATCAAGGTCGCTATTCCTCCTAATTTCAGATGTGATCCTCTGGTTTGGGGTAGCCCTTTCCGAGAAGATCCATACGATCTCTCTCTAAGGCGTGACACTCGCACAGTATGTGTTTTATCGTTGGGGTCCCTCCCAGCAGTGCCTGCATTTTGCATCGTTTATGATACCAATCTTGCTTAAGGTGGCCCTTAGTCCAGGGCCCTGATTTTTTTTATTTTTTTTATCATTGCAAAACCACTGCCATACCACGGACACTGTAACAAATGCCATTTAACTTTAGACTTTACGGTTATACTTTTAAAGTCTAAAATTAAATGACAATCTTGTAGAGTGAATGCAAAATGTTATAAACTCTTTATTTTTCCATTTTGGATCTTATTTATTCTAAGATAAAGTCTAAAATATAATGACATTTTATACAATGTCAGCTGTATGACAGTGGTGTTGTTATGACATTAAATTAGTAGAATCGGGGGCCTGGGCTGTATGTTGACTGTCGAATGGAGAACAGCCCTTTCCCTTGGTCCACTTCTTCGACACTCACGGGAAGAGACGTGCTGGCGTTATTATACTACACCGGTAACTCCACGGCGTCGGCGCGCACCGTTGGACGATGCGCCCCCCCCCCCTCATACCGGGGGCGAGTCGGGGACCGCGTGGCCCCCCCTCCCGAGGAGGGCCAGACCGAGAGGAATGGCCCTGGGTCAGCCGGGGTGGGAGGGATATGTCACGAGACAACCTCACCTTCGGCCTAGCACATCGACCCACAGACGGCGTGCGGTTTAGTTGGTTCGAGTCCGACATAACCTTCCCCTTCGGTTCCGAGGGGGGGGGGGTATATATGTCGCAACCAAATATGTAGCTTTAACCGTCTAGGCTCTTTAGTAAACGGCGCCGTTTAATTAGCGGTCTGAATGGTGTTCAGTCATTTGATTAAACAGCTAGGCAAATAGCTTGCATCGATGACATTTAATTTTTTAATTACTTGCCAAGCCATTTAATCAAACAACTAGAGAAAGGACTTATTTCTGGATGGCTAGAAATAAAAAATAACTACAAAGGCTAACGCGGGAGCGGAGCGGACCTCCTTCTAACCTAACCTATCCAAGTCGGATTGCGTAATTTTCTCAATAAACCTATCACTAATTTTCTGTGAATACACCTATGCCTATATAATTATGTATGTAGGATTGATAGTTTGAATGCGTATCCGAACGCAGCCAATGAGTGAAAGCGAGGAAAGCAGTGTGCGTAACAGACAAAATGACGAACGGGGAGATGAAAAATGGCAAGACGTTTTAGGGTCGATTTTAGGGTCGGCAGCGCGAGTGCGACGCCCCTGGTGTTGCACACGGTAACCACTTTCCATCACGTGGGCCGTGTGCTTGTCTGCCACATAAGTAGTATAAAAAAAAGACGTGTAAAAGATGTATTGAAGATGTTTTAATAAAATAAGGTGTTTAAAGTTTAATAAAACTAAATTGAACGTTACCAGTGCAGAGTCTACTTTTTTCTAAGTCCCATCACTACATGTATGTAATTTTCTGTCTCATTCCGGTGTGGTGCCCCATCTTACGAATGGCCTAAATTTTAGCGACATAATAATATTTATTATTGAACAACAAAACGTCCGTTAAACAAAATAGACCGTCTAAGAAGTCCTTGGTGTATACCGGTATTTCATATATTATGGTAAAACCCGGGGGACCATTACTTTTACCCAAAAATTTTAAATTAGGTAAACGAGTTTTTTTTTTCATAGTTTACTAATGCAAATGAACGGACAATATTGTTTTATTTGTGACATTCATAGCATAAGCTTTAGTAATGTTTGTCATCATTTCATTATATTATCATTAAGTATATTTACCTGCTTAATTGATTTGACATCCTCCATTCAATTATCGCAGCCCACAGCTGGACATAGGCCTCTCCCAATGTTGGCAGGCTCTGGCCTACTGTGTCCACGCTGGCCAGACGGGTTGGTACAGGGTTTTATTTCGAGTGTTCCTTCTCTCGCAGTGATTTTGTTAAGCTATTGCATAGCTTCTATCGAAGGCCTTGAGCGTGGGGACCGAATCCAGAAATTCCGTAACGAAAAAACCTCACGCTCGTTTCTTTTCGGCAGTCTTCGACACGGTGTTCGTGTGCGTGCAACTAGCCGTATTGTACGACTCTACGAAGCTCGCACGAATCGAGACGAGCTGCTCCGAAATCGGACGAATACATAAGCAGCTGTTTATGAGAAAGTATATTGGTGTATAGGTATTTATGTACAACAGTGAATTTGTAAAAAAGCTGTACTTGTAAAATTTGTCGATAATCACTTCTTAATATCGTTTTTTTTTTTAAATGAATAATTTTGTTTTGGTGTGTCATTACCCTATTTATACCTAGATATTTTCGTTTTATAGAGAAGAAAAGCGTAAAGAGCTAAAAAGAAAAAAAAAACTAATGCACGTCAAAGGGCATATTATCATAATTGCATAAGTTGATACAAAATGCTATGCAATAGCTTTACCGCGGCAGTCCCCGAGTGCCACACGTCTTTTTTTATCTTATATAAGTACTCGATGAGGATTTATATTTTGATGTTTATTTCTGTATTTCTTCATAATATTATCTGTGTTTGTATATTTGTTGTTATAAATTGTCATCACAGCAAACTATTATGTGCCTAGCGTCAGCGCCAACTAGCGGCCACATCTGAAAACCAGCGCTGCGTATACTCGCGTCGCGGTGTACGCAGCAATTTTATGCTGAGATGTGGCCCTATTTGGGGCTCGCACAATGTAAAGTAAAATTAATTAATAACATACTTTTATTAACAATAATAAAACAACCACACACAATGCATGATGGGTACAAACCCATCATGCATTGTGTGTGGTCGCAAATAAAATATTTTTCTTTCTTTCTTTCTTTGATATCGTCTGACCAAATGACACCTCAAACATAATTTCCGAGACTAAAAGTTTGACCTTAAAAGCAATTGTTGACTAGAAAGAAAGGGTTGAAAAAGAAAATTAATTTTGTAGTCTCTATAGAGACCGATATTCTTAGCAATCCATGGATTATCCGTGCGGGTGCCGGGTCCATCGCGTTGATGAGTTGGGAACTCGGGACAGTGCCTGGGACTTGCGACCCAAGTGTAGGTTTAGAAGGGGCCCCTTTTGTTGATGTACATCAACACTCACCTTCCCTACCCAAGCCCCCCCTCCCTGCCTAACCAAATTTGATGCGAACCTACTAGTGCCGTTTAAAACATTCGTCCTAGTAATGAGCTTATTGCAGCTTTCGATAGGCCTAGATCTTTAAGTAGGTTATAGAGAGATTTTGCTGGTACCTCTCGCTACCACTTCTACTGCATAGAAATCTATACACATAAATAAAATTAGAGTGTCTGTTTGTCATATTGAAATAACCGTTTTTTACTACATGCATATGAATATCATACGGGTACATACACCAAAAAATATTTTATACAATTTTTGTCCGTTTTTCTGTTTGTTCCAGCTAATCTCTAAAATAGCTGGGTTGATTTTGACGGGACCTTTATTGGCAGGCAGCTGATGTAATAAGGAGTAAAAAAAAGACGGGTTGCACTCTGGGAGTGCCGGCAGAAGTGAAAACATTTTATTTTTTTCTTTCTTCGTTATATACATAGAAAAAGATAAAAAAGAACATACCATACCATACCTATAATATAGCGCTAATCATAGAACCTATCACTTATTTTCTGCTAATTTTCTGTCAGAAGAAATTAATAAATTATAAAAAGAAAATATAATCACAAAAAATAATAAATTACAAAAAGAAAAAATTATCAAAAAAAGTAATAAATTACTGTATAATCACCAGCCTTGTGCAGATGATTACGTGGAACAACACTACTTGTCTTGTGTGTGATGAAGGTTGGAGACAATGAAACGCAACACTTCACCTGAACTTAAGTGTAATAATATTGTTCAAAATTACATAGGTCATTGATCCTTTTATACAATATATTGTAACAAACGATAGTGCCATCTAAATTGATGTCAACGCCATCTATCGAGCGTTGATGTAAACATGTACAAAATGTTATATGTGGTCCGTGTGAACGAAACCATAGTGGCTTCTAATTTTATGTCAACGCCATCTATCGAGCGTTGATTCAAACAGAGTTTAAAATACCGTACTGGACATACCGCCCACCAAGGACATTTAGTGCAGAAATGTCCTTTAGGAACTAGATTACAAATGAATACAAATCACATTTCAAATACTACTGCTTAAACTGTAAATACAATGTGCTCTGAATTGTGTGATTTCTGAACATTATGTAAATAAGATGTAATTTGTTACACTCATAGCTCTGTGCAACAAATCAATACAAAAACTTAACACATAAATATAATAACAAGTTTCCTCAAACTTAATCGTGTAAAGGTATAAAAATGTGAACTAACAAATGTATAATTTAATTTTAAAATAAGTAAATTAACGAGTATGTAAAGGTATAGAAATCAAAATCAATCAGCGACTGGCAAAATACAGAGTTTGGACGTGGGTCTCTTCAACATTGAATTTTTGGTACGAATTGTGACCACTCTGGTGATGTCATCTTTACCGGGATGTTTTAGCTCTACTCGGCCTAACAACCAGCGACTTGGCGGTAAGTCATCTTCCTTTATTAGGACAATGTCTCCAATTTTGGGCTCAGGAACTCGATTGGACCACCTATATCGATTCATTAGGTTAGACAAATATTCGGTAGACCATCGCTTCCAAAATGATTGCAGCATTCTTTGAACGAATTGCCACCGCGTTAAACAGTTTACGTTAGACCCTTCGTATGTGTAATCAGGTACACTTACGATTGGTTCTCCAATTAAGAAGTGTCCCGGAGTTAACGGTATCGGTTCGCCAGGCTCTGTACTATTTAATATGCTCATTGGTCGCGAATTCAAGCATGCTTCGACTTGATTTAAAAACGTACTAAGTTCCTCATACGTCAAAGTTGATTCACCAACGACACGTTTGAGGTGAAATTTGGTGGATTTTACACCTGCTTCCCATAGACCGCCAAAATTTGGTCCATGTGGGGGAATAAAATGCCACTCTGTACCATGGGCTTCCAATTGTTCAGCTATTGTGGACTGAAGTGAGGTCAGTTGTTGCAACTCCTTTGATGCTCCTACAAACGTAGTCCCATTGTCACTCCACAATTGGGCACAGTGACCCCGCCTGGAAACGAATCTTCGAAAGGCGGCCAGGAATGCTTGTGAACTCATGTCGCTGACTACCTCCAGATGGATGGCGCGAGTACACATACAAACAAAGAGACAGATGTAACCTTTGTACGCATGATGTCCACGTCCCTTAGTTGTCCTTATGTTTATGGGACCGGCGTAGTCGACCCCACTGTGCAGAAACGGTCTTGCGGGTGTGCATCTAACGGCGGGCAAAGATCCCATAAACTGATTTTTAGTTTCAGATCTCTGTCTGACACATGTCACACACCTGTGGATATGATGCTTGACGACATTCCTGGCTCCAATTATCCAGTAGGCTGTGCGTAAATAATTTAGCATTAGCTGTGGGCCCCCATGTAAGGTTTTGTCGTGAGCGTAAGCAACAATCAGCTTAGTCAACGCCGCAGCGCTCGGAAGAACTATTGGATGTATAGTTTGTTCATCCAACTGGGACCTGTCAAGCCTGCCGCTAACTCTCATAAGCCCGTTTGCATCGAGATATGGGCATAATGATTTCAGCTTGCTTGTCTTTGACTGAAGATCACCTTTATCTTGAAGTTGGGCATACTCTACTGGAAATGCTTCCTTTTGTGTTTTCTTAATACACACTTCTAACGCCTGATCTAACTCTCCTTTGAGCAAATAAGGTTGAGCATTTTTACCTTTATTTAAAAACCTACGACAATAAGCTACGACTCTTAGCAGGCGTTTTAAGGTTGAATATTTTTCGAGGATAGAGCTATCGTGAACTACACCTACGTGTGTTTTGACAGACTCTTCCAAATGAAGTGATAAGTCCCTTGGCCTTTTATAATCAATGTCTTTCCCTTTTAGAAAAGACGGTCCTGCGAACCACAATTCGTTTTCTACGAACGAGCTTGGCAGTAATCCTCGTGATGCACAGTCTGCTGGGTTATTCTTAGTGGAAACGTGAAACCATTGAGCTGATGTCATGGTGGTTAGGATTTCCGAGGTCCTATTGGCGACAAACGTCTTCCACCTGCTTGGGTGACTGTTTAGCCAAGCTAAGACGACTGTGGAGTCAGTCCAAGCAGTCACGTTGTCTTTTGCTACGTTTAACACCTCTGCAGTTTCTTTCAATAATTTAGCCAACAGCACTGCTCCACATAACTCCAAACGCGGGATGCTGACTTGTTTAATGGGGGCAACCTTTGTCTTGGCAACCAATAGGGAAACACGTATCTGGCCAGTGCCGTCCATGCTCCGCAGATAAATCACAGCGGAATAGGCGACCTTAGAGGCGTCACTAAACCCATGCAGCTCAACAATGTCCCCCGATTTGATTCCCATCCAACGCGGTATACGTACCTGAGTGATTATTGGCAGTTCCTTCCGGTAAGTGTCCCATTCCTTCCATAATTCGGTAGGGAGTTCTTCATCCCACTGTATACCAGCAAGCCACAATTTTTGAATCAAGACTTTTGCCACTATTACGCATGGAGCTAACCATCCTAATGGGTCGAACAATCTTGCGATTTCAGATATTACAGCTCGTTTGGTAACATGTACTGCTGCTGTCTGAGGAAGGGTCACACAATACTGAAATGCATCTTCGCGTCGGTTCCAGGTAAGACCTAAGATTTTTAGTGTATTATCAGTTTTTATCTCTATTTTCTTCTCTTCCTTTGTTTTTTTTCTATTATCGTCAACCATTTTCATATTTGAGTTTTGTTGCTTTATTTTTTTGTTATTTGTATCAACTTGTGCTTTATTTATTTCGAATACATGTATTGCTTTTAACATATCTTGATTATTGCTGTTCCATTTTTGTAATGCGAAACCACCTTTTTCTAGTAGGTTCGTCATTTGTGTGTAAATTTCAGCGTCTTCTTCAATGCTGTCACAACCTGTCATCATATCATCGACATAAAATGAATTTAGCACCCTGTCTGATGCCAAAGGATAGTTTTTTCCTTCATCATAGGCGATTTGATGTAAGGTTCTCACAGCTTGATATGGTGCCGATGCGGTACCAAACGTGACAGTTAGCAGTTCGTAGTCTTGTATTGGCATTTCTGGGCTATCTCGCCAGAGTATGCGCTGATATATGCTGTCCTCATCTGCTACTTTCACCTGTCGATACATTTTAACGACGTCTGCCACAAGGCCGATAGCATTTCGACGCCACTTGAGGAGCGTATGCCGAAGATCGGCTTGCAGTGTCGTTCCGACCATCAGAGTGTCATTCAGTGAGACACCTTTATTGTTCTTTTCTGAAGCATTAAAGACCACTCTTACCTTGGTAGTGGTCTTATCTTCTCGGATCACAGCGTGATGTGGGAGATAGACTGCTTCCTCACTTTTTGTATCATTTTTGTTTACTGGTTTCATATGTCCTAGTTGTAAGTATTCATTTATTACTTTGCTATATTCTTCTTTTAATTGTATGTTTTTTGTTAATCTTTTTTCTAAGGATTTGAATCGTGTTTCAGCTATGCCCCGAGAGTTGCCATATTTACAAGCAGGATCATCTTCACGAAACGGTAACTTAACCACATACCTACCGTCATCGTCACGCTTAGTGGTTCGCTTGTACAGCTCTTCGCATTTCTCTTCTTCGGCAGTAAGTATTTTTTCATTATTTGTTTGTTCTTCTATTTCCCAAAACTTTTTAAGGAAATCATCTTCTTTAATCTGTGCATGCATCACACTAATATTTCTTGATTTTGATTTTTGATTGCTTACAGAATTAATCGCACCTGACAGGATCCACCCTAAGGTGGTGCATTGAGCGATGAGAGTACCTGACGGGCTCTTCATCATACCTTCCTGCATAATGCGACTGTAAACATCAGCGCCCAACAAAACGTCTATTTTGTTGGGTGTATTGAAATTTGGGTCAGCTAGATATAAGCCTTTGGTTTCCAGCCAATCAAAATTACTAATGTTTATATTGCAATCGGGTAAGTAAGACGTTATTTTGGTTAACACATATGCATTTAACCTAAGTTTGAAATTTGGATCTGTCCGTGACTGTATCGACAAATAAACCATATGCCGTGCAATGGTTGACCTATCGTTACCTAAACCAGTGATGATGCCTCGGATAGGAATTCGTTTCAGACTAAGTAATTGTGCTGCAGATTCTGTGATGAAGCACGCCTGGGAGCCTTGTATCAAGTAAGGCGCGGATGGTTAAGTGTTGCCCAGTGTTGGACTCAGCTGTTACCAATGCGGTTGCTAGCAACACCTTTCGCGGCTTAGGGGCAGTACCCGTAGATAGACATGAAATCACGGGTGCTTGACTACTTGAGCAGCTTGGTTGATCAGCGGACGGTTGTGCAGAATGTTCTCCCTTAACATTGTTGTCTTCTCCATAGTGTAACAATGAGTGGTGACGTCTGTGACATATTTTGCACGATGTAGATTTCTTGCACTCGGAAGCAGAATGATTGCCGCCTAAGCAGTTGAAACAAACCATGCTTTTGGATGCAAAGCCTCGTCTCCTTTGAATAGGCAGCTTAGCAAATTGCTTACAGTGACAGAGTTTGTGTAATTCATGACAAAATTCACAGTTTAAAGACGATGAATTTGCGACCAACATTGTCTTTGGATTATGAGCCTGAGATTTGTTCTGGCGAGCCGACGACTTAGGAGTCTCGATGGCTTCTAACGCGCGAAACCGGGTTTCAATGAACGACTGAAACTGTTCAAGGGTAGGCAATTCATTTACTCCAGAAGGGTTACTACTTAGCTCCCATTGTTTGCGAGTCTCAAAATCTAGTTTGAATGCTACTATCTCAATAATTATGACATCCCATGTGGACACATCAATGTTTAAATTTTTGAGTGCATGTAAACAGTCATTGGTGGTATCAAACAACTCCTTCAGACCAGACCCTGACTCGACATGTAAACGTTTTTGGCTGAATAACCGCTTTAAAATGCAATGAGCTAGATACTTTTTATTATTGTACCGATGTTCTAATGCAGCCCAACATTGAGCGTAATTGGCATCGCTTACCGGAGTGTGTCTTATTATTCGAGCAGCCTCTCCGCTAAGATGACTTTTTAAATAGTGCAATTTTTGGCAATCATCGAGAGATTCATTTTTATGAACTAATGATTTGAATAAGTCACTGAATGTTGTCCATTCACTGTATTCGCCGGAAAATGTCGGGATACTTATTTTATCTAGCTTTACAAACTTTGATGAATGACCATTAGTTGATTTTGCCTGTTTAGACGGTGACAATAAATTATAAGTCGACATTAAGAGTGTTTTGAAATTGAGATAAACCTCTTCAGTAGAATCGTAACTGTCCAACACAGTTTGATACGCCGTCGTTTCAGTTTGCTCAATAAGTTTATGATACTTATTCTGATATTTAGTCCAATTACCTTCAAGGAGTTCTTGTCTAGTTTGTACATATTCTAAAGTGATTCTATCCTTCGGACTCTTTTTAAAATTAGTGTATCCTTTTTCTATAGTATTACGCAAATGAGTTACAACGTTAGCTAACTCCGCCATGATACTTACAAAAACACAATGAAATCCTGTAAACTTAACCTAATAAGACTACTACAGTCAGCAAAAGCTAATGAATAAGCTCTACTATTTGATTCAGCAATGCGATAGATTGCAGTATATAATAAACAGCAAAAGCGTCCTAAAATAAAATAAAGTCCAGCGAAAAGCGACTATTCTAAGTGCTACGCGATTCAAAGACAGTGTTTTTGTTTTCAAACTACATAGGTTTCACAAAATTCTACAACTACAACTTATGGCAAAAACACAAAAGAAGCGTACTAAAACACAATAGCTTATGAGTGATTTTTCTAAGTCTAAAGAAATTCTACAAAATTTTACAAGTGTTTTAAAATAAGCTTTACAGTCGTCGGCAAACGGATATAGTCTCCCCGTTCCCCCGTTTTCTATAAATTATTCTAAGTCTAAACTACCATGCACTAAGTCTAATATTTTACAAGTTAACTACAAACTAATCTTAATTTTTCTAAGTTTAAACTGCATTGAACGAAGACTTGAATAATCTTGACACCATTTACAGTTCTAATAAAGTTGATCGATTTGATACAAGCTAACTTCGTAAACTTCGCGCAGTGACAATCTTGACAGATGTCAACTTCAAACTTGATAAATCTAAAGGTTTTTGCCTTTTGATGTAAACAATAAAATGTACTCACAGTTGCACTTCACTCACTGTTCAAACTGATGTGCAGGTGGCGCCCTCTGTGGTTATTTCTTGAACTGCTGCCGGGACCGGAACTGTTCTTCAAACAGCTTCCAAAAACGCGGCACTTCCTTGCGCGTTTACTCGTACTGTTGCACAGCGATCCACTGCTAGTACGAGGTGGTGTACTAAAAGGAGTTTCCGATCCGACTCGATAGGACCATGTATAATCACCAGCCTTGTGCAGATGATTACGTGGAACAACACTACTTGTCTTGTGTGTGATGAAGGTTGGAGACAATGAAACGCAACACTTCACCTGAACTTAAGTGTAATAATATTGTTCAAAATTACATAGGTCATTGATCCTTTTATACAATATATTGTAACAAACGATAGTGCCATCTAAATTGATGTCAACGCCATCTATCGAGCGTTGATGTAAACATGTACAAAATGTTATATGTGGTCCGTGTGAACGAAACCATAGTGGCTTCTAATTTTATGTCAACGCCATCTATCGAGCGTTGATTCAAACAGAGTTTAAAATACCGTACTGGACAATTACAAAAAGAAAAAATAATCACCAAAAGTAATAAATTATAATAAGAAAAAACAATCACAAAAAATCCCTGAAGGCCAGGTGGTTTGAACCCGATACTATCTGAAACTATAAGGACTTACAGTCGACGTGCTTACCGTTTAAGCTACGACGATATCTATTGTAACTTGCAAAATACATAGTCTGTACCTAATCTTGTATGACGTCAGTCGTCGGTTACGGTTCAAAGGTCAACTAATCCTGACGCTTCCTTAACATTTTACATCCATCCAACGCCGCTAAAGAAGTTTTCACTTCAAAAAAGTTAATACATTATAAACTTTTGTTTTCTCTGACTATGAACAATCAATCTCTACTTATCCAGTCAGTTATTTCTTACCCCCCCCCCCCCCCTCCCTACATATCGTTGATAGTAAAACGCAATTGATGCATGAGAGCGTCTTTTGCCTGGCCCCGCGGATTTTCAATTGTATACCAGAGTATATCAGAACTGCATCTAAGCTACAACTGTTTAAAAAACAACACCGTGACTTGTTAACAGAAAAATGCTATTACTCCGTGAAAGAATTCCTAACAGATAAGACATTACAGCAGTACAAGGTGCCCTAGTTTTGGTGTGGTTCATACAGTTTTTTTTTTTGTCATCAATAGGTATTTTGTTATGTGATCTGTTTTGTGTGCTGCAGTTAGCTTAAATAAACGCATTTTCTTTCTTCTTCTTCTTTCTATTCGATGTAGGTAAATTTATTTGACAAAGTAAATTAATTACATCTTGACATCATAATATGCATATATATTAAAATCTAAAATTAAACTGACAACCTACATTATTTCTATTCTATTTTATATTGTTCTTATTAATATTATTGACATTGTTAATTGAAATTGAAGTAATTTTGAAATGACTATTTGTAATGATGTGACAATGTTATAATTTGTAATTTAGCCACCAAAATTGCATTTCTATTGATGATATTTGGTGAAACTGTATCCACTGCTTATAACAACTACTCTGTAACCCATATATGCAATGAATTATTAAACGCGGGCGGAGCCGCAGGCAAAAACTAGTTTATAAATATATATTTACCACACTGTTGGTCCATCTGTCATCATAGGAAGAGCAAACAAGTAGAGCACGCATACTATCGTAATGGTTGGTTGGTTGCGCAACCAGTAACCAGCAACCAAGGTAGTCAGCTACGTGAAAAGGACGCACGCAACGGCAATACTAATTACAACAATCAGGTTGCTTAGACAACGTCTAGGAACGTTATAACCGAGTAGTTTAGGCTTTTAGACGCTATAGACACAGTAAGTGGCACTACAAAGCGGCGTAAAAAGATCTATTAGTCTGGTACAGGTTGATTTATGTGGTAGAAATTTGATGGCACAAATTTGTCACAAATTTCGACAGGATGGGTACCACCATGCATGATTGCGAAAAACCCTGCATAGTAATCCAATCTCGGTTGGATTGTGTTCAGGGGTCAGCAAGTACATAGCCGGGCAGGGGGGTTGTGGTCGCAGCACTAGTGGGACTGGTGGGTCTCACCCTGTGCGTAGACGACAATCCTTGATTGATGAGGCCGTCAAGCTGAGTACCACCATTGTTAACATGGCACATGTATGTAATGGTGACCCTCTTTCCTGAGGATTTGCCTTCAGCTTACCATCAGGCGAGGTGAAGTCAATTTGACGTGACATGAAAAAACTTTTGGTGATGCATTTTGTTAGCTAGCTATGTTTATACAGGTTAAAGAGGTTAGCATTGTTATTACCAAAGCCCCGATTCTGCAAATTTTATGTCATAGCAAAACCACTGTCATATTATCTACTGACACCACCAAAACTGCCATTTATAGTCCGTTTTTTTTTAATTCAGATAGTAAATTGACAACTGCAAATGTCAAATTTTGTAATAATGAAACCAGCTTTTATGGCTTAGTGACGTGCTCGAAACTATCGACAATGTTTGTGGCCTAAACACAAATTGTTTGGCTTTATTATATTTTAAGAAAAAAGTTAAAATTAAAAAGTTTTTTTAGTTCCGTACACTATCCATATAAACTTATTATAAAATTTTATTTATCGACAAATTTCGATACTGGTGGCACATGACTATTTCTTAATTGCAATAAACCGGCAACACAGGTAATGTCATTTTTTTATCTGAAATTAGCTGACCCGCCTCGGCTTCGCCCGTGGCATACTTCAACCCCATAGCACCCCTAAGCCATTATGCCTTAATTTTTTTTTGCCTTCCTGGAATCTCTGCACAATTTTTCTCTGCGTAAGAACCATCCTCGTACTGCAAGAAATATTCTAAATAAAGAATTAGCGCAAAATTCTCTGCCTCCAACCATTATCGTACGGTAAGGAATATTCTAAAAAAGGAATTAGCGAAATCGGTCTAGCTGTTCTCGAGATTTTTACTTTGCAACACATTCAGCTATTCATTTTCACCCGATTGCCAAGAAGGTTCTATGTTTGTATGTATGTTCGTAATATTCTTAATACCTCATATCTTCTGAACAACCGTACGGATTGTCGTGATTCATGTCCCAAATGAAAGGTATTTATTGCCCAAGTGTGTTTGGGTACATAAAATATGAATAAAAGCTATATGTTGGGTTTTTGACGCAAAAATGTATGAGGTAAAAAAATAATTCACTCAAATTTATCGAGTGGGATATAATAATGAAGGCAAGTAGAAGACAATTACAAAAATATATATATTGTAAAAAAAGTATAAAATATAATAAATTATTAAAAACAAAAACCCGACGGAACTAAAAGCTTTTTTGTTATATTATAGATTGATTAATATATTCTTCTAATACAGTCGTAATAAGACTTTAGTTGTTTTGCAATCGTCTGATAACAAGGTTAATATATTTTAATGCTTTGTTTATTATTTTATTAACGTTTTTAAGAGATACTTACCGTGATTTATTAAGTTTAAAATAATGGTTCCCGAAACAGAACATGGTACGTAAAAGAAATAATAAATTTTATTATAGTCGTATTAGTATTACCCGCGACCAGACTATTAATTTTAATGGATTTTACATACACACCAGCAGAATAAGCGCAACACAAAATTATGGTCTGGGGAGGGAAATGTTTAGGAGCTCGCACGGAGTTATAATTATAATATTATAATATTTTATTTTCAATAAGCAAAATATAATTTTTCTATCTCTGTCAAATATTGAAGTACTTAATAATATTTAACATGCACATTTTATTTTTTGAGACAGAGTGAACGTCAGTGCCTGTGTTAGTAGAGTAGAGTTAGTGTTATTCGATGGTGGAAATCTGACTGCTGATCGGTATATCAGGGAGATTTTAGAGAAACATGTTGGACAATTTGCCCCATTTATTGCTAACACAGTTTAGCAGATTGGTTTAGGTATGCCTATACATGGCTCATAGTGCTCGCTCAGTACAGACATACCTAAACCATCTTGGTGCTACGGTGATGGAGTGGCCAGCACGGTCCCCGGATATGCATCCGATGGAACACGTTTGGGACTTGCTAAAAAGGAGTGTCAAATCAAGAATGCCACCTCCTAACAATCTAGGCGAGCTGCGAAACACATTACTTAAAGAATGGCCGAGGTTACCCCAAGAAATCATTGACAACATCATTCGCAGCTTCTATTTGTTCTATTATTATACGGCAACAATACTATTATAATAGTATCTAATTACAATATCAGTCAATGTAATTTGAACTCTATGTAAAGGGAATAAATAGAGTCGGCTATCAGTTAGACGTTAAAACAAGTCATTAGTCATTCTGAAGACGGTGTCTGAATGTAAGGTGACAATAATTTTTCGAGATCTCAAATTGACCGTTTGTATTTTTTTTTTTTGCCTACGATGAGTAGTTCCACTATTGTTTGACAAAAAACGTATGAAAAACGATCATTTTACAAACAACGTTTGAATAACTAATTATTTGACAAACTTTCATTTCGCAAACATATTACTTCAAAAATAATCATTTGATAAATAAAGGTTTCGCAAATGTATCACTTCAAAAATATTTCAATTGTTAAAATTGTATTTTAAAAATGTTCATTTGACAAAATAAAGTCAGTTAACAAATAGTCAAACAAACAAGCATTTAAACGACGCGAGTAGCTTACAGTAGGCAAGTAGCATGTAGCGAACATCGTTTCTGTCACAGCTAGTGCTACTAGGGGTAGGCGAACGAGACCACGTGATGTCGGATTTTCAAAGATTCATTTCTATAACTAAATTTTGACTATTCGAGACAATAATTGAAGGGTAAAACTTGTTTTGCCAACTAACATGTTTAAAAAATAATCAATTTGTGAAATGATGTTAAGTCATACTCACTAAAATTCTGTCAAATATTTTTTTTTGTCTAATGAGTAGTTTATTAAACAATAGTTTGTAAAATGATAAGTTTATCAACTATAATTTTTGACAAAAGTTGTTTGTCAAATGAAGATTTGTTTTTTGTCAAATGATTGGATACCCGCACGGAGGTACTATTAATTATTCTGTGACGGAGGCACGCATGTATGAATGTATTTTTTTTTTCAATAATAGCAGTATACACAATTACTATTACCTATTCCCCCTGCCTCATTACAACTAAGCTGAATTACTTGTAATAACTTTTGAACTATCGCGTTCCATGCTATACAATAATCAAAGGTATGTATTTATTTACATATACCATGATCGCTTTAAATTCCGATTATTATAAACTATGTTTTGTCCGCAGCTCCGCCCGCGTGGATGTCGGTTATCGCGACCAAACACAGTGTCCTTTCAACATATCGGTTTAGTGGTTTTTGCGTGAAAGACGGATAAACAGACACACACATACACTTTCCGATATATAATATTAGTATTATTGCTTGTGTTAGGAGGTGGTTACCGTTAGTAGTGTACCTAATGTCCAGGATTTGAACCCGTTGGGGTTTGAATCTCTCGATTGTGAAGCTGTCTACGCTACTGTTGTCGTCGTATCGTTACATGAAAAGTATAAAAAAGTGGCGGCTATAGTTCTGCATACTTATGTGTGACATTATTTTATAAGTTCCTGTTGGTGTTGTTATGTGTACCTAGAATAAAAAGATTTTATTTATTTCTTTCGTTCTTTCCTAATTATTTAATAATATTGCTTAGATTTTGTCAACCCAATACCATGAGGCCACAGCGAAAGAGACAGCAGAGCGCGCGCGGGCGCGAGGGTGACGGATGGAGCCGCTCGTCACCCTAGCAGAAGCAGGCCACGGTGTCGGTGCGCATCGTAGGAAGATGCGCGCCCCCCCATACCGGGGGCGAGTTGGGGACCGCGTGGTCCCCCTCCCGAGAAGAATGACCCTGGGTCAGCCGGGGTGCGAGGGATATGTCTCGAGACCACCTGACCTTCAGCCTAGCACATCGACTTACAGACGGCATGCGGTTTAGTCGGTTCGAGTCCGACATAACCTCCCCCTCTGGCTGCGGAGGGGGGGGGGGTTCAGTGGGGAATACCCGCACGTAAAAAAAACCATGAGGCCACAGTAACAGCGGTGTCTGTTATTAGTTATCATTATCTGTAATATATGTGGAGGAACACTAGTAATTTTTAATCAGGTAACAATGAGATAGAATTTAATAGGACCTGTCCCTCATTCCTCAAAACTAGCAGACCCCCTACAAAACCTGCTTAGCTTTCTAAGTACACAGTTCTATCGAATGCACTTCGTCTTGAGATTTGTATCAAATCAATTCATTTTCCTCTAAGCCTTACACAACATTCTATATGAACTTCAATAACATTATACAGGATTAATATATGGTATATTTAGATACAGGGATGGTATATTTATAGGAGGCAGGACACGACGGTATTTCCGTCCAATTGAGCAGTCCGACTGGGGAAGTATCTCTGCCCTACAGAAAACTCGGGCCATAATAGATAGGTAAAAGTAAGTTAAGTTAAGTGTTTGTACTATCAGTGGGAAGACCAAAGGCTATTCCTGCTTTTCCTGCTGACCGCACAGAAACTCTCTGTGTATACAGGGTCGGCAGCACGAGTGTGACTCCCCTGATGTTGCACACGTCCATAGGCCACGGTAACCACTTTCCATCAGGTGGGCCGTGTTAGTGTCTGTCACCTCAGCGGTATAAAAAAAAGAGGTAACGTAACATAACATAACATAACATAAACTCACGCCTTTATCCCCGAAGGGGTAGGCAGAGGTGCTAGCACCCACATTTCGCCGGTTTATGTTTAGGTCCCAATGTAATAGGTGGCGAGCCTATTGCCATTAACTGGGCACTTATAAACCTGCGATAAATACACACATAACTTCGAAAAGCATCGCAAAGTCATTGGTGTGTGCCATGGAAAACCTGTGATCGAACCCGAGACCTCGTCTCAGCAGTCCATTACCCATACCACTAGGCTACCGCGGTTATCGTTAACGTATCTTTTTATTTTTATACTGTCTGTGTTTTTGTCGATAGTATTTTAGTAATTTTAATTTAGTCGTTCTTTTTTATAGTGTGGTTTACTTCTATTGTATTTTACGTGTTTGGCTTGTGTAACATAATTGATTTTTGTAAATTATACTCGTGGCCGTCTCTGAAAATCAGCGCTGTACCGCCTGCACCACAAAGTGGACAGCATTAAGCTGAGAGGCGGCCATTTATTCAGCACAGTTGTGCGTGAGTTATGTGAATTTATTATTCTGCTGTTGTTGCCAAATTATTGTTCAGCTGTGCTTAATAATAAATATTTCTTTCTTTCTTTCTTTCTTTCAAAATCCCATATATTCGTCATTCTATTCCACTTCCATTTGCCACTTGTCTAGAGGGTCTGGAGATAGCATCCAGGTGCGTTCTTTGTTCGATAAACGATCAGTGGATTAAGCTCCCTAAGCGCCTTTGCCATATAGATGGGTCACTGTCTAGTCATCATCTAAGCGCTTCCGTGCTTCGGAGGGCACGTTAAAAGTCGGTCCCGGTTATCAATATATAATAGATGATAAACAAGCTTGGAAATAAGCTGTTCGCTCAACTATGCTACTCAAGCAAACTATTGTATTTAGACTAAGTAGACTAAGCAAATGTTTGTAAATAGACCAAAAAAAATGCCCGCTGAGTTTCTTGCCGGAGTCTTCTCAGGTCCGGGCCGCGTTTCGAACCGGTGGTCCATTTGCTAAACTAGTCTAGATTTTTTTAAATTGACGTTTTGTAAGTACCGTTTTAATGGTCTATGCAGAATAAATTATTTTTGACTTTGACAATAGTCGTATAAGGCCTTTATCTGCGACCTGAACAACTCTCTCAGAGGTTGGCCATTAACTACCACTCAGGCTGGTATCAATCAATCAATCAATTAGCCCACTGCATTAAACTGCTGGACATAGGCCTCTCGCAATGTGCGCCATTTAATACGATCCTTCGCCTTCCGCTGGTAGACGGTATTACATTGAACTTTAAAATTAAATTGTTTTATAAGCAGTGTCCGTGAAATAACAGTGGTTTAGGTTAACCAGAATCCCGGTTATAATATCGGTGATAATCCCGGTAATAATGCCGGTTAGCTTTACCAGAGGGCCGGGACTTTCGCAAGGATGGTGATGAATATCAAATAAACCCAAAATATTCATTTATAAATTGTTTTATTTAACAAGCCCGCCAAATTTACTGCTATGTCGATTACCACAACATCATTGATGTGACACTCACGTTTTGAACACTAATTTTTTCGAGGCTATTTTGAATAAGCCGAATAGAATATCTATCCTTACTAATTTTATAAATTTCAAAATATGTGTGTGTGTGTCCGTTTGTCCGTCTTTCATGCCTAAACCACTGAACCGATTTTTATGAAATTTGGTATAGGGGTGGATTAGACCTTGAGAAAGGCTATGTTTGGTCACGATAACCGGCATCCACGCAGGCGGAGCCGCAATATGTAATTGTAAAGTGGTCGAGTCCGTACATTGGAGATATTTAAAAAAAGATTAGAAGTTTTTCAGAACGATATTTAATCCTGAATCTTGATTTTATGCCTAGATCTGAGGAGAGATTCTTCTTCTTCTTCTTTTATTCAAATGGCTCCTTGCATCAGTTATATAGGTACCGATGATTCTGTCAACCTCAAGGTGTAGATAATATATATTATTATAGATCATTACTGGTTGCCTAAAACCGACCCCGGTACAAATGCTGTATCCGCTAGCTGGAATAGCGCCTCCAGGGGTTCGCAGGACTGTGGCAGGCTCTTCCGAAAAGACCAAATTGCTGGACGACACCCGGCACCCACTATTCGATTACCACCCTGTGCCACAAAGGCTGAAAAGCCGCAACAGCTTTATGAAGTGTGTCTCCCTCTTGAAGTCAGCGATCGGTCAAAGGAGAGATGCCGGTTGTGGCGGGAGACTGTCGACCTTCCTAGCCCTTTTGTCCCACTGTCTGAGAGTCCGCCACCTGGACATGAGTTGCCATGGCCCACCTGGAAATCTTTAAACAGACTCCGGACGCAGGTCGGCCGAAGTAAGGAGAACTTGTTCAGGTGGGGATTCTCAGATGGCTCTAACTTGGAGTGCAAGTGTGGTGCCGTTCCCCAAACGATGAAACACTTGACATCGTGCCCTGCGTGCCCCAACAACTGCACGCAGGAAGATCTAATGAATGCTACTGACAATGCGATTTTGGTAGCAAAGTTTTGGGCCGATACCATCTAAGTTTGCTGACGACACGATAAGAAGAAGAAGGTGTAGAGTAAATGTCAAGTAAAATGTATTATAAAATTATGAGTGATGAGGGGCCACGGTAGCCTAGTGGTATGAGTAATGGACTGCTGAGACGAGGTCTCGGGTTCGATCCCAGGTTTTACCATGGCACACACCGATGACTTTTCGATACTTTTCGAAGTACAGTGTGTATTTATCGCAGGTTTATAAGTGCCCGGTTAATGGCAATAGGCTCACCACCTATTACATTGGGACCTAAACATAAACTACCCTACTACTACCCCTTCAGAGATATAGGCGTGAGTTTATGAAACGCCAATGTCAAGTGTACCAGAGCCACGTTAGCCACGCCAGTAAATTTGTTTCCGTCTGTCCGCCCCCCACGAGATTCAGGTGGACGATCAGGGCGTGTGGTTGGATTTTAGGGGGCAAGGAGAAATTGTATTCTACTTAGATGACAGTTTAACTGTCATTGTGAGAGTTATCACAACTGTTTTGTGTCACATAGTTGTTGTTGGGTCACAGTTAGTGCCTCTATCGGCAGTCCTAAGAGTGTGTGAATAGTGAGTGTTTTCCTTCAAGAACCAAGCGGTTTGGTGACTCCTTTCTTTGTCACACCATTAAGACCTGGAACTCCTTGCCAGCTCACGTGTTTCCTTCTACAAGTCCGGGTCCTTTAAGCAGCGCGTGAAAAAGCATCTGATGAAGCCGTCAAGTAGAAGCCACCATTGTTAACATGGTACGTGTATGTAATGGTGACCCTCATTCCTGAGACTTTGCCTTCAAATTACTATCAGGCGAGGTGAAGTCAAATTGACGGATCCTATAAAAAAAGTAAGAACTAAGTAATTTGTGAATTGTATCGTCGTGATGTGATGCGTTCGGTGACTGCCAAAGCGTTAGGTGACGCAGACGCGAGTTCCATAATTTTTATACACCCAAAAGAGTTCAACGCGTCCATAAATGTTTTCACTCTAAAATGCTTTGGGTTATCTATTTTTGATCATTAGGTTTTGCCACGACCAAACATAGCCTATGTCCTTTCTGAAGGTCTAATCTACCCCTATACCAAATTTCATCAAAATCAGTTCAGAGGTTTAGGCGTGAAAAACGGACCAACAGACACACACACACACACTTTCACATTTTTATATTAGTATGGATATTCTGGACGAAAAAATATTTTCTTTAGATTTCTTACAACCTGCTTGTTCATGACGGATATAAATATGTAATAAGGTTGCCTGGAAGATATTGCCTTCTATGGCGATAAGGCCGCCCTTTGTACAACAATTGTATAAAGTATATTTTACTTGTAAGATTTCATGTAAATGGTGTACAAATAAAGAGTTATTCTATTCTATTCTATTCTATTCTATTCTAACACTGAACGTATTTTGATGAGGTTTTTTATGTAGATAGATTTGATTTGAGTCAAAATCTTACGTTTAAATAATCGCAGTCGGTTAAGTAGAACTGTGCCCCTAGCACGAACAACTAACATATTCGTATGGTAAACGTATTGACAGAACGGAGCATTACGATTGGTCGCCTGCCTACTGTAAACCTGTGTGTGTGTGACGCCGGCCAATCACAATGATCCGTTCTATCAATACGTTGACGATACGATTGTGATAGTTGTTCGTCCTATGGGTACTGGAGATGTGACGAAAAATCCTCCTTGCTGCAACTAAAAAAAAAAAATTTTCTCAGAACAATTACAAATACTAATATAAATACAAACAATTAGAACTTATCTCATATGTCTTAGTGCAATACAAAAACTGTAGGTAATTGTGAGACTGGTGCCTAAATTAGATACAACAGCTTGTATCTGTATTTATAGGTCACCAGGAAAGCCACGCAACCAGATCAGTGCGAGTAAATTACAATACTTCACTACAATATCACGTCTAATTATTTATACAAAAACAAAAATCAAACTATACAATGGATTAGTTATATCTAAGTAAACTTTCAGCTTGGGACCTCGAGTAAATACTCTGTTTCATCGTAATTTAGATGCTGCAACCAATTTGTAAGCATTTTTTTGCAATCATATCTAGATTTTGAGTACAGGCTTATAATTACAACTATATATACAGGCGTCACTGAAATCGGGTGGAGTCGCGGGTAGCAGCTAGTATAAAACTATACCTAATATATTTCTTGCGAACTTCTAAAGCACACGTTAAGAAATCCAATGAGGTTGTGTTGGATTATTTAACAGTAATAATTTAAATCGTCGGGTAATTTCCGCAAGCCACGGGTATTTGCCGTATATTGAGACAGTCACATCGATGGTATGCCATAGAATATAAAATAATACAGAAGGTTCACTGTTATTCGACTAGCTGTTCGACTTTTTAGGGTTCCAACTACCTACCCTTAACGACTAATAAATAATAAATAATAATAAATAAATATTCCACAGCATTTCACACAACGCTATCTAGACCCATGGTAAGCATAGCTATGCGGATAAACATACTTAGATACGTTTTTTATTGTAAATACATACATATTATAAATAGAAACACCCAGACCAATGCAAATATAAATATTCATGCATACAAATATTTGCACTGAGCGGGGATCGAACCCGCGCCTCCTGCGTAGCGGCCGCGTTCACTACATGGATGTGCACATTAACCCAGAATCCTTTAACTGAAAATTTAAGAAAAAGTTTTTATTCGAGTGGGAATTATTCTAATTCATTTTTGTAGGTTATAAATTTACTAATATATTATTATTTCATTTTGTGGACGCCGGATGCCTAGACGGATGATTTATCCGCGGCTTCTGCGGGCCATTTCATCCATTTCCCCAGAGAATTTCCTAACCTAAAATAGTAGATAGTTAAAATTTCTAAAAAATCTTCTTTAAATAAAAAAATTGTGAACAATTTCATGAAAAAAAAATCCAATTTTCACCTTGCTCTCTAGTAAGTGTTATTTATCCTAAAAAATACTATGGCAGTGAGAGTACAAATTACGATAATGACTTGTCCTCTTATTGAGCTTTCTAAAAAGCTAATGACATCCATATAATAATATATTATTTATGAAGAAAGGCGAGTTTTAATAAGCACGGGTACAATGCTCCAAGGACATTTTCATTGTATAGGATCGATACATCGGGCATAAGGTCATCCGTTTATTATTTTAACTAAGTTCAGTAGTATCAAATGGCTGTGTGTTGTGTTGTAGTATTATAATCTTACTACCCTCAAATCATTTGTGGAATTATTTTGATATTCCTAAAAATATTTTACTGTTTACCAATACTTCAGTTCCTCCGTGACCATGGTACTTGCAACAGCTCTGAAATGTCAGAAATATATGGAAACCTCTAATAATAATAAAGATTTTTTTTTCTGAGGTGGCAGACAAGCACACGGTCCACCTGATGATAAGTAGTTACTGTGGCCTATGGACGTGTGCAACACCACGGGAGTCACTTTCGTGCTGCTGACCCAGTAAAGACAGAGAGTTTCTGTGCCGCCAGTGTAGAAGACAAAGCAGCTTTTGGTCTTCCCATCGACAGCACAAAAACTCTCCAGTGAGCTCTGGCTACCCTACTCACCGCCAGGAACACAACACGAGGTTATTATGAACGCGGTATTCTGTAGAGCGGAGGTACTTCCCCAGTCCGACTGCTTAATGTGACGGCAATACCGTCGTGTCCCAGTTCCTCCCAAAAACTTAACAAAAACTTAAGTTCACCGGGACAGCTAGTTAGGTACAAACATTAAAACTACTTTAATTCTGTATATTATTCTGTGAGTACCACAGAGTCTGTAAGCCAATCAATGTTCCGTGTACAGAATAATAATGAAATCACGTACAACATTATAATATTGCAAGTTGATGATTACACCAGTCTATGCGATGATTTACTGACGATAATTGCGATATTTTTTACATATATTCACGCCTGTTAATCTCCAGAGTGGTAGGCAGAGGTGTATTAAAACTTTCACTCACACTTGGAGGCGAGCCTATATCTGTCAAGTTGGCACTTTGTCATGTGATTTATGTTTATTGTCGGATGTAGATCGGCCCTATCCTTTAGTCACACAACACGCTGTCTAGTGGTAATAATATATTTGATTCAAATACATCGTCGATAACTTTAAACTCAAAACTAACTAAGTACACACCGGCATTATCTTGACCACAGTGACATAACATAATGTGCTGACATCACTATATGCACAGAATACGTGTTTTGGGTGTCGGTTGAGGATATTTTGTTTTTACAGGCAGGTACGTGTATGTAATGGTGACCTGTCGTTCCTGAGACTTTGCTTCAGCTTACCATCAGGTGCGGGGAAGTCAAATTGACGTGTGTCGTGAGTGTGTGTGTGTGTGTGTGTGTGTGTGTATCCTAGCGTTAAAATCCAGTGGCATCCGAAGTCACCTCAGAGTCTGACTCCAATATTTTCCATAAAGCGACTGCTATCTGACCTCCACAATCCAAAGGCGATATTAGATTAAGGACTCCATAGTTCTTCATATGGCAACCTGGGGACGGCTTATAGTGGCCTCCGAGACACGACTAGTCCAATGCATGTTTATGAATAACGCGTGAGTAAGAGAGGGAGAGAAAGGGGGTACCCTTTCTCTCCCTCATTTTCCCTCCTATAAATGAAAACTCTCGACAAAAGTTGTGTTTCAAATCAAAGATCACGTGTGCCAAGTTTGGTGGAAATCGGTTAAGAATTGCGCCCTCTAGACCGGAACTTAGAAACGTACATAGATACGGACAGAAGTCAAATCTGCCACCTTGTCGAAACGGAGACTCTCGTTCGCTTTTCTCGCTCGGTCAATAAAAATAGTATAAATTATATATAGCATAGTCTTATTGGGCTATTCTACTAATATTATAAATGCGAAAGTTTGTAAGTATGAATGGATGAATGGAGTTTGTTACTCTTTCACGTAAAAACTACTGAATGGATTTTGATTAATCTTTACAATAATATAGCATACTAGCTGTAGCACGCGGCTCCGCCCGCGTGGATGTCGATTATCGCTTAGTGTTGAGTCAACATAGTAGCTTTATGCATGCAAAGTCTCAGCCCGATCGGTTTAAAATTGACAAAGTTAAATACAAACTTCCATCCCCTATTTTATCCCCTAGAGGGTAGAATTAACCAAAATCCTTTCTTAGCGGATGCCTACGTCATAACATCTACCTACATGCCAAATTTCAGCCCGATCCGTCTAGTGGTTTGGGCAGTGTGTTGATAGATCACTATGTCAGTCAGTCAGTCACCTTTGAGTTAGATAGATGCATCAGAATAACACATAGGCTACAATTTGTAACGATAACCGACATCCACGCGGGCGGAGCCGCGGGCAAAAGCTAGTATAATATATAGTTATACTGTGACTGTGGTCTGGAATAATTCATGCGTACAAATATTTGCACTAAGAGAGGATCCACGGCTCCTGCGTACAGCCTCGCAACATAGGTCTCCACCAGAATATTGCAGTATAATCCCCTATTAGATAAACAGCAGTCGCTCGATTACAGCACTCATTGCTCAACTCATCTATATGCTCGATACTCAGTACGAACGTGACTCCTATATAGATGTACAATTTCTGTCTCATACATGATGGTGTGCGTTAAACATAGACTCACGTATGATAATTATGTACCTTAATTTGTAACCAATTGTTGTGGTAGAAAGTGGGTCCCTAGTAGTGTAGTTTCCGGTATTTTCGCGAGAAAAACGAGGTCCTGCCGATTGGTTTGATATAATATATGATTGATGGGATTTGACCTACTAGGCACCGGCGTTATCCTCAAAAGACCATTCGAAGTCAAAGATTTTTATAGAAAAAAGACGGGTTGCACTCTGGGAGTGCCGACAGAAGTGAAAACATTTTCTTTCTTTCTTCTTCGTTTCTTCGTTATATACATAGAAAAAGATAAAAAAACATACCATACCATACCATACCTATAATACAGCGCCAATCATAATCAATAATTTTCTGCTAATTTTCTATCAAAAGAAATTAATAAATTACAAAAAGATAATATTATCACAAAAAGTAATAAATTACAAAAAGAAAAAATCACAAAAAGTGTCATAAGGCCAGGTTTGAACCCGGTACTATCTGAAACCATAAGGACTTACAGTCGATGCGTTTACCGCTATGCTGCGAAGCTATTTATAGTATATTGCAAAATGGACAGTCTATAGCTAATATTGTATGACGTCAGTCGTCGGTTACGGTCCAAAGGTCAAGCGATCCTGACGCGCGAGTTTAACAATTTTTACCCATCCAACGCCGCTAAAGAAGTTTTCACTTCAAAAATTGAATTGGTCTAGGCGTAGATTGAACCGCAATATTTGCCTTACAGGGGCAATGCTTTGATCACTAAACATATATAAGTGACTATCTGACTATGTGACTATCTGACTATCGAATTATCGATATGTCGCCGCCAACTACCATAATCAGCCGTCCAATTAACTGCCTAGGCAGTTAACTAAACGACGGCATTAATATAATGCGCTATATGTCATTTATTTTTGTCATTTTCAGTCACACCAACTACCACCTGTCCTTACACTTAACTCTAGTCCATCCAAAGGTTGCCTGGAAGATATTGCCTATTATGGCGATAAGGCCGCCCTTTGTACAACAATTGTATAAAGTATATTTAACTTGTAAGATTTAATGTAAATGGTGTACAAATAAAGTGTTATTCTATTCTATTCTATTCTATTCTATTCATTGCCATTGCACTAAGAATTACGGGTATGGTAGCTTAGTCGTCAAAGCATGGGCTGCACTATAAAGCAAAGATCCCGGGTTCGATCCTCGCCTAGAGCAATTCAATTTTTTTCAATTAAAATCGATTTGAATATTAAGCATAAAAATGCTTAAAAATTTAATTAAAAATCAAAGAATTTCATTCAATCTAGAATAACATGGTTCATGGAACAACAGCCTCCGTGGCGTGGCGGTAGTGAACGCGGCCGCTACGCAGGAGGCGCGGGTTCGATCCCCGCTCATTGCAAATATTTGTATGCATGAATATGTATATTTGCATTGGTCTGGGTGTTTCTATTTATAATATGTATGTATTTACAAAAAAAAAAAACGTATCTAAGTATGCTTATCCGCATTCTAGATTCCATAACACAAGCTAGTTAAGCTATGCTTACCATGGGTTTAGATAGCGTTGTGTGAAATGTTGTGGGATATTTATTTGATTATTTATTGACGTCAATAATAATAATTTTACTTAATCTAAGTTTACCACCGCTTCCAAGGCGCTGGTGGAGAAGAAACGACGCTACAAACGCCACTGCGGCATTTTTTAAGACTTCAACTTACAATATTTATATCCTTAAGGCTAAATGTGGACGAATCTACATTTGCCTCGTGTCTGAAGAACCAAAAAACGCATACAGAGGACATTCCTTAACGTGATTGGGGAGAACATATATGCCGGTAACTAAGCTAGAATTCCCACTAACCCGGCAGTTAAGTTAAATTACTGAATGGAATTCGAACTCGGGACTTTGCGATCCTATAGCTAACCATTCTTAACCACTAAACTATATTTAAACTCGCTTCATAACTTCACAACCATTTTGGATAATTTCACATCTCGCTTAAAATAGGAAAAATTTAATCGGTCTAGGCGGGATATGAACCCGCGATCTTCGCCATACAGGCAAGAGAAAAATTAATATCACATCTTTTCTTTTTTTTTGCTTCAGGTCATGTCCAGATTTAAAGAAGATCTACCTTCTCGCAAGACCAAAGAAGAACAAAGACACCGCGAAAAGAATCCAGGAGCAGTTTGATGACGTGGTCAGTATATTCTTCCACTAAGCGTTAATCCCAGTCGCATCCATAACCAGTTCAACTACCCGTAACGACTGCCATAGATGTTCGTATGGCAACCGGGACCGACGGCTTAACGTGCTCTCCGAGGCACGACCAGACCAATACAAATAGCCATATTCATGCGTACAAATATTTGCACTAAGGGGAAGAATTGAACCAGTGCAAACGCGTGGGAAATCCCCACGGATACCCACCCCTCCGGAGCCGTAGGGGGGGGGGGGGGGGGGGTTATGTCGGACTCGAACCGACTAAACCGCACGTCGTCTTTGGGTCGTAGTGCTAGGCCGGAGGTGAGGTTGTCATGCGACATATCCCTCGCACCCCAGCTGACCCAGGGCCATCCCTATCGGTCTGGCCCTCCTCGTGAGGGGGGGACCACGCGGTCCTCGACTCAACCCCGGTGCCCCACACCGGGGTTGAGTCGGGGCGCGCATCTTCCTACATTGCGCCGCCGTCGTGGCCTGCTTCTGCTAGGATGACGGGCGGCTCCACCCGTCACCCTCAAGCCCGAGCCGCCTTCGAGCGCCTGTAGCGATGTCAGCGAGTCTTTCTCGCTCATCGCTCGCTCTGCTGTCTCCTTCGCGAGCATGACCTGCTCGCAGAAGGAGGCGCTGGCCGCCTACGCATCCGCACAGCGGACCATCGCCGCGAGCAGGGTGGAGAGCGTGAGCACTCTTACCCCCAGGGCCGCCACAAGCTCCCGCCTCGGCGTCTCAAACGCCGGACACTCGGTGAGCGTGTGCAGCCCCGGAACCAACGCCACCTGTATAAGCAGACGTGTTCATTACAGTCTTCATCTTAGCGTTAATCCCAGTCGCATCTGAAGCTTATACCTCGGAGTGTGGGGTCCGCTGTACCAGTCTAACTGCGGGTTCGACTGAACTTCAATATTTTCTGTGAAGCTACTGCCATCTGACTTCCATAACACATTGATGATATCGAAGCATTGTAGAAGTTACATCAATTGTTGGACTTTTCAGAAAGAAAAAGAAAATTAAATTATGTTTCTTACAATGTGTTGCTACTGCATTGCTACAATATTATATTAAATGGATCTTTATATCTTATTAGCTTTTGCCCGCGGCTCCGCCCGCGTGGATGTCGGTTATCCTTATAAATTGTAGCCTACCTGTTATTCTGATGTATAAGCTATATTATTGTAAAGTTTCATTAAAATCCATTCAGTAGTTTTTACGTGAAAGATCCATCCATCCATCCATACTTACAAATTTTCTCGTTATAATACACACACCGGCAGAGTTAGCAGAACACAAAAGAAAGATAGTATTAAATAGTTAGCTTTATTTTTAAGCAAATAATAAATAAACATAAAACAACACGGTGTTGCAAATTAATGTCAAAACATGTTAATTTGACTGTTTTTTCATGTTTAATTATTATTTGTTTAAAAATAAAGCTAACTATTTTATACTCTCATTTTTTGTGTATCGCTAATTCTGCCGTTATATGTATTAGTAGGATCACAGTGTAGATAAAATATTATAATACATTAAGCTATGGTGGGTTTACATTTCACACTATGTGAACTTACATAGGACCCCATCTCAGTATTGAATGCTCCAACTACCCTTAATGACTGACCCGTATGAGATCTCTCTCCGAGCCACGAGCAGAACAATGCAACGGTGCGCACCGTGCGGTATGAAAGGAACTTTATCTCACACACTCAAGTTGTAGTATGAACTCCTTGCTGTGGTTTTTCCAAGACACTATAATATGGGATTCTTCAAGAAGGACATTAGAAGGTTCTACAGGGTCCTCAGCACGATTGTAATGCCCCTGGTGTTGCATACGCCCATAACCACTTCCTTTGAAGGCCGTGTGCTTGTTTGCTTGTCGGCAACACGAGTGTGATGTCTCTGGTGTTGCACACGTCCATAGGCCATCGTTATCACTTCTCATCAGATGGGCGTCAGCTTGTGGCATAAAAAATATGACATTATTTCTTGAGATCACGGAATCGTTGGACCAATTATGCGTCGTAATTACATGGTAGTGTTATTATCTATGATATGAATAAATCTATTTCAATGTCGATTCCATTTTAAACTAATAAAATAAATTCATAATTGCGAGCGTAATATAGATATCCTCCGTGGTAAATTGCCAAATCATATATTTAAATCTGTCTGTCTGACTTATTAGGGACTAGCCGAGTCGCCCCAGCTTGGACTTTGGCAAACTTCAAACCCCCTAATTACCTCTTTTAAGTCATATAATATATAAGTTTTAGGAGGTAGGACACGACCCCATTAAGCAGTCCGACTGGGGAAGTACTTCCGCCCTACAGAATTCCGCCATAATAACCTCGTGTTGTGTTCCCAGCGGTGAGTAGGGTAGCCAGAGCACACTGGAGAGTTTTTGTGCTGTCAGTGGGAAATCGAAGCCTGCTTTGTCTTTTACACTGGCGACTCAGAAACTCTCTGTGTTTACAGAGTCCTCAGCACTCAGCCTCAGATGCATGGCTCGAATTAACAATGGTGCTTGGAATACGGCAATAAGCTCACCCTCTATAAAGTGGAACCGAATTTTTGGTGAAATGTAGGTGTCAAGTCACTTGTGCCTAACCCTCCGGGGATGAAGACGTGATTATATATGTATGTTATGATTACTGCTACACTCCATTTAGTAGTAGCGTGATGATACATAAAACCGTCCTTGATGAAAGGACCACTCAATACAAAAATATACTTTCAATTCGAACCCGTAGTTTCTGAAATTAGCACGTTCAACCAAATAAACAAACTTTTTAGCTTTATAACATCAAAGTTCGATTACCCTGTCGCAGGCCACTGTTGGTCATAAGCCTCTTTCAATGTTGTGACACTCTGCCCTACTGTGTCCACGCTGGCCAGACGGGTTGGTACAGGGTTTTATTTCGAGTGTTCCTTCTCTCGCAGTGATATCGTCTGCGTATGTTTCCGTCAGTCGCCTCTTACGACACCCTTCGGATGAGATGGGTGATGATACTTGTATTCTTCTCGTATATATCTACACTACTATTATAAAGAGCAAAGATTTGTATTTTTGAATGTTGTTCTCAAAAACTACTACCGATTTCAAAAATTATTTCACCATTGGAAACCTGCATTCACCCTGAGTAACTGAGGCTATATTGGATTTCCACGGGAACGTTTTTTAAACCCGTGCGAATCCGGAACGGATCGCTAATCGTAAATATATAGATCTTTTAATAGATTGATGCTTATTGTATGGTTTTCTTTACAGCTCTACGATAGACTGCGTAAGGAAAATCCCGACTTCATACAGAAGATCAGTATTATTGAAGGAGACATGGGACAACCAGACCTCGGGATCAGCCCCGAAGACAGGATCAAGGTTATGAATGAGGTAAGTAATGCATTGATGTAATTAAGTAGCCTTCCGCCGGCTCTAAACACGCGTGGATAATCGGTTCTTCCATTTCGTGGCTACTAGCTGACCCGGCGAACTTCGTACCGCCAATATTTTTCCGCCCGCGTGGCGTCAGATCCCGTGTCCGCTGCACCCTATACTATATTAAACATTGAACACGTATATACAATCTAATATATAAAATTCTCGTGTCACAGTTTTCGTTGCCAAACTCCTCCGAAACGGCTCGACCGATTCTCATGAAATTTTGTGGGCATATCGGGTAGGTCTGAGAATCGGCCAACATCTATTTTTCATACACCGATTCGCGATAACCGACATCCACGCGGGCGACAGCTAGTATAATATAATAACCGCGGTAGCCTAGTGGTATGGGTAATGGACTGCTGAGACGAGGTCTCGGGTTCGATCCCAGGTTTTCCATGGCACACACCAATGATTTTTCGATACTTTTCGAAGTTATGTGTGTATTTATCGGAGGTTTATAAGTGCCCAGTTAATGGCAATAGGCTCGCCACCTAATTACATTGGGACCTAAACATAAAACGGCGAAATGTGGGTGCTAGCACCTCTGCCTACTCCTTCGGGGATAAAGGCGTGAGTTTTATGCTATTGCTACGCCCGGCGCTTGGCCACTTCAATATATGGCCAAATTTCCATAGGAGTGAGCGAGACGGCACTATAGAAAGAGACAGCATGCCTTGACGTCACTGTTCTAGAACGAATGGAATGAATAGAACGAGACGTCAGGCTAGAGAGAGACAGCATGCCTTGACGTCACTGTTCTAGAAGGAATGGAACGAATAGAAAGAGACACAAGACCTAATAGAACCTCCCAGAAAGTTCCTGTCTTTTTCAGAACGTACCTGTCTTTTCTCGATCTTTCGCTACTCGGCCGCGCCTTATATAAAAGGCGAGCTAACAGCCGCTGCTCAAGTTAGTCTACGACTAGAATTCGAAGCGATCATTGCGATAAAGTGTGCGAAGCGATACAGTGCGATTATACAAGTGACTGTGTATTGTGTAAGGAAGAGTTATCGAATTTGTACGCGCTTTGCTGTAAGTTAAGTGCAGCTGAATAAAATCTGTCTTCAACGGTTGTCCTCGCATTTTCTATTTAAACCGACCCCCACGCTCGTAACAACTGGTGTCAGAAGCGGGATAGAAAATGCCGATAACGCCGAGAGACGACAGGGAGGGAGTTAAAACCCGAAGCCAGGCCGCGGAAGAGGCTGCGGGTACTCCGAGTACGTCGACGGGTGCTTCAAGATCATCATCGGAAATTAACCTGAGCGCGATTATGACCTTATTGAAGGAGCAAGCCCGTCACCAGGCAGAGCAGGCCCGTCGCCAGGAAGAGCAGACTCTGCAATTGAAGGCACAGCTCCAGCAACAACAGGAGGAGCTGATCCGTCGCCAGGAAGAGCAGGCCCGTCACCAGGCAGAGCAGGCCCGCCACCAGGCTGAGCAGGCCCGACGCCAGGAAGAGCAGGCCTTGCAACTAAAGGTTCAGCTCCGGGAACAACAAGAAGATCTATTTGCCTTCTTGAAAGAGTCTAAAGCGGAATGGCAAAGAGAAATTCATTCAGTGCAAGACAAGCTCGACTGCCACGACGTAAAATTAGAAAGCCACGACGAAAAATTAGGAAGCATCGACACGAAATTTGAGAGTTATGAGGAGCGGCTGCAGTCTGTGGCTCAAAACGTAAAAAAATTGGAGACGAAAATAGCTTGCGGAACAGCTGGCTCTGTAACCATTTCATCTGCACAGGCTGTCGGAAAGTTCAAAGTACCGCCATTTGATGGGACCTCCTCGTGGACTGCATACAAACTGCAGTTCGAGTCTGTGGCAAAGGCGAACGGTTGGGATAAGGAGCAAGCCAAAACAGCATTAACATTGGGGTTACGAGACCAAGCACTCAGTGTTTTAGAGGCGCTTGGAGGTGAAGTGACTTACGACCGCCTTCTTGAAGCGTTGGAATCACGTTACGGTGATAGTCACTTGGAACATGTCTACCGTGCCCAATTGAAGGACAGAAACCAGCGTCTTAATGAGTCTCTGCAGCAGTGGGCTTTGGAAATAGAAAAGCTCGTGAGAAAAGCTTACCAAGGAGCTTCCTCGTCATTTCTTGACAGCATTTTGGTGCAAGCTTTTATTGACGGGATCAGAGACTTGGAGGTGAGAGCTGCCGTCCGTCTGGGTCACCATGCAACCCTTAAAGATGCTGTTGCTCACGCCCTTGAAGTGGAAGCTGTACGACATGACCCTCGACCACATAGATTGCGTGAGATCTCAACAAATGAGCAACGTGTGTACCGTCGGGAATTCACACCCAGGTGTTATTTCTGCAAAGAGCAAGGACATATTCGGTCTAGCTGCCCGAAACGGACTCAACAAGGTAATGGCCAAGAACAAACGGCGCGACATCCAGATGCGCCGGAGCAACAGGGAAACGAGTAAACGCCAGGACTGCGGGACGGGTGCTGGCTGGTAGTGTAAAAGTCCCAATTCTGATCTCTCAAGCTAATGATGGAAATAGTCTGGTCATCGAAGGAGGTATTGATGGATCACCGTGCCACCTCACCATTGATACTGGAGCAAGTCGGACCGTGATTAGCTCTCGGCTGGTGAAAAATGTACCTAGAGATCATCTACATCAACTTAAGCATCTCCATCTGCAGACAGCTACCGGCCAGCGCATTTCCGTCCGAGGAGAGCAAGAAGTGGCGTTGGAAGTCGGTGATAAGACCTATTGGCATAAAGTCATCGTCGCTGATATCTTAGATGACTGCATCATTGGATTGGATTTTATGAGAAAATATCGCTGTAAAATCGACGTGGATTGTGGCGTTCTGAAACTTGGGTTCGACGAAATTCCCATGGAAGGTGGCGCATGTGGAAAAGTGTACTGTGCAAAACGAACTGTACTCCAGCCTAAATCACAGACCCTAGTGCCAATAAGACTACCTCAATATGGCATCAATTCTCATCGCTGTGCATTGGTGGAAAAAGTAGACGGCAATAGTCCCTGGATACCAGCTCGTACTGTGGTAACAACACCAACCACAGCCGTTATAAGAATTTTAAATATGAGCAACAACGAGTGCGTCTTAAACAAAGGGACACTGCTTGGCACTTGTGAGGAGATCTCGTGGATACGTAGTTGCCAGGGTTCGACCAAAAGCGATGCCACAAGTGACAGAGAATCAACAGTGCTGAAACTACTAGAAGATTGTCGCAATGACCTCAGTAAGGTAGAGATGCTGAAGGCGCGGAACATGCTACTACGTTATAAAAACGTCTTTTCTATACATGGTGGTGACATTGGCAGAACTGGAGTAGTACAGCATAAAATCGATACTGGTGAGGTAACGCCAATCCGTCAACGACCACGACGTGTACCGATTGCTCGAGAAAAGGAGGTGGAGGAAATGATTGAAGAGATGAAGAAGGACCGTATCATTGAACCCTCGGTCAGTCCATGGTGTTCTCCGGTAGTCCTTGTAAAGAAAAAGGATGGAACCACCAGATTCTGCGTCGATTATCGCCGACTGAATGATGTTACGAAAAAAGATAGTTATCCGTTGCCAAGGATAGATGACACTTTGGACACCTTAAGTGGCATGCAGTGGTTCTCAACATTGGACCTCAAGAGTGGGTATTGGCAAGTTCAAATCAGTCAACTAGATAAGGAGAAAACTGCGTTTTCTACTGGAAAAGGTCTCTGGCAGTTCGACGTCATGCCATTTGGATTATGTAATGCTCCGGCCACTTTTGAGAGAATGATGGAACAAATACTTGCTGGACTGCTGGGAGAAGCCTGTCTGGTATATTTGGATGACATAATCATCATTGGAAAAGACTTCGACGATCACCTCAGCAAACTAGAGCAAGTTTTGACTAAACTACAGGGTGCCAACTTAAAACTCAGTCCAAAGAAGTGTTCACTTTTTAAACGACAAGTGAATTATTTGGGGCATGTTATTTCGAAGGATGGGATACAAACAGACCCTGAGAAGATAAGTGCCGTGAAAGATTGGCCGACACCAAAAGATAAGACCGACGTTCGTGCCTTTTTAGGTCTGTGTTCATACTACCGGCGGTTCGTGAAAAGCTTCTCCGATATTGCGAAGCCTTTGCATCGGTTAACGGAAGAAAAACGGAAATTTAGCTGGGATGAACAATGTGAAGCCGCTTTCAAAGACCTTAAGCAAAGACTCTGTGAAACACCAATCTTGGGTTTTCCAGATGCAGAAAATGAGTTCGTCGTCGACACAGATGCCAGCAATACTGGGATAGGAGGAGTCCTGTCCCAGAGAAAAGGAGACAAGGAGGCCGTGATTGCTTACTTTAGTAAGTCTTTGTCTAAACCAGAGAGAAATTACTGTGTTACACGAAGGGAATTACTGGCCGTGGTTAAGAAATTGCAGCATTTCAGTAAGTTTCTGCTGGGCCGCAAGTTTCATCTGAGGACTGATCATGCTGCTTTAAAATGGTTGCTACAATTTAAAAATCCAGAAGGACAAGTGGCAAGATGGATTGAACAGCTCCAGGAATACGACTTCGTCATCGAACATCGGAGTGGGAAAGCGCATGGAAATGCAGATGCGCTCTCTCGAAGACCTTGTCCGGTGGAATGTAACCATTGTGTCAGGCAAGAAGCTAAAGACAGTGTAGCGATTAGAATAATAAGGACTGATACTGTCAGCGATGAGTGGAGAAGCGAAGCCATGCAGCAAGCACAGCAAGAGGATCGAGACATCAAGCCTATTCTCGAATGGATAAAGGCAGGAACACCTAAGCCGAAATGGAGTGATGTCTCCCAAATGAGTGCAGCTACGAAGAGCTACTGGGCACAATGGGAAAGCCTCGTGATACACAATGGAGTCCTGTGTAGAAAATGGGAGTCTGCAAACGGGAAAGACTCACATCTGCAGTTGGTTGTCCCAAAGATTAAAATTAATGAGGTTTTGAGATCATTTCATGACGGAACTTCAGGCGGCCATCTTGGTGTGAAGAAGACGTTGATGAAGATTCGTCAACGATTCTATTGGATCCATTGCCGTGAGGATGTTGAAGATTGGTGTAGGAAATGTACATGCTGCGCATCGGTAAAAGGGCCGCATACAAGGAGCAGGGGAGCATTGAAGCTATACAATGTTGGAGCGCCTTGGGAAAGGATTGCATTAGATGTTGCAGGGCCATTTCCTGCATCGGAGTCTGGAAACAAATACATCCTAGTAGTAATGGACTACTTTACTAAATGGCCGGAGGCTTTTTCCATACCTAACCAGGAAGCAACTACAGTCGCGGAAAGACTAGTCATGGAAGTGTTTTGCCGATATGGAGTTCCTCTGGAAATACACAGTGACCAGGGAAGGAATTTTGAATCACAGGTATTTCAAGAAACCTGTAGGATAATGGGTATTCATAAAACCAGGACCACCCCATATCATCCGCAGTCTGACGGAATGGTTGAAAGATTTAACCAAACCTTGGAAAGGCATTTGGCTAAGGTTGTTGAGAGCCACCAAAAGGACTGGGATAGTCATATTCCTTTGTTCTTGTTGTCTTATAGAACAGCGATACATGAAAACACAACGGTGACGCCTGCGTGTGCAAACTTTGGCAGAGAACTGAGACTACCGGCTGATCTACTGACTGGACGTCCTCCAGATTCACCGCAAGAAATCACGGAATATGCTAGTGCATTGCGCGATAGACTAAATGACGTTCACACCCACGTCCGTGAATCTGGGCTCCAGGCAAGCGACAAAATGAAAACCCGATACGACCGCAACTCTCATCAAGCCGGGTTCGACGAAGGCTCGTTGGTATGGCTACACAATCCGATGCGTCGCAAAGGCAAATCTCCGAAGTTGTCTCCAACCTGGGAAGGGCCGTATAAAGTTGTCACCAGGATCAATGACGTTACATACCGGATACAACGCAACCAGCGAAGCCCCTTGAAGGTTGTACATGTTGACCGACTGGCGAGATACTACGGATCTAATAATGCTCGGGACGAGCATGTCTAAGAAGGGGGTAGTGCTACGCCCGGCGCTTGGCCACTTCAATATATGGCCAAATTTCCATAGGAGTGAGCGAGACGGCACTATAGAAAGAGACAGCATGCCTTGACGTCACTGTTCTAGAACGAATGGAATGAATAGAACGAGACGTCAGGCTAGAGAGAGACAGCATGCCTTGACGTCACTGTTCTAGAAGGAATGGAACGAATAGAAAGAGACACAAGACCTAATAGAACCTCCCAGAAAGTTCCTGTCTTTTTCAGAACGTACCTGTCTTTTCTCGATCTTTCGCTACTCGGCCGCGCCTTATATAAAAGGCGAGCTAACAGCCGCTGCTCAAGTTAGTCTACGACTAGAATTCGAAGCGATCATTGCGATAAAGTGTGCGAAGCGATACAGTGCGATTATACAAGTGACTGTGTATTGTGTAAGGAAGAGTTATCGAATTTGTACGCGCTTTGCTGTAAGTTAAGTGCAGCTGAATAAAATCTGTCTTCAACGGTTGTCCTCGCATTTTCTATTTAAACCGACCCCCACGCTCGTAACACTATGTTATGTATTATACATATTAACCTTTCTCTTTAATCACTCTATCTATTAAAAAAACCGCATCAAAATCTGTTGCGTAGTTGTAAAGATTTAAGTATACAAAGGATATAGGAACAGAGATAGCTACTTCGTTTTATGATATCTCGGGTTTTACTTCACCGATTGCGATCATACTTACGGGAGATTCTATGTTTAACTCATACCTTTTTACCAAAAAAATGCATCAAAATTCGTTGAGCAGTTTTCGTTTCCAATGCGAACAAATTATAACTATATAAATAACCAATTAGAATATAAAAAATGTATTTTTGTATTCAGTATCCTTAATATAACATAGTTTTTTTTTTATATCTCTAATGTACAGACACGACTACTTTAATTATATAATACTATAGATTTACAATCGTCGAATCCAGCTCGGCTGGGCAGCGTTCGAGAAGCTTCGTAATATCTTCTCGTCCAAAATACCGCAGTGTCTCAAGACTAAAGTCTACGACCAGTGTGTGTTGCCAGCGATGACCTACGGAACTGAGACTTGGTCCCTTACTATGGGCCTCATAAGAAGGCTCAAGGTCACCCAAAGGGCGATGGAGCGTGCTATGCTCGGAGTTTCCCTGCGTGATCGAATCAGAAATGAGGAGATCCGCAGGAGAACTAAAGTAACCGACATAGCACACAGAATCGCCAAACTTAAGTGGCAGTGGGCGGGGCACATAGCTCGTAGAACAGATGGCCGTTGGGGCAAGAGAGTTCTCGAGTGGCGACCACGCGCCGGAAGACGCAGTGTAGGCAGGCCTCCCACACGGTGGACCGATGACCTGGTGAAGGTCGCGGGAAGGGCATGAATGCGGAAGGCGCAGGACCGGTCATTGTGGAAATCCTTGGGGGAGGCCTTTGTCCAGCAGTGGACGTCTTTCGGCTGAAATGATGATGATGATGATGATGATAGATTTAAATTTAGCTCGACTTTTCGGCTACTTTTCAGCAGCCATGGTCACAGAGTTACCCTGTGATAAACATGTAATGCACACAGCTACATGTATGATAAGATGATAATAATTGTCATATAGTTTGAAGTTATAAGTTATCTCAAGTACCCAAATCATGTCGAATTGTTAGTGTTACTATTTACGCAGAACGAGCTCACTGTGTAGTTTTGTAGTTTGTAGTTTTTATATATATGGCACGTCAATTTGACTTTATCGCCTGATGGTAAGCTGACGGCAAAGTATCAGGAAAGAGGGTCACCATTACATACAGGTGCCATGTTAACAATGACGGCCTCATCAGATGCTTTTTCACGCCCCGCTTAAAGGACCCGGGACTGTAGGAAGAAGGAAACACGTGAGCTGGTTAGGAGTTCCAGCTCTTAATGGTGCGACAGAGAAAAGAGTCACCGAAACGCTTGGTTCTTGAAAGAACATTTTTATTGATTGCCATGTATTTTACTGTTATAATTTCTACATGAATTATGTTTGTTAAGAAATAAATGAATTGAATTGAATTGTATTGAATATTCTGCACCGTATACTAGTGACGACTAAGCCCTGCTCGTGTCGTCCTGTTAAGTCTTGCTGTATTTTAATTTTGCCTGGGTTTAAGAGAATGACTGGACCCCAGCCCCTCTAGACAAGTGGCAATTCGCTAGCCGGCGTTTGATGGAATAGATAACGATGTATGGGATTTGACGTATTTAACATGTGTTAACGACTGTCATATACGTGAAATCCCATATATTCGTTATTCTATTCCACCAAACGCCGACTAGCGAATTGCCACTTGTCTAGAGGGGCAGCGGTCCAGTCATTCTCTTAAAACCCAGGCAAAATCAAAATACAGCAAGACTTAACAGGACGACACGAGCAGGGCTTAGACGTCACTAGACACTAGTATACGGTGCAGAATATTCCTTCAAGAACCAAGCGTTTCGGTGACTCTTTTCTTTGTCGCACCATTAAGAGCTGGAACTCCTTACCAGCTCACGTGTTTCCTTCTTCCTACAGTCCCGGGTAGTTTCATTTCAATGAATGATATTCGCGTAAACTTTTGACAATATTGTAATATATTTTGTTGTGTAGTTATAATATTTTACCGCGCAGAATAAGGCCACTTTATCTCATCCCGTGGATGTTGCGGAATTAGACTCAAGGTTTACCATCCGACATTAAAAATGCAGCCTATAACATGATACCAGCTAGACGGCGATATGCTCGCCCCCAATTACGTGGCACCGAAAATCATAATCTGTAAAATACGGGTGTTAATACATACATCTGTCTACAACTACAGAGATTTAACTGCGTGAGTATATGTATAATAATAATAATAATTTATTCACATATAAGGTACAAAGCAATGAGACACAAAATAATACAGCATGAATTGTAAGCATAACTATGTTATACAGAGGCACAAAACAATTTGGCGGAATTTTCCCCGCGAGACCAACCGCTACCAGACCGATTCGGGCAGGACTGCCACACCCCTCGCAACTGAGTTCATTGCGCAGAGAGTATGACAACCCTGCCCATGGCGACCCGAGCGCGGCGTTCTACTGGTGGAGCTCGCTCTTAATGACACACCAACCCCAAACTGAGACATACTCGTATCTTGGGATTTGATGGCTCACCGTTCTAAATGTCAGTTGTTTAGCTATAATCATGAAATATCCCATTTTTACCATGTACTTTTTTTTAAGTATATTTTTTAATTTTAATTTGCTAATGTGTGTTAGATGTAGATAGGTATATCCATAGTAAACCTCATGCTTTATATGTATGTAGTTAATACAAATGCTCAGAGAAATAATTCACAAGATTTTCCTCGTTACACGATTAGCTATACCTTGACTATGTGCCTAAGGTCAAGTTTGCTAGCTTATTTGTCCACTAGATAAACCTGTCTTTTGTAGTGTTGACATACATTAATAAATACGACCATAAAGTGTACTATGTAGTTATCTCCATCTGTTTGTCAAGCGCTTTACGCAAATAGAACTTGAGTTAAAGATTATAGGTCGCTAAAAATGTTTATATTATGTATCTATATATTACAGGAAAGCCAGTAAAAATACATACATACTCACGCCTGTAAATTACATACTTTTATTCCCTAAGGGTTAGGCCGAGGTGAATTAACACCCACTTTTTACGTATCTGTATTCGGTCCCACTTAATAGGGGGTGAGCCTATTGCCGTATTCCGGGCACTATTGTTGACTCGAGCCATGCATCTGAGGCGGAGTCTGGGCTGTACATATGTGTCTGATGTTAAAGTTAATCAGCCCTATCCCTTAGTGGCCCTGTAACCACGGAGAGTTTCTGTGCCGTCTGTGGAGAAGACAAAGCAGGAATAGCCTTTGGTCTTCCTACTGACAGTACAAAACCTCTCCAGTGGGCTCTGGCTACTGTACTCACCGCCGGGAACACAACACGAGTTTAAATAATGGCCGCGGTATTCTTTGCCCGGCACTACTTCCCTAGTCGAACTGTTCAATTGGACAGACGGAAATACTGTCGTGTCCTACCTCCGTTACAAGGTCTAGCATCTAGACCCTATAATGTAGAAGCGACTGACATCCTGCTAGCCTAGCCGGGTGTTCTAAGCTCGCCCTGGATGACATTTTCCGGTCCAAATCTACAAAGTTAGCATATTACGAGTGATCTGGCTGTTTCTATGTATAATATGTATGTATTTACAAAAAAAAAAAGTATCTAAGTATGTTTATCCGCATTCTAGATTCCATAACACAAGCTAGTTAAGCTATGCTTACCATGGGTCTAGATAGCGTTGTGTGAAATGTTGTGGAATTGCTATAAAATTTTACAGAATTCTCTCAAGTTTTTTTGACAATAACTAACCATTTTCCATTTTTATTGGACTGTCCTGGTTTTCTATTTCCTTGTACCACATTTTCTAGGCTTCAATTTTCGTGTGTGCAAATAGTGTTTACCACTTACTACATACCATTAACCAACATTAAGCAATGAAAATTGAATTGGCCATCTTCTGTTTTAACTATCTTTGTAGCACTAATTTTTAGCTGTAAGTTTTCCTAAAATGATGTAATGTTTTTTCACCAGAGTGTGGACGCTTGAACTATTTTTTGTGCCGGTTTCTAATTAGTTTACACATCTCTTAAGAATTACGTACGTAAACTCTCAACTTTGGATTAATACGCCGAAAGATTCACGATTAGATCATAAAAATAACTATAAGGCGGTGTCCTCGAATACAGCGGTAACAGGCGTGTTGGCATTATGTCCCCATACTGATCCAGCTGAGCTAAATCGCTTTTCTTTATACCACTTAGGTGCCAGACAAGCACACGGCCCAACTGATGGGAAGTGGTAATGGACGTATGCAACACCAGGGGCCTTACAATCGTGCTGCGGGCCTTGTAGAAACCTTCGAATGCCCTTCTTAAAGAACCCTATATTGTAGTCGCTTGTGAAAAATAGCAGGTAGTTCATTCCACAACCTGAGCGTGCGTGGGATGAAGTTTCTTTCATACCGCACGGTTTGCAACGTTGTGTTAGGATTGGGTTTACGTCGGTAGTTTAATGTCCAGGATTTGAACCTGAGACCTCTGTATTGTAAGGTCAGGCTAACCACCAAATTGCCGAGTAGTCTGTGTGGGCACTAAGCAGTCTTAAATTATGTCTGTGCATTGGAGAGATTTAAACGAAATATATTTGTTGATTTGTTGATCTATCTGGGTCTTATTCGGACTTAAAATCCACACTTCCATACTAATATTGTAAATACGAAAATAATTCTGTCTGTCTATATGTTACACTTTCACGCCTCAACTGCTGAACCGATTTTAATGAAATTTGGTATAGGGGTAGATTAGACCCTGAGAAAGGACATAGGCTATATTTGGTCGCGATAGCCGACACCCACGCGGGCGGAACCGCGCGTAAAAGCTAGTCTTAAATATGTTTGATCTCAATCAGTTGAATAAAACCGATTTTATGACTAAAAGCCGCAATAACCACGCGAGCGGAGTCTCAAGTAACAGTTACAGATATATATATTTATAGAATTTTTAATTAGGTATTATAGCGTGTGATGCCACGTTTGCGAGGCGTCTCCCGGAGCGGACCAATAGAGGTCGGCCCCCCGGCTCGCTTGATAGCGGACTGAGCCGCGGGCCAACGTATTCTGGTAATACTTAGTTCCGATAGTTCGTAAGACTGTCGGAAGATGGCTCCAACCGTCGCCTCAAGACGGATATAAGACAGATTTTGGATGGATTCAAGCGTGTTTCGGTGGATCAGAGCATTATCACCATATAAGGGGAAGATCTCTGGTTCAAATACTGCCTGAACCGCTTAAATTTTTCCTATCTTAATCGACTTAAGGCGTTCACTCCCTATCAGTTTACCGGTCAACGGCCGGACGATATAAATCTATCAGTTTATCGTAATAACCCACACACTCACAGTTTCGTTAACGATTTTGGACTGACGACTAATACGATCCGATAGCGTGAGGCCGCTGAACGATTCCGGACAGTCCTAGGCCGTCACGGCGAACGAGCACACACCGGCAGGCGATCGTATGGCGGGAAACTGTCGAGTAACAACTGCTAGTGTTTGGTCAAAACTGACAACAGGGAATTGCCGGCAGGCCAAAATCGTTTTAGTGTATGGACGTTATCGGTTAAGGACTGCTAGCCGCCGGGCAGATCAATAAAGCAGCCAAGTGCGAGTCGGACTCGCCCATGAAAGGTTCCGTAGCAGCAGGTAACATAATATTAAAGTTCTTGTAGTTCGGTTTTACTTTGATCGATGTTTTAATAATAGTGTACGGTTTACGATTTATGACGTATTAAAAAAAAACTACTTACTAGATCACGTTCAAACCAATTTTCGGTAGAAGTTTGCATGGTAATGTACCTACATCATATATTTTTTTTAGTTTTATTATTCTCTTATTTTAGAAGTTACACATTTTACCACTTTGGAAGTGTCTCTCGCGCAAACTATTCACTTTAGAAGAAAATGATATTAGAAACCTCAATATCATTTTTGAAGACCTATCCATAGATATACCACACGTATGGGTTTGATGAAAAAACTATTTTGAGTTTCAGTTCTAAGTACCTACCCAAAATGTATGGTTTTTTTTCTATTTTTGTGTGAAAATCTGAATGCGGTTCACAGAATACATCTACTTACCAAGTTTCAACAGTATAGTTCTTATAGTTTCGGAAAAAAGTGGCTGTGACATACGGACGGACAGACAGACAGACATGACGAATCTATAAGGGTTCCGTTTTATGCCATTTGGCTACGGAACTCTAAAAACGAGAGTCCTTTAGGCATAATCCGTTCTTTCGAATATTACGACCATATTAAATATGACATTAGCCCTGAATGCCGACCCAAGCTAACTTGGGGGAAGGTTCAGAGAATGATGTTCTATGTTTTGAATTTCCAGGTAGAAATCATTTTCCATGGTGCGGCCACAGTCAGGTTTGACGAGCCTTTGAAGACAGCTGTGGAAATCAACGTCAGGGGCACCAGGGAGATGTTCAAACTGGCGAGGGGATGCGGAAAACTCAAGGCTTTCGTCCATATATCTACAGCTTACAGGCAAGAATTATTCTACTTTATATTAAGATAGAACGGCCGCAGTGTTCAACTGCATGTCGCGCATGGAGGTTTTTTCACTGTAAATCAATACTTACAAGAGATAAAAAACCGGCCAAGTGCGAGTCCGACTGCTACCGTACCAGAAAAAAGGCTAAAAGCCATGAAAAAGGGCTAAAATATCACGTTTTTTTTGTATGGCAGCCCCCTTAATTTTTATTATTAATTTGTTTTAGTATTCTTTGTTATAACGGCAACAGAAATACACATTTTGTGAAAATTTCAACTGTCTAGCTATTACGGTTCTTGAGATACAACCTGACATAAACCGTCCGGGACGGACGGACAGCGAAGTCTTAATAGTAGGGTCCCGTTTTTACCCATTGGGTACGGAACCCTAAATATACCTTTATTTTCCAAATTAACTTCTCAATTTTTATTCTACAGTTGGAAATAGTACAATGGCATATTCACGGTATTTTTAACGTTGTTATTACAAGTTAGTTTTAACAGTACGTATGAAAGTTCCTGTTTCATAGGACAGGGATAGATTAAAAAGTTGCCAAGCGTTTCCCGCTCACATGGCTGTCCTCTCCTAATATATTTCTGTGGTCAATACCATACATTGATGGTACACTTAGTCTATTTTAATAACGAATTACCGCCTGTCTAAGGAGGTAAAATGGGCCTATGCATATGTACGTGTGCGTGTTGGGGGAACACTTGTGCTGCCGACCCTTTAAGCACAGAGCCTCTGTGCCGTCACAGTAGAAGACAAAGCAGGACCAGCATTTGGTATATATGTCATAGGCGATGTGTATAATCCGGCATTTGCCTAGAACGTTCAGGCAATGTGTATAATACGATTAATTTCATACATTGCCTAGGTATATAGGCATACCTACCAATAGAACACATGTCTTATCAGCACTGTCTGCTGGTGGAAGTTGAAATTATGATTAGCTCTCAAAAGATTAGTATCTATCTAACTTATAGAGAAGAAAAATAGATTACATACATTACCTATGCTTCGACCGCCATTCTATACAATGCTTAGGTATTCTATACATTTCCTAGTCAAAATGTAACATAGTTTAAACATTGAATATCATATCATTCATTGCCTGAACGACCCCGGCATTCTAAACATTTCCTAGGTATTGTATAGAATGCCTGCATTATACACATTGCCTATAACATTATATACAGTACTTACTATAGTACACGGCCAATTCCAGTCTAGGCAGGAGCGTCCTGTAGAGGTCTGTTTGAAGGTTCTCGGCTCTCTGAAGCCTCCCTAGTATAGGACACAATGCATAGTAAGAATTAAGTAGGTACTTTGAATTTGAATTTGCTGACTTTAGAAAATCTATTTTCTGACTTAGAACGAAATTTAGACTACGACTTTGACTTATTCAGAAGCAGTTGAGAGTGGTCTAAAAAGAAAGCCGACGATAATTTTTATGAAGGCGTTTTTTTCTAATTTAATGTTAAGTTCATGAATCTGCAAATATAATACCGTCGTATAGTCCCACCGTCTCTCCAAAGGTAAGCCGGTAGGAATCGGTTTCTACGGGCTCCTTGCCCCTGTACAGAAAGTCCGTAAAAGTAATAACAGTTTTCTTTTTTCCTACAGCAACTGCACTCAGAAAGAAATAGGAGAGAAATTCTACGACAGTCCCCTTCCTGCAGAGAAGCTCATCGATCTTGTGGAAACCATGGATGAGAAGGTCATCAACAATATCACTCCTGGGTACGTTGAAAATTATTTGTTATAATTAATAATGTAATAATCCTATGTCAAGGCACCAAATTGTAATCACCCCGGTCCTAGATCACGTCACCAAGATGTAATGTCCTGGTCACGCGGGACCAAATTGTAATAAACACTGCCTTAACCATAGTAATCCTGGTGAGCGGCAGCAAATTGTACCGTGATCCTGCGTCACAGCACCAATACGTAATAAAGCGGTGGTCATACCCGCCGCATTTCACCACACTAAATAAATCGTCTATATTGTTAATTCTACTTTGGCCAATGATCGTATAATGGTCAGAGGAGACCCTAGATGAGCCCGCATATCCCGGATCCTATAGAGTTCTAGGAATGCTGGTATTTATATAATGAAACATTACTATACAATTACTTAATTCTACCCCCACTTACTTTAACTGATTTATGTTAAGGTACAACAATTTCTCAATGAATGAGTCTCTCACAAATAATTTTCTCACAAGCAACCTACAACCGTACTAGATCCTAACACTGCCCTAATTACTACTACTGTGGCAAACAACCCGAATAACTTTATTGATCTAACTTTTTACATTGTCGACTTAGTGTTGCAAGCCTAACACTGCCCTAATTACTACTACTGTGGCAAACAATCCGAATAACTTTATTGATCTAACCTTTTACATTGTCGACTTAGTGTTGCAAGCCTAACACTGCCCTAATCACTACTACTGTGGCAAACAACCCGAATAACTTTATTGATCTAACCTTTTACATTGTCGACTTCGTGTTGCAAGCCTAACACTGCCCTAATCACTACTACTGTGGCAAACAATCCGAATAACTTTATTGATCTAACCTTTTACATTGTCGACTTAGTGTTGCAAGCCTAACACTGCCCTAATCACTACTACTGTGGCAAACAACCCGAACAACTTTTGCTCCCCATAGGCATATACTTTGAATTTGTTAGTTTTTGTTTCCCCGTTGACACATACTTTGAATTTGTTAGTTTTTGTTTCCCCGTTGACATATACTTTGAATTTGTTAGTTTTTGTTTCCCCGTTGACGTATACTTTGAATTTGTTAGTTTTTGTTTCCCCGTTGACACATACTTTGAATTTGTTAGTTTTTGTTTCCCCGTTGACACAGGCTCCACCAATCGCCGTGTGCAGTGGGATACTACCAACTTTAAATATCCCCCCTCTATCCTTTTGTAAGCACGTAGCCCCAAATGGAACTTACGCGCCTTTAGAGAGTAGGATAGCCGACTCGCATTCTCCCTCCCCCAATATCTGAATCCAGACAAATGTATACGTCTAATTAGACTTGAATTAGAAAGGCGTTGCCAATTAATTCTAATTCAAAATAAGATTATTTCTTTCACAATATTGTCAAAACATAGTATGACTAGTACAGATTCAATGAATAGTTTCATGTCGTAGCGCGGTCTGATGACCAATCCATCAAATGAGATTCTGTGTCCAAAATAGGATCTTTAACATGTCAGAACTGACTCATACTTGTCACGTGCATAAACGAGATCGATATAGTGTCCCTGGTGTAGAAGACAGCCATATCTAGGGTCAATTGCCCAAATCAATTAAGGTTCGATACAAGTTCCAAATTAGGAAAGCGCTCTGCTAAGGTGAGCTAGATGTACCTCGCCAAAATGATTCCTCGGCTACGACGCTCCGAGTAATAAGTATTATTTATAGCATAGTATTTTATTCAAAGTCAATTGGTAGATCAGTCAAACAAACTTCTCATTTCGGAATAATTTCCATTACGAATTTGATTAATTATGATGTGGGTGGATTTAAAATATGTTATGCCACCAATCCAAGTTTCATTGAGACCATACTAAGTCAGTTGCTAGGCAAGTAGAACATTAGCAACGCGGTCCAACGACGGCTCGCTTATAGGTCTAATCCGAATACAACGAACGCCTACTAAAATATACAACACGATAGCTCGTATACAATTTACTCAAATCACGATTTCACCACGGCATTAACGCACGAAAAACCTTAACTAAATCAATCACAAGCATCACCAAGGAATGATATGTCACATCACCAAGCAAAGGCCCGATTAGCTCAGAACCGTTACAATACTAGTCCTTACTAATACACTTCCTAACCTATTCCCATTGTGTGAGTGCCTACTCTACCCCCAACTTAGAACTTCTGTTCAACCAAACTAGGTGTAACGTCACCTTATTTACATTTAAACGTGTGGTGTGTTGTGAGCCTATCATGTATTGATGGTATTCCATCAACACTCCTGCTCTGCTATGGGTGCAAGCTAGTTAGGCTTGACTGGCCTATCCTCATAACTGTGTGCTTGCTCCAGTCCACGAGCCGAAGCTCAGGGATGTGAACTGAAACCCTAACGAGATAATAGTTAGTGTATATATAAATAGATATATAAGACTGAACTGCGAGCTCTGTAAGTTCTGATCCAGGCCCAATTGGACGGTTCCACTTCGACGGTACCTACCCATCACAGAACAAACAGTCACCCACATTCAGGAAGCTTTTCCGATCCCGTTTCCACAGGTAAAATCGGAATGCCGCCCGCTTCAAAGGTTACCGGCCCCTAGCTATTCAGATAAATATGGAGTTGTTGCCACCGTTAGGTATCCCTCCATAACCAGGCACATCGCCATGGGTTTCCTACGGGAGAACTAGCTAAAACACCGCAGTGCTACCCTCAACTACTAACATAACAAAAGATGATAAAACGACAGCAATGACTTTACGAATGCACTGCCAGACTCAACAGCACAAGACAGTAATAATACGCATACATTTACACGTACTATCCCTGCCCAATGTAAGGTGTCTTCATTTTCGTAAAGGCCCTAAGTCCTGCTCCGATCGCGACCCATCCCAATATTCGACGCGAGAACTAGCCTACCCCACGCCCTAGTCGTAACAAATCTTAATCGCGCACCCTTGTACGTATCACGCCCAACCACACACAAAATCAAGATTTACAATTAATTTCAACAATTTCAACATAATAAAGATGATAAAACGACCGTAAGGACTTTACGAATGCACTGCCAGACTCAACAGCACAAGACAGTAATAATACGCATACATTTACACGTACTATCCCTGCCCAATGTAAGGTGTCTTCATTTTCGCAAAGGCCCCAGGTCCTGCTCCGATCGCGACCCATCCCAATATTCGACGCGAGAACTACCCCACACCCAAGGTTTACAATAAATTTCGACAATTTATAATTTTTACAGAATTATAAAACTCTCGGCGGTACATTGGAAAAACTCTAAACTGTTCGCGTTAAACAAAGATAGCTAGTAATTCGTTTATTACACAACACCGGCAACAATTTCATATAATTCACAAAAGGAATTTAACACTATTTCTTTACAACGATAGAAATATATAACTTACAAAGACAGTCCGCCGAGCCGTACCCCTTTTAGCTATCTGGATCGAATGAATGACGAAAAAAAAGTGCCCCCCGCCTCCAGAAGACCCATCTTTTAAAGGCGAGGTCTCCCTTCTCTAAACTAACCTCGCCGTTTCTAGAACTACACATCATCCTTCATCCAATCGTGAGCTATTTCCGGCAAGCCGCCTCAGCGAATTTGCTCCTTTTTTATAAAAACTCCTTAATTCATATGATTGGAATAAGAATAATCCAAGATAATGTCTAACTAATTTTCCAGTTAATTATTCGTATACTAATATTTAGAATTCGCGACTAGTGCAATATCACAGAAAATGCAGCCAATAGAGATTCCTGGTTACATCAACCGCAGGATCAGTGGCAGTTGATGTTAAATCTTATTTCAATTTTTTTTTTTTACGGATAATCTTACGTTATTTCGCTACCAATAAGACAAACATGGAATTTAATTTATTTACAATAAAGGAAATGGCTCAATCGCAGCGCCATCTAACAACCCTCTTAAATACCACACCCATTTTTTTGAATTTTTAATTTTAGCTCCATCTACCCATCTAATTGTGAACTACTTCCACTCACCATCCGCAGTCCGTTACATCCCGACCCCCGAATCTTTATGAAGGTACATTCTTATTTTTTTTTTTTTTTTATGACCGGAGTAAAGATTCTACTAATTTTAATACAGAACAATAAAAGACAACCTGATTTAAACCTCACACGGGCTGCAAATCGAGGTGAAGATACTTCTTTACCCACAGGCCCCCTTTTTTTTTGTATATTTCCCGCTTAGCTAGAATCCAGTCATCCCACACATTAAGTGTCTGTGTAGTTTAACCATATCAAGACAAACCACTTCTCAGTCCCGATACCAAGCTTGATAGTAGTCCCGCAACACAAACTATCTCCTCGAACCAGGACATGACAGTCTAAAGCAAGGAAAGCCTGGTTGTGAGGCAAGCTCAGTCCTAGCGACTCAGAGTAAAAGTTTGTGGAGCGAACCTATCTTACGTTCTTCCACAACCAATTACCCCATCCCCCAATAATAAAGTCATCCCTTAACAGCCGTCAAACATAGTAGGTGCAAACGGTCCACCCCACTTGGCTCGAAACCCAAAAGCATTTGCCCCGAAAATGGCGCATGTACAGTGTAGCTCGTTATAACCTAACTGTATAGTTGAGGAAGTGTGAAGGTACCTTAACGGTATGCTTAGACCTCGGATTCATCAATCTCGAGCCCGTCTATTATCCTAACTCTTAGCAATCCTTCATAATTCCGATTGAGGTGCATGCAGAATGACTAGACTATAACCAAGCCTCGCGATTCTACTCCCCATAGTGCTGGTTGGGAAGGCCCTTCACACTGAATTTAAACAAGTACTCATTCAACATACAACCTCTCCATGACCATTCCTTAACGTGAATATTCCTTTCGCTCTAACATAACCAACTTCCATGGTCATTCAGACTACCAACCAATCAGCACCCGATACAAACGCATGGTTATTGTTTCGTAATTTCAGGAATGCTCCAGCTTTTGCAAGGAAAAGCGGATTTCAGTATCCCCCTCTATTGCACACCACGCGTGGCAAATTGATAAATTTTGATTAAGTCTTAAAGTCGAACTATAACGAACCTTACTACAATTTTTTCCTTTTGTAATATTTAATTAAATTTTTTTTTTTTTTTTGGTAAAGCCACCCTGCTCCCCACCATCTGACGGGATGAGAATATATTTCGTTAACAATTTAGGGTGAAAGTGACTAATGTGAAACTAAGTGAAAATTACTATGATCAACTCATTCACATGATGGACTACTGCTCATACTATCAGATGGGCTTCACCCTATCCACCAAATTTATTGATCACATTTTTTTTTTTTTTTTTTTATATATATTTATCCTCAGAACAGATCTAAATTATTAATTGAATATAATTTTAAATCAATCCTACTTACTAGTTCTACTTAACTAACTACATTACTTAAATCTACAAATTCTTACATACTAAGTAAAGTAATTGCAAAATCTAATCAACAATTCAAGCTTAAGTTCACGAACCTTCTCTTCTCTTCCCGATCCAGCCCCAGCCTACTGCGTATAATATCTAGACAGATGTATAGTATTGAACTTCCCCCGAACCTCATTAGTTTGGGGGTCTAACAAAATGTACACATTTTGGTAAGGATTTCCCGCCACTACGTATGGACCTTCATACAACGCCTCAAACTTCTTGGTTACCTTTAATTTCGCGCTAGATTTATTTAACTTCCTAATTTTTACTAAATCGCCGACCTGATATTCAATCAACCGATATCTACCATTAAACTTCGCCTTCCGTTTTTCCCCAGCCTCTTGTAGATTCTTACGCGCTATCTCCCTGACTTTCTGTACGTCTAGCTCTCCATTACTCCTACCTATAATTTCGTCAAACGACAACCTCGTAGAAGTTCCGTACATTATCTCACAAGGGGTAAATCCTGTGCTTTCATGATAAGTGTTATTATATAGCTCCTCCAACTTGGGAAGAGTCTTTACCCATCCTTTGTGATTCGTGCTATTATATGTCCTAAACAAACGCCCTAATTCCCTGTTGACTCGCTCTACTGTATTTGGTCGTGGGTTCCTAACCGTAGTGTATACCACTCTAACCCCCAACGTTTCCATGCCCTCTTTCCACACTCGACTAGTGAACTGGGTACCATTATCCGACATTATCGCCTTCGGCTTTATTATGTCGAAGAACCTCTTTGCCTTATTAAACACTGCCACCGCCGTTGCCTTCTTAAGCTCAAAAAATTTGACAAACTTACTAAACGAATCCTGTAGAACGAGTATATAATTCATTCCAAATTTACCCGTAGGGAGAGGCCCGTATATATCTACCATCGCTAAATCGCCAATATCTCTTGTAATTATTGAACAGCATGGGCCTACTTTGTTTGAATTAGAATGCTTTGTTAACTGACATACGTCACAAGTCCTCACTAAACGTTTCACACTCTTAGTTAATCCTTTCCAATAAAACCGATCCCTTATATACTTTATCACCTTGTAACCTCCCTGATGACCCATTTCGAGATGTACTTGCCTAACTAATCCTTCCCTAAGGACATTTGGTAAGAAAATGACTTGTCCCCTTTCACCCCCCTTATCTATATACAAAACGTCATTAATCAATCTACACCTACTCGCCAAACCCGCTAACTCTCCTCTTGTGCTGGCCGTACTTATCTGATTAATTAACCTACTTATCTCTACATCAGCCCTTTGTAATTCAGGTAGTAGTTTTAATTGGTTCAGTAATTCTTTATTTCGTTGCGCTTCCATATATAGGATGCTCGGTGACCTAACCTTTTCTTCCTGCAAAAGTTCCCCTTTAGGAGGATAGCGCGACAATACGTCCGCGACCACATTATCTCTCCCTTTAATATGTTGTATTTCATACTGAAAATTCTCTAAATAGTTAATCCACCGAGTTACCTTAGCGTTATATAACCTCCACGTCTTGACAAATGCCAAAGCCTTATGATCCGTCCTAATAACTACCCTAGCTCCCCTCAAATACGTTTCGAATTTCTCTAAACAACAGATTACTGAATAGAACTCCTGTTCAGTCACTGTCCAATTTAATTGAGCCCCCCTTAATGCCTTACTATAAAACCCCAGCACCCTCTGCTGATCATCATCGCCTACCTGATATAAAACCCCTGCTAATCCCACCTTAGAACAATCCGTTTGCAAATAGAAAGGTTTAGTAAAATCCGGATGATGCAATTGGATAGTTTCTAAGAACAAAGCTTTAATTTGTTCGAACGCCCTTTGTTCGAGTTGACCCCAACCCCAGCCTTTACCCTTCTTCAACAAATTATATAATGGTTGCGCTTGAATATTAAAGTTAGGTATAAACTTCCTATAAAAATTACATAACCCCAAAAATGCCCTCACATGCTTTATCCTTCTAGGTATCGGAAACTCTTGTATAGCTTTAACCTTATCTGGGTCAGTGTGTAATCCCTGAGTAGAGATGATGTAACCCAACATCCTCACTTCCTTACAACAAAACTCACATTTCTTTAAATTACACGTTAAACCTGCCTTTTGCAATTTACCTAAGACTATGTCCAAATGTTCCAAATGTTGTGTGAATGACCCTGTCGTTATTATCGCTAGGTCATCTAAATAATTAACACAAAATTCCCTGACCTCATGTCCTAATATTATATCCATGGCCCTACTAAAACTTCCCACGGACGTTTTCAACCCTTGGGGCAACACATTATAAACGTAGGACTTCCCATTGAAGGTGAACCCCGTATATTTTTTACTATTCTGCGTAATAGGTATTTGGAAATAAGCATTATTCAAATCTACTACACTTATATAGTTAGCCCCATGGAAGGAATTCATGACATCAATCTGTAGTGGTGGTTTCTCCGTTTCTGCCACCATATATTTATTTATCTCTCTAGCGTCTAATAACACTCTAATCGAATCATCTCGCTTAATCGTAAAAGTCAATGGACTACAATAAGGAGTTGCAGATCGACTAACTATCCCCAAATCTTCCATTTCCCTTAGCTTTTCTTCTACTCTCCCCCTATAAGCATATGGCACCGGATAATTTTTCTTAACAATAGGTACATCTGAACACATCACTATCTCGTGCTGATAGCAGTTCGCTCTCCCTAAACACGAAGCGAACACACCCTTATATTTATGTAACAATTTTAGCAAGCTATTCCTCTGTTCTGTCTCTATAGCAACTCCGGTCTCTAGACTTGTCCAGACTAGATCATTAAACTCGCTACAACTATCCATGGCTGATATTAATTCCTCACTCTCCCTTAGGTCGGATCCCTTTACTTGCTCTAAAAACGGTATTACCTCTCTTTGCCCTGCCTGATCCAGAACTAAACCTCTATCTATTTTTCCCGTGTTGATAGTTACTTCATTCCCCTTTAACCAATCAAATCCTAAAATCAACGAATTAACTAGGCCTGGAACTACTACAAACCCCATATTTTGTACACACTCTCCTAGCTTTAAAGGCAATAGAACTATTTTCTTAATCTCTCCGCTCCTATGACCCACAGCTGTCTTAATTTTAAAGGGTCTAATCAGCATCCACGGTATTTCGCGACTCCTATCCGACCTCAGTACATCCCAGAATTCCTCTGAGATGCTGGTTATATCACAACCAGTATCCACTAATCCTATAACCTCATGATCAAAAATATGCACTATTACTTCTGAACTAAAGGTTCCCTCATCGCGTTCTGTAGACCTTTCATCAAATACCGCCTCTATCGACACAGGATCGCCTTGTCTCAAAAGTTTCTGTTCAATATTTAATTTAATCACATCAACTATTTGTTTATCGATAAAGAGACTCTTTGGTTCTACTGTTCCAAAACCCAATCCCTCACGTATACCACGAGTAGTCATCTTCGCCACTAGCGGCGCCCTAATACCGTTTCCTACCTTACCTAAAGCTAGCCCTGGATTCCAACCCATTTTGATCATCATATCTAACGCTGCGTTCCCTGTGACTGAGGCTAGATCGGGAACAGAACTTCCAGCCTCTACTAGTTTAAACCTGCGGGTGACGCTAACGCCGATGTATCACTCTGCACTACCGTTGCCACCTGCTCACCAGACGGTCGAGTTTTGCTTGGCTTAGGCCAACTGCGATAGTCCTGACGAGAATCCTTAGCCCTTTTCTCCGGTATCCTCTTCTCGCCGCCAGAGGTTGGAGTTGATACAGCCTCTTGCCGAGCTATATCGTCCATCCCTCTCAAAAACTCCGCTGTTTCAATGATGTTATTCAGCTTGGACGTATACCATCCCTGTTGCACATACTTCGGAAACTGCCTAATTATGTCCCCAATCAGTTGTTTCTCGGAAAACTTAAAAGTTAGCATCTGAGCCTTCCCGGTCAATCTTAGGAAATGGCCTAACATAGTAGGCGACTCCGCTTTATTCCAAACTCCATGCACTATAGACCGGCGTAATTCGTTCTGTTCGCTTTCTCCCCAGAAGGTAGCCAAAAAGTCCGCCTTGAAGTCTTGCAATACGCTCCAACGACATTTGTAAACTCTTGCCCATTCTCTGGCTTCACCCACTAGACATTCTTGTATCAAGTCTAATTGATTGCCGTCCCGACCGACCTTTCCCAAATATGTTGTTAGGTCTTCCAAAAACGTCACCGGATGCACATCGACTTTGTCTCCGAACTTGGGCTTCTCGAACGTTACATTTCTCACATGGTAGTTTATGTTTCTAGGTAACTCCGAGTTGACACACTCTACGGAGATCGAGGGTTCCCCATTTTCCCTTAATCTAGGAGAGTCTGTATATAGTTGTTGATTCAATTCCGGATTAGCCTGTTCCCTAACCACAGACAACGCTTCTGTGGGCACTGCCCCCCATTCGCGACTACTTCCGCTTCTGTCTGCTGGGGAAGCTCTTGCCTCACTCATCTCAGCCCTTAACGTCTCCAATTTCGCAGCTAAATCTTCTATAGTACGATTCAACTTCCTATATCGAAGGTTAGCTAAAGAAGTGTTCACATTCACACTTCTCCCCTCCGGTCTCCTTCTAGCTTCAATTGTCCGTCTCACACGCCTAGATGTGGTAGGTACAGGTTCATTGGGCGTCGTAGTTTGCCTTACAGGACTAGTCGTCCCTTGCTCACTTGTCCTGTTTTCCCCATAACAGGCAGGCGCCCGCCTTTTCCTGCTCGGCTTATCCATACTATATTTATCACTGATCGAACACTCAAAGAACACTACACGTAACGATTCGTCAATACAATCACTATAAACTCCCTTTTAACTTATAAATTTGAACACCACTTTCAGCTAAGACTCACGGCTCATAACCGGAACTATATATACACGATAAGTTAACAAATAATACATTATAGTGTTAACTGTTGGTTGGGATGCCTCACTGTCATACAATGTTGCACTCCAACGATATGTGTAGGTATTTCAATTCAATAAATGTTTCTCCCGAGTTCGACCTACTCAAGTCTATAAGATACTTAATATCGACCCCCCAACAATTCGACTGATAACATCCTAACCCAGACTTTACGACCCCCCATTGTTTATTATTCTCACCATTTTTCATTTTACACTAAATTCACCCCAGCATAATTTCCTAGAGACCCTTACCTATAATACAGCAACAAATTGTACGGTATGCAACATACCGTACTCCTACCCTCAACTAACCCACAACAAACAAACACAATGCCAACGACCGATGGTCAGAATATAGTGTCTATCCCGAACACTGCAACGAAATTGTCCCAGACTCTGATCTCAGGTCTCGGCTCCAAATCGTACTGGCGCCTGACCTTCCAACCTATCCCCGGGCAGACAAAATGTTACCATCCTGGTTACCGACACCAAATTGTGGTGTCGTCCTGGCCACCAGGCATTAACTTGTAGTGTGTAGTCTTGATCCACGTCATCAAATTTTAACGTGTAATCCTGGCTTACGGCCCCAAATTGCTATAATCCTATGTCAAGGCACCAAATTGTAATCACCCCGGTCCTAGATCACGTCACCAAGATGTAATGTCCTGGTCACGCGGGACCAAATTGTAATAAACACTGCCTTAACCATAGTAATCCTGGTGAGCGGCAGCAAATTGTACCGTGATCCTGCGTCACAGCACCAATACGTAATAAAGCGGTGGTCATACCCGCCGCATTTCACCACACTAAATAAATCGTCTATATTGTTAATTCTACTTTGGCCAATGATCGTATAATGGTCAGAGGAGACCCTAGATGAGCCCGCATATCCCGGATCCTATAGAGTTCTAGGAATGCTGGTATTTATATAATGAAACATTACTATACAATTACTTAATTCTACCCCCACTTACTTTAACTGATTTATGTTAAGGTACAACAATTTCTCAATGAATGAGTCTCTCACAAATAATTTTCTCACAAGCAACCTACAACCGTACTAGATCCTAACACTGCCCTAATTACTACTACTGTGGCAAACAACCCGAATAACTTTATTGATCTAACTTTTTACATTGTCGACTTAGTGTTGCAAGCCTAACACTGCCCTAATTACTACTACTGTGGCAAACAATCCGAATAACTTTATTGATCTAACCTTTTACATTGTCGACTTAGTGTTGCAAGCCTAACACTGCCCTAATCACTACTACTGTGGCAAACAACCCGAATAACTTTATTGATCTAACCTTTTACATTGTCGACTTCGTGTTGCAAGCCTAACACTGCCCTAATCACTACTACTGTGGCAAACAATCCGAATAACTTTATTGATCTAACCTTTTACATTGTCGACTTAGTGTTGCAAGCCTAACACTGCCCTAATCACTACTACTGTGGCAAACAACCCGAACAACTTTTGCTCCCCATAGGCATATACTTTGAATTTGTTAGTTTTTGTTTCCCCGTTGACACATACTTTGAATTTGTTAGTTTTTGTTTCCCCGTTGACATATACTTTGAATTTGTTAGTTTTTGTTTCCCCGTTGACGTATACTTTGAATTTGTTAGTTTTTGTTTCCCCGTTGACACATACTTTGAATTTGTTAGTTTTTGTTTCCCCGTTGACACAGGCTCCACCAATCGCCGTGTGCAGTGGGATACTACCAACTTTAAATATCCCCCCTCTATCCTTTTGTAAGCACGTAGCCCCAAATGGAACTTACGCGCCTTTAGAGAGTAGGATAGCCGACTCGCATTCTCCCTCCCCCAATATCTGAATCCAGACAAATGTATACGTCTAATTAGACTTGAATTAGAAAGGCGTTGCCAATTAATTCTAATTCAAAATAAGATTATTTCTTTCACAATATTGTCAAAACATAGTATGACTAGTACAGATTCAATGAATAGTTTCATGTCGTAGCGCGGTCTGATGACCAATCCATCAAATGAGATTCTGTGTCCAAAATAGGATCTTTAACATGTCAGAACTGACTCATACTTGTCACGTGCATAAACGAGATCGATATAGTGTCCCTGGTGTAGAAGACAGCCATATCTAGGGTCAATTGCCCAAATCAATTAAGGTTCGATACAAGTTCCAAATTAGGAAAGCGCTCTGCTAAGGTGAGCTAGATGTACCTCGCCAAAATGATTCCTCGGCTACGACGCTCCGAGTAATAAGTATTATTTATAGCATAGTATTTTATTCAAAGTCAATTGGTAGATCAGTCAAACAAACTTCTCATTTCGGAATAATTTCCATTACGAATTTGATTAATTATGATGTGGGTGGATTTAAAATATGTTATGCCACCAATCCAAGTTTCATTGAGACCATACTAAGTCAGTTGCTAGGCAAGTAGAACATTAGCAACGCGGTCCAACGACGGCTCGCTTATAGGTCTAATCCGAATACAACGAACGCCTACTAAAATATACAACACGATAGCTCGTATACAATTTACTCAAATCACGATTTCACCACGGCATTAACGCACGAAAAACCTTAACTAAATCAATCACAAGCATCACCAAGGAATGATATGTCACATCACCAAGCAAAGGCCCGATTAGCTCAGAACCGTTACAATACTAGTCCTTACTAATACACTTCCTAACCTATTCCCATTGTGTGAGTGCCTACTCTACCCCCAACTTAGAACTTCTGTTCAACCAAACTAGGTGTAACGTCACCTTATTTACATTTAAACGTGTGGTGTGTTGTGAGCCTATCATGTATTGATGGTATTCCATCAACACTCCTGCTCTGCTATGGGTGCAAGCTAGTTAGGCTTGACTGGCCTATCCTCATAACTGTGTGCTTGCTCCAGTCCACGAGCCGAAGCTCAGGGATGTGAACTGAAACCCTAACGAGATAATAGTTAGTGTATATATAAATAGATATATAAGACTGAACTGCGAGCTCTGTAAGTTCTGATCCAGGCCCAATTGGACGGTTCCACTTCGACGGTACCTACCCATCACAGAACAAACAGTCACCCACATTCAGGAAGCTTTTCCGATCCCGTTTCCACAGGTAAAATCGGAATGCCGCCCGCTTCAAAGGTTACCGGCCCCTAGCTATTCAGATAAATATGGAGTTGTTGCCACCGTTAGGTATCCCTCCATAACCAGGCACATCGCCATGGGTTTCCTACGGGAGAACTAGCTAAAACACCGCAGTGCTACCCTCAACTACTAACATAACAAAAGATGATAAAACGACAGCAATGACTTTACGAATGCACTGCCAGACTCAACAGCACAAGACAGTAATAATACGCATACATTTACACGTACTATCCCTGCCCAATGTAAGGTGTCTTCATTTTCGTAAAGGCCCTAAGTCCTGCTCCGATCGCGACCCATCCCAATATTCGACGCGAGAACTAGCCTACCCCACGCCCTAGTCGTAACAAATCTTAATCGCGCACCCTTGTACGTATCACGCCCAACCACACACAAAATCAAGATTTACAATTAATTTCAACAATTTCAACATAATAAAGATGATAAAACGACCGTAAGGACTTTACGAATGCACTGCCAGACTCAACAGCACAAGACAGTAATAATACGCATACATTTACACGTACTATCCCTGCCCAATGTAAGGTGTCTTCATTTTCGCAAAGGCCCCAGGTCCTGCTCCGATCGCGACCCATCCCAATATTCGACGCGAGAACTACCCCACACCCAAGGTTTACAATAAATTTCGACAATTTATAATTTTTACAGAATTATAAAACTCTCGGCGGTACATTGGAAAAACTCTAAACTGTTCGCGTTAAACAAAGATAGCTAGTAATTCGTTTATTACACAACACCGGCAACAATTTCATATAATTCACAAAAGGAATTTAACACTATTTCTTTACAACGATAGAAATATATAACTTACAAAGACAGTCCGCCGAGCCGTACCCCTTTTAGCTATCTGGATCGAATGAATGACGAAAAAAAAGTGCCCCCCGCCTCCAGAAGACCCATCTTTTAAAGGCGAGGTCTCCCTTCTCTAAACTAACCTCGCCGTTTCTAGAACTACACATCATCCTTCATCCAATCGTGAGCTATTTCCGGCAAGCCGCCTCAGCGAATTTGCTCCTTTTTTATAAAAACTCCTTAATTCATATGATTGGAATAAGAATAATCCAAGATAATGTCTAACTAATTTTCCAGTTAATTATTCGTATACTAATATTTAGAATTCGCGACTAGTGCAATATCACAGAAAATGCAGCCAATAGAGATTCCTGGTTACATCAACCGCAGGATCAGTGGCAGTTGATGTTAAATCTTATTTCAATTTTTTTTTTTTACGGATAATCTTACGTTATTTCGCTACCAATAAGACAAACATGGAATTTAATTTATTTACAATAAAGGAAATGGCTCAATCGCAGCGCCATCTAACAACCCTCTTAAATACCACACCCATTTTTTTGAATTTTTAATTTTAGCTCCATCTACCCATCTAATTGTGAACTACTTCCACTCACCATCCGCAGTCCGTTACAATAATAATAAATTAAATAATACTTTATTATTTTTTATTGTAATAATAAATTTAAATTAAGAAAACTATTGTAATAATAAATTTAAGAAAAAAATTATTGTAATAATAAATTTAAATTAAGAAAACTTAAAGGAGCTTTTGTAGAAAAATCTACAACGCATATTAATTTCTACTGGACTGCCAAGAAGAGTTAATTTTCTGTGCGTATCTTATGTGTTATGTATGTATTTATTTAGCTTTATTTGGTTTAATAGTTTAGTTTTTTTAGTAATGTTAAGAATTTTATACAGATTTTTTTTTATAAACGCGAAAGTTTGTATTTATTTATAGATGGATGAATGGATGTTTGTTACTCTTTCACGTAAAAACTACTGAATGGATTTTAATGAAACTTCACAATAATATAGCTTACAGATCAGAATAACACATAGGCTACAATTTATAACGATAACCGACAGCCACGCGGGCGGAGCCGCGGGCTAAAGCTAGTTATCTATAAAAATGCAAATGTGTAAATATTCCACAAATATGATAATTATACAACTTATCATATTGATATGCAAAAGCTATCAGTATGCTAACTTGTCGTATTGATTTAGATTGGAAAAGGGACCAAACCAGGACGGGACTTAAACCCGAGACTGGCACCTTACAGGGGAATTTCTCGTACCTACTGAGCTACCTGAATACGTGCTGGATATTTGATAGTCTCCTAAACAATCAACTTGAAGCGATTGTGGAGCCATCTACCGGCATTCTTACAAACTAACGGAAACAATAATGTTTATTAAAAAAAAGCAATTTTTTTATTGTTTTATACTACTTGGGTGGCAGAAGGGCATTAGAAGGTTTCTTCAGGGTCAGCAGCGCGAGTGTGGCGCCCTTGGTGTTTCACACGTCCATAGGCCACGGTAACCACTTTCCATCAGGTGGGCCGTGTGCTTGTCTGCCACCTAAGTGGTAAAAAAAGACAATCACCCACCTGATGGCAAGTGGTTACAATGACCTATGGACCTATGCAACACCAGGGGCGTTACACTCGCGCTGCCGACCCTGAAGAAACCTTCTAATGCCCTTCTTGAAGAACCCCATATTGTAGTCGCTTGGGAAAACCACAGCAGGGAGTTCATTCCATAGCCTGAGCGTGCGTGGGATGAAGTTCCTTTCAAAGCGCACGGTTCCGGTCACATTGTGTGGGAAGGAATTCCCTGCCTATGGCGAGCGGTGCGATGATAGAATGTAGCTGTGCTAATTATTCAACATCCATTGATATTGAAAAAAGGGAGTACTCAAGACGAGACTGAAACTTACGAACAGTCCCTTACAGGGGTAATGCTCGTGCCAGCTAAGCTGCATATTTCGCTGGTGGTAGAAATATGATGACACAAATTAGTCACCAATTTCGACCGGGTGAGTACCACCGTGCACGATTGCGAAAAACCTCCATATTAATCCAATCTCGGTTGAATTGCGTTCAGCGGTCAGCAGATGCATAGCCGGGTAGGGGGATTGTGGTCGCAGCACTAGTGGGACCGGTGGCTGTAACGCGGTCCGCAGACGACAATCCTCTTTTGATGAGGCCATCAAAATCAGTGCCACCATTGTTAACATGGTACGTGCTTGTAATGGTGACGCTCTTTCCTGGGACTTTGCCTTCAGCTTACCATCAGGCGAGGTGAAGTCAAATTGACGTATCCTATATAAAAAAAAGACGGGTTGCACTCTGGGAGTGCCGGCAGAAGTGAAAACATTTTCTTTTTTTCTTTCTTCGTTATATACTTACATAGAAAAAGATAAAAAAGAACATACCATACCATACCTATAATATAGCGCTAATCATAGAACCTATCACTTATTTTCTGCTAATTTTCTGTCAGAAGAAATTAATAAATTATAAAAAGAAAAATAATCACAAAAAATAATAAATTACAAAAAGAAAAAATTATCATAAAAAGTAATAAATTACAAAAAGAAAAAATAATCACCAAAAGTAATAAATTATAATAAGAAAAAAACAATCACAAAAAATCCTTGAAGGCCAGGTGGTTTGAACCCGATACTATCTGAAACTATAAGGACTCAAAGTCGACGTGCTTACCGTTTAAGCTACGACGATATCTATTGTAACTTGCAAAATACATACAGTCTTATTCATAAAAAATGCTTATCGAAGGTTTATAGCGTACATTAGTTAAAACGTCTCATAACGCTATCATACGTATTTTAAAATATTGTATTCATAACTGCTCTATAAACCTTCGATAACTATAGTGTCGCTATAAGAGATTAATAAATGAAAATGTTGCGACTTGGTTAAAAAATTCAGATATCATTGAAATTCTTAAGTCCTTTCTGCCTTGTTATTTGATGAGTCTGTTTATTATGCATTACTAACGCTTATATTATAATAATATTTGCTTCATAAGATCATATTACAAGAACTGGTGAAAGAGCGGTTCGGTGTGCTGGAAAATAAAAACACCGACACGAACACTAACGCGAAGAAGGTGGCGGCGTGGGCTAGTTTACATAATATTATTGGTATTAAAACTTCCCAATATCGCAGACTCCCAATATTTTCAATAGCTTCAAGTACATCTAGGCTTTGTAAAGCTTGCATTGTGGAAGACACTGAGAAACACTCTGCCGCAATAAATTTACCACAAACTCCAAAAAATAACTGACCTAGATTAGTAATAATAATAATAAAGGTTTGTCTGGAAACAAATCAGAGATATTCGAGTTATATTCAATAATTCACCAAACTAATGCGAACAAAGCAACGATGCTAGTCATGCTATATAGTATTAAACATCAAACCTTTCATCGATATTTTGAGAAAAGCTGTCAAAGTAACATCAGCTGTTGCGCAGGTCGGCCATCTTTTCTCCTAATATTGCTTTATAGCACGGCTATAGTGGGTTCCTGCCTTCCTTAACTTATATGAAGATTATCGAGGGTTTATAGAGCGTATTAGTGCTAAAATGCTGTTATGAATACAAATTTTCGACGATCACCTTATAGCAGTCTTGTAAACCTTCCATAACTTTTTATGAATAAGACTGTTTGTCTGTACCTAATCTTGTATGACGTCAGTCGTCGGTTACGGTTCAAAGGTCAACTAATCCTGACGCTTCCTTAACATTTTACATCCATCCAACGCCGCTAAAGAAGTTTTCACTTCAAAAATTATTATACTTGAACACTTTTTCCGCCGCGGTAGCCTAGTGGTATGGGGACTGCTGAGACGAGGTCTCGGGTTCGATCCCAGGTTTTACCATGGCACACACCAATGACTTTTCGAAGCTTTTCGAAGTTATGTGTGTGTTTATCGCAGGTTTATAAGTGCCCGGTTAATGGCAATAGGCTCGCCACCTATTACATTGGGACCTAAACAAAAACTGGCGAAATGTGGGTGCCAGCACTTCTGCCTACCCCTTCGGGGATATAGGCGAGAGTTTATATTATGTTATGTTTTTCCCCCCATACAACCATCCTGGGGCAATGGTGGAGCCATCTACCGATATTCCGATTATGAATTACTTCTTTCTTTTACAGTCTACTAGGGGATTACCCTAACACCTATGCGTATACAAAGGCAGTGGCTGAAGACATAGTCCAGACATACTCCAAGGGTCTACCCGTAGCCCTGTTCAGACCTTCCATTGGTAAGATATTTTGGCTTAAATTTTATACAAGGAAACATTATTATATGGAATACCAATAATACCATATAGGCTACAGGTAAACTCAGAAATAAGTTGCTACCATGATACAACAATGCGTGCCCCCCCTTTTCGGGGCGTTTCGGGGATCACGTGGTCCCCCCTCCCGAGGAGGGTCACACCGAGAGGAATGGCCCTGGCTCAGCCGGGGTGCGAGGGATGTGTCGACAACCTCACCTTTGGCCTAGCACATCGACCCACAGACGGCGTGCGGTTTAGTCGGTTCGAGTCCGACATAACCCCCCTCTCCGGCTCCGGAGTGGGGGGGGGTATCAGAGGGGATTTCCCGCACGTAAAAAAGAAAGCTACCATGATACATCTAAAATTTCGGACCTGCAAGAACCACGAACGAAAATTGTAGCACTTATCAATGTAGGTTTTCAGGTCGATCTGATGTTGACCTCACAAAGGTTTCTTCTTCTTTTTCATCCTAGCATTAATCCCAGTCGCATCCAGCTTTCAACTTGGCGTCTGGGGTCCACTTTTAGCAGTTCAACTGCGGATTTGGCTGAACCTCGACATTTTCTGTGAAGCGACTGCCATCTGATCTGAAACCCAAAGGCGATATCGAAGCATTGCAGTTAGACCAGTTGTTGAATTATTGAGGACACCAACTACCCGTAAAGACTGCCATAGATGTTCGTATGGCAACCGGGACCGCTACGCAACGAGGGCTGTCAGGGCTGACTTTCCAATAATTTATCTACTTTATTTAATACTAGCTTATTCCCGCGGCTCCGCCCGTTTGTTTTTGATGTAATATTTTTCTGCACCCTTTAGACCCTAAACTTTTATTTTAAAAAAACCCGATGAAAATTGGTCGGTTAGTTTTTGAGTTATGAGAGATTTTTATAAGACTTGTTGACTTTACTGTACAATTTTGACGTTCATTTGTGCCTAAACTGAATGAATGAAATTGCTTCTTTGATTCAGGACTGTATACCCCATATCTTCTGAACCACCGTACGGATTTCAATGATTCATATCTCAAATGAAAGGTTATGGCCCTAGGGTTATTATATATATAAAGCTATATGTTGGTTTTTTATGGTTGGTTAAGATCGAAACAAGCTATATAGCAAGCGGTACCAATTAATTTTCATCTGGTTTAAGATTTGCAAATGGGAATAACTTTCTGTTCGTTGTGGGTATCGGAACAGTATTTCACCTAAGCGAAGCCGTGGGCTAGTATATTATATATAGTTATTTGATTGTGTTTATATGTTTTCAGTTATCGCAACAGTCAAAGAGCCTGTGTCTGGATGGATTGACAATGTGTACGGACCCACTGGTGTAAGTATTATATTTTGTAATTACACACACCGGCGGAATTAGCGGAACACAAAAAAGTAGAGTATAAAATAGTTAGCTTTACTTTTAATCAAATAATAATTAAACATGGTACAACAACAACATGTTTAATAACGAGTGTTTTCCCCTCGTGCCCTGATTAAGGTTTCCATCCGTCTGGGCATGCTGCGAATGATGTTGTCAATGATTTCTTGGGGCTACCTCTCAACTGCGATTGTTAGGACAGATAGTCCCAAACGTTTTCAATTATGCCTGTACTGAGCGAGCAATGAAAGCCCGAGCATTATCCTGCATTAAAATTAAGTCGTTACATAAATGGGACAAATGGCACAACATGTTCCTCTAAAATCTCTATGATATACCGATCAGCAGTCAGTTTTCCGCCATCGACTACCACTAACTCCGTGCGAGCTCCTAAACATTTCCCTCCCCAGACCATAATTTTGTTATCCCCTAATTCTGCTGGTGTGTGTATTATCCTCCAAGCTTTTTCCATCTCAGTTGGACTCGGTATCTTTAGATGAATTGGGTTTTATTTGTAATATTTTCTCAACTTTAAAGCTGTAAAATGGGAGTAAAATATCGCGACCAAACATAGCCTATGTCCTCATAGGCTATGTTTGGTCGCGATTCTCAAGGTCTAATCTACTCTTATACCAAATTTAATTAAAATCGGTTTAGTGGTTTAGGCGTGAAAGATGGACAATTAAGGTGATTTTCCACCAGAGGGGCGAGACGAGACGATGCGAGGAGAGAATTGAAATTTGTATGGCAAATTTTCAATTCTCTCCCAGCCTATCTTTGGTGGAAACAGTGTGGATTGACGAGAATATGCGAGGCGTGAATTGAAATATTTGTTTGTGCAAAAATGAACCGTATTGGTTCCCATATAGAGTATAAATCACCTTCAAGGTGATTTTCCAACAGAGTGGCTAGGCGAGGCGAGGCGAGGAGAGAATTGAAATTTGTATAACAAATTTTCAATCCTCTCCCGGTGCATCTTTGGTGGAAACAGTGTCGATTGACGAGAATTTTGACGCCTAATTATTGTTCGGAGTTTTCGGCATTGACGCTAAAACAAAGTTATATCGAGCATTGTGTGTGAGCTGTCTAAAATACATTTATATATGAAGCATACGGGCGACGGGGCGCGGCGGTCACGCGCGAGCTCGCGATGGCAATTTTTAGTGGAAAAGGGTCAGTGCGATTTCAATTCTCTTCTCGCCTCGTCTCGTCTCGCCCCTCTGGTGGAAAATCACCTTGAGACACACACACATACACTTTTCCATTTATAATATTAGTATGGATGTAAATCACGAAGGTACCTGATGAAAGATTCCAATACCCAATCCGTTACTAATACTGAACGGATTTTGATGCGGTTTTTTATAAGAATGCTCACTGTGGGTTGGATCTAAAATCTTACGTCTGTTTGATCGCAATTTGTTTGCTAGAACTAGGGATAGGACCAAAAGCTGCGAAAACTGGATGTCGACGCGAGTGGAGCCGAGGACATCAGCTAATAGCATTATAATGAAAGAAAGAAAGAAAGAATCTTGGTTTTTATTGCGGATTTTAAATTAGATTATACAAAAGATAATTATAACAAGATCAACATGCCAAAATATCGGTAGACCTGCAGTAACTCAGGAGGCGACCATGTCCGAACTCCAAAACGGCTCTCCTCTAGTATATTCTCCATGGTTTTGCGACAAAGATATTTTTATTTCTTATCTGTGGTCGCCGCCTGAGCAGATAACGCGGCGTGCACGTGACAAGATTGACATTAATGACATTGTCACATAGCAGTATGCACCTTATCTCCATTTTGCCCCCTAAAATCCAACCACACGTCCTGATCGTCCACCTGAATCTCGTGCTGATTTGCTGCAGAAGCCATTTTGAAGAAGTTGAAGTTTATCTCCATTTAAACAAGAACCCTTCCTCATCAGGTAGTAGTTGGAGCAGCCGTAGGGCTAGTCCACGTGCTAAACTGCAACCCTAAGGCTGTAGCCGACCTGGTACCAGGAGATATGGTGGTGAACGCCTGCATAGCAACAGCGTGGAAGACCGCTAAGGAGTATCCAGCCAATCATGAGGATGCACCGCCTCCGGATCTTCCGCCTCCCGTGTATAACTTTGTGTCTTCGGAGCAGAAACCTTTGACTTGGGGTAAGTTTACCTTTTTTTCTTCATCCTAGCGTTAATCCAAGTCGCATCCGAAGTTTTTGCCTCGGAGTCTAGGATCCACTTTACCAGTCTCATGCTGATTGTCGATATTTTCCGTGAAACGACTGCAATTTGACCTCTACAACCCAAAGGCGATATTGCAGTTAGACCAGTTGTTGGAATTTTTAGGGCTACAACTACCCGTAACGACTGCCATAGATGTTAGTATGGAAACCCGAACCGAGAGCTTAACGTGCTCTTCGAGGCACGTGCAAGTTTATCAAGATTGTAGAAGCGAGGGTAGAAAACAAAAATCGCCGAAAAATCGTTTTGACAGTAGAATAAGCAAAATGCGTATGCCAGTATCGTAAGAGCCTTCACTTGGCAACTATACATTTCGATATTACCTGCTTAGATACGTAGCCAGCGACGTCGTCATGGTGGCCTAATAAAGTAGACCTCTTAATGATTTAATGATTTTAATGATTTTTTTTGAAGAATATTCGCTACCGGAATTATCGAAATTACTAATATTCTCTCTAACCCTCCAACTAAGCTAAATTGCTTGTGATAGGAGTGGGTTCACGTCGGTAGTGTAATGGCCAGGATTCGAACCCTGGACCCCTTAACCATTAAGCTAGCCAGCGACGCGCGATGTCACCATGGCGCCCGAATGAGGCAGAGCTCTTATAACGGCACTTATAAAATTTTAAAATAAAAAACTAGTCTATGGTTTAGTAAAAGGACCTCCGCACCGGTTCGAACCAGGGCCCAGTTCTGAGAAGACTTCGGCAAGAAACTCGGTAGGTTTTTTTATTATACGAGCACACGGCCCACTTGATGGCAAGTGGTTATCATGGCCTATGGATGTATGCAGCAACAGGGGCGTCACACTTGTACTTCAGGAATCATCTAGTATCCTTCTTGAAGAAACCCATATTGTAGTCTCTTGGAAAAACCACGGCAGGAAGATTTCCACAACTTGAGCGTGCACGGGATGACGTTCCTCTCATCTTACACAATTTGGTGTGCACTAAAAAGTATCTATTTATTTTATAGTGGTTCAACCTTAGTTTATACAGAAGAAATGTAGCGGGGGCCTTAGGCAGTGTACAATAACGTCAATGATGTGACCCGCGCCACTCGATGCGATGGCGCGACACTTTCCTTCACTAGAGCAACGTCGCCTGGAGACATGAGTGCAATTCTCCTCTAAGACAAAATCAACGTTATTGTACACTACATAAGGTTTATAATTGTGTTACTTAAATTGTTCGCCACCGCCATACGTCCCCACCACGTCTTTTCTGTTTAAGCCGCGCCTTAGTTGTTCGATTAGTAGTTTCCGGGACTCGAACCCTGGACGCCTTAATTCCTTAATCAGATACCTCTATAACCTTAATTCTTTATTACAGAGACCTTCATGAAATATAACGAAATCAATGGCCTCCAAGTACCGACAGTTCAAGCTATTTACTACTACTTACTGCACCTGACTTCATCCAGATTCATGTATACATTGTACTGCTTCTTCCTGCATTGGATCCCGGCGTACATTACTGATGGGATTGCTATCATGATTGGGAAGAAACCTGTGTAAGTTGATTTCTTAGATAACTATCAGATTGTTCTAGTGTAGTATAAGACACAGGTTTTAATGACCATTTTCTTTTTTGACACACAAGAACACGTTTAATTAAACCTCACATTAAATTATCAACTTTTAAATTTATTCGCCAACTAATTTCTTAACATGCTCATATTGTATCGAACTTATCTTATGCTATCCTTAATTGAAGCAGTAAATCATCTATATTGTGTACATCTGGTGTCACTAACGAACCACAGACAGAATTTTACTGTATAAAATAGGAATTACTAATAAATATTCTATTCTTCTTGAGGTGATGCAATAAACCGTTTTATTTTTGTTTTAATAGATGATTAATCAGGTAATTCTTTTCTTTTGCAGTTTAAGAAAAGCTTATACAAAAATAACAAAATTCTCCGAGGTCATGGCATATTTCGCGACAAGAGAATGGAAATTTGAAAACAGGAATACACAAAATCTCATGAAAGAGCTCTGTGAGGCGGACAAAATAATATTCGATTTCAATATTGGTGCTTTGGATTGGTGTGATTATTTCTACTGTTATACCAGGGGTATCAGAGTCTATCTTCTCAAAGACCCTGTTGAGACCATACCCCAGGGTCTTAGACGATTCAAGAGGCTCAAACTACTCCACTATACTTTTTCTACCATAATAGTATTAGTAGTTTTAAGATTATTATATGTGGTGTTCGGTAATGTGTCATGGTTGTTGAAGTTTTAGATTTTGTAAGTATTAAATGATAATACTCGGTGGTCACTGCTATCTCTGGTAGTATTATTGTAATCTTACTTTGTGACTTTTATATTGCGAATCGGACCTTCAGCGTCCATTATGATACTATACTTCATTCATACGTACTTAACTGAACGTGAATAATTTTGATGTCGCGTTAATAATTATGTGTGATTAGAATGAATGTAATTCATTCTGGCGTAATACAAGACTCTAATGCTCTATGGTCCAGTGTGACAACATTCGTTCATTCGGACTGTCAATTTGAGTTTGACAGATCATTGACTTTGTGCGACGCGGAGAGCGCGCAGTCAGTACTCAGTATTGCTTTGCACCTTGACCGAGCACTACGTGTCCTGTAGCACGCTCCTCGTTCGGTTATACTTGGTTATAAATCGCGAGTGTGTCTGTAAAATGTGTAACCAGTGGTTGATGTAATTGAAATATTATGATTCGTGTATTTGACGTCCTATCTTCTCGCTCGTATTTATGAGGTCTGAGACGCGAACTAACACCCGTGTGCCAAATAGATATTTTAGAGTTGGGAAAATTATTTTGAAAACTAAAAACCGATATTGAAAATTATTTTTAAAAAAAGCACCATAAGATTGTTTACCATTTGTTGAGTACCTAACCGAATGGATATAAGTGTTTTAATGGTCAAACTGGGTCAAACAGTACTTTATCTACTCTCATACTATAATACAAAGATTATAAAATTGAAATCAAAACTCTTATGAAGTTATGACAAACATTACGCATAGGCCAAAAAAAAAGTTTTATTACGATACAGGTCTTGTATGGACACCTATATCATTAAATAACTTTTTAATCATAACGATACACCTATATCATCTATCACCTAGACCAAGAAGGTTGAACCCGTTACTTTAAAAAAAGAAACCGCCGATTCGGAAGAAAAAAAAAAGAAACACGCATGCGCAATCGATGTTTGGTGCCAACATTTTACATTTAAATTAAAAAAAAAGTTTGGTATTGTTTGTAAAATAAATTAGTTTATGTATTATATTATGAGAGTAGATAAACTAGTATATGACACTGTACATAACTTGGTCTTATAACACTCGTGCGATACTATAAAAAAACTTGCCTGCCGGGTCGCTTTTTTAAAACACACTCGTGTTATAAGAACCCTTATTATGCAACAGTATCATAAACTACTATTTTACTGTAGTGGATATAGTTATTTGTATAATTTGTTAGATTTTACTCTTGTCTTACAAGATACAGTACATAAATCAACGGACGACAACGTTCTAAATCCGATTTACACTATGGAAGTAAAGTAAGATTTAAATAATATTACTTTTAAGATATGATGTTAAAACCTCTGTAGTAATATGATATACAGTATCAGATATTCATTGTGATACGGGAAGGAGAGTCCTTGGTTTTATTTGGACGTTTTGTAAATATAATCTGATAAGTACATATATGTTTAAAAATAATTGTATGCAAAAATAAAATCGGAGGGTAACTTAAAAATATGTAACCTAACTAGCTAGCACCTGTACGCCACAATGCCGTGATGATATTGATTCTCCTCTGACTGAATTGGAGTTGGCTTCAGTGTATATAGTTCGATATTTTCCGTGAAGCGACTGCACTGACCTGTAATAGTACTCGCTGGACGGGTGATCGGTACCCATATATTGTGTCCAATTGGAAATTGTGTATTGTTGGCGCTGATAGTTGCGGCACGCAGTAGTGAGCGTACTTGGAACTAATGCTAATGATGGATAACAATTGTCTTGGTATCGATAATTTAATATAAACAATGGGACTTAAGTATCAAAATGAAAATATGGCCATTTTTTTAACGTCCATTTGCAAACTAATTAGTTCTCAATACACTCACGGTGGCGCTTCAAATCGACACAAAAAGAAATAGAAGCTCTTTAGAACTCAAATTAGCTGTCGCAGTTGTATATACCCGTTACAACTACCATAGAGGTTCGTAAGGGAACCAGGACTAATGGCTTAACGTGCTCTCCGTAGCATGATGGAGTCTTATTGTCTTAAGAATGGTCATCCAGCCTAAAACCGATCTGGGTAGTGTGCTTGACCTTGCATTGTGTTACAAGCGCCATGAATGTTTGTATAGCAACAATAGTCTTAGTATTTTGCGCCTAGTTTTCATAAGTATGTTATATCATGGTCATGTTATGGGTTCCTCTTGGTTTTATTTTGTTATTTTATACAATGGGGATGCCAACGTGAAACTAATTGTATATGGCTGCTGCCATCTTCAATTAGTTTCGTGTTGTTTTCGTGTTGTTTGGTCATATGCTGCTGCATATGACCAAACAACAATAACCATCTGTTCAGAGACAATAACAAACTCATAGCTGTCAGATTTGAACAGACAAACAATGAAATGTACGTAGATGACAGATAACATTGGCCATTACGAGGCGCCCTCTGTAGGGATAAAAGCGCAGACGGCATCCCCATTTAGATCCTAGATAATCGTCTTAAACAAACAAATGCAAACAAAATGCTCTCTGATAGACTTGATAAACTAAAAAGATCCTAATGATGTTTTCTTTTATAACTGTCAGACAGGTTATAAAACGCCATCTGCTTTAGTGTTGTTGTGTCGTTAAAGCAGTTAGTTGCTCACATCGCCAATAGATGTCAGGATACTTGTAACTGTTGTAACTTGTGATAAATATAATTATCAATAATTGCTCAGTTAATAGTTAATAAGTTGTAACGGTTTGCGATTGTAAAATAATGCCATTTTGAAATTAAGGTATGTAAGTAATAAATAATTTAAAGAAATCGATTTTGTTTGTAATGTTCCTAACGATCCTACTCCTATAAGTACGCCTACTTGCACCGCGCCCTAGCTCACCTCAGCTACCTACCCACATTCTAATTAAATCATCTATACCTATCTGTATCTCGTAGGTTTATGTTTGAATAATCTTTCTTTCTTTCTTTCTTTCTTTCTTTCTTTCTTTCTTTCTTTCTTTCTTTCTTTCTTTCTTTCTTTCTTTCTTTCTTTCTTTCTTTCTTTCTTTCTTTCTTTCTTTCTTACTTTCTTTCTTTCTTTCTTTCTATATTACTAATTCTACTTTGGCATATGATCGTATAGTGATCAGAGATGACCCTAGATGTGCTCTGTATATCCCGGATTCTATTGAGTTCTAGGAACGCTGGTATTCATATAATGGCAACATATACTAATACAATTACTCAATTCTAGCAACGCTTACCCTACCTGCTGTCTGATACAATGATTTCTCAACAAATGAATCTCTCACAAATAATTCTCTCATAAATTAACCTCAACCGTACTAAATTCTATCCTTGCGCGATCCCTAACATTGCCCTAATTACTACTACTGTGGCAAAGTCGCTTCGAAATATTATTATTAGTATTATTCTTATTACCTTAGTATTAAGATCATTTCATGAAGAACCGACAACCGTTGGGGTAAACGTGTTCTTGAGTGGAGACCGCGACTCGGCAAGCGTAGTGTAGGACGCCCTGTAGGATGCGGCAAGCTGAAGACAGGGCACTATGGCGCTCATTAGGGGAGGGCCATGTCCAGCAGTGGACTAATATAGCCTGATGATAATGATGATGAAGATCATTTTGTTGTATTGATCATGTTGGCACTTGACAGATGTTAAGAACCGACTTATCTTCATTGGCGGTTTTGTAGTATGTGTTGATTGAAGCTCGCTTCAAGATGTAGCCAATCTTGTCAATCAATCGACCATTGGTGTTTTATGTCTGCTTGTGTTCTTTGACGCGAGTGCCAATACTTCGCTTGGTTTAACCAATATATGAGAGCCCACACTCACAATCTATTTTATATACTCTTGTAGAGGTAGTTGGCACTTGGCAGATGGTAAGAACTGACTTATGTTCATTGGCGGTTTGTAGTATGTGTTGGTTGAAGCTCGCTTCAAGATGTAGCCAATCTTGTCAGTGAGCCCTCGTACGTATGGTAGTACAGAAGGCTGGCGTTCGACCTTGGCTGGTTTTTTTCGGGATATGTGACTGAGGTGCGGTTGTTTGAGCTTGTTGTCTTGCAGTACTTGCTTGACATGCTGAAGCTCAGCATTCAGGTGTTTCTTGTCACGGATCCCACGGGCTCTCTGAAACAAAGACATTCCCACGGTAGATAATTGTTTAGGATGGTGGTGAGATTCACCAATTAAGTACCTATCTGTATGAGTCTTGTTCCTATACACAGTGTGGTTCAAAGTATTGTTAGGATTTCTGATAACAGGAACATCTAGGAGAGCTAATGAATTATTTGCCTCTAACTTCATAATGAATTCTATATTGTTATTAATGGAATTAAGGTAGTTTAGACATGCATTTACACTATCTGTTGTTAATATTGTAAAAATGTAATCTACGTGCCGTTTATAAAATCGAGGTGTGATGGCTGCCGTCTGCAAGGCTCGGGCCTCAAAAGCCTCCATATATATGTCAGCCACAACAGGCGAAAGCGGAGAGCCCATTGCCACTCCATCGATTTGCATGTAGAACTTGTTGTCCACAACAGATAGCCAGTTGTTATAAACAGTGCTTGAGTATGTCAGCAAATTCCTCAGGCATGGTGTTCTCTGTTAACTTACTCCTAACTATATCTATGCAGTCATGTTTGTATGCGTGTATATAAGGACTGTACATCAAAAATGACCATTGCTTCATTGTTAGTGGGATGAAGGTGTTTAATTTCACTAAAAAAGGGGTATGAATCTCTAACATACGCTAATGTGTTATCCTCTGAGTGTGTGATATTCGCGTAAAATATTAGTAAGAGTATTCGTTAAAAATTGAAACACGATTTAATTCTGTTGAAAAGAACGAGTATTGTGGCTGATTTCGGTTTTGGGAATCTCAATTGGCCGCATGTGCTGTGTTACTATGGTTGACGCAAATTCGAAATATTAGAATACGAATAATTAACTAGAAAATAAGGTAGACATTTTCTTGGAGTATCCTCAACCTAATCGTATAAATTAAGGAGTTGGTTATATAAAAGGAACAATATTTTGCTCGGGCGCACACCGGAACTCTTTCACGATAGAACGAATAATGTAGAGTAGTTCTAGAAACTATATTTCTATAGATATATATCAGCCTAAGATGAATCTTTCTTTGAATAAAGAATGTCTTCTTGATTTCTTGTTTTCTACCTCCTTCCCATCGTCATCTTCTGCTTGCAGAAGAGTACTTGTGAGAAATGGATCTGAAAGATAAAAGAGTGTATAGAGTTCCCAGTGGAGTAGAACAGGGCCATCCCATCTATGGGAAGATGTCGCAGAAAGCGACTAAGGGATAGTGCTGCTCCTCCGACAGTTAACATGCAGGCCATTAACATAAACTTAGTATATATGTCGCCGCCAACTTAATTCATCAGCCGTTCAATTAACTGCCTAGGCTATTAACTAAATATAAATAAATAAATATTCCACAACATTTCACACAACGCTATCTAGATCCACTGTAAGCATAGCCTAACTAGCTTGTGTTATGGAATCTAGAATGCGGATAAACATACTTAGATACTTTTTCTTTGAAAATACATACATATTATACATAGAAACAGCCAGACCAATGCAAATACCCATATTCATGCATACAAATATTTGCACTGAGCGGGGTTCGAACCCGCGCCTCCTGCGTTGCGGCCGCGTTCACTACCGCCACGCCACGGAGGCCAATGAACGGCCTGAATGATATTGGCATATTACAACATTTTATTAAGATAGGAAATGACATACATTCATACATACATATACTTACACCTGTAAATTCCCGAGGGGGTAGGCAGAGGTGTATTCACAGAAAATTAGCGATAGGTTTATTGAGAAAGTTACGCAATCCGGCTTGGCGGGAGCGGAGCGGAGCTACTGCATTGGCCTTCCTTGAAGAAACGGTTCCTGACAGCATTTGTGGCGTGGCGGTAGTGAACGCGGCCGCTACGCAGGAGAAGCGGGTTCATTTGAAGCTCAGTGCAAATATTTGTATGCATGAAAGTCGGGTCGTGCCTTGGAGGGCACATTAAGCCGTCGGTCCCGGTCCCGGTTGCTATACGAACATCTATGGCAGTCGAGCCATAAAAAGTCCAACAACTGGTCATAAAACGCTTCGATATCGCCAATGGGTTGTCGAGGCCAGATGGCAGTCGCTTCACGAAAAACCGGACCATGGACTCTGAGATAAAGGCTTCGTATGCAAAGGGAATTAACGCTAGGATGAAGAAGTGAATTGTGCCGCCGTGACGTGCCAGCCCAAGGGTTAGGTGATGGTGATGCGAGTTCAGTGATTTCTATTCATCCAAGAAGTTCTCAACACGCCCATAGAAAATTTCACTACATACAAATAATCACGCCTCCCCAGAGGCAAATTTACATCCAAATTTCTGAAATTTGTATTCGGTTACGTTTCGTGCTACAACGGGGGAGGGGGGGGGGGGGGGATTCGTGGGTATTTCCCGCACGCTACAAAAAAAAACCACATGAGAAGAGATGGGGGTCTTCATAGATTTACGCCCGTTTTCACTAAACATAGGAATCGCCTAAATTTGATGCCCAAATATTTAGGAGTCGCCTAGGACAAAAATACGTTTCACTAACCGTTAGGAAATAACTAGCGCCGTTAGGTGACGCTTAAAGTTAGGACATGGTTTAGGCTGTGCTTTGCTCTTAAGCATCGCCTTTATATGACAGATTGTAGGCGTTCATAGAAATTTACTGATTTGCTGTAATTTATTTTCCTTGATATAATGAGTTTACCAGAATTTTTGGACTTTATTGATGAATTGGGACAACGTGTCAATACAAGACCCAGAATAATTCGACCTAGGATCAATAATTTACAACAATTTGACGATACAGTTTTTTTTAGAAGGTATAGGATGTCCAAATCCACTGTGTTGTCTGTTTTACATCAAATCGATGAGGAGTTGCAGTTTGATAGTGACCGGTAAGCTTTAAAAAATTAATTAAACATTAGGTACATAGTTATGTAATTTATATACTTACAAAAAAAGGTGTCTACTTATTTTTTATTAATCTTGAGGTTATAATTTTACACCTACCACACAATTATATTGGGTTTGTTATACTTTTAAAACTTAAATATTGGTTTAACTCAAGTTATTGTAGCACGACCTTTTGCTTGTATTAACCTCAAAAATCTCATCTTTTCTTCTTCCGTAAAATTTGGAGCACCTTTCCTATTCATTTTCAATAAAATATCCAAATCAGAGTGAAATTAAAATGAAAATAGGTACCAAATTGTCAAACGTCAATGGACAGTTTACCAACATAAGACGCGAAAGCATAGACAAATGTCACCTAGCTAAGCAACTGCCTTGTAAGGAATTACCTAGAGGTAAAGGTTTGGTGAAACAGACAAATCAGCTTAGGCGATGCCTACAGATAAGCGTTTCCTAGTTAGGCGATGCTTTATTCTAGTTTAGTGAAAATGGGCATTAGTATTTTTCTTTTCCAGGTGGCTCAAATTCTACTCTGTCCTACAAGAAGAATAAATCAGTTATGACAAGTTTTTAGGGAAAAACCTCTTCTATCAATCAGCCAGCTCTATTTTTATGTCAATCTGTCAATATATCACTCAATATCTTGAAAAATATTTTGCTTTATTTGTAAAGTAAAAATAAAATTACAGCAAAAATTGTTTCTAACGACATGCGGATACCGGAAGATATATTTCAATGATTCTAAGGACCTAGAAGACATTGCTTGCGTCCGTTGAATATATTCAGGGAAAGGACGCAAGTATATAACAATATACCTAGTTAGTAAGTATATTTTTGAGCAAATTATTTGTTAGTTCCCGATGGAACAACTTAAAATAGGGCCACAACCCTTCCCGTAGGTGTCTTAAAAGGCGACTAGGCATAGAGCACTTATAGACCATGACAAAGTGCCCACGTGATAGTAATAGTCTCACTCCTATTAGGTACGTCGGACCGATTAGTGAAATGTGGGTGTAAATACACCTCTGCCTAGTTCTTCAGGGATTTACCGGCATGAATATATGTATGAGGGTGGGAAAACTAGGTCTATGGGGTTTGAAATCCAAGCGCACGGTGGCTGTATAAAAAAATCATAAAAGGGACGTCGAGGCTACGCGTGGCCACAGAGCCTCTTTTTGGCCAGCCAGGGCCTGCATTTTGAGCCCGCCCTTATTATTCAGCCTTGGCAGTCAAAATTGTAGCAGACAAAATCGACAGACAAAATTGGCAAGCAAATTGTAGCAGCCCAAATTGGCAATAAAATTGTAGCAACCAAAATGGCAATAAAATTGTAGCAGCCAAACAAATGGCATTTATATTCGCATTAATAGAAGGTTTTAGACAATTCACAGAAGTTGCCATCGTTAGGCGATGGTAGGAAATAGTATAAATATCAGATGATATTTTTTCATCTTTTTTGGCCCATATACGAGAATTTACTGCTGAGATACAAGCCTTTAAATGAAAAAAAAAAAAAGACGGGTTGCACTCTGGGAGTGCCGGCAGAAGTGAAAACATTTTCTTTTTTTCTTTCTTCGTTATATACATAGAAAAAGATAAAAAAGAACATACCATACCATACCTATAATATAGCGCTAATCATAGAACCTATCACTTATTTTCTGCTAATTTTCTGTCAGAAGAAATTAATAAATTATAAAAAGAAAAAATAATCACCAAAAATAATAAATTACAGAAAGAAAAAATTATCATAAAAAGTAATAAATTACAAAAAGAAAAAATAATCACCAAAAGTAATAAATTATAAATAAGAAAAAACAATCACAAAAAAATCCAGAAGGCCAGGTGGTTTGAACCCGATACTATCTGAAACTATAAGGACTTACAGTCGACGTGCTTACCGTTTAAGCTACGACGACATCTATTGTAAATTGCAAAATACATAGTCTGTACCTAATCTTGTATGACGTCAGTCGTCGGTTACGGTTCAAAGGTCAACGAATCCTGACGCTTCCTTAATATTTTACACCCATCCAACGCCGCTAAAGAAGTTTTCACTTCAAAAACCATTTGGCTACAATTTGGTTGCTGGTGTTTGGCTATTTATTTTTTATTCTAAACAACTGAGGCGGCAGACAAGTACACGGCCCACCTGATGGTAAGTGGTTACCGTGGCCTATGGCAACACCAGGTATATACCATATGAGTGCAACACCAGTGGAGTCACACTCGTGCTGCCGACCCTGTAAACGCAGAGAGTTTCTGTGCCGTCAGTGTAAAAGACAAAGCAGGAACATCCTTTGGTATTCCCACTGAGAGCACGCAATCTCTCCAGTGAGCTCTGGCTACCCTCCTCACCGCCGGGAAGAGAACACGAGGTTATTATGGCCGCGGTATTCTATAGGGCAGACTGTTGTTGACTGACCCAGTCGGACTGTTCAATTGGACGGAAATACCGTCATGTCTTACCTTATTTAGCCGGCCAATTTCAGCCTCATCTTCCTTGCATGAAAGCGCTGCTACCTATTAATTTAATTATTATGTTTTCAGGAAAAATGCATTATTTATGTATTCCTACAGATACTGTCTTAGCGATTGCCTTCCTAGTCTTAGCAATTGGTTGTTGGAAACAAGAGAAGAGAAAAATTTTTAGACGGAAGAAATGAAGCGGCCATCCTGAGTGCATTTTTGGTTCTACTGAGTTTTGTCATGTAAAATTATATAAACAATGTATTTAATGTTTCTTTTTTCATTTATCAGCTCCGCTCGCGCAATGTCGCGACTATCGGTCATATTTCTGGCTCTATTAAACCCCCGAGGAGGGCCAGACCGAGAGGGATGGCCTTGGGTCAGCCGGGGTGCGAGGGATATGTCGCATGACAACCTCACCTTCGGCCTAGCACTACGACCCAGAGACGGCGTGCGGTTTAGTCGGTTCGAGTCCGACATAACCTCCCCCTCCGGCTCCGGAGGGGTGGGTATCCGTGTAAAAAAAGGCTCTACTAAACCAAATGCTATCAAATTTTCTTGATTTTGTAAATCTAAAAAAAGACCGCATCAAAATCCTTTCAGTACTTTTTGCATCCAACTCTTGTAAACGGACAAATAGACAAGAAGTAGAGAGAGAAGTGTCGGCAGCGCTAGTGTAACGTCCCTGCTGTTGCACACGTCCATAGGCCACGATAACCACGCACCATCAGGTGGGCCGTGTGCTTGTCTGCCACCTAAGTGGTATAAAAAAAAGATTCTGAACAAAAAAATCAGTTCATCGTTAATCAAATAACCCAAGTAGGCTTTTTTTTTAAATATTTCCAATGTACAGACACGACTGATAAACAATTTTATTATACTAGCTTTTTCCCGCGGCTCCGCCCGTTTGTTTTTGATGTCCTATTTTTCTGCACCAATTTGGACCCTAAGCTTTCATTAAAAAAAAAAACCCGGTGAAAATTGGTAGTTTTTGATTTTTTTTTTTTTATATAGGACACGTCAATTTGACTTTACCTCGCCTGATGGTGAGCTGAAGGTAGTCTCAGGAAAGAGGGCCACCATTAAATACACGTGCCGTGTTAACAATGGTGGCACTCAGCTTGACGGCCTCATCAGATGCTTTTTCACGCCCCGCTTAAAGGACCCGGGACTGTAGGAAGAGGGAAACACGTGAGCTGGCAAGGTATTCCTGGTCCTAATAGTGCGACAAAGGAAAGAGTCACCGAACCACTTGGTTCTTGAAAGAATGTTCTGCACCGTATGTGGGTGATATCTAAGTCCTGCACGTGTTGTCCTGTATAGAAAAGATGAGGGTGGGACTAATTGGAATAGCTCATCAGAACAATTCCCCATGATAGAGACGGTAAAATACTGCCAAGGAAGCAACATCGCTACGCATCTGCAGAGTAACGTATTATTATAAGAGAATGGTGGAGCTGAGGTCTATAGCTTGTCCTAAGGTTGATGGGTCTCGCATCGAACATAGAGCTAGAGCAACAAGAGTATTCTGTCTGTCTTCACTAGTGGAATTTGACGTAGAAAGAATGTTCTGTCCCTGTTTACACTAGTAGTAATGAGGATAGAGTGAGCATTCGCTTGTTTGGTGTACATCAAATGCAGATGATGATTGTTTCCGGATTTGTCGGTCAACTTGTCATAATTTGATAGAACGCACGAGCGAGCGGACGTCTTATTGTTCTATACAAAAAGACGTGTGGCACTCGGGGACTGCCGTGGTAAAGCTATTGCATAGCATTTTGTATCAACTTATGCAATTATAATTATTTATTTATTTAATAATTCAAAATTAATACTGCATTTGTGATAATAATAAAATGTATGTATACAGTACTCACTCATTTTCTTTCACTATTTTTTCGTGACTTTCTTCATTAATAATAAATGCACTTTGTTCATTCATATTCAAAACACTTACACACAAATTTTACAAGTACAGCTATTCACTGTTGTACATAAATACCTATACACCTATATACTTTCTCATAAACAGCTGCTTATGTATTCGTCCGATTTCGGAGCAGCTCGTCTCGATTCGTGCGAGCTTCGTAGAGTCGTACAATACGGCTAGTTGCACGCACACAAACACCGTGTCGAAGACTGCCGAAAAGAAACGAGCGTGAGGTTTTTTCGTTACGGAATTTCTGGATTCGGTCCCCGCGCTCAAGGCCCTCGATAGAAGCTATGCAATAGCTTAAAAATACAAAAAAAAAAAGATTGTACTCGGCTTTATCAAGTGAATCGCAGTCAACCGCATACATGTCATATTGGATATTTTCACACAGATTACTTTCACACGTTTTAATTTCAATTTAGACAACAACTCAACAAACTACAAGTAAACTTGTGGTGCCAGAGCCTTGATCGTATTCACAGCGGGAATTGGACCCAGAATCTCTGACTAAGCAGTCTTTTATTCTGGGTGATTTTAGAGTCCTTTCGGAACGGTTTTGCTATCGAAGCCATGCCCAAAATATTAATTAATTAGCCCGCATTAATCGATTATGCTTTAAAATTTCATTTAGTTTAAAAATGATTGTATCATAACATCAGTAAGAGGTGGGACACGACGGTATTTCCGTTCAATTAAATAGTCCGACTGGGGATATACCTCCGCCCTATGGAATACCGCGGCCATAATAACTTCGTGTTATTATCACCCGGCGGTGAGTAGGGTAGCCAAAATTCACTGGAGAGTTTTTGTGCTGTCAGTGGGAAGACCAAAGGCTATTCCTGCTTTGTCTTTTACACTGACAGCACAGAAATTCTCTGTCTTTACTAGGTCGGCAGCACGAGTGTCAGACTCTCCTGGTGTTGCACACGTCCATAGGCCACGGTAACCACTTTCCATTAGGTGGTCCGAGAGCTTGCTTGCCACCTCAGTGGTACAAAAAAAAGTCATTAGTTCCGATAGTTCGTACGAGTGTCGGAAGATGACTCTCACTGGCCACTGTCGCCCCAAGGCAGTAGGAAAATTTGAAGGGTTTCAGGCGTGGTTCGGTGGCTCACTGGTCAGAGAAATTCCTTGTAAGGGAAAGATAGCGGGTCCGAATCCCACATAAACTGATTAAATTTTTCCTATCTTAATCAACATTATATTTACTTTTGACGCTATTCCTCAACGAGGTATCAGCTATCCAACTGTGTCAAAGCATTCAGTAGCTATACAAGCCGTGCCTTAATTTCTTTATTTATAATAATTACAGAAAATAACTATAGAATTTAGCTGACCAGTTTAATTCTATTCACCCTTTGATTCCTATAATTATACTTATATAATTCAAGGTTATTAAGTCAGAACAGGGTAAACTTTGTAGCTTGCGTTATGGCGGGCTCCCCTCCGTGGGAGCTGAAGGCCGTTGTCCTCGCGTCAGTCTATCATTGGCGTGAGGAGGCCCGGAGCCGGGGCGAATTCCCGGCACCTTCGGAGGTGTGAGAGCGGAGGCTCCAAGCGAGACGGTCCATGCTCCTGGAGTGGGAGCGGCGGCTAGCCAATCCCACGGCTGGCAGAAGGACCGTCGAGGCGATCCGTCCAGTCCTCAGAGACTGGATGGAAAGATCGCGGGGGTCGGTAACGTTCCGAATGGCTCAGGTCCTCTCGGGGCATGGATGCTTCGGGAGGTACCTGTACCGGTTGGGACGAGAGCCGACCAGAGGGTGCCACCACTGTGGAGGCGATGATGACACGGTGCAGCACACCCTAGAGGAGTGCCCTGCGTGGGCTGGGGAGCGCCGTGCTCTCATCGCCGAAGTGGGGACGGACCTCTCGCTGCCGACCGTAGTTCTGTCTATGGTCGGCGGCGATGAGGCGTGGGCGGCGGTTCAGGCCTTCTGCGAGACGGTTATCTCGCAGAAGGAGGCGACGGAGAGGGAGAGGGAATGTAAGGGAAAGATCGCGTGTTCGGGTCCCGCCTGAGCGATTAACCTTTTCCTATCTTAATCGATTTGAAAAACTAAAATTATAATAAATTAAAAAATAATTTGATTAAAAATCTGAAATTAGATGGAATTTCAACATGTTCAAGATCAAAGTTAAAGAACTGTTCCTCGCTCAAACTAGTTATTTAACTGTGTATTATTTATTTATGTAATTTCCATAAGTTATTGCATATTTATGTATTTATGTAGATTAGTACCAGCATATATAAATGTGTATATATATGTATACATATATTTATATATATAATTTGTCTGTATGTAAGTATACTACTTACATACAGACAAATTAGTAGTAGTATGTACGGTATGTATATTCTTAGTACTTTTGTATTCTATTATTTATGTTTATTCTCTGCAATTGTACACTTGTTTTTCTACCCTTTTATTACTTTTCTCCTATTGCCCAAAGGTTTGCTGGGAGAAAACTCAGTACTGAGTTAAACTCGCCTTTGTACATCAAAATGTATTTATGCCTGTTACTGTATTATTTTGTGTGCGTACAATAAAGAATTAAGAATAAAATTTTTAATCAGCCGTGTCTGTACATTAGAAATATTTAAAATAAAAAATACCTACTTGGCTTATTTGATTAACGTTGAACAATTTTTTTTTATTTCAGAATCTTTTTCTTTTATACCACTTAGGTGGCAGACAAGCACACGGCCCACTGATGGTGCGTGGTTATCGTGGCCTATGGACGTATGCAACAGCAGGGCCATTACACTTGCGCTGCCGACACTTTTTCTCTCTCTACTTCTTGTCTCTTTGTCTGTTTATAAGCGTTTGGATGCAAAAACTAACTGAACGGATTTTGATGTGGTCTTTTTTTACACTTACAAACTCAAGAAAATTTGACAGATATTGATTTAGTAGAGCCGAAAATATGACCAATAGACGCGTTATTGCGCGAGCGGAGCTGATAAATGAAAAAAGAAACATTAAATACAGTGTTTTTATAATTTTACATGACAAAATAAAACTTAGTAAAAAAAATGCCCTCTTTGCCCGTGGTACGGTTTGTTTGTCCACGGACCACGGGAAGTTCTATTGTACGGTTCCAGGATCCATAGTACGATTGGCTGGACCATAGAGAATTTAATTCTATATGTTGCGGTGAATAATAAATAACATTAATAGCGTAGAAAGCTGCAACTCCAAAATTAATCGGGCACTTAATCAAAATACTGTAAACATACACATTTTAATCAATAAAAGCAAGATGGAAGATATATAGCAGAAGATGATCCTATACGTAATATACAATAGTCTTAAACCAAGAGAATGTTTTGGGTCATGCCTTGGAAAAAATTGCGAACATAAGATCTCACTTTTGTTTTGCAAAGTGGACTAAACGATGATGTATTAAACTAAGCAAATCCATTCAAATTCCTTTTTATTAAATTATAACTTAATTTTTTCTCAACTTTCTTTTCATATTATATAAATATATAGATACGCCGTTAAACAGTGGACTACTCAAGATCACGAATCAGAGATAGTCACAGAACGGAAAAAACTGTTAGAAGTGTGATAGGACAGATTCTATAGCGGAACCAATGTCGCCAAACTCACACATACAACCAAATAATAATACGTTGCACTACTAGTAAACAATTGTTTTGGTTGGACGTATGTCTTCAACACCAAATTAGCCTAAAGTACACTGCAAAACGAAAACACACCTTATTGAGTCGCAGTAGAGATTACTTTAATATACGAATTTACAACGTTTCGCATCTGAATTAAACGTGCTACGGGTTACGAAAAAGTTCAACGAATTCCCAATAGATGTCAGTTTATTCGAAGAAAGCTATTTAACACTTAAAACTTAAGTATACGGTTGACATTACTTTGAAGGTCGAAATTGTACGCTCTTGCAAACCTCCGCATATGAATAACACGCGTGCCACACCTACTTCACACTTCCACCGTTCTTTTTCTGTTCCATGGAGATAGTAGTACAGTATAATCTCACTAATCTGGCACTTCGATAGTTCGGTACGTCCAATAATCCGGCACCCTCCGACCACGCATCCCTCGCCCCTCTACACCTGTGCGCTTCGGTCGCTGCCGTCGACTAGCTGTCTAACCTCATAACTTAACACGTGCACGTGTTTACGTATTTGTTTTTTTCAAGTGAGAATAGTTTATAGTTAAAAATGTCAAATAAACGCAAACACAAGATTTGAATAATAAAATGGAGATTTTAAGGAAGTTAAATAGTGTACATTACATACATTTATTCCCTCTATAAAATGCTACATTTTATTGAAAACCTATGACTTTTTCACTGTAATCCAGTAATCCGAACATTCCAATAAGCCGGCACCCTCCGGTTTTTAATAGTGCCGTATTAGTGAGATTGTAATTGTGCAGCCCGCGTACATCTATGTATAACGTTAGCAAATTTTTTATGCACAATTTGATAACCGGAACAGGTTTCCAAATATACAATCGGTCAATAAGTAGCCGAAAATCAGAATTCCCGATGGTCCGGTTTGACGGACAACCTAACCGTACCACGGACATAAACCCCAAAAATACACTCAGGACAGCCACTTCATTTTTTCTTCTTGCTTTTAAAAAAATTAAAATTAAAGAATCTTTTTTTTTCTTTTTTGTAAACACCAATTGCTACAATTAGGAAGGCAATCGCTATGACAATATCAGGAGTATAAAATACTTGCATTTTTCCTGAAAACATAATAATTATATTAATAGTTAGGTAGCAAGGGGCAGCGCTTTCACGCAAGGAAGATAAGGCTGAAATTGGCCGGCTAAATAAGGTAGGACACGACGGTATTTCCGTCCAATTGAACAGTCCGACTGGGGAAGTATCTCCGCCCTATAGAATACCGCCGGTCATAAGAACCTCGTGTTGTGTTCCCGGCGGTGAGTAGGGTAGCCAGAGCTCACTGGAGAGTTTTTGTGCTCTCACCAGGAAAAGCTGTTCCTGCTTTGTTTTCTACACTGACGGCACGGAAACTCTCTGCGTTTACAGGGTCGGCAGCACGAGTGTGACTCCCCTGGTGTTGCACACACACATAGGCCACGGTAACCACTTACCATCAGGTAGGCCATGTGCTTGTCTGCCACCACAGTTGTACCTATATAATAAAAACAAATAGCTAAAAATAAGCATCCAAATTGTAGCCAAATGGACCTTTTTTTTTCATTTAAAGGCTTTCATATCTCAGCAATAAATTGGCGTGGCTCAAAAGAGATTTAAAACAATCTGATATTTATCCTATTTCCTACCATCGCCTAACGATGGCAACTTCTCTGAATTGTCTAAGACCTTCTATTAATGCGAATATGTATTTGGCTGCTACAATTTTATTGCCAATTTGGTTGCTACAATTTGGTTGCCAATTTTGTCTGCTAAAATTTTGTCTGCTAAAATTTTGACTGCCAGTTTCAGCCTCATAAGGGCAGCCCCAAAGGCAGGCTCTGGCTGGCCAAAAAGAGGCTCTGTGGCCACGCGTAGCCTCGACGTCGCTTTGTGATTTTTTTATTCAGCCACCGTGCGCTTGGATTTCAGACCCTAAAGACCTAGTTTTCCCACCCTCATACATATATTCATGCCGGTAAATCCCTGAAGAACTAGGCAGAGGTGTATTTACACCCACATTTCACTAACTATCGGTCCCACGTACCTAATAGGAGTGAGACTATTGCTGTACGTGGGCACTTTGTCATGGTCTATGAGTGCTCTATGCCTAGTCGCCTATTAAGACACCAACGGGAAGAGTTGTTGTCCTGTTGTGGCCCTATTTTAAGTCCACCGGGAACTAACAAATAATTTGCTCAAAAATATACTTACTAGCTATATTGTTAAATACTTGCGTCCTTTTCCAGAATATATTCAACGGACGCAAGCAATATCGTCTAGGTCCTTAGAATCATTGAAATATATCTTCCAACGTCCGCATGTCGTTGGAAATAATTTTTTGCCGTAATTTTATTTTTATTTACAAAAAAAGCTACATTTTTTTCAAGATTTTGAGTCATATATTGACAGATTGACATGAAAATAGAGCTGACTGATTGATAGAAGAGGTTTTTCCTTTTTTTAATAGAGATAAAAGAGTAAATATATCAAATCGGATGGATAACCTGTAAAAGGTTATTCATCCTAAGGTAATATTAATAGCGCCTATTTCTGCCGGCCGACTTCTATTATAGAAGTGGTAGAGATGTGTTAATTTCGTTGTTAGCCCATAAACTCTCACCAGTGGCTCCAAGCAGTTGAGATGCGCGAAGCGGCCACACCCCGGTAAACCGCGTCGGCTCGCGGGCTAAACATGGTTGAAGGGGCTTGTCACCACGGTGGCATGTTTATTGCGGATCCCTCCCGCATAGCGCAGACAGTCTGATTACCGTAGATATGCAAAAGGGCTTGGTGGACTCAGCGATTCAGCAAGGCAAGGTGGATGGCCTAGGGTGTTGGTAGAAGGCGTACCCGCTCAGTTGGGGAGGGGGCTAGAAAAGGTGCCCTAAAAATGCTCGTTCCTACTCGGAAGGTGATAGTAATCACGGCTGTCACTGCATCATATTAAAACGTGGTCGAAAGATCAAAAAGCATAGTTACCATGAAAACACCTATCATGACATTCGGCGCGTGGTACGTGAGAACGCTTATTGATCGCGATGGCAACGTCTGCCCTGAACGCAAAACTGCCATAGTAGCTCGGGAATTCATCGCTACAAGTAGCGAAACTCATCTTGCCGATGAAGAAGAGCTGGTAGAAGAAGGCGGTGGCTATAGTTACTTTCTTTTGGGAAGGTACCGCAGCCTCCGAACCGCGACGTTCAGGCACTAAGGGCTTGCCATCAAGAATCACTTAGCTAAGCGACTTGAGGAGCACCCTGTGCATATTTCAGACCGCGTTACCACACTGCGCCTTCACCTGGCCAAAGACAATTACCTTAATGTTATCAGTGTCTGAAAAGAAAAATACTACATCTATGGTGTCTATATACCTACGCTAGACAAGGCTGATGACATCAAGCATAAATTCTACGAGAAACTTTCTCGATGCTATATTAAAAAGTACTTGTTGCTCGATGCCCTGACAGCATAAACGCCAGAGAGCAGATTTTATTACTAGGCGATTTCAATGCCAGAGTTAAACGGGACTATGAGGCTTGACATGGAGTCCTGGGTAGACACGAAATCGGCAACATGAACAGTAATGGTCAGTTGCTACTTTGTCTCTGTGGTCAATATGAGCTTGCAATATCGAACACTATGTTCAGACTTGCCGCTTAGCACAAGACAACGTGGATGCACCCTCGATCCAAACACTGGCATTTGATCGATTATGCTATTGTCAGGCAGTCCAAATCACTCGCGTCATGCGTGGTGCTCACTGTTGGACTGATCACCAACTTGTTGTCACAAAGGTACGGTTCCGCCTCCGTCGACCTCGTAGATCCACACTTACAAAGCCTGCGTCTTTGAATGTGGATAGGCTTAAGAATCTCGAGGTGAGGGAGAAATATGCTGAAGCTGTCTGACAAGCTGTTGCCAGTTAATGAGACAGGTGATGTTGATGCGGTCTGGGGAACTTTTTCTTCTCATCTTATGGGAGCAGCCTCAGCTACTTTAGGTATAAAAAGCCGTCGTAGTGAGGACTGGTTTGATGAGAATGACGAGGTTCTTAGGACAGCATTCAACAAACATCGAGACCTCTTTCGACAGCATAGTAGGCAAGGTAGAAGCGTTGCGGTAGTCAAAGCGAGTGACCTTGAATTGCGGAAGCTATCTCGTCAAGTAAAAGACAAATGGTGGCAAGACAAACCTCTCCACATGCAGTGGCTCGTTGATACTAACCAGATCGGGGAGTTTTACTCCGAGGTACGTAGGCTGAAGTTTAATTTCTTATTTATTTATTTAGATACACAACAAATTACAATCAATCATATCGTTAACGATACATAAGCAACTAGCAAACATTTTGAACTGGATTGTAACTCAGAACCGTGTATTTATAAATAAACAAAAAGGGTTACCGTAACGAGTTAAGTATTACAACAAATTAAACTACAGTAAATTGATATTGGTACAAGAAACAGTGAACAAATTATGCTACAGTAAATTGATAGTGGTACAAGAAACAGTGAACAAATTATACTACAGTAAATTGATAGTGGTACAAGAAACAGTGAACTAATTATACTACAGTAAATTGATAATGGTAAAAGAAACAGTGGGATTGTTTACCAGGACACAAAGTCTTTTACGTCCTAATCAACCTGTTCAGGTTGGAGGATACCCTTTATGACCCTAATGTAACTGTTAAAATTTGATTAAAAAATGTCGATGTCGACATTATTCTTTAATAATTCATTATAGCTCGGCATTCTTACAATTGGATTAAAGTATGAGGTGTTGTTTTTATACATTTTCAATGCAAAGAGGTTAGTGACTGTGGCTCGACGTGCACTGTATTTAATACTGAACGATATATTAGACAAAAGATCTGGGGAATCTACTACAGAATCTATACCCGTAGTTCACCTGCATGTTCCCTGATGACTTTCATGAACCAGCAGTTCATCTGGGTGTTCCACGGTAACTTTTATACCCGTAGTTCACATCGGTGTTCCACGTTAACTTTTTTGGATTTTCACCGTAACTTTCTTGGACCCGGAGCTCACTATTATATTTTAATGCAACCTTTTTTCCCCAGTGCCTTATAAACTCGACTGTATACTATCTAAACTTCGTAGTAAAATCGTCAATAGACTTAACCTGTCTACTATAACAGCTATGGCGACAGAACATTATCTGACATTATTAATATAAAATGTCAAGAACGATGACATATTATAAAAACCGCTTCAGATGAATTTATACATTAGTTTTCTAACATTTAATATTATAGTTATGACAGTTTTTAGTAAAAATATAGACGTTAAGACTAGTTTAGAAGAACCTATACCATTCTCGGTGGGGCTCAAGTTTATAACCGAAGTAAATAACTTGAAAGACGAGGATTGTGCCGTAGAAGTCTATCCTGATGAGTGCTGCTTGTATAATAATGATGAAAAATGTGATATCATTGAGATCATGGGAGTTGCTTCTGATGTTGTTAATGGAGGTAATTTGATTTTGTGTTAGCCATTGCTTGATTGATAGGCTCGTGGTTAGTTATATCTTGACCACTGTCGCGCCACACAATGGACTCTGCGCAGCTGTACACGTTTTTTGGATGTCTTTTGAGGGTAGTGCGTGTTGCTACGGCGGTGGACTAGCTCAAATCCACCAATCATAGGTTACATCAAAGCTAGGGCCTGGTTTACTCACGGCTTTGGGTCAAGATATATGCCGCTAGTACCTGCAAAGAAACTTCAGATTTCTGAAAGTATACTTTCGATCTTCAGGGCCGATTACGGAAGAAATACATTTCATAATATCTACTTATATATCTACTTATATATTGTATAGATAAGTAATGTCACATTCATCCTTAAAATAATTATTTGCATATCTTAATAAAAAAACACAAACAAAACTCTATATAAAAACGCTATCAAAAATTATCATGTATCAAAACTATTCGTGCAAGTATAAATCTAATAGACCAACTACCAATAAAAATCTGAATGCCTGGCCCAAGTTACAATAGAATTAAAAGTTATATTGTATTTACTATTTTAAATTTCTCTCCAAGGTGCAATGAAAACTTTTAAGATGGTTGCTCCCCTACTAGATGCCTACCAGAGAAGAGGTTATTGTACACTGTATATAGACTCCAGACCGGTATCTGAACTCAAACCCACAATAAGAGACACAGTTAAAATCAAATTCGACACCAGACTCAAGAAACAGACTCTTCCTAGGAAAGTTACACTCTGTAATCACGTCGATGAAGATCCGTTAAATAATTGCAATCCAGTCGAATGCGATACTTATTACAATGGCAAGATGTCTCACTTTAGCGTGAGAAAACAGCGTTGTGTTGAAATCCCTACGTGTGTGCAAAAAACCACAGCACTTAAAACAGTCTATAACCCTATTTCTAATAAGTGTATTGATAATACAGCTCTTGGTAAAGCCGATATTGACTACGTCAAAGAGTTGAGTAAACGTGAGACTAGAAGACAGGGAAAATCTGTAATGCTTCTTCAAGCAATGCCTACTTCTGAAGTACCAGTGCTACCTCCAAGTACCAGCTATGAAATTATTAAAACAGGGATTGCTTCGAATACAACAGTCAAAATAAAAACTATGGCTAAAGAGAAATATGATGCAGTGGTAAAAGCTAAAAATAAATTAAAGGCTAAATTTCAGAATAGAATGAAAGTGAAAGATGATTGTAGGGTTACATCTAAGGCCCATGCAATGGCAGTACACGCTGCGTCTAAAGTAAAGGATAGAGCAAAAGCACTCAATCAAGCAAGAATTAAAGCACATAGAAAACAAAAGCTAGAAAACTTGATGAAGTATATGAAGTGTAACAAATACACTGTGCTGTTTTTATTGAGCGTTTCTATCTTGCAATGCTGCTTAATATGCACTCTGGTGTACTGCATGACGAAAAACTGTTGGTGCCAGAAGAAACCGGTAATCAAAAGATATTTCAACAATAAGCAAGAAGCCTCTGCAACAACTCCCTTAATAGGAACAAGTAGATTAAATACTGAATGCACTGAATGCCAGTATATGAGTGAATCTTCTAACAATATTGAACATAAAATCAAATGCTATAAAGCTTGTCAAAAAAACAGAGAGAATAAAGTAAAATTGAGCATGTCGGATGATATTATATCCAAATGTGTTACAAGACGAAACTGGATTAGATTGCCCAAATCGGAGACTATACCTGAAGCAAAAGTCGATGAAGATTTCAAAATAACAAAAATGGTTCGAAGTGATCATAAGAAAATGACAGAAGCGAAAGTGAACTTTCAAGATGAAACTGAAGAGATTATGTCAAATTTTAAGAAAATTGCTATTAAGGGAGATAAGAAAGATACCAAAATTAACAAACATCTGAGTAATTCTTCGGAAAAACAAATTCGTTGCCATACCTATAATATAGACAACAATTCAAAAGTCAGTACGACTACATTAAAAAACAATTCTCACCATCTTATCTCTGGCGTTCATAGCCAAAGTAAACAGAAAGCGGAATCAATTGCAAAAAGTGCCCAAGCTTGTTTCTCAAATGATTCGATAGATGAGTTTCTGTCGGAAAAAGGCATACTTTGTTTTGATGATATTGCATCTAAATGTACGACAAGCCTTTCAAGTGTAGCTAAAAGCGCAGCCTCAACTCAATCATCTAGAACTTCAAAAAACAATATTGTGAGAAATATTATGAACTTTTTACCTAAGAAACTAAAAGGTCCTTCTTCAGATCCTGGTATCAAGAAGACCCCGAGCAATCTTGATTTAGAACTTTTATATGTTTCTAGAGCATCTTTATCTTCAAGCGTCGACACAGATGGAGGCAAAAATAATAAAAAAATAAAAGGTTCTCAAAGCTAACTATAGAATGATTCTATTTGTTAATTCGCTTCATTTATAAATGTTTAGAAAGTATATGCTTTTTTATTATCGTATTTTTATACAATCTAGTACCTTAGTATTCTTTCGGCTTCGTTCCGGTGCATAAGCCGCAAGGCTGATGATTTTTATTGGTCAAATAAGAATAGGCCTTAATACTATCTCTATACAATTTACATTTCAATGATGATCATCAATGCCACATAAACAAAGTATGTATGATTTATCATTTTAATATAAGGCTATATCGACAAGGTCTATTTTTATTCGGCCATGTGGATAATGCGCGTCGGGTCTTAGGGGTTATAAATAAAAATCAGACAAACAGTGAGATAGGGAAAACTTCATGCATATTTACATACACAAAAGGAAATGCAGATATATTACAATTAACTGAAGGTAGTCTTTGATAAAGCAATGAAATGCCTACAGAAGAATTGAAAGAATTCTGGGATACATAACCTGGGTGACCCAGCTAAGTAACTATTACTTGCTTACTATTATTATGTCGCAACAAATCAGTGCTGGGTAAATACAGTGATTTATTCACTGTACAAACAAATTTTTATCAATAAATGATTTTTATGATCGACTAGCTAAACTCGTAACCTAATTCTATAACTTATTGAACAGACCAAGTGTTTGTTGCTACACGTATTATTTATTAACCTGATCTGTAAGATGAAATACTGTGGAAAAATACAAGAGTCTATTCAATAATATACGTGTAGCAAGTCTAAATCTTATAACCCGATTGCAGCGCCAAGGGTCCAAAATATGCCATAGGGTCAATTTGTGTAAGATGTGATATTAATTTTATATACCCCTAATAAACATGTAACCACCAGTCTTCTACAATCTCATCAAGCTTTACCTTTAAAAAAAATTGAAGTAACAATTTCTTTATTTTCTAATCAATAAAAGTTTAATCTAGAAATTATTTGGAATGATCATCATAGAGTTAATAAAATTTGCATGCTCAGTAAAACAGAATATGACGTAATAGATTTTAAGATAACCTCTGTAACCATATTCGATGCAAATAAACAAATTAACGATGATATTATGTCCGACAATACTAACGAAGTCTGAAGATCACCAGCCCAATATTCACTATCTTTATTTTCTCTTCAAGGTGCAACGAAAACCTTTACGATGGTTGCTCCCCTACTAGATCCGTTCCAAAGAAAAGGATTTTGCTCTCTCTACATAGACTCTCGACCAGTATCCGGACCAAGAGCTGTAACGAGGGACACTATCAAGGTACAATTCAATACTAGACTCAAGAAAGAAACAACATTTGATGGTTTAAAGCTTTGTGAACACGTGGATGAAGATCCATTAAATGATTGTATGCCAGTCAATTGTGAGACTTATTACAATGGTAAAAGATCTCATTTTGATAAGACACAACAGCGATGCACAATGATACCTACCTGTTTATCACTCAAGACTAGAATACCTAAATCGATATATAACCCTGTCTCAAATAAATGTGTTAAATCAAGAGTGGGCCAGAGTGATATAGACTTTATCAAACAATTAGTAAAAAAGGGAAGGCAAAGAAATGAAATAATTACTCCTGATTTTAAAGAGATTAATGAATTGTCCGATAAAAAAAAAATTAAAAGGATGTTTGGTCTAGGAACGAAACTAAGAAAATATGAGGAAGGGAGTAGTAATGTAGCAAAAGTAAAGGATAAGCCTAAGGAAGGGGTAAATAATATATATGGAAGAGAAAGAGAAAATCCAGTTCAAGACAAAGTAAGCAAAGTGCACCCAGAACCTAAACTGCAGGAACCATTTGAACAATTTGGTCTAGAAGAAACCACTACACCTGAAGTAACGGTAAAAAATAAATTTTTAAGAAAAGAAGGCATCAAACTTTTGACTACATTCACACCTACGCCGGAAGGAAAATCGAAACCTTTGTTGAAAGTTACTGAAATACATGTTAATGATAAAGAAAATGATATATTTCCAGAAAAGCTCAAATTTGCACTATCTAGCGCTAAACATTGGATAAAATATAAAATACAACAACTTCAGTACATAGAAATCAACAAATTTTCTACAATTATATTGCCGTGTATTCTTCTACTACAATGCGGTCTAATTTTTATGATGTTATTATGTATGAATAAAAACCGCAATACTAAAAGAAAGCCGATTATAAAAAGGTATTTCAATTACAGACAAGATGCTTCAGTCACCACTCCTTTGATAGGCACCAGTAATATAGATACGGAAACGACTGATTGTCAATATATGAGCGAATCGTCCAACTACATTGACAAGAAAATCAAATGCTACAAAGCTTTTCATAAGGATAAACAGAATAGTATGAAGTTGAGCATGTCGGACGATATCTTATCAAAATGCGTTACGAGAAGGGACTGGCTAAGATTGCCAAGATCTGAAACAATACCTGAAGTCAGAACTGATGAAGAAATGAAGATCAATAAAGAAACCAGTAATTACCCAAAGAAAGGGACAGAAATGAAAGTAAACTTCCAAGAGGAATATCAAGGGAGTAAAAATAAGAACAAAAACGTCGCTAACAAAGGAAGTACGCGCAAATGTATAGAGAAACGTCTGATTGATTCTTCAGAGAAAGAAATTCGTTGCCACAATTACAATTACGAAAATAACTCCAATTTGAATTCTGCTTGTAAAACTTTCGGTATCTACGGTCCAGGAAATAAGAAATCTGGCTCAATCGAAAAGGGTGCTCAAGCATATTTTTCGAATGACTCTATCGATGAGTTTTTATCAGAAAGAGGTGTTCTGTTCTTTGGGGATAATATCTCTAAATATTCTTATTCAAGTCTATCGAGTGAAGCTAGAAGTACTGCTTCCAGTCAATCGTCTAGGACGTCGAAAAATAATATGGTGAAAAATGTAATGACTTTGTTGACAAAAAAGGTAAAAGGGCCTTCATCAGATCCTGGTGTTAAGAAGTCAGCAGCTGAACTTGACTTAGAATTATTACAAATGTCTAAAACATCCTTGGCTTCTAGTGGGGAGATGGAAAGAGGCAAGGAAGTTACAAGGGTGAAAGATTCAACGAGCTCACTATAATGTCTAGTTATTAATTTATATTATAATTGTTTTTGTTGAATTTGATTTTTTATTCTCTTGAATTTGTGGACGTTCTCATGATATAAGGTGTATTTTACAGTTATTTGAATATCAAAAGTTTCCGATTTATTGATAAATGCATTGTCTGTCACTTTTAGTACCTACTAATAAAATAAATAGTCCCATAGAATCTTCTAATCCTCACATGAAATAGGATCGATCGGCACAAAAAACATACTTGGTATTTCATCATTTTTCTTTGCTTGCTTCTGCAACATTAAATTGTGGGCCAATGATTGGAGAATATCAAACGCGTCCATAGCAACGTAGTATAGCACACATCTCCGGTGGAAGGGCAGACTAAATCTTAAAAATATTATGGATTAAAAATTGTCACTACAAATATGTCGTCACTCAAATATTCACCCTGTTTACTATTTAAACAAAATTTGCAAACAAAAATAGTCATTTCGTCCACCGCACGAGTTATTTTTTGCAACTTAACACGAACAAAACTGTCTTGTGTTGCGAGGCCAATTGACTTGAGCACTGTGAGCTCTGTCACTACTTTGCGCATTACTGCTTCTAATTGGCTGAAATCAATGCGTAACGTGACCAATGATTAGACGCGAAATCAGCAGATCTATTCAATGGCATCAAAATGTGAAAACCACCTATTTTCGACTTGAGCGGTGTTGTAAGCTAATGGACGATTCAGACTGGTTATTCTAACATGATGGAATTTTCAAATTCATATGTATTGTATTATTGACTTTCACTTTTATGAAAGTTAATTTCACCTCTATACAGATAAACGGTTATTTACAAAGTAAAAAAAAACAAAGAGCCATAAAAATCAGTTCAAAGTACAGTCTAGATCAACTAAATAGAAAATCTAATAAATATCAACAACGGTAACATAATCATTATCAAGAAAGAACATTAACATCTTGTATCAAAACACTTTTAATTCATATTATTGTACCTGATGGCACTGCAATCGGATTCTGGCATTACTAAAAAAAATCATCCGAAGCTAGGGCTTCCATGCGGGCTGAGCCGTGGTCATCAGCTTAGTATATACTATTATATAATTGTAAAGTGGTCGTGGCTGAACGAAGTACTCAACAAAATGATCGTAATATATATCTCTTATCTTTTAAATAAAAACACAGTTACAATTATTATTTTTATTTAGCATATCGTCATTTTTCGAGGGACCGTCCTTGTTGAAGTGAAGCAATCCTTTTCGCAATCGCATGGAGGACACTCTGTCGAGATAATCTCCGTAGTGGTAAACCTTGCAGGCGTTTTCTGAAAGAAACGAGATCAATCAATTACCCTGTAGCACTCCACTGTCGCTGTTTTTATTCTCATTGGTCGATCTACAGTGACGTCACGCTGTCCGACCAATGACAATCTGTATCAAGGTTGTCGCACAGCGCTGCTCGATGCTGTATGCTTAGAGAACTGCACAGCTGGGCCCTGATTCTGCTATTATTTTTCTCATGATAAAACCACTGCGATACCACAGCCACTGTAACCACTGCCATTAAACTTTAGACTTTACTGTTATACAGTTAAAGTCTTAAATTAAATGGCAATCGTGTAGAGTGAATGAAAAATGTTATGAACTGTTTCTCTTTTCGTTTTGGACTTTAAGAGCATAGAAATAAAGTCTAAAATTTAATGACATTTTACGCAATGTCAGCGGTATGATAGTGGTGTTGTTATGTTATAAAATTAGCAGAATCGAGGGTCTGGACATAAGCCTCTCCAGATGTTAGGAGGCTTTTGTCTACTGTTTCCACGCTAGCCAGATAGGTTGGTACAGAGTTTTATTTCGAGTGTTCCTTCTCTCGCAGTGATATCGTCTGCGTATGTTTCCGTTAGTTGCCTCTTACGACACCCTTCGGATGAGATGGGATAGTTTTACTTGTATTCTTTCTCGTCATCACATGGAAAGTTACGAGATAGCTCGGATAAATTAGATCAAAAATAAGAGTGAGGAGACAATGGATGACATGACCACCCACTGACTCCGATAGGGAGGGGGTGTCTGAGAGGATTTCCGCATTGTAGAGGATACAAAAAGTCGCGCCCAGGGCCCTAATTCTTCTATTATTTGTTTCATAGCAAAGCCACTGCGGTACCACATACTCTGTAACAAATGCCATTTAACTATAGACTATACCTTTGTGCTATTAAAGCTAAAAATTAAATGACAATCTTGTAGAGTGAATGAAAAATGTAATAAACTCTTTCTCAAATAATTTTGGACTTTTAATCTCAGACATAAAGTCTAAAGTTTAATGACATTTTATGCACTGTCAGTGGTATGACAGTGGTTTTATTATGTCATAAAATTAGCAGAATCGGGGGCCAGGTCATAGTTGGTAGGATTATTTATTATGTTATTGTTTTACTCCATGGTCAAAGGTCACACAAACAGGTCTTTCGCGATATTCAACATAACTGTAAGTTTCATCACAAAAAATTCTCAGACTTAATGATCGATTATAAGGTGTTTTGAACCATTGTTTAATGAGCTGGGTGCGAATTTTATACCTTCGAATGTCAAAATTGACTTTACTAAGAATATTGTTCTGGTTATCATGATGAACAGCTAAACGCATCTCTATATAATTTGGCATAGAGCTAGTTTGGAAAAGCGCATATGCTACCTTATCCCGGAAATATGTTCCTGTTCTAGAGCCAGAAGTACCAGTTGAAAATGCTAAATTATTCTTTTAGAAAATTAACCATTCAAAAATTACGTAGAAATATGAAAAATATCTTCAAGGAGACCAGTAACGTAGATATATATTAAGCCTTCAAGGAAACTGGTTACGAACTCCGGTTTCCTTGACGGCTGAGGCCGAAGTTGAGATTAAACTTTTAGAGGACTGACCATTCAGAGAATTAAACTTTTAGAGTATTAGCCATTCAGGAAAATAAGCTTTTAGAGAATTGACCATTCGGAGATTTAATCATGCTCACCTAAACTCGGCTAATACGCTAGCCAGCGTATGACGGCTATTCCCTGAACTCAATCAATCAATTAATTAGCCCACTGCAGTCCACTGCTGGATATAGGCCTCTCCCAATTTGCGCCATTTCGTAACGATCCTCCGCCTTCCGCATCCAGTCCGTCCCAGACACCTTTTTCAGGTCATCAGTCCATCTGACCCTTCGTTTGCCTTCTCGCGGTCTCCACTCTAGAACTCGTCTACTCCAACGGCCATCGGTCCTTCGACAGACGTGACCAGCCCATTGCCACTTCAGCTTGCTTATTCTGCGAGCTATGTCGGTAACTTTGGTTTTTGTCGGATGACCTCGTTCCGAATTCTATCCTTCAGAGAAACTCCGCTGCGTGACTTTTAATTTCTGGACTTGATCTACCGTCAGTGTCCACGTTTCGGCACCGTAAGTCAGAACAGGTAGGACGCGCTGGTCGAAGATCTTTCAGGCATTGCGGTAGGGGGGAAGAGAAGACTCGACGTAGTTTGCGAAACGCTGCCCACCCCAGTCGGATCCTTCTGGCTAGTTATTGCTCGAAGTTGTTTTTACCGAGCTAGATAACCTGGCCTAGGTATACATATTTTTGGACAACTTCGAGCGTCGCCCCTTCGATGGCAATCGGTCTCGGTTCCCTGAACTACTACCACTTAATCTTACCAATAGTACTACTGAGAATATTCATCCAATTAGACGTGCTTTAAAAACTAGAGGCCGAACTCGTGGTCACAACAGGTTGTAACACCAGTTGACTGGTTGACAATCAGGAATTTCTTTCTTGTTTGTCACGCTTTGATACCAATAAGACTTTGACTTTGACTTACCAATGAAACTCGACTTTATTAATACACATATAGCAGATACAAACCTGCTGTAAAAAAGAAATAGTAACAGTGAATACTGTGTCGAAATAAATGTACGCTCATGTAAATATAGATATAGTGGCTGGCAAACTTGGTGTCAATATATTTAAGTTATGTACACGAAGCGCGTTTTTAGCTGTCTTCGGTGTTTTTTTTTAAGTGCGGGTAGGCCCCACAGATGCCCCCCAAAAGCCGAAGGGGGAGTTATGTCGGACTCGAACCGACTAAACCGCAGTCGTTTATGGGTCGTTGTGCTATGCCGAAGATAAGATTGTCATCGATATATCCCTCGCACCCCGGCTGACCCAAGGCCATCCCTCTCGGTCTGACCGTCCTAGGAAGAGAGACCACGCGGTCCCCGACTCACCCCCGGTATGGCGCCGTGGCCTGTTTCTACTCGGGTGACAGGCGTCTCTACCCGTCACCCTCAGGCCCGCGCTCATGGGGGGCGGAGTTCGTTCTGCGCCCTAAGCGCGGGGGCACAACGGGCGGAGGCGTGCCAATCAACCGATCTAATATTTAACTAATCACGGGCTCAAAGGGCTCACATCGTTGGTTGATTCGTTGGCCAGTGTTGGTGCAAATCTATGCGCAAACTTTTTATCATTTGTTTACGATATTTGCCAGTAATTTGTAATTATAACAAAAAATATATATATCTTGTACTACTTACTTTGATATATCTGAAGTGAAGATTACCAATTAACTTGAAGAGTGGCAGGGGTCCTCTTGTGAGGCACAGGCACTAAATAAATAAAAAATAAGGATGTAAGTAATCTTATCAAAATGATGGAATGGAAATAAACAAGATTTTATTTAAAAAAAAAAAGAATGGGGGGGGGCGACACGCGCCGCCCCCGTGGCCTGCTTCTGCTGGGGTGACAGACGGCTCCACCTGTCACCCCCAGGCCCGCGCTCATGGGGGACGGAGGTCATCATCGACCTCCGACGCTCAAGTTAACTCAGTTGGCGAGCAGCTAGGGCCGCGAGTTTTCTTCGCTACCGTTCCGCTCCTGCCCCGCCGCCGCCTCCTTCACGGGCATAACATGCTCGCAAAAGGAGACGCCGGCCGCCCACGCATCCGCGCAGCGGACCATCGCCACGAGCAAGGTGGTGACCCTGAGAGCTCTCACTCCCATGCCCAGAGCCGCCACTAACTCCCGCCTCAGCGCCTCCCACGCCGGACACTCAGTGAGCGTCCTCGCTCGCGTCGCAGTGATGACACTCGGGCGTTGGCTCTTTCCTCTTCTGACACAGATACCGCCCGAAGCTCCCGTGCTCGGTGATCATCTGTGTCAGCCGGTACGAGAGGCCGCCGTGTGGTCTAGCCACACTCCCATGATGGGTCTTACCGCCGCTATAACGTCGACCGCTTATTGGTATTTATTTGAGCGATTTTTGAATAACTCTGATAACGATGATTGGCAGTTATTCTCTTTTAAGTGAAACTATGGATTAATTTAATGTAATAATAAAGAGAATTATCACATATGGCACTTGAAGTTTTGTAAAAGAAATTATTTAAAAAAATCTAACGACTATTTTATGTCTATTCACCCTGTTTTACTAGATAACTAATGCTTCGTTACACATCACTTACATTCGGCTAAAAATACAAATATAATTATTAATTAGTGTATAATATTTTGACATAATAATTTTCATGTTCAATTAATGCATACTTACTTTCTGAGAAAAGAAAACAAAAAAATTTTAGACATCGCATGTTAAATCACGTATATTAATTTAAAACATTATTTAGTTTTTATCTATATTTTTATATAATTCTTGTAGGCACTTACTGTTGGCGGCTATAAATAAAAATTATTAAATGGTAAGCAAAAATTCCTCACAAATTATTTAACAAAACCTCTTTTCAAGTTTTTACAAGTAGTTTGACCCATTTAAAATTTTGACTGCTATAATAACAGAACTATTAGAAATTGAAACTTACCACGGTCTGTGAATATAAAACATGATGTAATTAGTGGATTTCGAATTTTGTAACTAATATTCAATTTAAAATATGTAGTTAATTCTAAGTTTAACAAAGGCATTTGATTAATAAAATCATATTTAACTAGAAAAAAAAAACTACTTCTAACTAACAACTGCAACATATTCACAATAGCGATTACAAAAACGCATTCTACACAAACATGTGTCGTCTGTCTGTTTGTATCGGGTCACTTCCGAAGTGACTGGGCCAATTTTGACGGGATTTTGGTATTTAATAAATTAAGCAAATTTTATTTTTAAAAAATATAAAAGCGCAAAATCAATAAAACCCAGATCAAAGTCCTAGCAGACGAAGTCGCCGGTACAGCTAGTATTATAACATTACTGATTCCAAGCCACGACCAGGATATTATAAATAAAACTGTTACTTACGTAGCGCTATGAAAAAGATATATTTTTTACTTATTGCGTGTAGCTGAGAATGTAAAAAAATTAAATAAAAATAATTAAAAATGAAACTTACTGTGACCTATTTTTTTTGTAAAAACAGAAATAAAAAAACGTGTTAATTCAGTAAATATTAAATTATATGAAAGCTTTAATAAATGTGAAAACACTAATTTAATTTAAAAGATCTTAAAAATGATAATAATGACTCACCCACTCCTGTTAAAAAAGCGAAATAAAATATTAAATTGTGTTCATTTAGTTAACTTCGATTATAATAATTTTATTGAAAGAATGTGTTTCATACCTCAGTCTAAAAATTAAAAAATATCAATTAATTTTGTTTTTCAAATATAATTGTACATGTTCATATTTTTAAAAGACCTCAGAAACTCTCTGAGCATACTCTTAAACTCTTGGCAGAGCGTGGTGAAATGAGATTGCAGTATTCAGTTGATATGTCAAAATACGGCATGCTCAATAGGCAGATCTCCAAGTCCATGCGATACGATTTGCGTCTTTTTAATACTAACAATATTAAAAACGCAATAGAGCGTAATAAAGACTCAAAAGTATTCGCAAGAGATCTTACTATTGGACAGAGTCAGTTGACGAAATTGAAGACCGACAGTGGCAGTATCGTTTCGTCACGGTCAGAGATTTTGGGAGAACTCGAGAAGTTTACGGAAAATTATATACCACATCGCAAAGTCGTGACCCTAGTACGACTAACGATGCCAGAGCCCGATTAACTCGACATTACACAGAAGATATCCCGGACGTCAGCCTGTACAAAATACGGACTGCACTGAAACAGCTTAAAAACAACAAGGCACCAGGTGAGTACGTAATAACCACTGAGCTTCTGAAAGCGGCGGGAAGCTCTTTAATTCCGTCATCCTTGAGTGTACAACGCCAGAAGCCTGGAACAGAAGCGTAGTGGTACTGTTCTTTAAGCAAGGAGATAACACCCTCTTGAAGAATTATAGGCCCATTTCGCTTCTGAGCCACGTTTATAAGCTGTTTTCTAGAGTAGTAACAAATCGTCTCGCTCGAAGGTTCGACGAATTCCAGCCCCCCGAACAAGCCGGTTTCCGAAAAGGCTTGAGCACCGTAGACCACATCCACACGCTCCGACAGATTATACAGAAGACCGAAGAATATAAGCGGCCGCTATGTCTAGCGTATGTAGATTACGAAAAAGCCTTTGATTCTGTCGAAACCTGGGCAGTGTTGCGGTCTCTACAGCGATGCCAAATTGACTATAGGTATATCGAGGTGTTGAAATGTTTGTATAGCAAAGCCACCATGTCTATCCGTCTCCAGGATCAGAGCACGAAGTCCATCCATTTGCAAAAAGGGGTGAGACAGGGAGACGTTATTTCTCCGAAACTGTTCACCTCTGCATTGGAAGATGTTTTCAAGCATCTGAAATGGGACGGGTATGGCATCAACATCAATAGTGAATACATCACTCACCTTCGATTTGCCGATGATATAGCCTTCATGGCGGAGTCGCTGGTAGACCTTGGCACTATGCTCAGAGACCTCAATACCGTCTCTCAACAGGTGGGTCTTCAAATGAACATGGGCAAGACAAATATTATGTCAAATGCCCATGTCGCACCCATGCCAGTACATGTTGGGAATGATATAATCAAAGTTGTTGACCACTATATCTACTTAGATCAGGTGATCCAACTTGGTAGGTCCAACTTTGATAAAGAGGTCAGCCGACGAATCCAACTTGGATGGGCAGCGTTCGGAAAGCTACGGCATATCTTCTCGTTACCGATACCACAGAGCATCAAGACAAAGGTCTACAATCAGTGCGTGTTTTCGAGACGTGGTCGCTAAATATTGGTCTCATGCATAAGCTCAAGGTTGCGCAACGAGCTATGGAAAGAGCTATGTTAGGAGTTTCTTGCGTGATAAAAATCCGTAATGAGGAAATTCGTAGAAGAATCAAGGTTACCGACATAGCTCTTAGAATAAGCAAGTTGAAGTGGCAGGGGGCAAGCCATATTGCTCGCAGAACCGGTAACCGCTAAGGGGGTAAAGGTTCTCGAATAGCGACCGCGAAATGGAAAACGAAGTGTAGGACTACTCGATGGACCGATGACATTAAAGCGGTCGCAGGAAGTCGGTGGATGGTGAAGGCTCAAGATCGGTCATCATGGCACTTTTTGGGGGAGGCCTATGTCCAGCAGTGGACGTCTATTGGCTGATAGATAGATAGATATTTTTAAAATTTCGTAATGTCACAATTTAATACTTTTTACTAACATCTTTTTCAAAAGTAAAAATACTAACAACTGACGTTTAAATATAAAAATAAAACAGTAATAATACTTATTATAAGTTTACTTACAAATATTTTCTGAAAACGATGATACGATTTAAATTAATTGTTCCTAAGCACTAAATATTAACATAAAAATAGGAACTTAGTTAACCCCACGGGTCTGAGCTCCGAACTCCGAGGTGAATTCCTCAGAATCAATCGAGACATCGAGACATCCTCATCTAGAAGATGATAATGATAAAACATAATATGCAGGGAATGCAAAAAAAGAGGAAAGGAATTGAAATGAAAATGAAACTTTTCTTTCAGAATAAATTTGAGAGTTACTTACTACTTTCTGTAAATAAATATATATAATCAAAATATATTAATATTATGTAAATTACTTTGAAATAAACGCCTAATAAAATAGTACTTACACACTCCTGAAATATAAGTAAAGCAGTATTTATTTCGTACTCAATAAAAATATGAAATTATTAATATATAATATTCGTTACGTAAGGGATTTAATTGACAATATCTACTTGTGATAAAAATGTTTGAATTCTTTAATACAAATAAATATTAAAAATAATAAATACCTCAATCTAAAAACAAAAACATATTTATATTTAATGAAGTATTATAACAATAAATAAATAATTGTTTGTATTTCTATGCATTTATCATAATAATAACTAATCCCACATAGGTTATACTTACATCCAGCTGCCAAAAACAAGATTTACTTTAATTGGGTTTGAAATATTAACAATTAAACAGGTAATTATTTGAAAAATACTAATGTTCCTCGATATCATTATTGAGTACACAATTTCAATTTGATTTGGGTTTGAAAATTATACTTGTTTGTAAAGCAATATTTAAAACTTTCGGTGTATAGGAACTTAACCCCAAGAACAGGGCTAAGTCAAACTCACCAGAAAGCCACTGACTTGACTTTATGACGAAGCTCCGGCGCAGAGTTTCCTCTTATGGTTAGGAGGTCAGTTGGCAGTCCCTCCAAAAAATCCGTACAAACTAAAGTTAGAGAAGTAGTAACCTAATCCCCAGGCCTCAAAGTGAAAGCCTTGGATTAAACCAGGAACAAAGTTATGACAATGGTATGCTTAACATAGTAATTTGGTCAAAGTTTACTTACGATTCTCTGCAATTTTTTTTGTTTTTCATTAATATTGGTTTGCGTAGCACACACTATTTACATAATTTAAGAATTATATTTTATAATTAAACAAATATTAAAACTCACTGAAGTCTGAAAAATACATTTAAGTACATTAATATCGGGAAAGTTATAATTATACTAACAAATATTCATGTTTTATTTAACTGTATACAATAATATTATTACACTTACAGTTAACTGTAATTTAAAAATGCATATCGTTGCAATTAATTGAACATTTTTGAAAGTAACAAATACAAAACTGTAATTAATTAGGTATATTAATTTAAATATTATGAATTTACTTACAGCCGCCTGAAATTGTGAACGATCATATTATTATAATATTTATTTATATTCATGTTTTTTCCATAATGTTAATTTTGTCTTGAAGGAAAAAGTTCGAACACATTTCTGCCTTTGAGAAATACATTTTTTCGAAGGCTGCGTTCCATATTTCAATTAAAAAATGAATTACATAATAGATTACATTGTTTCAATCTGCTTCAGTCTTCCAAAATACTAAACCTGCTTTATTATGTAAACGAAAACATAAAGGTTGACTATAGATAAAAAATAACATCAAAATAACTATAATAGAAGAAGGATATCTTTTTATTGTTTATTTTCTGTATCGATTAGTTATTTTTTACTTTGATATAGTGCTAAACATAGTTATTATAAAGAAATACTTACACCCTGTGCCTGTAATTAAAAAGATAATAAATTTAAATTCATAATTTTTTGAATAAAGACATAAAGACTAAGAAAATCGCAAAATGATGGCCCAGGCCCGCGCTCCGTAAACCTAGGGTCCATAAACCTAGGGTCTAGAGAAGGAGAAAATTTTGATTTAATCACCAACAATACGTTAGGTTAGGATGAAGAAGAATATGTTAGGGTCACTAATATTGGTGGCCGGTAGGAGTCTCTGGGATATCCTTCCTAGGGTACACCAGATTATGATATACCACCGTCATCGTTGGCTACGGTACCGGTTTATTTATGCCACTAAGGCGGCAGACAAGCACACGGTCCACCTAATGGAAGGTGGTTACTGTGGTCTATATAATAGACGTGTGCAACACCAGGGGCGTCACAGTCGCGCTACCGACCCTGTAGGCACCTTCTAATCGACTTTTTGGAAAATTTTCCCGTGAACTACCTCTATAGCAAATTATTAATAATTTTATTAGTACTAAAATAATGTCTTACCATTCGTCATAGTATAGGGCATGGAATAAAAAAAAACATACAATATTAGTAAATATTTTAATGATGTTGAAAAAATATCGATATTATCTTATTACCATTTTTAGAAACCACAACTAAATATAAATTTCAAATGGATAACAATATTTTAATCTTACATATCTATCCTGAAATTGAAGAAAATTTTGGAATATATTAAAATGGTAGAAAATATATCCATGCACATTATATTTTGCCTTTGTTCACTTACTGTTGCCTAGAAACAATAAATAAAAAAAATATATTATGATAACTATTTACTTTTTAATAAAACCTTAAATAAACAAAATTAAATTAGAATATATTTTCGAAAATACAAAATAATTCCGTTGAGCCGTTCTATCCAACCAAAACGTGGTTGTGGAATGATTCCTTTTTTCCTTTCCTAAAAAAATTGATAATTTTTTTTACGTGCGGATTATGTCGAAGTCGATCTGACTAAACCGCACGCCGTCTGTGGGTCGTTGTGCTAGGCCGAAGGTGAGGTTGTCTTCGATATAGCCCTCAGGCCCCGGCTGACCCAAGGCCATCCCTTTCTGTCTGGCCCTCCTCAGAAGTAAATTTAATATCAATAAGATGAGTTATTGATATATAATAAAAAGATAAATATACATACCACGTTCTATTTATGAAGAAAAAATCAGTTTTAATCAAATAAAATTAAGTAAAATAAATAAGAAATTAGTTACATTATTATTTTATTTACCGGAGGCTAAAAATATAATACAAAATTATTAATTAATTATATCATTTATATTTATATCGTTATTATTTTTATAAATCAACATCAAATTGAGGCTTTTTGGTCTTTCAAATTATCAGTCATCTTTCTGTCTGTTTGACTTGGCTAATTTCTAAACGTACTGGTCCATTGGGCTTAGGTACGCTAGTTTTATGCAAGAAAATAATAACGAACATTTTTATAGGATTAAAAACAATCACGTACAAAGAAAAAAAAATAACTTACCATTTCCTAAAATAAACAACAAATTATGATGAAAAATATAATTTTCTACTTCGTACACGACACAGAGACTAGAGAAATGGGTTACTATGTATCTTCTAATCAATCAATGAGCCATTCGCAGTCCATTCCTGGACATAGGGCTCTTTCAATGTTGGGAGTTTGCCTACTGTTTCCACGCTGGCCAGATGGCTTGGTACAGCATTTTATTTCGAGATTTCTCTCTCTCGCAGTGATATCATCTGCGTATTTTCCGTTTGTCGCCTTTTACAACACTCTTCGGATGAGATAGGGCATTGATACTTGTATTTTTTCTCCGCCACCACAAGTCTTATTCTAATTTCGTCTATTAAAAAAGGTTGGTGTTTGTAGATAGCAATTTGTTCTTTGTCCAGAGGTGCACCAATTGTCGCCCAACAACTACACTATATCTTGATACAAAAAATTACATAATATTTGCCGAGTCTCCCTTTTCCCCCAAATGAGAATTCCCTCCTCCCCTAAATGTTCCGCTTAATGATTCATGTTCTATACTCATGTTTCTATTAAACATAGAAAGAAACTTACATCGTCTGGCTGAAATAGTATATTTTAAATTGTTTTTAATTTAATTTACATTTCAATTACATCATAAAACTGAAACTAAAATATATTTTTATACCACTTAGGTGACAAGTATACGGCCACGGCACCATATGGAAAGTGGTTACGGTGGCCCATTGGAGATATTAATAATATTGGGGTTTTGTTCTATTAACGATACTGAACACAATTTTTTTGGAATTCTAGTCTATTTGTTAGTTTGTCCGCGATGAACGCAAAAAACACTGAATGAATTTTTTTAAAAGGTCTTGTTTAGATTCAAAATCTTACGTTGTTTGATAATCAGTAGTAAAATGTAAACTCAGATGATATTTTTTAGACTCATTGTAGGTGGAAGGAGATTTATATTCATATTACTTGTTTGTTTTGGATATTACTTTAATTTTAAAATTATTATTGTCACAATTGTCGTATGTAACTCAACATTTATACGTATACGTATTACGATCTGATGGAATGTTTAATGAACCTATGTTGTGTGATATGATAACTGTCAATAACACAGGTATAAACCTTAGTGGGATTTTTGTGCTATTACTATTGATGATTATTATTGTATTGTTTTGTATAAATGATAATTAATAAAAAAAAATGTAGAACAAGATATACCTATGGCCAATAAACGGGAAAACCGACATCCACGCAAGCACACCCGTGCGTGGAAGGAATAAATGAATGTGTAAGTATTAAGTACACATATTTGAATATTTATCATAATTATGTTGTATTTTTAGTAGGTATTTGTACTGTTCATTTATACTTACACCAAGCTGAAATAATACAGATAAAATTCTAATTATTGTTGTAATTATTATTGAAAATTAAGTTATAATGCAGATATTATAGCACATGAAGTGTTAGTATGTATGCAATTTTATCACATAAAACTATAGAATTGATTTAGGAATATAAAAATAATAGGAGTAAATTTTTTTGTAGAAAAAAGAATCAGAAATTTGTCGGCCGTCTGGTAAAATATATAAAACAACTTACAGTTAGCTAAAATGTAATTAAAAATTCTTTAATAATATATAATTATTTACCTACAATTATAAAATATTTTAATTGCTAAGCGGTTGTGTCTGTATATTGGAGATATTTAAAAAGAAAATACCGCGATTGACGCCAAAACTGCTGAACGAATTTTGATGTTTTTTCTGTTCGAAATGTCTAGGCTCGACATCCACGGGAACGGAGCCACAGGCAAAGACTAGCAGTTGCGAACGGTAAAAATTAGATTTTTTTAGATTTTTTCGGACCATGCGCCTTATTAGGAAGCCGGTTGGAATCGGGTTCTCTTCGCCACTGTACTGACTAGTATTATTATAAAATCTTACCGTCGCCATTTCTCCCTGGAAAATAAGAAGCAAATTTTATGAACACTTAAAAATAATATTGTTAGAATTCTATTCAACTTGTTGGTAAGCCACAGGTCAAGCCAACAAGCCAACCTCGTCAGGTCGTTGGTGCAAACATCGATCATGGCTCTGGTGCGGGTTTTTCTCTCAGAGCTAGGACATGAGATGGATGGATGGATTAGGTGGTAAATAAGCGCACGGCCCACCTCATGTGAAAGTGGTTACCATGGCTAATGGACGTGTGCAACACTAGGTGAGTCACATTCGTGCTCCCACACCTTAAAACAACAAAGAGTCTCTGTGCCGTCAGTGTAGAAGACAGAGAAAGACAAACCTTTGGTCTTCCCACTGACAGCACAAAAACTCTCCAGTGAGCTCTGGCTACCCTACTCACCGCCGGGAATACAACACGAGTTTATTATGGCCGCGGTATTCTGTAGGGCCGAGGTACTACCCCAGTCGGAGTGCTCAATTAAGACGGGAATACCGTCGTGTCCTACCTCCTAATAATAAAACAGAATAAAAAACATTTGAGTTAAGAAAATGATGGTGATATGGACAGTAAGTACCTGTGTAGTGAACTCGTTCTCTCCAGGGCTTTTGTCCTTTTCACCACCGGCTGCCTGTAAAGAAACCGGCCTGTTATTTGGTAAGGGGTAAAATTGGTGATGAACGGAGGTATGAAAAGTTCATAATTAGCTACGTGGAAAGAATGAAAATTATATTACTGGCTAGGATACGGGCCGATAGTATCAAGATATAATAAAAAAATGTCTAAAGTTTGCTAATTCTGAAATTTTGCAAATGCAGCCGGCCACGGCTGAATTACTATACTAAAATGCTTAACTAAAGAATGCCTTATGCATCAGTTATATTCTTCTTCTTCATGATAGCTCTCACATCGGAGTCCCCAGACTTTCCAGTTTAACTGCAAGTTTGGCTGAACTTCGAAATTTTCCGTGAAGCGACTGCCATTGATATTTTCATTATTAATTTCTCAACAACCAGTTTTTTGACACCCAAAATACTTACTGTATCAGTTGCCTGCAAAAATATAGTGAATAATATTAGAGCAAAAACATATATTTCAACAATAAATATTATTTTGTACGTGGAGTGAACGAGAACTGAATAATTGGTTCAAAACACTTACAGTTTCACCAGGCTGTAATATTATTGGAATTAAATTAATAAACTCTAATGTGCATTGTAATTATACAACTAGCAAAAAGCTGAACTTTATGAGGACTTGCGTAATTAAAGTTAAAGCTGAGTTCAGTTCTGTTGCAGCGATATTAAGATTTTGGTTTACTAACAAATGGTGTTAGTAGAACATTATTATGATAACAAAAAGTCAAATTTTCAGACGGGACTTAAGTCCGTGACTAGTCCCTTATAGGAAGAATACTCAAAAAGGAGGTAGGAAACGACGGTATTCCCGTTCAATTGAGCAGTTCAACAGAGGAAGTACTTTCGCCCTAGATAGATAGATAGATAGATAACACTTTATTGTACACCATTTGATTTGAACACTTTATTGTACGCCCTACAGAATACCGCGGCCATAATAACCTCCTGTTGTGTTCCCGGCGGAGAGTAGTTTCTGTTCTGTCAGTGGGAAGACTAAAGGCTATTACTGCTTTGTCTTTTACATTGACGGCACAGAAACTCTTTGTTTTTACAGGGTCGGCAGCACGAGTATGACTCCCCTGATGTTGCATACGTCCATAGGCCACAGTAACCACTTTCCATCAGGTGGGCCGTATGCTTGTTTGCCACCTACGTGGTATACCATACCATACGATACCAGGGGTGAGTCGGGGACCGCGTGGACTCCCCTCCCGAGGAAGGCCAGACCGAGAAGGATGGCCCTGGGTCAGCCGGGGTGCGAGGGATATGTCTTTGACAAACTCACATTCGGCCTAGTTCAACGACCCACAGACGGCATGCAGTAAAGTCGGTTCGAGTCCGACAAAACCTCACTCTCCGGCTTCGGATCCGTGGGGATTTCCCGCACAGAAAAAAGCTATTCCTGCTTTGTCTTCTACGCTGACGTCCTGTAAACACAGAAACTCGTCCATAGGCCCCGGAGCATGTCAGCCATCTCAGTTGTATAAAAAAAATTACTCTGAATACTGAGTTTCAGAGCCACGTCTCGAGCATTGTAAATTCTCCTGTACAACCATCTTAGGGTGATAGTGACTCGCAAGCTCTGTCGTCAGAGCACCCCCTTGTAAGAGACTAATCGCGACTTCAAGTCCTGTCATTTCAATAATAATAATCATTTTGAATAGTTAGTATATTAATTGCTTTAAAATTTGATTAAATAGCGTTATATCCGATGTAAGCAAGATTGTTAATGTTCGTTTTTGGTGATTTTTTTTTTGGCCAGGTGACACATCTTATGCAGTTAAAGCATAAATCAATAGGTGTGATAGTTTTTTAGTAAAGTCACTGACCTATGATATTACTCGCTGGACTGGTGATCGGTATCCATTTAAAGTGCCCAATTAAAAATCGCCATATTGGCGGTGCTAGTTGCGGCACGCAGTAGTGAGTGTACTTGGAACTAATCCTAATGATGGACAATTACAATTTTATTGTCTTGGTATCGATAATTTAATATAAACGATGGGTCTTGTGTATCAAATTAACAATATGGCCATTTTAGAATTTTTTTTGTGGTAAACGCATAAATAAAAACAACGAACAACGTCCATTTGCAAACTTATTAGTTCTCAGTACACTCGCAGTGGCGCTTCAAACCGACACAAAAAGTAAGCTGTCGTTTTCTATGGAATAACCAGTCCAGCTAGTTATAGAGATCAGTGAGTAAAGTGTACCACAAAAATGCTCAGTTTGTTGGATAACTACTGTAAGCTTCGTCCGCCCTGGCTATTTTATGGATTCCATTTATACTTTTTCTTGTACCCTTTTTATACCAAAAGTGCTTCCATAATATTTTTATTACTACTATAACCACAGTAAGTTCGTTAGACTGTGCTATAAATATTGATTTTATTATGATAAGTATTGAAAATTTTGTAGATGAAATTATTTATTCGAATTGTAACTGGCTTCCAAAACGTAGTCTCTATCTTTTACTTACACTGGCAGCACCCTGTAACGTAATAAATAAATAAAACAAATTAGTAAAATAGGTATCTCGTTGGTTAAATATTTATTGCAATTTTATATTATAATAAAGGTATTTTAATTGGCATCAACAATGATTTCGAAAATGGTTCATTCTATTTGTTTGCAAAATTTGGCATATATTTTCTTAGTAAATATCTGCAATTTTGTAAATTGTATCTGGGGCACTCATTAATGATATCTAAGCGTATCATTTAGTACCTATAAGTAACCAAAACCAAACTAGATACATAAATCAAGTAGGTAGAGAAAAATTAACACCCATATTTTACCAATAAAAACTCCCTGCTATGGTTTTCCCAAGCGACTACAATATGGGGTTCTTCAAGAAGAGTATTTGAAGGTTTCTTCAGGGTTGCCAGCGCGAGTGTGCCGCCCCAGGTGTTGCACACGTCCATAAGCCACGGTAACCACTTTCCATCAGGTGGGCCGTGTGCTTGTCTCCCACCTAAGTGGCATAAAAAAATGTATTCTGTTCGTTGCAATAGGGGGTGAGCCTGTTACCGTATTCCGGGCACTATTGTTGGCTCGTGCCATGCATCTGCAGCTGAGTCGTGGCTGTTTATATCTGACTGATGTTCACTACTATGTGTCAGTTGCTTTATAATATACTCATTGATAGCCCCAGGTGAATTCATTATTGATTCCCCAGTAAGTAGTCAAATAATTTGATGCTTACGTCATCTGGTTTCTGCAAAAATGCATTTAATAACAATTAATATTACAGCACGATTAAATAACGTTGAAACAACTGTCCCGTTAGACAAATGGCAGTTCGTTAGCAGGCGTATTGTAGAATATATAATGTTGAATGTATGGGACATATGAAATTGCCGAATTTTTTTTACAGATTCATGAGTTCGTTATTCCTGTATATTAATAGCTATTTCCTTTATTTATACTGTGTTTGAATGTTGATTTCAAGATTTTACAACTCCGTATTAAATTTGTTTTCACTTCTCATGCTCTTAAAATGTTACTTTAGTCTCTGCATATCGGGACTAAAATTCCTTATTAATCTTTAGGGACTAAAGTATTTTTTTTAATTTACTTTGAAAACTCCTAAACAGCCAATCACGGTGTTTGTGAATAGAAGGATTATCATCACCTTTTCAGTGATTGTGTATAGAAATAACCTCAAAATGACATTTGAAAAAATCTAAAAAACCCATTTAATTTCGTGAAACACGATTAATGATATTAATTTAATTAATTATTATGTAAGTATTAAAGATTAATTCATTTTATTATGCATTTCCAATTAGTTTTAAATTACTTTTCAAGTTTGAATCTGTTGGCTAAATATGCCAGCGTTCAAAGCGTAGTCGCTTAACAAAAAAAAAACGCGGGGCAAATTTCTTTGCACTTTGAATTTTGAATAGATTATTCGTATTAAGCTTGCGTTGTAATCACGAATTACCTACACCAATTAATTGTGCAACTTAGAAACTTTGTTATTATAAATATTATAATTTTGTAGATATAGAACCTCGTTTTTTTTTCCTCGCATTCAACAGCAGCATTAACATCTCATGTCATTATGGCTTGTGTTAGTCCCTTGTTGAACAATCAACTATTTTATTGGCCGCTTGATAAATTAAATTATAGATTATATTAAATGCTATAGATTAATTATAGATAATTAAAAAATGCTATGCATTTTGATGATAAATTTCGTATTACTTTTTTACAGCTGTCACTTTTGCAACAAGTTGCTGTTAACTTAATGTTGTCTCATTAATACACAAAAAAAATCATAAAATTTGGATTTGTCATTCCTAAAAAAAATGCAGAAATGTTAGTACTGCAAATTGGGTTTCCTCCAATTTCATCAATAAAACGGCAATTTCATATGTAACCACCTATTATTTTGTTGTGTATTACAGTCGTCAGCCACTTGTCTAGAGGGGCCTAAACAAACGGGACTTGGTCCAAAACGAGTTTTTCATTACATTCGCCATCGTAAATTGACTTGAACACGAGCAGGGCTTAGATGTCATCCGTTTACGGTGCAGAATATTCCTTCAAGAACCATTAGGACCTAGAACTACTTGCCAGCTCACGTGTTTCCTTCTTCCTAAAGTCCCGGGTCCTTTAAGCGGGACGTGAAAAAGTATGTGATGAGGCCGTCGAGCTGAGTGCCGCCATTGTTAACATGGTACGTGTATGTAAGGTGACCCTTTTTCCTGAGACCTTGCCTTCAGCTTACCATCAGGCGAGGTGAAGTCAAATTGACGTGTACTACATAAAAAAAAACTCGAGTAGTGCCCCATTAGACCACTGCGGTTGGACTTTTTTGAGGGACAGCAACAGCTTAAGACTTGCTGTGTAATTCTCTAAGCATTCAGCGTCAAGCATAGCACTCCGGCAACCTTGATTGAGATTGTTATTGGTCGTACAGGGTGACGTCACTGGAAATCGACCAATGACAATCTCCATCCCCCTCTAGACAAGTAGCAATTCGCTAGCTGGCGTTTGGTGGAATAGAATGACGAATATATGGGATATGACGTATATGACAGTCGTTAACGCATGTCAAATACGTCAAATCCCATACATTCGTCATTCTATTCCATCAAACGACGGTAAGCGAATTGTCACTTGTCTAGAGGGGAAGGTTGTCGGAGCGCTATGCTTGACATTGTATGCCTAGAAAATTGCACAATTGATACTCACAGCGGCACCGCCCTTGTCGCCATCACCGGCCTGTGAATGAACTTATCAATAAATTATTACACATTACCTAATTACTTTTATCTCACTCACATATTTTAATAATTAAAACAGTATACGCAATTGATTTCTAGGCTCTCAAATTGGCTTTAATATTTTAACTATTGTTATTATTAGATCCAGAGCCAATTTAAATTTTGAAATCTAATTATTTATCTACTCTTCAATTAATGATTCAGAGGGTAGACACTTTCATAAAAGCTAATTATAAACGAAATTATAAAATTCTGAAGTTTTATTAATAAAAAAAATTGCAAAATTTCATTCGGTTGAAATGTTCACTGTGTTGTATCAATGAAATATGCCTGGTATGCATTTAATGATTTCGTACTGTGTTATTTAGTAAATATAGTATACTACTTACAGCTGGCTGCAATATCAAAAAATAGCGTTATTGGGACATTTACCATGTTGCATTATTTCGAGTTTCCGATATTTCGGCACTGTTGCAAGCACCATGATCACGGAGGAACTGTATTGGCGGTGAACAGTGAAAAGCTGATATTGGGCCAGCTATTTTCACTGCTAATTATAATGTGAGTGACCGTAATACTTTAAACAGATACATAAAACAATTTATTAATATATTGAGCACTTGCACTTTTTAAATTGTCAAGAATTGTTTATTTCATTTGTCTGCAAAATGTTGCAAATAACAGCATATTTCACACTTGGTTCATCAAGGTCACTGCTATTTTCATGCTTCATCTGCTAAATCCAACATTCACTATCATAAAAAATAAGTGGGGAGATGAGCACTCATTTACAAATTTGTCTCCCCAGCCTTGCCTCTTTGAATACTTTCTGGCTATTCATCCTTTACATATCTTTCCAGCCTAAACTTTTTGCTCAATCATAGTCATAAAGTCTTTCACTTCTTCAATATCATTGCATATTCAATTAAAATAAGAAGATATAACACTCCGACAAGCATCTTCCTGTTATAGTAGAAAACATGAAACGTATTGTTTGAGAAAGCTTGGAGCGAATGAAAAGTGAGTGAATTATAAATTAATTAAACTGAATTAACTGGGTTCAATTTTTTTCTACTATTTAATTTAATTATTTGTTAATAAAAGAAATGCCTCCATGGCGTAGCGGTAGTGAACGCGGCCGCTACGCATTTGTATGCATGAATATAGGTATTAGCATTGGTCTGGTCGTGCCCCGGAGAGCACGTTAAGCCGTCGATCGCGGTTACCATACAAACATCTATGGCAGTCGTTACGGGTAGTTGGAGCCCTCAAAAGTTCCAACAACTGGCCTAACTGCAATGCTTCGATATCGCCTTTGGGTTATGGAGGTCAGATGGCAAACGCTTCACGGAAAATATCGAAGTTTAGCCAAATCCGCAGTTGGACTGGTAAAAGCGGACCTCAGACTCCAAGTTGATAGCATCGGATGCGTCTGGAATTAACGCTAGAATGAAGAAAAGAACTGCGATGAGTGTAGAATTATGTTAAGATAATATGATGGAGTCAAAAATTTTAAACTACGATATTTTGCAAATATTTCAATACTTACAGCGTCTGGGGTCTGAAATTATTATTGAATTTAATTTACTTAACTGGTTTCAGAAACATTTGTTCTATCATACTTACTTAATTATCAATTAATAAAAGAACTGTAATTAGTGTTGAAATTTGATATGTAAAGATATTCAATTCAACTTTCTTTTTCAATTCAATAATTTATTTGAGACTGCATAACTATGCAGTCTGAAATAATATTGATTGTTAGTAATATAGTTCTTTGAACTATGATCTTAAAAATTATAAGAATATATGAAATGTAATAATAATACGATAGCACCATTCCACGAATCTTCTCTTCGGCTCAGGTACAGAAACATCTATTTCGTAGCAATACCAGAGAAAAGTGCAATGCAGTCTGGATGCAACCATCATCAGGACCTTGTTGGCGTTTGGTCCACACCCTGAGCACCACCTAAGTCGCACGCGCAAGCATATTTGCGTGGGCATAAACGGTCCGCGTTTCCGTAAACATCCCCGATACGCTGCAGTGCCTGGCCGCTGTATTTTTATTCAGGGTACGGAGGTCACTGTAACGTTTCTTTGAGTAATCGGCCCACAGGCTGCAGGTGTATAATAATTGTACAATATGCCCTGAAGCTTAGCTTCCGCCGAGCAACGCACGGACCTACGGGCTATCATGTTTGCTCTGATCGAAAGCGACCTCCGTTCCCAGTCGATGTCCTCGTTGTCCTTGAGATTGGCGGTGACAATATGCCAAAAGTTTTTTAAGCTTTCCACCCTATCCACAGGCACACTTTTTAATTTAATGATAGGGTCGATTATTGATTGAAACTTTGAAATTTTGCAAATATCCGAATACTTACACCTCCCGCGCCCTGTAATTATCAATAAATTTAATTTAATTAACTGGTTTCAAAAATATTTTCACAATAATACTCAATGAATTATTAATAAATTAACTGTGATGAGTGTAGAAAATCTATTACGTAAAGATATGATGATGAAACTCTGAAATTTTGTAAATATATGAAAACTCACAGTGTCCGCGCCCTGTAATTATTGATAAATTTAATTTACTTAACTAGTTTCAAAATTATTTTCACAATAATACTTAATTATTTATTAATAAATGAACTGTGATGAGTGTAGAAAATGTATTACGTAAAGATATGATGATGAAACTCTGAAATTTTGCAACGATGAATACTCACAGGATCCCCGCCCTGTAATTATTGATAAATTTAATTCACTTAACTAATAATATTTACTTAACTAATACTACTTAGATAATACTGAATTTGTATTTTATATTTAGAATTAAGGTGAGATAACATAATATTATCTATTGTATTTTGACGAATAAATTTGAAAAAAAAAAATACTGGTTTCAAAAATATTTTTATTTATCATACTTAATTATTTATTAATAAAAAAAACTGTGATGAGTGGAGAAAATGTATTACGTAAAGATATGATGATGTAACTCTGAAATTTTGCAAATATATAAATAGGTACTCACAGCATCCCCGCCCTGTAATTATTAATAAATTAAATTTACTTCACTGGTTTCAGAAATATTTTACTTTTTTAATTTTATTAATTATTAATTAATATAATTATAATGAGTGTGGAAAATTTAATTATGTAAGAATATATTCTCAACGCTATCATATAAATGTATATGATAGCTTCGAAAATATATTGAAACTCTGAAATTTTGCAAATTATTGAATATTATAGGTGCTGCCTACAATATAAATGAAGTTAAGTTACTTCACTGGCTTCAAAAATATTTTAAGTACTAATACGTATAACTATTTATTATTAAAATTTGATGAGTTAGAAATGTAATATGTAAAGATAATTATATGATACACTCGAAAATTTATGAAAACTTTGAAATTATTATTTAGAATTCTTGATATATAAATATATATTTGTATGATAAATATCTAGGTATATTATGTGATGTATCATTTGACCGTTCTTAGTACTCTCAATTATGATCCTTCAGGGTGTTATAAAACGAATAATGTCACTGGTAGAGGGCAACTAGGATTATGGATCGGATGATGATGATATGGCTTTTTTTTTAAATCCATTTCTGAACAGTGTCATGACAGTACATCGCTTGTAAGTATAATTCACATTGCTTGTAAACATAGCTAAAAAAAAATTATTATTAAAAATAGAAAACCCGACTAATGCTGAAAAGATAAAAACAAGCTTTATAGCAGGCGGTGCCCATAAATTTTCTACTGGTTTGAGATTTCCAAATGGGTACCGCCAGTTATAAGGCTCGTTTCGATCTTTTCAGCATCAGTCGGGGTTTTTTTTTAATTATTTATTTTATTTTATACTTTTCAGTTATGAAATATATATTTTTGTTATCATCTTCTAATTTCCATTATTTTATAGCTCGTTATAGAAGACCTGAATGCTCCTGAATAAAATTAAGGAGGAGTAGGAAAGTAGATCCCTGCTTCCAAAATGCAAGCAGTCATCCATTCTACTTGTCTGCAGAGAGAGAGACGATATTCTTAGCAATCCATGGATTCTCCGTGCGGGTGCCGGGTCCATCGCGTTGCTGAGTTGGGAACTCGGAACAGTGCCTGAGACTTGCGACCCAAGTGTAGGTTTAGAAGGGGCCCCTTTAGTTGATGTACATCAACACTCACCTTCACTACCCAAGTTCCTAACCAAATTCTATTGACCTATTGCCTAACCAAATTTGATACGAACCTACTAGTGCCGCTTTAGACATTCGTCCTAGTAATGAGCTATAGAGAGATTTAGCCTAACCTCTCGCTCCCACTTCTACTGCATACAAATTAACCACGTAACCGTTTTTGATTAATTTGTTTGTGAGATCATAGTATTTATTTTTCTTAAGTGTGTGGTCCTTCGGTATATTTGTTTCCCACGGTACAGTAAGTACCACAAGGACCACATATTAAGTCGTTTTCGAGTAGAGAAATATGTCCTCTAGATGACGAAACCCCAACATCCTCCGGAATTTTATAGTGCTTTTCATACGTGTCGATTAGGAGAGTCCAATCTGGGGCAGTATCTAAGATTGAATAAGGTTTGTTCCTGGATTTTATGGATGGACCTTCAGACACAAAGTTGATATGACTTCTGTTAGTAGTCAATCCTTTTTGGGCTCTAGCTACTACCAGACTCATTGCTTCGCGTATGATGAAAAGCACCTTATCGTGGCGGCGTGAGTATTGGCCTCTATCAAGAAGCACCCTACATCCTACTAATATGTGCCTTAGCCGTCCCTATTGCCTCACCACACGTATAACATTGTTTTTCTGTGGCCTTCCCCCACCTTACCAGATTACTCTGGTCTGGAAGGGTCATCTGAAAGGCGTTAAGATAGAATTTTAACAGGGCCGGCGACCACTCATGGATCAAGGTGCGCCACTTTAAAGCCATCGGTATGCAGAACTCTCCCATTGTCAACCATTCGTTTTGGATTTCCAAATTCATCGCATGCATTCGATATTTATCATTTTCGTCTTGCTTCAGAAAGGACCTAAGTATATCCTGGTCCCTTTTTGGCTCTCGTACTCCCAATTCCGAAATTTGCAAAAATTTGCAGCCCATGGATGAATTGCTATATTTCATCAATAAAAAATCTTATTAATGACTGTCTAAAAATAGATTAAACTGTAATAGACAACAATGTAATGTAATGCTTCCAATCATATTGTCATCGAGCATACTACTTTTTTAAACAATGAAATAAATACATATTTATTCACTCTATTATCGAAGAAACAAATCATACGAAAACAAGTGTGGAAGTCAGTTATAAATCAGAAAGTACTTACTGCCCGTAAAAAAAAAGGAACGTGTAAATATTTTTGAACCCAGACTAAAAGAATGAGAGACAGAGAAATGTACCACCGATATATTAAAGAGAAGATCCTCAGACCAGGCGAGGTGATCACGTCTGGCGGACCGCGGCTCGACGGTTGGCGTCGGGACAGTGTATATGTTGCTATTATTACATTCAATATAACTTGTGCATGTGATGATTGGCAGATGGGACTTTAGCGCAGGCGTCCCTTTCGGATTGGAAGTCTAACAATGATCACTCCCATAGAAGTTGTCAATCACATTATAGAAGAGTAGGATAGTAAACTCAGTGCTGCCACACGCCCATTCTAGTTTCTGTAGAATTTTGCAAATTCAGCAAAAATCTAAAATTTTGCAAATACAGCTCACGGCTGAGTTGCTGAAATGTATTGATTTAAGAGTAATATAAATTGAGGAAAAGTTTTACGAAAACGAGTATGACACTCAATTATAAATCAAAAGTAACTTACTTCCTGTAAAAAAAACACATAAATTGTATACATATTTCTGTATAATGTAAACTGTGTAAGACAGTGAAATATATTGATTAAGGCATAATTTGAATTGAGGTGTCAGACGCTGATAGCTTCCATTAAAGCCGAGCGAATCAAATTACAGAGGAAAGGCCGATAACGGCCACAGGCTTCAAAGTGCCATCCATTATACACTCTATTTGTCTGCAAAATTTTGCAAATTTGGCAAAAACTCAGAAATTTTGCAAAACACTTCGTGGTTGAATTTTTTTATCATAACGATTAATCGTCTCTTTGCTCTTAAACATATTTATGCACTCTATTATTATCGAAGAACCAAATCACATGAAAACGAGTGTGGAAGTCAGTTGTAAATCAGAAAGTACTTACTGGCTGTAAAAAAAAAAAGAAACGTGCAAATATTTTTGAACCCAGACTAAAAGAATGAGAGACAAGGAAATGTACCACCGATATAATATAAAGAAGATCCTCAGACCAGGCGAGTCGATTACGCCTGGTGGACCGCGGCTTGACGGTTGACGTAGGGATAGTGTCGTATATTACATGGATATTTTTGAATTTCATGTAGGTTGTGGAATATATTCAATAATATAAATATAATAATTCCTGAATCAAATTATAGAGTAGTGGGAAAGCGGACCCTGGGTTTCAACTCTCGTTGTCTGCAGAATTTTGCAAATTTAACAAAATTCTGAAATTTTGCAAATTGTATTGTTATACTGAATTGATTAATCGTCTCTTTTACTATTATGAATGGTTGCCTAATGGTTTAATTAAATGTACCTCCGACACAAAGAGACAATCGACACGCTCGAGCTGCATTAGTTTAATACCGCAATAAATATTCATTGCGACCTGTGCCAACTACGTTAAGGTAGCTCCAGCGTTTCGATTATTGACAAGATATGCTTCTATTTAGTCCAATTTTCACGATTAGAAGACATTTTACCATAATTTATTATTAATAATAACTAACAAGAATTTTCTCAGCTCACACTAAGAATGTCATAAAAATATTCGAAATTGGTACATAGATTAAAGTTCTCATTGTTCATGTTTCAGTCAATCCTGGTTACTTCCAACCCAAAACAAAAAGAATAACCATTGTAGAAATTTGATTCTATTCCTAAAATGTATGGAAAACGTTTTTGGCGATTTCTGTTTCCTAGTACGTACTCAAACCAAAAATGGTTCCTTACTTAGAGTATTTTGATCCTCACATGAAATAAGATCAAAAAGCAAATTTTTTTTTTTTAGCAATTTTCTTGCTCTCTGTACGTTTTTGTCAAAATTTGAGAGTGCAGTTCAAAATATCTCAAAAAGTTAGGGAAGATCTTCTAAAAACCTTTTGCTATAACTAGTAGAAGATCCTCCAACCAGGCGAGGTAATGAAGCAAATGTAGAGTGCTTGCAACATAGTCATCGAGAGTTGAACGTTTTTAACAATAAAATATGTAGATGTTTATTCATTCTATTGTCGAAGAAGAAAACTACGAAACCAACTGTAAAAGTAAATCAGAAAGTACTTACTGCCTGTTAAAGAAAAACATTGCATAAATATTTTTGCGCCTCAGACTAAAAAATGAGCGAAAGGGAAATGTACCACCGACCTATTGAGGAGATCCTCCGACCAGGCGAGGTGATCACGCCTGGCGGACTGTGGCATTTATTGATACAAAATGTAGAGTGCTTGCAACAATAGTTATCGAGAATTGTACGTTTTCAACAATAAAATATGTAGATGTTTATTCATTCTATTGTCGAAAAAGAAAACTACGAAACCAACTGTAAAAGTAAATCAGAAAGTACTTACTGCCTGTTAAAAAAAAAACATTGTATAAATATTTTTGAGCCTCAGACTTAAAAATGAGGGACAGGGAAATGTACCACCGACCTATTGAGGAGATCCTCCGACCAGGCGAGGTGATCACGCCTGGCGGACCGTGGCATATGTTGATACAAAATGTAGAGTGCTTGCAACAATAGTTATCGAGAATTGTACGTTTTCAACAATAAAATATGTAGATGTTTATTCATTCTATTGTCGAAGAAGAAAACTATACGAAATCAACTGTAAAAGTAAATCAGAAAGTACTTACTGCCTGTTAAAAAAGAAAAAAAACAAACATTGTATAAATATTTTTGAGCGTCAGGCTTAAAAATGAGGGACAGGGAAATGTGCCACCGACCTATTGGGAAGATCCTCCAACCAGGTAAAGTGGTCACGCCTGGCGGACCGTAGCATAATGTATTGATACACAATGAAGGGTGCTCCCAACAATTTTCATCGAGCATTCTACATTTTTACACTCTATTATCGAAGAACAAAATCATTCGGAAACAATATTTCTGTACTTCGGTATAAAATGAGTTAATACAGAGTGAAATTTATTGATTTAAGTGTAATATAAATTGAGGAAAAGTTTTACGAAAACGAGTATGACTGTTAATTATAAATCAAAAGTAACTTACGTCCTGTAAAAAAAAACACATAAATTGTATAAATATTTCTGTATAATGTAAACTTGGTAAGACAGTGAAATATATTGATTAAGGCACAATTTGAATTGAGGTGTCAGACGCTGATAGCTTCCATTAAAGTCGAGCGAATCAAATTACAGAGGAAAGGCCGATAACGGCCACAGGCTTCAAAGTGCAATCCATTATACACTCTATTTGTCTGCAAAATTTTGCAAATTTGGCAAAAACTCTAAAATTTTGGAAATACACTTCGTGGTTGAGTTTTTTTATCATAACGATTAATCGTCTCTTTTGCTCTTAAACATATTTATGCACTCTATTATTATCGAAGAACCAAATCACACGAAAACGAGTGTGGAAGTCAGTGGTAAATCAGAAAGTACTTACTGGCTGTAAAAAAAAACGTGTAAATATTTTTGAACCCAGACTAAAAGAATGAGACACAAGGAAATGTACCACCGATATAATATAAAGAAGATCGTCAGACCAGGCGAGTCGATTACGCCTGGTGGACCGCGGCTTGACGGTTGACGTAGGGATAGTGTCGTATATTACATGGATATTTTTGAATTTCATGTAGGTTGTGGAATATATTCAATAATATAAATATAATAATTGCTGAATGAAATTATAGTGTAGTGGGAAAGCGGACCCTGGGTTTCAAAATGCAAACACTCTAGTGGTCTGCAGAATTTTGCAAATTTAACAAAATTCTAAAATTTTGCAATTTGTATTGTTATACTGAATCGATTAATCGTCTCTTTTACTATTACGAATGGTGCCTAATGGTTTAATTAAATGGACCTCCGACACAAAGAGACAATCGACATGCTCGAGCTGCATTAGTTTAATACCGCAATAAATATTCATTGCGACCTGTGCCAACCACGGTAAGGTAGCTCCAGCGTTTCGATTATTGACAAGATATGCTTCTATTAAGTCCAATATTCACGATTAGAAGACATGTTACCATAATTTATTATGATAATAACTAACAAGAATTTTCTCAGCTCACATTAAGAATGACATAAAAATATTCGAAATTGGTACATAGATTAAAGTTCTCATTGTTCATGTTTCAGTCAATCCTGGTTACTTCCAACCCAAAACAAAAAGAATAACCATTGTAGAAATTTGATTCTCTTCCTAAAATGTATGGAAAACATTTTTGGCGATTTCTGTTTCCTAGTACGTACTCAAACCAAAAATGGTTGCTTACTTAGAGTATTTTGATCTTCACATGAAATTAGCATTTAAGCATATTATATATTAGCAAATTAGCATAATATTTTTAATTTTTAGCATTTTTCTTGCTATCTGTATGTTTTTGTCAAAATCTGAGAGTGCAGTTCAAAATATCTCAAAAAGTTAGGAAAGATCTTCTGAAAACCTTTTGCTGTAACTAGTAGAAGATCCTCCAACCAGGCGAGGTGATCAAGCAAGTGTAGAGTGCTTGCAACAATAGTCATCGAGAGTTGTACGTTTTTAACAATAAAATATGTAGATGTTTATTCATTCTATTGTCGAAGAAGAAAACTACGAAACCAACTTTAAAAGTAAATCAGAAAGTACTTACTGCCTGTTAAAAAAAAACATTGTATAAATATTTTTGCGCCTCAGACTAAAAAATGAGCGAAAGGGAAATGTACTACCGACCTATTGAGGAGATCCTCCGACCAGGCGAGGTGATAACGCCTGGCGGACCGTGGCATATATTGATACGAAATGTGGAGTGCTTGCAACAATAGTCATCGAGAGTTGCACATTATTAACAATAAAATAAGTAGATGTTTATTCATTTTAATGTCGAAGAAGAAAACTATACGAAATCAACTGTAAAAGTAAATCAGAAAGTACTTACTGCCTGTTAAAAAAAAACAAACATTGTATAAATATAAGCGTCGGTAGCTTAGTGGTTAAGGAGTCGGCCTTACGATCGAGAGGTTCCGGGTTCGAATCCTGGCCATTACTCTACCGACGTGAACCCACTCCTAGCACAAGCAATTTAGCTTAGTTGGAGGGGTTAGAGGGAATATTAGTAATTTCGATAATTTCGGATGCTAATATTCTTTCAATATAAAAGAAATAATAAGTAGTAAGTAAAAATTTTTGAGCTTCAGACTTAAAAATGAGGGACAAGGAAATATACCACCGACCTATTGAGAAGATCCTTCGACCAGGTGAGGTGATCGCGCCTGGCGGACCGTGGCATATATTGATACAACATGTAGAGTAATAAAATAGTACATGTTTATTCATTCTACTGTCGAAGAAGAAAACTATACGAAATCAACTGTAATAGTAAATCAGAAAGTACTTACTGCCTGTTAAAAAAGAAAAAACAAACATTCTATAAATATTTTTGAGCGTCAGACTTAAAAATGAGGGACAGGGAAATGTACCACCGACCTATTGAGAAGATCCTCCGACCAGGTAAGGTGGTCATGCCTGGCGGACCGTAGCATAATATATTGGTACACAATGTAGGCTCATCTGGGTCCCCGGCCATGAGGGGATAGAAGGGAATGAGAAAGCAGACCATCTAGCCAGACAAGGATCTGCAAAAATACCCATAGGTCCAGAACCATTTGTTGGACTCCCTGAAGCCACACTAAAGAGGGCAATTTCAGAACAGGCCAAGAACAGGCAGCTTAAAGAATGGAAGACCAGACCAGGCCTAACACATTCGAAAGAATTCATAAGTAATGAATTAGGAAGGCTGAGCAATAAAATAATTTAATTTTAGGACAAAATCCGAAAATATTAGGAGCGTTCACTGGCCACTACTGCACAAAGTACACCTTGAGCAAGATTGGTATCATGAACGACGCAAAATGCAGACACTGCGGGGAGGGCGATGAAACGATGAAACACATACTGTGCGAGTGCCACGCCTTAGGAAGACATCGTATGGATCTTCTCGGGAAGGGCTATCCAAAACCAGAGGATTACAGGCATCTACAAATAAGAGGAATAACCACCCTAATAGAGAGGGCTATCCCTCCTCAAACGTAGGTGCCAGGTTGGGGTTGACACAAAGGATCCAATAGGGTCGAAGTGTCCGCGATAGCTCCAAAGCACGCACCCCAGTAACATAAGATAAGATAAGATAAGGGTGCTCCCAACAATTTTCATCGAGCATTCTATATTTTTACACTCTATTATCGAAGAACAAAATCATTCGTAAACGAGTATGAAAAAGCCAGTTTAAAATTATAAAGTACTTACTCCCTGTAAAAAAACATTCTCCCAACGAAGTTGTAAATCACATCATATCAGAGTAGGAGAGTAAAGGCCCAAAGTGCTACCACGCCTCCATTCAAGTTGTCTGCAGAATTTTGCAAATTCAGCATATATAAAAGTTTTCAAATACAGCCCACGGCTGAATTGCTATATTGTGTCGATGAAACATATCTGGGCCTCTCATTAATGATTGACTAAAAATAGTTAAATCTATAATAATCAATAAATTATTTATATTAAGTATGGATAAAAAATGTAGGGTGCTCTCAACTATTTGTCATCGAGCACCCTACGTTTTTAGCAATGAAAGAAGTTCACTCTATTATCGAAAAAGAAAATCATACGAAAATGAGGTATGAGAAAGTTAGTTATAAATTAGAAAGTACTTACATCCTACAAAAAAAACAATGCATCAATATTTCTGTATATCGGTATAAGCTGCGCAATACAGAGTGAAATGTATTAATTTAAGAGTAATATGAATTGAGGAAAAGTTTTACAAAAACGAGTGTGACAGTAAATCAAAAGTAACTTACGTCCTGTAAAAAAAACACATAAATTTTACTCCTGGTAAAAAATATATAGAGTAGTAAGAAATCGGACCCCAGTTCTGCAGAATTTTGCTAATTCAACAACATTCGGAAATTTTGCAAAACAACCCATAGCTGAATTGTTTATTGACTCGATTAATTGTCTCTTTTGCTGTTATAAATGTTGCCTAATGCTTTAAGCAAATTTACCGCCGAAACAAAGAGAAAACTCTTCAACCTGGTAAGGTGAACTCGTGGCGGAGCGCGGCCCAACGGTCTATGTTGGTGCATGTAATGATTGACAGACAGGACTCTGGACTCACGTTCGGATTGGGAGTCAAACAATTATCACTCCCATAGAATTTGTGAATCACATTATAGAAAAGTAGAAGAGCAAGCCGCAGCTCCAAAGTGCTACACGCCGATTCTAGACCTCTGCACAATTTTGAAAATTCAGTAAAATTCTCATATTTTGCAAATACAGCCCACAGCTGAATTGCTATATTGTATCAATGAAATGGCTCTGGTGCTCTCGATAATGATTGTCTAAAACAGATGAATCTGTAATGGACAATAAGTTATTTTTATGGAGTTTTTTTTTTTACAAAATATAGGGTACCCTGCTTTCAATAATATTGTCATTGAGCATTCTTTTTTTTTAACAGTAATATAAATAGATATTTATGCACTCCATTTTCCAAATCATACGAAAACGAGTGTAGAAGTCAGTTGTAAATTAGAAAGTACTTACAGCCTGTTAAAAAAAAATTGTATAAATATTTTCGAACCACAGCCAACAAGAATGAGAGACAGGGAAATGTACAACCGACAAAGAGAAGATTCTCGGACCAGGCGGGGTGATCACACCTGGCGGACCGTGGCTCAATAGTTCACGTTGGGACGGTGTTACATATTGCTATTTTTGTATTCCATGTAGCTTGTGCATTTTGATTGACAGACGAGGTGGTGGACGCTAACCTTTCGGAATTGAGATTTCAACTGTCGTAGCTCCTTATGGAAGTCCTGAATACTCCTGAATAAAATCAGGAAGGAAAATGGACCCCAGGTTCCAAAATGCAAGCAGTCATCCATTCTACTTGTCTGCAGAATTTAGTTAGTTCAATTCTGAAATTTGCAAATACAGCCCACGGATGAATTGCTATATTTCATCAATAAAACATCTCTGGTGCTATTAATGTCTGTGTAAAAATAGATGAAAATGTAATAGAGAACAAGTTATTTTTATTAAGTTTTATTACAAAATGTAGGGTGCTTCCAACCATATTGTTATCGAGCATCCCACATTTTTTACCAATGAAATAAATACATTTTTATTCACTCTATTATCGAAGAACCAAATCATACGAAAACGAGTGTGGAAGTCCGTTATAAATCAGAAAGTACTTACTGGCTGTAAAAAAAAGAAACGTGTAAATATTTTTGAACCCAGACTAAAAGAATGAGAGGCAGAGAAATGTACCACCGATATGTAGAGTGCTTGCAACAATAGTCATCGAGAGTTGCACGTTTTTAACAATAAAATAAGTAGATGTTTATTCATTCGACTGTCGAAGAAAAAAACTATACGAAATCAACTATAAAAGTAAATCAGAAAGTACTTACTGCCTGTTAAAAAAGAAAAAAAAAACAAACATTGTATAAATATTTTTGAACATCCGACCTAAAAATGAGGGACAGGGAAATGTACCACCGACCTATTGAGAAGATCCTCCGACCCAGGTAAAGTGGTCACGCCTGGCGGACCGTAGCATAATGTATTGAAACACAATGTAGGGTGCTCCCTACAATTTTCATCGAACATTCTACATTTTTACACTCTATTATCGAAGAACAAAATCATTCGGAAACAATATTTCTGTACATCGGTATAAAATGATTTAATACAGAGTGAAATTTATTGATTTAAGAGTAATATAAATTGAGGAAAAGTTTTACGAAAACGAGTATGACTGTTAATTATAAATCAAAAGTAACTTACGTCCTGTAAAAAAAAACACATAAATTGTATAAATATTTCTGTATAATGTAAACTGGGTAAGACAGTGAAATATATTGATTAAGGCACAATTTGAACTGAGGTGTCAGACGCTGATAGCTTCCATTAAAGCCGAGCGAATCAAATTACAGAGGAAAGGCCGATAACGGCCACAGGCTTCAAAGTGCAATCCATTATACACTCTATTTGTTTGCAAAATTTTGCAAATTTGCCAAAAACTCTAAAATTTTGGAAATACACTTCGTGGTTGAGTTTTTTTATCATAACGATTAATCGTCTCTTTTGCTCTTAAACATATTTATGCACTCTATTATTATCGAAGAACCAAATCACACGAAAACGAGTGTGGAAGTCAGTGGTAAATCAGAAAGTACTTACTGGCTGTAAAAAAAAAACGTGTAAATATTTTTGAACCCAGACTAAAAGAATGAGACACAAGGAAATGTACCACCGATATAATATAAAGAAGATCCTCAGACCAGGCGAGTCGATTACGCCTGGTGGACCGCGGCTTGACGGTTGACGTAGGGATAGTGTCGTATATTACATGGATATTTTTGAATTTCATGTAGGTTGTGGAATATATTCAATAATATAAATATAATAATTCCTGAATCAAATTATAGAGTAGTGGGAAAGCGGACCCTGGGTTTCAACTCTAGTTGTCTGCAGAATTTTGCAAATTTAACAAAATTCTGAAATTTAGCAAATTGTATTGTTATACTGAATCGATTAATCGTCTCTTTTACTATTATGAATGGTTGCCTAATGGTTTAATTAAATGTACCTCCGACACAAAGAGACAATCGACACGCTCGAGCTGCATTAGTTCAATACCGCAATAAATATTCATTGCGACCTGTGCCAACCATGGTAAGGTAGCTCCAGCGTTTCGATTATTGACAAGATATGCTTCTATTAAGTCCAATATTCACGATTAGAAGACATGTTACCATAATTTATTATGATAATAACTAACAAGAATTTTCTCAGCTCACACTAAGAATGACATAAAAATATTCGAAATTGGTACATAGATTAAAGTTCTCATTGTTCATGTTTCAGTCAATCCTGGTTACATCCAACCCAAAACAAAAAGAATAACCATTGTAGAAATTTGATTCTATTCCTAAAATGTATGGAAAACGTTTTTGGCGATTTCTGTTTCCTAGTACGTACTCAAACCAAAAATGGTTCCTTACTTAGAGTATTTTGATCCTCACATGAAATAAGATCAATTAGCATAAATTTTTGTTTTTTATTTTTAGCATTTTTCTTGCTATCTGTACGTTTTTGTCAAAATCTGAGAGAGCAGTTTAAAATATCTCAAAAAGTTAGGTAAGATCTTCTAAAAACCTTTTGCTGTAACTAGTAGAAGATCCTCCAACCAGGCGAGGTGATCAAGCAAATGTAGTGTGCTTGCAACAATAGTCATCGAGAGTTGTACGTTTTTAACAATAAAATATGTAGATGTTTATTCATTCTATTGTCGAAGAAGAAAACTACGAAACCAACTGTAAAAGTAAATCAGAAAGTACTTACTGCCTGTTAAAAAAAAATTGTATAAATATTTTTGCGCCTCAGACTAAAAAATGAGCGAAAGGGAAATGTACTACCGACCTATTGAGGAGATCCTCCGACCAGGCGAGGTGATAACGCCTGGCGGACCGTGGCATATGATATAAAATGTAGAGTGCTTGCAACAATAGTCATCGAGAGTTGCACGTTTTTAACAATAAAATAAGTAGATGTTTATTCATTCTACTGTCAAAGAAGAAAACTATACGAAATCAACTGTAAAAGTAAATCAGAAAGTACTTACTGCCTGTTAAAAAAGAAAAACACAAACATTGTATAAATATTTTTAAGCGTCAGACTTAAAAAGAGGGACATGGAAATATACCACCGACCTATTGAGTAGATCCTCCGACCAGGCGAGGTGATCACGTCTGGCGGACGGTGGCATATATTGATACAAAATGTAGAGTGTTTGCAATAATAGTCATCAAGAGTTGTACATTTTTAACAGTAAAATAGTACACATTCTACTGTCGAAGAAGAAAACTATACGAAATCAACTGTAAAAGTAAATCAGAAAGTACTTACTGCCTGTTAAAAAAGAAAAAAAAACAAACATTGTATATACATATTTTTGAGCGTCAGACTTAAAAATGAGGGACAGGGAAATGTACCACCGACCTATTGAAAAGATCCTCCGACCCAGGTAAAGTGGTCACGCCTGGCGGACCGTAGCATAATGTATTGATACACAATGTAGGGTGCTCCCAACAATTTTCATCGAGCATTCTACATTTTTACACTCTATTATCCGAAGAACAAAATCATTCGTAAACGAGTATGAAAAAGCCAGTTTAAAATTATAAAGTACTTACTCCCTGTGAAAAAATACTCTCCCAACGAAGTTGTAAATCACATCACATAAGAGTATGAGAGTAAAGCCCCAAAGTGCTACCACGCCTCCATTCAAGTTGTCTGCAGAATTTTGCTAATTCAGCATATATAAAAGTTTTCAAATACAGCCCACGGCTGAATTGCTATATTGTGTGGATGAAACATATCTTGGGCTCTCATTAATTATTGACTAAAAATAGTTAAATCTATAATAATCAATAAATTATTTATATAAATATTTATCATCCTCCGTTTTTAGCAATGAAATAAGTTCACTCTATTATCGAAAAAGCAAATCATACGAAAATGAGGTATGAGAAAGTTAGTTATAAATTAGAAAATACTTACTTCCTACAAAAAAAACAATGCATCAATATTTCTGTACATCGGTATAAACTGCGCAATACAGAGTGAAATGTATTAATTTAAGAGTAATATGAATTGAGGAAAAGTTTTACGAAAACGAGTGTGACAGTAAATCAAAAGTAACTTACGTCCTGTAAAAAAACACATAAATTGTTTAATATTTCTGTATAATGTAAACTGGGTAAGACAGTGAAATATATTGATATAGGCACCACCGTTACTTTCAGACGCCTGAAAACAGTTTTCAGGCCTAAAATTTCTAATTTTACATCAAACTCCTCCAACTAAGCTAAATTGCTTGTGCTAGGAGTGGGCTTCCGTCGGAAGTGTAAAGGCCAGGATTCGAACCCGGGACCTTCCGATCCCAAGGCCGACTCCTTAACCACTAAGCTACCGATGCTTTGTATGTAATCATTATGCCAGTTCGAGCACTGGAAAATCATTTATTGAGTAGGGTATAGGGTAGGGTGCTTTCAATAATATTGTCATCGAACATTCTTTTTTTTAGCAGTAATATAAATAGATATTTATGCACTCCATTTTCCAAATCATACGAAAACGAGTGTGGAAGTCAGTTGTAAATTAGAAAGTACTTACAGCCTGTTAAAAAAAAAAAACATTGTATAAATATTTTCGAACCACAGACAACAAGAATGAGAGACAGGGAAATGTACAACCGACAAAGAGAAGAGCCTTGGACCAGGCGGGGTGATCACACCTGGCGGACCGTGGCTCAAGAGTTCACGTTGGGACGGTGTTACATATTGCTATTTTTGTATTCCATGTAACTTGTGCTTTTTGATTGACAGACGAGGTGGTGGACGCTAACCTTTCGGAATTGAGGTTTCAACTGGAAGTCCTGAATACTCCTGAATGAAATCAGGAAGGAAATTGGACCCCAGGTTCCAAAATGCAAGCAGTCATCCATTCTACTTGTCTGCAGAATTTTGTAAATTCAATTCTGACATTTGCAAATACAGCCCACGGATGAATTGCTATATTTCATCAATAAAATAGATGAAACTGTAATAGAGAACAAGTTAATTTTATTAAGTTTTATTACAAAATGTAGGGTGCCTCCAACCATATTCTCATCAAGCATCCCACATTATTTAGCAATGAAATAAATACATATTTATTCACTCTATTATCGAAGAACCAAATCATACGAAAACGAGTGTGGAAGTCCGTTATAAATCAGAAAGTACTTACTGGCTGTAAAAAAAAAGAAACGTGTTAATATTTTTGAACCCAGACTAAAAGAATGAGAGACAGAGAAATGTACGGTTTGACGGTTGACGTAGGGATAGTATCGTATATTATTTGAATTTCATGTAGGTTGTGGAATATAATTATATTAATAATATAAATATAATAATTCCTAAATCACATTATAGAGTAGTAGAAAAGCAGACCCTGGGTTTCAAAATGCAAACAAACTTCCATTCTAGTTGTCTGCAGAATTTTGCAAATTCATGAAATTTTGCTTTAAATGCACCTCCTACACAAAAAGACAATCGACCAGCTCGAGCTGTATTACTTTAATACCGCAATAAATATTTATTGCGACTTGTTCCATTCGTTTCGATTATTGACAAGATATGCTTCTATTAAGGCCAATTTTCACGATTAGAAGACATTTTACCATAATTTCACTACAGAGGAGGACTAACAAGAACTTTATCTTCTTCTTTTTCTTATTTTATTCAAATGTCGCTATGCATCAGTTATATAGGTACCGATGATTCTGCCAACCTCAAGGTGTAGAGTAAATGTCAAGTAAAATGTATTTATAAACAAGAATTTTCTCAGCTCACATTAAGAATGACATAAAGATATTCGAAATTTGTACATAGCTAAAAGTTTTCATTGTTCATTTTTCAGTCAATCCTGGTCACTTTCAACCCAAAACAAAAAGCCAATGTAGAAATTTGATCTTTTGGAGATTTCTGTTTCCTAGTACGTACTCAAACCAAAAAAGGTTCCTTAGAGTATTTTGATCCTCACATGAGCAAACAATTTTTTTTTTAATTTTTAGCATTTTTCTTGCTATCTGTACGTCTTTGTCAGAATCTGTGAGTGCAGTTCAAAATATCTCAAAAAGTTAGGGAAGGTCCTCCAAAAACATTTTTGCTGTAACTAGAAGAAAATTCTCCGACCAGGCGAGGTGATCACGCCTGGCGGACTGTATATACTTAGGTACAAAATGTAGAGTGCTTGCAATAATAGTCATCGAGAGTTGCACGTTTTTAACAATATAATAAGTAGATTTTTATTAACTTTGTTATTGAAGAAGAAAATCATAATCATAATCATTTATTTGCCAAAATAGGTACATAAGGTTTTTTTTTTTCATCAGCCATATTCTGCCATACGAAAACAAATGTGAAAAAGTCAGTTGTAAATCAGAAAGTACTTACTGCCTGTAAAAAAAAACAAACGTTGTATATGTATTTTTGAACCTCAAACTAAAAGAATGAGAGACGGGGAAATGTACCACCGATATATTAAAGAGAAGATCCCCAGACTAGGCGAGGTGATCACGTCTGGCGGACCGCGGCTCGACAGTTGGCGTCGGGACAGTGTATATGTTGCTATTATTACATTCAATATAACTTGTGCATGTGATGATTGGCAGATGGGACTTCAGCGCAGGCGTCCCTTTCGGATTGGGAGTCTAACAATGATCACTCCCATAGAAGTTGTGAATCACATTATAGAAGAATAGGTTAGCAAACCCAAAGTGCTGCCATATGTCGATTCTAGTTTCTGTAGAATTTTGCAAATTCAGCAAAGTTCTAAAATTTTGCAAATTAACCAAATTTCTAAAATTTTGCAAATTCACCAAAGGTCTAAAATTTCCTGGGTCAGCCGGGGTGCGAGGGATATGTCGCAAGACAACCTCACCTTCGGCCTAGCACCACGACCCACAGACGGCGTGCGGTTTAGTCGGTTCGAGTCCGACATAACCCACCCCTCCGGCTCCGGAGGGGCGGGTATCCGTGGGGATTTCCCGCACGTAAAAAAAAAAAAAAAAAAAAAAAAGTTCTAAAATTTTGCAAATTCAGCAAAGTTCAAAAATTTTGCAAATACAGCTCATGGCTGAATTGCTATATTCTATCGATCACATATATCTGGGGCTCTCATTAATGATTGACAAAAAATAGTTAAATCTATAATAATCAATAAATTATTTATATTAAGTATGGATAAAAAATGTAGGGTGCTTACAATTATTTGAAGCTAGCACCCTACGTTTTTAGCAATGAAATAAGTTCACTCTATTATCGAAAAAGAAAATCATATGAAAATGAGGTATAACAAAGTTAGTTATAAATTAGAAAATACTTACTTCCTACAAAAAAAAACAATGCATCAATATTTCTGTACATCGGTATAAAATGGGTTAATCCAGAGTGAAATATATTGATTTAAGAGTAATATGAATTGAGGAAAAGTTTTACGAAAACGAGTGTGACAGTAAATCAAAAGTAACTTACGTCCTGTAAAAAATACATAAATTGTATAAATATTTCTGTATAATGTAAACTGGATAAGACAGTAAAATATATTGATATAGGCACCACCGTTAGTTTCAGACGCCTGAAAACAGTTTTCAGGTCGTTTCAGACCCGTCGATCCGCGGCATTATCCTGGGAACCCTTTTTCAGGCATTTTCAGGACCCCTTATGGGCCTTTACAGTCAACATCAATATATGGCCAAATTCCCATAGGAGTGAGCGAGACGGCACTATAGAAAGAGACAGCATGCCTTGACGTCACTGTTCTAGAAGGAATCGAATGAATAGAACGAGACGTCAGGCTAGAAAGAGAGACAAGACCCAATAGAACATTCCAGATTGTTGCTGTCTTTTTGAGAACTTTTGGTACTCGGCCGCGCGGGTAATAAAAGGCGAGAAAAAGTTTTACGAAAACGAGGGTGACAGTAAATCAAAAGTAACTTACGTCCTGTAAAAAAACACATGAATTGTATAAATATTTCTGTATAATGTAAACTGGGTAAGACAGTGAAATAATATTGATATAGGCATAATTTGAATTGAGGTGTCAGACGCTATTAGCTTCCATTAAAGCCCAGCGAATCAAATTATATAGGAAGAACCAATAACGGCCACAGGCTTCAAAGCCATTGTACACTCTATTTGTCTGCAACATTTTGCAAGTTGGGCAAAAACTCTGATTTTTTTATATTTTTTTATTATTTTTTTATATAGGACACGTTAATTTGACTGAACCTCGCCTGATATAAAGTCTCAGGAAAGAGGGCCACCATTATATACACCTACACGTGCCATGTTAACAATGGTGGCACTCAGCTTGACAATACACTCCATGGTTGAATTTTTATATTATCATAACGATTAATCGTCTCTATTGCTCTTAGACATATAATTTTTTTTTGCATCTTTAATATTAATAGTAGCATAATCTTCTTTTGTTTGATTGGCTCAATGAATGATTTTCCAGTGCTTGAACTGGTATAATGATTACATACAAAGCATCGGTAGCTTACTGGTTAAGGAGTCGGCCTTGGGATCGAAAAGTCCCGGGTTCGTATCCTGGCCTTTCCACTTCCGACGGAAGCCCAATCCTAACAAGCAATTTAGCTTAGTTGGAGGAGTTTGATGTAAAATTAGAAATTCAGTTGCTAATTTTCTTTTAAAAAAAATATAGCAGAAGGCGGCACTCCTCGACACGGCACGTATTGTGAGGAGATTTCTCTCTCTGGAGCCCTAGCCACCAGTAGCTTGGACCCTGTACCCGATACCGGTAGGATTCTATTTATATATATAAACAATATGTATTTAAAAATATAATTAATAAGATTTTAAATGTAAATAAATCGAAATAATAATAAATACTCACTTGAGGCTGCAATCATCCATTTTATGAGGTAAAAAATAATATACATGATGTCACTTGTGTCGGCATGTGTAGCTATATTCATCTATAGATATATACTATACACATGCTCTATAGTCTCTATACTATGCTATTTAGAATAATATTATCAAAATTATATATTACTATTTAGAATATGATAATATTATACAGGGTGGAAGATTTTAACCTTACCTGGAGGGGGAGTACTCTAAATACCGGGGATAAAGGCGTGAAAATGTGTATGTATCAAAATGTTTCGAAAATTCGCTTGCCACACCCGGTAATCGAACTAACTTAAATCTGAAAAAAATAACAGCCTGTATTTTTATTTCGTCCATCGATAGTCAATCATAAGGATCAAATCTCTCTAACAAACATGGTAAATTTAAAGAAAGGAAATCCTTGAAATCTAAACTTATAAATTAAAGTTGACAAAATAAAGCATTGTAACTCAAAGGCTCATCTCATATCATACTAATAATAAAATTCAATATTTGAATAAAATTACTTGTTTTTCGTGCGGATACCGCCGCTGGTCAGTAGGGGTAGTTACATCGGACTAAAACCGACTAAAACCGCACGCAGGTAACAGGGCTCAATTAACAGCTTCTGTGTATTCCCTCTCAATGCAAATACTTGCATGCATGAATGGGTATCTGCCGTGCCTCGAGGATCACGTTAAGCCGTCGGTCTCGGTTGCCATACGAATATCTATCGCAGTCGTTACGAGTAGTTGGAGTCCTAGAAAGTCCAACAACTGGTCTAACTGCAATGCTTCGATGTCACCTTTGGCTTGTGGTGGTCAGTGAGACAGTGGTAAAATATCGAAGCTAAGCCAAACCCAAGTTAGACTAGTAAAGTGAACCCCAATTACCGAGGTTAAAGCGTCGGATGCGACTGGGATTAACGCAAAGATCATGAAGAAAAAGAAAATATCTACCAATACGGCAATTCTCTCGCCATCCCCGTTGCCCAGGGTGCACCACGTGGAGGTTTCCAATCAAGCATCCTAAAATTAAAAGCTACCCTACCTACATTCCTTGTGCAGTTACCCAGTAAAGATACATTCTAAACCGGAAAAAAGTTATCATTTAGTATTTACTCCTTTCCAGGTAAATGTTTATTACATTTAGCTCGCTGTATCTGCTGGCACTGGTTTTATAAGTTAAGATTTTATGGACTTCCTTTCATTTAATTTACCATTTTTCTTAGACAGATTTGATGCTTATGATTGACACTATCGATTCATACCATAAAAATACAGAATGTTACTTTTTCTGATTTTAGTAGGTTCGATTACAGGGTGTGGCAAGCTAGTTGACAATAAACTTCGAATGCAGTTTGTGTCTTTTAAAAAATAAAGGAATGTTTCCTTTGAGTGAAATTTGCTATCTCCAATATTAGTACTTCCCCTCCAGGTAAGTTTAAAATCTTCCTCTTGGATAGCTAAAAAGTCGTTTTTTGGTTGAACGCGCTAATCCCGGCAACTGCTAGTTCAAATTGAAAAATTCGTTTTGTGTTGAATAGTCCGTTTATCGACGATTAAAGTTATAGCTATAACATCAAGCTACTACTCAAGGGAGTGAAGCAGTGATCATAAATATCAACAAATCCGACAGATTTCTATACATTATGTTAAGCCTGAAAAATTATGGACTCAAAGACTGGTACGGGGATCTAAAATATACCACGGGCAAAGCCGGGGCGGGTCGGCTCAGAGGATATGATAGCTGAAATAAATATTTATGGATGTACAAACTAGCGTCAAAGACATTTGGATTTGATCATTATTGATGACTGGTAATGTCACCAAATTGTTTAATTTCAGTTCCTAATATTCTTTTGAACAAAATTACGTTTTACTAAACCGAACTAACCGATCAATCAAAAGTAAATAGGACGCAGACCAGGTTTACGCATTCGTTCACATGCATAAGCGCATCTACTGCCTCATTGTGCACGCATGCGGTTAAACATTTTGCACAATATCGTGGAAATCTTTGTACAATATCGTGAAAAACTTTGCAAAATATCGTGCAAAACTTTGCAAAATATCGTGCAAAACAATTCATAATATGTTTGCACGTTTTAAGACCATGCAGACTGTAACAAGATTGTGAAATACTTACCATTGGACTCGATGCAATCAATCTCCAAAGCAGTAGAAAAGTTATGAAAATCTTCATAATAGAATCTGTAAGTATATGAAATTTTTATATAGGTACTTAGGTACATGAAAAGCTAGGCATTTAATTTTAATACTTTAAATAAATTAATCTTCTACGGCATAAGTATCTATTATGGACAGAAATTCATAGCTTTTTAAAAAACCTATTTTTTTATATCGGACAGAACTGTATACTGATCTGGAACACCTGTAAGAACTAAAAGTTTCTGTGCCGTCAGTGCAGAAGACAAAAAAGAAGCTAGCTTCTTCTCAACGGGAGAGAAGCGCTGTCGACCATAGCCGGTACATTTATATCTTCATCCCAGTCACGTCACAAAATATACTTTTTTTTCTTTTTTTTACGTGCGGGCAATTCCCACGGAGCCGGAGGGGAAGGTTATGTCGGACTCGAACCGACTAAACCGCACGCCGTCTGTGGGTCGTTGTGCTAGGCCGAAGGTGAGGTTATCAACGACATATCCCTTGCACCCCGACTGACCCAGAGGAGGTCTCGGTCTGGCTCTCCTCGGGAGGGGAGGCCCACGCGGTCCCCGAATTTATATACATAGTACACATTTTCGGGTGTCTTAATAGGACGGCGCTTGGTGCTACGGTGGCGGAGAAGCTCAAATCCATCAATAGCCAGGACCTCGTTTCTCTTGCGACTTGGGGTGAAGAGATATCTATGCCTATTACTATACCGCTGCCTACCCATAATAGAAAATATTTTATCTTACACTGTTAAAGTATCCTTGAAAGCTGTAAAAAGAAATATTTAAAAAAAAACTTTTTAAAATCTAGTTTTTTTTTTTAATTTTCACACCACTACCTACGAAATACAGGTGTAATATAATTTTATCGTAATGTTTTTTTATGGAAAACAATTTATTTTGTAATGTTTTTTCGCTTTGTTACAATAAAATGAAGTCATAAATTTTATTTTCTGTTATAAATTTTATCAGGAATCGTTTTTATTGATAGAATTGCAAACTAAAAGTGTACTCTCTTAGTACCAACATCCCCCCTTACAAGTTCCAGCCGCTCTAGACACGGGTAATACGTTACTCGAATAAAATACATTGATCTGGCAATCATCACTCATCGTCATCGTCATTAAAAGTGAATAACCAAAACTAAATAAAGACATGGCTTAAAGGTCTTGTAACCAAGCCAAAAACTTCATAAAAAAATAGATTTATCAATGTGTGGCATACTGTCATAAACAGTCATAAACGTCAAACTAAGGCCCATATTCTAGAATGTCACTCAGCTGAATTTTGATTCTTCTTCTTCTTCTTTCTTTTTCAAAATGGCCTCTGCAGCAAATCGCCACAATTCGAAAATGACAAGTAGAATGTAATTTATAATTATTAATGGCGACACGCCAATGTCGAGTGTACCAGAGCCACGTTAGCCACGCCAGTAAATTTGTTTTCGTGTTTCTGCCCCCCACGAGATTCAGGTGGACCATCAGGACGTGTGGTTGGATTTTAGGGGGTGAATCTTGATTCATCTGAGGAAAAATTGTATAGACAATCTGCCAGACAACCTGTCAAATTTGTCAATGTGTTTATGTCGCCGCCAACTAGCTTAATCAGCCGTCCAATTAACTGCCTAGGTAATTAACTAACCGGCGCCATTCAATTAACGGTCTGAATGATATTCAGCCGTCTCGTTTATTACATCATTTAATGACCTGGCTGGCTAATGCTTAGGCCAATCGCACTACCTCGAAATAAGATAAAAAATTACATACATACGTACATACCTATACTTACACCTTTAAATCCCTGAAGGGGTAAACAGAGGTGTATTCACAGAAAATTAGTGATAGGTTTAGGTTAGAAGGCTACGCTCCCGCATTAAGCCTTCGTGGTTATTTTTTGTATCACCATGCGGAAATAAGTCTTTTTTTCTAACTGTTTAAATAAATGGCTAGGCAAGTAGTTAAACGTCATCGATCCAAGCTATTTGCCTAGCCGTTTAATTAAATGGCTGAACACCATTCAAACCGTTGACTGGTGCTTTTAGTTAACTAAATTGAACGACTGATTAAATCGAGGATCAGCTAAGTGGCATTCTAAAATATATATGTATATAATAATATATATATATTAGTGTCATTAGGTACATACATTTATCATTCTATTCTACAAATCCGGCCAACGAATTGCCACGATTCAATACATCAATAAACTTTTTTATTGATGTTTTGAATTATTTTTAAAACTAGCCAATGCATGCGACTCTGCTCGCGTGGTGTATTAAGCATGTCTGTATAATGTCTACTTCTAAAAATGACAAGGGGTCTTGAGCAGTGATTGGATAATTCTTGGATGAACCTTTAGTTATATTGATGCAGGTTTAGGGGGTGGTGAGATGAGTGCCTCCCCCTTATCCGGGTAAAGATTGGGGCAACCGCAGTCTCACAACCGAGGGTGTCCTTCGATGGCCCTGGATCCACCGGAGAGCGAGGGGTAGGTATACCAGAGGCTACTTACTCACCTTCCGCAACTGATAACCCGACACGGTGCGATTTCGTCGGTTCGAGACCGACATAACCACGCCGGAGCTAATGGGGGTTCCCCTGGGGATTTCCGCACTTAAAAAAGCCCTTAGTGATATAAAAAAAGACAATCAAATAGAAAAGTGTATAATATATTTGCATTATATATTACAGTTTATATACAAAATTATTATATTATACAATTATTTCTATGTATACTAGACAACTGCATAGAACAGGGTAAAGGTATTCTTGAAAAAAATTGAAATTGGTGTCTCGCAAAATCACTACATAGTATAAAACAAAGTCGCTTTCTCTGTCCCTATATCCCTTTGTATGCTTAAATCTTTAAAACTACGCAACGGATTTTGATGTGGTTTTTTTAATAGATAGAGTGATTCAAGAGGAAGATTTATATGTATAATCCATGTTTAACATAGTAGAGGGTGCAGCGGGAACGGGATCTGACGCCACGCGGGCGGAAAAATATTGGCGGTACGAAGTTCGCCGGGTCAGCGAGTAATTTTATAAATAATACTAAATGTTGCCCGCGGCTCCGCCCGCGTGGATATCAGTTATCGCGGATCGGGGTATCAAAAATAGATAGTAGCCGATTCTCAGACCTACCAGATATTAATATTTCATGAAAATAAGTCCAGTAGTTTCGGAGTTGTATGGGAACGAACATTGTGACACAAGAATTTTATATATTAGAAGATATATTATATACTTGACATTGCCAAAATTGCAGCGATTCGCTGCAGAAGCCATTAAGAAGAAGAAGAACAATATTTTAGAGAAGGAACATTTAATGAGGCTTAATTTTGTACAGATTTTTTCAGACCTGTTGGTGCCCGGTGAAGTATGATAAGGGCCACTTCATCTCTTCCCGGGGGTTTCGTAGAAGGGGACTTAGGGATAAAGGTGTTCTTCATCCAACAGTAGATAAACATGCAGCCCATGACTAAGTGCTCGCTTGACGGCAAATGCTCGCTCTCTATTACGTGAGACCGAAAATCATCGAGGATTTACAGACGTGAGTATATTTTTGAAGTGAAAACTTCTTTAGCGGCGTTGGATGGGTAAAAATTGTTAAACTCGCGCGTCAGGATCGCTTGACCTTTGGACCGTAACCGACGATTGACGGCATACAATATTAGCTATAGACTGTCCATTTTGCAATATACTATAAATAGCTTCGCAGCATAGCGGTAAACGCTTCGACTGTGAGTCCTTATGGTTTCAGATAGTACCGGGTTCAAACCTGGCCTTATGACACTTTTTGTGATTATTTTTTCTTTTTGTAATTTATTAATTTCTTCTGATAGAAAATTAGCAGAAAATTAGTAATAGGGTCTATGATTGGCTCTGTATTATAGGTATGGTATGGTATGTTTTTTTATCTTTTTCTATGTATATAACGAAGAAAGAAAGAAAGAAAAAGTTTTCACTTCTGTCGGCACTCCCAGAGTGCAACCCGTCTTTTTTTAGTATCGGTACTGCTACGCCCGGCGCTTGGCCACTTCAATATATGGCCAAATTTCCATAGGAGTGAGCGAGACGGCACTATAGAAAGAGACTGCATGCCTTGACGTCATTGTTCTAGAAGGAATGGAATGAATAGAACGAGACGTCAGGCTAGAAAGAGACAGCATGCCTTGACGTCACTGTTCTAGAACGAATGGAATGAATAGAAAGAGACACAAGACCTAATAGAACCTCCCAGAAAGTTCCTGTCTTTTTCAGAACGTACCTGTCTTTTCTCGATCTTTCGCTACTCGGCCGCGCCCGATATAAAAGGCGAGCTAACAGCCTCCGCTCCAGTTAGTCTAAGACTAGTATTCGAAGCGAACAAAGCGATAAAGTGCGTGAAGCTATACAGTGCGATTATACAAGTGACTGTGTGTTGTGTAAGGAAGAGTTTTCGAATTTCTACGCGCTTTGCTGTAATTGAAGTGAAGCTGAATAAAGCCTGCCTTCAACGGTTGTCCTCGCATTTTCTATTTAAACCGACCCCCACGCTCGTAACAACTGGTGTCAGAAGTGGGATAGAAAATGCCGATAACGCCGAGAGACGACAGGGAGGGAGTGAAAACCCGAAGCCAGGCCGCGGAAGAGGCTGCGGGTATTCCGAGTACGTCGACGGGTGCTTCAAGATCATCATCGGAAATTAACCTGAACGCGTTGATGACCTTATTGAAGGAGCAGGCCCGTCGCCAGGAAGAGCAGACTCTGCAATTGAAGGCACAGCTCCAGAGTCAACAGGAGGAGCAGGCCCATCGCCAGGAAGAGCAGACTCAGCAATTGAAGGCACAGCTCCAGCAACAACAGGAGCTGATCCGTCGCCAGGAAGAGCAGGCCCGTCACCAGGCAGAGCAGGCCCGTCATCAGGCAGAGCAGGCCCGTCAACAGGAGGAGCAGGCCTTACAACTAAAGGTTCAGCTCCGGGAACAACAAGAAGATCTATTTACCTTCTTGAAAGAGTCTAAAGCAGAATGGCAAAGAGAAATTCATTCAGTGCAAGACAAAATAGAAAGCCACGAGGAGAAATTAGGAAGCATCGACGAGAAATTTGAGAGTTATGAGGAACGGCTGCAGTCTGTGGCTCAAAACGTAAAAAAATTGGAGACAAAAATATCTTGTGGAACAGCTGGCTCTGTAACCATTCCATCTGCACAGGCTGTCGGAAAGTTCAAAGTACCGCCATTTGATGGGACCTCCTCGTGGACTGCATACAAACTGCAGTTCGAGTCTGTGGCAAAGGCGAACGGTTGGGATAAGGAGCAAGCCAAAACAGCATTAACATTGGGGTTACGGGACCAAGCACTCAGTGTTTTAGAGGCGCTTGGAGGTGAAGTGACTTACGACCGCCTTCTTGAAGCGTTGGAATCACGTTACGGTGATAGTCACTTGGAACATGTCTACCGTGCCCAATTGAAGGACAGAAACCAGCGTCTAAATGAGTCTCTGCAGCAGTGGGCTTTGGAAATAGAAAAGCTCGTAAGAAAAGCATACCAAGGAGCTTCTTCGTCATTTCTTGACAGCATTTTGGTGCAAGCTTTTATTGACGGGATCAGAGACTTGGAGGTGAGAGCTGCCGTCCGTCTGGGTCACCATGCAACCCTTAAAGATGCTGTTGCTCACGCCCTTGAAGTGGAAGCTGTACGACATGACCCTCGACCACATAGACTGCGTGAGATCTCAACAAATGAGCAACGTGTGTACCGTCGGGAATTCACACCCAGGTGTTATTTCTGCAAAGAGCAAGGACATATTCGGTCTAGCTGCCCGAAACGGACTCAACAAGGCAATGGCCAAGAACAAACGGCGCGACATCTAGATGCGCCGGAGCAACAGGGAAACGAGTAAACGCCAGGACTGCGGGACGGGTGCTGGCTGGTAGTGTAAAAGTCCCAATTCTGATCTCTCAAGCTAATGATGGAAATAGTTTGGTCATCAAGGGAGGTATTGATGGATCACCGTGCCACCTCACCATTGATACTGGAGCAAGTCGGACCGTGATTAACTCTCGGCTGGTGAAAAATGTACCTAGAGATCGTCTACATCAACTTAAGCATCTCCATCTGCAGACAGCTACCGGCCAGCGCATTCCCGTCCGAGGAGAGCAAGAAGTGGCGTTGGAAGTCGGTGATAAGATCTATTGGCATAAAGTCATCGTTGCTGATATCCTAGATGACTGTATCATTGGATTGGATTTTATGAGAAAATATCGCTGTAAAATCGACGTGGATTGTGGCGTTCTGAAATTTGGGTTCGACGAAATTCCCATGAAAGGTGGCGCATGTGGAAAAGTGTTCTGTGCAAAACGAACTGTACTCCAGCCTAAATCACAGACCCTAGTGCCAATAAGACTACCTCAATATGGCATCAATTCTCATCGCTGTGCATTGGTGGAAAAAGTAGACGGCAGTAGTCCCTGGATACCAGCTCGTACTGTGGTAACAACACCAACCACAGCCGTTATAAGAATTTTAAATATGAGCAACAACGAGTGCGTCTTAAACAAAGGGACACTGCTTGGCACTTGTGAGGAGATCTCGTGGATACGTAGTTGCCAGGGTTCGACCAAAAGCGATGCCACAAGTGACAGAGAATCAACAGTGCTGAAACTACTAGAAGATTGTCGCAATGACCTCAGTAAGGTAGAGATGCTGAAGGCGCGGAACATGCTACTACGTTATAAAAACGTCTTTTCTATGCATGGTGGTGACATTGGCAGAACTGGAGTAGTACAGCATAAAATCGATACTGGTGAGGTAACGCCAATCCGTCAGCGACCACGACGTGTACCGATTGATCGAGAAAAGGAGGTGGAGGAAATGATTGAAGAGATGAAGAAGGACCGTATCATTGAACCCTCGGTCAGTCCATGGTGTTCTCCGGTAGTCCTTGTAAAGAAAAAGGATGGAACCACCAGATTTTGCGTCGATTATCGCCGACTGAATGATGTTACGAAAAAAGATAGTTATCCGTTGCCAAGGATAGATGACACTTTGGACACCTTAAGTGGCATGCAGTGGTTCTCAACATTGGACCTCAAGAGTGGGTATTGGCAAGTTCAAATCAGTCAACTAGATAAGGAGAAAACTGCGTTTTCTACTGGAAAAGGTCTCTGGCAGTTCGACGTCATGCCATTTGGATTATGTAATGCTCCGGCCACATTTGAGAGATTGATGGAACAAATACTTGCTGGACTGCTGGGGGAAGCCTGTCTGGTATATTTGGATGACATAATCATCATTGGAAAAGACTTCGACGATCACCTCAGCAAACTAGAGCAAGTTTTGACTAAACTACAGGGTGCCAACTTAAAACTCAGTCCAAAGAAGTGTTCACTTTTTAAACGACAAGTGAATTATTTGGGGCATGTTATTTCGAAGGATGGGATACAAACAGACCCTGAGAAGATAAGTGCCGTGAAAGATTGGCCGACACCAAAAGATAAGACCGACGTTCGTGCCTTTTTAGGTCTGTGTTCATACTACCGGCGGTTCGTGAAAAGCTTCTCCGATATTGCAAAGCCTTTGCATCGGTTAACGGAAGAAAAACGGAAATTTAGCTGGGATGAACAATGTGAAGCCGCTTTCAAAGACCTTAAGCGAAGACTCTGTGAAACACCAATCTTGGGTTATCCAGATGCAGAAAATGAGTTCGTCGTCGACACAGATGCCAGCAATACTGGGATAGGAGGAGTCCTGTCCCAGAGAAAAGGAGACAAGGAGGTCGTGATTGCTTACTTTAGTAAGTCTTTGTCTAAACCAGAGAGAAATTACTGTGTTACACGGAGAGAATTACTGGCCGTGGTTAAGACATTGCAGCATTTCAGTAAGTTTCTGCTGGGCCGCAAGTTTCATCTGAGGACTGATCATGCTGCTTTAAAATGGTTGCTACAATTTAAAAATCCAGAAGGACAAGTGGCAAGATGGATTGAACAGCTCCAGTAATACGACTTTGTCATCGAACATCGGAGTGGGAAAGCGCATGGAAATGCAGATGCGCTCTCTCGAAGACCTTGTCCGGTGGAATGTAACCATTGTGTCAGGCAAGAAGCTAAAGACAGTGTAGCGATTAGAATAATAAGGACTGATACTGTCAGCGATGAGTGGAGTAGCGAAGCCATGCAGCAAGCACAGCAAGAGGATCGAGACATCAAGCCTATTCTCGAATGGATAAGGGCAGGAACACCTAAGCCGAAATGGAGTGATGTCTCCCAAATGAGTGCAGCTACGAAGAGCTACTGGGCACAATGGGAAAGCCTCGTGATACACAATGGAGTCCTGTGTAGAAAATGGGAGTCTGCAAACGGGAAAGACTCACATCTGCAGTTGGTTGTCCCAAAGATTAAAATTAATGAGGTTCTGAGATCATTTCATGACGGAACTTCAGGCGGCCATCTTGGTGTGAAGAAGACCTTGATGAAGATTCGTCAACGATTCTATTGGATCCATTGCCGTGAGGATGTTGAAGATTGGTGTAGGAAATGTACATGCTGCGCATCGGTAAAAGGGCCGCATACAAGGAGCAGGGGAGCATTCAAGCTATACAATGTTGGAGCGCCTTGGGAAAGGATTGCATTAGATGTTGCAGGGCCATTTCCTGCATCGGAGTCTGGAAACAAATACATCTTAGTAGTAATGGACTACTTTACTAAATGGCCGGAGGCTTTTGCCATACCTAACCAGGAAGCAACTACAGTCGCGGAAAGACTAGTCACGGAAGTGTTTTGCCGATATGGAGTTCCTCTGGAAATACACAGTGACCAGGGAAGGAATTTTGAATCACAGGTATTTCAAGAAACCTGTAGGATAATGGGTATTCATAAAACCAGGACCACCCCATATCATCCGCAGTCTGACGGAATGGTTGAAAGATTTAACCAAACCTTGGAAAGGCATTTGGCTAAGGTTGTTGAGAGCCACCAGAAGGACTGGGATAGTCATATTCCTTTGTTCTTGTTGTCTTATAGAACAGCGATACATGAAAACACAACGGTGACGCCTGCGTGTGCAAACTTTGGCAGAGAACTGAGACTACCGGCTGATCTACTGACTGGACGTCCTCCAGATTCACCGCAAGAAATCACGGAATATGCTAGTGCATTGCGCGATAGACTAAATGACGTTCACACCCACGTCCGTGAATCTGGGCTCCAGGCAAGCGACAGAATGAAAACCCGATACGACCGCAACTCTCATCAAGCCGGGTTCGACGAAGGCTCGTTGGTATGGCTACACAATCCGATGCGTCGCAAAGGCAAATCTCCGAAGTTGTCTCCAACCTGGGAAGGGCCGTATAAAGTTGTCACCAGGATCAATGACGTTACATACCGGATACAACGCAACCAGCGAAGCCCCTTGAAGGTTGTACATGTTGACCGACTGGCGAGATACTACGGATCTAATAATGCTCGGGACGAGCATGTCTAAGAAGGGGGTAGTGCTACGCCCGGCGCTTGGCCACTTCAATATATGGCCAAATTTCCATAGGAGTGAGCGAGACGGCACTATAGAAAGAGACTGCATGCCTTGACGTCATTGTTCTAGAAGGAATGGAATGAATAGAACGAGACGTCAGGCTAGAAAGAGACAGCATGCCTTGACGTCACTGTTCTAGAACGAATGGAATGAATAGAAAGAGACACAAGACCTAATAGAACCTCCCAGAAAGTTCCTGTCTTTTTCAGAACGTACCTGTCTTTTCTCGATCTTTCGCTACTCGGCCGCGCCCGATATAAAAGGCGAGCTAACAGCCTCCGCTCCAGTTAGTCTAAGACTAGTATTCGAAGCGAACAAAGCGATAAAGTGCGTGAAGCTATACAGTGCGATTATACAAGTGACTGTGTGTTGTGTAAGGAAGAGTTTTCGAATTTCTACGCGCTTTGCTGTAATTGAAGTGAAGCTGAATAAAGCCTGCCTTCAACGGTTGTCCTCGCATTTTCTATTTAAACCGACCCCCACGCTCGTAACAGTACTTTTGTCATTAAAACCGTAACAGTTTTTGACATTTGGGATATTATAATAATAATAAATAATAAATATTCCACAACATTTCACACAACGCTATCTAGACCCATGGTAAGCATAGCTTAACTAGCTTGTGTTATGGAATCTAGAATGCGGATAAACATACTTAGATACGTTTTTTTTTTTGTAAATACATACATATTATACATAGAAACACCCAGACCAATGCAAATATACATATTCATGCATACAAATATTTGCACTGAGCGGGAATCGAACCCGCGCCTCCTGCGTAGCGGCCGCGTTCACTACCGCTACGCCACGGAGGCTGTTTTTTTTGGGAATTTGGGCTATTGAGATTACATCCAGACTGAAATAGTGTTTTTTGTTCTGTACAGTAAGTCTAGTATTAAACAGAAGTCATTTCAATCAGACAGTTCATCATTTTGCTTCTTCAGTTTTCTCTTGGTACGTTATCACGCCCCTTTCAATCAATTCTGGAATTTCTACCGCCAGCCAAGGGCCGAGCTGCAAAGAGAAATCACATTTAATGTTGTTGTTTTTTTATTTTATTTTTTAAGCTAAATTTAATAAAATAGACTATAAATAATATATGATATGACATGACTGGTATGTAATGATATAAGTGTAATTTAAATTTAATGTATAATAATTTATAATTAATTAATAATTTTCTCACAAAATATTGTATGCCAATGTGGCTGAACATAGCTGATCAAATTATGTAAAAGACCATCTTTGTACCTATGTTTCACAATAAAGCATTTGAATTTGAATTTGAAGCATTATTATTTTAGACTCCATCCAGTTTGATCCCCTAGTACTATCAGTGCGGAGGAAATTTCTAAATAACCACTGCCATAGATGTTTAAATGAACGGCTGATTAACTAGTTGGCGGTGACATATACAAATAGTTGCAGTGAGTGGGAATCAACCCCGCGACCTCTGCGTAGCAATCGAATGCACTACCTCCATGCTACGGAGGCTTCGATCCCCTAGGGGAACTATTTCGAAATACCAGGGGCCCGTTTCATAAAACTACAATTTACAAATTACAAGTACAATTCGATATACATTGCGTAAGTAATTGTTCATTTAAATATTATTAGAAAGAAATATTTAATAATAAGATTACTTACACCAAGAGCCATGGCGTGGGCTATACCAAACTTGGGAACATTCCTGGCCCATAACGGTTTGAAGTGGTCCGTCAAACAGATCTTCCCACCTCTGTACATCTTAGCCGTCTTCCCGTCCAGCCCTGGTAAAGCTAACTCGGGAGCAGTCGTTGGGTACGTTATTGGAATCTGAAATTATTTTTTTATGAGTTTTTTTACGTTAGTGTTAGAATTTTACACATAAAAAAGATTGCCAGCTCGTAAATGGAATTAAATATACTTAGATACAATCAGCTCAATGAAAATACCACTAAAAAATTACTACCATTCTTAAAAAATTTAATAAAATTATGAAAAAAAAATAGTTAAAACCTCCAGCTAAGGGCTAGGATTTGCATCAGAGCTTTCCGAGTCATAAGACTGACTCCTTAACCACTAAGCTGCCATGTGTGTACCATTTACCATTGTTAACATGGTACGTATATGTAAATGGTGACCCTTTTTCCTGAGACTTTGCCTTCAGCTTACCATTAAGCGAGGTGAAGTCAAATTGACGTGTGCTATTTATTTAAAAAAAAACCATGCCAAAAATAAATATTTTAACCACTAGCTTAAAGTCCAAGGCAAATCATGGTACCAAAACAGTAAAAGAATACAAACGAGCAATTACTAGTATGTTATTATAATTTTATTTTATAATTTGATAACTTACATCAAATTCCAAGTCAAACTCGTACTTAAGCAGGTTATGGACATACCAACATTTCCCAAACCATTTTGTGCCCGTTTTGTCTGATTCTAAACGGAACCAATCATTATCAGCTGTCTTGTTGTTCTGCACATACTGGAATTTTAATATATTTATTTGGTTACTTCTATTTACTATATGATTGAACAATAAAAAACGGACTTAACTAAAACTAATAGAACAAAACGCTAGAAATTAAAATGCACAGTGCAATTCGTCTGCATCACACGCCGCTTGTGGAAACATCCCAGAAGACTGCCAGTGTTGCTACAATGTATGGAAATGTCGATTCTCTTTGGTTATTTGAGTCATTATTTATTACCGAAAATTCCACTCCAAAGTCTTTATGAATTAGCTAAATCTTGGAAGTGAGGAGTGAAAGAGACTATGGGTTGCAAGATGCATAGAGTGAGCATTGGTACTTGGATGAAGAATAGTATACCTTACTAGCTGTCGCCCGCGGCTCCGCCCGCGTGGATGTCGGTTATCGCGAATCGGGGTATGAAAAATAGATGTTGGCCGATTCTCAGACCTACCCGATATGCCCACAAAATTTCATGAGAATCGGTTGAGCCGTTTCGGAGGAGTTTGGCAACGAAAACTGTGACACGAGAATTTTATATATAAGATTGACTATGGAAGTATTAATGAATCTGCAATTACTTTATTATAATATGTATTAAGGATTTCCGGTTTGACCTGTCAAGTAAACTACGCGTATTTTTACGAGTCTCCAGATTATTTACAAAAAAGTGTTGAAAAGTCGAGAAATTCGGCGAAAATAGTGCACACAAACACAAAGGAATTCACAAAAACTAGAAAACAAGATAGTTCAGTGGCAAATATCAGTGATTCTCGCGAGAAATCAGTGATTTACGTTAATTTATAAACATACCTATATATAATAACCTATACGTATCACCTATAACTCAGTTGAATTTGGCAACTCCACTTCCGACGTTTGACGTTTGACGTTTGACGTTTGCTGCCAAAGAATAGCAACAACCATAGACTACCAGAGTTACCAGTTCTCAAAAAGGGTTGCCAGAAGAAAGGAAGACCTACCAACTGGTAGAAGTGAGAAAAAATAAAAAAAAATGGACCTGCAAACCCTCCTTTCTAAAATGGAAGAACAATTCGAAAAACAAACAATAAGAATAACAAAAAACGTCACAACGCAAGTCTCTGCCACTATCGACGAAAAACTAAAACCAATATTGGAAGAAAACCAAAAATTGAAAAAAGAAGTTAACCTCCTCAAAACAAAAATACAAAACTTGGACAGGAATTCTAGAAAAAACAATATAATCCTCCACGGAGTTACGGAAACTGAAAAAAGCCCTGTAGAACTTCTGGACCTGGTTTTAAAAGTGTTCAATGAAGCCAGCGAAAAAGGTGGTATTGACAATTGGGATAAATGGGAAATCAGCAGCGTCCGTAGACTTGGAAAACCAACTGAAAAGAAAATAAGACCTATACATATCACTGTTACCCTACAATGGCGCAAAATTGAAATGTTGAAGAACAAAAAATTCCTTCCACAAAACAGCTATATTAGCGAAGACTTCTCAAAAGAAGTCCTAAATAAAAGAAAAGAGCTAAAAATACAGCAACAGGAGGAAATAAAAAATGGAAAACACGCCTTTATTCGCTATGACAAACTTATTATAAAAGAAAAACCAATAGAAAAAAGAAAACGTTCACCATCAACGTCACCGAAAGTAAACATTCAGTCTGACGATGAACAAAGCACTGCTCCAACAAAAATAAACAAAACTAATAAAATGGAGCAAGTACACCGAGCGAGATCCAACTCGCTGAATATAACGAGAAAACAATAGCAACTAAAAGACAGAAAGAACCGGAACCCTTCTCCAAGCCGGCCGGTCACCGAGGAGAAGTACGACCAATACCCTCCAGGAAATATAATTCAAAACAACAAACCAAATACTTACCTGCCAAACCAAAATCTTACCAATATAAAAAGCTCAAAACATATTAATAATGATAAACAAATAGAGATACACAAACTAAAAAATAAAACAAAAAAACATAAACTCCCTGAAAAAGAAAACAACCTAAACATATGTACTTATAATGTAAGATCACTGGCAATAATAGAACGTCTACTTGAACTGAACCATGCGCTCGAAACAATAAATTATGATATCATTGGATTGGCCGAAGTACGAAAAATGGGAAGTGAAATAGAAGAGCACCAAGAATACATTCTCTGCTACAAAGGAGAGACTAAAGGTCACTACGGAGTAGGATTTCTAATAAAGAGGGCTTACAAACACAATATAGTCAATTTCACCGGTATATCTGAAAGAGTAGCTCTGTTACAATTAAAATTCCAGGATCTAACAATATCACTGATACAGGCATATGCTCCCACCGAGAGCTTAGATGACGAAGAAATAAATAAATTCTACTCTGACCTTTCATCAGCTCATGATCTAGCTGGTAAAATTGTCCTAGTAATCGGAGATTTTAATGCCAAAATCGGAAAACCTAAAGCCCACGAGCATCCAACTATGGGAAAATATGGATATGGAGAGCGAAATCCTAGAGGAGAGAGACTACTACAATATGCAGCTGAATACAAACTAAGCATTATGAACACATATTTCAAAAGAAAGAAAGCCGCAGATGGACATGGATCTCACCCGATAAAAAGACGAAGAATGAAATTGATTTCATATTGAGTAATGAAGTATTAAATAGAGTCAAATACCCATCAGACCACAGATTACTAAGAGCTACACTCAATATAAAAGTACCTAAAAAGAGTCGAAAAACATATAAATCCCTACCTCATCCTCCAAAAACAGATAGTGAAAAATCTATGTTTGTAAAAAATCTCACAGAAAATATGGTATCACTAAATGAAGTCGGAGACACTAAAGATGTACAACTCTATTATAACAAATTAGAAGAAGCCATAACAAAAAGTCTATATTATACAATATGAACAACCAGAAAACCCATAGCAAAAAGAAGATACTTAGTGAAGACACGTTAAAATTAATAAACCAACGCACAGATAAACTGTTAATAAAGAATAAAACCAAGGAAGATAAAAGAGAACTCACAAAGCTATTTAAACTAACAAATAAAGCTATCAGGAAAGACTACAAAAAACACAGATTCATAATTATACAAAATAACCTTCTACAATACAGAAGCTCAAAACGAGCATATAAAGAACTTAACACAAACAAAAATTGGATTCAGAAAATGAAAACTAAAGAAGGAGAAACAAAAAATAGATATGACATTGGGATTGAAGAAATTTCGTTACATGAGATAATCAAACATATAAAGAAATTGAAATCAGAAAAAAGTCCAGGACCAGACAATATTTATAACGAGGCCTCAAAAGTAGGAGCACCAATGTTGCTAACAAGTTTAGCGAAACTTTTTAACATGGTACTTGAATACGAAAAGGTCCCCAATCAGTGGTGCAACTCAGATATAATTCTTTTGTATAAAAAAGGGAATCCATTAGACATCGGAAATTACAGACCAATAAGTTTATTAAACAGTATCTACAAGTTGTTTGCATCAATCTTGAATAGCCGAATATCACCTGCAATAGATATGGAGCAACCAATCGAGCAGGCGGGTTTTAGATCTGGTTTCTCTACAAATGACCATATGCATGTGTTGGAACAAGTTATTGAAAAATTTACAGAATACAACCAAATACTATACACAGCATTTATAGATTATTCAAAAGCATTTGACAGCATAACACACAACTCAATTTGGAAAGCACTAGAAAATTGTAAAATAAACCAAAAATATATACACATACTACAATACATCTACTCAAATAGCGTAAGCAGAATTAAACTAGAAACTTTTGGCGAATACTTTTCAATAGAAAAAGGGGTCAGACAAGGAGACCCCTTGTCACCCAAACTATTTATAGCTGTACTAAACGAAATATTTCAAAAAGTAGATTGGAAGAACAAAGGCCTTCCTATAAGAAACCAGAGTCTGAATCATCTAAGATTTGCAGATGATTGACATAATCCTTTTTGCCAAAACTGCACAGGAATTGGAGAAGATGATCCGAGAGTTAGACATAGAGAGTAGAAAGGTGGGGCTGCAAATGAATACTACCAAAACCAAATTAATGACGAACGGATCTGAAACCCCTATCTCTGTAGAAGGAAACAAAATAGAATATGTGAAGGATTACATATATCTCGGGAAGAAAATATCATTTAACATAAATAATAACGAAGAAGAAGTAGATAGAAGAATTCAAATCTCATGGAACAAATTTTGGTCTCAGAAAGAAATTCTAAAAGGAAAGTATGAACTGCACCTGAAAAAAACGATTATGGACACTTGTATCTTGCCAAGTCTCACATATGGATGCCAAACATGGATATTTACCAAAAAAACAAAAAACAAGATAACAACATGCCAACGCGCCATGGAAAGGAATATCCTAAAACTAAGAAAAATTCAGAAGGTTAGAAGTACAGACATCAGAAAAAAGACGAAACTGACTGATGCCCTGGAACATGCCTTAAAACTAAAGTGGCAATGGGCTGGACATATATCTAGGTGCAGAGATGGAAGGTGGACGGAAACAGTGACGAAATGGACTGGACCACACGGCAAGCGGAAAGTGGGCAGGCCCAAGAAACGGTGGTCGCAAGACATTGTAGAAGTGGCTGGAAGAGATTGGATGTATGCTGCCCAAAATAGGAAAAAGTGGAAAGAAATGGAGGAGGCTTTCACCCAGACTTTGGGATCCATCAAAGACTAACACACTAACAAACTAACACTAACTTTTTTTTTTTTTTTTTTTTAAATGTATTTACTAAAACAATTAACAAAAAATAACCACATGAAGTTTGTTTTATACACCTACTATTAAGGAAATGATGGAAATAAAAAGCTTAATTATTAATATGTATTAAGAGTTGGTAGCTTAGTGGCTCCGGAGGCGTCGGTATACATGGGGATTTCCCACATGATAAAAAAAGTGGTTAGAGAGTCAGCCTTATGATTGAGGGGCATAATAGAATCCTGGCCATTTAACTACCGACGTGAACTCATTCCTGGGACAAGCAATTTAGCTTAGTTGGAGGAGTTAAAGGGAATATTAGTAATTTCGGTTGCCATTATACCTTTTTTATTAAAAAAATATTTAATTTATTTATTTTGGTCAACCAGCAATTGTTTACATGCATACAAGTTCATGTAGCAATATATCTAGATAGAACTCATAATGTAAAAGTTAGGTAGACACAACATGCAATGACCTACCTTAATAAAAAAAAGCTACATGTAAAAGGAGATACATATTTTATATGTAAAAGAATTAATGTGCTTGTAAAAAAACTACCTAAATGGTTTAAAAAAATTACATTAAATGTGGTGTAACCATTTGTAACACTTTTCTGTTTAATCCGGTTAAAAATGCAATTATATCAACTAAAAAGTTAAGTTTCAAATACAAACTGAATATCTGGCTATCAAAGGTACACATGGAATTTATATCAGTCACACAATATTCATACAATTATGATTCTTACCTTGATTAGTGCTTGATATTCCTCTTTCAACCTATTGACCCACAATTCTTTGTCTCGAGGCCCTGCCTTAGTTTGTAGCAAGGGTATACTGCTAAGAGTCTTCCTAGTGCTTTCGTCAACCATTTTAATGGAGTTTCTAATAGTTATTTCATTATATTTAGTAACCAAAACTTTGTTGATACATCCGCATACGTGTGTACACAAATTTTTGGAAAGACTTCAATGTCAAAAATGTCGTGCTGACTTTGACGTTAAGTTGATGACGACAGTCAACGTCATCTACATGATAGATAAAAAATGTATTGTAGTTACATATTGAATATTTATGGGCATCCTCGCAAGAGAAAGTGTAAATAATGCCGTGACTAAACCAAATACCTAAATAATAAACCAATCTTGTATTTAAGTAAACCTAATTGTAACAAAATTATTTTTTTGTGACAGATTAAAAAGGTTGCCATGGGCACAGCAGTGCAAAACGAAACGCAGTCTGTCTGTGTCCCAGTGTCATAAATGTCATTCATTCATAAAAATTATCTTTGAAAAAATAAAATAAAATAATGAAACTCATTAAGAGAAAAAGCGCGGGAAACTTCGGTTTGAGCGGGTGTTTTTTTTTCTTTCGAAAATTTTAAAATTAATTTAAACGTGTAAAATAATTAGATTGGTTTGAAAATTTGTATAGTTAATAACTTAGTAGTAATCTTCTTATATTCTGTGTAGTTTAGGTGTTTATTTGGTAAGTTTATTTATATTGTTTATTATATGGTAATCTCTTATAAGGTCAGGATCGTATGAACGATCCGCCTATAAATTTCATGGGGGATTTAAGCTCTGGCTTAAATCCCCCCGTGGCTAGTTACGTCACAATCGATCAAGGTATGGACACGGACGCATCCATTCAGGGTAGCGGTAGAGATACTGATAATTCAGTAACAGGTAATGACAGAAGCAGAAAACGTAGGCAACATAGGGTGTGCAAAAGTTGTCATAAAAAGAAAAAAAATAATAAAGGAGTAGTTAACCTGAAAGAGGATTCTAATGTTTGTAATGAAAATGAATGCAACTGTCTATCTCTTCCATCTCACAATCCAACACACACTGATGCTAAACCTGAAATAAATATTAATAGTACTGCACCAGTCAACCAGATTGAACCTATACAAATTGGTCGGAGAGAGTACATAGAAACTGATGCTGCACCTTACTTAGTCCATGTACAACGTAAAGCTGATATGGATAACAGCCCTACTAGTTTACATCCCATTACCTTTGGTAACTTTCTGAAGAAAAATAAATTTGAAAATATAGTTACAGGTTCTGTGAAAAGGATAGGACGAAATAAATGCACTGTTTCCTTCACAAATTTTATAAGTGCTAACAATTTTATTGACAAATGTAGTTCATTAGACAGTAATCTTAAGGCATTTCTGCCAACATTTAATATCACCAGAATGGGGCTTGTCCGTGGAGTCCCTGCTGACTGGTCACTTGATGAAATTTTAGATAACTTATCTGTCCCAATTGGCTGTGGGAAGATATTAAAAGTGAGACGGTTAAATTATAAGGTCTATGTAAATGGTACATACACATGGAAGCCCTCTCAGTCTGTTGTAATCACCCTTGATGGTCAAGTGTTACCCAAAAGGGTTTACATATGCTACAATGCTCTGCCAGTTGACATCTATGTTTATCCCACTATTCAGTGCTATCGATGCTGTCGTTACGGACATACCAAGAATCAGTGCCGGTCTGGCCAACCTAGATGTTACAAATGTGCTCAAAACCATTTAGGAGAAACATGTTCTGTTGAGCAAGATAATGCTTCATGTATTTGTTGCTCTGGAAGGCATTTTGCAATTAGTAAAAGTTGTCCTGAATTTCTAAGGCAAAAAGATATAAAGCATTCTATGGCTCATTCCTGTTTATCTTATGTAGAAGCATTAAAACTTCATCCACCAGTGTCAAAGTCATTTGCTGAGGTTTTGATTTCTAGTCCTTATAAATCTGCTCAACCATCTTCCCAATCTGGTCCTAATAACATTCCGACTTCTTACAAGAAAACGGTTTGGCAAAAGCCACGTGCTCCTGCGAAATTAACACAGGGTTACGATCAGGCAGCCCATAAAGCTATCCTTAGTGAGTTTCGATTTCCAATTCCAAATGATGGTTGCGGATTATCTCAATCAAAAGAGCCCGCACAGTCCCAGTTCCATCAAAGTGATGATCTAGATTGCATTGTTGACATGATTAAAAACCTTATTGGTATGTTAATTCATAAAAAAATTATAAAGCCGTCCCACGCCGACATCAATGACTTTGCAAACATTTCCCCAAACAATCAATACAGTAATGGACAGCATAATCCAGTGGAATTGCCGATCAGTAATTCCTAAAAAAACTGATCTTCTTCATCTTGTTAATAAGTTTAATCCCGTTATAATATCTCTATCAGAAACCTGGCTATTAGGTTGGCAATTATTTGGTATTAGAGGTTACACCTGCATACGTAGTGACAGAAATGACGGCTACGGTGGTGTAGCCATGTTGATTAGAAATAATTTACCATTTACTCGTATTCCATTTGCAAATAATAACGTTTCTCTTATTGATATTGTTGGTGTAATTATTGAAAATATTTCTTTTGTGTCTGTATATATTCCGTATGCTACCAATGCTGCCATAAGAGAGTTAGAAAACGTAATTTCTTCGCTTGATAGACCTTTTTTAGCTATGGGTGATTTTAATTGTCACCATCAATATTGGGGAAGTAGCGAGACGAGAAGTAATGGTAGAAAACTTTTGAATATCTTGGACAATCATAATTTATGCCTATTAAATTCGGGTCAACCCACTCGCCGTACAGGTCCAAACCAAATAATTAGTGCTGTGGATCTATCAATATGTACACCTAACCTAGCCTCCTCACTGTCGTGGTCCCTTCTTTCATCTTCTTATGGAAGTGACCATTTTCCAATTATAATCTCCTCACCTATAAGTAGTCCTTTAATCAAAAAGCGATGCCCCAGATTAAAGTACAAATTAAATAATGTTGATTGGCACCAATTTCGAACCCAAGTAGATGCCAATATTTCACTACTACCAGAAATTGTGCGTGGTGGCGAGAATGATTGCAACGACGCTTTGGCCAAGTGTCTGATTAATGTTGCTGATCAATTGTTTCCCATTAAGAATAATTCCTCCAATAGGATTCCGTTACCACCGTGGTGGGATGCACACTGTTCTGATGCTGTTAAAAAAAGGAAAAAGGCTGAGAAAATATATGCTGAAGATATGTCACCCGAAAACTTAGATAAACTTACAAAAACATTGAAAGAAACCCGTACCATCCTTAAGGGAAAAAAGTTTCAAGGATGGAGAGCTTTTTGTGCCTCTTTGTCTCCGACAACGTGTCCTTCAGAGGTGTGGCGTAGCATTAAACGGTTTAGATCTGCTTTCAATGACTCATCCTCTCAGTATCAACTACCTTCTTCTCTGACTAACAGTTTTCTTAATATATTAGCTCCTCCTTATGTTGCAGAGAAAGACTCACACTCTCCCACCACAGCTCTTTTCCCTGTCATTCACACGGGTACTCCTTTGTGCATGCCCTTCAGTTTGTATGAGCTGAAGGGGATTCTATCGTCCGTTAAAGATTCTGCCCCTGGTGAAGATGGTATACCTTACTCTTTTCTTGTTCATTTAAGTGATGATAGTCTAAATTACTATTTAAAACTAGTTAACTCTGCTCTTGCCTCTGGGAACATCCCTTCTTCTTGGCGTTTCCAAGAGGTTATCCCAATTTTAAAATCTGGTAAACCACCCAACAATGCTGAATCATACCGACCAATAGCTCTTTCGTCTGTTCTTGTTAAAGTGGCTGAGCACCTTGTTAAAAACCGTCTGGAATGGTACATTGAGAGTAAACACATATTATCAAGAAGCCAGTTTGGTTTCCGCAAAGGAAATAGTACAATAGATAGTATAAGTGTATTCACTACTGATATTCATCTCGCGTTTTCAAATAACGAATCTGTGGTTGCATCATTTTTAGATATCAATGGTGCCTATGATAATGTCATATTATCTATCCTAAAACGCAAATTAATAGCTCTTAAAATTCCGCATCTTTTAGGTAACTTTATCTTAAACTTACTATCCGTTAGATATGTATCCGTGTACTCTACTGATGGTAGCAGAAAAACTCATTCAGTTTTTAAAGGTCTTCCACAAGGATCAGTACTCAGCCCTTTACTTTTTAATATATATACTTATGATTTGGAGCCCTCGCTGAAGGGCACAGTTAATATCTTACAGTATGCTGATGATCTATTATTATATTCTATAGATAAATCCATTAACAACGCCTGTGAGTCGTTAACAATTTCTCACAAATTACTAAAATGTTGGCTGGATGAAAATGGACTAAGCCTATCAACTCACAAGAGCACTGTTGTTGTTTTCTCTAGAAAAAAAGCGTTTTCTGATCCCATAGTTAAATTTAATGACTCTACTTTACCCGTAAAAGACTCCGTAAAATTTTTAGGTCTAATTTTAGACAAGAAACTTACTGGAGAGCCGCATTTTATGTATGTTGTGAACAAGTGTGAACGTTTGCTTAACATTATGAGATGTTTGACGGGTGTTTGGTGGGGTGCTCATCCCACTAGCCTTAAGCTTTTATACAATGCAATCATTCGCAGTGTTCTAGATTATGGAACATTCCTTTTAGACGGGGGCAACAAAAAAGGTACCAAAAAATTAGATGACATACAATCCAAGGCTCTGAGAATCATTTCGGGCGCAATGAAATCAAGCCCCCTTAATGCCCTGCAGGTAGAGTGTGAGGATCCACCACTTTACCTCCGGCGCCAGTACCTATCGGATAGGTTTATATTTAAAATAATGGAATCAACGAACCATTTATTACATAAAAAACTAGATGCTCTTGATCAGCTTGTCCTGAACTCCAAGTTCTGGAGACGACAAAGCACTCCATGCATAATTAACAGTTATAGGAAATTTCATTCAATACATGGACGGGTCTTTCGTTCGCCATCGCTTGCCCTTTTTGACAATATATCCTATGAATCATTAACCCTTGCACCTGACATCTGCTATAGTATAGGTATAAAAAAAGGAGACCCAGATGCTAAATTTAATTTCAATAAGACAGTGGACGAAAATTGGTGTGAATGGCACCATATTTTTACTGACTCTTCTAAAAGTAGTTTTACTTGTGTAGGTATAGGCATTTATCATTCACAATTTAAAATTTCACAAAAGGTTAAGCTTCCCCCTGAAACTTCAGTTTATACTGGAGAGTGCTTTGGTATTTTGAAAGCATTAGAGTATGTACTATTAGCCAAGCTCCCAAAGACTGTAATCTTTTCCGATTCTAAAAGTGCGCTTCAATCTATAGATAAGTTCCCATTTAAGAAACCATATTATCCGATTATCTTTGACATCAGAAAACTACTTAATATTTGCCGATCCAAAGGTCACTCTGTTATATTTACTTGGGTACCTAGCCATTGTGGAATTTGGGGAAATGAGAAAGCCGACCAACTTGCAAAAGAAGCAGTTCACGATGGTGATATTTATCCTTATACCTTATATTGTCATGATCTCGTGAATTTGCCCATGAATTTCTTAACAGATCGATGGTCTAAATATTTCACAGATTCCTGTAAATTTAAAGGTAAGAGATATTTCGATGTTCAACCTGAAATCCCACGAAAACCGTGGTTTAGTAGGGTTGAATGTTCAAGGTTATCAGCTTCAATTATTATACGAATGCGGCTAGGTCATGTTTGTACTCCCTCCCACCTTGCTAGGTTGCAAATTGTAGACAGCGATTTGTGTGATTGTGGAATGGATGTTGGAGACATTGATCATATGTTCTTCTCATGTCCGCGTTATGACCGTTCCTCATTCCTGCATTCTATCATTTCCTTGTCGGTCCCTCTTCCTACCCGAATGAGTTGCTTATTAATGAATCCCATACTATATTATAATGTTATTTCCTCTTTTCTTCTACTTAATGATATTAAATTGTAATTATGACTTTTACAGTCCGTCAAATCTAAGAAGTACCGTTTGACAGTTCTGACAATTGAATTATAGGGATGGGATGAAAAAATCGATTACTATAATATCCGAACTTTAAGAGATCGATTACTATAATATCCGAATTTTAAGAAATCAATTGTTATAATTAAATAAAAGAAATGTTTAGGATATTTTTTTATTCACTACTAGTACTAGTATCGTCGTCTTCGTCATCATCGTCATTTAAATTAATGACCAGTTGATTGTCCATTACATTATCAAAGTGTACGTCTCTTTCGAAGTCGTCCATTATTATTTTCTTTGTTTTTTGTACTACTTTACTCCAATCTTCCTGTGTAACTTGGGCACATGCTTCCTTTAATAAACCTTCCATTTTCTTGACACTGAAGGGTGGTTTTGTGTTGTGTCTTGCTGCGTAACCTGTAAAACAATAATGTAACTATTTGATAGCAGACGAAACCATTGTTTAAATTATAAATGTTAGAAGTACTCGTGTTATTATTATAATATTATAAAATATTACCTTTAACTTGGGCCCAAATCAGTTCAATGGCATTATATTGGCAATGGTACGGAGGAAGTCGTATGACTTTGTGCCCGTGCTCTTCGGCCAATTGGTCAATTACATATGTCGGTTTTGGTGGTTTATGCAATTTCACTAACTGTAATAATTCAGCTTTTAATAGTGACATGTCGGCATCCACTCCTTTTCTTTGCAGCCATGCCACCAAATCTGCTTTCTTATTGGCTGACGTAGGTGCTTTATCAATTTGCACAGAGTGGTATGGGGCATTATCCATTATAATTGTGCTGTTAGGAGGGATATTCTGTAATAAATTTAAGAACCACTCTCGGAACCTTACTGCGTCCATTTCTTCATGATACTCTTTAGTGCTTTTGGATTGGAAAGCTAATAAAGAGTTTTCCACGAAGCCTGTAGACGCTGACCCAGCATGGCATATTATGAGGCGTCCACCTTTTCCTATCGGCACCTTCGAGCACGAAGCTTCAGAATCATCAGTCCATGTTTTCGGCACAGAATGGTTGGAATTTAGCCAAGTTTCGTCCAAAAATATTACATTATCCCAGTTTATAATTTGTTTAACTTCGCGCAGGAATGTTAGTCGCTGCATAATTATGTCATGTCGCTCCATAACAATTTTTCGTTTGTCAACTTTTTTGTATCTGAAGCCAATTCCTGTTATTACCGTTCTCAACGACTCTATGCTTCCCTTATACAGCCCGGCATCTTTTAAAGTTGCACATAACTTTGCCAATGTTGGAAATTCGCCTCTTGTAAAATACCCGTATATATGGTTTCTAATAGCATGACTATCGAATTCATCGATGCCTGTCACAGGTTTATTTCTTTTTCGTTTTTTCGGTGTGTGAAGTACGTTACTGTCACTCCCCGAAGGCCCATATTTTTCACTTAATATTTTGCCAACGGTGCGGCTACCAATACCGAGAGCTTCACCGACGCGATCCCGAACTTGTGTAACTGGCAGTAGAAGTCCACCATTTTGAGATTCACGCTCAAAATACTCGTGTAATTTCACCACCAATTCACGAGCCTGGCTGTTCAAAGTACGTCCTCTTTTCGACATTATTAATAAACACTTGCTTAGTTCGGAGTCCAGTATAAATATTGCCAAGGTAAACGGATAAAGAATGATCAGTCCAGAAAAGTAATAGCCAAGTCACAAATTGTAAAACACAAACGAGAAAGCAAGTACGCGCACAGTCAGCTTCCAAGATGGCGAGAGACTGCTGACGCCGAACCGACCGAGCGGACCGCGTGCGCTTGTAGTTGGCAGTGTTGCCAACAAAAAAAAATTGTAGAGACTTGGACACCTGCGATTTTGCCTATTGACCTAAAAATAATTAAATTAATTTATTTTAGGGTATCTGTGTATTCAGTGCATTATGCGGTCGCGCAGTAACGTCGTTAATTTATAACATCAGGCAACAACATTTTTGTGAATGGGTTCTACATACCTTATTTTTATTAGTTTTAGACGTAGAAATAAGACTTAGAAGAAAAAATTGTAATTGTAAAATCAATGGATGTGCTTGTTAAAAATTTGTTTATTTCTCTGTAATATGCAAACCCATACTATCATACACAAAAATAAATGTAAAAAACACTATCCCTGACTCCATTTACTATTTCGACAGCGTTAGCGCGAGAAACCCCGACTTATTTGGGCGCGAAAATCAAAAATCGACAAATCGCTTTCGACAACTTTTTAAAGAAGCAAATATATTTGATTTATAAATACGTATTTTTGGTGAATGGGTTTTATCTCATATTTTACGATTACATAACTATTTAGTTATGTAATCGTAATATGTGAGATAAATCCCATTCACATGAAAAAATATTTGTTTGGTTGTCAAGTGTAATTTGTAAATAATACATTCGATTTTTCGTATATGTAAACGATTTTTTTGCATACAAGTGTATCCGAAGAGTCGCAACACTACGTGCAGTGACCTAACTACGTAACTTTGTAATGCGGTCAAGAATATAACTATTAGAAATTATTTACTGTGTAAATATGTGTTATTTTGCTTTGTTTGAAAGTTTTCAATTACATTTAGATATTAAGAATTGTACATTTTTAGATACAATAATGAAATCTTTCTAAATTCATGGTTTTATGAAAAAGGTTATCGAAACTGAATAATGTACGTATGAACAAAGTTGTTTCGGTTTGAAAAATATGAAACGTCAAACGGTACCTCTTAGATTTGATGGACTGTAGTTATATATTTTAAGATCCTTTATATGTATTTTTAATTTACTTTTTTGGACTTAACTATTAGGTAAACCTATCTAATTATCCAAATTCCGTTCCTATTCCTTTCCTCGGTAATACCTTTTAATGTTTAGTAGTTTCCTTAACTTTGTCGTTGGCACACAGCTTGCTAGTGCCAAGGGGAAAAAAAAAAAAAAAACTCATTAAGTACATATTGTAATCGTTAATATTACGATTCAATGATATTTTAATTCTATGTGTGGTGGTTTAATCACTAATATTTACATTATTCCCTTTACTTTGATTGTATCTTATACAAATGATGTGCTGTTGAATTATATAGCAGAAAAATAATATATATTAAGTGCACTTTGACAGGTAAACATACAACATTCCTTTGATAAAATTAAAATTATATTTTAACAAGGGAATCACAACCATAATGCCCAGTCCTTTTTCCTGAAAAATGTGACTGAAACGGACTGGATGCGGCAGGCGGAGGATCCTTCGAAATAGGAAACTGCTGAATATAGGCCTCTCCCAATGTGCGCTACATTGGGAGAGGCCTATATTCAGCAGCAATTGATTGATTGATTAAACCATAATGGCTACTTCATCCTTCTACAGAGTATTAGAAAACTTAAAAAAAATAGATAATTACCAAAAAAAATTATTATACAATAAAAATTATATTACAAAAAAAATTATAAAAAAATTATAGTGAGATTATTCTTAAGTTACGGTATCACTAAGCAAAGCGGATTTATTTTTAAATATACAAATTTAACAGTAGCAAATTTAGGCAGTACTCAGATTTGGCAATTTACATCCACAACATAAATTCATTCTCTAACTGCGGACCAGGGACACTTTGGTGTGGTCTATTTCACCCACATCTGGTATTTTGTCCCCTAAGGAAGATATAGGAAGTCCAGCAGTCATGGCATTTTTTGAACATACCTTTTTTCTTGCAAATTTTGGTGTGGTCTATTTCACCCACATCTGGTATTTTGTCCCCTAAGGAAGATATAGGAAGTCCAGCAGTCATGGCATTTTTTGAACATACCTTTTTTCTTGCAAATGCTTATGATTTGCTCCATCTTCAGATCCTCAAGATCTCCTATATGTAGTGTCTGAACCAGTGTGTCAGTACACTTAAAATTTCTGTATATTGCAGGTCTAACAATGGGTTCCGAGCAATCCTCAGTGCCCCCCAAAAAGCAAACACAAAGGGCTCCACCGGTGAGACGCGGGCACACTATAGCTGCCTCAAATTTACCAGGTGAGTTTAAAAAAGTATTGAGAGAACCTTATTCATGATATTCCGACATAAAATAAAGGTTCTATATCTGACCCCAATTTTGTTTCTGCCCTATATGTACCTAGAGACCATTATATACGATTAAACCTACTCTCCACCTTGAGGTTGGCAGAATCATCTGCACCCAAATAGCTGATGCAAGGAGCCATTTGAATAAAATAAGAAGAAAAAGAACTATCTTTACCTCAACTATTTAACACTGCAAGAAAAAAAATAGACATTATTCATACTTACACCTTATTTCCCTGGAAGTGTGATTTATTAAAAACAATAATTATGATGCTGTTGGAATTTACACCAACATTCCTCAGTTATACAACATACACTGCTCCTGAATCTTTATCTAAAATATTCACTTTCTTTTCTAGAGTCCTCAAGACCTTCAGCAGACCCCACAGCCAGCGGCAACAATTCACCAGGGACCAGTATTTGTTCTGACTCCGAGCTTCCTTACATATCATATACAGTTGATCGGCCTATTGGAGGTAAGCTTACTTGGAAAATGCTGTAGACCAAACGGATGATCAGCCCTTCCCTGTGGGTCATTTCCCCAATTTTACAGAAGTTAGGTTTTTATGTATATAAGCTATAAAAAAAAATTATACTATCTTATTAAGCTGATAATCAGTGCAGTATCACTATCAATCCTAGTTAACCTTAGAAACGGCAATGCTGCACTATCATTTCCCTTTGGGGAGACCACCACACCCGTTTGGGATCCCAGCTGTAGTAACATGTGGCAATCAGACAGTGCATAAACAGAACTAAATATGTGAGTCGCAGCCAACTCGCTTAATCAGCTGTTCTAAACGGCGTCATTCAATTAACAGCCTGAATGATATTCAGCCATAACATTTTCCATTTAATCAACTGGCTGAACTTCGTTCAGGCCGCTATTTGAAGGGCGCGGTTTAGCTACCAGCCTAGGCAGTTAATTGAACTGCTGTTTAAGCTTGTTTGCTGTGATATATAACATCTATTCAAATTAATTAAGATTGGAAACGTGAAATGTTAGTTGTTAGTTATAGGAGAACTGGGAATGCACAAAGAAGGCATGGTTTGGTAGCTGAGTAGTCAGAGCATTCCCGCACATACTGGACGCATGTTCAAGTCCCGACTGAGCATTCAATCAATCAATTAGCCCACTGCAGTCCATGGCTGAACATAGGCCTCTTCAATGTGCATCATTTCGTCCGATCCTCCGCCTTCCGCATCGTGTGTGTTCCAGCCACCTTTTCAGGTCGTCAGTCCATCTAGCTACGGGGCGTCCCACCCTCCGTTTGCCTTCTGGCGGTCGCCACTCTAGAACTCGTCTACTCCAACGGCCCTCAGTCCTTCGATACATTTCGACCATTCACCGCCTGAGCATTCAATTTTTCTGCTTTTTTGCCCCCCAGATTCCCCAAAAGCCTCAGCAAGAAACCAACGCACGACTGACAACAAGAAATCTATACTGCAGAGACGTCAGTTAAGCCTCCAGGCCAGGAAGAGCAAGATGGCTCGGGATATTATCGTTGTGAAGCCTGCGACTGATGACACGCTCGATGAGGATATACAACGACTGCAGGTAAGATCATCACAGTTTAAACCTATTTACGACCCCTAGGAGGCGTGCAGTTCTGGTAGGTCCCTGTCCGACAACCGCCCCGTCGCCGGCCGGCGGGGTATCCGTCGGAATTTCTTGTACAGATGCATGATAAGGAACAAAAAATGGTTACACGTAACTTCCAAAAGAGGGCAGGCAACTTTTGCTTGCAGGAGTTGTTACTGGATGGTGACATTGCTTTGGCTAACTTTTCAAATTTTTGATAAGTTTAATTTTCAATTTTTTTGCAAATAAACTTATCAAATATAAAACATACACTAAACACATTTTTAAACATCCTACAAATATTATAAATGCGAAAGTTTGTGAGTATGGATGGATGGATGGATGAATGTTTTAGTCTAAACTACTGAATGGATTTTAATGAAACTTTACAATAATATAGCTTATACATCTATTAAACTATACATGTCTACATTTTACTGAAACTGTATATTTTGTTGCCAATGAAGTAGTTCATTATAATTTAAAATGTCTCTCTTACAGGAAATACCAACATTTCTGCCTATAATGAGAGGTACACTAGGGCTACCAGGCGCTCGGGACCCTGAGGTTTTAGAAGGTAAGGTTCATCAACTACTCGCCCTCCGGCGGTTATATTGCATTCAAAGTCTTCAGATCTGAACCATGTTGTCCCCATTTTGCCCCTGGACAGGGAGTGGGAATACGTCTTCCGAGATTATGAAGTCGTTAGTATATGTATAGCATGTTCCCTATGCCCTAGGTCTCGACTACCGGCCTTGGATCCGAGTGACGACTCGCCTGCAAGCTCACTTGGCTGCCTGTGCCCATCCGCTAGCAGCCGAAGAAATCTCTCTAGCGTCGAAGATCAAAGAGGTACAGTCATTATATTATCATCAGCTATTACCATCAGCATCATAACCATCATCACTACTATCACCATTATCATTATCCCCATCACTATCAACATAGTTATTATCATCATCATCACCATTATTATTATCACTGTCACCATAATTATTATCATCATCACTACCATCACCATCATCACTATTACCATCAGTATTATCATCATCATTATCATCATCTCCAAGACTATTACCATAATTATTATCATCATCACTACCATCACCATTATCATCGTCATCATCATCATCTTTTTCTATCATAGCAACGCCTGCCAGGCAGGGAGTCCATGCTCACACATTGTAACTGGAAACGTTATGTGCGGTATGAAAGGAACTTCATCCCACGCACGCTCAATGTGGAATGATCTCCCTGATGTGATTTTCCCAAGCGACTGCAATGTGCGGTGCTTCAAGGAGGGCATTAAATTGAAACAAAAACAGTTTTTATCGGATTCTATCGCGATTTATTTGTTATTATTTACTTCCAACCCTTTTTTTTTACGTGCGGGAAATCCCCACGGATACCCACCCCTCCGGAGCCGGAGGGGTAGGTTATGTCGGACTCGAACCGACTAAACCGCACGCCGTCTCTGGGTCGTAGTGCTAGGCCGAAGGTGAGGTTGTCATGCGACATATCCCTCGCACCCCGGCTGACCCAGGGCCATCCCTCTCGGTCTGGCCCTCCTCGGGAGGTGCGGACCACGCGGTCCCCGACTCAACCCCGGTGTGGGGGGGCACGCATCGTCCCACGATGCGCGCCGCCGCCGTGGCCTGCTTCTGCTAGGGTGACGGGCGGCTCCACCCGTCACCCTCAGGCCCGCGCTCATGGGGGGCGGAGGTCAGTTTGCGCCCTCCGACGCCCGAGCCGCCTTCGGGCGCGTGCAGAGATGTCAGCGAGCCTTTCTCGCTCATCGCGCTGCGCCCGCTCTGCTGTCTCCTTCGCGAGCATGACATGCTCGCAGAAGGAGGCGCTGGCCGCCCACGCATCCGCGCAGCGGACCATCGCCGCGAGCAGGGTGGAGAGCGTGAGCACTCTCACCCCCAGGGCCGCCACAAGCTCCCGCCTCGGCGCTTCAAACGCCGGGCACTCGGTGAGCGTGTGCAGCCCCGAGTCCACGCTCGCGTCTCAGTGATGGCACTCGGGCGTTGGCTCTATACCCATCAGATGCAGATAACGCCCGAAGCTACCGTGCCCGGTGATAATCTGCGTCTGACGGTACGAGAGGCTACCGAGTGGCCTCTCTAGCCACCCCCCCATGATGGGCCTTACCGCCGCAATCACGGTGTGCCCTATTTACTTTTAACCCGATATTTCGGCTACTTTTCAGCAGCTTTTTTTTTTTGACTAAAGTTGGTAGTTGTCAGTCTGTACTGTTCTACATGATACTATCTGAAGTAACACGATTGTCACTCATCCCTCAACCCCGGTGTGGGGAGGCGCGCATCGTCCTATGAATTTATAATCCATACTAATATTATAAATGTGAAAGATTGTGTGTCTAAACCACTGAACCGATTTTTGATGAAATTTGGTATAGGGGCAGATTAGACCTCGAGAAAGGACATAGGCTATGTTTGGTAGCAATAACTGACATCCACGCGAGCGGAGCCGTGGGCAAAACTAGCAATAAATAAATTGCGTTAAAAAATAGGTTTATTTCAATGAGTGACAATATACTTCAAAAAGTGGCATTAAAGTTGAAAGTCCTATCCCTTAGTTGACTTGTACGACTCCGCAAGGTAAGAGATGGGGTGGTCCAAATTCTACTCTGGCATGGCAATAGAAATATAGAAATAAAATCCTTTTCCAGGCTGACACAGAAATATCACGCCTATATTCTCAAATGGTGGATAAGCAAAGAGCGAACGCACGCCACGCGGAGAGGCTTGCAAGAGTCCACGAAGTATCGCATCAACTGTCCAGATGTAATTCGCTATTAAATCAGGTAAGGATTTCAAATATATTCCACTATTCAAATATCTTGATGTGTCTTTTGAATGTTTTATTTAAAAAGTCAGTTTATTAATATATTTTCTCAAACATGCCATGAAATATTGACATTACGTTCCTCTTAATAGGCTGCGAAGTATGACGTTTCAGGCGTGGCTAGGACCGAGGCCGGTAATGGAATTTCATACAAACCTTGCAGGCCTAAGGCCGGCAAAGTTCTCTGTTTTAATTTCGATTCCACATAAATTTTTGGCAAAGGCATCGACACTCTGCCACAATGCGTATAAAAAAAACTAATAACACATTATTATCAATTGTTTTCTTAACTATACACATAAACATTGAAATATTAATATTTAATTTTGTTGCAACAAATTGACATTTATAACAATGACAAGTGTCACTGTTCGTTCAGTAACGTGCCTTTAGACTTTTTTTAAGTAACATGATAATGAACATAAATGTAAATGTTTACTGTTAAAATCAAGCTAAAATAGACGAAACAGTACCTACTATACACGTGAGTTTTAGTTTTTATCTTGTTTACTTTTAATGTCTTTAAAAATAAATCTTTAATTTTTTTGTTGTTTATTTCATTGCCTGTTTGAGAAAAGCACTATACATACCTTGGCGGGAAATATTGGGTTGCCTGCCTCAGACCTATCCGGCCTCGCGTCCTCTGTAGTAATGTACTATTCTGCTAAAAAAGCATGGACATGCATAGGACAAAATGACTATCTAAAAGACAAAAACGTCTGGCTTGAGAATGGTGCAGGCACCTACTAAAATGCTGTAGTTTCGGCATAATACTGAACTTTAAGTCACATACTTAGGTTAATTATTTTATTATAAAGTTCTTTTATATATATATACTTTGTTCATTTAGACACGAGACAATAAATATAATGTAGATTTGTCAACATTTAGCCTTAAGGATATAAATATTGAAAGTTGACGTCGGAAAAAATGCCGCAGTGGCGTTTGTTGCGCCGTTTCTTCTCCACCAGCCTTGGAAGCGGTGGTAAACTTAGATTAAGTACAGTCCGTCAAATCTAAGAAGTACCGTTTGACAGTTCTGACAATTGAATTATAGGGATGGGATGAAAATATCGATTACTATAATATCCGAACTTTAAGAGATCGATTACTATAATATCCGAATTTTAAGAAATCAATTGTTATAATTAAATAAAAGAAATGTTTAGGATATTTTTTTATTCACTACTAGTACTAGTATCGTCGTCTTCGTCATCATCGTCATTTAAATTAATGACCAGTTGATTGTCCATTACATTATCAAAGTGTACGTCTCTTTCGAAGTCGTCCATTATTATTTTCTTTGTTTTTTGTACTACTTTACTCCAATCTTCCTGTGTAACTTGGGCACATGCTTCCTTTAATAAACCTTCCATTTTCTTGACACTGAAAGGTGGTTTTGTGTTGTGTCTTGCTGCATAACCTGTAAAACAATAATGTAACTATTTGATAGCAGACGAAAACCATTGTTTAAATTATAAATGTTAGAAGTACTCGTGTTATTATTATAATATTATAAAATATTACCTTTAACTTGGGCCCAAATCAGTTCAATGGCATTATATTGGCAATGGTACGGAGGAAGTCGTATGACTTTGTGCCCGTGCTCTTCGGCCAATTGGTCAATTACATATGTCGGTTTTGGTGGTTTATGCAATTTCACTAACTGTAATAATTCAGCTTTTAATAGTGACATGTCGGCATCCACTCCTTTTCTTTGCAGCCATGCCACCAAATCTGCTTTCTTATTGGCTGACGTAGGTGCTTTATCAATTTGCACAGAGTGGTATGGGGCATTATCCATTATAATTGTGCTGTTAGGAGGGATATTCTGTAATAAATTTAAGAACCACTCTCGGAACCTTACTGCGTCCATTTCTTCATGATACTCTTTAGTGCTTTTGGATTGGAAAGCTAATAAAGAGTTTTCCACGAAGCCTGTAGACGCTGACCCAGCATGGCATATTATGAGGCGTCCACCTTTTCCTATCGGCACCTCCGAGCACGAAGCTTCAGAATCATCAGTCCATGTTTTCGGCACAGAATGGTTGGAATTTAGCCAAGTTTCGTCCAAAAATATTACATTATCCCAGTTTATAATTTGTTTAACTTCGCGCAGGAATGTTAGTCGCTGCATAATTATGTCATGTCGCTCCATAACAATTTTTCGTTTGTCAACTTTTTTGTATCTGAAGCCAATTCCTGTTATTACCGTTCTCAACGACTCTATGCTTCCCTTATACAGCCCGGCATCTTTTAAAGTTGCACATAACTTTGCCAATGTTGGAAATTCGCCTCTTGTAAAATACCCGTATATATGGTTTCTAATAGCATGACTATCGAATTCATCGATGCCTGTCACAGGTTTATTTCTTTTTCGTTTTTTCGGTGTGTGAAGTACGTTACTGTCACTCCCCGAAGGCCCATATTTTTCACTTAATATTTTGCCAACGGTGCGGCTACCAATACCGAGAGCTTCACCGACGCGATCCCGAACTTGTGTAACTGGCAGTAGAAGTCCACCATTTTGAGATTCACGCTCAAAATACTCGTGTAATTTCACCACCAATTCACGAGCCTGGCTGTTCAAAGTACGTCCTCTTTTCGACATTATTAATAAACACTTGCTTAGTTCGGAGTCCAGTATAAATATTGCCAAGGTAAACGGATAAAGAATGATCAGTCCAGAAAAGTAATAGCCAAGTCACAAATTGTAAAACACAAACGAGAAAGCAAGTACGCGCACAGTCAGCTTCCAAGATGGCGAGAGACTGCTGACGCCGAACCGACCGAGCGGACCGCGTGCGCTTGTAGTTGGCAGTGTTGCCAGAAAAAAAAAATTGTAGAGACTTGGACACCTGCGATTTTGCCTATTGACCTAAAAATAATTAAATTAATTTATTTTAGGGTATCTGTGTATTCAGTGCATTATGCGGTCGCGCAGTAACGTCGTTAATTTATAACATCAGGCAACAACATTTTTGTGAATGGGTTCTACATACCTTATTTTTATTAGTTTTAGACGTAGAAATTCATGGTTTTATGAAAAAGGTTATCGAAACTGAATAATGTACGTATGAACAAAGTTGTTTCGGTTTGAAAAATATGAAACGTCAAACGGTACCTCTTAGATTTGATGGACTATAGAATTTATTATTGACGTCAATAAGGAAGAGGAGTCTGTTCCAGATTGAATAAAAATCTTTGACTTTGTAACAAATTTTCGACCGATTTGGCATACCTATTAACATTTTCCATTCTTGTTCCAGACACTACAAGACGCAGAGGAATTAAACGCGTTACTCCCCGAAGGGAAACGTTTAGAGCCATTCGTGTGGAACATAGTAGAAGAGCGTTGAGTTTAGTTCTTAGGGCCCCACCAAGATGCCTGACTGACACCTGTACCCCAAGTATCGTAATCGTATCGTAACCGTATCGTATCGTATCGTAATCGTATCGTGATCGTATCGTAATCGTATCGTATACGTATTGAGAGAACGGAGCATTGTGATTGGCCGGCTTCACACACACACACACACACACACACACACACACACACACACACACACACACACACAGGTTCACAGCAGACGGCCAATCGCAATGCTCCATTCTCTCAATACGATTACCATACGATTACTATAGTTGTTCGTGCTAGGGGTACTGCTGATTAACTATATGGTACGTTGGGAAACTCGGGAAGACGTATGGGAATCTGGCTGTTTGCGTCAGCTTTGGTAGAATGTAGTTATTTCTATTGAAGGCTATTATAGTATTACCTCTAGATTACAGTAGTGCGGGGTTCCAATAACCCAATTGCTGTCGGCTAGCCAATGGATCGCATGGTGAATGACAACTGCAAAAATTCAAAATGATTGTACAAAGGCGGACTTAATGCCATGGGTAGGTAGGTTTCGACTGGCAACAGTGCATACCGTACGGTGTAATAAGAACTTCGTACAACGTACGCTCCGTTTGTGGAATGAGCTCCCTGCTGTGGTTTTCCCAAGCGACTACAATATGAGGTTCTTCTAGAAGGGCATTAGGTTTCTCCAGGGTTGGCAGCGCGAGTGTAACGCCCCTGGTGTTGCCACGGTAACCATTTTCCATCTGGTGGGCAGTGTGATTTTTTACTGGCTTCCCTTTTGAAAATTTTGCCCCTTCGCCACCGCTAGATTATAATATATTTTTAGGGCGTAATGATCAAAGATAGCAATATATACCGGCAAACAACTTGATAATGTACCCTAGCTACGCAGAGAGCACTTTTTAGGTCTGTATATACATTTGCTCAATATGTTTGCCGGCAGTTATACTACCAATAATATATATACGGATCTCTATTATTTATTGTTAATAGTTAAGTAATAAATTTGTTCAGCTTTTTACATTTGCTTTTTATTTCAATATACCCACACCACGAGTGTTTTTTTTAATATTCCTTGATCTCTTGAAAGCTTTTGACATTATTCTACTCTCCATTCTACTGGGAAAACTGCAAAAATCGAGCATTCGCGGCAACATAATTATATGAAATCTTTACAGATTACCTTACGAATAAAAAAACGGGTTCATGATAGAAGAAAATATTAATGGTGAAGAGACTGTATCATGGAGAACCACAGGGTAGTATATTGGGTCCCGCTTTTTTTCAGTTATACATTTCAATGAAATAGAATATCAGGCCGCTATAAAATAATCCTTATGGTCTGTTCGAGAACAATCATTATCATGCATCAAATGGAAGTTTTTGATTACGGTCATAGGTCAAATGAAGAAAACCTCTCTTAGAAGCATCTTAGAAGTTTCCTATATAATGATATTCCCACATTTTATGGCTACTAAAGTCTACTACAGGCCGGCAGCTTTTTTTGTATGGTCCACATCAATATGACTTTACCTCGCCTGATGGCAAAGCTGAATGCAAAAGCGTCACCATTACAGGCACCAACAATGTTACAATGGTGGCCCTCAGTTTTACGACCTCATAAGATGTTATGTCAAACCCCGCTTTGGACCCGAGACTTTAGGAAGAAGGAAACACGTGAATGGTAAATAATTTCTAGATTGCAATGAACAAGAGTTACCGAGCCGCTTGGTTCTTGATGGAATGTTATGCATCGGGTAAAGAACCCGGGACTGTGAAAAAAAATCACATTAATGAATGTATAATATTAGGTCGTTACATATGACATTGCCAAAATTTTCTCTTACAAATTCATGAATTGTAATTCCTGTAATTTAATAGCTGTCCATTATTTATACTTACTTCGAAAGTTGATTTCAAGATTTTACAACTCTGTATAATTTTTTTTATTTATTGGCCGCTTGATAAATTAAATTCGATCTTCAATAACAGTACTTCCTAAATGCTATCCATTTTGATGATAAATTTCGTATTACTATTTTACAGCTGTCACTTTTCAAAAATATAATAAAAGTTGCTATTATTAATGTTGTCATTCCTAAAAAAAATGCAATAATGTTAGTACTGCAAATTGGATTTACTACAATTTCTCCAATAAAACGGCAATTTCATATGTAACGACCTATTATCATACCAGAATAGCAGAAATACAATACTAAATAGGTACCCAATGCAAAAGCGAGCAATGACTATTATTATCTAGTTACCTGTTTGCACACGGCAATCAGGTAGTAGGGAGGAGAAACCGAGAGGGGCCTTGGTTCTGACGTCGTGCGGGTTAGTCGGTTCGAGTCCGACATAACCTCCCCCTCCGGATCCGGGAGGGTTTACCCGAGGGGAATTCCAGCAAGTAAAAACAAAAAATAAAGAAAGGGAGCAGAAAAAGGAAGGCTACCACTACCTACTAGCTTTTGCATGTTGTATTTATTGTATGCTTTTTATTTTCATTTTTTGGCAAAATTTTCTGTAAATTACTTAGAATAAAGACACGTTCCAAAATTTTGATTAATTAATTTATTGACCTTATTTTTGGGCAACTCTTGTTATGTTAGCTAAAGTATATTTTACATTTAAACAAATCGATGATTCAATCTTACTTCGGATCTTAGACATATTCGGTATGACATAGGTACACTGGCCTGCAAAAGTCAGTAGGTATCACACTTTTCGAATGTATTTTTTTTCTTAACTATAGAAGTTAGAAATTTAAGATTAAAAAACGTTTTGTTGCAAATTTTATAGGCTTTAATTCTTAGAAACCAGTAAACTTTACATTAGTAACATTTTTAACCTAAAAAAGATAAAACAGTGAAAATAGACATTTTTAACTTGGTGACAAAAAATTCAACTCAAATGTATAACATGTTATTTAATTTTTAATAACGTATAGCCTCCTCGAGCTCATTACACGGTTCTATTCTCACTTTACACTTCTGACGGAAGGCGAAGTGTTTACAGGCTCAAGTAAAATGTATTATAAAATTACATATATATTACACGCCAGTAAATTTGTTTCCGTGTGTCCACCCCCCACGAGATTCAGGTGGACGATCAGGACGTGTGGTTGGTTTTTAGGGGGATAATATACATAATCTACATCCCATAAACAAGCAAACATTAACAGTTATAAGCACAATATTTAATAGCTTACTCAAAAATGACACGGTTTATTACATATTTTTCGAAATTCGTTTGCGCAGGCTGTGTCTATTTTGCAGTGTAAAGAAGTAATAATTATGTACTATACAATACATACAGAATCTGTACAGTACAATGTAATATAAGTTTGATTTAGTCACTGTATATAATGAACACAGTAACTTGCAAAAATTTGAGTATCTCTCAAGAATGTTAAATTATTATCTGTATTGGTATATACACTGGCTTTTATACAATGTCCTAGCGACCAACGATAGTTTACTTTTAAATCGATAAGCGACATCTATTGGCGCCCAAAGTAAACTGCGTTTATGAAAATGCTGAAAATGCAAGTTTTCGTTTTAAAACCAAGAACACTTTAATTTATATAAGTATCTATACAATTATGACATAATAGTAAAGTGTGTATGTACAAAATACATAGGTAATGATGTTACAATAACCATACTGCACACGAATAGTATATTTTGCCACAAGGGACGATAGTACCTACTACATTCTGGCCCGCGTGTGTGATTCCTGTCCTCGCCTTCGGCTCGGGTGGCAAACACGGGGGTGAGGATGTAGTACTTTCGTCCCGTGTAACACATACTATATTTTCTCCTACCTAGTCCGAAAAGTAAAATTGTTGTCCGTGACGGTTTCTCCTACCTAGGCCAAAAGTTAAAATTTTGTCCTTAACAGAAAGTGTCATTTGCGTCCCGCTTCACACAGGTACTAAAATTGATTGATTATTTTTAAATACCACTGTTGTGGCAGACAAGCACACGGCCCACCTGATGTAAAGTGGTTGCCGTGGCCTTTGGACGTGTACAACACCAGAGGAGTTACACTCGTGCTGCCGACCCTGTAAACACAGAGAGATTCTGTGCTGTCAGCGTAGAAGACAAAGCAGGAATAGCCTCCAGTGAGCCGGGTATACTTAGGTACTTCCCCAGTCGGACTGCTTAATTAGACGGAAATACTGTGGAGTCGGGGGAGCCTGTAACCCCTAGAGAACGCGTCCCCAGGTGGCGGATCGGGGAAAGCTCGTTGGCATTGGAAACAATGCCAATGGGTAAGAGGGAAATAAAATACCTCTCGCGGACCAACAGGCAATCCCTCCAGAGGGCCACTTGGTGGTAAACTGAGAAAGGGCCTGTGGAGGGCAATGGCGTCAGGCAGGACGTCATGCAGGGGATGGCGGCGGAAGAACCCAACAGTCAACGGTGGCATCCCAAGCCCCAGTTAGCACGAGGGGTTACTGTCTTGGCGTCTGGTGGCAGCCGGCCGTAAAACCATAAGCCAACTTTTTTACTTCTGGTCATGAAAAGCACAAATAATAAAAGAAGTGTAACTACTAGGGCGTCCCCCTCAAGCGACGATCCAAATCAAGGGAATGCGGCAAATGCTAGGGCGTACCCCCGAAGCGACGGCAATGTCACTAAAGCCCCTGCACAAGTACCAAAAATGCGGATCGCGAGTTGGAATGTGGGCTCAATGACAGGACGAAGCGCCGAGCTGAGCGAAGTATTACATCGCAGACGCATCAACATATGTTGCATTCAAGAAACGAAATGGAAGGGGGATAAGTCGCGAAACATCGGGCACAACTACAAACTCATATACCACGGGACACGACCACAAAATGGAGTGGGAATTGTGGTAGATCAGGACCTTCAAGATCGCATAGTGGAAGTGAACAGAATAAGCGAGCGACTAATGTCAATTAAGCTCGCTCTTGACGACCAACCGTGCATGAATATCATATGCGCCTATGCACCACAGACTGGCTGCTCAAATGCAGAGAAAGAAACATTTTGGAACGAGATTAACGATCTGCTACAATTCATCCCGGCGGCGGAGGCTAAATACATAGGCGGTGACCTAAACGGCCACGTTGGAAGCACAACATCCACGTACCAAAGAATACACGGCAACTGGGGATATGGCAATATAAACCCGGAAGGCGAGAGCATCTTGCAATTTGCTTCAACCCACGATCTTGCAATCGTCAACACGTTCTTCTGTAAACGCACCGAGCACCTGATTACATACAAAAGCGGCGGGGCATGTACACAAATAGACTACATCCTAACAGATCGACACCGGCTGAAGACTTTCAGGGACTGTAAAGTAATACCCGGAGAACCGCTCACATCACAACATCGTATCTTGGTCGCTGAATTTACAATGCCTAAATCGATAAAGGTGAAAAGAGAGAAGATCACGCGGATACGCTGGCACAAACTCGAACGTGAAGAGGGGCAAAAGCTGTGTGAAGACATCGCAGAGTACCTTGACTCACAACAAGAGGACACTGCTAATAATATGTGGAGAGACTTCCAAACATTTTGCCATCTGAAAGCAAAACAGTACCTTGGCGTATCAAATGGCGCCATTTGCGGCGACAAAGACACAAAATGGTGGCAAGAAGACGTCAGAGAAGCATTGAGCACCAAGAAAACTCTCTTTAAGCAATGGCAAACAACAACAGATGATGCCGATCGCACAGCCTACAGGGGCGCAAAGAAGATTGCAAAACAAACCGTGGCGCAAGCGAAAGCCATGTCAGACGATGATTTTTACGCCAAACTGGAAACTGCCACGAACGACAAAGAAATCTTCAAAATAGCAAAGCAGCGTCACAGGAACAGCAAGGATACAAAGACCATCAAGTACATCAAAAATGATCAAGGCCAACTGCTCACAGCGGACAAAGACATAAATAAGCAATGGTTAGAGTATTACTCTGCACTTCTAAATGAAACCTTTCCAAGTGAAAAACTCCGCGATATTCATGCTACCAAAGGCCCGATACCATGCATATCCCCCGCAGAGGTTCACGCAGCAATTAAGGCTATGGCAAACAACAAAGCCCGTGGACCTGATGATATACCTGCTGAACTGTGGAAGAAACTGGGAGACACCGGTGTAATGTTCCTGAGTAAACTTTTCAACAGGATTCTGACTGACGGAATGCCCGATGATTGGAGAAGGAGTTTCCTGCTACCATTTTATAAGAACAAGGGTGACATCAGACTATGTGGAAACTACAGAGCCATAAAGCTAATATCACACACCTTCAAAATATGGGAAAGAGTCATCAACAGCAGATTACGGCAACTCACCGAGGTGTCTGAAAATCAATGCGGTTTCGTCCCTGGAAGGTCGACAACTGATGCCATACATTCAATCAGAATTCTGTTGGAGAAACACAGAGACAGTCAAACCGACCTACACATGGTATTTATCGACTTGGAAAAAGCATTCGACCGTGTTCCAAGAGAACTTATCTGGCAAGCCCTAAGAGCACAAAAAGTCCCAGAGCACTACATACTTCTGGCGAAAGACATGTATCACGCTGTTAAAACTAAAGTGCGAAGCCCAGCTGGAACAAGCGATGAGTTCGATGTGATGGTCGGAGTGCATCAAGGTTCAGCATTGAGCCCCCTGCTCTTTATCCTCGTAATGCAATACCTTACGGCGGAACTACAGCGCCCCCCACCATGGGATATCCTTTATGCTGACGACATTGTCCTAGTCAGCGAAGACCCCTACAATCTACAGCAAATGGTGGAAGAATGGAGAGGAGCACTCGAGAGAGCAGGTTTGCGAGTTAGCAGAGAGAAGACCGAGTATCTGCACTGCAATTTCAGTGGCACCAACATCAGCAACACTATCCATCTGCAGGGCACCCCACTAAAGGAAGTCGACCACTTTAAATACCTTGGCTCAATCATCTGCAATGATGGGACTATAGATGCCGATGTAACCCACCGTGTAAACACCGGGTGGATGAAATGGAGGGAGCTATCTGGGGTATTATGCGATAAAAGAATGCCCGTCCGCACTAAAGGCAGGGTTTACAAAGCAGCAGTTCGCCCGGCCATGACATACGGCGCCGAATGCTGGCCATTGAAAAAGCAGCAGGAGCAGAAACTTCACGTCGCAGAAATGAGAATGCTAAGATGGGCTGGTGGGGTAACAATGCTGGACCACGTTCAAAATATCCATATTCGGGGCAGTTTTAAAGTAACGCCTATACCAGAAAAGATCTTTGAGAGCCGCTTAAGATGGTACGGTCATGTCATGAGGCGACCATCCGACCACATGACGAGAAAAGTGCTCGATATTGGTACGCAGCCCAGAAGACGCGGTAGACCCCGTCTAACATGGATGTCCGTTATTGACAAGGACCTGAAAAGGACACAATTAACACCCCAGACGACCCAGGACAGACCGTCCTGGCGAAGATTGACCAGAAGAGCCGACCCCAAATAAATGGGACTAAGGCCAGGCAGAAGAAGAAGACTGTGGAGTCGGGGGGCCAGGACTCCACGAATTAACGAATGAAAAGACTTTTATTTGCCGTAATATTGATATTTATTGGGAAAACACATCTTTCCTACACGAGCTTTTAAAAAGGGGATTTTACGCGAGGTTTTTTGAATTTTATACAATACTCGTATCAGAGGACCACGGAAACTAGAACACTCCTCTTCAAATCTTGAGTTTCCGGAGTCTTGCTGGCTTCCACCGAAGCCCTCACGTCAGTTTTTTCCTAAATTCTCTATTCAATCTTTTCTTTTTTATTTTAATGATTTATTTTTATATCGTTGACACATGATGTCCAGGCAACTACTAGTAGGTAATATCTGCCACGGGAGTGGATATCACAATACCGTCGTGTCTTACCTCCAACTAGTCGGTCTGACTTCAAATCTTATGTTTGTTTGATCGCTATCGGTTAAGTAGAACCGGATATTGGGCTATAATAGTAGATTATGGTTACCTACCTATTTTTTTTTTTCATTTCTTGCAACTTCGTATGTAAATGGCAAATTCTTCTTGTACATGTATAATAAACAAAACTTTTACTGAAATACTTAAATATTTTGTTTTCTCTCTGTTTAAAACTTTAAGTAAATTCAGCATTTTTTAGTCTGTGGCCAGTTTTTTATTATTATTACGGCCAGTCCGCCAGTATCAAAAAGTTTCACAATTCGTTTTTAAAGGTGAAATTATAGTTATTTATTAATTAAAATGTCTACAAGTATATATAATATGTGCTAGATATGAAGAAAACGTACCTAGTACACCGCTCGATATGTATACACATATACTGTACAACGACCGATATGATGTGATTGATGTGAATTCCTTAACGTTATGGAATGTTTACTAACTGAAAACTGCGAGGGTAAGTATCTATTTTAGTATTATATTATTCACAAGTGAAATGAAAAACGTTGTATGATACACTTGTGTATTGTTAATTACCGCTGAGGCGATATTGAGACAGCCGAAGACGGACGGAAGACCAACTTTACACACTTGTACCTATACCATAATCTACTAAAAACAGGTACTAAAGGTTAGTTTAATTTACTAATATGAGCCTTTTCCATAGAATTAGTAATAGTACTGTACTTTAATACCCTTGATTGATCACATTTGGTAGAACTTGCTAAACATATTATAAAATTCAGATTATTTAGATGATAAATAAGCTTGGAAATGAGCTGTTCGCCCAACTATTTTACTCAAGCAATTTTTTTTATACTACCGTGGTGGCTCTCAAACCCACGGTCCACCTGATGGAAAGTGGTTACCGTGGCCTATGGACGTGTGCAACACCAGGGGAGTCACACTACCCTGTAAACACAGAGTTACTGTGCCGTCAGTGTAGAATACAAAGCGGGAATAGCCTTTGGTCTTCCCACTGACAGCAAAAAAACTCTCCAGTGAGCTCTGGCTACCCTACTCACCACCGGGAACACAACACGAGGTATTTATGGTCGCGGTATTCTGTAGGGCGGAGGTACTTCCCCAGTCGGACTGCTCAGTTGGACGGGAATAACGTCGTGTCTTGTATTTAGACTAGGTTTAGTGGTAAATTTCTGTAAATACTACTAAAACGTCCGCTATGTTTCTTGCCGGAGTCTTCTCAGGTCGGGGCCGTGTTTCGAATCGGTGGTCCATTTGCTAAACTAACCCTTATAATAGAGGAAACGTTTAGAAACGACCTTTATCCATCTATTTAATGAATGAAAAGTATTTTATAACATATTTAATATATTACTTTCATATCAGGTTTCTTTCTTTCATGTCAGTTTTTCTATATCTATTTAATTATTAACAAATTGTTACCAAAATGTCAATTAGCCAGCTTAGGTTTTATCATGTAAATAACCCGCCTCGGGTCGTGTCTGGTGCAAAGGAGCCAAGAACACTGGCCGCATTTCCGCGCTGGATTGCAATGGCTAGCCTTTGCACCAGGTACGATCCGGAGCGAGAGTCACCAGGTTTTTCAGTTAGTCGTCGACCTATGTCAGCCACCAGTTTTTATACCTCCATGCCCATGGTCTCGATCACGACTGGCACCACGATAAATTGGGGCTCGAGAGCTGCGTACTAATATATTACTTAAATAATATATTTTGGCCAGGAATTTTTTAGTCAACCCACCCGCAATATATTGTTTCATTTAATAAAATTGAAATAAAAAAACTTTTCATCCAATAAAAAAATGGGTGAAGGTCATTAAGGATCCTAGGCTGTTAATATTTTTTATTTTGTCGTTTTGTAACTGCCTTTTAATGGTCTATCTAAACGAAATGTATGATTTTTTTACTTTCATTTTATATATTGAAAACGAGCTGATCCGGCGAACTTCGTACTGCCAATATTTTTCCGCCCGCATGGCGTCAGATCCCATTCCCGCTGCACCCTCTACTATATTAAACATGTATTATACATATAAACTTTCCTCTTGAATCACTCTATCTATTAAAAAACCGCATCAAAATCCATTGCGTAGTTTAAAAGATTTAAGCATACAAAGGGAAATAGGGACAGAGAAAGCGAATTTGTTTTATAATTTTTTTATTTGTTTTTTTTTTACGTGCAGGAAATACCCACGGATACCCACCCCTCCGGAGCCGGAGGGGGAGGTTATGTCGGACTCGAACTCGACTAAACCGCACGCCGCCGTCTCTGGGTCATGCGACATGGTGAGGTTGTCATGCGGCATATCCCTCGCACCCCGGCTGACCCAGGGCCATCCCTCTCGGTCTGGCCGTCCTCGGGAGGGGGGGACCACGCGGTCCCCGACTCAACCCGTGCCGCTGCCGTGGCCGTGCCGCCGCCGCGCCGTGGCTGTTTTATACTATGTAGTGATACCGTGAGGCGAATCCGATAAGGTACCTAGATTAAATAAAACATTAAACAAAACAAACAAACCATTTCTATATGAGCTTATGCTATAAAACACTGGTCAAGTGCGAGTTCGATTTAGACACAAAGGTTTCCGTACCATTGTCTATTACCATTAACCATTATCCATTATGTTACATTAGGTACTAGTTTTGATTTTTGCGATTTTATAACGCGACTGCTATGCAGGAGCCGTTGGTTTGATTCCCGCTTGGTGTAAATATTTTTAGGTATGCATGAATATGACTGTTTGCATTGGTCTGTTTGTAGTTTCGTACCTCGGAGAGCACATTAAGGCCCGGTAAGCTTACTTTATAAACATGTTTTTATTTGGTGCAATTTGCTAAATAATTTGATGATAAGTGTGTTCAAAAATGTTATAAATAACTGCTACCGGGCCTTAATGTGCTCTCCGAGGTACGAAACCATCGTCTAGGGACGTGTAAAGACAGAAACACGATTAAAATATTTGACTCAATAGAAATTAGCCTCAAACATAACTCTGAAATGCTCTAAATCGCTATTTCAAACACGTTTTACACTAAGACGCAATTATTTATTAATGTCGAAGTTTGTATTAAAAATAGAGCATAAAAAAATCTAGGGACTTGTACTGTTACTCTGTCTGTCTCTCTCTCTCTCTCTCACATACACACACCGACTTTAGCAGTGCGAAGAGTACGGACGTCGCACTACAACTTGGCCTTAAGCCGTCGATCCGGGTAGTTGGACCCCTAAAAAAAGTCTAAATGCAATCCTTCGATATCGCCAATAGGTTTTGGACATCAGATAGCGGTCTGATGGAGCCAACACCCGTCTGCCTCTCCAAACTTGGCTGCAAGTAACGCAGCGCCTGACTACAATCAAGTAACGCTAATACGAACAACAACAAATGTTCACTTACCGGTTGCAATGTCACATTCACCTGCAGAACTCCACCAAGGCGTGTCTGTATTGTGCGGTGTGTATTTGTTTCATGTGATGCGTTTGTTTTGTGTTTTACTTGCCCTGTAGATGGCTGGCTGGTTCCCTCACAGCCGATCACGCCTTTGAACTGCTTCCAGCGTCCACCAGCAATCTCCACGATCTCCCATGTGCTCATTATTTTAGCGTCCCAAGACGTAATTGTACTAGTAACAGTTCGGTATACACTTCGCCCCGCGGAATACGTATATATTTCCCAAATTCGATGACTGATTACTATATAAATCACAAAATCTTGTTTCAACAAAATATCTATCTCCCAGATAAGCTTCTGCACCTCGCAGAAATATGGAAAGAATGATATGACATAAATTACACTTCAACTGTCATCGAAACTAAAAATGGCGGAATGAAATGTTGGGCTGGAACCCTAGCCCTTTTATATCAAACAGTCACCCGCCCGAACAGGTCCCAACCTGTTCCTTCAGACCACTGGTAAACGAGACAATGAGTGACTCGCTTGAGAACTGACTACCCAACCTTGACTTCTACGGACCGCGGGGTCCCATCCTGCACGGGGAACAAGTTAACGATGCGCCCCCGGCGCCATCGCAGTGGCGGTAGGTTGGCATCCTTAACCAGCACTAAGTCTCCAACACGAGGAGGGGTAGTCTTGTCAGTCCACTTAAGGCGCTGCTGCAACAGATGGAGGTACTCGAGCGACCACCGCTTCCAAAAATCTTGCGACATCTGTTGTAACATTTGATACCTGCTCAACCTGTTGATATATTGGTATTCAGATAGCGCGTTAAGTGGCCTCCCTATCAGGAAATGACCCCGAGTCAACACTTCCAGGTCATTCGGATCTGAACTAATCTTACACAATGGTCCTGAATTAAGAACCGCCTCTCTTTTACAGAAAACAGTGACGAGTTCTTCAAATGTTAACACGGTTTGCCCTACCATGCGGAACAAATGGACCTTAACAGACTTGACTGCAGCCTCGAAAATCCCACCCCAGTAGGGACATCCCGGGGGACTGGCCGTTCCGATGTCCTCCCTATTTACATCGAGAAATTCCCTAATTTCCTTAAGTTGACGCTCCGCACCAACATAGTTGGTCCCATTGTCGGACCGCGGACCAGAGACGGAAGGCCCTTCCTATGCTATGGCTTCCGATGCTATGAATACACATTTTTATTTATTTTTTTACTCTTCTTGGTATTTCATTGTCGTCTTCCTATAATAAACAACTGATAAATTCAGTGCGTTGCCTGCGGCGACGGGTACGACTGCGGTGACTGCGGCACGGACAGATGTGCGAGGCCATTAACAAAAGTGATGACTGCGGCGACTGCGGTGCGGCCAAGTCTGAGTTCACCTTAAAAATTTCCGCAGCAATTTTAAAATATTCTGTTTAACTGAAGGACTGTTTAAAAAAGGAGCTTAGTGAATAAAAACAACATTAACTGACTATACATTTAATGCCAAAATAGCAGAAATATAATACTAAATACACAATGTACGCGAGCAAAGACAAGTAGATAATATTAGCGACGCGTAACCATTTCTGCTTTCGATATCCTTTCGCAGTATCCTTAAGACCATCTTTGATAATATATTTTCTTATACCTAAACCTATTGTTTTAGCAAATTGTCCATAATCAATAGTAAATATGTCACAATTGAAGATGTCCCTATCTTTGCCCGACATTCTGCAAATCATATCTGTGAGGTTGTCATCATTGAAATACCAGTCGTTATTGAAAAAAAAGCTCATCATTTTTGACATCTTGTACACTTTTTCATAGACTTTTGGTAGCCTAAAACAAATATTAAAATTATGTTAATTATCGACCCAAAGGTATAACTTTAGCTATGCAATTCTCTAAGCATGAAGGTGCTTTTCCACCAGAGGGGCGAGACGAGACGAGGCGAGAAGAGAATTGAAATCGCACTGACCCTTTTCCACAAAAAATTGCCATCGCGAGCTCGCGCGTGACCGCCGCGCCCCGTCGCCCGTATGCTTCATATATAAATGTATTTTAGACAGCTCACACACAATGCTCGATATAACTTTGTTCTAGCGTCAATGCCGAAAACTCCGAACGAAAATTAGGCGTCAATATTCTCGTCAATCGACACTGTTTCCACCAAAGATGCACCGGGAGAGGATTGAAAATTTGTTATACAAATTTCAATTCTCTCCTCGCCTCGCCTCGCCTAGCCACTCTGGTGGAAAATCACCTTAAAGCGTCGAGCAAAACTCTGCTACAGCCTTGATAGTGATGTCACCCAGTCCGACCACTGACAATCTCTATCAAGATCGGTTGCAGCACACTGTACCTATGCTTAGAGAATTGCTCAGCAGTTATCCGTAAAATGTAAGAGCATAATATTATTCCTTAATTTTATAATCATCAGTAGGTGATTATTCAGTAGCCTCAGTGGCGTAAGGATTGAGTAGGTACTACATAGGGGGCGCGTGTTCAATTCACGTACGATGCAAATATGCGACGGTAGGAGCCATCTACTCACCTTCGGCCTAGCTCACCTTCGGCCTAGCACCACGACCCACAGACGGCGTGCGGTTTAGTCGGTTCGAGTCCGACATAACCCACCCCTCCGGCTCCGGAGGGGCGGGTATCCGTGGGGATTTCCCGCACGTAAAAAAAAAAAAAAAAAAAAAAAAGGAGCCATCTACTGACATTCATACGAACTATCGGAAACAATAAATGATGTTGCAATCATTTTTAAACATTGTTTTTTTTTGAAGATGATAGTATAGGAGAATTTTGATAGCTTCAGGCGTGGCTTGGTGGCTCAGTGGTCAGAGCATTCCCCCTGTAAGGGAAAGATCGTGGGTTCGAGTCCCGCCTGAGCGATTCCTTTTTTCTTATCTTATTCGATTTGAAAAGTTAGCATAGTAAATGCTTCAAAATTTAATTCAAATATTCTCCATTGTGTTAGTAAAGGTAAATGAAAGTATACTATAACTTCATAAAAAACAGCACTACAACAAAAAAACAAATGGCACTAAGCGCGTGCTTTTACCTTTACCACAGATAAAATACCAAAATTCAGCTTTTTTTAACACGGTGGAGAATAAATAATGCTTAATAAACGTTAAAAAAATTGAAAACAAAATTTTTTTGCCGAATCATAATGTTTTTATGCCAATTTGTAGTTACCCGTATTTCTACCAGGTCCCTTCGGCTTCGGGCATGCGCCTTAGGTACACCCGGTATGGCAATAAAGGCTAAAACTTAATGCCATTTTTATAGTGTCTGGTATGTGAGTAGTTTTACTTTAGCAGAATCCAGGACCTGATGAATTAAAATTGAATAAAATACTTACGATGGGAATTCTTTGATTTCAATTCCTAAAACTTTGCAGACTCCGTCAGCCATATAGGCAGGTATATAATGATAGATCCAAGTAAACAGCCAGTATAGGACTGGGTTAGATAATTCAAACAGAGAACAGTACCAGACAGCGAACGGTGAAGCGTGTTTACGAATGTCGTATGTGTCATAGATTGCACTTAAGAATTCTGAAACAATTTTTAAGAACTATAAAGTGTCCCCCATTAGGCGTACGCGTACCTCGGGCGTGTGAGTAACGCGGGCATCGCGAGCGCGCAGCATAAGCGTCGCGTATTGCCGCCGGGTGCGGTGTGTGTAAGAAGCGAGCAGCGCGCACGTGGCGCTCGCCTTGGCGTTTAACCCTTCAGTTAAGAACGCGACGTGTGCGAGCCGCCTGCACTCTCTACTCACCGCGCCGGGCAGCAAAACGCGACGCTCACGCAGCGCGTACGCGGTGCCCGCGCGACTCCACGCCTAATGTGGGGTCAGCTTCACTGTTGCGAATATATAAAGTGTAACAATATTAACTATTGGAACTAATAACTTGGAATAATAATAAAAAAAGATAGGTACGTAAATTTTTCACTTATTATTTAATATTACGCTTATGTTTGCCTCTACCTAATCCTCCGGGGATAAAGGCGTGATTATATGTCTGTATGTATGTAATATGCAATTTTTATTTTTTATATTTTTTTATATAGGACACGTTAATTTGACTTTACCTTGCCTGATGGTAAGCTAAAGGCAAAGTCTCAGGAGAGAGGGCCACCATTATACACACGTGCCATGTTAACAATGGTGGCACTCAGCTTGACGGCCTCATCAGATGCTTTTTCACGCCCCGCTTAAAGGACCCGGGACTGTAGGAAGAGGGAAACACGTGAGCTGGCAAGGAATTCCAGGTCTTAATTGTGCGACAAAGGAAAAAGTCACCGAACCGTTTGGTTCTTGAAGGAATGTGTGCTCACATGTGCTGAACATTTATCAATAAGGTACGTTTAGCATAGTTTTTAATGTAAATTTTTGGAATCTTTGCAACTGAATTTAAAGGATTTGCTCACTCAATATTTTTGTAATTTTTTACCTACACGCTTAGAATAATAACGCTTAGAAACGCAATAGGTACGTGTGAGCGAAGTGAAGTCATTTCAACTAAGCCTAGGTCTAGCTCGCACATTTTTATTCAAAAATGACGGTTTGTGCAGTGAAAGGATGCTACAATTCATCTCATAATAACCAAAACTATTTGAAGATCACATTTCACTTGTTAGAGAGAGAGACCATATTCTTAGCAATCCATGGATTCTCCGTGCGAGTGCCGGGTCCATCGCGTTGCTGAGTTAAGAACTCGGGACAGGGCCTGGGACTTGCGACCCAAGTGTAGGTTTAGAAGGGGCTCCTTTTGTTGATGTACATCAACACTCACATTCACTACCCAAGTTCCCCTCCCTGCCTAACCAAATTTAATACGAACCTACTAGTGCCGCTTTAGACATTCGTCCTAGTAATGAGCTTATTGTAGCTCTCGATAGGCCTAAATCTTTAAGTAGGTTATAGAGAGATTTTGCTGGTATACCTCTCGCTCCCACTTTTACTGCATACAAATTAACCATGTAACCGTTTTTGATTAATTCGTTTGTGAGATCATAGTATTTATTTTTCTTAAGTGTGTGGTCCTTCGGTATATTTGTTTCCCACGGTACAGTAAGTTCCACAAGGACCACATATTTAGTCGTTTACGAGTAGGGAAATATGTCCGGTCTAGATGACAAAACCCCATTTTCCTCTCAAGCCTTTCAAAACCTATATTTTTACGTAAAAGATTTGTCGGACATAAATATAAATCGAAAATTTTAACGACACCATTGTATATCGGTGCGCTTGTGTGTGTCACCGAGTCACTGGGTCCCCACTACGAACAAATTTTATTAGTGACTAATAAAATATTCTAGATGGCGTTATGTGTATCAATTTAACATAAAATTCTAAATGAACAAGAATTGAATCCTATAAATATTATTTTCTCATAAAACTTTAATATTTGTTCCTCATAAACATATAATAATGAACTTTTAAACCTAATTTCGACAATTTGTTATAATTATGCAGCGCCCTTCCCGTCTTTTATCGGTACTATAATGATACTGCCGATACTGTGCACTACGTTACACACAATAGATGGCGTGTTATTCAATTCTCTATATTTTCACGGCTGTTACTCAAACAAAAAACATATCGAACGAGATTTACTGCAATTAACAATTGATTAGTTTCTTTTTTAATTATTTTAGGAGTATGATTAAAACTAACAATTAAAAAGTTACTTCTGTTCTGTATTTTTTTAACGTACCACCTTTATTGTTGAAGAAAACCGCTGTTTTTATAATCTACGAAATTTCGTAGGTATCGCCCTTTGTTCCGAACATACAACGCCGCCAACTTGAGTGTTAGGGTTGTCACTTTGTCAATGAAAATTAAACAATCCTATAAAACGTTTAGAATGCTTATTTATTTTTAACCCCCCACGCGAAAAGGATAAGTCATAATAATATTATTTGTTCAAAATTAAAAAATTGTAATAACTCTCCCCAGTGTTCTAGGGTACATATTTGTTCATGTTAGTTCACATATTAGTACTTGGGTGAACAAAAGCAAAACGTTGGATTTTTGGCGCCAAAATGTATTTTGTCATTTTTTTTTCGCTCTAACTTATCAATAATGTTATTAAAATAAGGGAAAATTAGAAGGCACTTGCATAATACCTTCTGAGGGTGTCAAAACTGTCAAACTAGGGACAGCATTTTGTAATGGCGGTCACTATTTTATGGATTGCACCCCAGTTTACCATTAAGCGGGGAGCAGTCAATTTGAAATATTTAAAGCAATTTAAACAAATTAAGAAAAATAACGCTCCTGTGGCGCGCGCCTTGTGTAAGTAATACTAGGTTAGGTAGGTAGTACTAGATAGGTAGGTAGTACCTGCTTCTTACCTATTAGAAATAACAAGGGCTTTTAAACATGCTGAGTACGGATTTGAAAAAAAAATGGATATTTGGAATATTTCTCGCATATTTCTACTGAAATAATAACGGTAGGTACCTACTTTCTGCCTCATTTTTTAAAGACTACCTATCTACTGGGGTACTTTCTGAGTTGGTGTAGTGTAAATAATGAATTTATATAATTTTGCCACAGGCATTTTTCCAGTTTCCACTGGAGTTAGAACTCTTAAAATTACTTTTTCAATCGGTAAGTACCGGGTTTTGGAACTTAGGCCCCCGGTGGCCGACGCCCGACTGAGAATCCGTATCCAAATTAGTATTCTTTCTACTTTTGCACAACCCTGGGTGACCGTTCTTAACATTTGAAGTTTTAAGCGATATTAGCCAGGTCGGTTTAAGGATGGGTGACCGTGAAAATAACAAGAAGGTAGGTAGGTATCTACGTAATACCTTTTAGTTAAACGGCTTTATTAATTGAAAGTATGACATCTCAGGCAGGTATATTGTTGTCTGAAAAGACACACGCCTTCCTACTTACCTACCTACCTATCAAATTTAATATCAGATCAATTACTCAACAGGAATAGGGTAACATTTATACCTAAGTACATAAAGCGAACTTAATAAAATGTATCTACATCAAGGTAGTTAGTAGTAGTAGTACCTACCGCACATACAACGACACACGGCGACGAGCCAAGCGAGCGGATGATATACCTACCTATAAGGAGCTCCTATGAGACGACATTCTCGCTCGCTTAATCGATTCATCCTATCTCGCTCTGTGTCGCCAGCGCAACAATAGTCTCTGTGGCTGCCGGCCAGTGCATTTTAAATTTCTACACGAATATCGCAAATGTGAAATGGCAATCGTTAAAGAAAGTTGGAGCCCTTCGAAGACCGATGTCAAATCTCTCATAGGATTGGTGACTTGGTGACCATTTCTCAATTAAAGAATTTTTGTTGAAAGATTCCATTAGCTCCATTAGCTCTTCTACTGTCCTAACAGTAGGGGTAGGACCCGTAGGTCAGACGGTGGTCGGTCAGGTAAAATTTAAGGAGTCCGAGTCATTTTGAGTTATTCGTACACCCCCACTAATAAACGGATGGGACTCTAGCGCAAGCTTTCTTCTTGAGGATAGTAGGTCAAACGGCAGTCGCTAGTGTAAAAGTCAAGGGGCTGAGTCATTTTGAGCTATTCGTACCACCCACTGATTAACGGATGCGGCTCTCGTGCAATTTTGCTTCTTGAGGATAGTAGGTCAGACGGCAGTCGCTCATGTAAAAGTCAAGGAGCTGAGTCATTTTGAGCTATACGTATCACCAACTGATTAACGGATGATGCGGCTCTGGTGCAAATTGGCTTCTTGAGGATAGTAGGTCAAACGGCAGTTGCTCATGTAAAAGTCAAGGGGCTGTGTCATTTTGAGCTATTCGTACACCCACTGATTAATGCATGTGACTCTGACGCAAGTTTTCTTCTTGAGGATAGTAGGTCAAACGGCAGTCGCTCATGTAAAAGTCAAGGGGCTGAGTCATTTTGAGCTATTCGTACCACCCACTGATTAACGGATGCGAGTCTGGTACATTTTGCTTCTTGAGGATAGTAGGTCAAACGGCAGTCGCTCATGTAAAAGTCAAGGAGCTGAGTCATTTTGAGCTATTCGTATCACCAACTGATTAACGGATGATGCGGCTCTGGTGCAAATTGGCTTCTTGAAGATAGTAGGTCAAACGGCAGTCGCTCATGTAAAAGTCAAGGGGCTGAGGAATTTTGAGCTATTCGTACACCCACTGATTAATGCATGCGACTCTAATGCAAATTTTCTTCTTGAGCATAGTAGGTCAAACGGCAGTCGCTCATGTAAAAGTCAAGGGGCTGAGTCATTTTGAGCTATTCGTACCACCCACTGATTAACGGATGCGAGTCTGGCACATTTTGCTTCTTGAGGATAGTAGGTCAAACGGCAGTCGCTCATGTAAAAGTCAAGGAGCTGAGTCATTTTGAGCTATTCGTACCACCCACTGATTAACGGATGCGAGTCTGGTGCAATTTTGCTTCTTGAGGATAGTAGGTCAAACGGCAGTCGCGCATGTAAAAGTCAAGGGGCTGAGTCATTTTGAGCTATTCGTACCACCCACTGATTAACGGATACGAGTCTGGTGCAATTTTGCTTTTTGAGGATAGTAGGTCAAACGGCAGTCGCTCATGTAAAAGTCAATGGACTGAGTCATTTTGAGCTATTCGTACCACCCACTGATTAAAGGATGCGAGTCTGGTGCAATTTTGCTTCTTGAGGATAGTAGGTCAAACGGCAGTCGCTCATGTAAAAGTCAAGGGGCTGAGGAATTTTGAGCTATTCGTACCACCCACTGATTAAAGGATGCGACTTTGGTGCAAGTTTTCTTCTTGAGATTTAACTGGCCCAGATCAAATGGCAGCAGCACAAGTAAAAGCCATGGGGCCTGAGTCATTTGTTTTGAGTCGTTCGTCGTGTCGGAACAAAATGGCGAGAGTAGAAACCTAGTCATATTTATTCGTGTTTATAGGTGCATAGATACCTACATACGATATTTACATATTCTTGTCCCATTCTAAGTATGCCGACGGCCCACGTCGTTCATAAGTACTGATGTAAGGCGGGAGTGCTTATGTCGTACTCGACATATATGCGGTGCATCCGCGACGGCTTAGTCGGTTCGAGTTCGAGTCCGACACCACTGCGCCGTGCCACCGTGTCAGCCACCGATGCTATGCCGATGATAACAGTTATGTTGAACTCGACTGGATATACCTACTCTGGCATGAGGTGTGTGTTATTAATCGGTTCGAGTTCAACATAACCACAAAAATGACACCAAATTCGTACTCAGCACACCTACTCAAAAACAAGTTAGATCATACCCGTATTGCAATTTTGTATAAATTGGACTTTGATTAACATCTAATTCTATTATTAATATTAATTTACCTCTTTGGTAATATATATTATTACTAGCTGTTACCCGTGGCTCCGCCCGCGTTGATGTCCGTTATCGCGGACTGGAGTATGAAAAATAAATAGTAGCCGATTCTTAGACTTCGGTCGAGCCGTTTCGGAGGAGTATGGGAACGAATATTGTGACACGAGAATATTAGATTTATTATTTATACTTCTTGACAAAATATAGTATACCACCATCTAGAAGCTATTACTGTGAAATGTAGACTGAATCTCGGGATATTTCGTTGACATCTAGTGGCGAAGAATAATATTTAAAAATAATGCGCAAATTAGCCCGACTTATGATGTATAAGTCTTCAGGCTTTCACGGCCGGCGTTGCATGTAGAATATACTGCTTCCGGGCTGTTTGGCCGTGGTCGACCACGGCCAAACAGCCCGGAAGCAGTATATTCTACGAGTTATGATGGTCTCATTTTTTTTGTATGGAATGGGGTATCTGTACTTTAGTATTGTGTTATCTGTGCCCATATTGCAATTGTCTACCTACAGCGCGGCGGCCCTATTGGAGGCCAAAAATGACGTCAAATTCGAACTCGGTATCCTCGAAAACTCATTAGACCATACCCATATTGCAATTTATCTAGGATACCGCGGCGGCCATATTGAATCCCAAAAATGACATCAAATTCACACTCAGCACACTCAAAAACCTATTAAACCATACCTATATTGCAATTTTCTATCTACAGCGCGGCGGCCATATTGGAGGCCAAAACTGACGTCAAATTCGAACTCAGCATATTTGAAAACTCATTAGACCATACCGCGGTGGCCATATTGGATTCCAAAAATGACATCAAATTCACACTCAGCATACTCAAAAACCTATTAAACCATACCCATGTTGCAATTTTCTACCTACAGCGCGGCGGCCATATTGGAGACCAAAACTCAGCAAACTCGAAAACTCATTAGACCATACCTATATTGCAATTTATGTAAGTCACAGCGGCGGCCATATTGGATCCCAAAAATGACATTAAATTCACACTAAGTATACTCAAAAACCTAATAAACCATACCCATATTGCAAATTAGCTAGGACACCGCGGCGGCCATTATGGATTCCAAAAATGACATCAAATTCGTACTTAACACACTCAAGAACCCTCTTATCCGGCAAACGAGGGTATTACCCTTTTTTTCTTGCGAAGATCCGCTGTTTGAAAAAGCCCGATTGCGAGTTTGGAGATGCGGTCTCTACTAACATCACTCACAGTCAATCTTCTTAAATAAATAGTAGTCATAATCTGCCTACCTATGTTTATTTATATTGTCATTTATGTATGACATTTTTTATCGTTGAAAATATAGTACACCACCATCTAGTAGCTACTACTGTAAAACGTAAGCTGAACCTCGGGCTATATTGTTGACATCTAGTGGCGAATATTAATATTCAAATTTAGCCCGTAAAAAAGCCCGAGTTATGATGGCCTCATTTTTTTGTATGGGATGAGGTATCTGTACTTTAGTATTATGTTATCTGTGACCGAGTGTAAGAACGTATAAGTTACGCCTACATAGATATTACTTTGGCTTCACTCGCGTCGATCATATCGTACGGGACTATCCGTCTATGCGTTACTAGTCTAAGCCTACGCGTATTTTCCGTTACAAAGTAATCACACAAAGTTCTGAGACTTCATTTTGTTACACTTTATATCTTCGAAGATATTAATGTAGCGGCTGAGCTGGTGGGGGTTTTGTAGGGCTGCAACTGACTAAAACTCATACAATCTGTGGGTCGTAGGTTGCTGGAGGTGAGATTGGCACCCATTCTCGCACAACAGCTACCAGAACCATCACTTTCGAGCTAGCACTCTTCGGGTACCACAGAGTCCCTATCTAGCCCCCGGGTATGATGAAGCGCTTATTATCCTACCGTCTCGGCCTGCGTCTGCTAAGATAACATGCAGCTCCACCTGTCACCCCAGGCCCGCGCTCATAGAGGACGCACGTCATTCAGTGGACCTCCAACGCCCGAGTCGCTTTCGCTCATTTGACTACAATCTATAAAAAAACACTTACCCCATACCACACCACGTTTTGAAGAGCTAATCATGTAAATGGGGATTTCTTCAAGAGCGCCATGTTTCTGTCTCTCGCTGGCGTCCCAAGTGGCGGCAATGATGGCGTTATTAACGTAATCCACAGGGACTATGTTTAAGTTTTTGTCTACCCTTATAGGTAACACGTGTATCACTCCAAGAATTAGGCCCATCACAAGCTGGAAATAATTTCAGATTGTTATGAAACACTCCAAAAGTTACGATCATTCTAGACTACTGGTTCCAGTCCAGGTGGACTAGCAGGGGTCCGCGGGAGACTCACGACAGTACGCAGTCATTAAAATGGAGGCAGGACACGACAGTATTTCCGTCCAATTGAGCAGTTTGACTGGGGCAGTATTCCGAAGCCATAATGTCCTCGTGTTGTGTTCTCGGCGATGAGTCGGGTAGCCAGAGCTCACTGGAAAGTTCTTGTACTGTCAGTGGGAAGAACAAAAGCTTGTCTTGCTTTGCCTTCTACACTGACGGTACAGAAACTATGTGATTACAGGGTCGACAACACGAGTGTGACTCCCCTGGCGATGCAAACGTCCATAGGCCATAGTATCCACTTTCCAAGAGGTGGGACGTGTATTTGTCTGCCACCTAAGTTAAAAAAAAACCTAGGAGTGGTTAACAAGGCGAAGTAGTGCTTCACTGCGGAGCAAAGACTTTTTATAAGAGGCCCGGTGCGTTCATTGTTCGGTAAACGATTAGTGGCTTAAGTTACCTAGGCGAAGGCTACCATTGGGATGGATAACCGTTTAGTGGTGAGGTCAAGACGGAGAACAACTCTATCACAGGTTGGCCCCTAACCACATAACAAGAAGAAAAAGTCGCATGTCCGGCCCTACATGGAGTACTGCTGTCACCTTTCTACTGGGGCACCCGTACCTACACCAGCTTGCTCTCAGCGACTCAGTGTGAACATGGAAGATGAGGATCGTCGACAATCCCATATTCACAGGCGCTGTGGAACCTCTTCTCATCCACAGGAGAGACTTTGAATGCCTGTGATTGCGGCAGAATGTTGGACAATTCCTCTGAACACAAAACATTGTACTTGCAGGCATTGCGACTGGAAACGGTGCGCGCAGTAAAGTATGAAAAGAATTTCATCCCACACGCTCAAGCTGTGGAATGAACTCCCTGCTATGTATTTTCCAAGGGACTATAAAATGGGGTTCTTTATGAAACGCATTAGAATCTTTCTATCAGGGTAACTGTGTACTATTGTCTGTCACCTATTTATCTTTTTCCCCTGACCTAAGCTAAGATAAATTGCTTGTGTTAGTTATGTATACTTACTCCACAAGGACCGTATAGGGCACTATGATCTAGCCAACCAGGAGAAGGTTCGTTACACGCTGTTAGGACTGAAAGAAATGAAAAGTGTCATTTAATTTAAAATTTTAGAAAGGTTTATAAAGGTTCGATCTTCGAAAGGTTTAGAAACCTTACGTGGAAGTAAATGTTCGAATACACTTGTACTTTTTTCACAAAGTACAAGTGTGTTCTCGATAATGTGTAACAATAAATTTTACCAATCAACAGTATTATAAAAATAGTCTTCTTTTCGCTTCGAATTCGCTTGTTAAATTGTTATTGAATCCGAAACTATAGGAACTATGCTGTTGAAACTTGATAAGTAGATGTATTCTGTGAACCGCATTAAATTTTCACACAAAAATAGAAAAAAAAAAAACATAAATTTTGAGAATTTCACATACTTGAAACAGAAACACAATTTTTTTTTTGTGTGGGCTATCTATGGATAGGTCTTCAAAAATGATATGGTGGTTTCTTTTTTTTTTAAAGTTACTAGTTTGCGCAATCTACACTACAAAAGGCGTAAAATGTGTCCCCTTCCCCCACTCTCTAACTTCTAAAATAAGAGAGTGTTAAAACCAAAGAAACTTGATAAGTAGTGTACATTACTATAAAAATAGTGCATATATCCACCGAAAATTGGTTTGAACAAAATCTAGCACGTAGTTTTTTTTAATACGTCATAAATCGTGAACAGAAATTTACCTTTCAAATTCAAATTCAAATTCAAAAAATCATTTATTAAATAACAATATTAAATTTGTTTGGAATCGTTATTATTTTTGTGCAGTGCGTGACATGGCAACTACTGAGAAACACTGCCAAAAAACTCAGTAAGAATCCTTTTTTAAAAAAAAACGTCGTTATGTATGTACTTACAATCATTTTCTTGTGTTGACTTAGAGCTACTTAATCCCAAGCATTTTTGTCATTCAAATAGTCTGAAATGTTATAATATGCTCTGCTACACAATTTGGCCTCAATTGTTGTTTTAAATTTATTTATGGACAATGTTCTAATTTCATTGGGAAGTTTATTGTAGAATCTAATACATTGCCCCATAAAAGAGTTGCTTATTTTTTGGAGACGAGTAGTATATAACACAAGATTACCTTTATGTCTAGTATTTATACCATGTATATCACTCTTTTTAGTAAAGGAGTCTACATTTTTATGCACATAAAGTAAATTTTCATAAATAAATTACGAAATAACCGTAAGAATGTTTATTTCTTTGAACTTTTCTCTTAGAGACATTCTAGGACCAAGTTGGTATATTGCTCTTACAGCTCTCTTTTGCAATACAAAGATGGTATTAATGTCCGCAGAATTACCCCAGAGAAGAATTCCATATGACATAACACTTGAAATAACTAAAATAAACTATTCTAGCTGTCTCAATATCAGTAAGCCGTCTAATTGTTTTTACTGCGTATGCTGCAGAACTTAATTTGCCTGATTATTTTTCAATCTGCGGTCCCCACTGCAGTTTTCGAGTCAATAGTGATACCCAAAAATACAGCAGTCCCCACAGGGTCCAACCCAGATCCATTAAGTTGTACATTGGTAGCTACCTGCCTTACATTAGGTGTCGAGAATTTGATTACTATAGTTTTTTTATCATTCAAAAGAAGATTATTAACATTAAACCAATGAACAACCTTTGAGAGTGCACTGTTAACTTTGTCATAATTGTGTAATTGTCTATTAATTTTAAACGTCAAGGAAGTATCATCTGCAAACAATACAATCTCATGCTTATCCACTACATAGTAAGGTAAGTCATTTATGTATATTAAAAACAGAAATGGACCAAGGATTGACCCCTGCGGGACGCCCATTACAACTGGGCTTCCCGCAGATCGTTTACCTTTTACTTCGACCCTCTGAACCCTATTACTCAAATAAGAAGTCAGAAGATCGAGAGCCCTGTTTCTGATACCATAGTGGTGTAGTTTTCTGACAAGAGTCTTTCATTCAATCTACTGCTACTACGGAACCGTTCATGGGCGAATCCGACTCGCACTTGGCCCTTTTTTTCATAATTTTATTGTTTTCGTACATGCTCGTTTGTTTTGGGTACTCTTGACATGTCCTTTCTTCAAAATGCCTTATATCTTATTGACATACGTACATGTATGTCCAGGTCGAGCCCTACTGGGTTACCCATTCATTCTCGCTTCAATAATCTGTTTCATTAGTCTTCTTTTGTTCATCCTCTCCACGTGCCCAGCACATCTACATATATACTTTAAATGCTGTTGCCCGCGGTTCCGCCAGCGTGGATGTCGGTTATCACGACCAAATATAGCCTATGTTCTTTCCTAAGGTCTAATGTACCCCTGTACCATATTACATCAAAATTTGTACAGTGGTTTAGACGTGAAAGCAACAAAAAAAAACGAAAAGAAAGACAGAGGTAATTTCGCTTTAAAAGAAATTAAAAGTTACTGTAAAATTACCGATTGGCGGTTTGACGACACATACAGGTAGATCTGCAGTACTTATTCTGATCAATTCTTCGGCTATCGCCTTAGTGAAGGTGTAAGTATTGGGCCAGCTTTTAAGCTTCCTGAAAGGGAAATCAATAATATGTAATTTTAATTAATATCTAATTATAATTCCTGAAACTGACCCCTACGATCCTGTGCCATATGACCCTGTTGCATGAGTTTGCGCTTATAATTGCATAATTAGCACTATTTTTTTATTCCAAGGTCAGTCCAAGAGTTATTGAATTTTCATTATGGAAATGTCGAGTGGAATAATGTAAAGTTGATTATGGAGGTCAAATGGCATTCGTTGCCTTGTTATATGTGATTACAATGGTTTGACTAACTGAGCTATTTATCGGGATATTTACCATGTCGACACCAGATGTATTGATTAATGTAAGGGACATTTTGGTGAAAATGAGTTAAACATCGTTGGATTTGGAATTTCGCGCTCTATCGTTTGGTATATTTGTCATTTCTCTATCATTGGAAACGTGTGCCTTACAGTATACATTTTTGGGGTGCTGAGACAGATTTTGATTTGAGATTTTTACGTGGTACTTACTTTAAAGAAAAAGCAGAAAAATTCAGTACCGTAAGGTACAATTTCAATATTACATTATTATTATATACCTAGTACAGTTTTCTTACTAGTAATTCTGTACTGTAACGCCAACGGATAATTATTGTTTCTCATTTAAGATAAGGGACGTGTTATTTTTGAAACCTGTAAGATTACCTAAATCTTTCTGATATGGCATTAAATAGGAGGCAATTCTAAGAAACTTTGTCATGGAGACTATTGAGATCAGAATAGGTGACAAAAGTTACAGATGAATTTGTAAAACAAAAATGGTTTTTTGGCTCTCCTGAAAAATCGTGTTTTGTCCCTTACCTTAATTCATACTTTTGGTGTCGATGTCATTGTATTGTTTCGAGTAAATATCCCGATAGTTCTTATAGTAATGTTAGTGACCACTGACCATGGCAGTGTAAATACCTATTTGCTATGGTTTTTTCAGAAGATATTTTCAATATGATGCCCATAGCTTCTTTTTGTCATCGCACCGACATAGGCAGGAAATTCATCCTCACACATTACGACCGGAAACGGTGCACACTGTACAGTATGAAAGGAACTTCATCCCACACACGCTAAAGCTGTGAAACGAACTTCCTTCTGTAGTTTTTGAAGCCACTGCAATATGAGGTTCTTCAAAAAGGGCATTAGAAAGTTACTACAGGGTCGGTAGCAAGAGTGTAACGTCCCTGGTGTTGTACACGTCCATAGGCCACAGTAACCACTTTCCTTCAGGGGTGCCGTGTGAGGACCCTGAGATCTGCGGTGAAAGCTTCAGATTTGACTGGTACAAGTATGATGATAAGTGTCTTACTCTATAACCATTTGTTCCGGTTGAGTCGATTCCGTTTTTTCTGCTAGATCTATGATTTCGTCGGGGGGCACAGGACAGGGATAAAACTGCTCGTTTAGCACCGTTCCGATGCGACTTTCCGTCGCATGGGTGAAACCCGTCGAAACGTATGTGAAGCATCTGAAAAGAAAAGAACATTATGAGCATTTTTGTCAATGAAAAAGAAACTAACTTTGTGTTAACTAAATGTTTTACGTTTCGTCAAGCCAGATTTGGATAACGGCCAGTGAGCCTGAATCATAGACAAGAGGCAATTCGTTGGCCGATGAAGTTTTTTTATACCACTGAAGTGGCAGGCAAGTGGCCTATGGACGTGTCCAACACCAGGGAAGTCACACTCGTGCTGCCGACCCTATAAACACAGATAGTTTCTGTGCCGTCAGTGTAGAAGAAAAACCAGGAATAGCTTTTGATCTTCCTACTGACAGCACAAAAACTCTCCAGTGAGCTCTTGGGCTACCCTATTCACCGCCGGGAACACAACACGAGGTTAATGCCGCGGTATTCTGTAGGGCCGAGTTAATTCGTACGTATCTTGGTTATTACTTGAGTGTGTGTTTTCTCGTTTTGGAGCGTGCCCAGGGGGTTGTTTTGAAGGTTTGTTCTTTTAAGCCTCGCCTATGTCGTACAACTGAGCTTTATGAATACAGCCAAGTACTGACCGTCAGACAACTCTTTGTACTGGCTACTTTAATCAAACAGCACTCCTTAACAGAGTTTAGGACAGACACCATTCGCCGCCTTCATCTAGTGGCAGTCTCATCTTGGGTCAGGACATCATTTAGTCAAAAATCCTTTATTTTTCTGAGTCCGTACCTTTATAATAAATTGCATAAAATTTTGGCTCTTTATGGCCTAAATATGTACAAGTACAAAACTATTCTCCACGAATGGCTGTTCTGTCACACATACTCTAACACAGAGGAATAATTGAAAGTCTTGAAGTAGTAAAGTCTTGAAGACAACGAAGTATTTGATCATCTAATTCAGATGCACGCACGCGCGTGCACACATACACAGACACACACACCGAAACACACTCACACAAACTTAGTTAGCATGCTTTATATATTTTAATCGATAGCATATTTTGTACCAAAACCGATTATCCTGCTTTTAATTTTTTGAGCGCAACATATTTATTGTGATATAGCGGAATCCTGGTGACCAGTAAAACATGTAATCTTTTACCTACAACAGGTACCTGCGATCCACAACCAGCCCCTCTAGACAAGTGGCAATTCGCTAGCAGGCGTTTGATGGAATAGAATGACGAATGTATAGGATTTGACGTATTTGACATGCGTTAACGACTGTCATTTACGTCAAATCCCATACATTCGTCATTCTATTCCACCAAAGGCCGGCTAGCGAATTGCCACTTGTCTAGAGGGGCAGATTCTATTTACCTTAAGTTGTGTAAACACTGTATGTAATTTGTTTGCAGTGAAAAAAAAAAATTAAAAATGAAAAGTTGTCAGTTGACAAAGAGAATTCAAAAATGATACTTCATTGGCGGCTGAAGCCGAGAGCATTTTTACTTCTTTGCAATTTATAAGTTAAACGACGATGTCCGTGACGTCACATGGCTAACAAATGCCTAGCAATGAATACTCCTACAGTTCCAGATAGAAGGGGTAGTCCTAAGCATACCTGGCTTGACCTCGTGCACGGCGACATACGTGTTAATGGTTTCACTACCATGGACCCCCAAAATCAAACGAAGTAGAGAAGGAAGAGTCGGAAGGCGGAATCTGACCTTTGAGTTCACCTTGGCTTCGGATGCATTCAGGAAAATACGTGTCGATAAGGATGATGATGACATTATCAGTTTAACAAAAACTTACTGTAGTTTTTTACACGCTTTAGCAAGCGCCATGCACTCCCTGGTCCCTCGAATATTGATTAACGTCGCCTGTCGCAATGGCGCATTGAAATTTGTTGTAGCTGCCATATGAATGATAAAATCAACCTGAGAGAAGATAACAATTTAATGAGGCTATTTATTGAAAAAAAAAAACTGAAACTGAAATTAATTTAAAATTAAAATTAACATCATTTGATGATCAAGCAAACAACCTAAGCAACAATTGAAAAGCAAGGAACATAGTAAGGACTTACTATGGATTTACTTTATGTGCATAAAAATATAGACTCCTTTACTAAAAAGAGTGGTATACATGGTATAAATACTAGACATCAAGGTAATCTTGTGTTACATACTACTCGGCTCCAAAAAATAAGCAACTCTTTTATGGGGCAATGTATTAGATTCTACAATAAACTTCCCAATGAAATTAAAACATTGTCCATAAATAAATTTAAAACAACTATTAAGGCCAAATTTTGTAGTATATTATAACATTTTAGACTATTTCAATGACAAAAAGGCTTGGGATTAAGTAGTTCTAAGTCAACACAAGAAAATGATTGTACATACATGACGACGATTAAAAAAAAAAAGGATTCCTACTGAGTTTTTTTGGCAGTGTTTCTCAGTAGTTGCCATGTCACGCACTGCACGGTAGGGGACAAAATAATGACGATTTCAAACAAATTTAATATTTTTATGGAATAAATGATTTTTTGAATTTGAATTTGAAGTTAAGGAAAGCCTTTTTTTCTCTACCCGAAAGAAGGGATGGAAAATGGACTACTTTGTCTATGTGTAGTGTTAACCAAGCTATATCAATTGTTTGGTTGTTAGTTTATTTATTTCTTTTTATATCAATAAATCAATCAATTAGCGTATTACAGTCCATTGCTGAACACAGACCTCTCCCAATGCGCGCTACTTCTGCCGATCCTCCACCTTCCGCATCCAGTCTGTTCCTAACACATGTTTCAGGTCGACAGTCCACCTGGCTAGGGGCGACACACTTTCCGTTAGCCTCCTCACGGTCTCCACTCTAGCACTCGTCTGTTCCAACGGCCAACGGTCCTTCGACAGATGTGGTCAGCCCATTGCCCTTATTAAGCAAGCATACTATTGGTCTCAGGCGCGTGGTTCCCGGCAGAGTAGAATTTGGGCCACCCCTTCTCTTCCCATGTGGTGTCGTACAAGGCGACTAAGGGATAGGGCTGATTAACATTAACATCAGACAGATATGTACAGCCCAGACTCAGCTTCAGATGCATGGCTCGAGTCAACAATAGTGCCCGGAATACGGCAATAGGCTCAACCTATTACGTGGGACCGAATACAGATTGGTGAAATGAGGGTGTTAATTTACCTCTGCCTAACCCTCCGGGGATAAAGGCGTGATTATATGTATGTATGTACTATTGGTCTATCTAAATTCTCACCAGCAGTCTTACTTACTTCTTTAGTAATTCTAGCATAGTCTTCATCACTTAGTCCAAGGGATAGCTCTGCGACATCTCCCTCCATCGGCTCTAGGATATTGCTGAAGTATGGCTTCTTTTGGCGTACCGTGTCATAGACCTAACACAATGAATCATAAATTTAACATTTTTTAACCGATTGCGCAAGGGAGGGTAATGTGTTTATGAATGCGATAGTAACTATGCCCTTCTGTCTGTATAACAACATAACATAACATCACATAACATAACATAAACTCACGGCTTTATCCCCGAAGGGGTAGGCAGAGGTGCTAGCACCCACATTTCGCCAGTTTATGTTTAGGTCCCAATGTAATAGGTGGCGAGCCTATTGCCATTATCTGGGCACTTATAAACCTGAGATAAATACACACATAACTTCGAAAAGCATCGAAAAGTCATTGGTGTGTGCCATGGAAAAGTTGGGATCGAACCAAAGACCTTGTCTCAGCAGTCCATTACCCATACCCTTACGCTTTTAAGCCTAAACCACTGAAGTTTGATCACGATAACCAACATAAACGCGGGAGGAGCCGCGGGTAAAAGCTAGTGTAATATAGTTTTCTTTGTTCCCAACTACACGTCAAACGACTCGACAGATTTCGATGAATGTGGTCTTAAATGAAAGGCATTAATCACCCGAGGATTATAGGGTACATAAAAAACCGGCCAAGTGTGAGTCGCACTCGCGCACGAAGGATTCCGTACCAAAAAAAGGCTAAAAGTAAATATATAACCTTAATAGTTTGTAATTATTTCTAGCGTCCACGTGTAGCCATTATTAAATCGAGCAAAAACGGTAAAAAAAATACTTTTGCTGTATGGAAGCCCCCCTTAAATATTATTAATCCGTGCGCATATGAAACTAGCGCAGTCAAAACCACCGCGTTCTAACAACACAATATATATTAAATAATACGTATGTGCTGTAAAAAAATAATTACTTTTAATAGAAAGCGCCTGGGCATTTGTTTTTTAATAAACATGAAACAAAATTATACAAATGATTGCTAATACAAACTAAATAGGCGCGTTTTCCTGTAGGTTTGAAGGTTTTCTCTCAATTTATCGAGGACCTTAGCATCAGAGCCGGACTTCTGGGATATGGGACCACTCTGACAGTATAACCTATCCAACGCCTCAAGAATAATAAAATTCCGTTCAAAACTGGCTTAGATATCGCGTAACAAACATATCTATACATAAAAAACATAGTGGTCGAATTGAGAACCTCCTCGCTTTTTGAAGTTAGTTAAAAACAAGGGAATTTAAAGAAGAATTTAAAGATTAATAGATGATTAAAGAATAAAAACCTGGCTGGTATCTAAAAGAACGAAACAAGTTTAATAGCAGGCGGTAAGTACCTACCTATTAATTTTGTTTTGATTTATGATTGGCAAATGAGTACCGCCTGCTATCAAACTTGTTTCAAACTTTTAACGGGCGGGTTTTATTTTTATTTTTGTGAAGTTCATTTTATTTCATTGTATATCTTCCATCTTATACCTTTCTTCCCCAAGTCACGAGAGAACAAGGACTCTAGGGCTCGTACCTATTGGTTTCATATAATCCTGATTGATATATTTGAGCTCCTATGCCGCCGTAGCACCCCGTTGCATCATCAAAAAGTACTCAAAAACGCGTACTGCCCAAATAGAATACATTTCGATGACGACATATTCCCCCCGAATATGTCCATTTGGAGTTACGGACTGAATTTCGACAGTACAATACTTCGACATGTAGTCTGTGTATGTCAGTAAAACAGTTACAATTCAACGAAAGACTACAAAAAAAAACTGTCGAAGTAGTGGTCATTCGAAGATTTGTCTTGTCCAAGTATTGTCTGTCGAATAATCGTCTGTCGAAGTAATGGTAATTCGAAAGTGTGTGTTGTCTAATAATTGTCCGTCGAAGCAATGACTTGTCGATCTATGTGTTTTCTAAGTTCGCTACATGCCCAAGTATTGTACTGTCTTAATTCAGTACGTAAGTGGTCCATTTGCATTGGTCTGGGTATTACCGAGCTTTGGAAAGCACGTTAAGCCAACGGTCCAGGGTGTCCCACGAACATCTAAGGCAGTTGTTACGGGTAGTTGGAAACCTAAAATGTTTAACAGCTGCAATACTTCGATATCGCCGATGAGTTGTGTAGGTTAGATGACAGTGTAGCTTCAAGGAAAATATCGGAGATCGGCCAAAACCGTAGGTAGACTTGAAAAAGCGGACTCCAGACTCCGAGGTGAAGGCTTCAGATGCGACTGGAATTAACGCTAGGATGAAGAAGAAGAAGAAGAAGAAGAAGATAACACTCACGACATTCTTCAGCATTAAATCCAGCCTTTCCTGTACGGTTTTGCCTTTCTTCTGTCTCATCAACAAGTATATTTTCTTAATATTGCATGCTCTGGAAATCAAGCAAGAAGAATAATCTGTAAGTTTCCAACATCAATGAAACCTTATATTCAGAATTCTATACTAATAAAAGGGTTCCTGGCAGAGTAGAATTTGAGCCCCCCCCCCCCCCATCTCTTTCCATGCGGTGTCGTTCAAGTCTACTAAGGGATAGGGCTGTTTAACATTAGACAGATATATACAGCCCAGACTCAGCCACAGATGCATGTCTCAACTCATCTAGTGCCCGGAATACGGCAATTGGTTCACCACCTTTTACGTGGGAAAGCATACAATGATTGGTATAATATGAGTGTTAATTCAGCTCTGCCTAACTCTCCGGGGGAAAAGGCGTGATTATATGTATGTTGGACTTTCTAGGACCCCAACTGCCCGTAACGACTGCCGTATTATTTTTATATAGTTCGTATTGCCATACGACCGACGGCTTAACAAGCTCTCCGAGGCATGGCCAGACCAATGCAAATACCCATATTACAAATATTTGCACTGTGCGGGACTCGAAGCCGCGCCTCTTGCGGGGCGGCTGCGTTCACTACCGCCACACCACAGAGGCTAAAGGTGTTTTTAATTAATCGTCTTCTTACCGGATCAGCTTCTCAATGAGCTGCTTGCCAAGGAAACCGCCCCCTCCAGTGATAAAGATCGTGGCACCGGAGTAGAACTGCTGTATCGGAGAGTTACCCTCATCTATGACCGCGTTCATGAACTTCTGACGGCCCAGGACGGACAGCTCGAATACTTGGCTCCTGTCCATGTCTAGAAAGAACTTATTTACTATAGTTAAATATATTTTATTTGTCTGTCGTTGAGACATGCATTCGAACATGAGCACAGAAGCAGGCCGCGGTGATGGCGCATTGAGCGCCTCCTCCCTATCCGAAAAAAGTTGAGGATAGTAATCCCACAGCCGAGGGGGCCTGCGCTGGCCCTGGGTCAGTCTTATAGTATAACTTACCTCCTTTTTTAATACCAGATATTGTTTTTTTAGACTTAATTGTTCACCCTTGTTATATTAACCACTGCGCCCGGCCACACAATTCTTTAAAACTGAGCTTCGAAAATTGTTCCAGTTGAAATTTATATGTAAATCAAACAATAGTACTTTAAATAATTAATTCTGTCTTTATTTTTCATACATGGCTAGTGACTTGTATTTTTTTTTCCAGGCCCACGTTTGCCAATATCTTTAACGAGCAGTTTTCTTGTAGGTATTTATAGCTTTCCTAAAGACGCGCTAGATGGCGCAGCCGGCACTTTTGGTAAGACTTTAAGTACTTTTTCTGCTGACGACCAGCCTTTTCCACATCCAATCTTATAGCCCTAATCCATTGATTTCGTAGTGTAATATCTTGTGGAATCAAATGTTTTCCTTAGTTTCCACAGGTATGAACAGCACACCGTGACCGCGTATTGAATATTAGTTACATATTACTGAATACATGTATATATATATGTATTAAGTAAAATTATGTAGGTATCAACTTTTTGAGGTTACTAGAATGTTACATACAAACTTCAACGCTTCAGAAACAGCAATCGATCAAATTAAGACATTCGGTCAGTTCAAGTTCAGTATCTAAAGCTATGCTAGCGCCATCTACTGATGATTTAAAAGACCAACTTATTATACCTAGTGGAAAACTACTCATTGTGGTTATTAATATGTTATAGACTTTCAGGCACAGAACTTTCAGTTCTTACAGGGCCAACAGTACGACTATGTAACCCCTGGTGTTACACACTTCCATAGGCCACGGTAACTCCTTTCGGTCACGTAGGTTGTTTGATTATTTGGCACCTATGTATACAAAATAACTGTACTAATATAGAAAGATAAGACGCTTGAACCTGCAGGTTTGTTTATGTTAGGAATGTTACGGAGCTCCGTAACAGTAACGGAAACTATCGGATATCCAAAATAAAAACATAACCGTAACCACAGAATAGATAATCCATAACTGTAACCATATTAACCGTATTCGTTCCACAAGTTTCGGATAGTTACGAATAAGGGCGGCATCTAAATAAATCGACGTTTCGACAATTATTTGTTTCACCGCTCGCCCGCCACGTAAATCTTACTGTTTTTTTGTTACTGTTAGTCATACCATCACCTTGTCTCCGGCCTCCATGAGCGCGGGCCTGAGGGTGACGGGTGGAACTGCTCGTCACCCTAGCAGAAGCAGGCGGCGGCAGCGCCCCCCCCCCCCCCATAACGGGGGCGAGTCGGGGACCGCGTGGACCCCCTCCCGAGGAGGGCCAGACCGAGAGGAATGGCCATGGGTCAGCCAGGGTTCGAGGGATGTCGCGAGACAACCTCACCTTCGGCCTAGCACATCGACCCACAGACAGCGTGCGGTTTAGTCGGTTCGAGTCCGACATAACCTCCCCCTCCGGCTCCGGAGGGGGGAAGGGAGGGTATCCATGGGGAATTTCCCGCACGTAAAAATAAAACCATCACCTTGTTAGTTTTTAGCTGACATATTAAGCATAACTGATGAGGAATCTCAGAGTATTGAGTGTGCTGATGTGTGCAATCAATTCATTGTTTAAAAGATATTACTACTTAAACAATAGAGAGAAAAGACGTCACTCACTGAAGATCCGATTATATATATGGTGGAGAATTTATACCAAGTACCTAGCATAGCTTAAGTAATTTAATAAGACAGTCCTTTCCTTTTCCCATCTGCTGGTAGGGTACCGTGTAAGCAGTTTTTCAGTGCTGCTGGCAATAGAGGGCGGAGGGCGAGTGGCACAGCGAACATCTTAAATTCTTCTAAACAGTAATTTCCTGAAGAAATTTCGGCACTTATGAAAGTAACGCCCCAAACTTGAGGCTACGACAAAAGTGACCTACTTCAGGCTGCAACCTGAAGCCTGCTAGTAAGTAATATCCGTAACCGAAACTTTCGGATAATTCGAAATAATTATATATCCGTAACAGTATCCGAAACCGATAAAAAAAAAAGATTATTACCATAGCTATGACTATAGGAATATCTAAACTATTTTTTTTCCGTAACCATCCGATCCGTATCCAGATCTGTACTATCATATTCATAACATCCGTAGTTTATATTATGTGCTGTTTTTATATTTTTATTAAGATAATTGTAATGTACGTTATGTGAATCAACCGTCTTATAGAAAAAAAAACTGACAAGATTGTTTACCTTTCGTCACAGATGACATAATACTCTTTCGTGAAGTACTAGACTAAATGGAATATAACAAATTCACACATTAAGTGTTTCAGAATAATTGAACCAGCTCACCTTACAAATATATGGTAATAGATACGCAGGGAGGTCATTACATATCGGACTAATGACGTCAAACGCATAATATAGATGTATGACTATAGATACGTTGACTACACTCTTAAAAAGCAACAAAAATGAGGGTAAATGTCCTGATTTTATGAACCAATCAGAGATATGACAGTGCGCTACGGAATTTTATTATTCTTGCGGCGCGCGGCGTTGGATAGGGCATACTGTCAGAGTGGTCCCATATCCCAGAAGTTCGGATCTGATGCTGAGATCTTGGAGAAATTGAGGGAAAACCTTAAAATTAACAATTATATTGTATAATTTCGTTTCGTTTTTATTAAAAACAAATGCCCAGGCGCTCACGATCTGTTAGAATTCGGTGCCTGTCGGTCGGAACTGTGGTTCCTGTGTCTGACCTGGTATAATGCCATCAAATTAGGTATGATGTCTTGATGAGGTAGGGGTGGCCTATCATACATACCTGTATCTTTTAGGCTAAAACCAAACGAGCGTAATTTTGTGAGTCGTCGCAGAATTTCGGTAGCATAAATTCTGCTGCATTCGGTTTCGTACAAAAAGTCAGTTGGCGCCATACGACGACGCAAAATTAGTTGTCTGCCGACTCAATGCGCGTAAACTCAACCGAATTTCCCTCACGGAAGGGCAAGGGAGGGGCGCGGTGAAGAGCAGTGCTGCTATTTTAGCGCTTTGGGCGCTAGATCTAGCGCTTTTTCAGTGTGTTCAGCGCCCATTTCTAAATTTTAGCGCCTAGCGGATAAACTGGCGCTTTTTTGTTTATGGTATAGCTGGCATAGCAACTGGCAATAGCACAAGGGTCAGTGAGTGACTGGGCCACGGATTACTAGAAAAATAAATAGCTAGCTATTATGTAGCACGGACTGGGCATAGATTTATTAAATCTAGGTTAATCCATATTACCACAGACAAAGTATTACCAATACTTTATGGTCTAGGGATCCCTTTCAATAATTTGTTTCTGGTTTTGTTTTTATTGGTTTTCATTTATTCAAGTTTTAGTTGTTTATTGCGTTACTAAATTTACTTATTGGAATTAATTAGAATAGTATTTAATGTAAGTAATGTAAGTATAAATAGTAAATAAGTAAGTAATTAATTAGGTAGAGGTTTATGCTGGCGTGTTTCATTCGGTAGGCAAATAGCATGTAGCAAACTAACTAACTAACTCACGATACACAAAATTAAGTTTGTCTGGCCACACAACCGAAATTCAGTTGAACGTAAAATGAGTGACCGAAAATACGCGACTCACGACTCACAAAATTACGCTCGTTTGGTTTCACCCTTACCTGTTTAACTTGATACCACGTCTGTACTGAATTTATCGATATTTTAATTTGATTGCATCATGGTAGTTTCCGTGAAGCGACTGCCATCTGAACTCTACAACCCAAAGACGATATCGAAGCAATGCTGTTCACAAGTTTTTTGGATTTTTAAGGGCTCCAACTACCCGTAACGACTGCCATAGATGTTCGTATGGCTACCTGGACCGACGACTTATCGTTCTCTCTGAGGTACGACCACACCAGGCAGTGGTTGGTCACCAAGTTACCACAATTTCAGGCTTCAATCAAACAGCAAAAAACCCAATATGTATACCTAAATACCTAAATATATTTAGAATTTATTGAAAACTACTGTCATGCCACAGACACTGGAAAATATTACATTCAATTATATTAATATAAGATTAAAGAAAGCCAAAATTAAATGAAAACAGTTAATACCTTTTCATATTAAAAAAAAAAACATTTTATATTAGACGGTATTACTTTGAACTTCAAAATTAAACGGTTTTATTTGCAGTGACCGTGAAATAACAGTGGTTTAGCATCACCAGAATCCCGGTTATAATATCGGTTATAATCCCGGTAATAATCCCAGTTAGCTTTACCAGAGGGCCGGGACTTACGCAAGGATGGTAATGAATACCAAATCAATCGCAAAACATTCAGATAAAAATAGTTTTTAGATTTTTATTAAGCTTGAATCTTTTGACGTTAGTTCAAGAATGTGCCGATAGCTATACTGGCTGGTATTAATTTGGCAAAACAAGTGTTTTTTTTGTTATAAAACCTCTACCTAGATTATTCTGTTCACTTGTATACCGGCAGAGAAGAATTTGGGCCACTCCTTCTCTTCCCATGTGGTTTCGTACAAGGCGAGTAAGGGATAGGGCTGATTAACTTTAACATCAGACAGATATGTACAGCCTAGACTCAGCCTCAGATGCATGGCTCGAGTCAACAATAGTGCCCGGAATACGGCAATAGGCTCACCCCCTATTACGTGGGACCTAATACAGATTGGTGAAATGTGAGTGTTAATTCGTGAATTTGAGCTCGTCCACCTCCGTGCTATGCCTCTAAAGACGCCCAAGAAACGTGTTGATACCAGGGCCTGATTAACCCTTAGGCTAATTAGGCTGCAGCCTAGGGCGCGAGGATCGGGATCGGGCGTGCTGAAACTAGACTAGACCGAGACAAAACACTAAAACTAAATGCACTTTAGAGTTCCTAATTAAAAATAAATTTAAAAAAATTAAAAAGCACACCCAACAAAAATAACGGGCACAAATTTTAACATTATTTTGTATGAGAAAGCGTTAATTTTAACTTCATTTTGTATGGGAAATTCCTAATTTGAACAGTGAAACCTAGTTGTGCCATGTTGAAATTTTCACACATTACTCTACTCGCTAATTTTAGGCCGTCCGTAACACACCTAGCGGGGGCGTGTCCTCATATTTAGCCTTTATGTATTTTTGCACATATTAGGTACAAGATAAATATCCCGAGCAATGTATGTAAAAATATCAAGAATGTGCGGGTAGATGAAGAATTTACTACCTCACGGACGGCGCGGTGCAGCGGTCAGTCAACCTGTGACCACGGCTGGTGCTTAGAAAGCAATACTAGGTATAATTTATACTGTATACAGTATCTGTACTAAAGTAATTAAGTAGTGAGTGTGAGCTTATAATTACATTACCGTGATTACCTGCTACCGTCTTGAAGCAGCTGACAGTTTAGAAGTAAGTATTATATCTATGTATATTTTCCGGTATATTATGTCGCAGCCGACTAGTTTAAGCACCCGTAAACGGCACCATTCAATTTAAGACCCGAATGATATTCAGCCGTAACATTTATTACCTACAATATTTAATAAACTGGCTGGCTAATGCTTAGGCCATTCGTAAAATAGGCTACCGCTCCGAAATAAGACAGAAAATTAATTCTAATTTTACGGTCGAATATCATTCTGCCGCTCTAGACAATTGGCAATTCGCCGGTGAATAGCGAATTGCCAATTGTCTAGAGTGTAAATGCAAACAAATCCATACACACATATAAATAAAATTGAAGTGTATGTATATTGAAATAACCGTTTTTTACTACATGCATATGAATATAATACGGTACACATACACCAACATAAATTATTTTTTCCAATTTTTGTCTGTCTATCTGTTTGTTGCGGCTAATCTTTAAAATAGCCGGACCGATTTACACCTGACTTTTATTGGCAGGTAGCTGATGTAATAAGGAGTAACTTAGGCTACTTTTATTTTAGAAAAATGGCGTTAACTCAACATTAAGCGATAACCGACATCCACGCGGGCGGAGCCGCGGGCAACAGCTAGTATATAAATAAGTGCAAATGTATGAGATTTAACGTATATGAAAGTCGTCAACTAATGTCAAATCCCATACATTCGTCATATTATTCTACTATACGCCGGCCAACGAATTGCTACTTCTGCGAGGGCAGGTCGTTAATTAAACGACGTTTACATAACAGCCTAGGCAGTTAATTAAATACATTCAAATTCAAATTCAAAATTCAAATTCATTTATTTGCTCAAAAATGTGGTTTTACAGATGTTACAATAACTTTTGTACAGCACATCTACCATTTTTATGGCATGCAAATATTAAATAACACATACATCAATATAATTAGGTATCACACAGCAACATAAATTTATTAAAATAACACGCAAGTCAATTCGTTGTATTTAATCGCAAAATTATAATAATAAGCTAATAAGAATGTTAGAACAGTCGGAACAAAATGAGCCATTGAATGTTCGACTTTCCCATCATAGATTTAAAGATGTCAATAGATTTTGATGTCAAAGAGCTTTCCTGTCAATAGGCTTCAATAAATTTCGATGTCACCAAATTATAATACAATCACTAAATTAAGATGTCAATACGATTTAAGTTGGGAATGTCAAGAATAATAAATAATAGTTATATTTAGTCATTTACAATCAAAAAATTCTTGCAGATTATAAAAGCATTCATTTATTAGCCATTGTCTCAGTTTCGACCTAAATTGAGTCCTGGGCAGTTCCCTGATCACCTGACCTGACCACCATACATATAATCACGCCTTTATCCCCAGAGGGTTAGGCAGAGGTGAATTAACACCCACATTTCACCAATCTGTATTCATCATCAGGCTATATTAGTCCACTGCTGGACATAGCCCTCCCCCAATGAGCGTCATAGCGCCCTGTCTTCAGCTTGCCGCATCCAGCATCTGCCTGCAGTCTTTCTTAGATCGTCATCCCACCTGGTCGGAGGGCGTCCTACACTACGCTTGCCGAGTCGCGGTCTCCACTCAAGATCACGTTTACCCCAACGGTTGTCGGTTCTTCGTGAGATATGGCCAGCCTACTGCCACTTCAGCTTGCTGATTCTTTGAGCTATGTCGATAACCTTGGTTCTCTGTCGGATGTATTTGTTGCGGATTCTATCCTTTAGAGAAACTCTGAGCATAGCTGTCTCCATCTGTATTCAGTCCCACGTAATAGGGAGTGAGCAGTTAATTAAGACATTATAATAATTATATTACACCTAATCCACGATGCCTTGACGCCCGCGTACGCTGTAGCACGTAGCACTCGTGTTTACTTCAAAAGACATTGAAAAACGCAGACCGCGCATAAATTGTGATGTTACTTGGGTCAAGATATGATAATTATGCCGGAAACTATATATCACTATCCATACCTATTAATTTTATAAATAGGAAAGTGTGTGTGTGTCTGTTTGGCCGTCTTTCACGCTTATGTCACTGAACCGATTTTGATGAAATTTGGTATAGGGGTAAATAAGACCTTGAGAAAGGACATCGGCTAAGTTTGGTCGCGACAACCGATAGCCACGCAGGCGGAGCCGCGGGCAAAGCTTGGGTATTTGACTGACTAGTCAAATTAGTTACTTTTTTATAACGTCAAACCGGTAAATTATAAGGAAAATTGTATGAAAAACTTATTTGTGACGTCATAATATTTAATAGTCAAATAATTTGCTATTAAAGGTTGGGTGGATAGTTAAAAATAAATAAGAACGATAAAATAAGAACCAAAGCAACAGTTTTCACTCTTTTACTATTCTTAATTTAATAAGTTCAGCTTAATAATTTATTTTAACTACAGGAAAATACCCAATTGTAAATCAGTCATTTGAAATCCTAGTTTTATGTTAGGTCAACGATTGTGAATACAATAACTTTATTTATTTATTTCACTTGGGTGGCACACAAGCACACTGCCCACCTGATGGAATGTGGTACCGTGGCCTATAGACGTGTGCAACACTAATGTTTCCTTCATAATATAGTCCCGGTCCCTTATTAGGGGCGTGAACACGCATCTAATGAGGCCATCAAGCTGTGGGCCACAATTCTAACATGGTACCGCCCAAACCACCAATTAGTAATCATATTTTTACTTAGCATGTATTTTTTTATGCAACTAAAGTGGTAAACAAGCACACGACCCACCTGATGGAAAGTGGTTACCGTGGCCTATTGTCGTGTGCAACACCAGGGGAGTCACACTCGTGCTGCCGACCCGAGTTTCCGTGCCGTCAGTGTAGAAGACAAAGTAGGAGTACCCTTTGGTCTTCCCACTGACAGCACACAAAACCTCTCCAGTGAGCTCTGGCTACCCTACTCACCGCCGGGAACACAACACGAGGTTATTATGGCCGCGGGATTTTGTAGGGTGTAGGTACCAATAAAATAGAACCAATATTTTTTTAATACTTGTTCCTTAAGATGATAAAATTATGGAATAATAATAATATTAATGGTAGTGGTAATGGTGTCTTCAAATTTTGATTTTGATTTTTCAAAGTCATTATTGCATGAAACTATGCATAGTAACAAGTAACAACTCCATTGTATTTATAAAGGTTAACAAAATAGGTTACATTACACTAAGCTATTGCGCTTTTCGAGAATTTATATACATATTTGTAGATCATTAAAAATAGAAAATATAATTGAGTAAATTGAAATTTTGTATACGTGTTTAAGTAAAGTATTACATTTGGTACATAAAAACAAGTTATTACTAAACAATAATTATAAATAAGCACGGATATAATAAGTAAAATAATAATGCAATAATTGACAAAAAAAAAAAGAATAACAAATCTTCATTTGACAAATAACGTTTGACAAAATTATAGTCACCTGATAAACTTATCATTTTACAAAGTATTGTTTAACAAACTACGCAATTGACAAAATATTTATTTGTATAAATTTCATTATGCCTTTTAACATTATTTCATAAATGGATTATTCTTTAAACATGTTAGTTCGCAAAACAAGTTTTACCCTTTAATTTTTGTCTTGAATAGTCAAAAGTTAGTGACAGAAATGAATCTCTGCAAATCCGTCTTCACGTAGTCTTGTTTACCCTACCCCTAGAGTGTTATTTAAGCTCGTGCAGGCGCGGAGGGGTGAGCTGTGGTGGTGGGCGTTACAACCATCTGCGACGACGAGTTCGTGTGGGGCCGCCGCGGAGCCCTGCAGCGCCGGAGCTGTGACAGAATCGATGTTCGCTACGTGCTACTGTCTTGCCTGACTGACTTTATTTTGTAAAATGAACATTTTTAAAATATAATTGTAATAATTGAAATATTTTCTATAGGTATGATACATTGCAAAACCTTCATTTATCAAAAGATTATTTTTGAATTAATAGGTATGTTTGCAAAATGAAAGTTTGTCAAATGATTAGTTTTTCAAACGTTGTTTGTAAATGATCGTTTGTCATACGTTTTTTGTCAAATAATAGTGAACACGTCCCTGATGCGTTTCCTTTCAATTTTTCTTTTCTCGCGTTCCTTATATATACTTAAAACATAATTATAATATGGCACCGTCATTTTCAGCACAAATGTACAAAATTTTGATCCAAAATGAACCGAGCACAAGAAAAGTTTACACAAGATAACTTCTCTTCGACCAAATGAAAGACGGGAGTCAAAACATTTTAAATGACAAAATTATAGCTATCTCGAGGCGCGCATGTTAGCCCTGCATGTTACTAACAGTCGACATATCGACATCAATCGGCAAAATGCCTCGAGATAGCTATCTCGTGGCGCGCATGATAACCCTGCAGGTCGTATTAATGTGCAATACATATTACATAACTATTTAATTTAGTTTTACTCAGGATCCTTTGTTGAGAATTGGACTTAAGGCGTTTTATCCTGTAATGCCTTTAATTTTTAATTTAGTAGTATTGTCAATCCAGTTGAGCTTGTTGTCTAACATAGTGCCCAGATATTCAACAGAACGGCTCCATTCGATCTCATGTCCGTCAGTAATAAGATTACTGTTTGGGAGTAAACGATGCCTAGAAAAGAATATTGATTATGTTTTTTGCGAAAGTAGGTGGCTAATCGATAATTGAAGCGATCGAATATCAAATCAATATCTTTCGCAGATGTTAAGGATGCTGTGTCATCCGCATAGCAGGCAAGACTTGTGTGTGGTTATATTAGTATGTCGTTCATGTACAGTAAAAAGAGCTGAGGGCCCAGTATAGATCCTTGGGGGACGCCAGCAGGGACCAGTCGTGTACTCAAACTAGAGTTACTCACATATACCTTAAAGTTTTGGTGGTCTAAATATGATTTAATGAGTTTTTTATAAGTGACACAGGAACACCTGATAGAAACATCTTGTGAACAAGGGCTTCGTGCCAGACTGTGTCAAAAGCTTTTTCAATGTTCAAAAGGAACATTCCTGTTGACTTCTTCAAATTTAGGTTATGTGACACTGTTTCTACTACTCTAGCCAGCTGCTGGGTGGTTGAATGACCGGCTCGCAAGCCTTCATTGAGCGGAATTTTTCTATCACATGATTAAGGCTTCGTTGATCTAAACGTTTATCGTAACACGGAAGGAGGCTAATTGATCGGTATCCAGTTGGGTCTGAGGGATCTTTAATGTCTTCAGATTAACATTTGGCGAGGTGAAGTCAATTTGTCATGTCCTATATAAATATACGACATCCACGTGGGTGAAGCCGCGGCCATCAGCTAGTATTCTTATAAACATATCTATTTTAAGGTACATAAATTCTGAGACAATCCCAGTGGAAATTTTTTCAACTGTTCAAATGGAAATTTAACAATTAAAGACTATTTATAGAATGTTAATAGTGTTTTGAACCAAAACCAAATAAATTATGCCTGTTTATTGACGACCTAGCTCTTGCCTGCGGCTCCACCCGCGTGGGTGTCGGTTATCGCGACCAAACATAGCCTATTTTTATTAAAAAATTACTAATATTCCCGCAACCGAATTAACTAATATTCCCTCTAACCTCTGCAACTAAGCTAAATTGCTTGTGCTAGGAATGGGTCACCGTCGGTAGTGTGATGACCCAATGTACTTTCCCAAGCTCTAATCCCCCGATTTTGTTAATCGTTCACCACTGTTATAACATAACACAGACACTGCCAAAAATTACATTTAATTTTAGACTTAGTACAACAGTAAGGTATAAAATGATGTGGCATTTTTTAGAATTCGGGTCCATCTATATAATATAAAATGAATCCCTTTTAACCTGGTCACGCCATCACGCCTAATCCACTGAACTGATTTTGATGAAATTTGGTATAGAGGTAGATTAGATATTGAGAAACGACATAGGCTGTATTTGGTCGCGAAAACCGACATCCACGCGGGCGGAGCCAGGGGCAAAAGCTAGTATTGTTATAAAAATCATGAACTTTCATACAAATTTTCATTCAATTTGAATGCCTGCTTTTTCTTTTTGAAGAATATTAGCAACCCAAATTATCGAAATTACTAAAATTCCCTCTGACCCCTCGTAGTAAGCTAAATTGCTTGTGCTAAGAGTGGGTTCATGTCGGTAGTGTGATGGCCAGGATTCGAACCCGGGACCTCTCGCTAGTAAGACTCCTTAACCACTAGCCCATGTATTTCCCAAGCTTTAGTCTAGTTCTTCTCTGTACTAAATATCAAAATTGGTCCAACGGTTTGCGTAAGAGACAGACAAACAGACAGAGTTACTTACGCATTTATAATAATAGTGCGTATGACAAGGGTGAACTAGATTAAGTAAACTGAAATACTGACCAATGTAAATAATCGTGTACATTCATATATTTTAAACGTGGTGCTTATATATGGATGTCAGGGGCTCATGTATATATGAGCTAGGTACCATATTTCCATGTTACCCTGTTCGCTGTACAAAAAATAGATCTACCTACCACGGAAAAAAAAGACGGGTTGCACTCCGGGACTTTTTCTTTCCTTCTTTCTTCGTTATATACAGAGAAAAAGATAAAAAGAACATATCATACCATACCATACCATACCATTCCATACCAAACCTATAATATAGCGCCAATCATAGAACCTATCACTAATTGTCTGTCAGAAGAAATTAATGAATTACAAAAAGAAAAAATAGTTACAAAAAGTAATAAATTACAAAAAGAAAAATAATCACAAAAAGTGTCAGAAGCCCAGGTTCGAACTCGGTACTATCTAAAACCATAAGGACTTACAATCGAAGCACTAACTGCTTAGCTACGAAGCTTCTTAGCGTACCTAACAAAATAAACAATCTGTAGCAAATGTTGTATGACGTCAGTCGTCGGTTACGGTTCAAAAGTCAAGTGATCCTGACGCGAGTTTAACACTTTTCACCCATCCAACGCCGCTAAAGAAGTTTTCACTTCAAAAATATTAAAAAATAAAAAACCCGACTGCTGTCTTAAAGACCGATACAAGTTTGATGGCATGCGATACTCATTTACCAATTTTATTATAAACCGAAAGAAAGTAAGTAGAAAGAAACTGGTGGTAGAAATTTGATGGCGGATACCACCGTGCACTATTGTGAAATACCCCCCATAGTACTTAATCCAATCTCGGTTGGGTTGCGTTCAGGGGTCAGCAAGTGTACAGCCGAGTAGAGCGGATTGTGATCGCAGCAATAGTGGGACCGGTGGGTGACACGCGGTGCTGAATGCCACCATTGTTAACATAATACTTGTATGTAATGGTGGATTTACCTTCAGCGATCGTCAGACAAGGTGAAGTCAAGTTTACGTGTCCAATTTAAAAAAATGTAATAAATGTATTTTCTTTCTTAGTTATGGGCTCCATAGAAGTGATGACCTATTGGTGTCGGGGTTTCGTAGGCGTATGTAATGACCCCGTTTATAATTGGTGTTTAGGGCGTATAGGCCCCATAAGTATATGGGCATGGGTTTTATGAAGATCTTAAAGCTTCAATTCAGGGTCTGGCATTAATATTAATGTTGAATTTCAAATTAGAACAGAAAAGCACGCATCTATATCTGGCCCTTTATTCTGCTGAAGCAAAACGACTGTCATAAACACAGACGCTGCAATAAATTGCATTTAATATTACACTTTATGGCTTAAGGCTTAAAGTCGAAAATAAATGGAATATTTTTGCGGTGTCCGTGGCATGACAATGGTTTCGTTTTAGCAGATTTGGGGACCTCATCATCAGGCTATATTAGTCCACTGCTGGACATAGCCCTCCCCTAATGAGCGCCATAGCGCCCTGTCTTCAGCTTGCCGCATCCAGCATCTGCCTGCAGTCTTTCTTAGATCGTCATCCCACCTGGTCGGAGGGCGTCCTACACTACGCTTGCCGAGTCGCGGTCTCCACTCAAGAACACGTTTACCCCAACGATTGTCGGCCAGCCCACTGCCACTTCAGCTTGCTGATTCTTTGAGCTATGTCGATAACTTTGGGTCTCTGTCGGATGAATTCGTTGCGGATTCTATCCTTCAGAGAAACTCCGAGCATAGCTCTCTCCATAGCTCGCTGAGCGACTTTGAACTGATGGACCAACCCTGCAGTGAGTGTCCATGTCTCGGCTCCGTAGGTCATGACGAGTAGGACGCACTGATTAAGAACTTTCGTTTTCAAGCATTGCGGTATGGATGACGAGAAGACTCTGCGTAGTTTCCCAAACGCTGCCCAGCCCAGCTGGATCCTCCTCTTGGCCTCCCTCTCGAAATTGTTTTTACCTAACTGCAGAATATGCCCGAGGTAAGTGTACTCAGAAACGATTTCGAGAAGGTGACCATGTACGACGACTGGTATAGGATTAATGTGGCCATTAATCATGACTTTGGTTTTATCCAAAGTCCGCCCAGCATCTGGTTTGAGGACATGATCTCCCGAAATCGTTGCCTGGAAGAAATTGCTTCAAGCGAATGTATACATGCTACTCTCTACTGTAAATATGGTGTACAGTAAAGTATTATCTATCAATCTAACATAGTAAGTGAACTGGCTTCCAATGCCTGGAAATGTTCCAGTTCCAATTGAGAAGTCCGACTTGGGAAGTTCCTCCACCCTACAGAACATCGCGGCCATAATAACCTCTTGTTGTGTTCCCGGCAGAGACCAGGGTAGCCAGAGTTCACTGGAGAGATTTTGTGCTCTCAGTGGGAAGACTTCTGCTCTGTCTTCTACACTGACGGCAGAGTACTTTCGGATCATAAAGGGGGCAGCATGAGTGCGACTACCCTGGTGTTGCACACGTCCATAGGCCACAGTAACCACTTTCCATCAGGTGGGCCGTGTGCTTGTCTGCCACCTAAGTGTTATAAGAAAACATACTTTATAACCTCTAATCGCTTCTGTGGAGTTTTAATGCAAGTCATTCAATGCGCTTGTGGCGCTTATGGCACCGGTTTGCAGAAGTAGAAGCAACTTCAAGTAAACTCGTCAGCCGATATAAGGTATAAGCTTTATTTATACATGCGGTGAAAACATAGCAATTGAATGCCAGAACAACGGTGAGGGCTGAGGCCGCGAAGGTGCGCTCCGCGTCGAGAAGTGTCTCGTACTGTCTTTTGACATGATTCGAGAATCAACAAATTTTAGGAATGGTGTAGCGTGTTGATGTTATATATCTATTTGTTCTTATACAGATTTTAGGAATGGCGTAGCGTGTTTACGTGATATATCTATTTGTTCTTATACATCTCTGCATATTATATTTACATATATTTAAATAAACGTAGGTATTTAAACTGTGGGTCCTGCCACACGCTTGTAATTTCATACGAAATTGGCCTTCTGAATATTCAAAACGTCACGTGATCAGCATAGTCATTCAAATACCCAATTATTAGTCTAAGTGATTAATGGCAACCAACATTCTAGACTAACGATAAATGAATGTGGCCGCTTAGCAGGAGGCGCAGGGCGTATTTGCTTTGGTCTGGTCGTGATTCGAAGAACACGTTCAGCCTTAGGTCCCGGTTGCCATAGGAACATCTATGGCAGTCGTTACGGGTTATTGGAGCCCTAAGAAGTAGAACAACTGGGCTAAATGCGATGCTTCGATATCACTGCGTTGAGGAGGTAAAAAAATATCAAAATGCAAAAAATTAAAATCGCCGCCAGCAGGATGGAGAGCGTACTCTCACCCCCAGGGCCGTCACAAGCCTCCGCCTCGACGTTTCGAACGCCGGACACTCGGTGAGCGAGTGCAGCCCTGAGCATGAAAATACGAGTATGTGTGAAACAAAAGTGACTTATTAAATCTTCAATTAGTTAGTTTAGCATTTTGATGAAATAAACAATGCGTAGGTGAAACAAAAGTGACTTATTAAATCTTCAATTAGTTAGTTTAGCATTTTGATGAAAAAAACAATGCGTAGGTGAACTCATAACTCATAACTCATAACTCATAACTCATTTATTCATAAGGATAATCATTACACGTCATATATTATGTTACAGCAAGTTTACCATTTAACTTCCTCGTCCGAAAAACATCTGCAATCTTTCACACATAAAAAACATTATAGGCTTAAGTGTACAATCAATTAATTCTCCTAACGCAGTCCACTGCTGGACATAGGCCTCTCCCAGTGTTGGGAGGCTTTGGCTTACTGTCTCCACGCTGGCCAGACGGGTTGGTACAGGGTTTTATTTCGAGGTTTCCTTCTCTCGCAGTGATATCGTCAGCGTTTTTTTCGTTGCCTCCGTTCCCTTAGTTGCCTCTCACGAAACCCTTCGGACAAGATGGGATGGTGACACTTGCTTACTTTCTCCGTCACCACACGGATAGTACGTGTACAAGCTACTAATATTATGAATTAGCCGGATCTCTCCAGCTTCGCCTGTGACATAAATCGATTAATTTCTAAATAATGTACTTATGCTAATCTGCCATATTTATTGATGTTTCTGATTACTGCTCTGCTCCCTTAGGTAAAACCTATAGGTAGCCTTCCTCGTTAAACAGATTATTTAACACATTTTTTTTTATTCGAAGCAGTAGTTTACAGAGTTGAATGAACTCCTTCTTCGAATAATCGTAAAAAACGCTTGAATCAAGTTGGTCAGATTTCTGAATGAGTGTAAACAAGCATTTAATTTCTTTCTAAACAGAAAAAAATGAGATATTTTAATTTTTTTTGTAACTAAAAGATTGGATTTATAGATGAAGAATCTTAGAACAAAAAGAAAAATACATATATGTGGTAAAACTAAACGAAAAACCTCTTCAGTTTTTTAATTTTGTTTTCATTTTCATTTGTGCATAATTTGCGAAAAATGGGTATAGTACATTGATATTAATAGTTGTTATGAAAAAGTTGCTAGGTACTGTAAGGGCCGCTCGTTACGCCTCTTGCTTCGCTGTACCTCGACGATGACTATGGTGCGATGCATTTGCAGCGCGAATCGCGAGGCCATTGGCGGTCGCCCAGTCCGCCCGTAGTCTCCGCCGCCTCTGTATGTATGGAAGTATCACCACATTCAACCATATCCAACCATTCTACCAAATATTATAGTATTAAAGTCTAAGATCCCAAGCGGTGCGATCGCACCGCGAGTCTATTGTTTACCTATTGTGTCTATTATTTACTCACTTGACAGGTTAAATGTGAAAGCTTGTATTTTTTTATTTATTCTTTATTGTACACAAATTACATAAATATAAAACAGTCAGATGTAATGTACAAAGGCGAGCTTAACTCAAAGTTTATAAATTTAGATGCTTGTTACTGAATCAAACTTAACTGATCGGATCCGGCGTACTTAAATTAGGTATACAGATAATTTTTTAGCCTATGAATAGGTATAATAATAGAACGGGATCAAAATTCTACGGATTCAGCGGAACCATAGGCACGGCAACCAGTTTTAATTTGAAATAACCACCCGTGCTGGACGGCGACCCTCTCGCAGCCGCAGCAGAAAAGGCCAAGAAGGAGGCCAAAGAAGAGGTGGGGTGACTGTATAGAGGAAGTCCTCAAGGCCATGAAAAAGTTCACCTACTGGAGAAGGAAGGCCAAGGACCGTCGGGAGTGGAAAGTCATAGTTGAAGAGGCCAAGACACAGAAAGGGTTGTAGCGCCGAAGAAATTAAAAAAAAAAAAAAATAACTGAATCAAACTTAACTGATCGGATCCGGCGTAAATTAGGTAATTAGGTACACACAATAATAGAATTAACGAGATCAAATTCAACGGATTTAGCGGAACCATAGGCATGGCAATCAGTTTTAATCTGAAATAACCACACGTACTGGCCGGCGAACCCTCTCGCCGGCCAGTGTGGTTTTCCGCACGAAATACTGTCACAAACCTTTCTCGTGTTGAAAATCCCACGGATACCCATATATGAATATTTGCAGTTACGTCTATATTATTCTAGATCTAATTTTATTTTTAATTTATTTACGTACCTTTTTTCGTGTGGAAATTCCCACGGATGTGGCCGTCAAGCTGAGTGCCACCATTGTTAACATGGCACGTGTATATAACTTGACTTTGCCTTCAGCTTACCATCAGGCGAGGTGAAGTCAAATTGACGTTTTAATATAAAAAAAAGATTATTTGTTACATTAGTTACGTCTCTATTGTTGCAGTTCTAATTTTATTGTTAATTTATTTTAAAATAATTCACAAATTAAAATCACTTCACATTGTTTTAAGTTATATAAATAGAAACGATTGTAACATTTGATTCCGTTTCCAATTGTGTGACTTGTGAAGTAGTTTTAATTTCAGGATTTGTGCACGAAAATTCAGGTTTCCATTTTTCTTCATCGCAACATAAGCTTTTACCCTGTAGTGCAGAAAAACCGATTTTCCAGTCAACTGTGGATTTAAGTGAACTTCGATATTTTCCGTGGAGCGACTTCCACTTGACCTGACATCGCTGCACGCGCTCGTAGGCGGCTCGGGTGTCGGAGAGCGCAGACTGACCTCCGCCCCCCCATGAGCGCGGGCCTGAGGGTGATGGGTGGAGCCGCCCGTGGTCTCCCCTCCCGAGGAGGCCCAGACCGAGAGGGATGGCCCTGGGTCAGCCGGGGTGCGAGGGAAATGTCGCATGACAACCTCACCTTCGGCCTAACACTACGACCTACAGCCGGCGTGCCATTAAGTCGGTTCGAGTCCGACATAACCTCCCTTTCCGACTCTGGAGGGGGGGGAGACTATCCGTGGGGATTTACCGCACGTAAAAAAAAGACCTTCACAACCCATTGGGAATATTGAAGCATTTTAGTAACAGACGGCTTACGTGTTCTCCGAAGCTCGGTAACATCTAGACCATGCAAATAGATATTTACGCATACAAATATTTACACTGAGCAGGAGTCAAACCCACGTCTCCTACATAGTAGTCATATGCACTACCTGCACGCTACAGAACCTTTTGTTTCGTTAGGTTGACGTCTGTTTGACGGCAAGAGGAAAGGCGATACGGTAACGATCCCTTTCCGAAGTGATATGTGTGCTCCTTGCTGCCAGGCCAGAAAAGCAGCGAAGTTGGTCCAACAAATGGTCTCAATAGAAAACATGACAAAGACATTGCGAAGTCGAAAAAAAAAAGTCATTAAGCCTCGGAACGGAGAGAAAAAACTAATATTTCCTTTTCTAGACATGGATAGGAGCCAGAAGCTCATGTTGGCCGCCCAAGGCCGCCAGAAGTTCATGAATGCGGTCATAGACGAGTTCAACTCTCCGATACAGCAGTTATTCTCCGGTGCCACGGTCTTCGTCACTGGAGGGGGTGGTTTCCTTGGCAAGCAGTTGATTGAGAAGCTAATCAGGTCAGAATGCGTTTTATTTGTAATTAGAACAGAACCATACTTTTCCCATCACCAATAGATAGGTTTGACCAGAAGGCCAATAATTCTTCTACCAAAAATCTGTTTCAAATTCATTCTTAATTTAACCTCAAGCTTGCAAATGTCAAAAATGAGCATGATTTCAATGAAAATAGGATCGATTTTTTCGAAGAATTTCCTCAGAATTTCGCCTTGATCTATGTAATCTAGAACATTGTTTTATAAAAATGAATTAGATTTTTCATTGGAGTTTGACAGAACTCAACTGAATTTTGAACATCTTTTCTATGTGAAGAGGCCTTCTGGACTTTCGCTTAATCATAATGTTCGTAACAGTTTCTTAAATAATTGTAAATACGTTCATTTTTTTTTTCTTTCATTACGGGTCAAACAAATTACAAGCTGCCCTATATCTTACAATTTCCAGAGCTTGCAAAATTAACAAAATATACGTATTAATGAGATCGAAGAAAGGCAGAACCGTACAGGAGAGACTGGATTATATGCTGAAAGATCCCGTGAGTGTTCAATTTACACCCTTACTGTAGTGACTTTCACTTCGGACTCCGGGGTACGTTTTTTCCTATCTAAATTCGAATGGCTGAAAGTCTTTTCTGTTGAAATCGGTGCCAAGATAAATAGATTTTTTTAAAGAATATTAGCAACCGAAATTACTAATATTCCCTCTAATCCCTCCAACTAAGCTAAATTGCTTGTGCTAAGAGTGGGTTCACGTCGGTAGTGTAATGGCCAGGATTTGAACCCGGGACCTCTCGATCGTAAGGCGGCCTTAATCAATGAGCCACCGACGCTTCAAGATTTTAAGAAGGTAGTATTGGTTAGGTTCTTGGACGTTGTAATTATTTCGGGGTCTCCACGTTTCCAGTAACACAACTCAAACGGAAAACACGCGTACTACGGCAGTATATTTCAGGCTTTGCGCCGGATTAAACAGAAAAGTCTTACCCGTATTTCTATCTTTAGAATCAATTCTGTAAATCAGTTATTTTCCGTTTATCAGTGATTGTTTTTGTAGCCCGAGGGAGTGTTTTAAGATTCAAGATTCAAGATTCATGGAGGAAGATGATGTATAGATATTGTTACAATATAATTGTCGTTTGTTACGGTGCCAACATGTTTTGCCTGGACAGGCGTACAAAAAACATTGATAGTTGTAAAAAATATTTTAAATAAGTTATAAGTTATGTTATGTCACAATTGAGAACATTGAAGTCAGATTTCTTTATGTCAGGTCTATGATACACTAAGACAAAAGCAACCGAACTTTCACAATCACCTTGAAGCAGTGGAGGGAGATATAACAGAACTCTTACTCGGACTCAGCGAAACAAACTACACTAGAATTACTGAAGAAGTAAGTACATTTTTGTTATTTGGACCTACTTTACACCTTTGATGCTTTTGTGTTAACTTTGAGTACAAATCAAAATCTTCCCATATAAATTTATAAGTAACTAGCAGTGCCCGCGGACTCCGTTCCGCGTTAGAAATACTTTTGTCCCGACCCGTTTGTTCCGCGTAATATTTCAGGTTAAAAGTTCGGGATAAATGAAAATTATAATGGTTCCTCACAGCGCTGGACGCGACGCAATCGGATAGATACTGCCTATATCGCCACGCAATGGCGCAAAATTTAAACTGTATAGACACAAATATTCTACATTAAATTTCCATTCTAACAAACATATATTATAAAGATACAGATTAATACCATATGGGCTAAATAAGCTTCTCAAAAATTAATTATTTATAATCCACAATTTTAATAGTAAAAGCAATTATTGTAAGTTATCCGTAGGAGATAGGCATATGCTTACACGGACTTTCTTACAGATTTTGATACGTTCTTTAATATTGTAGTACATTGTTTTGTTCTATCTTCAAAAGTTTTTGCAGCGCACGCGATGAAAGCAATTTTTTTACAACTTGGATTACATTATTCAAGTTTAAGTAAAGATACGTATTTAATTTTTAAATTTGAAATTATGACATTCCACAATAATGTAGCTTTCGATTGATGAAATAATTTTTAAAATCGGTTCAGTAGATCCAGATATTACCCCTTACAACGTCACAAACTCACACACGTTACCTCTTCATAATATTAGTATAGATGCATGCAATTAAAAATATTGTTCTGCTAAAAACAATAGTTTCCAATTTTAGTAATAGATCTCAATTTTAAGACTACTAGAAAATTTAACAATTTAATCATCTTTATTAAAAAAAATTATACTGAACTAAAAAATTCAAAAATGGGGATGAAAATAATTTAGGAAAACTGGAAGACAAGTCGTGCAAGCCTATTCTACAAGTACTGTAATGTGCACTTTATAATTTACGTATATAGTTAATTATATTGTGTGTGTTTGGTCATGTATATATTATCGTCTCGCAACGGACGCACTTCGTGTTTATCACTCGCCAGCACATATGCCAATCCCCCTTGTTCGGCAGAGCGCGCCGCTCGAGACGACAGTGATAAACAATTACATATATGTATATATATAACAGCATATGAGCAACTCACCAGTTGTAGATGTGTATACACTACAGGTACTATAACTGAGATAATGAAGATCTAGAGTCTAAAGCAATTTCAGAAACTGTTTTACTTTTTTAGGTAGACTTTATAATCCACATGGCAGCTACAACTAATTTTGATGCGCCATTACGAGAAGCAACATTAATCAATGTTCGTGGGACCAGAGAATGTGTGGTGCTAGCTAGAGCATGTAAAAAGCTACGGTAAGTTTTCCTTTAATCTGGTAAAGAAACAAACAATGATCCTAAGTCGACATTTATCGAACTCGCACTTGTCGACGCTATAATAGGCAATGGAAACCATTTAATGAGGTTTTCGATTGCCTATTATACACTTGTAGACACATCTATTGGCCCACGTTAGAGTTTAGGTTTCGATGGCCCCTAACTAAATATGATTGCTAGATTGAACAAAAACTATTGATGCAGTTTTAAACCTGATACATTTTACCATCTTTTTCGATCGTATCGTTTTAAATTTGAATTCAGAATACCACATAACATGGAGCTACGCCTAACAAGTCGCGTATGCGCCTTGATGAGTGCAGTTGACTTTTGAATAAAAAACATGTTTTATCAAAATAAAGGTTTAATTATCAAATAAAGGTTTAATTTAATAACGCGTGTTGCCTTAATAGGCATCTACGGCAGCTCTCATACGATTAGGCATAGAGTTTATCAACCGTTCTATGAAATTTTGAGGGATCATCTCCCATGCCTCTTCTATGGCAGTTTTCAACTCCGGCATCGTCTGGGCAACTGGCTGACGAGCCCTAACACGTCTTTTTAGCTCGTCCCACATGTGCTCAATCGGGTTCATGTCTGGGCTTCTGGCTGGCCAGTCCATAACTGTGATGTTCTATCCCGAAGATATTCCCTGACGATGCCGGCCTTATGGGCTCTTGCATTATCATGCATAAAAAGGAAATTTGGGCCCACATAGTCCACGTATGGCATCACGTGAGGTTCTAGGCACTCACGAATGTACCTTTCAGCATTTAATGTTGGCAACCGTGGTCCCGTAATAACCTTAAGTTGAGTTTTGCCGCTCGCGGATATACCGCCCCAGATAGTCCATGAGCCACTGCCATAAGCAACCCTCTCTTGAAAACAGCATTGTGCAAAAATTTCTCCCTTACGTCGGTAGACCATCTTCCTTCCATCATTGCCATGTAACGCAATTTTAGACTCATCATAAAAGAGTACACGGCTCCAATACTGCTGAGTCCAATTTAAATGAGTGCGCGCGAAAAGAAGGCGCGCTGTTCGGTGGATTCGCGTTAGTTTGGGGCCATTAGCTGGTTTGTGTGGTACCATATCGCGTTCTTCTAACCTTCTCCGAACAGTTCGAGCGCTCACAGATACTCCGTGGAAGTCGCGAAGTTGGTTTTGTATCTCAATGGAGGTAAGGTGACGATTTCTCAAGCTGGTCGTCACGATGAATATATCCTGCCTTTCAGTTGTTACCCGAGATCGTGGCCGTGGCGACGAACAAGGTCAGCAGTCTCTAGGTACCTCCGATAAACATTTCGGACCGCAGATCGACTTAAATTAAGTTGAGCACTCACATTTCTTTGGCTGTATCCGGCCTGGATAAGTGCCACAGGTTGGGCGCTGACTTCAGGCGAAGTATCCATAGATTATTGATAGAACCTCACCTTAATGCTAAGAATAAGAAATGTTTGTTGCAAAACCAAAGAGAAAAATCACAATTTCGAGAATTAAATCCGAATAAACGAATAAACTCAAGTTTTCTTAGTATTCGATTGTTTAATATCAACGAACAGGCTCCAAATTGTCTTTTGTTTCTTTAAATTCTGTTTTCGAAATTCAAAATAAGCTAGGACTAAACGAAACTTAAAATGCAAGGTGGGCCAATAGATGTATCCACAAGTGTAGTTGCAACTTCAGAATTGTCTATTCTTGTCGCAACAAGTGTCACAAGTCTGCAAGGTGGGTGGATCAACAATTAAATTTATATAAGAAATTGAGAAAATTTCTTAGTTGCCTTTAGAGTAGCCTCAACTCAAAGGTAAGTAAGTACCTATACCATGATCGCGTTAATTCCCGTTTTCTAAATTATATATCATGGAACGCGAGAGTTTAAAAGTTAGCCTCAACATTCAAATAGGTTTCATTTCACGTCCTGTTTTAGTTTCTTTATATAAGGGCTTCGCCTTATAGAAAAAACGTAGCGAAGACCTGTGAACAGTTGCATATCATTAAATGAGAAAAGAATAGTCTGTATTGTCCAAGCATAAACTACTTAATTATTTTTTTAATTTTCCAGATGTTTTACATATGTCTCCACAGCTTTCACTCACGCGACCGAGAGTCGCATCGAAACAGAGCTGAAGGAGCAGTTTTATCCTAGTCCTATGCCTCCGGATGAAATCATAAATTTAGCTGAAAACTCCAGTACCAGCAAGATGACTGTAGAGTAAGTTTCACTTTCATAAGTCTGTAGTGAGAAAACAAAAATGTCAATTTTTTAATTTATAGAATTTCTTCCAATATCATAGCCTGGTAGATGGTATATCAGACTTAGTGAGCCATTAATTCAATGACAGAAATTATCTATAAATTTCAACTGGCCCAAATATGCCTGCAAATATCACTGGAGAGTTGGTGCTGTTAGTAGGAAGACCGAAGGCTATTTCTGCTTTCTCTTCTACACTGACAGCACAGAAACTCTCTGTGTTTACAGGTTTGGCAGTACAAGTGTGACTTCTCTGGTGTTGCACATGTCCATAGGCCACGGTAATCACTTTCCATCAGGTGGGCCGTGTGCTAGTCTGTAACCTCAGTGGTATTAAAAAAATCTAGTAAGAAGGTCATTCAAAGTTTTAGTTGTCTTACATTTTAGATAAGATAGCCTAAAAGCTTCTCATATCCTGCAATGAGCAAACGCCTTATTTTGCTGAAAAGCTTAATTATTTCGTATTAGTTATTTCATGCATAAACCCTCTGGAATATTTAATGATCGTTAGTTAGACCAAAACTCATGTAAAGGCATTCATAAAACCCAAAGGTTTAGATTTAGCCATGGAGAAGGCAATGATAGCGAAGATGTTGCAAGGCAATCGAGTCGCGAGCCTTACGCCATACGTCAAAACAACTTAATTAGTCTGTGACGTCACCATCTAGTTCTAATGAAACGTCCTTGCGCCCTTCCTCTATATTTACATTTTATTTTTTTGGAAAATACTGTCTCAATCCTAATCTTTACAGAAGCATTTAGCGTTGAGAAGAAATAAGTAACCTTGTCGTTTTGTTTTATGAAAACTTTATCACAATAGTCTCGCCCGAGTTCATTAGCAACTTTAAAAATGTTATTTTATTTATTAAATAGGGTATTTAGCTGAAATTCAAAACAAAAATATAAAAAATTGAGCCATCTGTTGGTATAAGGCCAAATTATTTAGGGAGCCTAAATGATTTTGCTATAATCCGAAAGATGGCCTTATTTGCAAAAAATATTTGCTTTATTATGGATTATTCTAGAATTCTGTGTAGCGCTTAGTGGCGAGTAGTCAAACTACAACAAACATGACAAGACCCTGTTTCTGTTCGGTTTCGCTATGACACACTAGATGGAGACGGGGGACATGCCCCCCGCGTCTCCCTACCCACCCGCATTTGGCCACGCGTTTTTCTTCAGAGAAATTTGACAGTGGCATCCCCACTACTTAATCATTTTCTGTCCTCCGTGGATTTAGCAGTTTTAAGATTTTATCAGCCTCTTGCATTAGCATCTGATTGTAGTTCTTTATTAAGTAGTTTTTTTGGAAGATTTATATATTTGTTTAATGGTGATCTCACTTATGTAGGCTAGTCTTTTTAATAGTACATAGGAGATTTGGTCTTTAAACAGGGACCACAGTGATAGCTTAGTAATAATATTGTGACTTTCAGAACGATCAAGGGCTGGCCTAACACTTATACCTTCACTAAGGCGATTGCAGAAGACTTGATCAGATCAAGTACTGGGGATTTACCTGTCTGCGTCGTGAGGCCACCAATTGGTAATTTATACAAATCTGTTTTAGAATATACTTAGTTACTATGCAAATAATGTTTTAAATAATTTTGCAAATTATGAGCTAAAAATAATCGATGGTACTGTAAACATGTGGTATCCCCAAAATATTAACTCAGTTCAAAATGGTAGATATAAAATAATGACATGAAATTTTATGTGAACAAAAAAGGAATACAAAAACTACATCGAGAGTATCATCAAAGCAGCCTCGCGTAAACTCGGAGTCCTGAACAGAGTGAGACGGTTTTTCACGCCGGAGCAACGGTGTCTTCTTTACAAGACACAAATTCGTTCCTGCGTGGAGTACTGCTCACATCTCTGGGATGGATCCGCAAAGTACTTATTAGATGCTCTCGACAGGTTGCAGCGACGTGCGGTCCGCATTATCGGAAATCCTGAGGTCACGAGTACCCTCGAGTCTCTGCAGATGCGTAGAGATGTTGCTTCCTTGGCAGTTTTTTACCGTCTCTACCATGGTGAATGTTCTGAAGAGCTATTCCAATTAGTCCCACCCTCCCCCTTCCTATACAGGACGACACGTGCAGGACTTAGATGTCACCCCTATACGGTGCAGAACATTCCTTCAAGAACCAAGCGGTTCGGTGACTCTTTCCTTTGTCGCACCATTAAGACCTGGAATTCCTTGCCAGCTCACGTGTTTCCCTCTTCCTACAGTCCCGGGTCCTTTAAGCGGGGCGTGAAAAAGCATCTGATGAGGCCGTCAAGCTGAGTGCCACCATTGTTAACATGGCACGTGTATATAATGGTGGCCCTCTTTCTTGAGACTTTACCTTCAGCTTACCATCAGGCGAGGTAAAGTCAAATTGACGTGTCCTATTTATAAAAAAAAAAAAAAAATTTGCTTTTGATGACTTCGCCGTCTGTGGATCGTTGTGCTAAGCCGAGGATGTGGTAGTCTTAAATATATTTTCGCACCCCGGCTGACCTAGGACCATTTCTCTCGATCTGGCCCTAATCGGCTGTGAAGATCATGGAGTCCCCATCTCATCCCCGGGTATGGGGAGACGTGCAACGCGCGCCGCCACTGAGGCCATCTGCTAGAGTGACAGGTGGCTCCAACCTCACCCCCAGGCCCGTGCTCATGGGGGACAGAGTTCATTCTGCGACCTCCAACGCTCGAGTTACCTCGCGGGCTGCGTGGTTGGCAATTCTCCATCGCTTCCGCTCCGCTGTCTCTTTCACGAGCATTGCAAACTCACTGGAGGCGCCGGCAGCCCCGAGTCCTCGCTTGCATCGCAGTGATGGCACTCGGACGTTGGCTCTTTCTTGATGCAACGCAGATACCGCCCGAAGCTGCCGCCGTCCGGTGATAATCTGCGTCAGTCGGAACGAGAGGCCGCCGTGTGGCCTCTCTAGCCACTTCCTCATAATGGGTCTTACTGCCGCTACTACAGCGTGCCCTAGCAGATACGCTAACTGATATCAGATAAAAGAAGTGTTCAAATAAGCGATGAAATTTATTACACAGATAGATAAGAGCCTGAAAAAAAATAAAGACGGGTTGCACTCTGGGAGTGCCGGCAGAAGTGAAAACTTTTCTTTCTTTCTTTCTTCGTTATATACATAGCAAAAGATTAAAAGAACATACCATACCATACCATACCATACCATACCATACTTTACCTATAATATAGCGCCAATCATAGAACCTATCACTAATTTTCTGCTAATTTTCTGTCAGAAGAAATTAATAAATTACAAAAAGAAAAAAACAATCACAAAAAGTAATAAATAACAAATAGAAAAAAAATATCACAAAAAGTAATAAATTACAAAAAAAAATCTCAAAAAGCAATAAATTACGAAAAGAAAAAATAATCACAAAAAGTGTCAGAAGGCCAGGTTTGAACCCAGTACTATCTGAAACCATAAGGACTTATAGTCGAAGCGCTAACCGCTATGCTACGAAGCTATTTATCGTATTTTGCAAAATAGACAGTCTGTAATATTGTATGACGTCAGTCGTCGGTTACGGTTCAAAGGTCAAGCAATCCTGACGCAAGTTTAACATTTTTTATCCATCCAACGCCGAAAGAAGTTTTCACTTCAAAAGTAACATTTGGTCGCAACCACTGGCGACATACGCAACGCAATAACTGGTGCATTTGCTGACATTGGTGGAACCACAAGCAACACCTAGATTTTACATATTTCTGAAGTAAGACTGTCCAATCTATTTCTATTGTTTGGAACCACTTTGGTTTATTGAAACTTTCCATTACTTTCAGTATTGCCATCATATTATGAGCCTGCTCCAGGTTGGTTAGATCTTGGTGCCACAAATGGTCCTGCAGGCGTAAGTATTTTATTTATTACTAGTTAACCGCCAAATAAATACCTACCTATTTGTAGATATTACCTGCTGAAAAGAAATATCAGAAGCAAGGACTAGAAATTGATGAGGCAAATGAGAAAAGTGAAAATGTCATGAATTTGCAGAAATATAAAAAACTGTAATTTTTTTGTTAAAGAATATTAGAATGGAAATTACTAATACGTATTCCCTCTAACCTTCCAGCTAAGCTAAATTGCTTGTGTTGGGAGTGGGTTCTTATAATACTTATAAATAGAATACTTGTAAATAGAAATTCAAAAAAAATGTCGGCACACTTCGGTTCTCGGATCTCTTAGTAGACCATTGTAAGATTGCACTTACAACCCGCGTTATAAAAAGTATTTTCAAGTATATTCAACCGAACTTCGAGCGTTTTGCTCGTAGTGCTCGGTCGAGGTGCAAAGCTCCGTGCGTCGCACAAAGTCAATGATCCACAGATTATTGAAATGTAGCATGCAATGATCTGTCAAACTCAAATTGACAGTCCGAATGAACGAATGTCGTCATACTCGACCATAGAGCACCAGTGTCATGCATTACGCTAGAGTGAATTTCATTCACTCTAATCACACACAATTATTAAGGTGCCGTCAAATACTGCTGCAATAGTGGGTCCTCACTTTAAGTACGTGCTAGATATTTGGGTACGGTTATAGAATTGTAGAAATGTGAAAATCTTTTGATTCCCAACCCAAATGTAAATTTTATATGATTCTTTCAAGGTTTACAAGGCCTTACGTATCTTTGAGGCCAACGCCAACCTCACTGGTTAGTTGGAGCACCTGCTAAATGACGGATGCGACCCTGGTGCAGGCTTTTCTCTCGATTTTGAGAGATTAGAGTCACACCCAGTAATGTAAGACTTGAGAATATTCACACATTCAAATGGTGCACGTAGAACGGTAATCATCGCACGCTCGCTTGAGTTGTGGAATGTACTCCCTGATGTAGTTTTCGCAAGTGACTACAATATGGTTTCTAGAGGGTCAGCAACCAGCAACACGTGTATGATACCCTTGGTGCTGTACACGTCCATAGGCCACGGTAACCACTTTCCAGCACGTAGGCTAGGTGCTTGTCTGCCGCCTAAGTGCTATAAAAACGATACTAATAATACGTGGGGCGCACTAAAAGTTTCCGGAATGAATAAGAAAAAATACCATTAAAGGTCAAAAATGAATTTATTGTTTCTCAAAATATTCTCCCTTTGCGTCAATGCACTTTTTCATTCGATTGAACCAATTTTGAAAACTTTTGTGCCACTCCTCCGTGGTGACACCAGAAATGTGTTTTGCATACTCTTCGACAGCCTCTTCTGGTGATGAAAATCGTTGACCGCGTAATTGGTTCTTAATTTTTGGGAATAGAAAAAAGTCACAAGGTCGGGACTGTATGTAGGATGGCTTATAAGTTCTACGTTTTTCACCTTCAAAAATTCGTTTATCTGTCTGGCCGTGTGGGAACTAGCATTGTCGTGGTGCAAGATGATACGGCGTTTACGGTTATTTTTACGGAGTTCGTCAATAACTTCCGGCAAACAAATGGTCGTGTAGTCACTATTCACGGTACGACTATTCTCTAAAGCAACAGTAGCCACGTGTCCAGTTTTATTAAAATAAGAAGCAATCATCCGCTTAGATGTACTTTTCACGCGCGCCGCTTTGGTTAGTTTCAGCTCATCTTAAAAGACCCATACGCTCAATTGCTGCTTTGTTTTGGGATCGTAGCAATAAATCTATGTTTCGTCACCTGTTACTATATCCCACACCAAATTTGACGCACCTTCGTTGAATCTTGTAAGCATGGCACTGCACCGAGTGACGCGATCCGTTTTTTGAGCCTCGGTCAAATTGTGTGGGATCCACCGCGAGCACAGCTTTCTCACACCCAAATGTTTGTGTAGGATTGATTGTATTTGAATCATGCCTATGTCTAAGGATGAGCGAATTTCATGGTACGTCAAATGCCTGTCTGTTTTAATCATACGGCGCACAGCATTTATGTTTATGTTGTTCACAGCGGTGGACGGGCGACCATCGCGAGATTCGTCATTAAGATTGACACGACCGCGCTAAAATTCTGCAAACCAGCTATAAATAGTCGTCTTGCATGGTGCTTCATTACCAAAAGCAGACTGAAGCCGAGTGATGCTCTGTTGAGCTGTCAAATTACACTTAAAATTTTAAAAAATCATACTACGAAAATTTTCCCGACTTAAATCCATGTTGATGTAGACACATAATTTTTAAAATGACGCCACAATGTAAAAACAATTGACAGTCTGATGAAACAAACTGCATTCTATAGCCAAAGAGTTCTATTTTCAAATGTTGTAATTACTTTTTAATTTAAATCATACCACAATAATCATACCACACTAATTTATGTGAGTGACCAGTTCAAGAAACTTTTAGTGCTGCCTATGTCTTTTTTCTGATGCAATTCTGAAGGTGTAGATAACTCTGCAATTGTTTTCAGCTCGTGCTTGGTATAATTCTCGGAGTAGTACACGTTTTGCCCATTGAAGTACATAAAAACTTGAACATAGTCCCTGTGGATTATGTGAACAACGCCATCATTGCCGCCACTTGGGACACTTGCGAGAGGAAGACAAGTGGCGTCCTTAAAGAAGTTCCCATCTATAATATTAGCTCTACAAAACGTGAAATAGTATGGGGTAAGTTTATTGTCGATAATACTTTATCAAATGCTCCTATATACTCAAAGCCTGCTGTACAATTCTCTAAGCGTACAGCGTCGAGCTGCGACTGACCTTGATAGAGATGGTTATTGGTCGATTTCTAGTGACGTCACCCAGTCTGACCAATGACAATCTCTATGAAGGTTGTCCCAGTGCTGTGCTCGACGCTTTATGCTTAGAGAATTACACAGTTGGAAACACCGGTAATGTGCTGGCATACTTATGCAACATTAGCCTCCTTTAAATTTTAATTCATTCAGTTATTATCATTTGTTGTTATAGCAGCAACAGACATACATCATCTGTGAAAATTTCAACTGTCTAGTTATAACGGTTCATGAGATACAGCATGACGACAAACAGATGACTTGGACCCCAATTCTGTCAAATGTCAGCCACTGAAATTACTAGAAATGACATTTAATTTTAGACATTAACAGCCTAAAGCGCAGTTTATACAGAAAAGACGTGGCGGGCACATTTGACGGCAGCGGACAATTTTAGTAACACAATATAAACCTTATGTAGTGTACAATAACGTCAATGTCATGTCGCGCGCCACTCGATGTGATGGCGCGTCACTTCAGTTAACGACGTTATTGCACACTACATAAAGTTTAAATTGTGTCACTTAAATTATCCGCTACATCACACGTCCCCACCACGTCTCTTCTTTATAAACTGCGCCTAACAATAATTTCTAAAAAAAATGACATTTTTTACATTGCCCCTAGCAGTGGCTAACAATTAAAAGAATTGGCGTCCGGATGACTCCCAAATGTCAAAAACATTATACTACCTACCTATAAATATACATATATATGTAATAAAACAATACTAAATATATTTAAAAATATAAAAAATAGCACCCCACCGGCATCCATTATTATTATTATTATTGACTATTGCTGCTCGTACAAGCAGCAACTTTCTGGTATGCCCATATCACTCAGTATTCTTGTTCATTAATGATTTGTCTCCAGCCATTTGTCCAGACGAAACTTAAAACTGTTCACGGATTGCGCGTTCACCACATCTTCGGGCAGTCTGTTGTAGTGGTAGTGGTAGGCGGCAAGGGAGTGTGAGTGTGTTCGACTTAGAGTGAGGCTGTGTCCCCGTGATGAGTACACTTTTTGACGAAGCTGAAGTATATCTCGTATATCCGGTAGGTTGTAATTGTTTTGTAGGTTTCTATAAGGTCCCTCTTCTCCTCCTTTCCCGGAGTGTCGGTAGTTATAGCAGTTTCAGGCGTTATTCATCTAGCTTACGTCGGAAACCATATGATATTTTAGTAGCTCTTCTTTGGGTACTCTCCAGCAGGTCAATATCCTTAACAAAGTAGGGGCTCCAGATCTTAAATCCATTCTCCAGCAACGGTCTGACATATGTCTTGTATATCTTAATGAACACTGCAGGTTCCATAAATTGAAAAGATCTCCATATGACATAAATAAAGGAGTTGGCTCTTTTAACAATGGTATTTATATATTCTGCCCATTTTAGATCGTTATTCATGATAACACCCAGGTCTTTTTGCGATTTTACGGTACTAATAGTCATGTCACCTACTTTGTAGGGTACTTCTGGGTTATTATTTCCTAGTCTCGGGACAGAGCATTTATTGGCATTGAGTTTTGACCCCCAATCTGTGGTCTATTCTTGCAATCTATCAAGGTCTGCCTGCAGCTGTCCCGATTTTATTAGTGGATTGGCAAAGAATTTGCCATCATCCGCGCAGAAGCTGGAGTCTGATTCAATCCGTGCAATTAGATCCGTGGTAAAAATGTTAAATAGAATAGGCGATAGAACTGATCCTCGGGAAATACCGGTTAAGACTTGTTTTGTATCTGAAAGTGAGTTTCCAACCCTAACTTGGTATGTTCTGCTTAGTAGGTAATTTTCCAGCCATTTCAGGAGGTTACCTCTAATACCGAAGTGTTCTAGCTTTAGTAACAATCTTTGATGGGGCACCTTATCAAATGCACGTGCAAAATCTAGGTAAATTATGTCCACAGGTCTATTATTGTCGAGTTTCTTTGACCATGAGTTTATACATGACAGTAAGTTGTTTACCGTAGACCTCTTCTCAACAAACCCATGCTGTCTGTCAGAGATGATATTTTCTGCATTAAGGTATCTTCTAATTTCTCTACATATAATTCTTTCCATACACTTGCCAATAGTGCTGGTTAAGCTAATAATCACCGCTCTTGTAAATAGGTGTCACAATAGCATGTTTCCAGTCTTGGGGCAGGTAACCACTATCGAATGAGGACTGCATCAGTTTAGTTACGTATGGGGTCAAATGTTCGAAGCTGTTCTTGAGAATCGTGTTGGGTATATTGTCAGGTCCTGGGGACGACTTTGCATTGAGTTGCTGCAGTATCTTTGCAACTTCCTCCTCCATAAAAGCAATATTGCAGAGAGATGCGACAATCCGGGCCATTTTGTATACCGTAGGCATGTTCGTGAGGTCCAGGTCAATAAAGTAGGCTTTGCTAAATTCCTCAGCAAATGCAATCGCAATTCCTACTGGTTTCGTAACTAGGTTCCCTCGCGAGTCCCTTACCGCGGGAGGGGTTGTCACCTTGGAAGTGACACATCTACGTAAATATGAGTGGAAGAGTTTATTACCACTGTTTAGTATATTGGCTTCGTACTGTCTCCTCTGTCTCCTGGCCTCATCTACACATTTATTGCTCACTTCTCTATATCTCTCGTAGTCATTGCTATTTTTACTGTTTCGATAAACATCCCACAGTCTTTTTCTCTTGGGTTAGCTTTATGACATCCAGTTTTATCCATGGTTTATTGTTATGTCTCTTTTTAGCAATGTACTTTGGAGCATGCCTGTTTACGTTTGTGAGTATAGCAGTTTTTAAAGACTCCCAGAAAGCTTCTGCAGTGCTGCTTGCTTGCATCTCCTCCAGACTGTCAAGTAGATCAGGATTAAAATTGGGATAGGCGATCTGATGGTAATGCTGTCTTAATTGTTGTTGTTCAGAGGGTGGGCAGCTAGTCTGTATCTGCATTGTAAAGTGCAGAACACAGTGGTCACTTTTTCCCACCGTGGGCCGATGTGTAATATTTAATAGTAAAGTGTCATCATTGGTCATTATAAGGTCAATTAGCGATGGATTGTTTCCAGTTCGGAATCAAGTGTGACCTGTCACGAGTTGGAAGAGGTTGCTGTTGTGGAACATTTTTCCAAACAGCTCAGCTGGACCAATCAATGCATGCTCAGAGCAGAAGGGCCATGTAATTTCCGTATAGTTAAAATCCCCAGCAACAATAATGGTGTTATAATCCGAGGCAGTAAACAGGTTATTCAATGGACAGGTATCATCGGCCACCCAGTTTATATTTGTGTCTGCACGGTACACACCAACAAGCAAGAAATGGTGACAACTAAACCGTATATCCAGATAGAGAGCCTCTACAGAGTCCTGCATGTCTTGTTTGTTTTTCCTAGCAATAATAGGAATGCCATTAATAGAGTTATATATATATATATAGCTACGCCGCCTCCTTTGGATTTTCCACCATCAGCCTTTGGGCGGGTTTTGCGGTCCTTTCTAAAGAGTGTGTAATTAGCTATTGCATATTATGTGCTATTCCTGTCATTACTTTTAAGCCAGGTTGCCATGATAATAATAAATGTTGGCTTGCATGCTGAAATATCAAAAAGTAGTTGGTGTAGTGAAATGTCAAGTTTGTAAAGGATTGTTTTGGGTTTGTTAGTTTTTTGATTTCACAATCTTTGGCATTCCTCCTATGTACTTAATAGTGCTATCTGTCTCACCTCCATCTAGACGGTCCCTAAGACATGAGCGCAGGCGGTTCAGCTCCTCACGTTGCTGGGGGGTTCTGTCATTGCATACTCTTATCTCTTTACGGGCCTTGCCCCTATTTTTCAGTATGCTGATGGCATCTGTGCGAGTTTTCATGATAACCTTCAAAGATCTAGGTTTAGAGTTGTCTTTTCTGCTTAAACGGACGATTTTAATAACCTTATCAGTGCAGTTTTGATTTCATTGATAACCTCCTTGACTATTCAGTTATCATGGGCCCCGCATGTGTCATTGACTTTGGACTTACATTCTGATATCCTACCATGATTATATTGTTGGCACGGCGTTCACGCTCAGACATTTCCTCGATTATGCTATTAGTGGTTACAGTATCTTTCACTGCTGGGGTGGCTGGGGAAACTACGGTTTTAGTTTGCGAAGCCAGTTGAGTTTTTATTTCGTTCAGTTCATCCAGCACAGCATCATAGGACTTGATGAGCTTAGGAACCTGGAATAACGCTTCGTGACAAGGACACAGGAAGGTGAGCGTATGTTTTGATTTAAGTCCTATTACCCTAGCCTCACTGCTTGTCATACCACTGCAAGTCAGACACACATTCCGCTTACAACCGTCACACTGTATCAGGTTTCCATCACTGGTTAACGCACTGTCGCACTGAAAGAACTTCATTTTGCAATTAGGTATGGTTTTAGAACAGGACACTTCGAGTTTTTCCGTTGAATGTAGTGGAGTTTTACACTTGGTTATTTATGGTGTTATTTTCTTAAGAGATCCGATTTTGATATTTGATTTAGGATTTTACGTATTAGCAACACAGTTTTAAGTATAATCCTGTCGATATTGGACACAAAAACTAATTTAAATCTTAATTTTAGTCGTTCAGCCGGCCATCTTCTTCTATCCTTACGTACTTTGCTATTCTCTAAGCGTTCTACGTCAAGGGCAGCGCTGCGACCGACTTTGATAGAGAGATTGTCATTAGAAGAACTCCAGTTCAACCAATGTCAATCTCTCTATTAAGGTAGACGAAGCTTAGAGAATTACACAGTAATATTTAAACCTATCAGATAATGACTCCTTTATCGAAATGTTTCAGATTTCATGTCGTCAGTCTTTAATGCCGAAGACACAAAGATGCTAATTACACCATTGAGTATTTGGTATGCGTATCTGTACCAAACGACCAACCCAGTCCTATACTGGCTCTTAATTTGGTTCTCGCACTATATACCTGCATATATAGGTCATGTAGTATGTCAAGTTTTGAATATTAAAATCAAGGGAATTCCTTCGTAAGTATTTTCGCTGGAATAAATTGTACTACACAGCTATCATAATAGCATCTGTGGCGTGGTGGTAGTGAACGCGGCCGGTGCGCAAGAGGTGTGGATTTGACCCCACTCAGTGCAAATATTTGTATGCAGTAATATTGGGTACCTATTTACAATGGTCTGGCCGTGCTTCGAAGAGCATATTTAACCGTACGTAGGTCCCGGTTGCTATACAAACATCTATGGCAGTCGTTACGGGTAGTTGGAGCCCTAAAAAGTTCAACAACTGGTCTAACTGTAATGCAATGAAGCAGTCGCTTCACGTAAACTATCGAAGTTCAGTCAAATCCGGATAAAGCGGACCCCAGGCTCCAAGTGAAAGCTTCAGATGTAACTAGGATTAACGCTAAGATAAAGAAGGACAATCACTGATATAAACTAGTACTGCACGGAGAAATATTATAAAAGACACGTCTGCAAGGCATGAGCTTTGATTATAGAATGCCCTTCATACCGCCGTATTCAAATACAACTCAGTGTGACGTCACACTTGCGTTCGGTAGTGGGGGTAATTCATTATGTTTCTATTGTTTATTTTATTTCAGGTTCCCAAAATTATACGGAAAAATAGACAAGATGTCAAAAAAAATGAGTTTTTTTTTCAATAACGAGTGGCATTTCAATGATGACAACCTTGCTGATATGATCTGCAGAATGTCGCGCAACGACAGGGATATCTTCAATTGTGATATATATACCATTGATTATGGTCTATATATGAAAATATTGGGTGTAGGTATAAGAAAATATATCATCAAAGATGGTCTCGTAGATACTGAAAAAGGATATAGGAAACAAAAATGGTTTTTTCTTGCAAATCTTATCTACTTATTTTTCTTCATGTATGTTGTTTATTTAATGATATATTTCTGCTACTCAGGTATTAAATATATTGTTTATTAATGTTTCATTTTTCTTTATCCATACCGAGTTTTTATTTTCACCCCAAAATGGTTTTACATGATATTTCAAATACTCAAGACATGTTCTAGAAAATCAGTCAGAGCATTTCCCTTGCACGAGACTGGTTGCGGGTTTTAATCCCTTAGTCAGTATTAACTTTTTCTAAATTAAATAGTTTTTTTTTTTCATATATAGGCCACGTCAATTTGACTTTACCTCTCCTGATGATAAGCTGAAGGCAAAGTCTCAGAAAAGAAGGTCACCATTACATACACGTACCATGTTAACAATGGTGGTACTCAGCTTTACGGCCTCGTCAAAAGATATACCAATGTTCTCTTTTGTGTTTGCAATGTGTGCTACAAGCGATCCTGGTTTGGTCCGCGATTCAGAGGGAGAGAAATGGAGCTAGGCATCCTATATATCTCCTTCCTACTCGCTCTCTATTGCGTATTAGCACAGATAATATAATAATATAATTGTTATACAGATGCACAATCAGGAACAAGAAATGGTTACACTTTTTTTTTTCCGACATAACCTCCCCCTTCGGAGCCGAAGGGGGAGGTTATGTCGGACTCGAACCGACTAAACCGCACGCCGTCTGTGGGTCGATGTGCTAGGCCGGAGGTGAGGTTGTCTTTTGACATATCCCTCGCACCCCGGCTGACCCAGGGCCATTCCTCTCGGTCTGGCCCTCCTCGGGAGGGGGGACCACGCGGTCCCCGACTCGCCCCCGGTATGGGGGGGGGGGGCGCGCAGCGTCCTACGATGCGCGCCGCCGCCGTGGCCTGCTTCTGCTAGGGTGACGAGCGGCTCCACCCGTCACCCTCAGGCCCGCGCTCATGGGGGGCGGAGGTCGGTTTGCGCCCTCCGACGCCCGAGCCGCCTTCGAACGCAGCCAGCGATGTCCGCGAGTCTTTCTCGCTCGCTGCGCCGCGCCCGCTCTGTCGTCTCCTTCACGAGCATGACCTGCTCGCAGAAGGAGGCGCTGGCCGCCCACGCATCCGCGCAGCGGACCATCGCCGCGAGCAGGGTGGAGAGCGTGAGCACTCTCACCCCCAGGGCCGTCACAAGCTCCCGCCTCGGCGTTTCAAACGCCGGACACTCGGTGAGCGTGTGCAGCCCCGAGTCCGCTCGCGTCGCAGTGATGGCACTCGGGCGTTGGCTCTATGCCCATCAGATGCAGGTACCGCCCGAAGTTACCGTGTCCGGTAATGACCTGCGTCTGACGGTAGGAGAGGCCACCGTGTGGCCTCTCTAGCCACTCCCCCATGATGGATCTTACCGCCGCAATCACGGCGTGCCCTGCGCGTGGTTGCTCAAGTCGTAGCTCCCACTCGGTCACCATGGCCCTGTGGAGCCGGGATTTCTCGGCCCGAATTTCTTCGGGTTCGGGATCGAATCCCCGCCCCCGCACCTCCTTTCGGAACCGATAGAGTGCCGAAAGGGTCCTCGCTTCCAGGATCCACGGTGGTGATCCGGCCAGAAGACTCGCCGCTTCAAAGGATATCGTGCGGTACCCCCTGATGGTCCTGGAGGCCGTCGTCCTCTGCGCCGTGTGCAGCAGAGGCAGGAATCTGGCCCCCAGGGTGTCCGCCCATACGGGGCACCCATATAGGGCCATGGACCGCACGACACTAGAGAGATGCTCGACAAGGCGCTTGGCAATGACTCTCTCAAAGAGCTTGCCCACCTCGTCGAGCAGCACTATGGGCCGGTACCCGGACGGTTCGTCCGCCGGGCGCCCCATCTTGCGGATGAGGACCAGTTTCCCCGTCCTCCATATCTTCGGAAACTGGCCTCGCTCCAAACATGCGCTGAGGAACCCTCTCAGTCGGGGTTCGAGACCGTCTTTCCCTAGAGCTAGGACCCACGCACGGCCTGGAATGCCGTCGGGTCCCGGGGCGGTGTTCTTCTTGGCTCCAAGCCTACGCAACGCCAGCTCTAGTTCTACCCGAGTGACCTCGGGCACATCGTCGTCAATCACCGCACTGGGCGCCATAGGCGACCAAGGCGGCGGAGCCATCTGCGGCGGAACATGTTCCGCTCGCGCCGGGAACAGGGATTCGACCACTCCCCCGAGCAGAGCCGGCTCGAGCACCTGGGTCAGCGGAGGGGCCCGGGGACGCAGCTTTTGTCTTACCATAAGGTAAGGCCGCCCCCATGGGTCCCGCTCCAGCGTCTCCAGGAGCTCCCGGTAACAAGCGGCCTTGGACCACTTGATCTCCGCTCGGAGGGCATTCCTGGCCTCCCTGTATCCCTCGTGAAGCTCCGCCAGTCGGGGCTCCGAATCTGCGGGACGGCTACGCCTCCTACGGAATCGAGCCCACCGGCGGTGCGTGATCACGCAGGCTTGACGCAGCCTCGCGATCTCCGCATTCCACCAGTAGACCCGACGCCTCGGATTATAGGCTGGAGCCCTAGGCATACCCGCATCGCAGACACGTGTCATGGCCTCCCGGAACCACGCCGCTTTATCGTCGACATCGACAGGCCTGTCCGGCGCAATGGCCCAGGCCTGTACGATGGCGGCTTCCAGGAGGTCCTCCCGATTCAGTCGCCCCAGCACCCAGCGCGGCTCGCGTTTGTCCGTTGCGACCGGCGCATCCCCCGCGGGAGGGGAGACATCCAACCGAACATATCGGTGGTCCGACAAAGTCTCCACCTCCGCGACGACACGCCAGTCCCGCACGCGAAGTGACAGGGAAGCGCTCGCAAACGAAAGGTCTATGATCGACCTGCGCTCCCCCGACACAAACGTGGCTTCGGCCCCGCGATTCTGGAGAACTAGACCGAGGGTATCAGCCCAGCTCTCCAGAGCCCTGCCTCGCGCGTCCGTGCGCCGGGAACCCCAGGCCACAGACCAGGCGTTGAAATCCCCGAGCACGAGAACCGGGCGAGGTGTGCTGGCGTTGATGACGTCGGTCAGCCGCTCCAGCGACCGCCGATAATGCCCGATTAGTCGGTGTAATCTTGGCGCGAAATAAACGGCCACGACCGCAATCTCCCCTACACTAGCCGCTACGATGCCATGCTCCCTTGCGAATACTACAAGGGGAGGGGCACCCGCAGCGGCGTTATGCACCAGTGCCGCCAAGCCATCCAGGTCGACCACCCAGGCGGGCCCGAGTGGTCGGTGAGTGTATGGCTCGGCGACAGCGGCGACGTGTACGGACCACTGTGCCATGCTCTGGAGCAGAAGTAGAAATGGTTACACTCGTAAATTCGAAAAGCAGGCAGGCAGCTTTTGTTTGCATGAGTTGTAACGAGATGGCGACATTGCGTTGGCAATGTTTTCCAATTTTTACTATTAAAAATTGACTTATCAAAAATAAAGCACACACTAAAGACATTATTGAATATGATCGAATAAAACTATAAATATTGTAATCTATATTGATTCTGCCAGATTCTGCAGTAATTGTAAAAGATATAGACGTGATGCACCATGCCGCTAGATGGCGGCTTCCTAAAATAGCACTATTGTCACCAAATTTTTATTTCTTACATTACCAACAAGTTTTATGTGCTCACATACTTACATTATCATGTGATTAAGTTCTGAAATAATTTACGTGATTTTAAATAGGGAAATAAGCATTTTAACTCTTTAGATTCAGATTCAGATTCATTTATTTTCATAAACACGGGTTACATGGATGTTATTTCAATATAATTGTCGTTTGTTATTGTGCGAACATGTTTTGCCCAGGAGCGGGCGTACAAAAATTATATTATTGATCATTGTAAAATTGTTTTAAATTAAAAGTTATGTTATGTCACAATTATGAAAATTAAGTAGCAAATTACAAAAACATTAAACCTAGTCAATAGCATAAATAGGAAATCAAATAGTTCATGTCAATATTCAAATTTAAAAATGTCAATACAAAAAATGGCAAGTTCCCAAAAATAAATTGTACATTATATCAAAAAGTAAAAAGTAGCCAAGAATGTCATGCTTAACAATGTTTTTAAAAATTATATCATTAAGGAAATCCATTATGTTGTAGTAACTCTTACGGCATAGTATTTCCTTCAAGGTCTTTTTAAAGGGATTCATAGGCAAATTCTTAATGGATCTAGGTAATTTGTTAAAAATCTTAGGGGCTAGGCAGAAGATCCCTATCCCTTTGACTGCGTGAAGAAACAGCTCTGGATTCGTTTTCACAAATATGGCAATTTCATATATATTTAATGACGGGAGTGTAAGAATATTATACGACACAAAATATTCTCTGCAACTATCTGTCTTTTTAAGATTAAAAATAGACCTAATACAGCGCTTTTGAGCTTCAAATAAAATTTCCTTGTCGGTAGAATTGCCCCAGAAAATAATGCCATAACGCAGGACGGATGCTACCAATCCGTGGTAGGCGGTAAGTAGGCAATCTGTATTAGTGATTGGGGAGAGCTTAAACAATGCATATGCCGAACTGCTAACCCTTTTACAAATCTCCTCAATGTGAGCCTTCCAATTTAGCTTCCTGTCAATGATTACGCCAAGAAACTTTGCCGTATCTACAACCGATATTTGTTGACCATTTCCGCTTATAACCATATATAACCATTTTTATGTCTTTAAATGAGTCGATCCCAGGTTTTTCCATGGCACACACCACTTTTCGATGCTTTTCGAAGTTATGTTTCCCTCCCCCCGCGCCTCTTAAGCGGTTTAGACGTACACACTGTGCTCGTTACTTTAAAAAATAGTAAAGTCGGTAATTTCTAAGTTCTAGACACGTACTTTATATCGTTAAAATTGTGAAGCCAACACCAATAAATTGTGAAATTGTTGTAACTGTGGTGATAATATTAAGTGGTGAAATAAACGAAAACATTTACAAGACAGCCGAACATTGAAAACGTAAGTGCTTATCACCGTATCAGTGACTCATCTCTGGGTGCATCGAAACACACAAATTACCTTATATGGTCATCGCCGATCACCCATTGACTCAAGATACTTAACCCAACATATCAACTGATCGAGTATTTCACTCCAAACTGCAGTGTGTTCGTGTGGCGTGAACGGTTAACGCTGCGACTGGCAAGCTATGCGGCACGAGTTCGAGCCTTGTATATGGTTGTCTTTTTGTAATTATTTTTGATCTTACTCCTGCTTTTTGTGTTTTGCGGTGAATTTTTGTGGCCTTATTAACTCGTTTTTGGGAGTCGTCATATACTGTATATAATAAATACTGGTATAAGTTTATTGGAGTCACTGAAATAAACTACAATATCAGTATGTCTACAGTTGCACGATCACCGCCCTCGGCTAGTACTACAGATGAACAATTAAAAACTCCAAATACGGACAAATCTTTATCAGATACTGATATGAGCTGCTTGCGTAAGAGTAACAAGACTAACAGGACGCCTCCCAATTATGTACTGACGCGCAAAAGAACTTGGGTTGATAGAGATGACTCAATTTGTGAACAACTGGAAGAATTTAAGCGGGAAATGCGACAAATGCTGAATATCTTCGCAGAAAAACAAGGGAGAGAGGTTCAGCAGATTAATAATGTATTGAAAGAAATCCAACAGTCGAATGTCAGCATTGAGAACTCTATTGCGTTTTTAGCCGGGCAGAATGAGGAACTCCAGAAAAAAAATAATTTGTTAGAGAGGCAAGCCAAAGAACACAAATTGTGTATTACTACGCTCGAGACTAGAATCGAGGATATTCAAATAGGTAACCGCAAATCCAACTTCGTTCTGAAAAATGTGCCTAGGCGAAACAATGAAGTTAAGGAAGACCTTATTCAAATGGTCATGTGTCTCACCCGTAACTTAGACTGCGAATTTGTGCAATCGGATATAAAAGACATATATAGATCTCATAGCAAGGAAAATGAACATCGTAATACACCGATAATAGTGGAAACCGGTTCGACACTTTTAAGGGCGGAAGTTTTGAAAATGAGCAAGGCTTACAACGGTAAACATAGGTCTAGACTCTCCTGTAAGCAACTGGGCCTAACCACAAATGAGGACACTCCCATCTACCTCTCAGAACATCTGACCCCTAGGGGGTCCCGCCTACACTTCCTCGCTCGAGACCTAACCCGATCTGGTCTATTTAAGTATTGCTGGACAGCTTATGGGAAGGTGTATGTAAGAAAGGATGACCAATCACCATTTATTACCATAAGAAGCGAAGACCAGATTCACCAACTGAAGCTACAGAAATGACTGGAATTGGCAAGTGTCATCGAACCCTTACGACTGTACTGTTTGCATCTGAAGACTCCAGTTTTACCATTATATTGCATGTTATTTATGTTCGGGGATATATTCAGGGATTTATTTATTATGTTATTTTTCTCACTTTGTCATAGAATCTCTATGAATGTTTCTCTAACTATCTCTATGAATTATGTAAACAAATATCGTAACACCTACACACACGTTTCCATGGACAACTCAATCAACTTTTACATTTATAAATACACACACATTTCACACAAACAACAGAAGCGGAGCACTTTTAAAACATTTAATGCTTATAATGTTGAATTATTCAATTTCAAATTATTATTTTCACAATGGATGAATGATGTAAACTTTGTCAAACTGTCTTCACATATACCCATTTTTCTTGTTCATAAAAATCTTAGTTGTTGTTTAATGATGTTCATAAATTGTACCCGCATCAACACAAGTGTTACAGACACCATCTCTGCACAATTTGCACACCGTACTGGCTGTACTCAATTACGTAACATGCACTTATTTACACCTGAACTAGCTACGTCTTACCATTACTATAATACTAAGTTTACAATCATGATATGCTCGGAAAGTTTACGGCCCTGTTGGCCCTCTTGGTACTCTAGTGACGTTTCACTGGCCAAAATGGAAATTAGCGTGTACAACTTTCCTCCGAGACTCCGATTCCGAACGGATAGATTATTGTTAGGTATATGGACACATCGAGTTTCCGCCTATTGGATAATCCCAACTAAAATTCGCGGCGATTAATGACTTACTGTCTGACCTTACTAACATCACTTTCTGTGAGGCTATACAGTGCAGTGCCGAGGAGTGTTCTGGGCTGCTATCAGTGTCAGGTTCATGTATCACTTTACTATCGCTAAATATACGTAGCATTAATGCGAACTTCTTGGGACTTCTATCTTTAATGCAAAGAATTGGCGATTATCCCGACATTATAATTCTAAGTGAGTGCCGGCTGTCTCAGAATCCTATTGTCCCTGTACTAGATGGATACAATTCTTATCAAACTTTAATCACGCATAATCAGAACGATGGAGTGGTGGTGTATATTAAAACAACATTAACTAATGTAACGGTCACAGAACCCTTTTTGCAGGACTCAAGCTGTCTGTTGGTTACGGTGGGTGCAGATTTGGTTATTTTTGGCGTCTATAGACCTTACGCTTTCAGAGACCCCACAAGATTCATCCAATCACTGGACAGCCTTCTGCATGGGGTTAGGGCGTATAGTAATATAGTTGTTATGGGCGACATTAACATTGATATTGCCGATGGTCAATTGGATCAATACTCGATTGACTACATGGATGTTCTGGCCCAACATGGACTTTTCCTAGGTCATACTTTTCTGACTCATGATCGCCTGACTTGCCTTGACCACTTGAATTTGAGGTCTCGTTTACCTGTTCGGATACTAGTGGTTGAGTCGACCGTCACTGACCACTTCGCGATTGTTGGTGCGCTATCTTTGAAAAAGAAAAAATCTATTACTCGAACCTCTGTAACAAAAATTGACGACGACAAACTGACCAATGATTTGCTGGGTATAAACTTTGACCATGTCTACGCGGCCGATGACCCTAATCTCGCTTTGACACGTTTGTATGAGCCTATTCTTTCTGCTATCTCTACTAACAGCAAAACCGTAAAATTGTCGCGAAGAAAAAGACCTATCAAACCTTGGATTACCCCAGGTTTACTGAGGTGTATGCGTCACAGAGACAATCTTTACAAACAAATGAAAAAAGAACCAAGAAATGAAATAATAGAGCTCTCTTATAGGCGATATCGTAATTATTGCGTTAACTTGCTGCGTAAGACTAGAACTGCATTTGAAAAGCTCGAATTTCAGAAAGCTGGTAGCAATTGCAAACGAGTATGGAAGGTTATTCAGTCAGTCACCAGTACCGCTAAAGCGAAATCCCCGGCTGATGAACTTCTGTGCCTCCAGGAAGACAAACAATTGTGTGTCGAGGGGGTAAATACCTATTTTTCTGGCATTGGCAGGCAACTGGTTGAAGAAATACACAACAGTAATGTTTCTAGGATAGACCGTACGACCAATCACTTATGCCCCAGTGCTAACTCTTTTGTCCTATTCGACACAGATGCATCGGAAGTTGAGCGTGTACTCATGTCATTAAAGAACGACAGTGCTTCGGGCTGGGACGGAATCTCAGCTGGGTTCTTGAAAAAGCACAGGAACATCATCGTACCACCTCTTACATACATATGTAACCTGTGCTTGAACACTGGAATATTTCCCACAGCTTTTAAAAGAGCCATTGTTCATCCTATATTCAAGTCGGGTGATCGTAACCGTGTGGAAAACAACAGGCCAATATCAGTTTTGCCCGCGATGTCTAAGATACTAGAGAAAATTATTAATTTCAGGCTTGTCAATTACCTAGAATCATGTGATCTTCTATCTGTGAACCAGTACGGATTTAGGAGGAATCACTCCACTGCCGATGCTGTGCACAACTTAGTGGGTCACATAGTTAGGAAACTAGACGATAAGCAGAAATGTGTAGCACTTTTTCTGGACCTTGCGAAAGCATTCGACACGGTTTCGATTCCCATTTTGCTATCTAAGCTTGAATCATTGGGTGTGAGAGGGATTCAGCTACTTTTGTTCCAGAGTTATCTTACTGGTAGATCTCAGTATGTTAAGATTGGCCTTTATGCAAGCTCTGAAACATCCATTGAGTATGGTGTTCCTCAGGGGAGTGTCCTTGGCCCAAGCCTGTTTCTGGTTTATGTAAACGACCTATGCAATCTTGGACTTGACAATGGACAAATATTTTCGTATGCAGATGACACAGCACTGGTATTCTCTTCCGATACCTTGACCAGGACTTACAGTTTGGCTCAAAACGGGTTTAATGCCGTTACCCAATGGCTTAGGGCAAACTTACTAACTCTAAACGTGAGTAAAACTAAGGTTATTCATTTTAAAATTCGCAACTTTGATCTACCCTCAGAGAACTCGCTACAAATCACTGTTTCACCAGTTGACAGCCAGCTCTTAGCTGGTGCCCGCTGCATCATTGAGAGAGTTTCATCCATCAAATATTTAGGGATTGTACTTGACCAAAACTTAACCTTCAAACCACATGTTGACTACTTGACGGGTCGGGTCCGCAAACTCATTTATATCTTTCGGCAATTACGTTACTCGGCTGACCCAAACGTCATGAAGATGGTATATCTCGCGATATGCCAATCTATTTTAAGTTACTGCATCACAACATGGGGTGGCGCTGATAAGACTCCTTTTCTCGTTTTGGAGCGTGCCCAGAGGGCTGTTTTGAAGGTTTGTTCTTTTAAGCCTCGCCTGTGTCCTACAACTGAGCTTTATGAATACTGCCAAGTACTGACCGTCAGACAGCTCTTTGTTCTAGCTACTGTAATCAAACAGCACTCCTTGACAGAGTTTAGGACAGACACCACTCGCCGCAATCATCTAGTGGCTGTCTCATCGAGGGTCAGGACATCATTTAGCCAAAAATTCTTTATTTTTCTGGGTCCGTACCTTTATAATAAATTGCATAAAATTTTGTGTCTTCATGGTCTAAACATGTACAAGTGCAAAACTACTCTCCACGAATGGCTTCTCTGTCAAACATACTCTGACATAGAACAATTATTGAAAGTATTGAAATGACGACGAAGTCTTTGATCATTTAATTCTAATGCATACACACACACACACACACACGCACACACACACACACACACAAACAAACACACACACACACACACACACACACACACACACACACACACACGCACATGCATGCTTTATATATTTTAATCGATAGCATATTCTGTACCAATACCGACTATCCTGTTATTTCTTTTTTTTTTTTTTTTTTGAGCACTACATACGCATTGTGTTATAGTGGAATCCTGGTGACCAGTAATACAGGTAATCTTTTACCTACAACAGGCACCAGCGATCCACAGCCATATTCTGTATACTCTAAGTTGTGTAAACACTTTATGTAATTTGGTTGTTGGTGAGAAATAAAATTTTTATTTATTTATTTATTTATTTATTTATGTGTGTATTTATCGCAGGTTTATAAGTGCCCGGTTAATGGCAATAGGCTCGCCACCTACCTATTAGGTACATTGGGACTTAAACATAAACTGGCGAAATGTGGGCTAGCACCCACCTGCCTGCACCTTTGTGTATATAGGCGTAAGTTTGTTTAGTAAAGCCAACATTCCCATGTACTGAAGGAGGTCATAACTATACTTTCAGTATTGTCAAATCGTGCTAAGTTGCCTTGATGTGCAATAATGCTATTTTCGCCATTTCACGGTAACGTCAGTTACTGCACTGGTAAATAAACCTCATCACTATATACATAGTATAAAACAAAGTCGCTTTCTCTGTCCCTATATCCCTTTAAATGCTTAAATTTTTTAAACTACGCAATGGATTTTAATCAGGGTTTTTTAATAGATAGAGTGATTCAAGAAGAAGGTTTATATATATGACACATGTTTAATATCGTAGATGGTGCAGCGGGAACGGGATCAGACGTCACGCGGGCGGAAACATATTGGCGGTACGGAGTTCGCCGCGTCAGCTAGTAAATAAGTAAAATGGAAACTTATATGAAATAAAAAATGTTGACGTCATCATTTTAATCGTTAAATAATGTACACAATCAGCGTCAGAATGGTCTTATCTATAAACTTTTGTATCAAACTGTTTTATTGATTTAAATTGTATTATCGTCCGAACTAAAGGTTTGTGCCAAATATCAGGATAATTAGTCAGCAAGAAAGGGGGAAAGCAAAATGTATTTTGTACAGTTGGGAACATTGTAGGTATGTCACAAAGAATTATAAATCACCCAATTACTAAATTACGAGACTCTTCTGCACTTAAAAATTAATTTCGGGGTTCGAGGCATATCCACTTCTTATAAAATCACTGTAAGTTCATAAATAACTCCATCTAATACCAACCAATGGTGATTAAAAATACCACCCGCCTGTAATTAAGTATATGTGAAGTTCCGTCTCTGTGTAGTATCAAGGGAAGACAATAAAGACAATACGTATTCGGTATCATAGGAGAGTGCCGCACTCATCCGCTTGCTCTCAGGGTCGTAGGCCATCTGACACTGACTTTTTTTTTTTTTTTTTTTTTTTTTTTTTTTTTACGTGCGGGAAATCCCCACGGATACCCCCCCCGTCGGAGCCGAAGGGGGAGGTTATGTCGGACTCGAACCGACTAAACCGCACGCCGTCTGTGGGTCGATGTGCTAGGCCGGAGGTGAGGTTGTCTTTTGACATATCCCTCGCACCCCGGCTGACCCAGGGCCATTCCTCTTGGTCTGGCCCTCCTCGGGAGGGGGGACCACGCGGTCCCCGACTCGCCCCCGGTATGGGGGGAGCGCGCACCGTCCTACGATGCGCGCCGCCGCCGTGGCCTGCTTCTGCTAGGGTGACGAGCGGCTCCACCCGTCACCCTCAGGCCCGCGCTCATGGGGGGCGGAATCTGACACTGACTAGACAACCTCCGGCCCCTACGCTCTGCGGCGAGCGCCACCTAGAGTATATTTATTTCAACATCATGACGTCACGCTATAATTGAACATAAAAAAGGCAAAATATATAAAGACACAGTGAGTTTATTCTGCGTAAATAGTAACACCTACAATTCATCATAGTTCGGGTACTTTGAGATAACTTACACTGACAACTATGAGAAAACTACCATATTTGGTCACGCCGCGCCGCGACCATGGCGACTGAAAAGTAGCTAAAACGTCGGGTTACGTGTAAATTGTAAAATAATGGTAATTAAATCACGAAAGAATGCGTTAATAAGCAGTATTCTCGTATTTAATACAATTTTCAAAAAAGTAGGTACATTAACACTGTGATCTTTTTGACATTTGGTAGATTACGAGTAGATTGAGATTGAATTTTAATAATATATTTTTGTAAGAAGAATTGTCTCATTTCATCTTGACATCTGTACCCGTTTCTGAGAAAAAATCTCTCTAATAGTTTCATCGTCGTCGATCTTCTGCGGGTAAGTAAGTAATATATTATATTATTCCTAGTTGCAACAGCTGATGTGTAGATTGCCCGGGGAATAAAGCATGTTCTAGCGAACAGGTTCTTTGGCGAGAGTTAATTATATCTATAGTGTTTCTTTTATACCACTGACGTGACAGACAAGCACACGGTCCACATTCTGGAAAGTGGTTACCGTGGCCTATGGACGTGTGCAACACCAGGGGAGTCACACTCGTGCTGCCGACTCTGTAAACACAGAGTTTCAAAGCAGGAATAGCCTTTGATCTTCCTACTGACAGCACAAAAACAACACGAGGTTGTTATGACTGCAGTATTCTGTAGGGCGGAGGTACTTCCCCAGTCGGACTGCTCATTTGAGAGGAAATACCGTCGTGTCCTACCTTTAGACCTATAGTTATATAGACCACTACATCTGCTGTTTTTTATTCCTTATTTAAAGAAATATGTTTGACTTTGACAAAGTATTTATTATATTTTATTAGCCAAATAAAAAAATATCTCTCAATTTTGTGTGCTGTAAGCGACTTGATAATTATGAGCATTTTCTATCACTTTAGTACTTATTATATATCTATGTATCCAACTATTGAGAGGTAAAGTTAATTTAGGTAATAATATTAAATTGATAATACGTAGAGACATATAAATTATCTGTGTCATTTTGCTGTAGGTACAGTCCGTCAAATCTAAGAAGTACCGTTTGACAGTTCTGACAATTGAATTATAGGGATGGGATGAAAAAATCGATTACTATAATATCCGAACTTTAAGAGATCGATTACTATAATATCCGAATTTTAAGAAATCAATTGTTATAATTAAATAAAAGAAATATTTAGGATATTTTTTTATTCACTACTAGTACTAGTATCGTCGTCTTCGTCATCATCGTCATTTAAATTAATGACCAGTTGATTGTCCATTACATTATCAAAGTGTACGTCTCTTTCGAAGTCGTCCATTATTATTTTCTTTGTTTTTTGTACTACTTTACTCCAATCTTCCTGTGTAACTTGGGCACATGCTTCCTTTAATAAACCTTCCATTTTCTTGACACTGAAGGGTGGTTTTGTGTTGTGTCTTGCTGCATAACCTGTAAAACAATAATGTAACTATTTGATAGCAGACGAAAACCATTGTTTAAATTATAAATGTTAGAAGTACTCGTGTTATTATTATAATATTATAAAATATTACCTTTAACTTGGGCCCAAATCAGTTCAATGGCATTATATTGGCAATGGTACGGAGGAAGTCGTATGACTTTGTGCCCGTGCTCTTCGGCCAATTGGTCAATTACATATGTCGGTTTTGGTGGTTTATGCAATTTCACTAACTGTAATAATTCAGCTTTTAATAGTGACATGTCGGCATCCACTCCTTTTCTTTGCAGCCATGCCACCAAATCTGCTTTCTTATTGGCTGACGTAGGTGCTTTATCAATTTGCACAGAGTGGTATGGGGCATTATCCATTATAATTGTGCTGTTAGGAGGGATATTCTGTAATAAATTTAAGAACCACTCTCGGAACCTTACTGCGTCCATTTCTTCATGATACTCTTTAGTGCTTTTGGATTGGAAAGCTAATAAAGAGTTTTCCACGAAGCCTGTAGACGCTGACCCAGCATGGCATATTATGAGGCGTCCACCTTTTCCTATCGGCACCTTCGAGCACGAAGCTTCAGAATCATCAGTCCATGTTTTCGGCACAGAATGGTTGGAATTTAGCCAAGTTTCGTCCAAAAATATTACATTATCCCAGTTTATAATTTGTTTAACTTCGCGCAGGAATGTTAGTCGCTGCATAATTATGTCATGTCGCTCCATAACAATTTTTCGTTTGTCAACTTTTTTGTATCTGAAGCCAATTCCTGTTATTACCGTTCTCAACGACTCTATGCTTCCCTTATACAGCCCGGCATCTTTTAAAGTTGCACATAACTTTGCCAATGTTGGAAATTCGCCTCTTGTAAAATACCCGTATATATGGTTTCTAATAGCATGACTATCGAATTCATCGATGCCTGTCACAGGTTTATTTCTTTTTCGTTTTTTCGGTGTGTGAAGTACGTTACTGTCACTCCCCGAAGGCCCATATTTTTCACTTAATATTTTGCCAACGGTGCGGCTACCAATACCGAGAGCTTCACCGACGCGATCCCGAACTTGTGTAACTGGCAGTAGAAGTCCACCATTTTGAGATTCACGCTCAAAATACTCGTGTAATTTCACCACCAATTCACGAGCCTGGCTGTTCAAAGTACGTCCTCTTGTCGACATTATTAATAAACACTTGCTTAGTTCGGAGTCCAGTATAAATATTGCCAATGTAAACGGATAAAGAATGATCAGTCCAGAAAAGTAATAGCCAAGTCACAAATTGTAAAACACAAACGAGAAAGCAAGTACGCGCACAGTCAGCTTCCAAGATGGCGAGAGACTGCTGACGCCGAACAGACCGAGCGGACCGCGTGCGCTTGTAGTTGGCAGTGTTGCCAGAAAAAAAAATTGTAGAGACTTGGACACCTGCGATTTTGCCTATTGACCTAAAAATAATTAAATTAATTTATTTTAGGGTATCTGTGTATTCAGTGCATTATGCGGTCGCGCAGTAACGTCGTTAATTTATAACATCAGGCAACAACATTTTTGTGAATGGGTTCTACATACCTTATTTTTATTAGTTTTAGACGTAGAAATAAGACTTAGAAGAAAAAATTGTAATTGTAAAATCAATGGATGTGCTTGTTAAAAATTTGTTTATTTCTCTGTAATATGCAAACCCATACTATCATACACAAAAATAAATGTAAAAAACACTATCCCTGACTCCATTTACTATTTCGACAGCGTTAGCGCGAGAAACCCCGACTTATTTGGGCGCGAAAATCAAAAATCGACAAATCGCTTTCGACAACTTTTTAAAGAAGCAAATATATTTGATTTATAAATACGTATTTTTGGCGAATGGGTTTTATCTCATATTTTACGATTACATAACTATTTAGTTATGTAATCGTAATATGTGAGATAAATCCCATTCACATGAAAAAATATTTGTTTGGTTGTCAAGTGTAATTTGTAAATAATACATTCGATTTTTCGTATATGTAAACGATTTTTTTGCATACAAGTGTATCCGAAGAGTCGCAACACTACGTGCAGTGACCTAACTACGTAACTTTGTAATGCGGTCAAGAATATAACTATTAGAAATTATTTACTGTGTAAATATGTGTTATTTTGCTTTGTTTGAAAGTTTTCAATTACATTTAGATATTAAGAATTGTACATTTTTAGATACAATAATGAAATCTTTCTAAATTCATGGTTTTATGAAAAAGGTTATCGAAACTGAATAATGTACGTATGAACAAAGTTGTTTCGGTTTGAAAAATATGAAACGTCAAACGGTACCTCTTAGATTTGATGGACTGTATATGTAAATATGTATGTAAGTATGTATGTATGGATGTATGAGGGTATGTATGTTTGTAGTATTGATGTATATATAGGTATATATATTGTATATATTATTATGTATGTAAGTATGTAAGTATGTGATTGTAATATGTGTATTTAATTTGCGTTGGCGCATGTTTATTCATTAATATTTGTATAATAATAATCGTATATCATTTTCTATCATTTTCAATCGCTCCAACTACCACCTGTTCTTACACTTAACTCAAGACCATCCAAAGGTTGCCTGGAAGATATTGCCTATCATGGCGATAAGGCCGCCCTTTGTACAACAAGTGTAGAGGATAAATTATATTTAATTCTAAAATGTTATTTATGTAAATTGTGTGCAAATAAAGTTTTATTCTATTCTATTCTATTCTATTCTATTGTTCTACGATGATACATAAGAGTAAATGTCTGTATTAAAGTAAATAATTAGTGTCAAGTTGCATAATTAAGACATATCTAGTTAACAGTAGTGAGTTGCTTTAGCATTGTATTATTCTTAGATGACAACTGGGATCGATGCCTTTACAATTAATTAAATCACCTTCTACTACACTGTCCTCTACCAGTCATTTACCTGGGCAAACCTGCATTCAAACCATAACTGCATAAATTAATCAAAATCACTATTGTTTTACTTGATATAAATTAAGACGATTATGACTTTGAAGAGTTAGTTCCAAAAAATCGCGTGTCCGTATATAACCTTTAAATAATCGTGTGACCAGTCGAATTAATATAAACAAATAATATTAAAATCGATCGATATCTGCTTCGAAATTGAGTTGCAAGATTTGAACTAATTTTTTTATACCACTTAGGTGGCAGACAAGCACACGGCCCACCTGATGAAAAGTTGTTACCGTGGCCTAATTTACAACTAAAACTAAGGTTGGTTTGTTTTTTGGTTTACAGAAGGCAGGCGGTCAATTGCATTACGTTACGAATTTAAATATTATTCGTGCTCGGTGCACTGTTTTTATTATTGAGTCTTTGTCCGCGGCCCTGCCTGCTTAGGGTTTTAATTTTAATCCGCAATTATAATTCCGTTTACACAACCTATAAAAACCTATGGAATCCTTAGTATACAAAGTAGCCTACGTAATATTCTAGATTAAAATCTATCACTGTATCAAATTTCAAATGGGGACGCCATGCTTTCCCTCTTTATCTGGATTATCCACGGTTTTGAAATGGCCCTCCCACGTGTGGGATGGAAACCACTGTATCCCCATTGGAAACCACGTATTATTATAGATTGTAATCTATCTCTGTACCAAATTTCCCCCAGAACCGATCAGCCGTTTTAGCATGATTCAGTAGCAAAAATTCAAACATCCAAAATTGTTCACAAATTTTCACATTTATAATAATTTTCCAATATTTGGTGTCTGCGCAACATGTTTTATTCTCCTTCATACATGCCTGTCAGTCGCACTGGACAAGTGGCATTTCGCTGACCGGCGTTTGGTAGAATATAATGACGAATGTATGGGATTTGACGTTTATGGCACGAGTTAACGACTGTTAGATACGTCAAATCCCATACATTTGTCATTATATTCTACCAAACGCCGGGCAACGAATTGCCACTGGTCTAGAGGGGCAGATGTCACTTTTTCAGTCACTCCCTTTGCCATATCCTCTTCTACACAATCCAGCCATCTTTTCTTGGGTCTATCTCTGCTTCTTAAGCCCTCTACATTCATACTTTGGACCTTTTATAACATTACTTTCATCTTTTCTCATTGTAGTCCACCATGACAGACGCTCGCTTTTAAATTTTTCATTCATGGGTGCCAAATTTGTATTGTTTCGGCTTTTGTATAACCTGAGTCATTGCCTGAGTCAGATTTAGGATGGGTGACCGTTCTTGACATTACAAGGTTAAGTAATATTGGCTGAGTCAGGTTCAGGATGGGTGACCGTCGTGGTGCTAGGCCGAAGGTGAGGTTATCTCGCGACATATCCCTCGCACCCCGGCTGACCCAGGGCCATTCCTCTCGGTCTGGCCCTCCTCGGGAGGGGGGACCACGCGGTCCCCGACTCGCCCCCGGTATGGGGGGGGGGGGGGGGCACGCATCGTCCTACGATGCGCGCCGCCGCCGTGGCTTCTGCTAGGGTGACGAGCGGCTCCACCCGTCACTGGGTGTGCAGGTAGGTTTTGGGTGATGAGCCTCCTCTAATTATTATTCCTTATTCTGTCCAGTCTTGTTAAATCACATTCATAATATTAGTAGGTTATCCTTTTATTTTAGACATGGATAGGAGTCAGGTGATCGAGTTGGCCGCCCTAGGCCGCCAGAAGTTCATGAATGCGGTCATAGATGAGGGCAACTCTCCGATACAGCAGTTCTACTCTGGCGCCACGATCTTTATCACTGGAGGGGGCGGTTTCCTTGGCAAGCAGCTCATTGAGAAGCTGATCAGGTAAGGATACGGTTTGCTGAACGTTATTAGTAAGGGATACTACGGCGGCGGAGGAGCTCAAATTCACTAATCCTAGATTATTTCGAACCAATCCGCGCGGGCCAGGACCTCGTTTCTGTCGCGTACGTACTATACTATAAAAGATTATTCCAATTACGATTTCTGAAAAAAAAATGAAAACCTAATTGATTTATTGTACCCATTTTATTTCCAGAGCATGTAAAGTTAACAAAATATATCTGTTAATGAGATCTAAGAAAGGCAAAACCGTACAGGAGAGACTTGAGTATATGCTGAAAGATCCCGTGAGTGTTGCAAGTATTTATATTTTGATTGAGAATGCTACCTACAAGACTCAACTGCCAATCAGGGGGCGCGAGCTCGATTTGCGTTTAGTGCATATATTTGTATGCAAGAATATGCTTTTTTGCATTGGTCTGGGTGTTTCCGTTCCTCGGAGAGCACGTTAAGCCGTCGGTCCCAATTGTCATACTTATCCATGTCAGTCGTTACGGCCACTGGTAGTTGGAGCCAAAAAAGTCCAACAACTGGTCTGGCTGCAATGCTTCGATATCGCCTTTGGGTTGAAGGGGTCAGACCGCAGTCATTACAGGCAACATCGAAGTTCAGCTAAATCTACAGTTAGACTGGTAAAGCAGACCCCAGCCAGACACCGAGGTGAAAGCTCCAGATGGGGCTGAGATTAATGCTAACCTGGGCCTCGATTCTACTAAAATAAAACATTGTCATACCACAGACACTGCAAAAATTACCCATTTAATTATAAACTTTAAAGTCATGACCTTAAAGTCTAATATTAAATGGCTTTTTGTAGAGTGAATGAAAAAGTGAAATGTGACAATCTTCATTTAATTTTGGACTTTAAGATTATAATCCTAAAGTCTAAAATTTAATGCCATTTATAGCAGTGCCTGTGGTATGACAGTTGATTTGGCTTTAGCAGAATTGAGGGCCTGAAGAAGATATTTTGATTGAGATTGCTATTTGCATTGGTCTCGATCTGGATATTGCCGTACCTCTGAGAGCATGTTAAGACGTCAGTCCTATTTGTCATACGAAAAAAAATTGCAGTCATTACGGGTATTTGGAGCCATAAAAATTCCGATAGCCTAGTGGTATGGGTAATGGAATGCTGAGACAAGATCTCGGGTTCGATCCCAGGTTTTCCATGGCACACACCAATGTCTTTTCGATGCTTTTCGAAGTTATGTGTGTATTTATCGCAGGTTTATAAGTGCCCAGTTAATGGCAATAGAATCGCCACCTATTACATTGGGACCTAAACATAAACCGGCGAAATGTGGGTGCTAGCACCTCTGCCTTCCCCTTCGGGGATGAAGGCGTGAGTTTATGTTATGTTATGTAAAAATTCCACCAACTAGTCTGACAGCCTCCGTGGCGTAGCGGTACTGAACGCGGCCGCTGAGCAGGAGGCGCGGGCTCGATCCCCGCTCAGTGCAAGTATATGTATGCATGAATATGGGTATTTACATTGGTCTGGTCAACTGGTCTAGCTGCAATGCTTTGATATCGCCTTTGAATTGTGAAGGTCAGATGGCAGTCGCTTCACAGAAAATATCGAAGTTTAGCCAAATCCGCAGTTAGACTGGTAAAGCCAGACTCCAAGCTGATGGCTTCAGATTCGACTGGGATAATTAACGCTGATGAAGATGAAGATCATAGGGGTCAAATTGCAGTCACTTCACGGAAAATATTAAACGTCGACTGTATCATTCTGAAAAGCTGACCCCATCTTTGTTTCGAAAACACTCACAGAATGATAAACGCATATGGATTTCTGCAGCCCACTGTACCACTAAATTACAAATAATATGTTTATATTACTTCGCCAGGTCTACGATACGGTACGCCAAAAGCAACCAAACTTCATGAATCTCATAGAAGCGATGGAGGGAGACGCTACAGAGCTCTCACTTGGACTAAGTGCTGTAGACTATACTAGACTCACAGAAGAAGTAAGTTTTTGTTTTTATACAACTGAGGAGGACAAGCATGTATAAAAGTGGTTACCGTGGCCTATGGACGTGTGCAACAGCAGGGGAGTCACACTCGTGCTGCCGACCCTATAAACAAAGTTTCTGTGCCGTCCCCTGAATCATGATGAATTGTTGGTGTTCCTATTTACGCAGAATGAGCTCACTGTGTCGTCATTGTGTACTTTGAGATAACTTACACTTTAAACTATATGACAACTACCATCCTTAGTCAAACCGCAATCAACGGTCTACAAGTAAATAATTAGTACATTACTGCCGCGGCCACCAATTGTAGTGTTGCCGGACGATCGTGAAGTATGCGGGCCGAGGCGCAGCCGAGGCACGCATTACGGAGTCCGGCAACGCTCAGTTGTGGCCAAGGCTTGTATAGTACTTTTCTCAAACAATGCGCGGAAATTAAAACTAAGTAGTATCTAGGCAGAACTTTTTAGTTACCTACTTTTCAAAATCAATGACGAACAACAGTAATTTTTCACGCGGCGAAATGTTCATTGGTTTTTATTTTTCTTAATAAACAGCATTCTATTTGCAAGCCAGTTCTATATTTAAATAACGCCTTGGATAAGTTACCTCCTTGGTTGCCATGGTTCGGAGTAAAAGTTGGTTCCATTTTTAAATTACACGACAAATATGAATTTACATAGTAATTTATTTGACCGCTAAAACACGACAGATATGGATTTTCATACAACTTTTGCTGGCCGCTGCTCGCATGTACAGCAATTTCGAATTTATCTCGAAGAAGGTTGTCAAAATAATGTTCACATTTCCAAGCATGTTTGAGAAAAACAAATTATCGCGATAGAATCCGTAACAAGTTGTTTTACTTTAATATTTGAATTCAAATTCGGAAATATATATTTTGTCATCAAAATCAAATTGATATCCCTGCACGATAAAATTGTAACTTTTGTCTGATGATTTACCTTCTTTTCATGATGTTTACTAATTCGACGTCGCTGATTCTAAATACTGGATATAAGAGGAACGCTCCCGAAGCCGAAGGCCTCTGGTAGTACTTCGGGTACCCTACATTTTGGCTTTTTCTTCGCACACTATCCATGTTGAGCGCGTCGTGTCTTACAATTAAGTTAAATAAAATGGGTTTTCAACCTAAAACCGATTTAACATAAGAAAGTCTTCAAATTTGTCTTATTATCTTACAAAAGGAAAAATGGGGCTATTTTTTTAACGAGAACTGATGCAGAACAGTTACAGGTTTGAAATTATCATAAAAAATTGCACCAATATCATATAACATAACCTAAGCATCCAAAATGCTGTTGAAAATTATTATAAATATCTGCCACCAAACATATCACCCATTGTCCTCAGAATATTATGACACACTCAACATGGACAGTACGCAATGAAATATGAGATGTGACTCGAGACTAAAATTTTGGCGGCAGATCTGATACTATGCTGACAAACCCTATTGCATCGATGAAAAAACTGCGATCATTAGCTTTGCGTCTCTCTTGAAGCCCACGACTAAACGAATCGACTCCAAACGGCACAAACACAACATGCTCGTTAAGTAACTATTTTCCTTTCCTCAGGTAGACTTTATAATTCATATGGCAGCTACAACTAATTTCAATGCGCCATTACGAGAGGCCACGTTAATTAATGTTCGAGGGACCAGGGAGTGTGTGACGCTTGCTAGAGCATGTAAAAAATTACGGTGAGTTTCATTTTAACTGGAACCTTACCAAAGAATACCTTACTTTCTACCTGATCGTAAACGAATACCGTGTGAGTGACACATTCCACATTTGAAGAACGGATGAAAGTAAAACCCTTCTTCAAGTGTAGAATGTTGAATGAAATTTTGAAACATTTACTATGCTAAAGAGCGATTCACTTTTTCCTATCTTAATCGAAATGTAGAATGTGTCAATGGGTTTTTTATGGGGTCATGTTTCCCCGGTAGCTCCCCTGAAAAAGAAGGGATGTTGATAGAGGCCGTAGCCCTCCTGGACGATAGAGATAAATCCCCTCCATTACTACTTCAGATTGTTTACTCAGCGAGTCATGTTGGTAATTTTATCGGAAAACTATTTTGAATTTTATCCTTCGAAAAAAGTTCAAGTATAGCTCGCTCCATATACTTACAGTAAGTGTTCAAGTTCCTTCACCAAATGGTAGTGTCAGTTGTGAAATAACCGCGACATCTGTCGATGTATGGTTACAATATTTTTCCAATAGTATCATTTGCCCTTCATCAAGTTTTGTATGGAACTCATATTGACCGAGTGCAATTTTGCAATTTTGTTTTGTTATTTTTTATCAGAAACTATTAAGATTAAGATGGGCAAAATTTAATCAGCTCGGACCCTTGAACTTTTCCTTACATGGTGAAAGCTCTGACCAATGAGCAATGAAAAGCTTCAGGCGTGGCTCGGTGGATCAGTATATTTTTATTATTTCGATTTGAATAGTTAGCATAAATCTAAAGGCTTTGAAATTTGCAGATGCTTCACGCATGTATCAACAGCCTACACCCATGCGACCGAAAGTCGCATCGGAACTGAGATAAAGGAACAGTTCTATCCCTGTCCTATGCCTCCTGATGAAATCATACAAGTAGCTGAAAACATTGAATCGATGCAACCAGGCAAGATGACTATAGAGTAAGTTCTTCTTTCAGTAACTTAAGATTACGAAATTCATATGATGTGGTTCATAAGACCGATGGAAGAAAAACGGAAGTTCCCAAATCTACAAAATCTCAAAATTTGAAATCCCGGAAATTAGATCACCACTACACAATAGTTTTGGGTGATTATAAAATGCGGAATTTATGGTATATTTGGTAGTGATTGCACTTACTGTGGATAATTTACAAGTACATAGTTACACTGGAGATTTAGTACATACTCTCAAGAATATCAGAAATAGTTTTATTGTATTCTCTTTCAGAATGCTCAAGGGCTGGCCCAATACTTACACCTTCACTAAGGCGATAGCCGAAGAATTGATCAGAATAAGTACTGCGGATCTACCTGTATGTATAGTGAAGCCTCCAATAGGTAATTATTTTTCATCTCTTTTCGTAACCGTTGTTATGTCCAATAGGATTGTTTTTGATAGCACTATTTTTTTAAATTTGAAAGTCCGATCTTTCAAAATCAAATAATATTAAAATCGGTTTATTTTGTAACACAATTTTCTTGAAAGAACATATCATCGTGATCGTTATTAACATTAGACCGAGCTTTATTTTGACAAAAATAATAATTACGAGAATTGACCCTCTTTTTTTTAATCTTAATCTGTTTATTTGATTTTAACAGATCGAGACTAATTTTTTTTTTTAATAAAATTAGTTCAATGGGGATGCCCGTTGCTCTTTTATTCCTACAGAGGACGCCTCGTTATAGCCAATGTTAGCTGTCATCTACGAAGATTTCATTGTTTGTCTTTTCAAATCTGACACAGAACAGATGGTTATTGTCGTTTGGTCATATACTGCTGCCATCTACAATACATAATTAACAAACAGCTCATGCGTCACCTTGAAGATCACTCCCTAATTAATGACCGGCAATATGGCTTCAGGCCGAAACGGTCAGCGGGTGATCTTCTGGCGTATGTTAACCATATTTGGGGTGAGGCTATGGACAAGCACGGCGAGTCATTGGCAATTAGCCTTGACATCGCCAAAGCTTTCGATAGAGTTTGGCACAAGTCGCTTCATTCCAAGTTGCCAGCCTTTGGTCTGCCTCCTAGACTGTGCGACTGGGTTGCCGGCTTCTTGCAGGAGCGCCGTATTCGCGTCCTTTGTGATGGACGAGCCTCGGAGTTCTTGCAGGTAAATGCCGGCGTACCGCAGGGATCTGTCCCATCGCCAACTCTCTTTCTTCTGCATATCAATGACATGCTGTCGACCGGCAGCATTCATTGCTATGCGGATGATAGCACCCTACACGGGAGTTATCATGGACGTCCTGCGGATAAGCAGACGCATATCGCGGAAAAAAGGCAGCTTTTTGTCACTGAGCTTGACCGGATCCTGAATCACATTTCCCAATGGGGCTCTGAGAACTTGGTCGAGTTCAATGCCAAGAAGACGCAGGCATGTGCGTTTACAGCAAAGGCATCTTCTTTCCTTCCCCTTCCCACTCTTCAGAGCACGCCACTGCCACTGCAGGACAACCTCAATATCCTCGGTATGGATGTTCGCTGCAAACTGAACAGCAAAAACTACATCGAGAGTATCATCAAAGCAGCCTCGCGTAAACTCGGAGTCCTGAACAGAGTGAGACGGTTTTTCACGCCGGAGCAACGGTGTCTTCTTTACAAGACACAAAGACACAAACATCTCTGAGATGGATCCGCAAAGTACTTATTAGATGCTCTCGACAGGTTGCAGCGACATGCAGTCCGCATTATCGGAAATCCTGAGGTCACGAGTACCCTCGAGTCTCTGCAGATGCGTAGAGATGTTGCTTCCTTGGCAGTTTTTTACCGTCTCTACCATGGTGAATGTTCTGAAGAGCTATTCCAATTAGTCCCACCCTCCCCCTTCCTATACAGGACGACACGTGCAGGACTTAGATGTCACCCCTATACGGTGCAGAACATTCCTTCAAGAACCAAGCGGTTCGGTGACTCTTTCCTTTGTCCGCACCATTAAGACCTGGAATTCCTTGCCAGCTCACGTGTTTCCCTCTTCCTACAGTCCCGGGTCCTTTAAGCGGGGCGTGAAAAAGCATCTGATGAGGCCGTCAAGCTGAGTGCCACCATTGTTAACATGGCACGTGTATATAATGGTGGCCCTCTTTCTTGAGACTTTACCTTCAGCTTACCATCAGGCGAGGTAAAGTCAAATTGACGTGTCCTATTTATAAAGTCGGCCTCCTCATTGGCCTTCTTCTATATATCCTGTATTTTCGTAGTAATTTTTGAACCATTGCCTATATTATATTTATGGATTTCTACAGCCTTATGGTTTCTTTTTGTTCTATTTGATACTGATTACATGAAACTATTTTATTTCCTACTTTTAGTGATGCCGACATTATATGAGCCTTCACCAGGTTGGTTGGATCATGGTGCCCTTTTTGGTCCTTCTGGTGTAAGTATATCTGCATGTGTTATACTATACACTGACTGCAACCGCTGTACAGTCAGCATCAGATCGATCTTGACGAGTAATGTACTCAAAATGATCTTAATGCCTTGGTTTCCCCTTCCTGTTGACTGGTTGTTCTGATATTTGGTACACACCTTTACTTCGGACAATAATACAATTTAAATGAAAAAACCGTTGGATTTGCTCTTAATACCAAGGTCTTTCTTTTTGCAACTGTTTTATGACTTTTGTGTATGAAATTTTAAGACTGTGCTGTCAAGATCGGTTTAACGCTAACTGTACCGCGCCCTAGGAATGCGTGGCGTGACGTTGGACGAGGTAAAGAGAGAAAGAAAGAGCATGAGGAGACGAGCGACACACCACGGTGAACGTTGACGGCGGACTGACCAAATCTGACGGTCGACTGGTTTACACCCTCCCCTCCTCCCCGGACTCGGTGGACCGTGGACCGTGAGCATTATTCTTTGTTTGCTAATTTAAAGCATCGAAGAATTTGATTAAGTTAGCTTTATATGGGAAATCAACTATTACAGTCCACTGGACTGTAATAGTGGATGGACATAGCCTCTCCACGTGTAAGCCATTACTTGTTTGCCCTCTAGACAAAAGAAGAGGATAACTTGATATATGTGGTGACTGTAGAAAAAATATATGTAACAGCACCCCACCTCGTCCGAATGGTGACTTAAGAGGCGACTGACGGAAATATACGCAGACGATATCACTGCGAGAGAAGGAACACTCGAAAAAAAACCCTGTACCAACTCGTCTGGCCAGCGTGGACACAGTAGGCCAGAGCCTCCCAACATTGGGAGAAGCCTTTGTCCAGCAGTGGACTGCAATAGGCTAATTGATTGATTAATTTTAAGCTCATCCTTGGGATAATTCTCGGAGTAATACACGTGCTTCCCATTGAAGTAGATAAAGTCTTAAACTTTGCACCCGTGGAATATGTGAACAACGCCATTATTGCCGCCACTTGGGACACTTGCGAGAGGAAGAATCTTGGCGCTCTTGAAGGAGTTCCTATCTACGCGATTAGCTCTTCAAAACTTGGTTTAGTATGGAGTAAGTGTTTTTTTTTATACAACTTAGGTGGTAGAGAAACACACAGTTATGGAAAGTGGTTACCGCAGCCTATGGACGTGTGCAACACCGAGGGAGTCACACTCGTGCTGCCGACCCTGTAAAATCAGGGAGTTTCTCTACCGTCAGTGCAAAAGACAAAGCAGGAAAAGCCTTTGTTCTTCCCACTGACAGCACAAAACTCTCCAGTGAGCTCTGACTACCCTACTCACCGCTTATTGTTCTTTATACTTGATATATTCGCGTATGTCGTAGCCCTGATAAAGTTGAGTCAGGCTGTCGTACTGAGGGCTCCGCACAAAATTAATTTGAAGGACCAGCTTTTTTTATTACGTTAACTTAGAAGTTTGATTATTATTATTAGGTTGCCCGTATTAGGTCGCAGACCTGAGTATTTTTGATATAAATTTCAATGTGATACGCTATCACGTTCTTAAGAAAAAAGAAGTAATCCTGGTGTTACGTTTTTTACTTTTTAGGTACGCAACCATAAAATTATAGGAATGGTCAATCAGGTTCAGTAATATAAGGTTGCATTTGGGTCAGCCGGGGTGCGAGGGATATGTCGCAAGACAACCTCACCTTCGGCCTAGCACCACGACCCACAGACGGCGTGCGGTTTAGTCGGTTCGAGTCCGACATAACCCACCCCTCCGGCTCCGGAGGGGCGAGTATCCGCGGGGATTTCCCGCACGTAAAAAAAAAAAAAAAAAAAAAAAAAAGGTTGCATTATGAAAATCTGGCCATGAATAATGGTAACCTGCCTTTGAAATCCGAAAATCTGAGTGAGTTAAACGTTGTGCAAGGGAGAAGCATTGTCCATACTAAGTCATATAGATAGGCGTGATAAATGAGGATGCAGTATATTTAAAATACGAGATTATTTTGAAGAAAAAAAATCACGTATACAATTTTAATTTAGGCAACCCTGTTGGTATTTGTTCAGCAACTCATTTTATTTGCTAAAATATTCTTTTAATTCGGTAACCAGATGTGTGAAGGTCGATGTTAGATCGGATCTTAGACCATGTGGTTCCATTAAATTTCCAGTTTCTTTATCTGAAATCACACTTCTGATACCTTACTAACCTTTTCAGATTTCATGGAGTCAGTCTTTAATGCCCAGGATACCAGAAAACTAGCTTCACCATCAGGAGTTTGGTATGGGTATCTGTATGAAATCACTAACCCAGTCCTATACTGGGTCATGACTTGGGTCCTACATTATATACCTGCATACATAGTTGATGGAGTGTGCAAAGTTCTGAAAATTGAAATCAAAGGAGTATCTTCGTGAGTAATTTCTTTTTGAAGTGAAAACTTCTTTAGCGACGTTGGATGGGTTAAAAATATTAAACTTGCGTCAGGATCGCTTGACCTTTGAACCGTAACCCACGACTGACGTCATACAACATTAGCATAAGATTGTTTATTTTGTCAAGTACGTTATGAAGCTTCGTAGCGTAGCCGTAAACTCTTCGACTGTAAGTCCATATGGTTTCAGATAGTACCGGGTTCGAACCTGGGCTTCTGACACTTTTTGTGATAATTTTTTCTTTTTGTAATTTATTACTTTTTGTGATTATTTTTTCTTTTTGTAATTCATTAACTTCTTCTGACAGAAAATTTGTGATAGGTTCTATGATTGGCGCTATATTATAGGTATGGTATGGTATGGTATGTTCTTACTATTTCGTCAATGTGACTTTACCTCACCTCATGGGAAACTGAAGGCAAAATATCGGAAAAGAAGGTCCCTATTCACTGACCTGTTATAGCACTCGCTGGACTGGTGATCGGTACCCATATATTGTGTACAATTGAAAATCGCCATATTAGCGCTGATACTTGCGGCACGCAGTAGTCAGTATACATGGAACTAGTACTAATGATGGACAACAATTGTCTTGGTATCGATAATTTAATATAAACGATGGGTCTTATGAATCAAACTAACAATATGGCCATTTTAGACATTTTTTATGGTATTCTCATAAATAAAAACAATGAACAACGTCCATTTGCACACCAATTAGTTCTCAGTACACTCACTGTGGCGCTTAAAATCGACACAAAAATAAAGCTGTGATTTTCTGTGGTATAGCCAGTCCAGCTGGTTATAGAGGTCAGTGGTCACTATTACTTTTTATTAGACAGCAACAATGTTTTTTTTTTCTCCTTTATTTGATATAATCAACAATGTTACTCAGCTTAAAGGCCTCCTCAGTTTCTTTTTCACGCGCCGCTTAAAGGAACCGGGACTGTAGGAAGAAGAAAACACTTATACCAGTGAAGAATGCAAAGACTTTGTAGATACTATAAAGAAAAGAGTTACCGAACCTCTTAGTTATTGATGGAATATAACACCGTACAAAATTACACACCTGTAAATCCCAGAGGGAATAGGCAGAGGTGTAACACCTAAATTACACAGGGTGCGAGCGCATTGTCGTCACGGGGTCACCTTGTTATGGGCTGTGCTATGGCCCATCCCTTAGTCACCTTCTGCGACACCCAGAGGAAGAGATGAAATGACCCTATTATACTGGAGATTGATGGCACTTGGTGGAATCTGCTATACATATTGAATAATTATAACACTTGTACTTTTCCACACTTTATTTTACATTTATTTTTAACCTGACCGGTTTCACCTAACGGCATTATCAAAGGTTAAAAATAAATGTAAAATAAAGTGTGGAAAAGTACAAGTGTTATAATTATTCAATATGTAGACCCTATTATAATCTACCGGGAACCAACATGACCCAGAACTTCAAATTTTTCTTTTAGGTTCAAAAAAATGTACGAAAAAGTCTTCAAGATGGCAAAATTGATGACATACTTTTTGAATCGAGACTGGTATTTCGATGACGAGAATCTTACTGACATGATCTGCAGAATGTCGAGCAAAGACAGGGATATCTTCAACTGTGACATATATAACATCGATTATGGCCAATATGTGAAGGTATGGGTTATAGGTATCAGAAAATACATCATCAAAGATGGTCTTAAAGATACTGAGAAAGGATGTCAGAAGCAGAAATGGTTCTACGTCGCTAATATTATCTATTTGTCTCTGTTCGCATATGTTGTGTATTTAGTTTTGTATTTCTGCTATTTTGGTATTAAATACATTGTTTATTAAGTTGTTTGTGTTCATTTTTATTCCGCGGTAGCCTAGTGGTATGGGTAATGGACTGCTAAGACGAGGTCTCGGGTTCGATCCCAGGTTTTCCATGGCACACACCAATGACTTTTCTATGCTTTTCGAAGTTATGTGTGTATTTATTGCAGGTTTATAAGTGCCCGGTTAATGGCAATAGGCTCGCCACCTGTTACATTGGGACCTAAACATAAACTGGCGAAATGTGGGTGCTAGCACCTCTGCCTACCCCTTCGGGGATAAAGGCGTGAGTTTATGTTTTGTGTTATGTTTATTTTTATTAATTTATTTACTTGAGTACATATCTATTCTTACACATTTCACGAACTTCCCATAATGTTTTTAAAACTTTTATACAAAATCGCCGGTTTCAATTCGCTGGTCCCTAGTAAAATCGTCGGAACTACAAAATTGCAATTTTTATTTTATTTCATAAAACGTGTCTATACTACACCGAGGTCTATCGTCAGTTCAAAAGAAAAAATTGAAATACCCAAATTAAAGACGTCGGATATTACCTAGATAGCCCGCTAACATAGTCGGTTACCTATTAACTACCTACGATCTTAGCTATCTAAATCTATATTTTATCTAATATTTCTTTGTTCATTGTCAATAAATATAAATGCATAGACTTACATTTTGGTGTTTTTTTAGTAATTTGTACATACGACATGCATATTATTAGATAATAATCATTTAACAAAGTAGTAAATGGCAGTTCCGACCAATAATTATAAATTTCGCCCAGCAACAATGGCGGTTCTGGTACTTGCGACAAATAATTATGATTTTTTTTCCAGCAACAATGTCGGTTCTGGTACTTCCAATAAATCAACATTAGTTCTAAATCGTTAAAAAGGTCACAAGTGACTTTTCTCACATTTACACTTAATATACCGGCTACTTATAATATTATCCTGAACAGGCATAACTTGTACATCATTACTCTAAACTTCCAGGAATCTGCTTAAAAAAAGTTACACGGAATTTAAACTTTGAAAATGTTCTCCTGTATAGTTGTAATTTTACATACCTATCCAACAATTTTAATTCGACCGATTCTGCTAATTTTATGACATAACAACACCACTGTCATACCGCTGACATTGTATAAAACGTCATTAAATGTTACACTATACTGGAATTCTAAAGGTTCAAAATTAAAAGATAAATTTTCATTCACTCTACAAAATTGTCATTTAATTTTAGACTTTAACAGTAAAATCGTAAAGTCTAAAGTTAAATGGCATTTGTTAGAGTGTATCGACGGGTGCAAAGTAAAAAGAGGCATCTGAATAATAGCAACTTTACAGGAGAGCGAAAAGATCGAAAAAGTGTATTATTTTCTTAATGAGTGGGCCAATATTTCTGAAAATTTTATCATAATTTATTTATACTTTTATTTATTTTTGTATTAGGTTAATTAAGCTAATTTATTAGTAATTTACGAGATTTAGCAGATAGCCGTTTTTACAACGAACTGTATAAAACGATAACTGAGCCAACTACCAGTTGGTCGTATATGCTCGGGACTTTAAATATCGTGTATAAATAGTTTTTTCTTTGTTTTACTGATCTCAATTGTTCTCAGGCCACTTATAAATAAAATTTTATGAGTACGCTGCTCATGTATGTTTATAAAATATCCACTACAGAACGTAATTTTGAAGATAACTTTTTATGCTTCGTATTTTCATAACAATTATTTTTGGTTAATGAGGTCAAATGAAATACTTTAAAATTGATTTTTTTATTTTTATTAATAACAAACAATCAAATTATTACGTTAACATATATACTACCATCTTTAACATTAACAAAAACGTAAAAAAAATCTTCTTTTATTTCAATTGCACATTTTTTGGCTTACTTGATCAGCCAACATTATAGTAACCTTTAATGACAATTAGATACTCGTGTACTGAAACTGTAATACAAGGTGTATGTAAATACACCTTGTTTTACAGTTTTAGTATTATTCTTATTTTTAATAGTTTTGCAATAACCCCTTGAATCTTTTGAACAATTCCCAGTATATCGTACTTATCCAAAGCGCTCATTATAAATTGATTACTGATACATAATGTATTTTTAAACATTGTTTTGCAAACTTTTATATGTTTAGTTAATAGTTCAGTTAGTAGTCCAGTTAATCTGGACAATGCTGGCTAGCATGTGTGTGTGTAAGTTACGCTGTAATTACGCTTTGAATCATTCTGGGTAGTTATTCCTTTTTTTGAATAACGCTTGACATTTTTGCCAATAAACGATCATTGTTTTTCATGATTAGCCAGGCCCCAAAATAAATCAAAGATATTTTTTCTCTCTAGAGCATCATATTTACAAGCATCACATGGTGGCTTAATATATTTAGCGGGTTGCTCTTTACCGTTTCTTGACAAGTGTTGTTTGCCAGAATTTAACAGTAATTTTCGTCTCATATCGATCCATTTATCTTTATTTCTCATCCTCTTCTTTTTAGACCTATCGATATAAAACTGACGTCTCTTTCTCCCAAGCATAGTATTATTCGATGGCGTTGAACATTCACTTGATGCTTCAGCTGCAGAAGACGCATCAGTAGTAGTTAATATAGGAGACCACTGACGAAGTGACAGGCACCTTTGCTGGAAGTTATAGGTTGAATTGTGTGATTTGGTGTAAATGAACTAGGGCTTACAGACCTGGAATGAAATGAATTGTATTGGTGTAGGATTGGTGTAGGTTGGATAAACACCTTCGAAGTTGTCATCATATGTACTAGCAGTAAAGATAACTTCAGTTTCCGAACATGAACGCCTCAAGATAGGTGTAGAAGAAGACAGTGTCAGCAAGTCTTGATGGGATTTAGACTCGTTTTTATTTAAAACTGCTACACCAAGATCGTCTATCAGTTCTTCGATCACCTTATCTTTCAATGGACAATGTTTATTGAAGAACCCAGTACTCATATTCGGTAAACTGTAGTTATTTTCTGAAGCTGAATTTTCTGTAAATAAAAACACAAAATATATTGAAATTAAACAACTTTATTTTATTCTCGACGTTTCGGAGCCTTTACAGGCTCCATGGTCGCGGGCAAGACTAAGGTGTCAAACAAGTCGTTTGACACCATGACAGTACAATAGTTAACACGGCGTATGAGGGTAAATATAAACATCGCGATAAAACCGTTAAAGTTGTTTAATTTCAATAAGTAACATTCGCGTAAATATAAGAAATCATTTACACAAAATATACTTAAAACAAAAAGTACAAATCACAAATAAAACTAATTAACAGAATATGAATAAATCGTTATCAGAATATGCTTTTAATTACTGAGAATAAACAGCGAAAATCTAACAAATTTCGTAAATTGGCTTAGTAGCCCAAAATCATCATGCGAATATAATTGCAGTTATAATACTCTCAGCGTGTTTTTTATAAAGTCGTTTATTTAACAGAAAATCCTACTACGTGATAAATATTTTGTATAAAGTTAACCGACATAAATCATAACATCTACAGTGATCGCGAAGTAGAAAGAGTCAACTGGCAGATGGTCGTTAATGCGTCGGTACTTTACGAAAATAACCTACAACACATTACAAACAATATAACTAAAAGATATTGATTATACAACTTTAAAAAATTAAATTATAGTAATACATACCAGCCGCAGTCTCACAACTATTATATTTTGTTCATTTTAAACGATCTTCCGATTCCTTGATGTCTAGTTGTTTTCTTGTTTTTCCTAATTGCTCCAACAATTTGCGTCGTTCTTTATTCATTTTAATTTTTTTTAAAGAGTAATACAAATAGAAATTAAAAGCTCACCTTGAAATTGTTGCCGATATAGATAAAAACTTTTAAAAACTTATAACGTATGCGCGCCGGTGACATGTAAGTCAACTGCCTGATGACATTTTGTGTACGCTCAGAGTCCGCCCTGCGCCCCACGCAAAAACGACCAACGTTACTTGGTCGCATTACCTTCGTACTATTTGCAAGATTGAGTATAGATGGCTTTTTATACTTTAAAAAAATTATTGAAATATAATGAAATTTCAAAAACCAAATATGCCAGGTTGTGGAGTCTTATATGATTAGTACGAAAATGCAATAAAAAGAAAATCGAGAATTTGTAGTTGACTTTATTTACTTTGCACCCGTCGGTATGTAGTACGGCAGTGGTTTTGCTATGATAAAAGTATAGCAGAGTGCAATTCACTAATCAATCAAACAGCGTTGAGGTCAGCCCCTGTAAACAATTGGCAATTCGCTTGCCAGCGTTTGGTGGAATAGAATGACGAATGTATGGGATTTGATGAAATGAAATGAAATATTTATTTGCAGAAATATGTAGTAGGTAATGACGTTTATGACATGCGTTAACGACTGTCACAAACGTCAAATCATCAATCAGGAGTCGGAATTTTTATTTTATTTATGTTCACCGATTACTCAAAAACGCCTGGACCTATTTGAAAAATATTTTTTTTTGTCTGATAGGTTATACTTCCATAGTCATCAGGTAAGGATCTGATGATGGTTGAATTCTTGGTGATATTCTTAAAATTTTGTAGGCAATTTTTAAAATTTTTTTTTGTTTGTTATAAGAACAACCTATTACGTTGGCTCAGTGGTCAGAGCATTCTCCCTGTAAGGGAAAGATCGTGGGTTCGAGTCCCACCTGGGTATTCACTTTTTCCTATCTTAATCGATTTGAAAAGTTAGCATAGTAAATGCTTCAAAATTTCATTCAACCTATTACAAATACTGAAAAGTAAAAAAAAATATTTCAGGCACCACAAACAAAGTTGGCACCGACTTCTAACAGAACAGTACCTAAATAATAGGGGTTAAAGTATAAAATTGCCGTTTCCGTGCCATTGCCGTAATAGGTACTTCGAATTGACATAGAACCTTCATGGTTTGAGATTTTTGAGTGAAACTTTTTCCACATGGTACCTATGTAGTTCTTCATTTAAAAATGTGCAACATTCGATTATCGACTTTCAGTTGTTTTTTTTATTCAGCTTAGACAAGAAAGATGGATGCTTCGAAAATTCGAGTGATTTTTGAATACGAGTTCCGACGCGGAACTAACGCGGCAGAAATAGCTCGCAATATCAATGTTGCGTTTGGAGAGGGGACTGCGAATGAACGCACCGTGCGATTTTGGTTTAAACGCTTTCGTGATGGAAACTTTGATTTGAAGAACGAACCACGAGGAAGGCCGTCCACACAGGTGAATAACAATGAATTGAAAGACATGGTGGAAGCCAATCCGAGCCAAACTACCCAGGAATTAGCTGCATGGTTTAACGTTACCTTACCAACAATATTGACTCATTTGCGTCAAATCAATAAAATAAAAAAATGTGAAAAATGGGTATGAGGTACCCATTTTTCACATTTTTTTATTTTATTGATTTGACTGATCTGCAGAAAGAAATGCGTGTTGAAACTTGTGTTGCCTTGTTGAATCGATACAGAAATGAAGGAATATTGGATCGAATTGTGACATGTGATGAAAAGTGGATTCTTTACGATAACCGTAAGCGAAAAATGCAATGGCTGACCCCAGGTGAAACGCCACAACAGTGTCCTACAGCAAAGCTTACCAATAAAAAGGTAATGGTAACTGTTTGGTGGTCTCAGCATTGTGTTATTCACTATAGCTTTCTACGATCTGGTCAAGCAATAACGGCAGATGTCTACTGTGCCGAACTCCGAACAATGATAACAAAACTAGCAGTGAAACAGCCCCGACTCATGAATCGATCTTCACCATTATTGCTCCATGATAACGCCAGACCTCATAGATAGATAGATAGATAGATAATTCTTTATTGTACACCAATAAATTTACACTAGGACAAGTAGATAGTATGTATACAGTTTAATGTACAATGGGCGGCCTTATCGCTGGAAGCGATTTCTTCCAGGCAACCTTGGGATGGACAGTAATGTGACAGAAACAGAAGATATGGTGTAGTTATCAAATAAACTAAACTAAGACAAAAATGTACGAGAGAGAAGTACAAATAAAATGAAATAATAAATATACGGCTTTATGTGAAGTATAATAAGGTATAAATAGATATAAACAGTTTTAACACATAAATGTAATATGTACATATATATATATAATAGTAAATAGTACATATAAAGTAAATAGTACATAATAATATGAAAGAAGGATCACAGCAATGAATCAGCGTTTTTAACTGCGAGCTATGTACTAGATGATAGATAGTGGTCCTTTACCATTCTTTTAAAAACATTTAGTGATTGTGCCCGTCTGATATTTAATGGTAATGCATTCCATAAGCGCACAGCCTTAACAGTGAAAGACTTATCAACAAAGTCAGTGGAATGCATTGGCATTCTCAGCCTCAAATTCTCGGAAGACCTCAGGAATCTCGTATGTGTGGAATCGTTCTTTGAGATAAGAGGGAGTGGTGGGATTAAACAATACATTATATAGCATTGATAGAATATGGGCATTCCTGCGAAGCCGAATTGGGAGCCACTTGAGTTGTTTACGAAAATCTGACACGTGATCATACTTGCGAAGACCAAATATGAATCGTATGCAAAAATTTTGAAGTCGCTCAAGTTTATCTAGTTGCTCCTCTGTGAGATCGGGATAGCTGACATCGGCGTAATCGAGAACAGGTAGAAGAAGCGATTGTGCAAGCGCAGTTTTAGTGGCAATTGGGAGGAAGTTTCGGAGCCTACGTAAGGCACCCGCTGACGCGAAAAGCTTTCGACTCGTTTCCTGTAATTGAATATTCCAAGAAAATGTTTTGTCCATATAGATACCTAAATTCCTGACATTATCACTAACTGGCACGACGGCTCCACCCATAGTAATCCGAGGAAGCTGGGCCCAATCTATTTTTGGAGTCAACCTTGGACTACCAATAACAATTACTTGTGTCTTGGAAGAATTTAGAGTGAGTCCATGGTTCTTGCTCCATTCGCAAATCCGATCCAAGTCCTCATTGAGCACAGTAAATGCATTGGACAAGTTGTTTGGGGTAGCTTGGGTGTAAATTTGTAGGTCATCAGCATAAAGGTGGTAGGATGAAAGTAATTTTTCGGAGATTGTATTTATAAATATTGCGAAGAGTAACGGAGATAAAACGCCACCCTGCGGTACACCGGCGGTCGTATTGCACCAGGAAGAGCTTGATTCTTCGACGCGAATACGTTGCCGGCGACCAAACAGGTAACTACGAAACCACTCAATAGCCGTTGGAGATATGTTAATAGAGCCGAGTATACCAAGCAAGATGTCGAAATCCACGGTATTAAAGGCGTTGCTAAAATCAAGTAAGGATAAAAGCGTGAGATTACCGCCATCCATGCCTAGTCTTATGTCTTCCGTGATATTAACCAACGCTGTCGCAGTGCTGTGGCCAGGTCGGAAGCCGGATTGTAGCGGGTTTAGTAACGAATTTTTATTTAGGAAGGAGCTGAGTTGCGAATGAATGAGACGCTCTAAAGCTTTAGATAGGAAAGGAAGAATAGATATAGGACGATAGTCAGAGTAGGAACATGGCTTAGATTTCTTGGGTAACGGGATTATCTGGGCATTTTTCCATGAGGATGGAAAAATAGCACCAGAAATGGAGTAGTTAAAGACGTGACATAGGATAGGAAGAATTTGCTCCAGAATTGGCACAATCATATTACGGCTCACGGCATCGCTCCCGACAGCATTCGATGAAATCGACAAAATGCTCTTCTTAACATCACAAGCGGACAATTGGTTGAAGACGAAAGGTGAATGATCAGGAGTTGGAATAGATGAACGCATACCACGAGCATAGCACGAGAAACCGTTTTAACTCTACAGGAACTGCAATTAGAAACTATCCGTCACCCTCCGTATTCGCCAGACCTTGCTCCAACAGACTACCATTTTTTTCGTGATTTGGACAATTTTCTATGTGATAAAAAGTTTTCTTCTCAGGAGGCAGTACAAAATGCTTTCACACAGTTTGTCGAATCTAGATCACCAGAGTTCTATCGCAAAGGCATAAATGACCTTCCTACTAGATGGCAGCAATGTATAGATAATAATGGTAATTATTTTGATTAAATAAATAAGTTAAATTAAAAAAAAAACGAGTTTCAATTTGTCAGTACAAATCGGCAATTTCATACTTTAACCCCTAATATATAAATGCAGTTATTTTTCTCTAAGTTATTTTATACTTTTCAGTTTTGAAGTCGGTGTTTTTTAAACGTAGTTTATTTTTTATTCAATACTAAGGAGGTAGGACACGACGGTATTTCCGTCTAATTGAGCAGTCCGACTGGGGAAGTACCTCCGCTTTACAGAATACCGCGGCCATAATAACCTCGTGTTGTGTTTCTGACAGTGAGTAGGGTAGCCAGAGCTCACTGGAGAGTTTTTGTGCTATCCAGTCACACTTCGCATCAGTTGGGTCGAGTGTTTTTCTTTCACATATTGGTATAAAAACGTGGCGATGTTTCTTTCTCTTTCTGTTTTGGTCGGACTGGGTGACGTCATCCCAATCAAGGCTGTAGCTATGCTCGACACTGTATTGTGTACTTAGAGCTGAATCAGTACCGAAACTGGGTTTCTCCTTTGCAAAGTTGACTACAAAACGCAAAATGGTTACTTCATAGTTTTGTTGAGTAATTGGCAGGTTATAATCAAAATGCGTCAAATAAATAAGTTATTTAATTTTCCTTCCATATTATGATTCATTCCTCCGTTCAATTCATGAGCTTCCTTGAGTTGGTCTGATTTTGTATTTAACCGACTTAAAAAAAGAGGAGACCTTCAATTCGATTGGTATTTTTTTAGCTATAAATTATACTATATTTATTTAAATACTAGCTGTTGCCCGCGGCTTCGCCCGCGTGGATGTTGCTTATCGCGTAGTGTCGTAAATTTTAGCGCACAGTCGAGCATTGAGAGCTTAATAGATACTCTTCTCGCCTCTCTATTTGACTCTTTACTCGACTTTCTACTTGCCTCTCTAATCATCCCTGTTTCACTCTCTACTCGACTCTACTTAACTCTGTACTGGACTCTCTACTCGCCTCTCCACCTGCCTCCCATTCACTTCTCTAATAGCCTCTCTACTCGACTCCCTACTTCAAATTCAAATTCTTTATTTCGCAAAATTGTGCACCGTGATTACATCTTTTGCCGTCAAATTCCGCTTAAAACTAAATTTACCACCGCTTCTTAGGCGCTAGTGGAGCAACAAACTCCATTGCAGCATTTTGAAACGTCAAAATACAAAGATTGATTGCTTAAGACTAAATATGAACGAATGTACACATTTGTCTAGCATCAAGAACATCAAAAAACATTTAAAAAACTTGCCTATCCACTCGACTTTCTAACTTGCATCTCTATTCTACTCTCTGCTCCCATCTCTGCCCCTAACCTTGTTTCTTCCCAGTTGTCTCTCTTTTCTACTCTATTATACCTTTTCCCAAGCTCTTATTGCTATCTATTTCATCAGGATTTATTCATTGATGAATTTTCACTCAAAAGGAAGTTAGCAATTCGTTGAATGATTAATAAGTAAGAGTAATTTTTATGGTGTTGGATAGCGTATACTTTCAGAAGGATCCCATATCGAAGAAGTCCGGTAAATGATGCCGAGATCCTATCCATTTATTTACCCGTCCATCTTCGTATCAGGGGTGGTTGGTCGTGATACATTACGACTTAGGCGGGAGTTAGCGCACGTCTTGTACTATTATTTGCATTTAAATTTTAAAGTGGACAACCCTTCGGATCGTGAATGTATCCACTTCTATGTGCCGGACAGGTACACGCGTGGCGCTGGACGGCGACAGCATTAGCTCTGGACTTGCCCACCAGCTTGGCGTTTTTTGGTATAGAGTAGCCCTACTTACAGAGCTGTGCAATACCTGAATGCCTTTTTGAAAAAAATCCAGATGCGGACATATTCTATGTCTTTGGTATAACTGTGACAAAATATTTATGTAACTTATAGTATTTGTATGCCTAAAATGTAACGTACTAATAATGAATGAATAAACGAATTAACCTGAGTTAAAACTTCAAAATTACAGGAAAAAGCGCCTACTTTGTTTGTGGTAGCAATCATGTGGTTTCGTTTTCAAAAAAGAATGTCTAGGCGCTTTCTATTAAAATTTCAGTATTGTAACCATTGATAAAATACAACTTAATAAAATCACTTTACAGCACGTGCGTATTAATCAATATACATTGTGTAAATTAGTGCAGTGACATTTATCAGCCTTAAGTACGTTTTCTCAGTGGCTCTGGTAGGGAGAATGTTCCCCAGTAAAGCCATAACAGTGGCAAAGTGTGTGAAAGCGGCCACTACGCAGGAGGCGCGGGTTCGATCCCCGCTCAGCGCAAATATTTGTATGCATAAATATGGGTATTTGCATTGGTCTGGTCATGCCTCGGAGAGCACGTTAAACCGTCGTCGGTCCCGGTTGTCATACAAACATCTATGGCAGTCGTTACGGGTAGTTGAGGCCCTCAAAAATCCAACAACTGGTCTAGCTGCAATGCTTCTACATCACCTTTGGGTTGTGGAGGTCAGATGGCAGTCGCTTCACAGAAAATATCGCAGTTTTGCCAAATCCGTAGTTAGACTGGTAAAAAGCTGACCCTAGACTCCAATTGTAAAGCTTCGGATGCGACTGGGATTGACGCTAGGATGAAGAAGAGTGGCAAAGGGTGAACATTTTCTAAATGGAAGTCGGTGGAACATAGTTCTTACCTCGGTGTAGTTTATCGAATTTAAACGTCTCTACTATCTATGCAAAGGGAAGCCAGCAGGAATTGAGTTATAGGGACCCATTGCTACTACCACAAAATATGAATTCATGTATCAGGATTTCTCAGAATTCTACTACTATGGGAACTAAATAGGCGAAGAACCGTTATATGTCAAGGCCATAATTTGCGAAACGGATTTTTTTTTGTTGGAAAGAGAAGGGTGGCACCTGGTCAAGGGAGTCAGAATCAGATGGCGGGATCCAGAGAGTAAGAATCTAGGAATCTATGGAAATCCTCAAAATGTAGGCAAAGATGCTGTTCCTATTGCTTTTACATAATTTGAGTATTTGCCTCTAAAATCATGATGTTAAACTGATAATAAAAACAACTAACAAACTAAGCAAATGATCAATGATGAATCGGCTAGATACTTAGACACTATAAAGGTAAAATAAATAAAATTATAATAATAAAGTTAAACCGACTTCAAGAAACACTGTTAGAAGTCGGCGCCAACATTGTTTAATGTGCCTGAAGTACTATGATGTAATTAATTTATATATGGTTTCTTGGGCTATGCACCGACTTCTACCAGAACAGCTGTAATACCAGTTACTTTTTTTCAGTGCCTCTTTTTTGTTCCCTTAGTCCTTAATCAGTTTAACTCGTTAACATTTTATTTATTGGCTATAAAGGTTAGCCCATGTCCTTTCTTAAACTCTTATCCAATTCTGCATCAAATTTCATCAACATCGGTTCAGTTCAGCGTTTAAAGCGTGAAAGGCAACAGACAGATAGACCTTTCCTTTTACATTTATAATGTTAGCACAGTCTAACAACTTTCATACAGAGTTTCAGACTTGTTATGTTATGATATTAGTATGAATTACGCAGGATGTTAAGGGTCAACCGCCTCTGTGGCGTAGCGGTACTGAACGCGGCTGCTACGCAGGAGGTGCGTGTTCGATTCCCGCTCAGTGCAAATATTTGTATGCATGAATATGGGTATTTGCATTGGTCTGGTCGTGCCTCGGAAATCACGTTAAGCCGTCGGTCTCAGTTGCCATACAAACAGCTATGGCAGTCGTTACGGGTAGTTGAAGCACTCAAAAGTCCAACTGGTCCAGATGCAATGCTTCGATATCGCCTTTGGGTTGTGTAGGTCAGATGGCAGTCGATTCACGGGAAATTTCGAAGGTTCAGCCAAATTCGCAGTTAGACTGGTAAAAGCGGATCCTCGCCTCGATGGTAAAAAGCTTCGGATGTGACTGAGATCAAGATTAATGCTAGGATGAAGAGGAAGACTCAGGATATTAAATGAAATTGTGAAATGAAAATTCGAAACATATTGTAGGAATCGAAATGACAGCTCTTATATATTCTGTTGTGCACGAAACTATCTTGTTCAAAACTGCGTGATCGCCATCTAGTTGTATTGATGTAACTAAATTATAGAATGAAAAAAATATATTTTCTTATATACCTCTGTTGTGAACGAAACCATACCTTGTTCAAAAATGCGTGATCGCCATCTAGTTGTATTTTTGTAACTAAATTATAGAATTACAAATTTTAATTTATTGATTAAATACGAATTTAAATACACAATAGTGTATGTAAAAATAAAGTCTATTTATTCACATAGTTGCTTAGATATGATAAGCTATAAAAAATCTACCATAAAAATAATCTCAAGCAAAAAAGCGACATTATTGCTCACATCTCTGGTTCTTCTACTCAACCGATTGCGATCAAACCAACGTAAGATTTTAAGTCTGAGCAAGCCCTTTCTAACAAAAAAAACCCCATCGAAATCCGTTCAGTAGTTTCTGCGTCCATCGCGAACAAACAGACAAACAGACAAACAGACAAACAGACAAGACTTCCAAAAAAAATATTTTTGTGTTCAGTATCGTTAATATAACATACTCCAAGTTTTTTTTTTTAAATATCTCCAATGTACAGACACGACTACTTTACAATTATATAATAGTATAGATAAATTTAAAACATGTCAGTAAATAAGTGTACAAATTGCAAAAGTGTGTCTTAAAGTCTATTATTAAATTGCATCTTGTAGAGTTTAATCAAAAAGATTTAATGAACCCTTTCTTCATTTATTTTGGACTTTCAGGCTATTAAATCGTTGTCAGTAACTGTGGCATGACTTTGTAGAATCGGGGTGCTGTTTACAATTTAAGTCTAATATGGAAGTATGTTGTCAATGAATGCTAAGAGCTCTGCCTCGTTAGGACGTCATGGCGACGTCACCAGATATCCAAGCAGTTATTATTGAAATTTGATACCTATTTAATATTGTTGCCGAGCTATTGCCAAGTAAGTTAGGTACCATACATTGTATTCGGTACGAGGAATGATACGACGGTATTTCCGTCCAATTGAGCAGTCCGACTGAGGAAGTACCTCCGCCCTACAGAATACCGCGGCCATAATAACCTCGTGTTGTGTTCCCGGCGGTGAGTAGGGTAGCCAGAGCTCACTGGGAGTTTTTGTGTTGTCAGTGGAAAGACCTAAGGCTTGTCTAACTTTATCTTCTACACTGACTGCTCAGAAACTATCTGTTCTAACAGGGTCGACAGCGCGAGTGTGACGCCCCTGGTGTTGCACACGTCCATAGGCCACGGTAACCACTTTCCATCGGGTGGGCCGTGTCCTTGTCTCCCACCTAAGTGGTATAAAAAATACATTTCAATATTAACTGGTGGGATACGTAGCCGGCTACGTCGACATGGCGTCCTAATTAGGTAGAGGACTATTCCAAAACGATGCCCCACCCAGTTCATAAAGTAGGTAATAGGGACAAATAATTATAATTTTATAACTACCAGTTTAAATCAGGGTATTTCAGTATATTTATCCTGTTTTCATGAGGTTTGTGATGTAGATAATAATACAATTCACTTATTATAGAGTATGATAGCTAGAGACCCCATGTGTTATGTCATAAATAGGACAGTATATCTAGTAATAGTAAACACGAATAATAGGATACGAAAGCGACTCAAGATTCAACATTAGTCGCAGCGAAGTCGCCGATGAGGCAACGTCTACGAACTCGTCGCCGCCTGGACCTGCGCCACTGAAGATGTCGACCGCAGTGACCGCAAAGACTTATTATACGGTAGTATTTTTAGGAAAAGATAAAAATTGGCCTCTGAGCACAAAAGCACCTTAAAACTGTCTATATATATATTATTGTTACGCCTGCTTATGCAGCTCGAGATACTCGTTCTCCTCAAATAAATAAATGAAAATCCTTAGAAATGAAGCTTTAATCACGATTTTAAGGGAATGTACAACAATACTTTGAACACAGCCTTTGTGGCGTAGCGGTGGTGAAAGTGGCTGCTAGATGTTCGTATGGCAACCGGGACCGACGGCTTAACGTGCTCTCCGAAGCACGACCAGACCAATGCAAATACCCATATGCATGCATACAAATATTTGCACTGAGCGGGGATCAAACACGCGCCTTCTGTATAGCGGCCGTGTTCACTACCGCAACGCCACAAAGGCTGAAACTAAAGATTTGGAGGCTCTGGTCTTAAGAGGAGTTACAAAAATCCCTGACAGGAAATCGTGCGTCAAACCCTCATCCATTCATCAATTGCTGTCGTCAATCATCATGCAATATTTTGGTGAAATCTGTTCAGTAATTTTGTGATAATTTTTAGGATAAATGCATTTCCATGACGTCTATTAAATGACGCAAGTCGCTAGAAGTCACGAACATAATATTGTCCTGTTTTTATCGTTTGAGGATATTGTCACTGTAACAGGCGGCCATTTTCAGTCTGAATTGCCATGCAGTATGGAACAGTGGATTTTATGACTCAGTGAAATATATATTATATTAAAATGTTAATTTTAATATTATTTACATGTTTAGTGATAAACTTTTGTGGAATTCAATGCAACGGTGAGTGAAATAACGAGAAACAAATAATTACAATTTGTTATTAATAAAATTAAGTTTACGAAACTATTTTTCTTTGTTTGTTCCGAGTACCAATCGTAAAACCATTCAAGGCTTGCACTTTGGACCCCGGAGTCTGTTTTTGGGGTGGAGTCGCCTGTCATCCTAGCAAAAGCAAACTGGGGTGGTCCTTCCTTTTCCCGGGGACGAAATGAGGACCGCATGATTCCCAACAGAGTACAATTTGGGCCACCCCATCTCTTCCCATGTAGTGTCGTTCAAGGCGAGTAAGGGATAGGACTATTTAATATCAGATACAGCCCAGACTCAGCCTCAGATGCATGGCTTTAGTCAACAATAGTGGACCAAAATTATAATAACGTGAGACCGAATACAATGATTCGTGAATTGAGGGCGTTCACCTCTGCATAACTCTTCAGGGATAAAGGCGTTTTTATATGTATGAATGTAATTTGAGGATTCAGGAGTTTCCCTAAACCTGCAAGGGTGTGAGGGATATGCGTTAGGTAATCCCAATCAGTACTCAAACCGGCGCGGCGGCGTGCAGTTTTATTCGATTACTGTAAAGAAAAGGGTTTAATTTCCTACTCCACCAGATTGCATCCAAAGCACCCACTTACTAACAGTCCGCCTGCAGTTTTTGATCCGTCCGGTGGCCTGCAGCCCTAAGCCGATAGCGCCAATACACTAAAGCGATTTCGGCCTGCCGGCAATTCGCTGTTGTCAGTTTTCCGACCACACACTAGCAGTTGTGGGTCGACAGTTTCCCGCCGGTCGACGATCGTCTGCTGTTGTGTGCTCGTTCGCCCTGACGGACTGTAGGCGGCCACACATTATCGGATCGTAGTAGTCGTCAGTCCAAAATCGTTACCGAAAATGTGAGTGTGTGGGTTATTGCTATTAACTGACAGATTTATATCGTCCGGCCGTCGCCCGCTGATAGTGAGTGAGCGTCTTAACGGGAGCGATTGTTATTTAAAAACAAAGACAGCTTGCGCCTGATCACGTCCGTCAATCAGCAATCCAACTTGCACGTGAGATTTATTCGAGCCTCCAATTTCAATACACATACCTACATATACTCACGTGGGTAGTAGGCAGGGTGGGCAGAGGTGTATTGCCATCTAGCGGTCACTTTGTCTTTATCTGTACGTTTACTGTCGGATGGAGTAACCTATCCCTTAGTCTCTTTTTACGGCACCCACAGGAAGACCTGGGGTGGTCATATTTTACTTCACTGGGAACCAATACGGCAACTTCCAATATCCATTTTTAGAAAAAGCACTTGATCGATTGAAATTTCAACCTCTTTAGAATGTTTACCAAAGGCTGACACTTACAAAAGCTCAAAATTCTAATGTGGTCCCTCAATGTGAACGCACTTTGATTTTAGTCTTATGGAATAAACAAGCACTTATATTATGAAAATATAATTTTATCAACCGATATAACTTTTAGATGACGACAAAAGGGAAAAAGATTTTACATAGACATGAAATGTCACATAAAACATTGTCATTATAAAATATGCTGCTCAATGGCGAACGTTCATATAAAACCTCCAACATATTCTAGATAGAATTCTGATCCTGTATAATTTTGTATGTGATCGCACGGATACAAAACACCGATTTGGCAGACTTGAACCGCCTAAAACACACGCCTTTTGTGGGTCGTTGTTGGTGGCCGGGGGTGAGATTTGGCAGGCATTTCGTTCGCACCTCTACTGACCGATCTGGCCCTTGGAATTCTGGACCCATTCACACTAAACCATCTGTTCAGCTGAGTCTCCCTCTGCAGCTTCACACGGATATTTTGAACCCCTGTTGCACCATCGAAATAAAACCAGTTTTCAACTGATTCTGTCGCGGTATATTTGGTGTTATTTACAGTTAGCCCGACGTTTCAGCTACTTTTCGCATTCTATGTTTATATAATTAGGTTATAACTAAGACTGTCAAACTCTAGGACCACTCTAGGACTCTAGGACTAGGACTCTAGGACTCGTGGCCACCAGGCCACGAGTCCTAGAGTGGAGACCGCGAGAAGGTAGGCGGAAGGTAGGACGCCCCTTAGCCAGATAGACTAAAGACCTAAAAAGGGGGCTGGGATCGGAGGAAATGGCGCACATTGGGAGAGGCCTAAGTCCAGCAGTGGACTGCAGGGGGCTGATTTATTGATTGCCTGATCGAGAACTAATTGATTCGATATCCAGAGATAGACATAGAAAAAAAAATGGTCACACATTTTGCACTGAAGAAATATTTCTTACTTTCTATAAGTATGATATGTTTTTTTTAAGTGCGTGAAATCCCCACGGATACCCCCTCTCTGGAGCTGGAGGGGGAGGTTTTGTCGGACTCGAACCGACTAACTCTAACCGCACGCAGTCTGTGGGCCGTTGTGCTAGGCAGAAGGTGGGCCCGGCTGACCCAGGGCCATTCCTCTCGGTCTGGCCCTCCTTGGGAGGGGGGACCAGACCCCGACTCGCCCTCGGTGTGGGGAGGCGCCGCCTTGGCCTGCTCCGACGCCCGAGCCGCCTACGAACGCGGGCAGCGATGTCCGCGAGTCTCTCTCGCTTATTGCGCCGCGCCCGCTCCGCTGTCTCACGAGCATGACCTGCCCGCAGAAGGAGGCGCTGGCCGCCCACGCATCCTCTCACCCCCAGTGCCGTCACAAGCTCCCGCCTCGGCGTCTCGAACGCCGGGCACTCGGTGAGCGTGTGCAGCCCCGAGTATGACATGTCATGGATATGTTTGTATGATATGAATGCTTCCGGGATTCCCTTGATGAAGAGCATTCTAATAACCAAAAGCAAATTGCAGCTAATAAATGAGATTCCTTCCTTAAACTCATTTAATGGGACTCGATGGGAGTACCTAACTGTAGGTATATATTGGTATATCGGAATTCCCGGGGATTTCCTTCTAAGATAAAACTCAGACACTCCATGACTACACATGAGGGGCATCATAGTAACTCATGTGCCGACTCTGTCAGATAAGTAAATACTTATTAGCTTGAAATTAACCTCGTGTTGTGTTCCCGGCGGTGAGTAGGGTAGCCAGAGCTCACTGGAGAGTTTATGTGCTGTCAGTGAGAAGAATTAAAGCTATTTTTGCTTTGTCTTCTACACTGACGGCACAGAAAATCTGTGTTTACTGGGTCGGCAGCACGATTGTGGCTACCCTGGTATTGCACACGCCTCACCTCAGTGGTGTAAAAAAATTAGCAGTCAAAATAAAATGAAGTGGGAATAATTGATTTAAGCGTAGCTGTTTATACTGGAGATTGATGGCACTTAGTGGAATCTACTACACATATTAAATAATAATGACACTTGTACTTTTATACAGTTTATTTTTATTTTAAACCTAACCAGATTCCCCTCACGGTATTGATTACGTAGACCTATGATAATGAAGCGAAGTGAAACCGGTCAGGGCCCTGATTCTGCTATTATTTTTCTCATGGCAAAACCACTGCGGTACCACAGACACTGTAACCACTGCCATTTAACTTTAGACTTTTACCATTATACCGTTAAAGTCTTAAATAAAATGATAATCTTGTTGAGTGAATGAAAAATGTTATAAACTCTTTCTCTTTTCATTTTGGACTTTAAACTTATAGAAATAAAGTCTAAAATTTAATGACATTTTATGCAATGTCAGCGGTATGACAGTGGTTTTGTTATGTCATATAATTAGCAGATCGGGGGCCAGGTTAAAAATAAAAACAAAGAGTGGAAATGAACAAGTATTATTATTATTCAGTATGCATAGTTACTAGTTAGACTAATATTTATAGTATTAGTAAATATCCGAGGAGGTAGATACGGATGTGTTTACAGAAAATTAGTGATAGATTTATTGTGATAGCTGCGTTGCGCAATCCGACTTGGTTAGTTTAGGTTAGAAGGCAACTCTCCGCTCCGCTCCCGCGCTAAACGTTTGTGGTTATTTTTTTTTTATAACCATACAAAAATAAGTCGTTTTCTTAGCAGTTTGATTAACTAGGCAAGTAATTAAACGTCGTCGACCCAAGCCATTTGCCTAGCCGTTTAATCAACAGGCTGAACATCATTCATGCCGCTAATTGAACAGCGCCGTTTAATTAGCCGCCTAGGCAATTAATTGAACGGCTGATTAAACTAGTTGGCTGCGAAATATATATACAGAACAATGGTCAAAGGTTTATATCTATGCTTGAGCGGCTTTCCAGAAAAACGTGCCAAGATGATTCGAAACCTGACTCTCATTATTCACAACGTAAACCTTATTGCAGACAGATAACGTTATTTATAACGACTATTACATGCATGACTAATTATTATAGATTATTACCTCAAACAGAATAATATTAGCTATTAATTTTATCCTCAAATGTTCCCCAGTCATTGTTCAATATATTTAATCAGACAGTTTTCGGTGACAACATACATAATGGGTAATGTGACTATAGAATCATCTGTCTGTGCTTTGGAATTTACAGCCTTTGTGCATATAGTGGATATTGCATGAATATAGGTATTTACATATTCAGTATTCAGTATATTTATTCATGAACAATTTTTACATTGTGTTTGAACATTTTTACAAAATATAGCGATAATAATAACAAAGGGATAATAGTAACAGTAGTATTATATGCAAATTATACACTTTACCATGCACCAATTATATTAATTTTAAATGAATAAATAAATGAAAAGTCAATGTTAAACCAATGAAACTCAGCAATTTTGACATGATAATATGTTACATAGTGAAATTAAAACCAATTTTATAAATTAATAGATACATGTCAAATCCATTTAAGAATGTCAGCAAAAAGTCAAATTAAATAAAACAAGAACTAGAGACCCTACAATAAAATGTGATGACATTAACAAGTCAATAATAACAAATTTCTAAAAACCAACTTAGTAGATACATGATTATGTCAAATCCTATCATATAATATCAAAATGTCAAAACAATAATAAAACTAATAACAATTTAATAACAATTTAATTACAAGTCGTCCACTGAATAATAGCACCCCCTCAATAGATACGCTTTTAATTCTTTTTCGAACTCCTTTTTATAAATATTTCTGGACGTGCCCCGGAGAGCACGCTGAGTCGTCGGTCCCGGTTGCCATACGAACATCTATGGCAGTCGTTACGGGTAGTTGGAGTGAATTAAGCGCGATAGAATCTTATAAGAAGTATTTTATTTCTACACTAGCTTTTGCCCGCCGCTCTGCCCGCGTGGAAATCGGCCATCGCGACCAAACATAGCCTATGTCCTTTCTCTAGGTCTAATCTACCATTATACCAAATTTCATGAAAATCGGTTCTGTGGATTAGGCGTAAAAGACGAGCAACGAAACAGACACGCACATTTTCCTATTTATAATTTTTGGTTTTAATTCTCTTAAGAGGGGATCTTCGTCTTGACTTCGGCCGCGACGCACGCCTTCAAAAGACCCGGAACTCCATAATCCCGAGAGTTATGGAATAGTAATATTATCTATTTAAAATAGGAAAATGTTAATCGGTTCAGACGGATTCCGAGGGCGGCGTATTAAAAAAGTCGGGTTGCACTCTGGGAGTGCCGGCAGAAGTGCAAACTTTTTCTTTCTTTCTTCGTTATATACAGAGAAAAAAAAAGGCAACACCATACCATACCATACCTATAATATAGCGCCAATCATAGAAACTATCTCTAATTTTCTGTCAGAAGAAATGAATGAATTACAAAAAGAAAAAAATAATCACAAAAAGTAATAAATTACAAAAAGAAAAAATAATCACAAAAAGTGTCAGAAGCCCAGGTTCGAACCCGGTACTATCTGAAACCATGAAGACTTACAGCCGAAGCGGTTACCGCTAAGCCGCGAAGCTTATTAACGCACCTAACAAAATAAACAATCTGTAGCTGTTGTAATGTTGAATGACTTCAGTCGTCGATTACGGTTGAAAAATCAAGTGATCCTGACGCGAGTTTAACACTTTTTACCCATCCAACGCCGCTAAAGAAGTTTTCACTTCAAAAATCAAAGTTTATAAATGATTGTAACATCTTTCATTGGTTTCGATAGTTCGTACGAGTTTCGTTAGATAGCTCCACCGTCGCCCCAAGACGGGTGAATAGTAAAAGTTGGATAGCTTCAAGCGTGACTGGGTAGCTCAGTAGTCAGAACATTCTCCCTGTAAGAAAGAGATCGGGAGTTCGAATCCCACCTGAACTAATTCAATTTTTCATATCTTATTCGATAGTAAATAATATTATTCTTGTAGAAAATACTGCTTCCGGGCTGTTTGGCCGTGGTGTATGTGAAACTTGCGTTCCAGACGTTTCGTCGATCACTGCGGTCGACATCTTCAGTGACGCAGGTCCGGGCGACGACAAGTTCGGAGACCTTGCCTCGTCGGCGGCTGAGTTGCGATGTCGCAAGTTTCACATAGACCACGGCCATACAGTCCCGATGCAGTATATTCTACATGCAACACCGGCCGTGAAAGCCTGAAGACTTATAATATTATTCTTATTGTTTCAGGCACCACAAGTGTAATATACGTTGCTGTGTATGATCACGAGTATTGCTTCGTGACTCCGAATTATACCTTTCCTGCCGGGATACCTGTTATGGTCACAGTTATGAACATGCTTAATGACACTAGATTGAAATATTCAATGTATGTATTTAAGAAACAAGGAATCAACACTAGATATTTTATGACAGCGTCGGTAAGATAAAAGCGGCGGTAGCAGAGTCAAAGTCAAAGTCAAAGTCAAAAATCATTTATTCTGTATAGACCATTAAAACGGTTCTTACAAAACGTCAAGTTTAAAAAAAAAATCTAGACTAGTTTAGCAAATGGACCACCGGTTCGAAACGCGGCCCCGACCTGAGAAGACTCCGGCAAGAAACTCAGCGGGCATTTTATTTTTTGGTCTATTTACAAACATTTGCTTAGTCTACTTAGTCTAAATACAATAGTTTGCTTGAGTAGCATAGTTGAGCGAACAGCTCATTTCCAAGCTTGTTTATCATCTAAATATTCTTGGATTTTATAATAGCCTTTTTGGCACAGTTTAGTCTTAATTACATTTTTAAATTTATTTACAGGTAAATCTCTAATTTCATTAGGGAGCTTGTTGAAAAAGCGTATACAGTTGCCCCGGAAAGAATTACTAATTTTATGGAGTCTATTATCACAAGCTACAAGATTGTTTTTATGTCTTGTGTTTATATTATGCCTGTCACAAACTCTTGAAAATTTAGAGATATTTTTCCTTACATACATCAGGTTCTCGAAGATGTATTGTGACACTACGGTTAGAATGTCTATTTCTTTAAACTTTTCTCGAAGGGAAACTCTTGGGCCCAAATTATAAATAGCTCAAGACGGCCTTACAATCAAGAGGTCCCGTTTTCGAAGTGAACCCAAGTACCGACGTGAACCCACTCCTATCACAAGCTATATTTAGCTTAGTTGGAGGGGTTAGAGGGAATATTAGTAATTTCGGTCGCTTATATTTTCAATTTTATAAGTAAAAAAAAAAATTTGAGTGTACACAGGTCAGGATACGAATGATCTTGAGGACAAAATAATCTTCTCTCTACCATCCTGTTTGCACATGGGTGGTAACTTGTGGTACGGCAACGGATTATAGAACAATTTTGAATATGAGTTTTAAAAAAAGTGTGGATTCGAACTGCCGTCCTTGGTGATCACAGAAGGCACTCCGAATCGTGAAATCCAGCCATTAGTGTACACCTCGGCGACTTCTTCAGCTGATATGCCTTCCATTGGCCAAACTTCCGGCCATCTTGTATACCGATCTATAGCTGTCAAACAATACTGATACCCTTTACTAGAAGGGAGTGGTCCGACAATATCAATATGTACATGACGGAAACGATTGGGAGGGTTAGAAAAGGTTCTTATAGGTGTCGCTGTGCGACGAGTTATTTTGTTGCGTTGGCACTCGAGGCATTCACGCGCCCATAGACGGTAGTATTTGTTCATAGAAGGCCACACAAAACGATCAGCCACCAAACACATAGAAGCTCGCGCGCCAGGATGACTTAAATTGTGTAATTTATTAAAAGCAAGTTTTGTGAACAAATTAGACTGTTTTATCGATTTAAATTGTATTATTGTCCGAAACAGTCCGACGGGTTCGATCCGCGCTCAGTGCAAATAATTGTATGCATGAATATGGGTATTTGCATTGGTCTGGTATGTATAATATGTATGCATTTACAAAAAAAAAGTATCTAAGTATGTTTATCCGCATTCTAGATTTCATAACACAAGCTAGTTAAGCTATGCTTACCATGGATCTAGATAGCGTTGTGGGAAATGTTGTGGAATATTTATAAAAAAAAATGAAGGTGTGTACTAAATATCAGAAGCAAGAAAGGGAGGGAAGCAAGGTTTATGATCATTTACGGCCTTATTACAAAAAACAGAATTAAGTCTGGTTTAATCCCGAACTATAAAGTCTAGGCTTAATCTCTAGACCATGGTTTAAACTTCTTCTTATTACAAAAACTGAATAAACCGTAGACTACTTAGTACCATGGTTTAAACCTTGGCTTCAATAAAAACCACAGATTACTACAAATATTGTTCGTTCATTATGACACCATTCGATCGCAACGTTCCGTATCCTCCGAAAGCAGAATTTTTTGAAGTCATTGATAAAGTAATATGTACTAAAATTGGTGAAAAATATATTTAAAACATATATTTTCATTAAATGCAACTTCATGGATAATAGTTATTCTTTATTAAGTAATAAAATATCACTATCATGCCTTTATTTAGCAATCATTGTTATAAAATATTGGAAGATGTATGCATTGAAACGGAACGAAGTTTTACACGATGTTCGAAACGAATTACGAAATTTTATACTGAAGTTGAATGTTGTATGTAAAGTTAATTATGATGGAACAACAAAATAAAAGAAGAGCCGAAAGTTGGAGTTCTGAAGAAAAAGTAAGTCAAAATATGACATAGCCTCAGAATAATCACTAATTAAATCAACAAATCATATAATAAAACGTTTTGAAAATTTCTGTTAGGTAAGCGTGGTATGTCCAGTAACTTCACGATAATAATATCTTCGATATCCATTTCATCAACTGCATTAATATTACGAGCAAAAATATGTACGAATAATCACAAGCTAAATAATGAAAACCTAAAAAACGACAACTCTGACGTATGCGATTATTGTGATTACACTTTAAACAATCTATGCTTTAAACCAACGCTAAACTAGGGGTCACGCAGGTTTATCTTTAGACCAAAGATGATCTATGGTTTACTACTAAAACGCTTTTTGTAATATGATTTTATTTAGACCATGGTCTAAAGACGATTTAAACCTGGTTTTACAGTTAGTCCGTGTTTTGTAATAAGACCGTTAGAGTTTGGATCACCTTCGGCCTTGCACTCCGACCCACAGACGGCGCGACGGTTCGACATAACCTCCCCCTCCTGCTCCGACGCGGGCGGTATTCGTGAGGATTTTCCACACGATAAAAAAAGAAGATCTTTTTGAGTATATTGTACTTCAAGATCGATTCGATGCTGACCTATACCTAGAGAAATTCAATCATAGTTGCTGGTTCTCACATTTTTCATACTCAAGGACCTGTAGGAAATTTTTATGATTGGTGGCCTTCGATTGGTATGTTATTGTCGCGTCTTCGATCTCCTTCATACTAGCGTTAATCCCAGTCGCATACGAAGCTTTTCAACTTGGAGTCTGGGGTCCACTTTTTACCATTCCAACTGCGGATTTGGCTAAACTTCGATATTTTCCGTGAAACGACTGCCATCTGACCTACACAACCCAAAGGCGATATCGAAGCTTTGCAGCTAGACCAGTTGTTGGATTTTTTAGGGCTCCAACTACCCGTAACGACTGCCATAGATGTTTTTACGACAACCGGGACCGACGGCTTAACGTGCTCTCCGAGGCACGACCAGACCAATGCAAATACCCATATTCATGCATACAAATATTTGCATTGATCGGTGATGGAACCCGCGCCTCCTGCGTAGCGGCCGCTTTCACTACCGCTACGCCACAGAGGCTGTTTGTCACATTCAAGGACCTGTAAGAGATTTTTATGATTGGTGGCCTTAGATTGCTACGTTATTGTCTCTTCTTCGATGTTTTATCATAATCATCATATCAGCCCCACACAGTCCACTGCTGAACATAGGCCTCTCCTATAGACTTCCAGAATGACCGATCTCAAGCAGCCCGCATCCAGCGCTTCCCGGCGACCTTGATGAGGTCGTCCTTCCACCTGGCAGTTGGGCGTCCTACACTATGTTTGCCTGTACGCGGTCGCCATTCCAGAACCTTTTTGCTCCATCAGCCATCTGTTCTGTGCGCTGTGTCCCGCCCACTGCCACTTCAACTAGCTAATCCGCAGGGCTACGTCGGTTACTTACGGATATATTTTTTATAATTATATTTAATTGATAACGAATAAAAGTAAAATTATTTATGGTTTAATTATTATAATTCAGATTATAATAGTTGCTGCTGATTAACTTTAACATCAGAAAGATATGTACAGCCCAGACTCAGCCTCAGGTGCATAGCTCGAGTTACCGACTGCTACTGAAACGATATAATATATTGTAACGTTACAGCTGGTCCTCGAGGAGGGCCAGTGTACGTCAGATTGTTAAAGGAAGAAGGGAATAATAAGACGTGAACAGGGATATGGCACTTTGTATTGTTCACAAGAAAAAGATACACAGTTCATAAGAAAAACACTTAAGAGTCATTATAACCACACTATACTCTTCGAGTCTTCTCTTCAACTTTTCATATAAGATTCAGTGCTGTTATGGGCCAGGCTTGCACAGGCACTCAATGAGAAGATAAGTCCAGGCGAGACTACGATGCGCAGCTGCGTTCCATCAAAAGCTTGATGGAACAGAAGATTTTCAGAGTGGCCTCCACCAGAGGCACGAGACTTGGTCAATCCTTATGATTGAATATTCATTTAAAAGGCAGAGGCTTCTGAAAGATTAAGATGAGCTTCAGTAATAAGATTTTAAAGATGTTTTCACGATCCAAACCGGGGCTCGAATGTCCGGCCCTCTGCATTTTCCAAAAGCTTGTTAGGAACACCGCAGCTGTCAGTACAAATTTGAATTAAAAGTACAAATGCGTTTAGAGAAAAGAGGTTGACAATATTATAAATAAACCTACTTAGATATAATATTACATTACCCCAAAAACCCCGATAAAAAAAATTTGAACACGGTGAAAATTTTTTTTTAGGTTAGTTGCTAGATCCTTTCTCTATCATACCCAACTATTAAATTCTTTCGGAACAATACTTTCAAACCAAAAAAAAATACAAAATAAATTACAAGTCACTCTCATCAAGCAAAATTAACTTTCATTCATCAATCAACGTACTCCCAAGGACAGCATTGAGGATGTATATGATGGAAGGGCTTATTTAGATTAAAAGGTGTCATCACCCGCACCTTATGAAAACCCAAGAGATGATGATAAAGGAAAGTATATACAATAGAAAGTAAGATAGAAAGCAGTTACCCAAGAAGTAACTCTTGAAGTAGTTACACAAGAAGTAACTAAAAGATTCAAGATAAGTTACACAAGAGTAACTAAAAGATTCAGTTTAAGGCTTATTTTTTTACAAGAGTAACGTAGAACCGCTCTTGATGTGTTTTGGGCTTATTTTTGGTGTTCACATCACCGCACCATAAAGAAGAGATAGGGATGAACCCTAGATGAAGAAGTAAAATGGAGAAGAGAATGCAAATTAGCGAAGGGAAAGGGAATGAGCGATTATGAAAAAGGCCAAAAGGTTAGGAAACTTGTGGAGAAACAATATAAGAATACATACAGAACAAATTAAAACTAAATATTAATAGTAACAGAACATTAACAAATAAAGAAAGCAACAAAAGTACAAAAAAATAAATAAAGAAAACTATAAAAAAATCAAATTAAGAATTATAAGAAATAGAAAATAAAACAGGCAATGCAAAAGAAAAGAAAAAATTATAAAGAATCGAGCCCACGTTATGTTACGTTTAGGGTAAGGTAAAGATGAAAGGACATGGAGACCATGAAACTTTCCATAAATTTTAAAATTATATGCCTGAAGGTCTGGAAATTGAGTAATTTAGATGTCGGAACAATAACAACCACCTCGGTTTTAGATTATATACTACAATTGTCAAGTTAATTAAATTAGAATAAGTAGCATATCACACGACCTGACCCTTATCAAAGCTTGAGAAAAAGGAAATATAATAGAACCCAAGATAAAAGATTTTTTTTTTAAATTAAATTAAAAAGGAATTCAAGGTAAAGAGAAACATTTAAGAAAGTTAAGAAATCTTTTTAAATTACATTATATGAACCCATAGTCCACAATCTTACTACCCAGAATTAGGAATAGTTGCCTAATTAAAAGAATTAAGAAAGGGTAGTAACATTTAATGGGAAAGAAAAGACCATGATAGAGAACAAAATAACCATAACAGTAGGATGGTTAAATTTTGTTAAAAGTGGACCTCCCAAAATTAGTAATTTGAAAAGTCTAAAGAGAGATCTATCTTGCCCATTGGACTAAAGGTGGTTAAAAAGGACTTGCAAGCAGCCTATCTAGTAATGTAATAAAAAGTTTAGAATTATTACGAAAATACAATAAATAATAAGGTACAGGTACGTGTGTAAGTAAAACCCGTAAGGAATATTACTTAAATATTGTTACGAGCGTGGGGATCGGTTTAAATAGAAAATGCGAGGACAACCGTTGAAGGCAGGCTTTATTCAGCTTCACTTCAATTACAGCAAAGCGCGTAGAAATTCGAAAACTCTTCCTTACACAACACACAGTCACTTGTATAATCGCACTGTATAGCTTCACACACTTTATCGCTTTGTTCGCTTCGAATACTAGTCTTAGACTAACTTGAGCAGCGGCTGTTAGATCGCCTTTTATATAAGGCGCGGCCGAGTAGCGAAAGATCGAGAAAAGACAGGTACGTTCTGAAAAAGACAGGAACTTTCTGGGAGGTTCTATTAGGTCTTGTGTCTCTTTCTATCTATTCCATTCCTTCTAGAACAGTGACGTCACGGCATGCTGTCTCTTTCTAGCCTGACGTCTCTTTCTATTCATTCCAATCCTTCTAGAACAGTGACGTCAAGGCATGCTGTCTCTTTCTATAGTGCCGTCTCGCTCACTCCTATGGAAATTTGGCCATATATTGAAGTGGCCAAGCGCCGGGCGTAGCACTACCCCCTTCTTAGACATGCTCGTCCCGAGCATTATTAGATCCGTAGTATCTCGCCAGTCGGTCAACATGTACAACCTTCAAGGGGCTTCGCTGGTTGCGTTGTATCCGGTATGTAACGTCATTGATCCTGGTGACAACTTTATACGGCCCTTCCCAGGTTGGAGACAACTTCGGAGATTTGCCTTTGCGACGCATCGGATTGTGTAGCCATACCAACGAGCCTTCGTCGAACCCGGCTTGATGAGAGTTGCGGTCGTATCGGGTTTTCATTCTGTCGCTTGCCTGGAGCCCAGATTCACGGACGTGGGTGTGAACGTCATTTAGTCTATCGCGCAATGCACTAGCATATTCCGTGATTTCTTGCGGTGAATCTGGAGGACGTCCAGTCAGTAGATCAGCCGGTAGTCTCAGTTCTCTGCCAAAGTTTGCACACGCAGGCGTCACCGTTGTGTTTTCATGTATCGCTGTTCTATAAGACAACAAGAACAAAGGAATATGACTATCCCAGTCCTTCTGGTGGCTCTCAACAACCTTAGCCAAATGCCTTTCCAAGGTTTGGTTAAATCTTTCAACCATTCCGTCAGACTGCGGATGATATGGGGTGGTCCTGGTTTTATGAATACCCATTATCCTACAGGTTTCTTGAAATACCTGTGATTCAAAATTCCTTCCCTGGTCACTGTGTATTTCCAGAGGAACTCCATATCGGCAAAACACTTCCGTGACTAGTCTTTCCGCGACTGTAGTTGCTTCCTGGTTAGGTATGGCAAAAGCCTCCGGCCATTTAGTAAAGTAGTCCATTACTACTAGGATGTATTTGTTTCCAGACTCCGATGCAGGAAATGGCCCTGCAACATCTAATGCAATCCTTTCCCAAGGCGCTCCAACATTGTATAGCTTCAATGCTCCCCTGCTCCTTGTATGCGGCCCTTTTACCGATGCGCAGCATGTACATTTCCTACACCAATCTTCAACATCCTCACGGCAATGGATCCAATAGAATCGTTGACGAATCTTCATCAACGTCTTCTTCACACCAAGATGGCCGCCTGAAGTTCCGTCATGAAATGATCTCAAAACCTCATTAATTTTAATCTTTGGGACAACCAACTGCAGATGTGAGTCTTTCCCGTTTGCAGACTCCCATTTTCTACACAGGACTCCATTGTGTATCACGAGGCTTTCCCATTGTGCCCAGTAGCTCTTCGTAGCTGCACTCATTTGGGAGACATCACTCCATTTGGGCTTAGGTGTTCCTGCCTTTATCCATTCGAGAATAGGCTTGATGTCTCGATCCTCTTGCTGTGCTTGCTGCATGGCTTCGCTACTCCACTCATCGCTGACAGTATCAGTCCTTATTATTCTAATCGCTACACTGTCTTTAGCTTCTTGCCTGACACAATGGTTACATTCCACCGGACAAGGTCTTCGAGAGAGCGCATCTGCATTTCCATGCGCTTTCCCACTCCGATGTTCGATGACGAAGTCGTATTCCTGGAGCTGTTCAATCCATCTTGCCACTTGTCCTTCTGGATTTTTAAATTGTAGCAACCATTTTAAAGCAGCATGATCAGTCCTCAGATGAAACTTTCGGCCCAGCAGAAACTTACTGAAATGCTGCAATGTCTTAACCACGGCCAGTAATTCCCTTCGTGTAACACAGTAATTTCTCTCTGGTTTAGACAAAGACTTACTAAAGTAAGCAATCACGGCCTCCTTGTCTCCTTTTCTCTGGGACAGGACTCCTCCTATCCCAGTATTGCTGGCATCTGTGTCGACGACGAACTCATTTTCTGCATCTGGAAAACCCAAGATTGGTGTTTCACAGAGTCTTTGCTTAAGGTCTTTGAAAGCGGCTTCACATTGTTCATCCCAGCTAAATTTCCGTTTTTCTTCCGTTAACCGATGCAAAGGCTTCGCAATATCGGAGAAGCTTTTCACGAACCGCCGGTAGTATGAACACAGACCTAAAAAGGCACGAACGTCGGTCTTATCTTTTGGTGTCGGCCAATCTTTCACGGCACTTATCTTCTCAGGGTCTGTTTGTATCCCATCCTTCGAAATAACATGCCCCAAATAATTCACTTGTCGTTTAAAAAGTGAACACTTCTTTGGACTGAGTTTTAAGTTGGCACCCTGTAGTTTAGTCAAAACTTGCTCTAGTTTGCTGAGGTGATCGTCGAAGTCTTTTCCAATGATGATTATGTCATCCAAATATACCAGACAGGCTTCTCCCAGCAGTCCAGCAAGTATTTGTTCCATCAATCTCTCAAATGTGGCCGGAGCATTACATAATCCAAATGGCATGACGTCGAACTGCCAGAGACCTTTTCCAGTAGAAAACGCAGTTTTCTCCTTATCTAGTTGACTGATTTGAACTTGCCAATACCCACTCTTGAGGTCCAATGTTGAGAACCACTGCATGCCACTTAAGGTGTCCAAAGTGTCATCTATCCTTGGCAACGGATAACTATCTTTTTTCGTAACATCATTCAGTCGGCGATAATCGACGCAGAATCTGGTGGTTCCATCCTTTTTCTTTACAAGGACTACCGGAGAACACCATGGACTGACCGAGGGTTCAATGATACGGTCCTTCTTCATCTCTTCAATCATTTCCTCCACCTCCTTTTCTCGAGCAATCGGTACACGTCGTGGTCGTTGACGGATTGGCGTTACCTCACCAGTATCGATTTTATGCTGTACTACTCCAGTTCTGCCAATGTCACCACCATGCATAGAAAAGACGTTTTTATAACGTAGTAGCATGTTCCGCGCCTTCAGCATCTCTACCTTACTGAGGTCATTGCGACAATCTTCTAGTAGTTTCAGCACTGTTGATTCTCTGTCACTTGTGGCATCGCTTTTGGTCGAACCCTGGCAACTACGTATCCACGAGATCTCCTCACAAGTGCCAAGCAGTGTCCCTTTGTTTAAGACGCACTCGTTGTTGCTCATATTTAAAATTCTTATAACGGCTGTGGTTGGTGTTGTTACCACAGTACGAGCTGGTATCCAGGGACTACTGCCGTCTACTTTTTCCACCAATGCACAGCGATGAGAATTGATGCCATATTGAGGTAGTCTTATTGGCACTAGGGTCTGTGATTTAGGCTGGAGTACAGTTCGTTTTGCACAGTACACTTTTCCACATGCGCCACCTTCCATGGGAATTTCTTCGAACCCAAGTTTCAGAACGCCACAATCCACGTCGATTTTACAGCGATATTTTCTCATAAAATCCAATCCAATGATGCAGTCATCTAAGATATCAGCGACGATGACTTTATGCCAATAGGTCTTATCACCGACTTCCAACGCCACTTCTTGCTCTCCTCGGACGGAAATGCGCTGGCCGGTAGCTGTCTGCAGATGGAGATGCTTAAGTTGATGTAGATGATCTCTAGGTACATTTTTCACCAGCCGAGAGCTAATCACGGTCCGACTTGCTCCAGTATCAATGGTGAGGTGGCACGGTGATCCATCAATACCTCCTTCGATGACCAGACTATTTCCATCATTAGCTTGAGAGATCAGAATTGGGACTTTTACACTACCAGCCAGCACCCGTCCCGCAGTCCTGGCGTTTACTCGTTTCCCTGTTGCTCCGGCGCATCTGGATGTCGCGCCGTTTGTTCTTGGCCATTACCTTGTTGAGTCCGTTTCGGGCAGCTAGACCGAATATGTCCTTGCTCTTTGCAGAAATAACACCTGGGTGTGAATTCCCGACGGTACACACGTTGCTCATTTGTTGAGATCTCACGCAATCTATGTGCTCGAGGGTCATGTCGTACAGCTTCCACTTCAAGGGCGTGAGCAACAGCATCTTTAAGGGTTGCATGGTGACCCAGACGGACGGCAGCTCTCACCTCCAAGTCTCTGATCCCGTCAATAAAAGCTTGCACCAAAATGCTGTCAACAAATGACGAAGAAGCTCCTTGGTAAGCTTTTCTCACCAGCTTTTCTATTTCCAAAGCCCACTGCTGCAGAGACTCGCTAAGACGCTGGTTTCTGTCCTTCAATTGGGCACGGTAGACATGTTCCAAGTGATTATCACCGTAACGTGATTCCAACGCTTCAAGAAGGCGGTCGTAAGTCACTTCACCTCCAAGCGCCTCTAAAACACTGAGTGCTTGGTCTCGTAACCCCAATGTTAATGCTGTTTTGGCTTGCTCCTTATCCCAACCGTTCGCCTTTGCCACAGACTCGAACTGCAGTTTGTATGCAGTCCACGAGGAGGTCCCATCAAATGGCGGTACTTTGAACTTCCCGACAGCCTGTGCAGATGGAATGGTTACAGAGCCAGCTGTTCCGCAAGCTATTTTCGTCTCCAATTTTTTTACGTTTTGAGCCACAGACTGCAACCGTTCCTCATAACTCTCAAATTTCTTGTCGTGGCTTTCTATTCTGTCTTGCACTGAATGAATTTCTCTTTGCCATTCTGCTTTAGACTCTTTCAAGAAGGCAAATAGATCTTCTTGTTGTTCCCGGAGCTGAACCTTTAGTTGCAAGGCACGCTCCTCCTGTTGACGGGCCTGCTCCTCCTGTTGACGGGCCTGCTCTGCCTGTTGTTGCTGGAGCTGTGCCTTCAATTGCAGAGTCTGCTCTTCCTGGCGACGGGCCTGCTCTTCCTGGCGACGGGCCTGCTCTGCCTGGTGACGGGCCTGCTCCTTCAATAAGGTCATAATCGCGCTCAGGTTAATTTCCGATGATGATCTTGAAGCACCCGTCGAAGTACTCGGTGTACCCGCAGCCTCTTCCGCGGCCTGGCTTCGGGTTTTAACTCCCTCCCTGTCGTCTCTCGGCGTTATCGGCATTTTCTATCCCACTTCTGACACCAGTTGTTACGAGCGTGGGGATCGGTTTAAATAGAAAATGCGAGGACAACCGTTGAAGGCAGGCTTTATTCAGCTTCACTTCAATTACAGCAAAGCGCGTAGAAATTCGAAAACTCTTCCTTACACAACACACAGTCACTTGTATAATCGCACTGTATAGCTTCACACACTTTATCGCTTTGTTCGCTTCGAATACTAGTCTTAGACTAACTTGAGCAGCGGCTGTTAGATCGCCTTTTATATAAGGCGCGGCCGAGTAGCGAAAGATCGAGAAAAGACAGGTACGTTCTGAAAAAGACAGGAACTTTCTGGGAGGTTCTATTAGGTCTTGTGTCTCTTTCTATCTATTCCATTCCTTCTAGAACAGTGACGTCACGGCATGCTGTCTCTTTCTAGCCTGACGTCTCTTTCTATTCATTCCAATCCTTCTAGAACAGTGACGTCAAGGCATGCTGTCTCTTTCTATAGTGCCGTCTCGCTCACTCCTATGGAAATTTGGCCATATATTGAAGTGGCCAAGCGCCGGGCGTAGCACTATCTTTGAATAGGAACTAATACTAGTAATCATGAAGTACCAGCATGAGATCTAGGTGATTAATAGACATAATAAGAGTGTACTGAGTGTTAGTATCCAAAGTCGGACTGTACGGCGACCTCTGGCAAGACGGCAACGGATGCCCCAGAAAGTAACTTTCCAGTCCGAAATTGGTGTGCAAGGCTTGAAACTGAGGATATTGTCCACAGCCAACTACCTGTAAGTCAGTACTAGTCGCAAACACCAGTGTCTCCGAAGAGTTTAGCACAAGTGAATGCAGCTAGCTTATGATGGTTCAGATGTGAACCTTGGTAAAGTGTCACTGTCTGTATTATGCGGTGTAAGTGTTTTGAATTGAGTACTGTAGGAGTACTGTATTGAGTTGTATGAGTGAAGCTGGAAATAAGATATAATTAAGTGAGTTATAATATGAAGAAGAAGATAGAGGTGGAGTTATCGTTACCGGCTCATCCAGTTATTTGAGAAAGTAAGTGAAATTTTACCAGACAGGCATCAAATTCATCACTATGTGGTATAATATCAACGTTACCGCTGCGCCACCTGAAGCAGTTTAAGATTATATCAATAGGTTATATATTTAGAGCATATAACTAAAGTTAAAGGAAAATATGTATTAGTAACATACAAAAAAGGTACACAAACACACTTAAGTTTAAAAAAAAAATTATTATTGTTGTGCCAGGAGAGATGCCAAAGAAAATTACCAAAATGAACTTGTGTAAGCTTGTTTTAGAATTTTGAGAAAGCAAAAGTACAGAATATATAAAAAAAATAGAGCTAGAAAGACAGGGAAGGGATTCGACCGGGATTCTGCCAATTTCTGGCCTAGAAAAAGGGATTTAGAGAGAGAAGGAGGGCGCCAAATCTGTAACGTTACAGCTGGTCCTCGAGGAGGGCCAGTGTACGTCAGATTGTTAAAGGAAGAAGGGAATAATAAGACGTGAACAGGGATATGGCACTTTGTATTGTTCACAAGAAAAAGATACACAGTTCATAAGAAAAACACTTAAGAGTCATTATAACCACACTATACTCTTCGAGTCTTCTCTTCAACTTTTCATATAAGATTCAGTGCTGTTATGGGCCAGGCTTGCACAGGCACTCAATGAGAAGATAAGTCCAGGCGAGACTACGATGCGCAGCTGCGTTCCATCAAAAGCTTGATGGAACAGAAGATTTTCAGAGTGGCCTCCACCAGAGGCACGAGACTTGGTCAATCCTTATGATTGAATATTCATTTAAAAGGCAGAGGCTTCTGAAAGATTAAGATGAGCTTCAGTAATAAGATTTTAAAGATGTTTTCACGATCCAAACCGGGGCTCGAATGTCCGGCCCTCTGCATTTTCCAAAAGCTTGTTAGGAACACCGCAGCTGTCAGTACAAATTTGAATTAAAAGTACAAATGCGTTTAGAGAAAAGAGGTTGACAATATTATAAATAAACCTACTTAGATATAATATTACAATATATATATATATATATATAAGTATGCAAATGGGTCCCGCCTGCTATCAAACTTGTTTCGTTCTATTCAGCAGTGGTTAGGGCTATAGAGGGCAATGAAGAGAAATATAAAAAGAGTCGGATAATTTTTTTAATAATATATATATTTTTTTGTTACAGCGTGGAAAAAGATGATGTAAAAGAAAACGGAGGTCAGGCTACTCCATATCGTCTTAATTGGACCAATAATGAGGAATCATCTTTGACAGTGAGTAATAAAATATTAATTTTTCTTGCTCCTATGCAATCTATAAGCCTTACCTCTCTCTCTCTCTCTCTCTCTCTCTCTCTCTCTCTCTCTCTCTCTCTCTCTCTCTCTCTCTCTCTCTCTCTCTCTCTCTACTCTACTCTCTACTATGAGTCCTAATAACACTTTGGCTGGTTTATCACTTTATTTCTCTCATGATTCACTTAGTTACTTTCATTTTAACGTATGCATTTATTTTAAAACGAAATAATTACACAGAGCTCTTCAGTAACGATCTTTTTGTTTCTTTTTTTATTTTTTTTTTAAACTTGGCCCATCGAACTATTACTTCTAACTGTAATAGGCATACTCCACCAACACAAAGGGAGGATTCCTCCGTTCTGACAAGGTAATTACGCCTGGTGGGCCGAGGCCCTCTTTGCATCTCTGATGATTGCATCTCTTTCATTCTCTGTTATGTATTATGTCCCGTGGTGTCATAAAAAGCGAATAAGAGATAGAGCTGTTCCCCATCCGACAGTTATCATGCAGGACAGGAGAAAGTGCTTGCCTATTAAGTGGGACTGAAAAGAGAGTAAAGGAGAAAGTATAGGAGAATTTGGATAGCTTCAGGTGTGGCTCGGTGGCTCAGTGGTCAGAGCATTCCCCCTGTAAGGTAAAGATCGTGGGTTTGAGTCCCACCTGAGCGATTCACTTTTTCCTATCTTAATCGATGTTATATATGTATGTTTTCGGTCGGACCCAGAGTTTTTATATTAGAATCTAGGATCCATTGAATTCTCTTTAAAAATGTAATTATTTTCAGGTTCCAGGTGGTAATGAGACCTACAAATTACATTTCAGTTTCGCCTACGGCAAGACTGAACATTTCCCTAACGGTATACGCCCTCAGTGCCACACTAAAGTATTTTTTGGTAAGTAGTACATAAACTCACGCCTTTATCCCCGAAGGGGTAGGCAGAGGTGCTAGCACCAAAATTTCGCCGGTTTATGTTTAGGTCCAAATGTAATAGGTGGCGAGCCTATTGCCATTAACTGGGCACTTATAAACCTGCGATAAATACACACATAACTTCGAAAAGCATCGAAAAGTCATTGGTGTGTGCCATGGAAAACCTGGGATCGAACCCGAGACCTCGTCTCAGCAGTCCATTACCCATACCACTAGGCTACCGCGGTTTTTTTTTTAAGGTAAGTAGTAGCTTACACCTAATACTATTTTGACAGTCTCTGTGGCGCGGCTGTAGTGGACGCGACTGCAGAAAGCGCATTCTCGATTCCCAGTTAGTGCAAATATTTGTATGCGAGAATATGACTATTTGTATTAGTCTGACTGCCATCTGACCTCCATAACCCATTGTCAATATCAAAATATTGCAGTTAGACCAGTTTGAATTAAATCTTTGGCAGTTTTCATGCTTAATACTTATCTTAATTAAAGAGAAAAGTTTAATCGGTCTAGGCGGGGCTTGTACCCGTGATCTTTGCCTTACAAGGGCAATGCTTTGACCACTAAGCTACCAGACCTCGCACCAACATCAATCATTTTTAAACATTGATTGAAAAATTAAATGGGCGGAGTAGTCAAAAATCAATGTTTAAAAATGATTGAAAAATCATTCATTGGTTCCGATAGTTCGCAAGAATTTCTGTAGACGCTTCACTGTCGCCTCAAAGACAGTTATAAGTAGAGGGAGAAATTTGATTTAGTTAAGGCGAGGTCCGCCTCTCTCAACTGCGCCTAGATCAATTCAATTTTTTCTCTCTAATTCGAGTTAGACCAGTTGTTGGAATGTTTTAAAACTTAAACTACCCGTAACAACTGTCATTGATATTTGTATCGCAAGCGGGTCTGAAGACTTAACGTGCTCTCCGAGGCATGGAAATAACCAGGACAATGCAAGTAGTACTACCTCTGATTACTCCTTTTTTTTTAAGAATATTAGCAACCGAAATCGCTAATATTCCCCCTAATCCCTCCAAATCGTAAGGCCGAGTCTTTAACCATTAAGCTCTCGACGCTTCGAAGAGACACTTCCAATTTTAAAATGGAAATACCATCATCAAGGACAGGAGTGTCGCAGTTTAATTCTCTAAGCGCACAGCGTGGAGCACTGCATAGTGACAGCATTAATAGACATTGTTATTGGTCGATCTCCTTTGACGTCACCCGCTTCGACCAATGACTTCTCTATCAAGACTGTCGCAGCGCTGTCGACGCTATATGGTATGCTTAAAGAAGTGCACAGCTGAAGGGGCCATCTCGATGGCCCTGGTTCAACCGGGCATGAGGGATAGGTAGGTATGCCAGAAGCACTCTCACCCTCGACAACTAATAAATAAAGACAGGGTTCGGTTCTATCATGGGGTACCGATACTAAGAAAATATCTTTAGTAATATTAAAAAATAAATAGATGGTACATTTGGATGGATCATTTAAAGAAATAATAAGTTAAAACTATGTTAAAACGCTTATTTGCTGACTTAGAATCACGTAAATTATTTCAGAACTTAAGCAAGTGGTAAAGTAAATATGTAAGCATGTAAAACTTGTTGGTAATGCAATAAATAAAGATTTCGTGACAATCGTGCTATTTTAGGCATAATGTCTGTAACTTTTACAATTAGGTACTGCAGAATCTGGCAAAATCAATATACATTAGAATATTTATAGTTTTATTCAGTCATGCTCAATTATGTGTTTGGTGTATGTTTTATTTTTGATTACCTAGTTAATTTTCAAACTAATAAGAAAAGGTTGCCAAAACCGTGTCGCCATCTAGTTATAACTCCTGAACTAAAACGCTGCCTACCTGCTCCTTGAAGTTACGTGTGTAACCATTTTTTGTTCCTGATTGTGCATCTGTATAAGAATTATATTAAATTATCTGTGGTTCTATGTAGTCGGCTTGAGTCCGATATAAACATCGCCGCTGGCTCCGGGGATTTCGTAGTAAAAGAAGGGATAATGAATTTTACCTACCTAATTAAATTTCTTTTTCAGCTCCAGTACCAAATTCAGTACCAACTAGTGAACCAGAGACTTCAGGTTTACCTGGTGAGTCTATTTATATATATATATATTGTGATGTCACAAAATGTGCTATACCGGGTGTAAAGGGAACGTTCCCGAAGCTGAAGGCCGCCGGGTACCTACAGTTCATATTGGCATTTTTTCATACCGCTTAATTAGCGTTATTCTCTCTCCAGCGTGTCAGTAAAGCTCAATGAAATAAAAATTTCTAAAAAAAAATCGCTACACAAAAAAAGCAAATGGTGCCAAGCACGTGCTTTGTTGATACTTTGATTGCCATTTGACCTACAACACAAAGGCGATACCGAAGCATTGCAGGTAGACCAGTTGCTAGATTTTTTCTCCAACTACCCGTAACGACTGCCATAGATGTTCGTATGGCAACCGGGACCGGCTGCTCGAGCAGACCGTGCTCTCCGAGGCACGACCAGCTGTGTTTTAAGGTTTCAGCGTCAAGCGCAGCGCTGAGATAACCTTGACAGATAATGTCTTTGGTCTATCTGCGTGACGTCACTGGATACATGCACACACTGACAATGACAGTCTCAAGAAAATATTGGCATTAGCTTACTCATGCATGACGCATATTTAGAGCCGTCTTTTGCAATGCATTTCATTATAGCTGCATCTCGTTCGCTCTCAGCTAATGGCTCTTTGTTACTCAGCAACTTAGCGCGTACCTTGGAAGCGGTACAGCCGCGGTCTATAGCAATACTGTGTCTATGCAAGAAATATTCAAAGCTTGTGGTGTATAGAGTATTTCTTTTGCTTACAGCAAAATGGAAGATGCCGTTGGCAGGGGCCGGAGTAGCTGTAGGCATATTGGTGATAGCTCTTGCTGCTGCCGCCATGTACTACAGAACAAAAGGTAATGAAAAAGCCTATGTTCTTTTTCAGGTCTAATTTATCTGTGTACGACAAAGGACCGGACCGGCCGGACCGGACGGTTGCACCTTTACATACAAGTGCGACCGTGTCTCCTATGTCGACTTTACATGACATTACAGTCGGTACAGTAGTTTAGGAGTAAAAGTGATACAGATATTAATTTTTTTAATTTTTTTTTAATTTTTTCTCTTTAAAAAGAATATTAGCAACCCAAATTATCGAAATTACTAATATTCCCCCTAACCCCTCCAGCTAAGCTAAATTGCTTGTGCTAGGAGTGGGTTCACGTCGGTAGTGTAATGGCCAGGATTCGAACCCGTGACCTCTCGATCGTATCACAAACAGTTACCTACTTTCGCATTAGGGAGAAAAGGAAAACTGCAAATGAACGGTAGCCAGATGGGATGGCACAGACCCATCTGGCTACCGTGGAAACAGAAGGCTAAGGCTTCTCAACATTGGGCGACAAAGGCGGTGGAGATTATGGACGGACTGGGCGACCGCCGACAGCCGACAGCCGAAATCTCGAGCGCGATTTTGAGTTAAGGTGGAATAATTTAGACCAAAAGAACATAGAGCCGTCTGGGAAACGTGGAAACAATACACCAAAGCCTTCCAATATTGGGAGACGCCTATATCCCTCCAGCTGTGGTCTGCGATAGCCTAATTAATTGACTGATTGTTATTTCAAGTGCGATAATAGAGTAGATGTCATATTCTGCGGACAAGAGTCGATATAATTGCAGAAAGATTTACGAATTTGAATACAAAAATAAAGGTGACCAAAAATATATACACAATTCATTTATTTCAGGCCTTTTTACAACCCATAGTTATGTTACATTATAAAATTAAAATAATAATTGAAATTTAATTGAATTGAATCGAAATTAATTAGAAATTTACAATAGTTATAAATCAGAATTCAAAAAAAAATGAATGTTAAATACTAAATATTTATTTTATTTATTTATGTTACAGGCCGCAGATATGTACTGTATTTGCATGCTTCGTACACAGCACGTACGGTCCCATTCATTGAATGTCGAACGCGGTCCATTATGGAATGTGCCCTCTTACGCATCACCGCAAAAATGTCGTCCACACTATTCGCAGTAATTTTTTGTTTCTGTTCGCAGTAAAATTATTGAACAGACACAAGAATCTCAACATGAGGTCGGACAAAATTGAAGAAGAAGAAGACAATGATGGTAAAGATTTTTTTATTACATTTATGAACCGTGAGGAAGAGGCCACTCTTTTCATTCTCTTTCTCTTTTCATTTTGGACTTTAAAGCTCAGACAAAAAGTCTAAAATTTAATGACGAAAGTCTAAAATTTTGTTATGTCATAAAATTAGCAGAATCCGAGGCCAGCTAGCACCTGAACGAGTCTGGCGGTACCTTTACACTACTTTTTCATATAGAGTGTATAGTTTCCATCGACCGCTGCCAGCAAGCTTACTAGCTGTACCTACCGGACATATTTGTTGTGCGCCGCAAGTATCGCTAATATACTTAGTTTACCTCTCCGCTCGCTGTGTTCACCAAAGTATAAAAAGAGGTGAAACGATATAGTGTCACTCGCTCGCTAGCTGGTAGTGTGGCCTCTCTTTTAGGAGCTCTTATTTTTACTCTCGCTACCAGCGTCAGCAAAAAGATTCTAACGCTAAACCCCATTTGCATCTAAAACTTGGCCACCTTTGATAGGCCATCCGCCGCGCGCGCCGCCAGTTCGGTATGCACTAAATTGGCGAAACATGCTTTGCTGCAATTTTTTTTTCATGCGTTTATTCTCTGGCATGCCAAAGTCAAAATCCAAGTCAAAAATAATTTATTCTGTATAAATAGACCATTAAAACAGAACTTACAAAATGTCAAAATTAAAAAGTATAAAGACTAGTTCAGTAAATGGACCACTGGCATAGAAACCCGGTCCCGGCCCGAGAAGACTCCGGCAACAAACTCAGCGGGCTTTTTTAGTTTATTTACAAACATTTACTACTTAATCTAAATACAATAAGATAACCTAATATTACCTTGGTGTCACCATTTTATCCCCGGAAAGGGTGGGTTTACTCAACGGGTAAACTACATAAATAAGAAAAACGTTATTCCGAAAGTCACAATCAAGAATGTCACAAACGCGAATGATTTGAAATTCAGAAAGTCAGTCAGTAATTCGAAATAACATTTTTCGGACCAAAAACTCTTTTTTTAATTATTCGTACAAATGAAATTCTGAAAGATAAATATCATGTTTTTGAATTATCTGAGTTTTGTTTTTAGAAATTTATAAATGATTCGGAATTTTGAAAACCGAAATACTGAAATTCGGAATAATCCATTTCGTAATTTTAAGTGATCCCTTACTAAACACCTACTCCACTGCTTAAAGATCAGATATTAAGTAAAATAGATCGTTTTACAGACCGCTACAGTACCTATCCTCTTCAAAAGGGCAAGAAAGGAGCCCAAATCCCTATTCAGAGCCGAGAGAGTGACATCTATGAAGACCCTAAAATCACCCTAGGGGGTAAGTTTGATCTTGATTCTTAAAACTAAAATGAAATCTGTATAACTCGGGTTATACGAGTAGCGGGTATCAGAATGCAATGCAATAAAACACAATGCAATAAATGCAATGCAAGGTAATGGAATAAATGCAAGGTAATGCAACGCAATTCTATGCAGTGCAAGATAATGCGATAGGATATAATTCAAAAGTCTTTATCAGATAATGACAGATATTATAGACGGTAAATAAGGGAACATAATTTTATTTTCTCACATACACAAATTAAAAACTCATTTTTTTATATTCGACACGAGCTTTTTAAACACCAATTTAATCAATTTTGCGTGACGTAATCAATATTGCATTATAAGGTATCTTTAAGAGGTGGAGAAGGATAAATGATATTCTTGGATTTAATTTTAATACTTTTACGATTCACATTTCATCAATGATCCGAAGTGAAGAACTCTGACCGTGGTTGGCCATGGCCAATAACCAGAACTCAAGCTGGGAGGTAAAGACTGTCGCTCCCAATATCCGAAAAGACCGCTGAAAGCCGAAAAAGCGAAAAGATATGCGGATCCCAGACTCCAAGATTCCGAAATGATACAAGCCTCGAGTTCGACCGGGGCTAACGCAAGATGATAAGTTTAAAAATATTTTCAAAATTTTTTATGTTTTATTTTTCAGCTTCTCCGATGCCACCAGCACTGCCCAGTAAGTTTTTTTTTCTGTAGCATTTGATTTAACTTGTAGTTGCTAATCGAATAGTAATGCAACTCCTAGAAATATTTATATAATATTTACCCTTAAAGGTAAAAGTGTCAGTGTGTGTGTGTGCGTGCGTACGTGCATGCGTGCGTGCGTGCGTGCGTATGCGAGTGTGTGTGTGGTAATGTATAAACGCAGATTCCAAAACCCATTAAATAAGCACCGCTCAATTTGGGTTGCATATATTTTCGCTTACACTTTTTACATACCAAATTTCGCCAAACAGGGTATAAGTAAGAGGATTATGTTTCAGCGTCTCCTAGACCAGGCCGCACCTGCAATACACTGAAGATTCCACCTTCTAAATCGAGTACTCTCATAAGCAATGCATCACCACAAATGACATTCCCGAGAAGGAACAACCCATTAGGTAAAACGATTTCTTCTTTAAGTGCAGTCTCGTACGTATTTTATACATTTTATAATATAAGGTCGTTACATATGAAATTGCGGAAATTTTCTTACAGATTCATGAATTCGTTATTCCTGTAATTTAATAGCTATTTACGTTATTTATACTTTGTTTGAAAGTTGATTTCAAGATTTTTACAACTCTGTACTAGATTTTGTTTTTATTGGCCGCTTGATAAATTAAATTCGATCTTCAAAAACAGTACTTCCTAAATGCTATCCATTTTGATGATAAATTTCGTAGTACTTTTTTTACAGTTGTCACTTTTTTAAATGTAATAAAAGTTGCTGTTAGCTTAATGTAGTCTCATGCATATACAAAAAAAAACATAATATTTGGATTTGTCATTCCTAAAAAAAATGCAAAAATGTTAGTACTGCAAATTGGGTTTCCTCCAATTTCTTCAATAAAACGGCAATTTCATATGTAACGGCCCATTATGTATGTTGCAGCCAACTACCTTAGAAAGCCGTTCAATTAACAGCCTGAATGATGTTCCGCTATTTGATTAAACGGCAAGGCAAATAGCTTAGATCAATGACGTTTAACTACTTGCCTAGCCATTTAATCAAATAGTTAGAAAAATGATTAGGATAGGAAAAAGTGAATCGCTCAGGCGGGACTCGAACCCGCGATCTTTCCCTTACAGGACGAATGCTCTGACAACTGAGCCACCGAGCTACGCCTGAAGCAATCCAAATTCTCTTAAACAACTGTCTTGGGGAGAGGGTGGGAGCCAAATAATTTAAAATTAAAATTTCATTCAATCAGTTAGAAAAATGACTATATGTGGTCTGTTTTTGTAGATTGATATTACCAGTGTTGCCGGTTTATTGCAATTAAGAAATAGTGATGTGCCACCAGTATCGAAAGTTGTCGATAAATTAAAAGTACAGATTTTTGTAGGTTATTTTACAGTTAGCTTATCTGAATAGTGTACGAATCTAAAAAACTTTTTAATTTTAACTTTTTTCTTAAAATATAATAAAGCCAAACCACTTGTATCTAGGTCACAAACATTGTCGATAGTTTCGAGCACGTCACTGAGCACTAAAAGCTGGTATCATTAATTCACTATTTTACATTTGCAGTTTTCAATTTACTATCTGAATTAAAAAAGGGACTTTAATTTCAGCATGATTTAAAAAAAATATAACCAGGTAGGCTAATGCTAATTAGCCTTCTATCCTAACCTATCCAAGTCGGATTGCGCAGCTTTCTCTATAAACCTATTACTAATTTTCTGTAAATACTTCTGCTTATCTTCTCAAGGATTTACCTACATACCTACATATAATCACGCCTTTATCCCCGGAGGGTCAGGTAGAGGTGAATTAACACCCACATTTCACCAATCTGCATTCGGTCCCACGTAATAGGGGGTGAGCCTATTGCCGTATTCCGGGCACTATTGTTGACTCGAGCCACGCATCTGAGGCTGAGTCTAGGCTGTACATATCTGTCTGATGTTAAAGGTAATCAGCCCTATCCCTTAGTCGCCTTTTACGACACCACATGGGAAGAGAAGGGGTGGCCCAAATTCTACTCTACCGGGAACCACGCGGCTAACCACGCGGATTTTTTTTAAAGAATATTGGCTACCGAAATTATCGAAATTACTAATATCTAACCCCTCCAACTAAGCTAAATTGTTTGTGCTAGGAGTGGGTTCACGTCGGTAGTGTAATGGCCAGGATTCGAACCCGGGACCTCTCGATCGTAAGGCCGACTCCTTAAACACTAAGCTACCGACGCTTCAACTAAAAAAAATTACAGGTGTGAGTATATGTATGTATGTGTGTAATGTTCTGATTTATTTCGCACTGGTGCCCCATTTTACAAATGACATAAGAATTAGCCAGCTAGTATATTAAATGTTGTAATAAACGTTACGGCTGAATATCATTCAGGCCGTTCATTGAATGGCGCCGTTTAGTTAACGGCCTAGGTAGTTAATTGAGCGACTGATTAAGCTAGTAAGCGGCGATATATACATACCTATTCCTTACTTTTCAGATACAGATACATTGACGAAAATTACCATGGCCAATCGACCACCGTTGGCGTTGCCTCAAGACGAGTTTTATAATGGTAAGCCTATAAATTTTTCTTCCTACAATGTGGTGATGCAGAGAGAATACCTGTATTACCACCCCATCTCATCCGAAGGGACGCACACGAAACTGCGAGAGAACCAAGCTATCTGGCTACCGTAGAGGCTTTGGCCTACCAAAGCCTCCTAACATCTGAAGAGGCTTAAGTATATCCAGCAGTAAACTGCAATAGTGTTCTTTATTTCTTTATACCAGTAGTGAAGGCATTTCCTTAGGGTAAATACTCACTTTTAAACTCTCGCGTTACATGATATTAAGAAAACGGGAATTAACGCGATCATGGTACAGGTACTTACATACCTTTGATTGCCTGACGTTTCGACCAGGTTACACCGGCCGTGGTCACAGGCTGAATGGCTCAGTGGTGCACGCCCGCCGTCTTCGAATCCGTGAGGTACTAGGTCCTTCATCTACCCGCACGTTTTCAATATTTACTTTTCGCCATGTACCGTCACATACCACAGTCACAGTGTCCCTGTTCTGTAAGCAAACTGTCCGGTGTCTTTCCGACTGCGCAGTAAAGCGAGGTTGCATGTTTTTCATCACTGGATTCCATGTTGCAAATAATTTAAAACAATCTTCCCGATTGAAATTTTTAGATTTCTTGATTTCAATCGCTTCACGTACCTACAGCTCTTGTTTAAAAGTGACGTTCCTTGGAGAGGACTTACGTATGGTGGAATTTAGTACTTTTTTCGTCAGGCAATCAAATTTATGTGAGTACCTATACCATGATCGCGTTAATACCCGTTTTCTTAATTATATAAATACTCACTTTCAATCAATAAATTAGCCTACTGTAATCCACAACCTCTTCCAATCTATTTCCACAGCTATCCGATGTAGTAAACCGCAATAGACGTAGAGATGCACTGTGTATGCGAAGAGCAAAGACAAGTCTTATGTGGAGTAGTATATTTTGCTTAGCTCCAAAAATATACAATAAGATACCTAATAGTTGGAAAAATTTGGGTACTGACATGTTTAAAAAGAATTTAAGGGATATGCTATGTGAGAAGTGTTAATAAAGTATTGACGAAATTTTAAATGACACTCCAACACTGACATGAATTATTTTGAATTGTATGTAATGTATTTAATAAGTATATCATTGAATTAAAATGTTAAATTTGTACGTCAGAACCGGCAGAATAAAAAAAAAAATGTACCCCCTTGCTCCCAATCCTCCGCCCTCCGCATCCAGTCTGACCCAGCCACCTTTTTCAGGTCATCAGTCCATCTGGCTAGGGGAAGTCCCACTTTTCTTTAACCTTCTCGCCGTTTCCAAAACATTAATACCTACATATAATGTTTAATGTTTTTCCAGAGGCTCAAGAAGATGATACCTATGAACCACCTCCCATTCACGAACTGCTATGTAAGTAATTATTGTCTTATATACCGACTGGGAAAAGCTGTTCCGCACCGTAGGTGCGCGCGGTAAGGCGGAAGACGAGGTAAAGAAAAATAAAGAAAGAGCAGCAGGGCTAACATGCGCGCCACGAGATAGCTATCTCGAGGCATTTTGCCGTTTTATGTTGATATGTCGACTGTTGGTAGCATGAAGGGCTAACATGCGCGCCACGAGATAGCTATCTCGAGGCATTTTGCCGTTTTATGTCGATATCGACTGTTGGTAACTTGGCAAATTTCATGGCGATCTGTCAGATGTCGACATAACTCAACTTCGAGAAATCATCTCTACTTAGTGTCTGCAAATTGTAACATACGTGCCCTTATTTACTCGAATTTTGACATTTAAAATGTTTTGTCTCTCGTCCTTCATTTGGTCGACGAGAAGTTATCTCGTGTAAACTTTTCTTGTGCTCGGTTCATTTTGGATCAAAATTTAGTACCTTTGTGCGACTGCAAGCAATTTTCGACCTTAATGACATTTCCTTTGTTACGTGTCTTTTCGCGTTAATTGATGACGCTGATCACGAATATAAGAAAAAAAATTCGATAGCATGTCATGTCAATAAGGTCGAAAATTGCTTGCACTATTTTTTCTCTTTTTTAAATTAAAATTTTGTCTACCGTCTTTCATTTGGTCGACGAGAAGTTATCTCGTGTAAACATTTTTGTGCTCGGTTCATTTTGGACTAAAACATCGACTGCAAGCCATTTTCGACCTTAATGACATTTCCTTTGTTACGTGTCTTTTCGCATTAATTGATGACGCTGATCACGAATATAAGAAAAAAAAATCTATAGCATGTCATGTCAATAAGGTCGAAAACTGTTTGCACTATTTTTTCTCTTTTTCATACCTAGCATCCCTAACTAGTCTGTGCTTTCGAGCAAATGGCCGTATCGGGCCGATTTTATCGGATAAATGTTTAAAAACTGAACGACTGTTCATGAGGATAGATGGCGCTAGTAGCCGTATAAACATCAGCTCCGTACTTTTATATTATTTAAAATAGTAATTACCAATATTAGTGTCCGTGAGTGTTATCGACTAGTAGTTTAGTGCCTAATAATCATTAACAATTGTTAGCAGAAGAAAGGAAACAGTGATATGGAAAAACAAGCGTAAAGAACAGAATTCCAAAATGATTAATTTAGAATCGATCATGAGCTGTTAATTCAATACTAATATCCAAAATAATTACTCAGCATCATTCACACACGTTTCTATATGATATAAACGGTGATAAATCGTAAAAAAGTAAAAAATCTTAAAATTATGCGAAGTGAAGTGTAAACAGCTGTTATATGTGGGTACAATAAACTGAATCACTGTGACTATGTACTAATAATACCTTAATCAACATAAACATTCCATTCAGTTAATAAAAAACATTTACCACAACTACGAACAGGTATTTCGCCAAATAACGTAAAGTGTTCGTAGTCGAATGCGAAGAGTAACGGATCCATGATTGCTTTATACAGGGTTCAAATCCTTGTGACACAAAACACTTTTTGATGCTTTTTTTGAATTGTTATGCGTAACAGACGATCGCCTCAAATATATTTTTTATGAATACTTGGAAAAATTGTGGAATTTGTTTTGTACTGATATTGTTGTATGCATTAATTTGCCGGCGATCTGCACATACAACACGTTAGATTGATACTAATAATATGGAGTCGTACAATAATATTACTTTGAGAAAACAAAGAAGACAATCTTTACATTCTTCTGCTGAATCTATAGATAGTTTGGCCTCCCCTTCGGACCAGATTGCCAGAAGTATGATGGATTTGTCTACGCATGTGAAAAATGACGAAATAATAAAGTTGACAAATACAATAGACGATCTTAGAGAGCAAATTAAGAGTGCGCATAATGAGATAGAAATTCTTAGTTTGAATAACATGTCATTGCAACAGAAATTATCGGAGGAACAACAGAAACATGAGCAATTTAGAAAAATGTATATAACGAGTCTGAGTACACCCAGTAAGAATAAAACAGGTCGAACCAAGATCCCTATAAGACATATTACACATCTCTCTGCACGTAAATTAGATTTAAGTATGGAGGTACAGACACCGAAAACTTCAAGCACAATTGAACTCAACAATAATACAAATAATGAAATCCTACAAAATATATTAATTGGTGAAAGAAACAAAATTGAGATTACGGGAACCACCGGTGCAAATGAATGTACTCTCAAGCCAACTAAGACGAAGCAAAATACACGACAGGAAATGGAAGCAGGAAAAATTATCCTATTATCAGACAACCAAGGAAAAGGTGTAGTGCAAGGTTTACTCAAAAATAAAAAACATCTAATCATCAATGACTACACCATAACAAGCATAAGAAAACCAGAAGCACCAACAGAAGAAGTTCTCGCAAGCTGTCATACCCTAAGAAATTTGACCAAAAAAGACAGCGTAATTATTATGGCAGGTAGTAATGATAAGAATCCAGTTAAGTGTATGGCAGAAATGGCTGGTGCAATAAGGTTGCTAAAAAATTGTAATGTTTTTATTGTAAATGTTCAGTACAATGCATATTTAAATGAGTATAAACTAAATGAAAAAATTAAGCTACTCGCACAAAACTATGACAATTGCAAATTTATTGAAATTAATAATTACAGTGACATCATTAATAAGATAATTCATAATATTAATCTGAGACAATACAAATATAGGTATCTTTCGTTTAGTAAGCAATTGACTAAGTTTTATAATTGTGAGGCTTTTACTATAAGACCTGCTACACATAAAAAGCCTCCACCAATTAAGGGAACCATTCCTTTCTACTTTCCCAGAGTTGATAAAGGAACTGCTCAAGCAAATACTACAAAAGTAAATGTTAGTAACTTTTTTCGTGACTAATAAAAAAGTTAATAAGGAGAGCAGTTTTTCGTTATTGCATCAAAATATTGCAGGTGCTATTAATAAAATCTCCGACATAGAAATAGCCTTAAAAGAAATGTCTGAATCAAAAAATGTGAATTTCGATGTGATATGCTTAACAGAACATTTTGTAATAGAGGGTGAGGAGCACTACCTAAAAATAAATGATTTCAATTTGTGTGCCATCTATTCACGACGAAATCAACGGCGGGGTGGTACATGTATATTGTGTAGGAATAATATCCAATGTGATGAGTTGAAAGAACTTAAAGACTTATGCATAAAAAGCCATTATGAGATTTGCGGGGTTGAAATTAAAAGTATGAACCTCATAATATTATGCATATATAGAACCCCTAATTCCAATATTGACATATTTTTTCAACATTTTATTAAAACCCTAACAAAAATGCAAAACAAAATGAGGAGAATTATAATAAGTGGAGATTTTAACATTAACTTTCTAGACAACGATAAAGACTGCACTAAATTTAAAGAACTTATTTCCAATTACGGTATACGCCATCATATTCAGGAGGCCACTAGAATAAATAGATGTATAGACAACATAATGAGTAATATTCCGAATGTAATAGGGAAAAATTTTAAGCTAAACTTATCGGATCATAACACAGCTCAGGTTGTAACATTTAAATATAACACGGAAAATGTAACAGGTTACTATCTCTCGACAATATATGATATGAATAGAAATAATATCAAGAGGTTTGTTGAGTGTATAGGTAGCTTAAGTTTCTCTGAAATCTATGATATTTCAAATACAAATAGGGCTTTCAACACTTTCCATGACACACTATCCCTATTCTATAGTCTGTGTTTCCCACGTGTTACAATAAAAAAATATTATAAAACTAATAAGCCCAAGTGGATAACTAGAGGCATTATAGCTAGTAGTAAAACTAAAAGAACATTAAGATATAAATACTACATGAATAGAACAAATGAAAATAAAACAAAATTTAAAACATACTCAAATCAACTTAAAAAATGTATACAGAATTGTAATTCCTTATGTAACCTAAGGCATATTGCTCACTCAAATAATAAAGGTAGGGCCACTTGGGACATAGTAAAGGGCAATGTAGGTAACGAACCAGCAAGGGGATATATTGATCAATTGATTGACAATAGTGCTAAAATTGCATCAGGACAAGACATTGCAGAAATATTTAATAACTATTTTATTGACATTGTTAAAAATAATTTTATTTCACCTGACATTCAAAATTGTAATTTTAATATTAAAACTGTCGACAATACCATATTCCTGGAACCTACTAATCCAAATGAAATATTTAGTATAATTAAAGCTTTAAGTAATTCTAAGTCATCGGGATACGATAATATCAATTCTATCCTCCTGAAGCAAATCGCACAACCTATAGCAACTCCCTTGGCCTATATTATAAATTTGTCCTTGGAGAATGGATGTTTTCCGGATAGACTCAGATTATCTATTATAAAACCTCTGCATAAAAAAGGCTCTAAAATGGAAAAAAACAATTACCGACCGATTTCATTGACTCCAACTTTATCCAAAGTCTTTGAAAAAGTTATGTACAGGAGAATGGAGAGTTTTCTGGACAGGTTTGAGGTTTTTGCTGGAGAACAGTTTGGGTTTAGAAAAAACAAGTCGTGCTCAATGGCAGCATATAATTTAGTTAAATCAATAGTGTGTAACATTAATGCTAAAATACCAACTACAGCGTTGTTCCTAGACTTGAGCAAGGCATTTGATTTTGTTCATCACCCTACCTTAATGGTCAAACTTGAAAGATATGGTATCAGAGGTCCAGCCATTGAATGGATCAAATCTTTCCTGACAGATAGAATGCAAATCACGAGGGTTGTACAATTCGATAAAGAAACAAATAGTGTTGTTACTTTTGATTCTGAGCCTAAATGTAATCACTTTGGTGTCCCACAGGGAAGTATACTAGGACCAATATTATTCCTTCTATACATAAATGACCTTCCCCAGGTTGTTAAATATGATTGTGTGCTGTTTGCTGATGACACAACAATAGTAATGGACTGTGAAAAAAAAGAATCGTATGAAACAGATATAAATAACACTTTGGACGACATAGCCACCTGGTTGAATCAAAATTCACTAAAAATAAACATTGACAAAACTAAAATTATTAATTTTAAAACTCACCAGAGTAAGCCTTTAGACCTCAACATAATATATAAGGATGAACAGGTTGAACAAGTACATAGCACTAAGTTTCTTGGCATATTAATAGATGAGCATCTAACTTGGAAAGATCACATTGATACCTTAAGCATGAAAATACATAGATTTGTGTTTGCTTTGAGAAAAGTTAAAGAAATAATATCCAAATCTACAGCCATAATGGTATATCATGCCTATGTCTGTTCCATTATCAGGTACGGCATTGTTGTCTGGGGTAACTCTTCAGAAATTTCACGGGTCTTTATAGCGCAAAAAAGGTGCATTAGAGCTATCTTTGGTATGGCTTGGACTGACTCTTGTTTACCTGTATTCAAAGCCAATAAACTATTAACTGTCCCATGTATTTATATTTATGAAAGTGCCATATTTGTGAAAAATAATCTGTCACTGTTCAATAAAAAGGACAACTTAAATAAAAGGAAGGTTACACACATGCCACTTGAGATGCCGGTACCTAGGTTAGAAATTTTTAGACGTAGTTGTGTTTACATGGCTCCACTAATTTACAACTCATTGCCAGCGCCGATTCTAGACCTGCCTTATAAAAAATTTTGTGTTGCATTACATAAATGGTTGGTGGACGAAACCTTTTATACTGTGGAAGACTTTTTAAAGAAATATGCATGTCGTTCGTACCACTGCAGAAATGCGCTGTAGCCGCCGCTGTGCTCTTATTGTGACTGCTATATTATTAGATTTTAAGTAGTTATTGATGTATAATTATCTGTGTTTGCATGCCAACATTATGGCGAAATGTGCTTGGACTAGATATAGTTACTATATTTTATGTTACCATCTCTCATTGTACCACATTACACGCAAACGAATAAATGAATTTGAATTTGAATTTGAAAATGTGTATGCCATAGACAACAATTGAAAAAGTTTGACGCGACAAAATATGTCGGCGTTACTTCGCTCGAGAAGACTCGAGATGATATCTCATCTCGATTCGAGATATTTGACGACGCGCGCATGTTAGCCCTGCAGGAGTCGAGAACGAGCGACATACTGCCGCGAGCGTTAGCGGCAGACTGACCAAATCTGACGGTCAAACGACCATCAATCGATATTCACCCCGCCTCGCCGCGTACGTGGTTACAATATTAAATTAAACCATGCCTACTTATATCAATCAATACAGGTACTTAGGTAAAGTTCTCCTTAGCGTTTTTCCCAGAGAAGCCACAGTTAGACTGGTAAAGCGGACTCCAGAATCCAGGTTAAAAAGGTGCGACTGGTTTTAACGCTAAGATGAAGAAAAATTGGTCTGGTCGTGCCACGGAGAGCCCGTTAAACCGTCGGTCCCGGTTGCCATATGAACATATATGGTAGTCGTTAAGCACGGGTAGTTGGAACCCTCAAAAATCCAACAACTGGCCCAACTGCAATTCTTATCGCCTTTGGGCTGTGGAGGTCAGGTGGCAGTCGGTTCACGAAAAATTCGCAGTTATAATTGTAAAGCGGACCCCAGACTCCAAAATTGAAAAGCTTCGGATGCGACTGGGATTAACGCTAGGATGATAAAGAAGAACACTTAGCGTCTGTAGGAGGTTAAAGCTTATGTAAAAATAATCTTGCAGACCGTGATAAGTCGACCTCACAACGTTTCGCGGGCCCCTATTTCTTTATGCATTATCTCAAAAATAACCTAAAACGAAGAGATCAGCCTGTTATAGCTGTGTCGTAGCGCGCGATGTCATAAATATTCTGTAGACGATATTCTTTTTCACTCACTGGAGAGTTTTTATGCTGTCAAAGGCTTGTCCTGCTTTGTCTTCTGCACTGACGGCACAAAAACTCTCTGTTCTTTCAGAGAGGTAGCACGAGTGTGAATCCCCTGGGGATGCGCACTTCCATATACCATGGTAACCACTTTCCTTCGGGTGGGCCGTGTGCTTGTCTGCCACCTAAGTGGTAGATATTAAAGAAACTTAATATATTTGGCGATAGTTTCACTATTTCTAATAACAGATTTTAATTTTTTTGTTTTTGATCACAAAATATAGACATAGCTGACAAAAAACACATTTCCCCATTACAGCTAAAACACCTGTAACAAAGAGACGTGAAAAACTGGAGAAGGCGGCTAAACCAATCCCGGAAAAGATCGCGAGGCCTAGACCAGAAAAGGCTGAGAAACCAATACCGGATAAACTTGGAAAGAAGCTACTTCACATACCCATGGATGGTCTGAAACCACCAGGAATGAATATACCACCTAAGCCTCGTAAGTACTTTTTTACCGAGGTCCTTTAGGCCAATATAGGTATACCTTCTTGCCATATGGACACTATCCCCGTCGGCCATCGGAGGCGGTTATCTGAGACTCGGACCGATTAAAATTCGTATAACCCCTCTTTACCTCGGGTGGAAAAACAATAGGCGGTGAATAGGGTAGCCAGAGCTCACTGGAGAGTTTTATGCTGTCAGTGGAAAATCAAAGGCTTGTCCTGCTTTGTCTTCTGCACTGACAGCAAAGAAACTTCCTGTTTTTACAGGGTTGGCAGCACGAGTGTGACTCCCCTTGGCATGCACACGTCCATAGGGCGCGGTAACCACTTTACATCAGGGCCGTGATTCTGCTATTATTTTTTTCATAGCTTAACCACTGCGTTACCACAGACACTGTAACCAATGTCATTTAACTTTAGACTTTACTATCATACAGTTAAAGTCTAAAATTAAATGACAATTTTGTATAGTGAATGAAAAATTTTATAAACTATTTCTTTTTTTATTTTGGACATTAAAAACTCAGACATAAAGTCTAAAATTTAATGACATTTCATGCAATGTCAGCGGTATGACAGTGGTTTTGTTATGTCATAAAATTAGCAGAATCACGGGCCAGGTGTGCTGTGTGTTTCTCTGCCACCTAAGTTTTATAAAGGAAATCACTTACTCCAGCAACTTCCTCTCGCAAGTGTCCCAAGTGGCGGCAATAATGGCGTTGTTCACATAATCCACTGGTACGAAATTTAGGACCTTATCTACTTCAATGGCTAGCACGTGTATTACTCCAAGAACAACCCCAAGAATGACCTTAAAATCAATCAATCAGTCTATTAGCCTTTCACAGTTCACTGCTGGTCAAAGGCCTCTCTCAATGTTGCCCTACTGTTTCCACGCTAGCCAGATGGGTTGGTACGCGGTTTTATTTCGGATTTTTCTTCTCTCGCAGTTATATCATCTGCGTATAAATCGCCTCATAATATACCCTTCGGATGAGATGGGCTGTTGGTAACTTGTATTCTTCCTCCGTTACCACGCGGATTATATCGTACAACGCTGTGGGAAGTGCGATCTCAATATCGAATCCTGGAAAGAGGGAAGTGCGTCGCTCCGCCGCCCTGGCGTTAACTATTAGAAGACAGACAACCGAACCTATAACCCCCTTTATTCAATACACTTTTTTTCATTCACTCTACAAAAACTTCATTTTATTTTAGACTTTAACCGCAAAAAGTAAAGCCTAAAATTGAATGGCATTTTTTGCAGTATCTGTGGTATGACAATTAGCAGCATCGGAACAGCTGTCAATCAAACAATGCCGGATTTAAATGAAAATATTAAATGCATGATTTTTTATTTGCAGATGGTGTACCAGTTCCTCAACGAAATAATGGTATGGAATATTTTTATACTCGGCTCGTGGCTTAATGGTCACTGAATAGGTTAGCATATAGTAAGGTTGCGGTCGTTGCGGGTAGTTGGAGTCCTAAAGAGTTCGACAACTGGTTTAACTATAGAATTTCAATATCGCCAGTCAGTGGCAGTCGCTTCTTCGAAAAAAGTTTGGTCTATTCTTATTAAGACTGACAAGACAATGAGCAGGAAAAAGGCTTGGATTATGATCTAGGTACTATGTAATAGTGGCAGTTACAGTTTTTAAACGAACCTACTTTATTTTCAACGACCTCTATGGCGTAAGGTTAACATCCTATTTCGGGAGGTTAAGGCTCTATCAACTATAATATTATATCATAGTTGATAGAGATATTAAAAAAAAACTAATCATGATATCTGTTTGACAACTTTTGTGTGATGTGATGTAAATTGGTATTTCGCCAGTACTTTAAGCCATAATTGTATAGTTTTAGTTCGAGTTTTAGAACGAAAGGGGGCTAGACGGAGAAAATTAAGACCAATACTTGTAACGAAAAAATTAAGACCAAAAGTTAATACTAAAGTTATTACAAAAATTGAGCGTACTGACCATAAAAACAATATTTTATAACTAAAAAAAATAAATCTTACTAATTGATTGATCGTTCCATCCGGGTGTCCCTTAGACACCTCTCAAGTTTTTATATTAATTTAGTTGTAAACCTCTTATTTGACGCCTAATTGGTTTAAAAAATTTGGCTCTGTTCTTAAATTCCTGATATCGTGACCGCTATTTCGAGATAAAGATTTGTGAGTTGTGATAATTTATTAGTAAAAAAATTAATAATTTAAAAGGTTTAATAGTTGAAAACAAGATAGCTACCTATAGGTATTTTAAAAATGTATAATAATAAAAGTTTCTAATGAGTTAGTTACAATAAGAAATTAAATTATTTTTTAACCATAAACTACGATTGGTAATCTTACGTTCCCAACAAGTAAACACACACGGCAATGCCGACTTAGAGTTTAATTTAGAGCATCGTATAGCTGCCATTATATTAGCCAAAATGCTGGTATTTCGCGGTAGCCTAGTGGTATAGGTAAAGGACTGCTGAGACGAGGTCTCGGGTTCGATCCCAGGTTTTACCATAGCACACACTAATGACTTTTCGAAGCTTTTCGAAGTTATGTGTGTATTTATCGCAGGTTTATAAGTGCCCGGTTAATGGCAATAGGCTCGCCACCTATTTACATTGGCACCTAAACATAAACTAGCGAAATGTGGGTGCTAGCACCTCTGCCTACCCCTTCGGGGATATAGGCCTGAGTTTATGTTATGTTATGTATGTCGTTTTTAAACAGTGTAAATAATATAGATTGAGTACGAATGTATTAATTTAAGTAAATGTCATTGAAATTGCTTATTTTTGCGTCAGAAACAAAAGTTACGAAATAATGTACCTTCTATTAAGAACTTACACGTCGTTTACCGTAGCGGTAGAACGTTCGACTGCTATGTCGGAGTCGTGGGTTCGATTCCCGCTCAGTGCAAATATTTGCATGCATGTATATATCTATTTTCATTAGTCTGGGTGTCGGCATTGGTTGGTAGCTTATAATGGTTAAGGAGTCGGCCTTAGGTTTCAGAGATTCGAATCCTGGCCATTACGCTACTGACGTGAACCCAGTCCTAGCACAAGCATTTCAGTTTAATTGAAGGGGTTAAAAGGAATATTAGTAATTTCAGTTCATAATCTATACATAATATAAAAATTAACCACTTATAAAAACTTACACACACGCCTAAACCACTGAACTGATTTTAATGAAATTTAGTATAAGGGTAAATTAGACCTCGAGAAAGGATATAGGCTATGTTTGGTCGCGATAACTGACATCCAAGCGGGCGGAACCGCGGGCAAAAGTTAGGATTCTTTTAAAAAGTAGGTATAAAAGAGAATGTATGTATATAGGTTTGTAAGTAGGTAAATTCGTATTCTAGAACTCATGACGCAAGCTACTTAAGCAATTGCATGTTCTAGCATACTTACTTATTATAATAATTTTTTTCCCAGCGGTTCAAGTCCCAGTTCGACAGATACCAGACACAAGCTCGTTGAAGAGGGCACCACCTGTCAAACCAAGTAAGTTTTTCTTGTAGTCTAGCGAAAAGACAATTTACCCAGAGCCATCTAGTGACAAAGAGCTGTACTAATACAAAACTATAGAACCTGCATCGCGCAATGAAAGTTCCCGCGCTGGTAAACGATATTTATAGAACTAGTGACAGCCTCTGAGGCGTAGCGGTAGTGAACACGGCCGCTGCGCAGGAGGCGCGGGTTCGATCCCCGCTCAATGCAAATATTTGTATGCATGAATATGGGTATTTATATTATCTAGCCGTGCCTCGGAGAGCACGTTAAGCCGTCGGTCCAGGTTGCCATACGAACATCTATGGCAGTCGTTACGGGTAGTTGGAACCCAAAAAAGTCCAACTACCTCGTCTAACTGCAATGCTACGATATTGCCCTTGGGTAGTGTAGGTCATATGGCAGTCGTTTCACAGAAAATATCGAAGTTTAGCCAAATCGGCAGTTAGACTGGTAAAGTAGACCCCAGACTCCAAATTTAAAGCTTTGGATGCGACTGGAATTAACGCTAGGATGAAGAAAGAGGTGATCTGTTGAAGAGATAGATATCTGAATTCTGATTCCGAATCCTGAATAGTGTATTTTTCTTTTGGGGTAAAATAGATCCGTTACTTTTCTGCGAATCTTTCGGTTTATTAATTTTCAATATTTTAACTAAGTTTTTTATTATAAGTGACTAGCTGTAGCCCGTGGCTGCGCTCGCTTAGACATAGACTTTGGCTTAGATCGGATTTTAATATATTCTAATATACCGAAGGACCACACACTTAACAAAAATAAATGCTATGATCTCACAAACGAACTAATCAAAAACGGTTACGTGGTTAATTTGTATGCAGTAGAAGTGGGAGCGAGAGGTATACCAGTTAAATCTCTCTATAACCTACTTAAAGATCTAGGCCTATCGAGAGCTACAATAAGCTCATTACTAGGACGAATGTCTAAAGCGGCACTAGTAGGTTCGTATCAAATTTGGTTAGGCAGGGAGGGGAACTTGGGTAGTGAAGGTGAGTGTTGATGTAGGTACATCAACAAAAGGGGCCCCTTCTAAACCTAAACTTGGGTCGCAAGTCCCAGGCACTGTCCCGAGTTCCCAACTCAGCAACGCGATGGACTCGGCACCCGCACGGAGAATCCATGGATTGCTAAGAATATCGTCTCTCTCTCTGTAGGTATGTTCGCACAGTTTATCTATAACCTAACCACTTTTTTTATTACAGAACCACCGGTAGCCTTACCGAAGACAGTTCCTGTACCGTCTACAGAACCAGAAGGTAACAAGTCAATCTTTTGCAGACTATAAATCGATATATTTTTTAAAGTATATTAGCCACTGAAATTACTAATATTCCCTCTAACCCCTCTAGCTAAGCTAAATTACTTGTATTATAGAGCATCGCAACCGCTGTACCGTGCCTTGAGTATGTGCACTATGTGCGCGGGGAGATGGGGGTAATATAGTCCAATCGCCCGTCAAATTTGGTCAGTCCGCCGCCAGCGCTCACGGCGGTATGTCGCTCGCTCTCAACTCATGCTCTATCGTTCTCTTTCTTTATCCGCGTCCCTCGCCACACCGCCGTTCGGTCTATAAGCAAAATTGCTTGTGATAAAAGTGGGTTCACGTCGGTAATATTATTAACATCATCCTGCATATACATGCAATACTGCATCCTACATATCCTTAAACCCGGCACGATCTTGAGCGTTCATGGTAGTGAGGCCATTAGCACGCATGTCACCCTCCATGCCGTTAAGCCAGGACTTATTGGGCCTGGACCCGACTGGAGCGCCATTACAAGGCATTTATTACCCACGCAGCCCGGCGGTATCCAGACGTTACCGTACCAGCGAAGGCGGCTTTTCCATTTTCGGTAGAGTAATAGCCAGGATTCGAATACAAGACCTCTAGATCGTAAGCTCGACTCTTCAACCACCAAACTACCGGCACGTGTTCAGTTGATTCGTAATTTTCTAATTTTTTTTCATTATAATAATATTGATTCTTTTTTTCATTAATTTTATTTTTTTCCCTACAGAATATCACAGAGACCGCCGCGATTCCACAGATGATGAAGAATGGACCTATGAGACTTTGCCAAGCTTTCATATATATAGTTCGTAGTTATTTCAACAGCCTCGGTGACGCGTTCGATACCGACTCAGTGCAAATATTTGTATAGGTACATAAATTTGGCTATTTGCATTGATCTAGTCGTGCCTCGGAAGGCACGTTAAACCGTCGGTACCGGTTGTCATACAAACATCCATGGCATTCGTTACGGGTGGGTGGACCCCTAAAAAGTCCAACAACTGGTCCAACTGTAATACTTCGATACCGCCAATGAGTTGTCTTGGTTGCAGCCGCTCTACGGAAAATATCGAATTTCAGCCAAACCAGCAATTAGACTGAAAAAAGGGGACCCTAGATTCCGAGGCGAAAGCCGTTGATGTGATTAACGCTAGGATGAAGAGTTATTTAGATTATACTTAGGTTTTGAATCGGGACAGCCAACAAGGCCTCAGGCATCAAGGGACCTAGAGACCTAGAAAACTCAGAAGCTACGAAGGCCGTCAATTTTTATACGGTAAGCATCAGAACAACCTTGACTGCAGTCTCAAAATTATCTTAAAATCAAAGTATTGGAGCAAATCAAACTGTTGTGTTAATTTTAATTTTATTAGATACAAGCCGTTGCCCGCGGCTCCGCCCGCGTTAATGGCGGCCGCGTAGATCTAAAATAAAAGTAGCCTAAGTTACTCCTTATAACATCAGCGACCTAGTACCGTCAAAATCGGTCCAGCCATTTCAGAGATTAGCCGAAACAAACAGACAGACAGACAGACAAAAAATGTAAAAAATGTTCCTCCGCCTACTGTGAACCAATCACAATGCTCCATTCTTTCGATACGTTTACGTTACAAATTCAAATTTTTTTCGTGTTCGGGGCTCAGTTTTGTGTAGCGTTATCTGTCGCGCATTGAACTGACAGTTTGATACCTTTGAGTTGTTAAAACCGTTTTTATATAATACCGCGGCTCTCTCTGTCCGTGTAGATGTCGGTGATCGAAACCAAACATAGTATAATATCCTTACCCAAGCTCTAGGCTATCTCTGTACCAAATTTCATCAAAATAGGTAGGTACAGTGGTTTAGGCGCAAAAGCGTAACAGAATTTTTATGACATTAGTATGGATTAAAGCGTTGGTTTTAACTACTCTTAAAAGATATCAAGCTTTGCGAAAAAGGGAGCGCTTTACAAGAGACTCTTATAGTTATTTCCGACGGTGTTTTTTGTACATATTATTTGATTAGATTGTTTAAGGTATATGTATGTCATTTATATGTAGTTATAGGTACAATAAATTATTAATATAAAAAAACTTTACATGTATACTTGTAGACATACAAAAATGGATGAATGGATGATACAAAAGTGTAGGAATGTATGTTTATGATGGAAAATAAAACAATTTTTAACCATTTTCTTTTTATTTAAAAACATAATTTAATATTTACAAACCTGTTTTAAATAACTAATAACAATAAAATATATAAGTAAAATTAATTATAAGTTACCAAGTAGTTCTACTTCATATCAGTAGATGGCGTTGATAGTCAAATGAAACGCACTTTAAACTCCTCACAAGTTGCAAAGGATGAAAGTTTTGGAAATGGAAGCCGTTGGAAAAATCCGTAAGTACCTAACTTTATATGGAACTCTACACGATCTGCTTTCAGATACAGAATTTCAGAGTCCGAATTTCAGATTCAGAAATTCAGATTCTGAATTCCAGATACTGAATTTGAGATAAATTTAGTTTTTTTTTCATTTTTACGTGCGGGAAATCCCCCCGGATACCCTCCACCCCTTCGGAGCCGGAGGGGTAGGTTAGCTAGGCCGAAGGTGAGGTTGTCATGCGACATATCCCTCGCACCCCGGCTGACCCAGGGCCATCCCTCTCGGTCTGGCCCTCCTCGGGAGGGGAGATAAATTTAATTTTGATAATACGGTAGATAATTCGGTTGCTAATATTCTTTAAAAAAATGTATATTGTTTATTAGATTGAAATAAAACCGTTTTTTAACTAAATCTATCGCTATTTATACTGTTGATTGATGGCACTTGGTAGAATTTGTTGTTACACATATTATTGAGAACACTTTGTATTTTTTTCACAGTATTTATTATTGAACCTGACCAGTTTCGCCTTACGCCATTTTGGCAATGAGAATGTAAAACTTTGTGAATGTTGTAAGGCGAAAGCGGTCAGGTTCAATAATAAAATACTATGGAAAAAGTACAAGTGCTCTTATACATTTTTTTTTATTATATACTAGCGATCCGCCTCGGCTTCGCACGGGTGACAAAAACGTTCCCGTGGAAATCCAATAGGCCTATGTTACTCAGAATGAACGTTGCAATGGTGAAAGAATTTTCGAAATTTGCACAGTAGTTTTTGAGTTATAATTAATAGTAGTGCAGATGTAGATAGTGTAGATAAAAGACTATTAGCAACCCATATTACTAATATTCCCTCTAACCCCTCCAACTGAGCTAAATTGCTTGTGCTAGGAGTGGGTTCACGTTGTTAGCGGCCAGGATTCTAACCCGGGACCTTTCGATCTTTAACCACTAAACATATCTACCACGGCTTCCATAGCCGAGCAAGCCGGTAGAAAATCGGCCCTTACTTCATATCTTCTTCCGTAAGTGGTACTTTCTTGGTATCCTGTATAATCTCGTCTATTCTGTGAAGGTCTTTGAGAGACACTTCCCCAGTTCCTCTCGGCATAGGCTTGGGTTGTGAAGGGTCCGGCTTCCAACCAAGGAAGTTGATTATTTGGTAGGTAGCTGGCACGCCTCGGGTGCCTCGTTCAGGCATTTCCTGTAAAGAAATGAAAATAAGTACTTTACGGTATTACACAAATAAATCGCTGAATGTGTTGCTAAGTGCAAATCTCAAGAACAGCTGAACCGATTTCACTAATTCTTTTTTTTAATATTCTTTGCAGTACGAGCGATAAGGCCGCCATTTGTACATTTTTCATATGTTGTCCTAACATGTACTGTATTTCTTTGGTGTACAATAAAGATTTATCTTATTTTACGAGCATGATTCCTAAGCAGAGACAAATAAAAAAAATGCCTAAAAATGTCTAAAAACAACACTCATATTATTTTAATATTCATACCTTTTAATATTTTAAAATCTATTTGAACTTATTATGGTATTAACCATACTAGAAGGTTCAAGTGTTAGTTGCAAGGTTCCGGGAAGGCGAAACAATTGAGTGACGCATAACGGCTTAGGGGTGAAACGGGGTTAAAGTATGCCACGGGCGAAGCCGAGGCGAGTCAACTAGTAATAGAATAAGATATAAATATATAAATAATAAATAAATACATACATATTATACCTAAAACACCCAGACCATTGCAAATAGATACATTCATGTGCACAAACGTTTGCAATGAGCTGGAATCGAACCCGCAGCACCAGTCGAACGTTCCCTGCTAGGCCATTGAGGTCGTCAATGATATATCTACCAATATAATATATTGGCAGTTTGAGTCCCGGGTCGGGGACTTTACCCGAAAATATTGAATAATTAACGGTAAACATAAAGATGGCGTGCGGATTTAGTCAGTTCGAATCTGAAATAAATGCCCCACCGGACGGCGGGGGTTATACAAGGGTATATACACCCAAAAACAAATATGACAACATGCAAATAAAATACCACTTAGATGATAAACAAGCACACGGCCCACCTCATGGAAAGTGGTTACCGTGGCCTATGGACGTGTGGACCTATCTTACCTTGCCATACATTTCGTCGTATACCGCAGCAGCGGCGAACTGAGTGTCTTTCGAGAGTCTCAAAGGTCTATTGAAGGCTGCGTTCGACTCCCCAAGGGCTCTGACGTCACGCATCACCTCCCATAGGGAAGGGTACCAGATAGTTATCGAGTCTACGTCCACAGTTTGGAGGGTGAATCCGCTCCTAGAGAAAGACACAACTTTAAAAAGAAATTATACCACTTGGGTGGAACCACAAGCACACCTGATGAAAAGTGGTTAAATAGTCTGTGCATAGACTATTTTAACCACTTTTCATCAGGTGTGCTTGCAACACGGGCGTCACAGTCGCACTGGCGACCCTTTTTTTTATATCTTTATTTATTTGTAGGTTTTGATCCAGTAAAGATATGTCAACCCCATCGTACCTTAATTCATAGTGGACACAGTCTTACAATGATTGCTATAGTCTAGGTAGCTACATTTATTAAATCGAATCATTTCTGAACTATAGTAAACAGGTGACATAATTTTTGGGCTGCTTCGGAAGTCGGAGTACTCATAATACTTTGAATTAGACCCACATCAAGAATATTTACCTTTAATTCATGAAACAGAACAGTTTCTGTGCCGTCTCAATGTACAAGATAAAGCAGGACAAGCCTTAGAAAATTAGTTATTAAGTTCATAAATAAACTAACTGACGCCTGCGACTTCGTACGCGTGGAGTGAGATAGACTTTCATACTAACCAATTCATACAAAACATACCATCAGGCGAGGTGAAGTCAAATTGGCCTACATAAAAAAACTACCATACCCTGTTTCAACCCCAGACAGGTGTTGATTTCTAATCAGGCGAGGTGAAGTCAAATTGACGTGTCCTACATTAAACAAAACTACCATACCCTGTTTCAACCCCAGAAAGGGGTTGATTTCTAAGGCTAGGTACCTATTTTAGTACATCTCCATTGAAACTCAATTATTCGGCGTGCAACGGGAAATCACGAGTGTAACCATTTTTTATTCCTGATTGTGCATCTGTATAAGAATTATATTATTATTATCTGTGGTTCGAGTAAAAAGGGGGATATCCGTGGGGATTACAGCACGAAACGGAAACTATTATTAATATATCATGTATATATATCGCCGCCAAATAGTTTAATCAGCCGTTCAATGAACTGCCTAGGCAGTTAACTAAACGGCGCCATTCAATTAACGGCCTGAATGGTGTTCAGTCATTTAATTAAACGGCAAGGCAAAAAGCTTGCATCGATGACGCTTAACTACTTGCCTAGCCATTTAATTAAACAGTTAGAAATTTACTTATTTCTGAATGGTTATAAAAAAAATAACCACAAAGTCTTAATGCGGGAGCGGAGCGAAACGTAGCCTTCTAACCTAACCTAACCAAGTCGGACTGCACAGCTATCACAATAAACCTATCACTAATTTTCTGTGAATACACATCTGTCTACCCCCTAGGAGATTTTACAGGTATGTGAGTATATGTATGTATGTATGTAATTTTCTATCTTAGTTCGAGGTAGTGCCCATCTTACAATTGGCCTAAGCATGATGTAATAAACAATACGGCTGAATATCTTCAGGTCGGATTGAATGGCGCCGTTTAGTTAACTGTCTAGGCAGTTAATTGGTCAGCTGATTAAGCTAGTTGGCGGCAACAGATGCACATAATTTGGGTGTTTTTTGAGGAAATCACGGGGTGCTGCGACGGTGGACGAGCTCAAATTCACCAAGCGTAGATTATTACGAAACAATCAGCGCGGCAGGCCCTCGTTTGCCTCGCGACATAGGTCCACAATATGTGCCCCAAGGTACACTGTACGCTTTAAAAAAACAATTGTGTAGGCAACTCACGCATTCAATAATCCTCCAACATCTCTGACATGCGTGAAGGGGGATATATGAGGGGACATCCCCCCATATCGTTCGCTCTCAGCCAGCTGGAGCGCTTGACGAAGCTCCATGAGAGTATCTCCACCGAAGACACAAGCCATAAACACCTGGAAGACATGAAATCAATTAATTGGCCTATTTCCGTCCACTGCTGTTGGAAGGTTTTAGCCTATAGTGTCCACGCTGGCCATCATCCTTAAGTATGGATGGATGTTTGTTACTCTTTCACGTAAAAACTACTGCATGGATTTTAATGAAACTTTACAATAATATATTTATAAAGATCAGGTTACAATTTATAACGATAACCGATATTAGAGGTAACCGACATCCACGCGGGGGAACCGCGTGCAAATGCTAGGTAATTAATAATGCTAATTAAGCAGTGGAGTTTTTTGCGCCGTTCCTTCTCCACCAGCGCCTCGGAAGAGGTGGTAAGTAGAATTATTATTGACGTCAATAACAAACCACCATGTCAAAGTCAAAGATTTTTATTCAATCTGTTCTAGATTGAATAAAAATCTTTGACTTTGACATGGTGGTTTGTTTCACACACAACATTATTGTTTCATATTGACGTCAATAAATTCTACTTAACCTAAGTTTACCACCGCTTCCAAGGCGCTGGTGGAAAAGAAACGGCGCAAAAAACTCCACTGCGGCATTTTTTCAGACTTCAATTTGCAATATTTATACCCTTAAGGCTAAATGTGGACGAATCTACATTTATCTCGTGTCTAATGAACAAAATATAAAATAAAATAAAAACTTTATAATAAAATAATTAACCTAAGTTAAAATATGACTTAAGTTCAGTATTATGCCGAAACTACAGCACTCCAGGAGGCGCCGTGCCATGCTCAAGTCATGCATGTTGTTCTAGATTGAATAAATGCCCACTGCAGTCCACGACTGGACATGACCACAAAACATTGCTTATTTTCTTTTAGTCGTGTTACTTTCTGATGTTTACGCGAATGTCACTCATTGAAATAAATAGTGTTTATGTGGTACACGAACCCACTAAAAGATTAAAATAAAACCACTTTTTAATTGACTCGATTTAATATATATATAATAATATAAATATTCTTTATTGTACACCAAAAGAAACAAATTCAAAGAAATCAAAACAATTCAATGTACAATGGGCGGCCTTATTGCAAACAGCAATCTCTTCCAGGCAACCTTTGGATGGACAGGAGTGCATAGAAGTCACACGTGGGTTTTTGGTGTAGGAATAAAACAACAAAAACATAAATACATGCATGTATACTATATACAATACTACATACAATACACACAATATCTACATACAATGCCTACATATATAAGACCGACATTTAATACATACAATACGTTAATAGAATATACAACATTATATTCTGTACAGACATGTACAATCATAAAAAATACTACACATATAAGTACTGATATCTTATAGCGACAGATAGTACCCAGTCACCAGTTTTTTAAATGACTCCAATGTTTCAGCTCGCGTGATAGAAACAGGTAGTGCATTCCACAGACGTGCAGCCATAACAGTAAACGATTTACATTTAGCTTGATGTAGTAAGTGAATCGCGATAGAACTAACTAACCCCAACTAACCGACGATTATTATTTAAGTTAGACACCAAAATAAGGTAAGGTTATGCATGTATGATTGAACGTTCATTAGCTCCGATAATTCGTAAGAATATCGGTAGACGCTCGACTGTCGCCTCAAAGAAAGGAAAAATTTGGATTGGATCGGACGAGGTCTGGTAGCTTAATGGTGAAAGCATTACTGCCTGTAAGGCAAAGATCGCGGGTTCGAACCCCGTCTAGACTGATTAAAAAAACCTATTTTAATCAAGTTTGTATGTTTCTAACAACAACTTTGGAGAAGCCTGTACGATGTACGAGAATCCTTATCTCTGTTGGGAGGATTACTTACCCCATCAGGCTGCAAACATTTCATGATCCTGTCAAAACATCCAGGTAGGTCGTTCACCCAGTGAAGTACCAGACTGGAGACGAACAGGTCCACACTATTATCTGGGAACTGCAGAAAATATTATTTAATTAGTATGCTAACTATTAAAATCGATATAGATTGAAAACCGGCCAAGTACGAGTCGGACTCGCGCACGAAGGGTTCCGTACCAGGAAAAAGGCTAAAAGCCTATAAAAGCCATGAAAAGGGGCTAAAATATCACGTTTTTTGTATGGGAGCTCCACTTAATTTTTTTTTGTATTTGTTGTTATAGCGGCAACAGAAATACACGATCTGTGAAAATTTCAACTGTCTAGCTATTACGGTTCTTGAGATACAGCCTGGTGACAGACGGACGGACGGACGGACTGCAAAGTCATAGTAAAAGGGTCCCGTTTTTGCCCTTTGGGTACGGAACCCTAAAAAGTGACTGCTCAGGCGAGACTTAAATCCCCGAACCGAAGTGTGTGATGGCTAACGTTTGTAACGTGTATGAAGGTATGTCAATTTCATACATTTATCAATCTATTCTATTTCACAAATGTCTGCCACATATGTATGTATGTATGTACGAGCTGCGTGTCACGAAGATGAAAATGACTGCGGTGGATGTGAACTCTCTCATCCGTGGCAGCCTTCATGTCCGTAACATCGTAGATATAATGCAAGAGAGTCGCCTTCTGTGGTCCGGCCACTTCTTACAGCAACAGCCAGGCTACGTGAAACAAATGCCTGGCAATGGCGCCCTCGCCGAGTCCAAGTAGAATGGGTAGACGCAAGAAGTCCTGGCTTGACGTCATGGAGGGTGACATGCATGCAAATGGTCTCACTACTCATTCTACTCATTTGACGAACTCATAACAGTGAAATAAGTATTATTGTTGGTAAATTTTAACTTTAAAACCTTATTGTATGTTAATTAATGGTTATCATTTTTGGAATTATGTAAAATATTTAACTTTTGACTTTGTACAATTTGACTCCTATTAGAACTTGACATTGTTATAATTTGAACTATTGACATATTATTTTGACTGCACGAAAACCTGATGCTACATTGTTGACATTTGTACAATTTTTATTTTATGTGTGAAAGACTGCAGATGTTTTTAAGAAGAGGAATAATACTTGCTGTAATATAATATATGACTATGATTATCCTTATGAATAAATGGTTACGAGTTATGAGCTACAATGGACGCCCAAGATTGTGCAAAGTGGAAGAGGAAGAGCCGGAAGGGGGACTCTGAGCTCCGAGGACATCTCAGCCTCGGATGCAATCAGGATAATATCTAAATGTATATGATGTTATGTATGTATGTTTGCACTTACATCTATATTTTCTTCATCCATAACTCTCTTTTCCACCTTCACTCCATCTCCTACTAAAGCTTTATTAAGATGAATCTGTGAGGTGTCACATAAAGTGACTTTCTCCACACTGTCGGGAAGGAAATGACGGGAAACATAACCGCGACTGGCACCTAAAACATGAATGGACTGTGAGAATATGTACGTCTTGTGGGGTAACCATGTAGGTTAACACATTCCAAGGTTAAGCAACACAACAACTTACCTAGCTCCACAGCGTTCTTAAACGTCCGTTTTATATCCAAAACTCTGTCAGCAGTCCGCCATCCAACTTCCTCTTTAATGTACTCTGCCAAATGATAATCCTCTCTCAGAGCACTCCTCTCCCTTTGTAAAGCCTTTGCCTTCCTATCAAATATATTCATAGCCCTGTAAACTGAGCTGGCTGTCTTTTGTTTAGTGTTTGAAGAACTATGTCTAATAAGTGCATTACGTAAATATTTTGAATGGTTCTTTACTAAATGAAGGCTAGAAATACCTTGTAAAAGCTTTACTTGAGCCATGGCTAAACTGCGCATCAATAAAACGTGATAAATATAGTTATTAAAACATTTTTAAATGTTTCGTTTATACACGAATTGAGGTTATGTTTTTAATTTTCAATTTCCAATCTGACGTTCCACTGGCTTAATTTGATTCGTTCATAAAAATATGATTCAAAACGAAATAAATAAAAATGCAAAAGTAACACATCACAACATACTACTACTACACACTACTTAATCTTGCTTAACGATTACGAATTAGGGACAGTTTAGTAATTTTGGTTGGTAATATTCTTAAAAAATACAAATAGATTATATTTCTGTGTGCTGTGTGTGATTTCTGAATTTCTGATTTCAAAAAATCGCTTTTAAATTGTCAGAACTGTCTTGTCAGTGTTATATCAGATATCAGCTGTCAGCACTGTCAGCCTGTCAGCACTCAGCGGCTCGACGCTTAGGAAAATACAAAAATAATAAGATAAATCCATACATAATCCGGTTGTTTTTATACAGTGCCGAAATTGCTGAATGCCGGTACCTTCTGTATAATTAATATTTAAACTGCTCATCACTTCAACGAAGTAAGTTATCAACAGTTTAACACAATTACAGCTACATTTTTAAAGTTTTTAGTTGCTTACATAACCTAAAATATGTGTATTATCTTATCTATTTTATTATTTTCACAATTCAATTCATACAATACTGTCATACTTGTAAAATAGCTTCTTATAACTTGTTTATTTAAAAAAAATCGCTAAGTATTTGAAAAGATAAATTCTTATCTACATTAGCTAAGGTCCGCCACCCCATATAGGCTGTCATGAATATACCTACTAAATCACTAGTCAGTTTTTATAATTCATTTTCAGATGTGGCCAATTTTAATGCAATTTCTAAGGACAAATGCACCTTACCTGACATTGCCTGTAGCAGCCGTCGTCGGTGTTATAGGCTATAACTTAGAAGCTATGATTTCGGACAGATATACACCTTACAATGGTGAGATTTATAATTATTTTTTAAGACAAATTACCGGTGTACAAAAGCCTAGTTTCTAAAACCTTTGGAGTTTAAACCAACATCACCTGTTGGTTGGTGTATCAGCTAATTAACAGGCTCTGGCATAGGCCAAGGCAATAGGAAGGAATCCAAGATTGAGTGGGCAGATAGAAACCACTCTCAGAAAAACCAATTTAACCATCAAAATGCATAAGTGAACTTCCTCCAAAAAACTTATTTATAGAATGATAAGTGTGTATGACAGCCTCCGTGGCGTAGCAGTAGTGAATGCGGCCGCTACGCAGGAGGCGCGGGTTCGATCCCCGCTTCGTTGCAAATATTTGTATGCATGAATATCGGTATTTGCATTGATCTGGTCGTTTCTTGTAGAGCACTTTAAACCCAGTTGTCATACAAACTTCTATGGCCGTCGTTAGGGGTAGTAGTACAACTGGTCTAGCTGCAATGCTTCGATATCACCTTTGGATTGTGGAGGTCAGATGACAGTTGCTTCACGGAAAATATCAAAGTTTAGCCAAATCCGCAGTTAGACTGGTAAAAAGCATACCCCAGACTCCAAGTTGAAAAGCTTTGGATGTGACTGCTAGGATGAAGAAGAAGCAGTTAAGAACTAGAATCTGACTTAGACAAAGAGTATGTGAGAGTGCATGTACCCTTAATACAGTTTAGAGAAGAAATATATTTATTTGTGTGAAAAATAATAATTTGAGCATCCGTAGGATAGTCTGCTTAGTGTTTAAGGAGAAGCCCAACAATTGAAATATTCCGGTTACATATCCTGGCCATTACACTATTTGCATGAACCCACTCCTTACACAAGCAATTTAGTTAAGCTGGAGGGGTAGAGGGCATATTAGTAATTTTGACTCTAATATTGTTTAATCTAATAAGAAACTCTAAGAATATGTATACCACTGTACTAATGATGAAATCACTCTTTGTTTTCCAGACTCTGTTCAAGACCAGCGGTTAGACCGTCTCACAGACGAAGAGGCTCTCAAAGACCCGACCAACGTACAGAAGCTTAAATACAAAGAGAATGTACTCGGCAGAAATGTCTCTCCATCGTTACAAAAAAACTAGATAGGTACTAAACTATTCAGGTCCGTGTTTTCAGAGTTGTCTTGAGACGCTAGCATGTCTGTGTAAGCTGTCTCCACACCACTGCCTCCTTTTGAATGGCCCTAGGTTAAGGAATAAGCCTTTGGCAATCTCGCCCCAGTATCTGAAGACTTCAGACCGTGCATTCGGAGTCCGATATAACAACCCCTGTCAGTCAGCCAGTGGGTATTCGAGAGGCTATCTGCATATAGACCCAGCCTGATACATCAGTAATGTATCAACAAACAAATATACCATTCTTACTTTATATGAACTGTAACTTATTAAATAACTTTACATTCGCTTGTGCTCTTATGACTAGCAGCAAGTTACTAAGACAACAGTCATTAAAACAATCATTTTGTGCTATTTTAGACCTAAGTCACCTGGGACTGCTACTTAATGTTACTTAAAGTGAAAATAAAAATCTATGCATTATTATATCGCGCTGACAAAATTACACAAAAATCGTACTTTAGTTTTGTAAATATTTTAAACATTTAAAAATTAATTTTGTTATTTGTACCAAATTTTAGTTTGAAACTATTAGCAATTGTCATTATTGAAATAAAAAACGCATCAAATATTTATTTTTCTAAGGCAAACTAAGTAAGTGATGTAAATATTATTTAAAATTGTTACATAATAAAATAATTATAAACATTTTAGGTGTATTATTTTGCTATAGACCGAACGTTACCGCTGTACCGCTCCCTAGGTACGCGCGGTGTAGCGGGGGACGAGGTAAAGAAAGAAATAAAGAGGACGTGCCGAGAGCGAGCGACATACCGCCGCGAGCGTTGGCGGCGTACTGACCAAATCTTACGTTCGATTGGTCGATATTTCCCCTACCTCGCCGCATATACCCAAAACGCGGTACAGTGATTACGGTCAAACTATACCTAATGCACTTCCCGCTTAAATAGGTATTTTTGAGATATCACCAAGATATTGTCCATATCAATCACACCTCCAAGACGATACACTATTGACTTCCCTCTTAGGGTTGAGTTGGATCTCTCCCATTAAAGCCGTATGAGCCAAACCAATCGGAGGATAAGCAGGTGAGAGGATTCCTGGCCCCCAATTCTGCTAATTTTATGACATAACAAAACCACTATCATACCGCTGACATTGCATTAAATGTCATTTAATTTTAGACTTTATAGCTGATGTTAAAGTACAAAATGAAAAGAGGAGTAAATAATATTTTTCAGTCACTATACAAGATTGTCATTTAATTTTAGACTAACAGTATAATTGTAAAGTCTAAAATTAAATGGCACTGGTAACAGTGTCTGTGGTACCGCAGTGGTTTTAACATGTTAAAAATAATAGCAGAATCAGGGCCCTGGGCGCCGAAAACTGACCTGTAATAGTCTCACTGGACTGGTGATTGGTACCTACATATTGTGTCCAATTGAAAATCGCCATATTGGCGCTGATAGTTGCGGCACGCAGTAGTGAGTATACATGGAACTAAATGATAGACAACAATTGTCTTGGTATCGATAATTTAATATGAACGATGGGTCTTATGTATCGAATTAACAATATGGTCATTTTAGACATTTTTTATGGTGAACGCATAAATGAAAACGACGAACAACGTCCATTTGCAAACTAATTAGTTCTCAGTACACTCACGGTGGCGCTTCAAATCGACACAAAAAGTGTAATTTTCTATGGAATAGCCAGTCCAGCTAGTTATAGAGGTCAATGGCTCCACCACAACAGGTGAGGTTTAACTAAAACCAAAGGTCTTAGTGAGACCTAGTTGCTATATAAATAAATACACAATTTTAATTATCCATGAAGTCTTTATTTTTAGTAAAATTGGAATTCTTTTGACAAGATATTTACAAAACGTATCTATCAACTTTATATTACAATATAATCAAAAATTTCACTTATGTATATAACAAATTTGTTCTTAACAAAGACAGGCAAGCATAATAAATGTCTGTATAAGAAAAATTAATAAATTTTGTAAACGTATTAGCCGACTACAATAAAGGAGATATGACGGAAAAATAGAATTTATCGCAATTTACGTCCATCCAGAGGATTCGTTGGGTTTTTTCTGGGGAAAGGTGGGGACACCGTACTCACGCACCCGGGACCTCGGATGGCCCTGGGTCAGTCAATTTTCCAATGGTTCATCTAACTTTATTTCATATTTTTATATTTCTTGACATCATTGTGAAATTTTGACGTTCATATGTCCTTCTATATGTGCCTAAACTGAATAAATGAAATTGATTCTTTGATTCTTAACCCTCGGCAACTTATGACCCCAGTTATGCCGTTTTTGTCGGTTCGAGTTCGACATAACCACCCCCGCTCGCTCCGCGGGGATTTCCTCACTTGAAAAAGGGGGGTTAACCTTGTGTTTTGGACTTGCCACCGACTTCAATAGAGAAGTCTTACTCGTATTTTTGTTTTTGAACTAAATTAATAAATCAATTAAGTATTTTTGTTGTTTCTTTATTAATGCTTTTTGACTTTATGAAGTCGATTTTCTTTTTAAATTTCAGAAGTGATACTTATAACTTTTCTTAAAGATTTCAATCGGAAAAAACTGAACATCCAAAGTGGAACTTGAATCCACGTGGTCCAATTAGCTCAGATGGTCTGAGGGTCCCGATAAGGAACTGGTCGCGTCTCGACCAGGAAGTTCACTTTCCTAATCTAAATCAATCTATAGGAAAAGTTAGAATACCAATCAATTTAAAATTTCATTTATAAAAAAATCCGCTGCGAATATGCTCTAGTATGAATTGAACCTTATCAACAGTTGTGCAATTTTCTAAGCATATAGCGTCGAGGACAGCGCTGCAGCCTTGATAAAGGTTTTGATTGGTCAGACTGGGTGACGTCACTAGAGACGGACCAATGACAATCTGTATCAAGGCTGTCCACAGTACTGTACTAGACGCCGTATGCTTAGAAAATTGCACAGCTTGCAGCATTGAATAATATAAAATATAAGTGGTGGCGTAACATCTTCTACAATAACAACACTTACTCGCTAGAGATCTAAAATTTTAACTAATAAATTAGTAGATAAAAATTGTTTAGAAAATTCTAGTAGATAAAATCTGTAAAAGTTCATCCCTTTTTTCTTTTTATATAGGACACGTCAATTTGACTTTACCTCGCCTGGTGGTAAGCTGAAGGCAAAGTCCCAGGAAAAGGGCCACCATTATATACACGTGCCATGTTAACAATGGTGGCACTCAGCTTGACGGCCTCATCAGATGCTTATTTACGCCCCGCTTTTTATACAAGTGGCAATTATTTTATAGAATAGTATAGATTGATTAATGTATGGGATTGACACACGTTAACTACTGACATAAGCTTCAAAATACGTGTCAATTCCATACATTCATAATTCTATTCTGCAATATTCCGGCCAACGAATTGCCACTTGCCTGTCTATGTTTGAAATATTTTCTATAAAACCGCGTTGAAAAAGTCAAAGGAGTAGTTAAACAAGGGTGCCTCGGAGAGCACGTTAAGCCGTCGGTCCTGGTTGCCATACGAACATATACGACACGGTTTATACAGAAGAGACGTGACGGGGACGTATGACGTGGCGGACAATTTAAGTAACACAAAATAAACCTTATGTAGTGTGCAATAACGTCGTTTTTGTGTTAGAGGAGAATTGCGCCCGCGCCTCCAGGTGACGTCCCGCCACTAAAGTGACGCGCCATCGCATCGAGTGGCGCGCGTCACGTCATTGACGTAACACATTGCTACGTCCGGCGCTTGGCAACTTCAATATATGGCCAAATTCCCACAGGAGTGAGCGAGACGGCACTATAGAAAGAGACAGCATGCCTTGACGTCACTGTTCTAGAAGGAATCGAATGAATAGAACGAGACGTCAGGCTAGAAAGAGACACAAGACCCAATAGAACCTTCCAGAAAGTTCGTGTCTTTTTTAGAACGTTCCTGTCCTTTCCAGATCTTTCGCTACTCGGCCGCGCCCGATATAAAAGGCGAGCTAACAGCCTCCGCTGAAGTTAGTCTACGACTAGTATTCGAAGCGATCACAACGATAAAGTGTGCGAAGCGATACAGTGCGATTATACAAGTGACTGTGTATTGTGTAAGGAAGAGTTTTTGAATTTCTACGCGCTTTGCTGTAATTTAAGTGCAGCTGAATAAAATCTGTCTTCAACGGTTGTCCTCGCATTTTCTATTTAAACCGATCCCCACGCTCGTAACAATATATTGTGACTTACTTAAATTGTCCGGTCCCGCCAAATGTCCCCGTCACGTCTCTTCTGTATAAACCGCGCCTATCGCAGTCGTTACGGGTAGTTGGAGCGCTAAGAAGTCCAAATAGTCTAACTATAGAACTTCGATATCGTCAAGACTTGTGGAGGTCAGATGGCACGCTTTATGGACAATATTAAGTTCAGCCGTATCGTAGTTAGACTGGAAAAACCGACGACCGAGACTAACACAAAGATGATAATGAGGAATGAAAGGGTCGGTATTCTGCTTCTGTATTAGGGGATCCCCCTTTACTCTATAACTAGAATTAATAACAAATATTTCAATGGGAGCTATTATCAAAGACCCATACATATATTAACAAGTGAAACTTACCTATCTACCCACTTAAACTAACAGAAGGTCTATAGTAATCAAAATCTATTCAAAATTGAATCTCGATCTGTCAAAATCAAAATGAAATGTCAATTTTCTTTTTCGTAAAACAACACTGACATTTTGTTTTATATTGCATCGAGTCGAGGTTTAATTTGGAACAATTTTTTATAACGAGACGCCATCATTTTATTCCTAACCTGAGGGTCAAGTGTCAAATTCGTAATTAAAATCAGTTTAAAATTTAGTCTCGATGCAATCTTAATCTCCCAAATGTCAAAAACAATATTCTATGAAAATTGTGTTACCAGAGTACCATTTTTGACATTTGGGAAATTGATATTAGATTCGATACTGAATTTTACACACGTTTCTATTATAAATTTGAGAATTGAACCTCAGGGCACCGATTCAGTTAAGTTACGTCATTAAAACATGTGAATTCTAAACTTCAAAAATATAATTGGAATTTAATCAAACTACGAGTAACTGACTAGGTGGTACTGAAATTTTAATTTATAAGTATTGAAAACATGCGTTTTACAAACTTATCTATATATCGGGTGATTGTATAGTTGTTTCAGAGTGTAAGATTTTAGGCACATTTTCAATTTAGCAAAACAGTCCTGGAAGTATTATTTCGGCGACAAAAAAGTATTTTTTTACAGCCACATGTATTATTCCATATTATATAAAATACTAGGTTTTGCCCGCAGTTTCGCCCGCGTGGATGTCGGTTATCGCGACCAAACATAGCCTCTTTCTCAAGGTCTAATCTACCCCTATACAAAATTTCATCAAAATCGGTTCAATGATTTAGGCGTGGAAGCGTAACATACGGACAGAGAGACAAACAGACCGACAGACAGAGTTACATTCGCATTGAGACCGATATTCTTAGAAATTTACGGATTCCATCGCGTTGCTGACTTGGGAACTCGGGACTTGCGACCCAAGTTTAGGTTTACAATGGGCTCCGTTTTTATGTAATCGACTATTTATTTATGTAATCGATTTTGTCGACTGTACATCAAAACTCACCTTCACTACCCAAGTTCCCCTCCCTGCCTATATAGCTATATATATCTACACTACTATTATAAAGAGGAAAGATTTGTATGTTTGCAATGAATAAACTCAAAAACTACTGTGCCGATTTCAAAAATTCTTTCACCATTGGAAAACTGCATTCACCCTGAGTAACATAGGCTATATTGGATTTCCACGGGAACGTTTTTACCACCCATGCGAAGCCGGGGCGGATCGCTAGTATTATATATAATACTAGCTGTCGCCCGCGGCTCCGCCCGCGTGGATGTCGGTTATCGCGAATCGGGGTATGAAAAATAGATGTTGGCCGATTCTCAGACCTACCCGATATGCCCACAAAATTTCATGAGAATCGGTCGAGCCGTTTCGGAGGAGTTTGGCAACGAAAACTGTGACACGAGAATTTTATATATTAGATTAGTATGGATTTTTTGCTTTTCGCTAAATTAATACTTCCAGCCGATTTTGCTATCGAAACTGTGCTTAAAATCTTTCACTCCAAGATGACTATAAAACCAGCATGTTATAACCTAGGAATAAACCTCTAACCCATAACAGTACGCATAACAAAATTTTCAACCTCCATAAAACAACAAAACGTATCGTACGAGGTCACGTTTGAGTGCAAATATTTCTTAATAATATCTAAATCTTGCAACGCTCTTGACTTCTTGACTAGTGCCTCTTTATCTTCTGAATCTGGCTTCTCCGTTGCCAGAGGAAGCAAATCTTCTTTCTCTTTCTCTACTTGATTCACCGGTTCAATAACTTTATGATTCCCACCGAATACGGAACCATTTGTGCCCTGTCCGGTAACTAATTCTTCATCAACGGTCAAATATTGGTCTAAACTGGCAACGTTTGTAAAATAAGATTCGATGTCATACTCTTTCAACATATTACATAAAACTTCTTCATCATTGTCATATATTTTTGGTTTCTCCACTTGAACGAATTCCTCAGGAACGGTAACATCATAACCTGTATCGACAAAACTTTTTGTTATCGTCTCTGCTGGTGTCCGCTCCCAAGCTTTCTCTAACATGTATAATGCTTCTAGGCATGTTAGATCTCTGTCTACTCCTCTGATGACATTCATGGATTTCTCTTCTAGAATCAAACGGCGAAATTCTTCACGGAATTTGGCTGAAACTCCGTTTTTCATTGGGATGAGACCGTTTGTGGCCTTCCACGGGACAAAAACTAGCTTCAAATGAGATAGTTGTAGTTTTGAATGTATTGTGGCCCTGTCTAAAACTAGGATAGCTTTTCTATCCTTAGATTGCAGTTCACGATTCCAATATTTGACATATTCTTCGAACATTTGTGTTGTGAAGTGCGCTTGAGAATGTCTAATATATGTCACTGGTAATGTATCTGGGTCTCTATAGGAATGTATTAAGGGATCTTCTGTACCACAGACTAATAGTTTCCTTTTGTCCGTCCCAGGCATGTTTGCACATAGGAAAACAGCCAATCTGTCCTTCACATGACCTTGAATATATTTCTTGCCAGCTAATTTCTTAATACGACCTTTAGATGGATTGTAATAAAATCCGAATTCGTCTGCAGTATAAATATCTTCATCTGAAATCCCCAATCTTGCATCACTCCACTGTTCATTAAAGAAATGATTCTTCCATTTTGAATCGTTATTATGATTACTATAATCTCTTTTACGGGGTATCCCTCTCAACGATATGTTATACCTCTTCTTAAACCTATCCAACCATTTTTTGCTTCCGTTAAAAGCAACGAAACCAGATTCCTTTGCAAACGCTTCAGCAATATCCTGAAGATTTTTCCCCGATACTTGGATATCGTTTGCTCGTTGAGCATGAAACCATTCCACTATTCTTGTATCTAGTACACTATTCATATATCTTGTTGTCCGTTTCGCTACCTTTTTAGGTAAGGCATATTTTTCTCTGTCTTCCCAGATTTCATTGACTATCTCCGGTGTTAGATTGTATAATCTGCAGACATCTTGAACGGATCGTCCTTTATGCATTTTGCTGACGATAGCACACTGTGTGGGATGGCTGAGGTCTTCCCGTTTCTGTGAAGCATTGTATTCACTAAACATGAATGGTAGTAATGGACCTGAATCATCTTCTTTGTCCGATGTGTTGTCACCTTGTTCTGTGTTGTCAAGCGATTCCGTATTATCAGCATGTTCCGTTTCTGAACTGTGGTTAGTTGAAGTGTGGCTCAGGTTTAGAGGAATGGAAGATCTGTAACAAAATAGTACTTATTAAGTTCATGCTTGTGGCTTGTGGCAAGGTGTCCTCACTGTTTAAACGTCCAGTGGGTTTAGCTATCTAGGGCGGTTATTTGGATGGGTGGCCGCTTAGTAAAAGAAATCCTGGGCTCCAATGGGCTTAATGCTAAGATTAATAGTGAAGAAGGTACTCCTGAACAAAAACCCCATGGATAGCTCAAGGTCGGAGCCGGGCGGGGTGGTTATGTCAGCGAATCGATTAAAACGCACGCCGCCGCCGTGGGTCGTAAGTTAACGAAGACATTATCTCTTGCATCCTGGTCGACCCAGATTCATCTCTTTCGAACTGACTCTCTTCGGGTGTGGAGATCACGGATTCCCCATCTTGCTACCAGGAATGGCGCGTGTATTGCGCCGCCTCCTCAGCCTCTGCTTCTGCTAGGGTGACAGGCGGCTCCACTTGCCACCCCCAGGCTCATGAAGAAGGTCCTCCTCTAGACACTTAACAGCACTATGTTGCAAGCTCCCAGCAACAAGTTGTAGGTTCCTCTCGGCAACATACTGAGGGTTTCTCTTGGAGTGCGCCAGTTTCCTGTAGTTGATCAGTTGGTTCTTAGTGTGGAACTTCACGTCGCATGACTTTCATTCTTCTGTCCTTAAACCCTGGATGCATAGGGACTCCACACCGAGATACTACCAGGATCTTGAGTACCCAAGTAAATCTCACTTGCATATCAGTACACCCGCTGAATAACTGATGAGGCTCTGCTGTGCAATTCGCTAAGCATACGACGTGGAGGACAGCGCTGCAACAGCCTTAATAGAGATTGTCATTTGTCGGTCTCCAGTGATGTCACCCAGCCCGACCCAATGACAATCTCTATTAAGGATTTCGCAGCATTGTACTCCACGCTGTACTTACTTTCTTACTGCCAGCAGGGGACGCCGCGACCGGACGGGTGATCTGCCCTTCGGTGTGGGCCATTTCACCCATTTCCCCGGTTTTCCTTTAAGGGATAGGGGTGTCCGGCAATCACGGCGCTTCGTCAAACCTACCTGTTTCTTTACAAAAACTTACGATCTGTTTTACCCTCAGATTGGAAGTGTCTTCCGGATCTAGTTCTTCCATTCCCATGATTGCCCATCTTTTCATCGTATTCGACCAGCAGGTGGATGCTGGTTTCCTCGGCATCCATTCCCTACGGGCATCTGGGATCAGTCTTCACTCCTATTAGTGTCAGGTGCCTGTTCAATCGGCAGTGGCATTATCACTTTTACGACAAGCCTCATATTTTTCCTGGATAGTTTCATCAGTTGGCTTGTTCTTTTATGCTCCACGCTGTAAACCAAACCATGGAAACCAGGAGAACATACCCTGGGCTCTGTAATACAAGTTCCGGATGCAACCAGCACCAGGCTAAGATAAAAGAGGTATTCCTCTAGATACTTACACGGCACCATGTTGATCGTTCCCGGCAGCAACTTGAAGGTTCCTCTCGGCAATATACTGAGGGTTTCTCTTGGAGTGCGCCTGCTTCCTATGGTTGATTAGCTGGTTCTTAGTGTGGAACTTCACGTGGCACGACTTGCATTCTTCTGTCCTTTCGTGGGCTCTGGTCATGTGACGACTCTGTCAGAAATAGCAAAGGCAAAGTCAAAAATGAGAAGAATGGGTAACCCTAAGCATTTGGACATCTAGCTATTAGGACTATTTGAAAATAGGGCAATATGCGATTCGAACGTTTTAAGAATAGGACCATTATGCGAATCGGAACTTTTCAGAACAGAAAATTATGCGCAATAATATGCCAGGATCGTAGCAAGTGAAAAAGTGTAGTCTCTGCCTACATACATACAATTCACTGGGGGAAAAGGCGTTTCTGTATGTATGTAAAATAATGCGAATTTGAATTTTTGAAAATAACACCATTATGCAAATCGGAAGTTATGACAATAGAAAATTATGCGAATCGGACGTTTTGAGAATATCATATTGTGATAATCATAATGCGCTGCGTTGTCGGAGTTCCGTTACGACGACGGACACGGACAAAATACGCGTTTATATCTATTCATTGCAAAGGCTGAACTGAAACTCTGCTGCGACAGCCGGCGTTCCCTCTTGCGTTGCATAGTCGCAGCGTCCACGCAACGCAAGTGTTTTTTTTTTACTTGCGGGAAATCCCCGCGGGTACCCCCCCCCCCCCCCCCCTTCGGAGCCGGAGGGGAAGGTTAAGTCGGACTCGAACCGACTAAACCGCACGCCGTCTGTGGGTCGATGTGCTAGGCCGAAGGAGAGGTTGTCTCGCGACATATCCCTCGTACCCCGGCTGACTTAGGGCCATACGCAAAGCAGGTTCCAGGTTTACAATGCGTTGTTCCGAGGCCTCGCTCTAACTACGCGTGTTTGCATTAAATGGCTGATACATTTAAGCTGGTCTAGTATTCCGTCAGTTCATTTTAACCAATTGAAATCTACCGTCTTCTCACGTTACGATTACTATAAATAAGGTAACTTTGTGAGTTATTGACGTCGTAGGGCTAATCTCTGGATCTACTGAACGATTTTTACTAATATAATGTCACATTATTTGTGAGGTGTCATAGGCTATATACTGTCACACTGTCATGTCGGGGATAGTCAGCAGTGGGAATGGGATCAGACGTATGCACTGGTGGAGCCGCAGGCAACAGGTAGTTCAGAATAATGGTCCAGATTTGAATTGGCCGTAACATGTCATGGTACAATAGGGTAGTGTCCTGTGTCAACGGACAATCACCAATACTGCTTAATGTCGTAATTTTTTCTCAACAATATGCATAGCATGTTGCCTAACTTAACTGAAACTATGACTTTTCATCATTTTCAATTCCCAAAATACTAGGTCAAAATATAAACAAACGTAAAAAGGCAAAATTTATAACTTTTTAGAATCCTTATTAAATTTAAAATCAATCTTATTATGCATTGTACATGTTTAACGCAACGTGGACTGACATAAACGCGATACACTCTTGCACTCCATACATTTGCACTACGCGCCGGCACGCTGTGACGTGACAGTGTGCTGCGATTTTGTATGGAGCGTTTTCGGGCGGCTTGAGCAATTGAAATTTTTAAAATCAAATATCTTTAAAACTATTTTTCATAATAATTTTTCTCTTTAACACTTCATTATACAGTAAGGTACAGTTTACAATAATTAAAAAAATAATAGGACACAACCCAATTGCATGTGAAACTAACTATGTATGTTTACATTAATTCTGTAAAATCACGCACGTTTCAGTGACAAGTCAAGCGCGAAATGGAAATTAAGATTAGAAATCTATAGTGTGATACTGAGACTTGAATGCGAAAGAAGAAACCTTGCTTTAGTTGCTGGCATATACCTTGACCCCAAGTCGGGAGAGAAACAAGGTCCTGGTGCGCTCAGATTGTTTTGTTACAATGCTTGGTGGATCTGAGCTCATCCACTACTGTAGCACCCCGTGCTGTCTTCGGAAGAGTCGCAAAAAACGCGTACTGCACGTATAGACATTTTATGGATATATCCCAATGGAAGATAATTTCATGTCCATGGCTTCGTTCTTGTTCGTCCTTGCCAAGTATGTGGGGTCCGTTGGGAAAAGAATTCCCTATGGACCGTCACTCTCTTCCCCCGTTAATAAAAATAACGAAAACAGGAGCTAGAATGTTTTTAATTTAGGTTTATTTGTCACGGGTCTGGCGTCAAGAATTATTTTGCCAGGAACTAACATGATATTGATATATTTGGTGACAAATCTACCGGTGATAAATACCAAAAATATATTTCTCAATTTTTGTATACAAATCATGTCACAGACAAGCCCCTGACCTGACCAACCTGGCAGGAAACGGTTACTGTGGCCTGTGGGCATATTTGCTGCAAAAACTCCTTCACTTACCAAATAATTTTTATGATTAAAGTTAAGCCCACATAGGGGGCACTGAGGGGCTTTTTTCTCCATGTGGACACGGGAATGCATCCGTAGACTGAATGATTTCTTGAAGTAACGGCCACAAACTTCACATTTGTGTCTGAAAATAAAATTAAACGTGTTAATTTTTTCACATTCAGTCACGGAGAGGATGTTAAGCTGTTAATCGCAGTCCCAATTGGCATACAAACATATGAGGCATTATTATGGGTATTTAGAGCCCTAAGAAGTTCCACAACTGGTCTAATTACAGAACATTAAGTCATATCAGATGGTTGTGTAGGTCAACTGGCAGTCACTTTGCAGAAAAAATCGTAGTTAGGTCACCTATTTTTTTTTATATACCACATAGGTGGCAGATGGCCCATCTGATGGAAAGTGGTTAATGTGGCCTATGGACGTGTGTAATGCTACAAAGTTGATTCCAACTGAGTCAAGAAAACGAAACCAAACTCCGAATGTGTTTAAAACCAAACAGAATTAAAAAACTGAAGTCTAGATGGATAGGTCACACAATTCGACGAACAGACAAATGGAATAGAGAAATTATGAACTGGTTTCCAAGAAATGGGAAAAGAAACAGAGGCGGCCAGTGCAAGAGGTGGGGGAGGAGGTGAAGGCCACAGCGGGCCCCACTTGGACTAGGCTTGTAAGAGACAGAGAGGAGTGGAAGGCCTTTACCAACAGAAAAACGGACATTATCACGTAAATACATTAAATTTAAGTTGAATCTATAAATGTATTTATCTGAAATAAAGGCTATTATTATTATAAGAAAAGGCTTGGAGGAAGATTACCTGGTCTTAACTTGGTGTTCTAATGAATGCTTCTTCAGAGCTCCTGCGGTTTCAAACTCTACACTGCATTCGGGGCACGGAAAGGTTCTGTTTTTCTTTATCTTTATTGGTTCCAATTTCTTCTTTTTTTTCTTTTTGATTTTTGCGTTCTGGAAACCAATTTACATGTAAATATTTGTAGAAGTCGCGTTTTTTAATCTTAAAATGGTAGTAAGTCGCAGAACATAATTATAAACTCAGGGAAAGGAGGTAATGGGAGGAAAAATGGTAGTCACTCCTTAAATAAATCAAAAAATACAGATGCTGGTCTTTGAAGTGAGGGCCTCGGTTACAACCGGGACTAATACAAAGATGATGATGATAAATGTGTACCATGTTAAAAGCACCATAATACAAGTTTCGTTCTAGCTGTGTAGCACTCAGTTAAGACATGGAACTCCTTGCCAGCTCACATGTTTCCTTCTTCCTACAGTCCCAGGTCTTTTAAGCAGGGCATGAAAGAGCATCTGATAAGGCCGTTAAGCTGAGTGCCACTACTGTTAACATGGTACATGTTTGTAATGGTGACCCTCTTTCTTGGGACTTTGCCTCCACCTTACCATCAGGGAGGTGAAGTCATATTGACATGTCCTATAAAAAAAAGTGGATATTAGCCTAGAGGGTTGTACTTCGTAAGTTAGTCGTTTTAAAAACATGATACTCAAACTGGTATATTGCTATTCTAGTACTGTAATGTTTACATACTTTATTAAACTCTAGGGGGCAGGCGTCTTCCATTTCCTGAACTTCCACTGTAACCAACACTCCAGCCATGATGTGATCATCTTCACTGTCATTTTCCTCTTTAATACTCTCAACTTTTCGTTTTACCACGGATAGACATTCATCATCTGACGAACTCTCAACGTATATGGAGCTATGAGCTTCCGCATTATTGGCCATGTCGGCAGACATGTAAGATTAGATGCTAATTACTAGTTCTACAAACACACTATTATCTAGTGATAAAACATAAGTTTTTAGGGATATAAATAAAAATAAACACCGCTGTATGTATACGCCATTTTTGAGATACAGGGTTGGCACTTGGCAGAGTAAATAAATAAAATATTTTCCGCTGTCAAATGGTCTAGTGATAATTTTTATTTTATTTGTTTATAAATAGTAAACTATGTATATTTTTCATATAAAAATGATATTTTACTATACCTAAACTATTTAATCTAAAAAAAAAACAAGTTTTTAATTCAAAAAGTACATTTCCTTCATAGGAATTTATATTTACATTGGCAACAGCGTATTTATCATGAATAAAAAAGTTGCTGCTGTCAATGAACCAGCCGAAAAAAAACCAACGCGCATCGCTTCTCTTTTGGAATTTATGGTACTGTAACAAGGCTTGCTTTTGTGTTATCCGTTTCGATTTGTAACCGTATATCGTGAAATCCTACTAAAGAAACGCGTAAACAATGCGTGATTAGCGCTGCACACATTATTATTGTGCATTTACGCAAAATTGGGAGCAAGCGAGGGCTATATATGGATCAATATCGCGATATAGTTATTATGCGCTAAGAGGCGTTAGCGTCGGTCGTCGGTACGTCAAATGGAGACCAAATCCGGCGTTGGTATCCAAGACCATTGGATGAAGAGTATGATGGAGCCAGCGTCCAGTGACAAACAAGATAATCGTTCAGTAAAACGCGAGAAAATGGCTGAGGCATACAACAGTGGTGACAATGTAACGTATGAAATGAAACAGCAACAGAATCAACAGCGGTATAGATGTGATGTTTGCGATCTGACATTCGAAGGTATGGAGTACTTGATCCTTCATAAAAAGTTTCATGGTAATGACAAAGATTCTCCTACCATGGAGCCTGACCCGCCTCCGGTAAAAGAAGCCCCTAAAAAGAGGCGTAAATTCAAGTGTGACCAATGCGATGTTAAAGTCAATTCTCAGTACCATCTCGACATTCATAGAAGCAAACATGAAGGTGTATCATCTAAGAAGTACATTTGTGAGGTCTGTGATCGCAGTTTTGTTGCCGCACAGTTCTTGAAAAGCCATATGCAGACCCATTCTTCAACGAGTACGATTAACTGCGAGATATGTAGCAAAAGTTTCACAGGTCAAGCATACTTGAAACTCCACATGCAACTACATAACGATATAAAAAAATTCAAATGTTCCAAATGCGACGATATGTTTCCAACAAAGAATTGTCTGAAAATTCACATGAAAAAGCATTCTAAAGTCAAAAATTTTAAGTGTGACTGCTGTAACAAGCTGTTTGTATCAAAAATAACTATGGAGAAGCATCGGCAAACGCACGAGGGTCAGCCGATAGACTGCCATGTGAAATGTACCCAATGTGACCGGACAATGCACGCTTCGTTACTCAGAACACACTTGACTCGAGCCCATCCTTCCAATATTGACGATGATGTGAAACGTCCGCACAAGTGTACAACATGTGGAAAGAGTTTCATTGTTAAAATTAATCTTAACCTCCATATCAGAGTCTGCCATCCGGATCTTGCAGAACCTGAGGATGAGGAAGAAGAAATCATGACAGACAATTCTTAGTTTGTACTTGTTTATGCTTAGATTATGTTATAAAACAATAAATAATTATACTTTTCTATGCTAAATTTGTGTTTTTATACCCTTTGGCTCTGATTCCTTTACTGAAGTGACATTTACTGTGTTGGTTCCCTGTAGAGAAAAATAGGGCCACTCTGGCTCCTTCCGACTAAACATACAGCCCTAACCAAATTGCCAGGTAGATGGCAATAGGCTTGCCCCCTATAACCGAAAATCATAGTTGGAAAATATGGATGTTAAAACACTTCTGCATACCCCTTCGGGGATGTATAGGCGTGGGTATATGTAGATATCCATACTAATATTATAAAAGTAAAATGAAAGTGTCTGTGTCTGCTTGTCCGTCTTTCACTCCTAAAACACTAAACCGATTTTGCATTAGACCTTGAGAAAGGATATAGATTATGCTTGGTCGCGACAACCGACATCTACGCGTGCGGAACCGCGGGCAAAAGCTAGTGTATATGTCGCTGCCAACTAGCTTAATCAGCAGTTCAATTAACTGCCTAGCTAGGCAGTTTACGGCAACATTCAATGAACAGCCGGAATGATATTCAGCCGTAATATTTACCTATACCCAGGGCCGGATCTACCCTATGGCTTAATGGGCTTAAGCCCAGGGCCCCATGGATTCAAGGGGCCCCTAGCTACGCCAAGTCAAAGTTAAAAATAGACGATAATGCGAAATATCCGTAATTAGGGTCTGTGTTCAGCTCTCATCGACATTAAGCCTAAGAATCGAATTTATCTTTGAAGTCCGGCTCCCAAACTGAAGAGGCAGCTAACGCTCTAGCGCGGCTGCTGCCCTACGACTTAGGCAAACACGCTCAGGGCACGCCGTAGAAGTGGCGATCTTGCTCATGGCGATACGACGCCGCGCGAGTGCATTGGCTGCCGCTGCCTCCTGCGATTAGTAATGCTCGAGAACGGAGGAAACCGAGGAAAATCGCAGACCGCACAGCCCGTGACTAGTAGAGGCGACTCGGGCGTCAGAAGTCGTAGAACGACCTCGATCCCCCATGAGCGCGGGCCGGGGGGTGACGGGTGGAGCCGCCTGTCTCTCTAATAGATGCCTCCCCATACCTTCCTCACACCAGAAGAGAGCCAATTCGAAAGAGATGGTCCTGGGTCGATTGGAGTGCGATAGATTTGTCCAATCTAACCTCCAACAAACTACGACCCACAGACGACACACGTCAAGACAACTACATCGAATCCGACATAACCACCCCCGCGCCCGCAAGGGATTAACTAGGTCCTCTCATTAGGTGGGCCCCTAACTAGTATTAGCCCTGAGCCCCCTAAACTCACGGTTCGGCTCTGCCTATACCTAACAAGATTAAATAACCCGGCTGGCTAATGCTTGGGCCATTTGTAAGATGGTGCACCACCCCGAATTAACACAGAAAATTACATACAATACATACAGACATAATACTCTTACCTACCTGTAAATCCCCGAGGGAGTAGGCAGAGGTGTATTCAAAGAAAATTAGTGACAGGTTCATTGAGAAAACTGTGTACCTAATTAAATGGCTGAACATCATGCAGGCCGCTAATTGAACGGCGCCGTTTAGTACCTAAACAGCCTAGGCAGTTAATTGAACGGCTGCTACATATTACGTCGCAGCAGAAGCGCAGCAGGCTGACTGAAGTTCAGCCTGTTGATTAAACGGCTAGGCAAATGCCTTGAATCGATGTCGTTTAATTACTTGCCTAGCCATTTAAACAAAAAGCTAAGAAAATGACTTATTTCTGCATGGTGAAAATAAAATCACGAAGGCTTAATGCGGGAGCTCGGGGTGATGCCCCATCTCACGAATGGCCTAAGCATTAACCAGCTAGTTTATGTTGTAATAAACGTTACCTACAGCTGAATATCGTTCAGGCCGTTAATTGAATGGCGCCACTTAGTTACCAGCCTAGACAGTTAATTGAACAAGTGTATAAGTTAGTTGGCTGTGACATATACATGGGTAAACCAACTCCACCTACAAGTAGTAGGTACCTACTGATTGATAATCAAGGCTTTCTTCTCGTGGTTAAGGGAACAGATGCCAGTCGCTCACTTAAAACACATTATCATCCATCGACACGAAGCCAGCACTTCTTGTATTACTCTTCCTACCGGGACACAGCGAGGGCGTCATTGCCAGACATTTGCTACTCACATAGCGTGTGCAAAACGTGGCCGCATTAGCTTAGATTCTCCTGCGTTTTATCTGCGATGTCACGAAATGTGACGCTCCCAAGATAGACAAAATTAACTTATCATCGAAGAGTGGGAAATATGGCCCCAATTAAGGTTGGTAATGATTATAAGGTTTAGAGTTTTGATCCTGAGATTGGTGACTGTGTGAAAATGACTAATTTATCATATAAAAGGTGATAAATAAAAACAAAATACACAGCGTAAATTTCTATCAATTAACTAGTATTTTTTTTATATTTGAATGAAATTTTGAAGCATTTAAATCGTTTTTTTTTTGGGATGCGTCAATATGACTTCACCTTCACCACCAAGTTGAAAGCATATGAGAAAAAGGGTCACCATTACAGCCACCAACTTTGTTACAATTGGTTACAATAGTGTCCCTCAACTTGACGGCCTCGTCAGATGCATTTTCACAACCCCCCAGGAAGGACCAACACGTGTGGTGGTAATGAATTCTAAGACTATTTGGTGGAATTAATTATTGTATATAATCAGGAATCTACTATACTATTGAAATATATTTATTGTGGCAACATTCATTCATGCTTTTCTGGTTTTTCTGCTTCCGTTTCCTCAGTCTTTAGTTTCTCTTCGGCGCTACGCTTTGCTGCTGCTTGTGCTGCTTCTTCAGCTAGTTGCTGTAAAAAATCTTAATTTTAATCACCGGCATATATCTTGACCCCACGTCGAGAGAGAATCGAGGCCCTGGCCTCCGATTCGGCTAATTTTAACATACCAAAACCACTGTCATATCACTGACATTGCATAAAACCTCATTAAATTTTAGACTTTATATCTGAGAATTAAAGTCCAAAAGGAAAAGAGAAAGAGTTTATAACATTTGTCATTCACTCTACAAGATTGTCATTTAATTTGAGACTTTAACAGTATAGCAGTGAAGCCTAAAGTTAAATGGCATTGGTGACAGTGGTACCGCAGTGAGAAAAATGTAATACCAGAATCGAGGCCCTGGTGTGCGCGGATTGGTTTGATTTGATATACTATAATTGTTGGATTTGAGCTCGTCCACCGCGTACTCCGCATATAGAGTACATTTAGTGACGTCACTAGTGCCAAGATATATGAAGAAGCTTCAGAAAATAATGACTTATGGCACAGAATAGATAATACTACTTACTAGCGTCTTATGGGCTACGACTGAAGCGATCTGCCATCTGACCTCCTAACCATAGATGGTCATGTCGCCTTAACCTACCATTAAACGCTCTACCGACCGAGTGACCGACTTTTAACGCGCCTTCCGAAGCACGGAAGCGCTCAGATGAATGACCACTAAGCGGTCACCCATCCAAAATATGGCAACCGCACTTAGGTAGCTTAACCCTCTAAATTTCCAACATTCCTACCCTAGAAGGTCATATATTAGGGCAGCTTTCCACGATTCGTGATTTTACAGACGTATGAACAATTTCGCGGACCACAGACCGTGAAAAAGTCTCGTCCGTGATACTGCAGACACGTTTTGTCATATTATGGTTAATTCCCACTGTGTACCTCCGCCATACAAAATACCGCGAACATAATAACCTCGTGTTGTGTTCCCGGCGGTGAGTAGGGTAGCCAGAGCTCACTGGAGAGTTTTTGTGCTGTCAGTGCGAAGACCAAACGCTATACCTGCTTTGTCTTCTACACTGACGGCACAGAAACTACCTAGTATATAAAAAATAAAAAATTAAGCATCTAACCGCAGCCTTCATAATGTCCTCCTCTTTCTTCAGCTGCAGACTTTTACTGGTCTCCCTGATGAGCTGCAGCTCCTCAAGGATGTGTTTCTTCAGCGGATCGAAAACATTTACAGGTGCCGAATCCATATCTGTTAGTTTCGAGGTGAACTCCGTGTACCGGGATTTCAGGATCTTGAACTTTTCTCGATCGATATCGATGACTTCATCCTTCATGGTGCTGTAAAAACAAGTATTATTTATTTACTAGCTGACCCGGCGAACTTCGTACCGCCAATATTTTTTCGCCCGCGTGGCGTTAGATCCCGTTTCCGCTGCGCCCTCTATTATATTAAACATGTATTATACATAAACCTTCCTCTTGAATCACTTTATCTATGAAAAAAAACCGCATCAATATCCGTTTAAAGAGAGAGAGTAGAGAGAGAAGAGAGTTTTAGAGTAGTTTTTAAGATTTAAGCATAAAAAGAGATATAAGGAAAGAGAAAGCGATTAGAAAACTAAAGCAAAAAGTGCTGAACCGATTTTGATGAAATTTAGTGTAGGGATAGGTCGCGATAACCGACAATTACGCGGGCGGCGCCGCGGGCAAAAGCTAGTATTATATAACGATACTGAACACAAAAATTTTTTTTTTTAAACTCAGTCTGTTAGTCAGCGATGGACGCGAAAAACTGAACGGTTTTTGATGCGGGTTTTCTGTTTGAAAGGTCTTGGTCAGACTTTAATATAAATCTTTCGTTTTTTTTTATTGCAATCGGTAGAGAAGAATCGCAGAATCGCATAGATAAAAGAAGTCGCGATAACCTCACGCGCGCAAAGCCGCGGGCATGAGCTAGTAATATAACTAAATAGATAGTAGTTCTGTGAACAGTACCTGGACCTCGCAAGCACCCTTTGCCACATTTGGTACCCTAACCTGGTACCAAAAAAATACCCATCTTCTTATTTTAAACATCCTTGGATATTTCACCCAAAAATAATGACGCTAAAGTAAATTTCCCCCCCTTTTCTCCCAAAAGCCCTCGACAAAAACTGTGTTTTAAGCCAAAAAAAAAGAAAAGAAAATCGGTTCAGAAATGTGAACTCTAGACCGTAACTGTCAAACAAACAGATATATGGACAAAAGCAAAATCGGCCACCTTGTCGAAACAGAGACTAAACGCTCATCCGCTCGATTAATAAAAAAAATATGTTAGAGGTATTGAACTTACTCGTGTGCGTCAGGGAGACCTGTGAACTAAGTGAATGGTAATTAAAGAATGGTTGTATATGGAATAGCGATATTGTCGACTAGATATACATTTTTTTTTTTCACGATTAATATTGGCAGGGGTGCTCAACAGTTTTGTGAATTTTGTTGTAGACGAGAAGTTTGTTTCTGGTTTCTCTTACCGTTACACGAATACGCGGCTTCAGCAAATACTTTAAAAACCATGCACTTTTACCAATATAAATCGGCTAAAAATCCAGCTAATTTTATTTTTGCAGCAGTGACTACAGCTGTCTAACCTCCTAAGCCCGATCGTCGTGCCTCGGAGAACAACGTTAAGCCGTCGGTCCCCGTTGTCATACGAAGATCTATGGCAATCTATGGCGTTACGGGTAGTTGAAGCCTTACAACAGTCCAACAACTGGTCTAATCGCCACTGAGCTGTGGAGGTTAGATGGCAGTCGTTCAGTCAAACCCCCAGTTAGACTGGAAAGGCGGATCCCAGACTAAAAGGTCAAAGCTTCGGAAGCAACTGGAATTAACGCTGGAATGAAGAAGAGCTTTGTCCGTTCTTTGGTAAGTACATCGACTAGTAGGTAAGGACATCTCAAGGATTTGGTAGGGTTCTCGTCACCCCGTGGGATATTCCACAAGTATAAAATTTCAACAAAAAGTTAATCTAACTTCAGAAACAAAACAGCACACTAAAACATGAAAAATAACTATATTTACCTACCTACAATATCTTTTCATCATAAATAAAAACGTCATTCATAATTGGTGTCGCATTCTTTAGATGTTTGTTACACACAAACACACACAAAATATACCGATCGAATTGAGAAGTTCCTCCTACTTTGATGTTGATTAAAAAGGTTGACAAACCCTGCTGTTTTGATGTTCAGTAATATACAAAAAGAAATAATTGCTTATACCTACGTATCAATTTGCATAGAGACAATCGAATGATTATAATTTTGTGTTAATTCACTTGCTGGTATGCATTCATTTAAAATTATAATGCATAAAAACCATAGCCCGGTAGTTTTATTTATTTATAACTAACTAACTAACCCCCCCGGCATCGCTCGTTGTTTATTTCGAACCCCTTCAAGCCATATATGCTCGAATTTATTAACTTTTATAGCATAAACACTGCATACTGGTTGTTATTTGTTATTATTTTAAGTTTACAGACAGTTTTTTTTTAACTTGTCACACAGTTACAAGTTCTTTTGTGAAGTGCGCGGCAATGTAGTGAGTGTTGCAACTAGCAAAAAATTTATCCCCACCAAAGTAGAAGGCCGTGTGGTTCCCGGCAAAATAGAATTTGGGCCACCCCTTCTCTTCCCATGTGGTGTTGTACAAGGCGACTTAGGGACAGGGCTAATTAACTTTAACATCAGACAGATACGCCCAGATTCAGCCTCAGATGCATGGCTCGAGTCAACAATAGTGCCCAGAATACGGCAATAGGCTCACCCCCTGTTACGTGGGACCGAATACAGATTGGTGAACTGTGGGTGTTAATTCACCTCTGCCTAACCCTCCGGGGATAAAGACGTGATTATTTGTATGTACCGTGATGGCAGGCGGTGCTCGGGAATCGGACGTTCAAAATACGTTCGGCTATACTTTCAAAAATGTATGGAAATTGTGCCTGATTTGTTAACTTTTATGCTACTACTGCTCCGCTCCCATGAGTAGTCGCCTGATAGTATAACTATGACCTATATCCTTCCTAGATAAACGGACTATACAACGCAAAAATAAGTTTTCAATTCGAACGAGTTATTGCTGAGATTACCGCTAACAAACAAACAATTTTAAATTCTTTATTGTACACCAATAGATTTACATTAGGACAAGTAGGTAGGGACCTAGCATGTATACAATTTAATGTACAATAGGCGACCTTATCGCTGTAAGCGATTTCTGCCAAAACAGTAGTATATAATATGGCGAAGTTTAGTTAGTTGTTAGTTGTTATAATAAATAATGAAATGAAATAATAAATATACTTACGGCTTGCTAGCTGTTCCCGCGTGGATGTCGGTTATCGCTTAATGTTGAGTCAACGCTATTTAAAAAAAAAATGTAGTCTAGTTACTCTTCATTACCTCAGCTACCAGCCAATAAAAGCCCCGTCAAAATCGGTCCAGCCATTTCAAAGATTAGCCGTGACAAACAGACAGACAGACAGACCAAAATTGTAAAAAATGTTATTTTTGTGTATGTGTAGGTTATAAAAAAAACACGACGCCTTAATGCGGGAGCTACTCTCCGCTCCCGCATTAGCCTTCTAACCTAACCTATCCTCTTCTACTCTGCGTACCCCCTCGGGGCTATACAGGCTTGAATGTATGTGAAAATGTATGTTACTTTCCTGCCAGCTATCGTTGTAGCTAGATTCTTTTGCTTTTAAACATAAATTTTACTTATTCAAAGTTTTGAACTACCAAAATACTATTATTCTACATGTCTAATACCTATCATGTTTTATAAGTCAATGTTTGTATATTTGTAGTTACAGTATAAAGTCAACATAAAATGCATATTGAACGCGCAATTGAAGTTTTCCATAATATTAACGCTCAGGTGGCAGACAAACACGCGGCCCACGTGATGGAAAGTCGTTACCGTGGCCCATGGACGTAAGCAACACCAGGGGCGTGACACTCGCGCTGCCAAACCTGTAGAAACCTTTTAATGCGCGTCTTGAAGAACCCCATATTGTGGTTACTATGAAAATTGACGAATATTGTGGCAAAGCACAAGAGCGGAGTCAAAATGGAGACCTAATATGGGCGACACGACTCTGTCGGTGGTTGACTACTAACAATAATTCAGGCTGGGAGGTCATATGACAGTCCCTCCCAACATATAACCTAATATATTTGAAGCGAACCATGGACTTCAAGATAGAAGCCTCGTGTGCAGTCGGGTATTAAATAAAGATGATGATAAATTTGAATCATAGATGGCGCTATATTACATTTAAATTTTTATAACCTACGAGTAAATATGAACTAAAATATTTACCACTTATTTCTTCTTCGATTTTTTTTTTTAAATAAATAAACTTAAAATATAAATCTTAAATTTACAGCCAATAAGAACCTTACACTAGTATTTGCTTGTGAAGCGTAAAACGGAGCGCACATCCACCCCTCACAGGCTAATGACTCACTCGTTTCACCCCTAAACGGAAACTTACGAGGAACTCCGAGAATTCCCGAGCGGGTCGCGTACTCAGCCCGCACGGAAAACATAAAATTTCAACTCGTATTATTATGTAATATTTTACATTTTTATTATAATATAAAATTATAAAAATAAGAAACAAAATGCGCGGTAATTTATCTAGTATTTGCCGTTTTGGATACGCGTCCGTGTGTTGTGTTAAACTAAAGTGATGTTAAGACTGCCTATATTGATTTTTTAGTGACGTGCAGAAACGTTGTATGCGGAATACAGTGTTATTATTAGATTGTGTGTGCTTTTAATAATTCAGTAAGTTGATACGGAACTCGTCAATAATAATACCAACATATATTATTAGGTTCCACAAGCGATTCCATTGCCTCAATCAGTCGTTGCAGAAAACTGCATGATACTTATAAATATATTTTTTTAATGATTTCTTTCCTTTTTACATTTTTATTTATAAAATAAAACACTGCAGTGTTCTAAATTTAAATATTTAAAATGTGTGGCCAGAATTTAATATAGTTTTATATTTTTTTATCGAATTTTAAAAAGGTAAGATACTAGATGGGGTCTAAAATTAGCTACATTGATTTGATACGTCATGTTTTGTGCTTCCAATTCATTCTTATCGATTAGGTACATTAGATTTTAATCGCAATATCGCCCACGGCATCGAAATAAATAGAATACAATACATCTATGTCAACGTTTAAAAGATTAATTATTTTAGTTATTCTCAGAAATTACAGCGACTATAAAATGGTATTCTTCAAGACGGGTATTAGATCGTTCTTACAGGATCGGCAGCATGAGTATGATCCCCTGGTGTTGCACACGTTCATAGGCCACGGTAACCACGCACCATTAGGTGGACCGTGTGCTTGGCTGCCGCCATATATTAAAATACCGGCCAAGTGCGAATCGGACTCACGAAGAGTTTCGTATTATTATCTAGAATCTAGACCTTTAAAATCCCCCTTAATATCCCCCTTAAATATTATATATTTTTCAACAGAAATATATAAGTTCTCAAAATTTCAACTGTCTAGCTATTACGGTTTATGAGATACAGCCTGGTGACAGACAGACAGACACACAGTTTTAACCCCTTGGGTATGGAACTCTCATGAAGGAAGTAGGAAGGTAACAAAATGCTTTACAGAAAAGAAAGTTATCTGCTACGGTTCTACGACATCTACACATCTAGACCTTTAAAATTCCCCTTAATATCCCCCTTAAATATTTATTTTAGTATTTCTTCTTATAGCGTCAACAGAAATACAGTAGCTCTGAAAATTTCAACTGTCTAGCTATTACGATTTATGAGATACAGCCTGGTGACTGACAGACATACACACAGTTTTTACCCCTTGGGTATGGAACTCTCATGAAGAAAGTAGGAAGGTAGCAAAATGCTTTACAGAAAAGAAAGTTATCTGCTACGGTTCTACGACATCTACACATTTCGTAGCGCATCTACGCCAAGCTACACACATAGATTAATTTTATTTTATTAATCAAATCACTGCTGGGACATAGGTCTCTCTCAATGTTGGGAAGGTTTTGGTCTACTGTCTCCACGCTGGCCAGACGTGTTGGTACAGGGTTTTATTTCGAGTGTTCCTTCTCTCGCAGTGATATCGTCTGCGTATGTTTCCGTCAGTCGCCTCTTACGACACCCTTCGGATGAGATGGGTTGGTGATATTTGTATTTTTTTCCGTCATCACACGGTTAAATTAAAATTAATGGGCGGAGTAATCAATTTTTTTTTTTAAATTATAGAACACTAGCTTTTGCCTTTTGGATGTCGGTTATCGCGACCAAACATAGCCTATGTCCTTTCTCAAGGTCTAATCTACCCCTATACTGAATTTCATCAAGATCGGTTCAGTGGTTTAGGCGTGAAAGCGTAACATACAGACAGACAGACAGAGTTACTTTCGCATTTATAATATTAGTATGGATTGATTAGACGGCTCCACTGTCATAACAAGACGGTTGTATAGAAGAATGTCGAATGTCTAAGACATGTCCATGTAGCTCTGATAGTCAGGGAGTTTATTCCTCAGCTTAAGCATACATGGGATTCTTACCATTCCCAAACAAGGTAGAAAAAGTGCCCACTTGGTTACCATTAAGCCACTGGTCCCTCTTAGATCCTTTTTAGGTTAGAAAGGGTTTTTTTATACCACTTAGGTGGCAGACAAGCACACGGCCCACCTGATGGAAAGTAGTTACCGTGGCTTATGTGGACGTGTGCAACACCGGGGCGTCACATTCGCGCTGCCGACCCTGTTAGAACAGAGAGTCTGTGCTGTCAGTGTAGAAGATAAAGCAGGACAAGCCTTTGGTCTACCCACTGATAGCACAAAAAAACTCTAGTGAACTCTTGCTACCCTACTCACCGCCGGAAACACAACAAGAGGTTATTATGGTCGCGGCATTTTGTAGGGCGGAGGTACTTCCCCAGTCGGACTGCTCAATCGGACGGAATACCGTCGTGTCTGATCCGTGGTGTTTATACAGGGTGTAATCGTTAAGTGTGTCCAGGCGATTATTCCGTAACTATTACAGATATTAAAAAACTTTAAACTGATATCGAAAGTACGTTACCTAATGAGTAAAATGACATCAATAACTTTTTAAAAATCAAACGAGACGTATCTAACATTTAGACATTAAACACTCCCATACATTTAGTATGAGATTAGTAGAAAGGTTTCAGTTTCTTTATTTTAAGTGATCTAGTACCCATTTTACCTTAATCATATTTTATGATTACGTATAATATGGCAACGATGATTTTCAAGTAGATACACGTGTAAATTAATTATCTTACCACTGCAAATTAGTAATAAACCATGTTTCAATATCGCATTAAGTAATTTGAGCTAACTGAAAAGCAACACACTACAAAAAAAAGATACGATGATGTTCGTTCTAAATTCAAAACTTTTATCTCGGGTTGTTGTTCCCGCCAATTTATTGTTGTTTTTTTTTAATTTGCGATAATAATCGTGATTGTTTCATTTATTGATTGCAAAATGGCATATTCCAAAAGAGAAAAGAGAGATATGCTAAAAATTTACTACAAATATGATTGTAACAAAAGAGCGGCCATTATCGCCAACAGAAGAGAGTACCCAGATAGAGAAGTCTCTTCTGGTGTACGTACCTAAAACCTTTCTACTAATCTTATACTAAATGTATGGGAGTGTTTAATGTCTAAATGTTAGATACTACTCGTTTGATTTTTAAAAAGTTATTGATGTCATTTTACTCATTAGGCAACGTACTTTCGATATCAGTTTAAAGTTTTTTGATATCTGTAATACTTACGGAATAATCGCGTGGACACACTTAACGATTACACCCTGTATAAAGAGGATTACTTTTCTGTACTATCAAATATGGCCACGGTTTTTAAGCTTATAGAAACGGTTATTTCTTAGCGGAAAGAAAGAAAATAGATTAAAATTCAATACTAGCTGATTGCTGCTCGCCCGCTGCTTCGCCCGCTTGGATTCCGGGCATCCATTCTGCTGAGGCAAAACCATTTTCATACGACGGACACAGCAAAAATATGCCATTTAATTTTAGTAAAGTAAAACCGTTATTATTTAACATACATGGCTTCCCTCCTAAGAAGCGGGATTACACCCGAACCCCCCCCCCCTCCCCCCATAGACGCTAGCTAGATACGCTAACCACCTCCTAGGCGAGGCCGCGGCCGTAGGTCTGTTGGTAGTCCTGAGACATCCTTTCGTGGGCTTACCCAGGGCTACCAACCTCAGGCTATCAGGCGGTACGTGAGGGTTTTTAGTCGGTAGGAGTCCGGCATAGCATCCATGAAGGATTTTCCCGCACGGTAAAAAAAAAAACAAAAACATATATGGCTTTTTGTGGAGCGAATGAAAAAGTGTAATGTAATTAACTCCCTTTATTAAATTTTTGGATGTTTGCAGTGTCCGTAATCCTAGTCGCATCCGGGAGTTCCGGGTCACCTCGGAGTACGGGGTCCGCTTTACCAGTCTAACTGCGGGTTTGGCTGAACTTCGATATTTTTAGTGAAGCGACTGCCACATAACCTCCATAACCCAAAGGTGATATCGCAATATCAGTTAGAACAGTTGTCAGACTTTGTAGGGCTTCACCTACCCGTAACGACTGCCATAGATATTCGTGTGGCAACCGGGACCGGCGCCTTAACGTGCTTTCCGAGGCACGACCAGACTAATGCAAATACCCATATTCATGCATACAAATATTTGCATTGAGTGGGAATCGAACCCGAGCCTCCTGCGTAGCCGCCGCAGCCTCAGAGGCATGCTATATATAACTATAATGTCATATTGAATATACTGAACCGTACACATTCAATTGATATCTAGGAAATCTATTTATAGGATTCCTACGAAATTTCTATTATAACATAATCTATTGTTTCGATCTGACGTCAGGCGAATATTTCTTAGAATTTCTCTAATGATAGGTTATTTTAGACGCAGGTATATACAAAAAGGTCTCTTCAATGCGCGCCATTTCGTCAGATCCGCCCTCGATCTTCCGCAACCAGTCTGTCTCCACTCATCTCATCACTCATATGCTCCAACGGCCATCGGTCCTTCGACAGACGTGGCCAGCCCACTGCCACTTCAACTTGCTTATTCTGCGAGCTGTATCGATAGCCTATTTCTTTGTTGGATGACCTCGTTGCGAATTTATCCTTTAGAGAAACTAGACTGCACTGCAGTTTATTGGCTTACACATTTTCGCAAAATTGTTATTTTGTTAATATCTTCATAGAGACATATGTTCTTGATTGCATCCGAGGCCAAGACGTCCTCGAAACTCAGGGTCCGCCTTCTAGGTCTTCCTCTTCCACCTCGCACGATCTTGGGCGTCCATGTGTTAGCTTGTATCGAGTAAGCCTTAACATACCGATATGTAATATCTACTCCAGGCATACGTTCAATATAAATACTCTTTTATTTTACCTATTGCATCTGTGGTCATTATCTATGGTTTATTTTTACCGCCAGAAAAAGAATACACACAGCCACCGGCTTTTGTTTTTTTCACGTTGAGTAAATATAATATTATGAATAATTATACCTAAATCATAGATATATAAGAAGACTAGCTGTCGCCCGCGGCTCCGCCCGCGTGGATGTCGGTTATCGCGAATCGGACTATAATTTGAGATTTAAACTATCCTATCTCTCAAGTTGGATCGCACTGCACATGGTGTGCGAATTTTATTTTAATCGGTTAAGTGGTTTAGGAGTCCATTGAGGACAAACATTGTGACACGAGATTTATAAATATTAAGATTAAATATAATTATGAAATAATGAAGGACTGAATATACTATAAAATAATTCACTGTCATGAGCATGTAAATATCGATTGTTATTCATAATACGTAATAGATGGACTAGGGAATAATATGGAAAGGAATTAAAGCATTAATTTGTTGTATGATAAAAGCTTAGATTACTAATGTCTAGATAGAGCATCGCGCTGCAAAAGAACGGAAAGGAATGGGACAAATTTCCCTTAATAGTGTGCGTGACAGCTTCGACTTAAACTCGCGTCATGTCAGTTTGCTTTTTAGTGTGCGTGTATAAATTGATACCAGTTGCTAAAAACTGCCTCAAAAATAGGGAAAATTTAATGTATTAATTGCGTTCTATTTTGTTACTTCATTGTAATGAAAACAATTATGAAGGTAGATGCAAAATTCATCTCTGTCTTCCTCGAAAGAGGCGAGATTATATGTAGCTATTTACGTTTGAAGACTTCAGTCGTGTAGTGTTGGATTGAGTCAGAGATCGTTATGTTTGATTCCCTCTCAGTGCAAATATTTATGATGTTCGGTTCGGATAATTCTAATATGTGTATCTAGGTCTAGCGAAACGGGGAACTCACCTACCAACGGCAAGTCTTGAACAAATTCGCACGTTTTGATGTGTTAGTACTGAATCGGAGTCCTTGCAAAATATAATCTCATACTAAAACAATAACATAGACAAAACGCATAGAATTCGCGTGCTAAGCCGCCGAAATATATACTACTAGCTGTTGCCCGCGGCTCCGCCCGCGTGGATGTCGGTTATTGCTTAGATTTGATGCGACGCTATTGAGCTTTAAAATTAGAAAATTTAATCCCATAGTCCTATTGTCCTTCCCCCCTCCCCCTTGTATCCCTTTTTTCGTGATAAGGGGTAGCCTATGTCCAATTCCAAGCTCTAATCCATCTCTATACCAATTTCATCAAGATATCTTCAAAATTGTCAAACTTACATACCCTAGCCCTATTCCACCCCTTCAACTCCCTTTTTCGCAATAATAGGTAGCCTATGGCCATTTTCGAGCTCTAATCTATCTCTGTACCAAATTTCACCAGGATATCTTCAAAAATGACAAACTTTCATATTAACTATCTAGTCCTGTCCGTTACCAAGCTCTAATTAATCCCTGTACCAAATTTCATCAGGATATCTTCAAAACTGTCAAACTTTCATCCCTTATTAACCCCCCCCCCCCATGCCTCCATTTTCGCGTCAATAGGTAGCCTATGTTCGTTCCCAAGCTTCAATCCATCTCTGTACCAAATTTCATCATGAAATCTTCAAAAATGACAAACTTCAAACTTTCATCCCAAGTCCCTAGTCCCCCCCTTCTATCCCCGTTTTTGCGATAACAGGTAGTCTATGTCCGTTCCCAAACTTTAAACTATCTCTGTACCAAATTTCATCAGGAAATCTTCTAAAACGATAAACTTTTATCTCTATACCAAATTTCATCAAGAAATCTTCAAAAATGACAAACTTTCATACCAAGGTCTTAGTCCGCCCCCTTCTACCCCCCTTTTCGCGATAAAAGGTAGCCTATATCCGTTTCCAGGCTTTAAACCATCTCTGTACCAAATTTCAACTGGAAATCTTCAAAAATGACAAACTCTCATCCCAAGGCCCTAGCCTCCCCCCCCCCCCCCTTCTACCCCCCTTTTCGCGATAAAACATAGCCTACATAGGCTCCGCATCCGTTCCCAAGCTCTAATCTACCTCGATACCAAATTTCATTAAGATATCTTCAGAAATGACAAACTTTCATAAAAACTTTCATCCCCTATTTCCCCCCCTTAAACCCCCTTTCTCGTGATAAAAGGTAGCCTATGTCCGTTCTCAAGCTCTAATATACCTCTTTACCAAATTTTATCAAGATCGGTTCAGTAGTTTAGGCGTTAAAGCGTAACATACAGACAGACAGACAGACAGACAGACAGAGTTACTTTCGCATTTATAATATTAGTATGGATTAGGTACTATTAATTATTCTATGATAATACTTAAGTAGCACAATTTCGCTCAAACTCGTGCGTGCACAAAAAGAGTTCGAGTGAAATAGTATAGTCCGAGTATAGTACGATGTCACTGCGAGAGAAGGAACACTCGAAATAAAACCCTGTACCAACCCGTCTGACCGGCTTGGAAACAGTAGGTCAACATTGGGAGAGGCCATATGTCCAGCAGTGAACTGCTAATAGGGCAAATTAATTGATTGATTTGCTTGTAATATTTTATTTGTAAAAATATTGGTTTCTATCGTGAAAATGCACAACCCCAGCACTAATTTGTTATGCCTACCTGTGCCTACCCACCTACTACAGAAGTCGTTGAGCAAACCTTAAATGTTCGTGTTTTTATTTAACTAAGCTTAATTTGATAGCTCTAATCTGATTAGCGTTTACACACGTACAAAATGTTTAACGTTTTATATTTGAAACTCAAAACTTCTACCATGAAATCATGAAATATATTATATCAGCTTTTACCCGCGGTTCTGCTTGCGTGGATGTCGGTTATCGCGATCGATATGTCCCGGGTTCAAATCCTGGCCATTACACTACCGACGTGAACCCATTCCTAGCACAAGTAATTTAGCTTGGTTGCAGGGGTTAGAGGGAATATTAGTAATTCCGGTTGCTATTTTTTTTTTTTAATAATAACGACCGAAGAGGTTCTTGAGCCTTTTGCCCATTGGAGTAATAATGGTCCAGAAGGAGACCGTGAAGCGGGCTCTGTAGATAATTAGGACTCTTCCGGGCTCGCCGTGCTCGTGAATGACCTCAATATTCTGACTTCCGTTCTCCATGAACGAAGGCCTGAAGGTGAAAGCTGCCTTTTAACTTGACAGAACTCTTACGAGCTCCTCCTCTTTGAGGCAAAATTTTCCACCCCCGAGAAAGGGCCAACCGGAGATGAGCCTGAGTGAACTGGCGTGCAAAGGAATTGCCATATAAGCAACTTTACACCACGGCACTTCGTGAGGTTCCATCCCTGCTCAGGGCAAATATTTGTATGCAAATATGGGTATTTGCATTGGTCCGGTCGTGCTTCGGAGAGCACGTTAAGCCGTCGGTCCCGGTTGCCATACCAACATCTATGCCTGTCGTTACGGGTAGTTGGAGCCCTCAAAAGTTCAGCAACTGGTCTAACTGCAATGCTTCGATATCGCCTTTGCGTTGTGGAGGTCAGATGACTGTCCCTTCACAGAAAATGACGAGGTTTAACCATATCCGCAGTTGGATTGTTATAAACTGACCTCTAGATTCCAAGTTGATAGCTTCGGATGTGACTGGAATTAACTCTAGGATGAAGAAGACACTTTGGCATACGAGACCCGGGACATCACACGCTTTTAGTCGGTTCAAGTGTGACACAAAAGTAAAAATAGGTAGAAAAACATAATCTTACACTTGCTACGATCCTGGTAAACACTTTTCGCTTCTTCGCCTATCATGTTTTCATTTCACCTTATAATGACATAAAAAATACAATCGCCATCTTGAAATTATAAGAAAGTTGATGCCCAATTGAAAAGAAAAGAAGTACCCTCTCTGGTATTACTTGGAGGTTATTAAAGCACTCCTACGTAAGCTGCTTGCCAGGTACTTCAATCACGAGAACGGCTAATAGCCTTAGAGCAATATAGACATTGTTAAAGGAAGCTCTAAAGCCCCTGTGCCATTTGAGATAAATAAACGAAAACATTTTTTGTTTTTAAACTATATAACGGTGTATTTTTGTCACAGGTAAATAAAAACAAACGGTTTGTTTAATGTCTTGTTGTTATATATTGGGACTGAGGATCAATATTCTTGTAATGTATATTCAAAACTAAGTCTCGATCCAATCTCAATCCCCTAAATATCAAACACGATCACAATTTCAATGAAAATTATGTTACGACTGTACCATTTTTGACATTTGGGATTGGGAGGTAGATATAATGGTGTCATTTAGACGGTGCGAGTCACTCGCACGGTTTCGGTTCGATAATCGTATGCTATAATCGCTAGCAATAATCGCCCTTCTATTGGCGTATCAAAATGTTTACGCTCAATTCTCGAACACGATTCTATCATACGAGATCCTCAATGACATATCATCTTATGCCTTATGTTATTGTTTCGAAATTCTTTTTAGACAGTTTTTTTATACCACTTAGATGGCAGACAAGCTCAAAGCCCATGGTGATGTAAAGTGGTTATCGCGGCCTATTCAATTGCGAGACAATCCTCCCGAGACGTGGACTAGCAAGCGGCAATTGTTTCTGCAAATGTTTGGACGTAGCAACTTTTGTCTCTCCTTTCGAGAATCGTATTATCGAGGCGAGAAACTTGCCCCATCAAAAAATCGTGACTAAATTTTGAACAGAATTAGGTATATATGAAAACAGCGGATAAATAATACAAGTGTCACACCCCATCTTATCCGAAGGGTGTCGTAAGAGGCGACTGACGGAAACATACGCAGACGATATCACTGCGAGAGAAGGAACACTCGAAATAAAACCCTGTACCAACCCGTCTGGCCAGCGTGGACACAGTAGGCCAGAGCCTTTTGACATTGGGAGAGGCCTATGTCCAGCAGTTGACTGCAATAGCCTGGCCCCCGATTCTGCTAATTTTATGACATAACCAAACCACTATCATACCGCTGACATTGCATACAATGTCATTAAATTTTAGACTTTATGCCTGAGTCTTAAAGTTCAAAATGAAAAGAGAAAGAGTTTATAACATTTTTCATTCACTCTTCAAGATTGTCATTTAATTTTAGACTTTAAAGGTATTACCATAAAGTCTAAAGTTAAAAATAATAGGGCTCTGGACATCTGCCTTGATATACCGATTTGATTTCCACAGTTAGCTGTATGGTCATTAACTATACTGGGTGTAAGGAGAATGCTCCAAAGCCTCCTGGTAGTACTCCGGGTAGTCCATATTGGCAGATATAAAAAAATTACGATATTGCGTAAACGTAAAAAAAATGTTTTTTTTAATGTTTATTTTTATAAATATTATTTAATTAGCATTTGGTATTCAATCTCCAGCGTGATGTCGTTTCATTGAGCTTTACTAACACAGTGAAGAATGAATAATGTAAATTAAATGATAATAAATAAACATTAAGCAAAAATAAAAACATACTTTTTTTCACAAAATCGTAATTTCATTTTGGGTTCATTCATTTAAATTTAAGAGCCTCGCTCTTGTCTGTGGAGTAACTTCCATTCATTCCTATCCATCGCCCTATTCTTGACTTCCTAATACGACATGACGTTAACCTTCTCCTTTATTTGGTCCATATAGCTCCTCTGAGGTCTTCCTCTTCCTCTCCTACCCTCAACTCATTTCATTTTGGGTATAAAAGTATTAAAAAAAATTAATTGAAAAAAAAATGTTTTTTTTACCAAATCGTTTTTATGTAGTGTACCCGGAGTACTACCAGGTTCCCCTTACACCCGGTAGATTTTAAATTCATACTAAAACATACAACGCCATCGTATATCATTGTCTAGTTTGATTCCCCGGCCGTGACAGTTGCATTGTACGGCAGCGGCGCACCGGAAGAGATAGGTACATCGTATGATATTATCGTGGTACAAACTTGTTGTTTTGCAGTCAGAAAATGATATTCATAGACTCAGCCTCGTATTCTGAGACGGTACTCAGTACTGATTCTCAATTTACAACTGTAGGTCTAAAAAGGCCATATTGTATGTTCATTTACTGATCATCAAGTGTGCTATTTCACTAAAAATGGTAAAATGGTTACTTTTGGACTATTATAAAATGAAACTCCATTTGAGTACATCATCTCATTTGTCAGTTTTGTATGCAAATGCGTAAAATGGTTTCAATGTTTGAGCCATACATAATGTCAAATTCGTGACGTATTGAATGTTAGTAGGGACTTACATTTTGCGTTCATTTTGGTGTTTTCATTGTCATTGTTGTATTATTAAGCCTTCGTGCGATAACTTTCAAAAACATTCTAACAAACTTGACAGCTAAAACTGATAACTCAGTTTTTTAAAATCATGTCCGTCAAAATTTTCACACTGAAATAAAAATAAAAATAAAACACATTTTTGTAGTTTTCGCTTTATTTTGCTTTGAATTCAGGTTTATTACATAAGAATCATAAACTATTGGTATATAGAACATAATAAATACCAATTAACGCTGTGTTAATGGCAAATTCTTATTTTAGTCAATACCGCACAAGTAGGTATGATTCGGCTCGTCTCTATTTTTGCTTGTTGTAGCAACATCAGTAATAAATGTCACTAACTATGAGCGTTGCAGATGATATATGAATGAAATAATAAACAAGTGGCCATTTTATGTCTTCGTATGTCTCCTACCTATCTGCAAATGAACATCAATATGCAATGTGGCCTTTTTAGACCTGCTGATTTTGTTCTAGATGACAAAGTCAAAGTGATCACTGATCAATCCAAATGGGTCAGTAGGGAGAAGTCAGAATCTATGAGAGTCAGAACAGTCCGAACCTCCTACATTTAATGTGGTCAAACATGGTCCAAGGTACAGTGCAGAGGAGCTTTTTAATAAGCTGCCTTTAGAAATAAGGAGCTGCCTGTATAGACCCAAATTCCTATCAACACTGAAGGCATTTCTTATTGATGGGTGTTTTTACTCAATAGAGGAGTTCATAGAATGACATGTGCAAACAAATATGATATTTTTTTTTAATATATCTATGACAATTTAAGGGACATCTGTTTTTTTTTATTTTTTTATTTAAATTTTATTTTGTTCTTTATAGATTTTGACTTTCATGACATATAATTTTGACAATTAATGTATTTTACTCATTATTTTTATGAAAATTTACTCCGGATGTTTTAGAATAAGTAGACTATAGTAAAGTTTCAACACAATGTAAAGATTTTTAAGAAATAAATGAATTTGAATTGGAGATTGCGCCATCTGTTCTCAGGAACCATGGCTTCGATTTTAGATCAAATAATAATGATATTCAGTCTTTTTTTAAACTCTCAGACATAATCGGGAATCATAATACTTAGGCTAGTCAACTCTTCGGACACATGGTATAGTCGACAATTGGTAATTTTTTTATGGAGATAGGACACGATGGTATTTTTATCACAAATAAGCAGTCGGACTGGAGAAATACCTCCGCCTTACAGAATACCGCGGCCTTATTAACCTCGTGTTGTGTTCCCCGCGGTGAGTAGGGTAGCCAAAGCTCACTGGAGAGTTAGTGGAAGGACCAAAGGCTGCTAATGTTGTCTCCTAAACTGACAGCTCAGAAACTATGTCCTTATAGTTTATTTCACGGGTTTTTTTTAAATAATATTTTTGACTTGGTTACAAGACCTTTAAGCCATGTGTTCATTTGTTGATGATGATGATAATGAGTTAATGATGCTGATGAAGATAATGTCGATGATGATGAATGATGATTGCTGCCTTTACTGAGGCAGCAATCATCATTAATTGTCGTGTGGATTTTTTTCTAAAGGCTCCCTAGGGAGATTTGGAACAAACAAGAAGAGTCACAATTCACTGTAATATACCACTTTCCTACACTTATGTGGGATCGTGGACGTTTTTACTAAAAATCTGCAACCAGATGAAAATTATGAGTACGGCCTGCTATAAAGCTTTTTTCGATCTTTTCAGCATCAGTCGGGTTTTTTATTTGTAGTAATTTATTTTATTTAGCCGAGTGGTTCCCGGCAGAGTAGAATTTGGCCACCCCTTCTCTTCCAATGTGGTGTTGTTCAAGGCGACTAAGGGATAAGGCTGATTAACTTTAACATCAGACAGATATGTACAGCCTAGACTCAGCCTCAGATGCATGACTCAAGTCAACAATAATGCCCGGAATACGGCAATAGGCTCACCCCCTATTCCGTGGGACCTAATACAGATTGTTGAAATGTGGGTGTTAATTTACTTCTGCCTAACCCTCCGGGGATAAAGGCGTGATTATTTGTATGTAATTTATTTTATTACGTTAGACTAGGGGTTCTTTGTTACATAATGTACCTATTAACAAAACTATAAGCCTCTCTGTACCATTCGATACCAAAATAAGTACCTTGGCCGTCTTCCAATACAGCACTAAGATCTTGACTAAAAGCCTCTTTGACATGACCTATTTTTACTCAAATTAGTATCTTACTTCGTACTTATAATAAAATGTGATATTCTTCACAAATTTTCTCACACAACTTATTTTTAGGTTGCCGTACCCAAAGGGTTAATTGATTCTGCCAATATTTTTTACATGGTAAAACCACTGCGGTACTACAGACACTGTTACCAACGCTATTTCATTTTAGACTTTACATTTATACTGATAAAGTCTAAAATTAAATGACAATATTGTGGAGTGAATGAAAAATGTTATAAACTCTTTCTCTTTTCATTTTGGACTTTAACACTCAGGTATAAAGTCTAAAATTTAATGACATTTAATGCAACGTCAGCGGTATGATAGTGGTTTTGTTATGTCATAAAATTAGCAGAATCGGGGGCCAGAAGGCTGGCCTCTTTTTAGGTCAGAGAATAAACATTGCCATACAACGTAGCAATGCTGCACATCTCCTGGGAACGGTACCACAAGAGGCATGCGATGCGGATGAATTTCACGACGCCATTTTATTACTTTTGCTAAGTATACCTTGTTCTTTTATTTTTAGTTTTATTAAACTTAATGTGAATAAAATACTTTATTATATAAGCATACATTATAAGTATGTATGTGTTACATAACTCACACAAAAATCAGTTGATGGTAATGTCTTGTAAGTCTCATGAACCCTGATAGCCAGACAGTTGAAATTTTCACAAATTCTGTATGTCTGTTCCACTATAGCAACAAGTACCTACTAAAAACTTATTATAGTACGGAACCCGTCGCGCGCGAATCCGATTCGCCATTGGCCAGTTTTCTCGTAAAACAATATTCATAGAAATTTTGATTGTTTTTGGGAGCCTTAGATTAAAATACAGTCTGGGTTTAGATTAAACCCAGACTGTATTTTGAACAAACATTAATTATAGTCCGTTTCTTTAATTCAGATAGTAAATTGACAACTGCAAATGTTAAATTGTAAAATAATGATACCAGCTTTTAGTGCTTAGTGACGTGCTCGAAACTACCGACAATGTTTGTTGCCTAGATACAAGTGGTTCAACTTTATTATATTTTAAGAAAAAAGTTAAAATAAAAATGTTTTTTAGTTTCGTACACTATCCAACTAAGCTAACTATAAAATAATCTACAATACAGATATTTTTGATATTTTAAATTTAATTTATCGACAACTTTCGATACTGGTGGCACATGACTATTTTTTTATTTTTTTTAGTCATTTGACGTTTATGACAATCAGCAACGTGTGTCAATTGTATTCTATTCACCAAATCGTCATTGAGGCATAGAAATTGTTTGCGGAAACTAATAAGAGATTAATAAATCTTATCTATACAGTTATTATTAATAAAAAAATATTAATAATCATAAAATAAATCGGCATGCCCGTCCATCCGAAGAAAATAAAAAATAAAAAAAATGAGTAAACTAAAGTTTGTTACAACGCCATCTGTCGGCGGGATGAGAGAACTAGTTAGATATGAACTGTGTTTATGTTTGTGACTCCCCGTGAAGACTGAAAATGGAGGGGGGATCTACTACTACTTCGGAGGTCTACCAGTACGTGGGACCCTTCCGACTGGAGAAGACCCTGGGGAAAGGGCAGACAGGTAATGATTTTCCATATTATGTATATTATTTCAGCATTGCTGTATCTCGCATCCGGGGCAGCATCTGCGACGTGGCGGTAGTGGAGCGGTTACGCAGGAGGCGCGGGTTCAAGCCTCGCACCCTGCAAATATTTATAAGCATGATTATGGGTATTAGCAATGGCCCGTTGTCATACGAACATCTATCATCTATGGCAGGCGTTAAAGGTAGGTATTTGGAGCTCCAAAAATCCAACAACTGGGCCTCGATTCTACTAAAGTAAAACCATTGTCATACCACAGACACTGTAAGAATTACCCATTTAATTTTAAACTTTAAGTTTACGTTTTAAAGTCTAATATTAAATGGCTTTTTGTAGAGTGAATGAAAAAGTGAAATGTGACACTCTTCATTTAATTTTGGACTTTAATCTTATAGTAATAAAGTCTAAAATTTAATGCCATTTATCGCTGTGTCTGTGGTGTGACAGTTGATTTTGCTTTAGCAGAATCGAGGGTCTGGCCCCCGATTCTGCTAATTTTATGACATAACAACACTCTGTCATACCGCTGACATTGCATAAAATGTCATTAAATTTTAAACTTTATTTCTATACTCTTAAAGTCCAAAATGAAAAAAGAAAGAGTTCCTAACATTTTTCAGTCACTTTACAAGATTGTCATTTAAGACTTTAACCGTATACTTGTAAAGTCTAAAGTTAAATAGCATTGGTTACAGTGTCTGTGGTACCGCAGTGGCTTTACCGTGAGAAAAATTATAGCAGAATCAGGCCCTTGGTCTCACTGTAGAACTTCGATATCACCAATATTGATAATTATCCAAACCCGCAGGCCCCCGATTCTACTAATTTTATGACACAACAAAACCACAATCATACCGCTGACATTGCATTAAATGTCATTAAATTTTAGACTTTATGGCTGAGTGTTAAAGTCCAAAATGAAAAGGGTTCGTAATATTTTTCATTCACTTTAAAAGATTGCCATTTAATATTTGACTTAAACTGTTTAGACGTAAAGTCAAAAATTAAATGGCATTGGTAACGGTGTATGTGGTACCTACCGCAGTGGTTTTACTATGTAAAAGATAATAGCAGAATCAGGGCCCAGTTAGACTGGGTAAAGCCACAGAACAGAAAAAACTGTTAGATGTGTGATAGGACCCACAGGGTGAAGTGGACCCCAGACTACGAGGTGGAAGCTTCATATGTGACTGGGATTAACGCTAGGATGTCGAAAATGATTTTACCGTTACAAACAGACGCTTCAGTTTTATTTATTTATATTTCTATAGATAGATATCAGCCTAAGAAGAATCTTTCTTTGAATAAAGGATGTCTTCTTGATTTTTTACTCTCTCCCTCCTTCCCATCGTCATCTACTGCTTGCAGAAGAGTACTTGTGAGAAATGGATCTGAAAGATAAAAGAGTGTATTGAGTTCCCAGTGGAGTAGAATAGGATCTTCCCATTTATGGGAAGATGTCGTAGAATGCGAATAAGGGGTCATCCATAAATTACGTCACACAAATTCATGATATTTTGCCCCTCGCCCCGTCCTTGTCACAGCTGGTCACATTTGAGAGAGTCCCCCTTTAAAAAAAAAACATTCATAGGCATCGCTTTCTTCCTCGTCATTTTTATTTGCAATTCCTTGATTTTAGTTTCCACATTACCTTCAATGTCGTCACTACTTTTTAAACTTATTAGAAATGATACACGAAGATGATTCTTGTAGGTACATCATCAATGACTTGACTAAAACCAAAAGGGCCTGATAAAATTGTCATAATGTTATCCTTTAAAATGCAGTACACTTCTGCCTACCACTTCACGGATATACAGGCGTGTATATATATAGAAAGTCGACTTATGGACTAAATGTTGGAGGACATTTCCCCCTTTGATTCCCTGTAATTGAATTTTGTTTGCAAGTCGATTGAGAGTCAACCAAGTGTTCAATGTGCAGACGGATAGTTAAATGGATGTCTTTTACGTAAAATGGATGTTAATCTTTTGAAGAAACGGTTCCTGACAGCCTCTGTGACGTAGCGGTAATGAACGCGGTCGCTACGCAGGAGGCCCGGGTTCGATTGATTAGATTTCGATTGATTGATTAGATATGATTCAGTGCAAATATTTGTATGCATGCATTTGACTATTTGCATAGTCTGGTCGTGCCTCGGAGATCACTTTAAGCCGTCGGTCCCGGTTGCCATACGAACATCTATGGCAGTCGTTATGAGTAGTTGGAGCCAACAACTGCCCCTCTAGACAAGTGGCAATTCGCTAGCCGGCGCTTGGTGGAATAGAATGACGAATGTATGGGATTTGACGTATATGACAGTCGTTAACGCATGTCAAATACGTCAAATCCTATACATTCGTCATTCTATTCCATCAAACGCTGGCTAGCGAATTGCCTCTTGTCTAGAGGGGCTGGTCTAACTGCTATCGATATCAGCAATGGAGTGTGGAGGCAAGATGGCAGTTGCTTCACAAAAAATATGAAAGTTCAACAAGTTTTGTTATATTGGTTCTGGAGTAGAAAAGGACCACCTTATCTCTTCCTGTGGGTGTCCTAAAAGGCGACTAAGAGATAGGGCTGTCCTCCATCCGACCGTAAACATACAGTCCAACCCCATAGACGGCAATAGTCTCGCCCCCTATTACGTGGGACCGAAAATCATAGTTGGCTAAACGTAGTTATTAATACACCTTCACCTACCCCTTCGAAGATTTACAAGCGTGAGTATATGTACCTATGCAGTATGTATAAGTTTCCCTAGGTAATAGTTTTCATTCAACCCATTTTCATCGTATTGGGGTGACGTCCCAATACGATGAAAATGGGTTTTAAAAATAAACACGTACTGTTGACAGGCGGGGAGGACTCCACGTAAATAAGCTGTCCATGTGAACCCATGTGTTTGAAACTTCGAGAGAGAAATACATTTAACTGTAGAACGAATATAAAGGTTTTATACACCGCTTTTTTTTAAACATTGGACACTACAATTTGAGTTCACCTCGCCTGATGGTAAGCCTATCCTGTGATCAGGAAAAGAGTCACCATTACATACACGTACCACATTAACAATGATGGCACTCAGCTTAACGGCCTCATCAAAAGAGGATTGTCGTCTGCACACCGCGTGCGTGACACCCACCGGTCCCACTAGTGCTGCGACCACAATCCTCCCTGCCCGGCTATGCACCAAGATTGGATGAAGGGTTTTTCGCAATCTTGCACGGTGGTACCCACCCGGCCGAAATTTGTGACAGTGCCATAAATTTTCTACCAAAAGTAACAATTCCTCTTTTCTTTATCGCAACCTAAAGTCTAGGAATTTACCAACACGAGTGTTTCCCTCTTTCTACAGTCCCGGGTCCTTTAGCGGGGCGTGAAAAAGCATCTGATGAGGCCGACGAGCTGAGTGCCATTGTTGGTGTTTGTAATGGTGATCAAACAGACACATAAATTACTTTTTCCTAAGATAGATAAAAGCCAAAATAAAAGCAAAGCCTTGACCTTATCGTCAGGCGAGGTGAATTCATATTAGGTACGTGTCCTTCATATTTAAAAGTAGCTGTTGCCCGCTGCTCCGCCCGCGAAGATGTCGGTTATCGCGACCTTATCCTATCTCAGTTATACTTTCTCAGGGTCGAATCTACCTCTATTTCAAATTTGAGGAGGGTTGGTTGGTGTAGGCATTAGTGAGGCGCGTTCGTTTTGCCAGGAACACGCTCCTATAAAATACTAAGTCTGCCGGTAGCGCACGCCTAGGTGTGCGGAGCTAGGCTATTAGGCGCACACCAACAAGTTCTTCATACACGTCCACGCCGTCTCTAGACTGCCGCCGCGATCTAGGGATGGACCCATATACTTCCACCTCCATGGGTCGTCCCTCCTGGGCAATGCTGCAGTCCGTAACGAGCCCCGCACTTACGACATACCTCGGGACAACAGTAGCTGAGTATGAAGAGCGCAGGCGAGTCTTCGGCGCCATAACCGAATTAACTGGCAAAGGGAAGACAACCCAAAATGTCTGTAAGGAACCGGATCTTGGACCTATTCCGTACCAGTTATCATCTTTACCTACCCGTGCTGGTTAGTCCACATAAACTACCAGCTGCGGCGTTCTACTTCGGTACCCTTAGCCAGACCCTGGCACCGGAACAATGGCGGTATAACCATACACCCTTCCAGGTAACTGGTTGGAGGAGGCTTAAGCAAGCCTTGGGGTTTAAATAACTCCTCAAATGTCTTGAGTTAAGGGAGAGTAAGCAACATGGAAGCAAGATTAAAAGAAAAACTACCCCAGGAAGGTACCGGCGTCGTCGGAGAATCCTTCCCTGAGCAAATCTCAGGCAGTCCCACGTATTCTGGGGGGGACATAGTTTTGCAACCTGAAGGCGAATGTTTAATTATACCTGATGAATCCCGAATTGAAGTAGCTCATCCAGCATCCCATAGTAACGGCAACAATAAGAAATATGTGCAACAGGCCTTCCACCCTAGTCTGTTTTTCATAAGGCCCAGATCAAACTCGTTGGGTAATAATCTAACACCAAAAAAAAAAACCAATGACACTGAATCATCTGAGAACATAAACGAAACAAATAACCCACCTGTGCCCCCACCATGGCAAAGAGTCCCTGTAAGTAGGTCATCAAAAAAAAGAAAAGCGTCTAGAAGCCCACCTATAAATACAGTTGAAACAACAAATAGGTTTGGAGTTCTGGCTATAGATCTTACTGAAGATAAACCTGACATTCTATCTAAAAAGCAAAGTAAACCACCTCCGATCATCTTGTACGGCATAGAATGCGTGAATAAATTAACTGAACTGCTACTAACCGAAGTGGACAAAAATCAGTTTATGTACAAAATCATAAATAAAAACCAGCTGAGAATAACTAGTTCGGATATTGATGTTTATAAAAAACTAATTGGAATTGTTAGAGACAATGGATTGATCGGACATACGTTTAATACAAAAGATAGCAGAAACTATAGAATCGTTATAAAAAATCTTCATCCTTCAACATCTATTAAAGATATTAAAGAGGAAATAGAGGCCACAGGCAATGAAATAACCGGGGAAATAATTAATGCGAAATATGGCCCCGAAAAAATACCAACATCCACCTTTTTCGTAAATTTGGTGCCAGGACCGAACAACATAGCAGCAAAAAATCTTAAATATCTCTGCAATCAATCGATTATAGTGGAAGACCCGAAAAAACGAAAGTCCATTGTCCAGTGCCAAAGGTGCCAGCAATATGGGCATACGAAAAACTACTGTTTACGACCATTTCGTTGTGTAAAATGTGGACAGTCTCACAAAACTTCAGAGTGCAGCAAACGCGATCGCAATACTCCAGCACACTGCGCGCTTTGCGATGGTCCCCACCCCGCTAATTATAAGGGATGTGAGGTGTACAGAGAAATATTAGCAAGACGTAGTCAAAAACCACGATCTACAGACAAGAAGAATGTAATAACTGTTTCATCATCTGTGAGAACTCATGAGAGCTCTACAACAACACAAGAGAAATCCCCGAGAAAATCATATGCTGAAGTACTGACAACACAACACAGCAATAGAAGTAATTGTGGAACAACTCACACACAGTCTCCTCAAACTACCCAAGTTCAGCCTTCTCTAGAACAAATATTCCTGAAACAATCTGAAAGGTTCGAAATGTTACTTCAACAAATGAGCTCTCTTATGAGTCTCATGGTAAAACTTGTCGAAAAGATATCAAAATAGGTCTATCTCTACACATGGCTACTTGGAACATCAATGGCTTGGCACCGAACAAACAAGAAGTGGAACTATTTATGATTCACCACAAACTCGACATTCTTCTTGTATCTGAAGCCCATTGTACCTCAAACAGCTCAATCAAATTTAAGAACTATCAGTGTTACCACACGCCACACCCGGACGGAACAGGACATGCAGGAACCGCAGTGATAATAAAAAAAAACATCAGACACCACGTGCTGTCGGGATATAAACAAGACTACTTGCAAGCAACAACGGTAGTTGTTGAAGATCAAACTGGATACCTCCATGTCTCTGCAATATATACTCCTCCGAAGCACAAAGTTACTGAAAGTATGTATTCAAGTTTCTTTAATACGCTCGGTAACCGGTTTGTGGTGGGCGGTGATTGGAACGCGAAACATGTGACCTGGGGATCACGGCTTAATAATACCAAGGGTAGGCAACTAAAACTAAGCATTGACAGTAACAACATGTCTACGATCACAACCTCAGAGCACACATACTGGCCCACTGATCCGAACAGAATGTCAGACCTAGTAGATTTTTTTGTCATAAAAGGATTATCCAGACACTACTTCAAGGCAGAATCATGTTATGATGGTTCTTCCGATCACACCCCTGTCTTGCTGACCATGAGTGCTAAGGTAATACAGATCTCAAGACCAGAAACTCTGTACAATAGTCATACGGATTGGATCTCCTTTGGTGACTACATTGAAAAACATTTAGAACTCAAAATTGCTCTGAAGACACCTTCGGATATAGATGACGCCACGCGGAACATAACATCGCTCATACAGAGAGCGTGTTGGAAAAGCACTCCTACACTTGCTGATCACAAGAAACATATTAACTACCCTACATACATAAAAGATGCTGTCTTAGAAAAGCGACGACTGAGACGAACTTGGCATCAAACTAGGCTAATCCAAGACCGAGCTGACTTTAATAGGGCTGGTAAAGAGCTGAAAGATATGATAAGACAATGGCGGGATGATACCCTCCAGACACAGTTGGAATCTCTAACTGCGACTGAGGCAACCAATTATTCATTGTGGAAATTCACCAAATCATACAACAGACCCGAGCTTTCCAAACCACCACTTAGAATTAACCAAAAGTGGGCTAGAACGCCACAAGAAAAAGCCGATGCTTTTGCCGAACATCTGTCCAAAGCCTTTAGCCCTAATGACGGCTATGACCAAAGTTTTGAAGAGGAAATTGATAGAGTACTTCTGCAAGACTACCAAATGACTCTCCCACCAAGACCAGTAACATTTGGCGAGGTCAGTAGAACTATAAGAAATTTAAAAGAAAAGAAGTCTCCTGGATTTGACCTTATAACAAAGGAAATCCTCAAACACCTGCCAAAAAAGGCGGTGACCTTTCTTACCACACTCTACAATGGCATCCTGAGAGTCCAGCATTACCCTCAAGAATGGAAAGTATCCAGAATCATCATGATAAACAAACCGGGCAAGCCGCCAAATGATGTTGGTTCCTACAGACCTATTAGCCTCCTACCCATACTGTCAAAAGTATTTGAAAAATTGCTCTTGCACAGGATTACACCTATCTTACAGAGAGACAAAATAGTTCCAGAACACCAATTCGGATTTAGGCGACATCACTCGACAATTGAGCAAGTCCACAGGGTGAGTGACAAAATAAGGAAAAGTCTGGAGGAAAAAGACTATTGTTCCGCGGCTTTCCTGGATATCCAACAAGCCTTTGACCGAGTCTGGCACAAGGGTCTCTTTTATAAAATCAAAACTCTTCTCCCGCATTGTTACTGCCAATTGTTACAGTCGTATCTTATGGGACGACTGTTTCAGGTTAAAGAAGGCGACACCACTTCCACCTGCCATGAAATCAGGGCTGGAGTTCCTCAGGGGTCCGTGCTGGGACCTGCTCTATACACTCTTTACACATCCGACCTACCACAAACAGAGGGGACTATGGTTGCCACATTTGCTGATGACACTGCTATTTTAGCCAGCGACAAAGACCCCAATACTGCTTCGGAAATACTCCAAAAGAGCTTGGATAAAGTGTCCAACTGGCTGCAGAAATGGAGAATAAAAGCAAGTGCAACCAAGTCTACCCATATAACGTTTACATTACGGAGAGCGAACTGTCCCCCTGTAAGACTTGGAAACACTGTATTGCCTCATCAAGACTCCGTGAGATACTTGGGCTTACACCTCGACCGTAGGTTGACATGGACCCAGCACGTAAAAATGAAACGAGATGAGCTTAAAATACGATATAGCAACCTACTGTGGCTTCTTGGCAGAAATAGCAAGCTTTCTCTACACAATAAACTCCTGATCTACAAATCTATACTGAAGCCTGTTTGGATGTATGGTATCCAGCTATGGGGAAGTGCTTGCAACTCCAATATAGCTGTACTCCAGCGCATGCAAAATATAATACTCCGCACAATAGCCAATGTTCCATGGTATATCACCAACAATGAAATTCACAAACAACTAGAGATGAATAGTGTGAAGGAGGAGATCTCAAAGGCAGGTGAACAGTATCAAAGTAGACTCAGAATCCATCCCAACATACTGGCAACAAAGCTGCTTACACCCAGCTATAACAAGCGCCTCAGGAGAAAGGATATTATCTTTTCATTCAAATAAGGAGTTGATGTCTTCACTGGAAGATACACTTTTAAAAATTACAAACACCTACCACCACATCCGCTAAAAGCACCATGCTGATCGCAGATATTGAATACAAAAAAAAAAAAAAAAAAAAAAAAAATTTCAAATTTCATCATAATCGGTTCAGTGGTTTAGGCGTGAAAATATAACATACAGACAGACAAAGTTATTATGCAAGAAAAAAAGCTACAGCGCTGTATTTAGATATGACAAAAGCTTTTGAGAGCGTAGATCACAATATCTTACTTAGGAAGCTTCATAGTTACGGCGTTAGAGGAAATGCTCAGACATTACTAAAGTCGTACCTAAGTAACAGAACACAAATTACTTATATTAATAAAATGTGCACTGAAACGCGAACCGATAGAGTTATTGCCTCTAATAGGAAATATATATGTTGTGGTGTTCCCCAGGGAAGTGTTCTTGGACCACTTCTCTTTTTAATATACATTAACGACATGCCAAATATAACTGAGCACTCTATGACATTATTTGCAGATGATAGCACTATTTTGTTCATCAATGAGAATCATAATAATATAGAACTGGACATTGTTAATACATTGACATCAATTGAAAGTTGGTTGACATTTAACAATCTAAAAATTAATTTAACAAAAACACAAATGATGGACTTCAAGCAAAGACAAACCGATCAGGTACTACAGGTTAAACATGTGGATACGACATTGACTGGAATTAAGACAATGCGCTTTTTAAATATAATATATAATAGATGATAAACTTAACTGGAAAACACACATTGAAAAGCTGTGTGCAAGACTGTATCAGTTCTCGTTTGCTTTGTATAAATTGTCCCAGGTAGCAAATAGGTCAACAGTTATTACGGCATATTATGGCCACGTAGAGTGCATCCTCAGATATGGTATAATGTTTTGGGGCAACTCAACTTTGGGTTGGGTATTTTAACAGTTCCATCAATGTACATAATTGAGGTAGCCACATTTGTAAAAAACAATCAACATTTATTTATAATCAATCCACCTGGTACTAGGCGTGAGGGTAACTTAAAAGTCGTACCAAGCAAAACACAGTTGTTACGCAGTAGTGTGTTTTGTATGGCAACCTCCATTTATAATAAAATACCTGTGAGGATCCGAACACAAAATATCAAAATATTCAAGGGTACACTTAAATTTTTTTTAGCAAATAAGGCTTACTATACCATTGACGAGTTCTTCTTAAACGATGATTCTCTCACGTGACATTGATAAGGTATTTGTTTATTATTTGCTTGATTATGATTGTTTGACATTGTTAAAGTATTTCTTATTAATTTGATAACGTTTGTAAGTTTAATTTAATTTGTACACCATATTCCATGGTAGGACATAGCGCACTAATATGTAACTTAGATTAAGAATTGTACACAAACCTATGATCCACAAATAAATGAAATAAATAAATAAATAAAAATTAATAAATAATTATTTTCACATTTATTATATTAGTATAGATGTTATAACTAATCAGATTATAGGATGTTTTTATGTGATGTCTGAATCTTTTACTCGATCATGGCTTTTTTTTAACATGCGGGAATTCGCCACGGATAACTCCCCCGCCGGAGTCGGATGGGGAGGTTATGTGGGACTCGAACCGACTAAACCGCACGCCGTCTGTGGGTCGCAGTGCTAGGCCGAAGGCTATCTCTGCTTTACCTTCTACACTGACGACACAGAAACTCTGGTTCGTGCTTACAAAGTCGCCAGCATGAGTGTGACTCCCCTGGTGTTGCACACGTCCATAGGCCACGGTAACCACTTTCCATCAGGTGGGCCGTGTGCTTGTCTGCCACCAAGTTGGTATAAAAGCAAATCAGCAGCCTGTGGAAGTATGAATGCCATTTTTACTTCATCGCGATTTCCACTTATAACAAATTGCCCCCAGATAGATCAGTTTTGGGATAACCCCAAAGCATGCTTATGGATTATTCGGGGTCCGCCTTTTTCGGCTATATTGAGCGCATCTGCCGTCTGATCCAGCTTTGGTCATGAGCTCTGAGGTAAACAATGTCATGAGAGTGACGCCGTCTGTGGGTCGCAGTGCAAGGCCGAACGTGAGGTAGCTATAGAGCATATCCCTAGCACTCTCGATCATGGCTGATACATGTATTCTCATAATTGTATACTTTATATCAATCCATTAATTAGCCTATTTCAGCCCATTGTGCAGTGCAGATATATGTATGGATGAATGTATTGCATTGGACTGGTCGTGAGAGCACGTTACGTGTGTGTACGAACATTTATGGCTGTTCCAACTAGTCTAACTGCAATGCATAGATATAGTTGATGAGTTGTGAAGGTCATACGGCAGTCGCTTCACGGAAAATATCTGAAAGTTCATCCAAATCTGCAGTTAAACTGGAAAAAGTGGAACCCCCCTCCGAGATGAAGAATAACAAGTCCACTGCACATATGCTTCTCCCAATATATAATAGCACACCCGATTCTCCATCTCACACCTCTATACCAGGCACCTTTTTTATACCACTATAGGTGTCAGACAAGCACACAGTCTACCTGTTAGAAAATGGTTACTGTGGATAATGGACGTGTGCAACACCAGGGGAGTCACACTCGTGCTGCCGACCCTGTAAACGCAGAGAGTTTCTGTGCCGTCAGTGCAGAAGACAAAGCAGGAATAGCCTTTGGTCTTCCCACTGACAGCACAAAAACTCTCCAGTGAGCTCTGGCTACCCCACTCACCGCCGGGAACACAACACGAGGTTATTACAGCTTCGGTATTCTGTAGGGCGGAGGTACTTCGGACTGCTAAATTGGACGGAAATACTGAAGTGTCCTACCTCCTATAACTCCAATCCACTGGACATATGCCTCTCCCAATATATTATAGCACCCCCTGATCTCTGTCTCGCGCTTCCATCCTGATCCCAGCCACCTTTTACAAGTTATATATCCATCCTATTTGATATGTTTACTCTTTTGTCTCTATTAAAAAAAAGGAAGTCTAAGTCTATCAATCAGCCAGCTCTATTTTATTCTAATCTGTCAATATGTCAAAGCAATCAAAATCTTGAAAAAAATATATTGCGTTTATTTGTAAAGTGAAAAATAAAATTACAGCAAAAAATTGTTTCCAAAGACATGCGGATATCGGAAGATATATTTCAATGATTCTAAGGATCTAGAAGATATTGCTTGCGTCCGTTGAATATATTCAGGAGAAGGACGCAAGTATATAATAATATAGTTAGTAAATATATTTTTGAGCAAATTAATTGCAGGTTGCCGGAGGAGTAATATAGGGCGATGGTATCTCTTCCCGTAGGTGTTGTAAAGTCGACTAGAAATAGGGAACATATTGACCATGACATAGTGCCCGCGTGACAGCAATGGTCTCATTCCTTAGTGAAATGTCGGTGTATTTACACCTCTGCCTAGTTCTTCAGGGATTTACCGGCATGAATATATGTATGGAGGTTGAAAAACTAGGTCTATGGGCTCTGAACTCAGAGCGCACGGTCGCTGTATAAAAAAATCGCAAAGTGACGTCAAGGCTTCGCGTGGCCACAGAGCCTGTTTTTGGCCAGCCAGGGCCTGCCTTATGGGCCCATACGTTATCAGTAGACATGTTTTAGGAGGATGTTTTCGACACCCAACCTCAAGCCTTTGAGCTACCCTCTACAGCTCCCCCAAATTGGCCGTGGGCGGCATCTCCCTATGAGGCTGAAACTGGCGGCCAAAATTGGCAACCAAATTGTAGCAGCCGAAATCGGCAGCCAAAATTGGCAATAAAATTGTTGCAGTATCTTCGCATTAATAGAAGGTCTTAGACAATTCACAGAAGTTTCCATCGTTGCGCGATGGTAGGAAATATAATAAATCTAAGATTATTTTTTTCATCTTTTTTGAGCCATTACGACAATTTGCTGTTGGGATATAAGCCTTTAAATGAAAAAAGATCCATTTGGCCCTGAACGGCCATTCATCTGGCTACAATTTGGTTGCTCATTTTTGGCTGACAATTTCGGCTGCTACAATTTGGTTGTCAAATTTGGCTACCGATGTTGGCTGCTAATTTCAGCCTCATCTTCCTTGCATGAAAACGCTACCCCTTGCTACCTAACTATTAATTTAATCATTATGTTTTCAGGAAAAATGTTTTGCGTCCCTACAGATACTGTCATAGTAATTGCCTTCCTTATCTTAGTAATTGGTTGTGGGTGCATGAAACGTAAAAAGGGTAAATGGTGAGGTGAGCAAGAAATGGAGCAGCCATCCTGAGTGCATTTTTGTTCTACCGAGTTTCGTAATTGTCATTTTGTCATGTAAAATTATAAAAACATTGTATTGTATTTTTTTTATTTGAATTTTTGAAGCATTTTGCATGCCAAATATTCGCATCGATTAGTGGTTAAAGCGTGTTCCTGTACGGCAAAGATCGCGGGTTCAAGCCCCGTCTAGACCGATTCAACATTTTTCTTATTTTAAACGAATTATTATATTATTATTAACTGTTGTCGCGACTTTGTCATATTTCTGGCTCTACTAAACAATTTGCTATCAATTTTTCTTGAGACTAAGTTTGAACAAGACCTTTCTAAAAAAAGACCACATTAAAACCCGTTCAGATTGCATCCAAAGCCTATAAACAAAAAGAAGAGAAGTGTCGGTCAGCGCGAGTTTAAACGTCCCTGCTGTTGTACACGTCCATAGGCCACGGTAACCACGCACCATCAGGTGGGCCGTGTGCTTGTCTGCCACCTAAGTGGTATGAAAAAAAAGATTCTGAACTAAAAAATATGTTCATCGTTAATCAAATAACTCTGGTAACTAGGTTTTTTTTTTTCATTATTTCCGATGTACAGACATGACTAATTAACAATTTTCACGTGTTTCCCTCTTCCTACAGTCCCGGGTCCTTTAAGCGGGGCGTGAAGAAGCATCTGATGAGGCCGTCAAGCTGAGTGTCACCATTGTTAACATGGCACGTGTGTATAATGGTGGCCCTCTCTCATGAGACTTTGCCTTCAGCTTACCATCAGGCAAGATAAAGTCAAATTGACGTGTCCTATATAAAAAAAAAAACAATTTTGTTATAACAAAACACCAGAACCCAGTCACGTCACATGTTCTCTATTTATTTATGACACGTCAATTTGACTTGACCTTGCCTGATGGTAAGCTGAACGCAAGGTCTTAGAAAAGAGGATCACCATTACATACACTTACCATGTTAACAATTGTGGCACTCAGTTTGATGGCCTCATCAAAAGAGTACCTATTGTTGTCTGCACACCGCGTGATGGGTGTATCCCATCTGCCCCGGTGACTTGGCCCGGTGCCGGGCCACATGGGAAAAAAAGTTTTAACTGGCCCGTTGATATGTTTAGCGGGCCAGATGACACAAATCAAGTGCCATCGTCCCCGGTAAGGGGCAAATAGAGGATACGCCACGTGATTTGTGTTTGTTTATAATAAGTATATTTCATGTTGAGATTTATGACACAAGTTGATATCGCGTCATACACAACAAAAACTGATTTTTGTATACTAAGCTGTTTGATTTATAAGTTCAATCCCTTTCATAGATGCAAGTTGTTAGTATTTCAAAAATTACGTGGCGTATCCTCTATTTGCCCCTTACCGGGGACGATGGCACTTGATTTGTGTCATCTGGCCCGCTAAACATATCAACGGGCCAGTTAAAACTTTTTTTCCCATGTGGCCCGGCACCGGGCCAAGTCACCGGGGCAGATGGGATACACCCCGCGTGACACCCACCCGTCTCACTAGTACTGCGACCACAATCCCCCCTGCCCGGCTATGCACTTGCTGACCCCGGAACGCTATCCAACCGAGAATTTATACGCGTGGTAGGCGTTTAGTGATTGTCTTTTAAGAATAGCACGGGGTGGGCTATGGCAATGGATGAGCTGTAATCCACCAATTATAGATTATATCAAACCAATCGCGACATGGCCTCGTTTCTCCAGCGGTTTGGGGTCAAGAACCTTATATACCGGTAACTATGTAAACTTTTAGCGGGAGGGGTGCTCGGAGAATATAAAACACCATAAAGTATATACCGACAGTAACAGCTGTACCGCACCTTGGGTATGTGCGCGGTGAGACGGGGGAGTATCAACCAAGCGACCGTCAGATTTGGTCAGTTCACCGCCAACGCTCACGGTGGTATGTCGCTCGCTCTTGACTCATGCCACAAAATAGATAATAGTAGTAACGTCTCATTCTCTTTCTTAACCTCGTCCAACCCCCATTGCGCGTACCTACCTAGGGCGCCAAAACGGGTGTTCCGTTTAGATCCTCAATTTTGAACCCTCAGGGAAACAAAAGGAATGGCTATTCCACTTCGATTTTAATTTATTATAATTTTAATAGTTTCATACGAATCCTAAAAACCTAAACGAGTTTTAAGGAATCCAAGTGGAAGTCCTTTTCGATCCCCTGGGGATCGTAGTGCATTAGCGATACCTTTTGGATCCCCTAAGGGATCAAAATAGGGGATCCTAACGGAAAACCCGGTGGGTCAAACTAGTAAAGAACTTACTTATATTAATCATCTCATCAGTCAGTTGTTTGTCTTCGATGGGGGTGAGGGAGACGCTGGGAGGCACGGCTTGTATAGCTGCTGAATGCTCTGCCACAGTTGGATAGCTGGATACCTCGTTGAGGAATAACGTCAAAAGTAACCTAAAAATAAAATATGTTGATTAAGATAGGAAAAATTCAAATAGTTCATTTGGAATTCGGACCCGCGATCTTTCCCTAACAGGGGATTTTTCTGACCACTAATCCACCGAACCACGCCTGAAGCCCTTCAAGTCGGACTGCTCAATTGGACGGAAATAGCGTCGTGTCCAACTCCTACTGATATTATTATACAATCATTTTTAAACTGAATGAAACTAAATGAAATTTTGAAGCATAATCGATTAATGCGGCCTAATCAATTATTATTTTGGGAACGGTTTCGATAGTAAAACCGTTCCGAAGGTCTAAAACAATCACCCTTTATTCCATCTAGTTCTACCAGTAGTTCGATATACAGTCGATCGGTATAAAAGACTGCTCAGTCAAGGATTGCGGGTTCGATTCCCATAGTGAATACGATCAAAGCTCTTTGGTTTACTAGTTATTTGTTGAGGTTGTCTTAACTGAAATTAAAACGTGTGGAAGTCATCTGTCTGAAAATATCCATATGAAATTTATGCGAACCCTGCGGTTGACTACTCGAGTGATAAATCCGAGTACGCTCTTTTAAGTATGTGGACTATCGTTGACATAATATTGAATAGCGCGTGCACAAAGAGAGCAGTCAGCGTTCAGCTTGCCTTCTGCGTACGTTACTACTATTAATTATTCTGTGTTTCTGTGACCGTTGACCGCTCAAGAGTTCCAACGCACACAGGCGGCGTTCAAATTCAAGCATTCTAATTTAGTTTGTCTCTCTGTACGTAAGTACAACATGTCACTATCTTCTATGAAATTTATTACTCTTGTGAAGCTTTGGAGCTTCTAAAAAGAAATGAAGGTATGCACTTAATTAACACAACGTAGAACGCTGAACGCGGAACGCAGAACTCCTGACCGCTGATAAAACTCAAGACATCCGTTCGCCCGTGCGTTCTATAAAATTATGACAAGTTGTCCGATAAATTTGAAAACAATCATCATTAGCTTTTGATTAACACAAAACAAGCGGATGCTCACTCTATCCCCATTACTACTGTGTAAACAGAGACAGAACTTTCCTTCTACGTCAAATTCCACTAGTGAAGACAGAGACAGTATACTCTAGCTCTAGCTCTATGTTCGAGGGTAGACCCATCAACCCTTAAGACAAGCTATAGACCTCAGCTGTGCAATTCTCTAAGGTTTGATTACCCGTACTCTCATGGTCATCCTCGAGCCCCTCCCCGTACTCCGGAGGGGCGTGAAGGGCCCGCCGCGATCAGGCGGGCAATCGCCGGAGGGGGACTGGACGTAAAGGCTCTGCCGGTTTCCCAGACCCCCTCCAAGAAAGGCGATGCGGGAGTGCCACTGTGTTCGTTTAGTGGGTATACCGGGAATCTCTTCCCGGGGAGTCTCACATATCCCTCTCGTCCCCCGACGACGAATTTCCCAGCAGGGAAAGAAAAATGTTAGGTTGGTAACAGCCTTAATAGAGATTGTCATTAGTCGGACTGCGTGACATTAGCTGTCAAAGGTGTAGACGGTGAAACCTTAGAGAATTTCACAGCTGGCTCCAAAGTTGAGCTTGATGATGATGATGATTAACCACTTACCCGTATAATGTCATTTTTAAATAATACAAACACGAATAAACACTGTATCACACAATTGTATGTTCACAAGGGAGGCCATTGAATGGTGTGTAACTCCATAGTGTAGTTTTGTTTTCGAATTGTTGTTATATGGTATAGAGGTGTTAAAACCGGGTTAGAGTAAGGTAACCGCGTATCCTTAAACTATGTTCACTTTTTCCAATTTTATTTTATTTTTATTCTACTTAGGTGACAGACAAGCGCACGGCCTACCTGATGGAAAGTGGTTACCGTGGCCTATGGACGCCCCTGTTGTTGCACAACAGGGCGTCACACTCGCGTTGCCGGCCCTTTTAGAACAGAGAGTTTCTGTGCCGTATCTGCCGTGTGCCGAGTTTTTGCGCAGTCAGTGGGATTGGTAATCCCACTGACTGCACAAAAACTCTCCAGTGAGCTCTGGCTACCCTAATCACCGCCGGGAACACAACACGAGGTTATTATGGCCGCGGTATTCTGTAGGACGGAGTACTGCCCCAGTATCTATAGGAATTGCCTGAAATATTATTAAAATCTATCCGTGTGGTGACGGAGAAAGAATATAAGTATCACCACTTCCATCATATCCGAAGGGTGTCGTAAGAGGCAACTAACGGAAAAATACGCAGACGATATCACTGTGAGAGAAGGAACACTCGAAATAAAACCCTGTACCAACCCGTCTGGCCAGCGTGGACACAGTAGGCCAATACCTTCCAACATTGGGAGGGTCTTATGTCCAGCAGAGGAGTGCGCTAGGCTAATAAAATTGATTAAATTATTTTTTAAATCAATACCTACAACAGTATCGGATTTCATTATTAGCACTCACCATTGATAGTTATAATATATTTCAATGACATACACTCAAAGATTTTTAAATAAAGTTAATATTCGTAGATTACACAAACACTGCATACTAAGTAGATATGTATGTGCGTTGAGGTCAATCAAAAGCCAAGAAACTGTATAATAAACGCCATTTTGTTCAATCTGGTAGCCTAGTGGTATGGGTAATGGACTGCTGAAACGAGGTCTCGGGTTCGATCCCAGGTTTTACCATGGCACACACCAATGACTTTTCGATGCTTTTCGAAGTTATGTGTATATTTGTCGTAGGTTTATAAGTGCTCGGTTAATGGCAATAGGCTCGAAACCTATTACATTGGGATCTAAACACAAACTGGCGAAATGTGGGTGCTAGCAGCTCGGGGAATATAGGCGTGAGTTTATGTTATGCTTTCAATATTCCGTGTTGTTTCCTGATGGAGAAGAATATGGCCACTCCATCACTTCCTGTGAGTGTCTTAGAAGGGGACTAAGGGAAAGGGCTCATAAGCGTACAGCTTATGAAAAAGTACCTGACAGTAATAGACTCGCCTCATATGCACATAATTGCGAGATTGAAAATCTGTGTCTACCTATGCATACCCGTGCGTGTTACAGGTGTCAATATATGTATGTATGTATTAATATATAAGTAGTTATTGTTTGAGGGTGTACGGGGCTCCACCAAGACCTAAAGGACTCAGGCAACGTCACCAGCAAGGGCTATATCCCAACGGACCCCGGGTATCTGTCCTCTTACGGGGTCCGTTGGGAACTGAAGTTAATTTCATGTCCAAGGGACCCACTTTCCAAGGACGTGGGGTCCATTGGGAAAAGAATTCCCTAAAGAACATCACTCTCATCCCCGAATGATTTATTCCTGCATGTTTATGACTGGAAAAAGCAAGCCCCTGCAGACTTCGTGGTAAAAGCTCCGGATGCTACTGAGATTAACGCTAGGGTGAAGAAGGTTTGAACCCGCGATCTTTGCCTTACAGGGACAATGCTTTAACCACTAAGCTACCAGACCTCGCCACTTAAAATTTCTCTTTCTATATCTCCCCCTTTATGCAAGTGGCAATTCGCTAACCGGCGTTTGTTGGAATAGAATGACGAATGTATGGGATTTGACGTATTTGACATGCGTTAACGACTGTCATATACGTCAAATCCCATATATTCGTCATTCTATTCCACCAAACGCCAGCTAGCGAATTGCCACTTGTCTAGAGGGGCTGTTTTTGAGACGACAGTGGATTGTGTTTCCGAAATTCTTAAGAACTATCGGAACCAATGAAATTTTTCGAACATTTTCAATCATTGATTTTTAGCTACTGCATCCATACAACTTGTATTAAATTTTTAAGCACTTTTCATGCTAAATATTCCAATTGATTTAAATACAAAAAATTGAATCGGTCTTGACGGGGTTTGAAAAAAAAAAGAAATAGAAAGTAAAATAATATAATCGATTAAGATAGGTAAAATCGAATCGGTTCAGACATGATTCGAACCCGTGATCTTTCCCTGACAGGGCTGACAGCGGGAATGCTCTAACCACTGAGTCAAATTTTCCTATACTTATGTCCGTTGGGGCGAAGACGGGAGCCATCTACTGACACTCGTACAAACTATCGAAACCAATGAATGATATAACAATCATTTTTAAACATTGATATTTTATTACCTACTCCGCACAAAAAATATACTAAATGCTTTAAATTTCATTCAAAATATTACAAATATTTTGTCTATTTGTTACTCAGAAGCGTATAAAATAAACAAAAGTATCGAAAAGTTTGCATCAAACCAATAAATAATTAACATTAGTTAGTAGATTTTGGCACGGACGCTTGGATATAAGCCAAACAAAATTGCTCCATCGCCCCAAGCGTACACACTGCATAAGGTGATTTATTTTCCCCCGGGATAGATACCGAGTCATATTAAGTGCTAATTACATTGCAGGACGTTAGCTAGGTATACTGGAGATATGTTGCAATACTTGCAACATGCGTCGGTGGAAACATTGTGAATAGATAATTACAGACAGCACCATCGATTTTGATGAAGAAAGTACTCAAATATGCCTTGCTTTCCCCCCCTCCTGTTGACTGGTTGTTCTGATATTTGGTACACACCTTTAGTTCAGACAATAATACAATTAAAATATAAAAAAACAGTTAGATTTCTTCTTAAGTTTATTGGTTTGTAGAAACATAAATTTTCTAATAGTGTAAACAGGTTTATAGAACTGCTTTCTGTTTTTGTGGTCAAGATATACAACAATAGATACAGTCTGGCTAACGATAGCGTAACCTGAGAAAAAAGCGGGAAATTTAAATAATCTTTATGTGGTATCACTGACTACAGCAGGAGAATAATGTTTTGATACTTATGTATTTACAACATTAGTATTATTATATTTACCATTACCTAAATTACCATCCAGCCAGCTTACAGCGCAGACGTGTTTTTTTTTGTTAATTATAATGAAAATCATTCAGTAATAATATAACAAATATCGAGAGAAAATAGCAGTGTAAGGCAAAATAAGTGTGTCGTGTGATCACAAGTGCTCTTCGTTTTGCGTGTTTATCATTTTTGTCGTGATGCAAAAATGAACTAAACAGATAAACGAGTTTAATTATTTATAAATAATTATGGCTAGCTCAGACTCTAGCCCGTTCGGCCGAAGCCAGAAAATTCTCAGGAGTCCTCCACCGACGCCCTCCCCGCGCCCCCAACCTCAACCAATACCACCATATGACGATGAGTGTGACTTGTCAACGCAAGTGTTGCCAATGTCTGAAATCCAGGGATGGATGACAAAAATTGAGGCAATTCTAAGTGAAGTTTGCACTGTTGTTGAAGGGAAGATGAACTCGGACCAAAAACTCCGAGTGAATAATTTGTGCCGACAGATCTCAAATGGGACATCTCAGATGGCGGTTTTATACCAATCTCTGAAACAAAAAGCCCTCGTAGCCCATGAACGCATTCAGCACCTGCAGGGACAACAGAATGTTGTGGCCTCCTTAGAACAGGTTAAGCAGGTCGTTGAGAAGATACAACCTGCCGAATCAACCTCGTATGCAGGCATGGTGAAGAAAGGAGCAAATAACCTAGTCCGTCCCGCAAACTTAAGTGCCGTTGCAATTTACCCGAACGACAAAAATAAGACCAGCGATGAGACCAAGGCACTAGTCCAAAAAATTCTATCACCAGAGGAAATGAAATTACATGTTCGTGGCCTCAGGAAAGTTAGAAATGGAGGCGTGATAATAAGTACAGAAGACCGAGGAGATATTGAAAAATTGAAGAACTCGGACAAATTTGTTTCATCAGGCCTTACAGTTGAAGAACCTTCCAAGCGCAGACCGAGAATCGTTGTTATTGGTGTCCCAGTAACACTTACCGAACAAGAGGTGCTGGAGTGTATTTATGAGCAAAACCTCGCAGATAAGGTGCCGAATTATACACGTGAGTCCTTCGCCACAGTAAAGCTGAGCCATAAGTCAGGTAAGAAAAACCTTCCTACCTGTAACTACATTTTCGAGGTACCTCCTGCCATCAGAAAGATACTAATAAACCAAGGGCGCATTTACATCAATTGGACGTCGTGCCCTGTGAGAGATTTCACAATTGTGACCAGATGCTTTAAATGCCAGATGTTTGGTCACGCAGCAAAGTTTTGTCGGGAAGCTGCTCCCACTTGTAATCACTGTGGAGAGGTGGGTCATTCTCACAAGGAGTGCACCAAGAAAGCTTCTTCCCCAGTATGTGCGACATGTAAAAAGTTTAAGAAGAAAAGTGACCACCAAACGGGTGACGACAGTTGCCCGGCCCGTAAGTACGCGGAGGCGAATTATATAAACTCAATAGACTATGAGGGTGCCTGAGAGCGCCACCAATTAAGTTTTGTTTTTAGCACATTAGACGTATTAGTAAATTTAGTTTTATTTGTATTTGTGTTTTAAGTTGAATAATGCCACCAAATCAACTGGTGCAGGACCTAGATAGTTTTTCTGTGTCTGAAGTAAATATCTGTGATGCAGAAAATTGTAAGCAATTTCTACCCACAGGTGGAAAGTTACTAACACTACTAACTCAAAATATTCGTAGTATAAACCATAACATAAATGGCCTAGAAGTATTGTTGCACGATCTAAACCTAAGTTGTGATATCATAGTTCTAACAGAGTGTTGGCTAGAGAGCCAGGGAAATAACTTACCTTCTCTTGACGGGTATTCGTCATACGCTTCCGGTAATTTTCTTAACCAAAACGATGGACTGGTCGTGTATGTGAAGAAAAACCTGATTACAGTAGTCGAGGAACCATTGTTTCATGGATGTAGCTGTCTCATAATTAAAATAAAGGATGATACGGTAATCATTGCAATCTATCGCCCTCCCTCACAAAGTATAGACATATTTCTGGAATCCCTTGACACAAACTTAAAGGGGTTAACGGCTTTTAAAAATGTCGTAATCATTGGGGACATAAACATTAATATCGCCCCCGAGGAAGCCAAGACTGAAGCACATAAGTATCTCAATATTTGCTCATTTCACGGTTTGCTGCCCACCCACTACTGCCCAACATTTAAGACTGGTTCTTGCATGGATCATCTGATCATAAAATCTAAAGTAGTATCTAAGACATTAATAACTAACTCTTGGCTTACTGATCATCGGGCTATTGTATTATCATTACAAACATATTCACCCAGAAAAACTTGCATAAACAGCATTACTAAGGTTAACATGTGCAGCCTCGAAAATGACATACGCTGCATTGATTTCGACCCAGTTTACACCTCAGACGATCCAAATACCTCATTAGACTACTTTATAGAATCTGTACAATCAGCAATATTAAATAATACCTCCACTAAATTATTACCTAGAAAGTATATTAGCATTAAGCCATGGATTACTCCAGGGCTCGTCCGATGTATAAGACATAGAGATAGACTACACCTTAGGGCGAAACATGCACCTAACAACGAAACACTTGCACTAATATATAAAAGGTATAGGAATTTTTGCAATAATCTACTTAAAAAACTAAAGGTACAACATGACAGGAATGAATTGCAAAAGGCAGGTACCAGTTCTAAGCAAATTTGGAAATTCATAAAAAAGCATACGTTCAGATCAAAACCTCCCGAACCTCCATTCGATTTATTATCTAAAGAGAACTCACTCGATACAATGAATCAAATTAACACCTACTTTGTAAATGTTGGTAAAAATTTAGCAGAAAAGATTATCAAACCTGTCTGCGCTGGGGATGGTTCCACTGCTTTGGATTCCCATAATGTACGCTCAACCTTTTCTACGCTAAACTCCTTTGTTTTATTAAGTACTGACGCTGAAGAAATAACCAGAATAATCACGGGGCTAAAGGACACTTGTTCTACTGGGTGGGATAACATTTCTAATAGCATACTTAAAAAATTCAAATTCGTATTTGCACCGCCCTTAACACATATTTTTGAACTATGCTTAACTAACGGCATATTCCCAATAGCGCTTAAGAGAGCTGTCGTCTCCCCGATATTTAAATCTGGCGATAAAACCTGTGTAAATAACTATAGACCTATTTCAGTATTAACGGGCCTTTCGAAAATATTAGAAAAAATTATACACACCAGATTAACAAAATATCTAGAAGACAATAATTTACTTTCGGACTGTCAATTTGGTTTTAGGCCAAATAGGTCAACTAGCCAAGCTGTACATACACTAACCGACTATGTCACTAACAACCTAGACAAAGGTATGCACACCCTGGGGATTTTTCTGGATCTTGCCAAAGCATTTGACTCTATTTCCTGTTCTTTACTATTAAAAAAACTCGAGGCTTTCGGAGTAAGAGGGACGCAACTGCTTCTACTGTCGGATTATATGAAGGACCGACAGCAATGTGTGAAGATTGGACAAAATGTAAGCTCTGAAATGAAAAATAGTGGATATGGTATCCCACAAGGGAGTGTATTAGGAACCACTTTATTTTTAATTTATATAAATGACCTTTGCAGTTCGACTCTTCAAAATGGATTTATCATATCATATGCCGATGATACGGCTCTTTTATTCGCGGCCAAATCAAGAGAGGAGGTATTTAAACACGCTCAAAATGGTTTCAATTTTGTGACTAAATGGCTTCAGAAAAATCTTCTATCATTAAACACTGATAAAACAAAATACATGTTATTTACAATGCGAAATACTAATAAACCTATGACTAACATAAATGTAAATGCACATTGTTGTATAACCGCTGACACTGCATGCGCTTGCCCTACATTAACTAAAACTGACAATATAAAATATCTTGGTGTAACGATTGACACAAATTTGAATTTCCGCAAACATAGTGAATTGCTATGTGCTAGAATACGGAAATTAATGTATATCTTCAAAAATTTACGTGCAATAGCGGGCTCTAAGATTATTAAACAGGTATACTGGGCCTTATGTCAGTCCATTCTTACTTATTGTATAACATCCTGGGGTGGTGCAGGACGCACAATCCTATTACCCCTTGAGCGGGCCCAAAGAGCAATCTTAAAAGTAGCCACTTTTCGACCATATAGGTTCCCCACAGATCAGCTCTACAAGTCATGTAAAGTGCTAACAGTGCGCCAATTGTTTATTCTAAACCTCACACTATACCAACATACCAAACTTCCTCCACAAACAATAACCTTAGATAAAAGAAGAAAGGGAATAGTTTGTGAAAAACCACAAACTAAACATGAGTTTGTAAATAGATTTTATATGTTTTTGGGTCCTTTTCTATATAACAAATTTAACAAATTACTAAACATACATAGCCTAAGTTATTGGAACTGCAAGGCATTAATTACAGAACACCTAGAAAAACTAGATTATGCGGACACAGAAAAACTGCTAGAAATACTAAAGTAGGTAGCGTTAAGCTGTAAATATGCAATAGATTATTTGGTTTATGTTGACTAATTGATTGCAACAAGTAATTATCATTGAACGGACATAGCCTGAAACACAGGTTTACAAAAACCTAGGTCAGGTAGGTCCCAAATTGTTAATGTAATTAGGTATTATATTTTAAATTCTTACCATATACAGTGTTACACTTTCTCATAATGTAGATATTATTATACTTAAATTAGTTATATTCGACCTTATTTGTAAAACTAGTAATAACCCAATGTACAGCCCTTTTTGATAAATAAATAAATTATTACTATTATTACTATTTATTACTAGCTGTTGCCCGCGGCTTCGCCCGCGTGGATGTCGCTTATCGCGTAGTATCGTAAATTTTAGCGCAGAGTCGAGCATTGAGAGCTTAATAGATACTCTTCTCGCCTCTCTATTTGACTCTTTACTTGACTTTGTACTTGCCTCTCTAATCATCCCTGTCTCTACTCGAGTCTACTGAACTCTCTACTCGCCTCTCCACCTGCCTACCATTCACTTCTCTAATGCCTCTCTACTCGTCTCCCTACTTCAAATTCAAATTCTTTATTTCGCAAAATTGTGCAACGTGATTACATCTTTTGCCGTGAAATTCCGCTTAAAACTAAATTTACCACCGCTTCTTAGGCGCTAGTGGAGCAACAAACTCCATTGCAGCATTTTGAAATGTCAAAATACAAAGATTGATTGCTTAAGACTAAATATGAACGAATGTACACATTTGTCTAGCATCAAGAACATCAAAAATCATTTAAAAAACTTGCCTATACACTCGCCACTTTACTCGACTTTCTAACTTGCATCTTTATTCTACTCTCTGCCCCTAACCTTGTTTCTTCCCAGTTGTCTCTCTTTTCTACTCCACTATACCTTTCCCAAAGCTCTTATGGGTCTATCAATTTCATCAGGATTTGTTCATTGATGAATTTTGAAGTTCGCAATTCGTTGAATGATAAACGGAATTTTGTAATTCTTATGGTGTTAAATAGCGTATACTTTTAGAAGGATCCCATATCGAAGAAGTCCGGTATTTGATGCCGAGATCCTATCCATTTATTTACCCGTCCATCTTTGTATCAGGGATGGTCGGTCTTGATACATTACGACTTAGGCGGGAGTTAGCGCACGTCATGTACTATTATTTGCATTTAAATTTTAAAGTGGACAACCCTTCGAGTCGTGAATGTATCCACTTCTATGTGCCGGACAGGTACACGGGTGGCGCTGGACGGCGACAGCATTAGCTCTGGACTTGCCCACCAGCTTGGCGTTTTTTGGTATAGAGTAGCCCTACTTACAGAGCTGTGCAATACCTGAATGCCTTTTTGAAAAATAATCCAGATGCGGACATATTCTATGTCTTTGGTATAACTGTGGCAAAATATTTATGTAACTTATAGTATTTGTATGCCTAAAATGTAACGTACTAATAATGAATGAATAAATGAAATAACCCGAGAGAAAACTTCAAAATTACAGGAAAAAGCGCCTACTTTGTTTGTGGTAGCAATCATGTTGTTTCGTTTTCAAAAAATGAATGTCTAGGCGCTCTCTATTAAAATTACAGTATTGTAACAATTGATAAAATACAACTTAATAATAACACTTTACAGCACGTGCATATTAATCAATATACATTGTGTAAATTAGTGCAGTGACTTTTATCAGCCTTAAGTACGTTTTCTCAGTGGCTCTGGTAGGGAGAATGTTCCCCAGTAAAGCCATAACAGTGGCAAAGTGTGTGAACGCGGCCGCTACGTAGAAGGCGCGTGTTCGATCCCCGCTCAGTGCAAATATTTGTATGCATGAATATGGGTATTTGCATTGGTCTGGTCATGCTTCGGAGAGCACGTTAAGCCGTCGTCGATCCCGGTTGTCATACAAACATCTATGGCAGTCGTTACGGGTACTTGAGGTCCTCAAAAATCCAACAACTGGTCTAGCTGCAATGCTTCTATATCACCTTTGGGTTGTGGAGGTCAGATGGCAGTCGCTTCACAGAAAATATCGCAGTTTTGCCAAATCCGCAGTTAGACTGGTAAAAAGCTGACCTCTTTTTTTTTACAATTGTACAGCTTCGGATGCGACTAGGATTGACAATAAAGAAGAGTGGCAAAGGGTGAAAATTTTCTAAATGGAAGACGGTGGAAGAAAGTTCTTACCTCGATGTAGTTTATCAAATTTAAACGTCTCTACCATCTATGCAAAGGGAATTGAGTTATAGGGACCCATCGCCACTACTACAAAATATGAATTCATTCATCAGGATTTCTCAGAATTCTACTACTATGGGAACTAAATAGGCGAAGAACCGTTATATGTTATGGCCATAATTTGCGAAACGGATTTTTATTATTTTTAATTTTTTTTTTGGTTGAAAAGGGAAGTACCTGGCCAAGGGAGTAGAGTAAGAATCTAGAAATCTAGGGAAATCCTCAAAATGTAAGCAAAGATGCTGTTTCTATTGCTTTTACATAATTTGAGTAAACTGATAATAAAAAAAAATAACAAACTAAGCAAATGATCAACGATGAATCGGTTAGATACTTAGACACTATAAAGGTAAAATAAATAAAATTATAATAATAAAGTTAAACCGACTTCAAGAAACACTGTTAGAAGTCGGTGCCAACATTGTTTAATGTGCCTGAAGTACTATGATGTAATTAATTTATATATGGTTTCTTGGGCTATGCACCGACTTCTACCAGAACAGCTGTAATATCAGTTACTTTTTTTCAGTGCCTCTTTTTTGTTCCCTTAGTCCTTAATCGGTTTAACTCGTTAACATTTATTTATTGGCTATAAAGGTTAGCCCATGTCCTTTCTTAAACTCTTATCCAATTCTGCATCAAATTTCATCAACATCGGTTTAGTTCAGCGTTTAAAGCGTGAAAGGCAACAGACAGATAGACAGGGTTCCTGTTAATGTTAGCACAGTCTAACAACTTTCATACAGAGTTTCAGACTCGTTATGTTATGATATTAGTATGAATTACGCAGGATGTTAAGGGTCGACCGCCTCTGTGGCGTAGCGGTACTGAACGCGGCTGCTACGCAGGAGGTGCGTGTTCGATTCCCGCTCAGTGCAAATATTTGTATGCATGAATATGGGTATTTGCATTGGTCTGGTCATGCCTCGGAAATTAGGTTTAGCCGTCGGTCTCAGTTGCCATACGAACAGCTATGGCAGCCTCAAAAGTCCAACAATTGGTCCAGATGCAATGCTTCGATGTCGCCTTGGGGTTGTGGAGGTCAGATGGCAGTTGATTCACGGGAAATTTCGGAGGTTCTGCTAAACTCGCAATTAGACTGGTAAAAGCGGATCCTCGCCTCGAAGGTAAAAAGCTTCGGATGCGACTGGGATTAATGCTTGCTAGGATGAAGAAGAAGACTCAGGATGTTTAATGAAATTGTGAAAATTCGAAACAATTTTTAGGAATCGAAATGACAGCTCTTATATATTCTGTTGTGCACGAAACTATATCTTGTTCAAAACTGCGTGATCGCCATCTAGTTGTATTGATGTAACTAAATTATAGAATGAAAAAATATATTTTCTTAAAGACCTCTGTTGTGAACGAAACCATAGGTACCTTGTTTAAAAATGCGTGATCGCCATCTAGTTGTATTTTTGTAACTAAATAATAAAATCTCAAATTTTAATTTATTGATTAAATACGAATCTGTATACACAATTGTGTATCTAAAAATAAAGTCTATTTATTTACATAGTTGCTTAGATATGATAAGCTATAAAAAATATACCATAAAAATAATCTCAAGTAAAAAAGCGACATTATTGCTCACATCTCTGGTTCTACTTAACCGATTGTGATCAAACAAACGTAAGATTTTAAGTTGGAGCAAGCCCTTTCTATCAAAAAAAACTGCATCGAAATCCGTTCAGTAGTTTTTGCGTCCATCGCGAACAAACATACAAACAGACAGGATTTCCAAAAAATATATTTTCGTGTTCAGTATCGTTAATATAACATACTCCAAGTATTTTTTTTTTAAATATCTCCAATGTACAGACACGACTACTTTACAATTATATAATAGTATAGATGTATAAAAGTATCAAAACATAATCTCCCACATAAAGATTATTTGAATTTCCCACTTTTTCTCAAGTCACGCTATCGTTAGCCAGAATCTAACTTTACAAAGATTAGTAAAATGGGTGTCAACTACTCTATACAATGCACATGTGTCTAACTGTATACATTGTAACAAGACACGAAAATTTCTTGTAAAATGGTCTGCGGCGTGAGAACCGTGGAGTTTCTTACAAATGGCCATGCTGACTTTATTATCGATTATGATAGGAAAAATTTAATCGGCGCCGGTGGGTTGGACCCCCGATCTATCCTTTACCGGGTGAGTGCCCCTGAGCCATCGTGATACGCCTGAAGCTATTCAAATCTGTCTAAGGGCGCCAGTGGGAGGAACTATCGAAACATTCGAAACCAATGAATGATGTTATATATTATAATCATTTTTAATTATTGATTTGATTCGGATCCCGCCTGTCCCTCTAGACAAGTGGCAATTTATTGTCCGGCGGCTAGTATAATAATTGGTCGCTACATATGAAATTGCCGTTTTATTGAAGAAATTGGAGGAAACCCAATTTGTAGTACTAACATTTTTGCATTTTTTTTAGGAATGACAAATCCAAATTTTATGATTTTTTTTTGTGTATGAATGAGACAACATTAAGCTTACAGCAAATTTTATTACATTTTTGAAAAGTGACAGCTGTCAAAAAGTAATACGAAATTTATCATCAAAATGGATGATAGCATTTAGGAAGTAATGTTGTTGCAGATCGAATTTAATTCATCAAGCGGCCAATAAAAACAAAATTTAATACCAAGTTGTAGAATTTTGAAATCAACTTTCAAACAAAGAATAAATAAAGGAAATAGCTATTAAATTACAGGAATAACAAACTCATGAATCTGTAAGAAAATTTCGGCAATTTCATAATGATGTAACGACCTAATAGAATGACGAATGTGTTTATGAAATGTCAGATACGTCAAATCCCATACATTTTTCATTGTATTCTATCAAACGCTGACCAACTGGCTAGGGGGACTGAGCTAATTCTCTGTCATAATCGTTGGAATAGTTAGCAGGTCACTCAATGCTTTAAAAAACAACACCATTGTCATACCGCTGACATTGCATAAAATGTCATTAAATTTTCGACTTTATGTCTGAAAGTTAAGGTCTAAAATTAAAAAAAAAGAGTTTATAACATATTTCATTCCCTCTACAAGATTGTCATTCAATTTTAGTCTTTTACGCTATAAATGTAAAGTGTAAAGTTAAATGGCACTGGTTACAGTGTCTGTGGCACCGCAGTGATTTTGCCATGAAAAAGTGAACGGAGCATTTTGATTGGCCGGCTTCACACACAAACAGGTTTCCAGTAGGCAGTCGGCCAATCGTAACGCTCCATTCTCTCAATACGTTTACAATACGATTACTATAGTCGTGGATACTGTAGTTAGAATAATCGGATTTTTAAGGCTCCAACTACCCGTAACCACTGCCATAGACAATGTGCGTGTGACAAACTGTACCATGGCGACTATAGATACCAATTGCGTCTAAATATTAATGTTAAATTTCACATTTCAGGTCTGGTGAAGCTGGGTGTCCACTGCGTGACCGGGAAGAAAGTAGCTGTGAAGATCATCAACAGAGAGAAACTCAGCGAGAGCGTGTTGATGAAGGTTAGTGATCATTATCATTCAGTTAGTCCCGATCATATCCGAGGCCTCGGAGTCCGGGTGCGAAGAGCAGTCTGGACTTCTTTAGGCGTTATCGGTAGCACTAGTCCTTGATTCAGAGGGAGGACAGGGCTACACCTTTTTTAGCTGCTGAATACCAGTCCAATTGAGCAGTCCGACTGGGGTAGTACCTCCGCCCTACAGAATACCGCGGCCATAATAACCTCGTGTTGTGTTCCCGGTGGTGAGTAGGGTAGCCAGCGCTCACTGGAGAGTTTTTGTGATATCAGTGGGAAGACCAAAGGCTATTCCTGCTTTATCTTCTACACTGACGGCAGAGAAACACTCTGTGCTTGCAGGGTCGTCAGCACGAATGTGACTCCCCTGGGCCCTGATTCTGCTATTATTTTTATCATGGCAAAACCACTGCGGTACCACAGACACTGAAACCAATGCCATTTAACTTTAGACATTACTGAGTCTAAAATTAAATGACAATCTTGTAGAGTGAATGAAAAATGTAATAAACTCTTTCTCTTTTCATTTTGGCTTTAACACTCAGGCATAAAGTCTAAAATTTAATGTCATTTTATACAATGTCAGCAGTATGACAGTGGTGTTCTTATGTCATAAAATTAGCAGAATCGGGGGCCTGGTTTTGCACACTCCATAGGCCACGGTAACCACTTTCCATCAGATGGTATAAAAAAAATCAGCAGCCTGTTGAAGTATGAATGCCATTTTTACTTCACCGTGATTTCCTCATATAGGTATATCAGATTGCCCCCAGACATATAAGTTTCGAGATACTGAGTTATCTGAAACTTAGAGGACGGGCTGCCGTCTGACCCAGGTTTAATAGTGATTAGTGGCCAGCAGTCAGAGGTTCCGTATTCTAGAACCCAGACGATACTCTCTGGCTTAGTTTAATGGCGCTGTGTAATAAATCCAAGACTAGAATATAGATTTACTAGCTTTGGTCCGCGGCTCTGACCGCGTGGATGTCGGTAATCGCGACCAAACATAGCCTATGTCCTTTCTAAAGGTCTAAATTACCCCCATACCAAATTTTATCAAAATTGGTTCAGTGGTAAGCGTGAAAGACGGACAAACAGACACACACATACACTTCCCCATTGGATTCATTGTTTCTTGTAAAATCTTGACGAGAAATAAAACATGGCTCTTTACAAATCTCATTGGCCGTCCTTCAACCTCCTTTTAAGGTCTTCAGTCTAGCCCTGTTATAGATTATTATTAATAAAATAAATTGCGCGTCGATATTGCCACTTACTTTCTTAACGATATCAATGGGTTTATGTATTGTAATAAATCGAATTTTACCTGATTGAATCGCTATTTATAAGTAAGAAGAAGATAAAAAGCTTTTTTAAACAGCTGTAGCACATAAAACATTTGGAAATAAATTGTACAGTACTCCTAGCACGAACAACTATAGTAATCGTATGGTAAACGTATTGAGAAAAAGGAGCATTGTGATTGGCCGCCTGCCTACTGTGAACCTGTGTGTGTGTGAAGCCGGCCAATCACAATGCTCCATTCTCTCAATACGCTTACGATACGATAGTTGTTCGTGCTAGTGGTACAGTCCAACTATTAGGTAATCTGTGGTACAGTATTATATAAACCACCCATAAAATTTTTTTCAAATTCAAATTCATTTATTTCGACTAATTTTTCAAGTCATATAGGTACATTTCATTCAAAAAATCATATTAAAATAAATTATACAATTAAATTACAATATAAGAATAACATAAATACCTATACTTACAAATAATAATAGTTATGGGATATAGAATAGATAATACGATACGGGATAGTAATCTGGGGTAACTCATCTGAACTCACAAGAGTTTTTATAGCTCAGAAAAAATGTATTCGCGCATTGTTTAACCTAAAATGGTCGGAGTCCTGTAGACCAGTATTCAAATCTGAAAATCTGTTAACGGTTCCTAGTATTTACATTTACGAAGTCGCTAAATTTGTAAAACTCCATGACCATCAATTCGAGAATAACGATAACATGGGAAAGCGACAGGTAACGCACCTCCCAAAAAAAATGCCTGTACCCAAGTTGGAACTGTTCAGGAATAACTGTGTTTACATGGCACCTCTTATTTTCAACTCCTTACCCAAGGAGATGGTGGAACTACCGCGCTCAAAATTTCTACGCACATTACGGGAGTGGTTAATTAAGCAAAGCTTTTACGACACTTCAGATTTCCTGAAGAGCAGTTCTTGCCGTTTCGGTGCGCATTGATTGGAAAGCATTGTTTCACATGTAATTGATAAATTATTTGACTTTGAAATATTTAGTTCATTGAGATTGTACTATTGCTTGCTATAATAATATAATCCTGTTGACTGTTCCTAAAATTTATGACATATTCTGTAATTTTTAACATTTCGATTTTGACTTATTTTAACTTTTGACATGTTTACTTTAATTTTCCTGTTTATTTAATATCTTAGGCTCAATATGTAAGTTTGACATTTTGATTTTGACTCATTTTAACTTTTGACATGTTTGCCTTAATTTTTCATATTTTTTTCAACTTCTTGCGCTTAATAATTGTTACAAACGCTTATAATAGTTTTGATTGATAGACAATGTTGCATGCGGAAATTTCTGTGAGACATGCTGTACACCATTATAATATAATGTTAACATCTTTATACCAGACCATGTTTCGTGCAATAAATGAATTTACTTACTTACTTACTAAATAAAATTTAAATTTAAATTTAAATCAATACAAAACACAAAATACAAAATAAAAATCAATAAAAATAAAAATCAATACGATTTATTAGTCAGTACATGAACCATGGCACAATGGTTCATGTACTGACAGCCAAACCGATCTGAGAATGTCCTCAGGATACCACTAGGACTGGCCCGGACCCTGCGCGCCAGGGATGCGCATCGCTTGCGGATGGTCGTGTAAAAACAGTCAACGCGCCATCCCGCGAACATCCCTGACGCGCTACAGAACCGAGGCAGTCCCATCAGCACCCTGAAGGCATTATTACAAAACTAATTATGAAACAATTTTTTTTGTTGCAACGGCAATACCCACGCTTCTAAATATTTATTACAATAATATTTCTTAGTATCTGAAATTACTAGTATACCACCTTATTCTCCCCATATAGGGGGCAAGTCGGGGACCCCGTGGTCCCTCTCCCGAAGAGGGCCAGACCGAGAGGAATGGCCCTGGGTCAGCCGGGGTGCAAGGGGTATGTCACGAGACAACCTCACCTTCGGCCTAGCACATCGACCCAAAGACGGCGTGAGGTTTAGTCGGTTCGAGTCCCTCATAACCCCCCTTCGGCTCCGAAGGGGGGGGGGAGTATCCGTGGGGAATTCCCACACAATAAAAAAGATAAAATTATACCACCTTATTTTTCGTGCAGTAATCTCCTCGTATATTCCCTCGCTATGGCTCGGGGCAGTTTTGCTAAACTTGAACCGACTAACACCGCACACCGTCTTCTTCAGATACCGGGGCGTAAGATTTTCTAAAACATATTCGGTCGAGATTGCCCTGGGATTCATGATTTATTTATTTATGTATTCATTTCTCAACATCACTATCCTTACAGGTTAAGCTTATGCAATAGTGTGGTCCTTAAAGTTTATCCTTATAATAATAACATATTACATGAAGTGCCATTTTTGTGAACTCACTCAGAGAACAAATAAAAAGGTCTGTACCAACCGCTACTTCATTGAGTATATGTAAGGTACGCGTTATCGCAGCTTTACCCAGCAGATTAGTCCTGGCACTGGGTACTGCTAGTAGACGTGGCCGCCGCCTGCGCCATACGTAATTGTTGGGCACACATAGGTTGATCTCTTGTAATACACCTGGATTCGACGTCTTACTACGCAATAATTTAAATATAAACGTGGTAAGAGCCAAGTCCCTCCTTGTCTCCAATGATGTTCCACTTGCCCCTGGAATCGCGCATCCATTGCTCCCGATTCTTCGCTTTCCGCCCCCCTCCCAGTTACCTTTTTCATGTCGTAAGTCCATCTGGCTAGAGGGCGTCCCACCTTCCATTTGCCTTCTCGGGGTCTCCATTTTAAGTTGTCTATACATATGATACAAATTATTTACTAGCTTTCACCCCCGGCTCCGCCCGCGTGGATGTCGGTTACGCTATTATATCGGTTATCGTTATAAATTGTAGCCTATGTGTTATTCTGCCCCTCTAGACAAGTGGCAATTCGTTGGTCGGCATTAGATGGAATAGAATGACGAATATATGGGATTTGACGTTTCTGACAGTCGTTAACGCATGTCAAATCTCGTATCTGTTACAAATAGAACTTATGTGGAAAAAAGCTCTCCTCCACTCCTTAGGTTTACCTTATCAAACCCAGATTGGCCTCAATATGCATCCTTATTAGAAGAGCAGGTCAAATGTCTTCCAAATCTTAATATTGGTAGTGGGGATCTCTGCGGTGCACAAGCCTGTGTGAACAGTTTTACTGCTGCTATTAACGCCTGTGCAGAACTTTCTTTCCCAGTGAAGAGCAGCGCAAGGGGTGGGTTGCCATCTCCACCATGGTGGGATAGTGAGTGCACCCAGATGATCAGAACCAGGAAAGAAGCTGAAAGAACATACAATGCCGATATGACTATGCACAACTTAATACACTATAAACATATTTGCGCAAAAACCAGGAAGCTACTCCGAAGGAAAAAGCGAACAGGATGGGTTACCTTTTGCTCTTCCCTATCTCCGTCCACTCCCTCTTCAGTGGTGTGGAAACGCATAAATGGATTTAGATCAGGCTGTACTTCCTCTTCGGCGTCTCCTATATCTAGGCAGACTGCTGAGCTGTTTTTTGACAAGATAGCCCCACCATACGTGCCTTCACTGTCGGAGACTCGACAGCCTCCTGTGGAGCTTATTGGTGGCCCTCCGGACTTGCTGTTCTCTGCTCAGGAACTTGACATGGTTCTAAACTACGTAAGGGACTCCTCCCCCGGTGTTGATGGGATCCCGTACTCATTCATCTCCAAATCTGGAAAAGAAACACGAAGGTATCTATTAGAGATCTTAAATTACTGTTATGCTGAGGGCTGGATCCCGGATCAGTGGAAACTACAGATTATTATACCTGTGCCAAAGCCGGGCAAACATCCAGGCGACCCAAATAACTTCAGACCTATTGCGCTCTCATCGGTCATGGTTAAAATTCTGGAACGGCTAATAAAAAACCGTCTGGAGTGGATGGTGGAGTCGAGAGACTTGCTGCCGAGTTCCCAGTTTGGGTTCAGGAAGGGGCTTGGCACTATGGATAGTGTTGGAGTACTCATAACCGATATACGTTCTGCTCTATCCCAAAACCAATCGGTGGTTGCTTCATTTCTGGACATAGCTTCTGCATATGATAGTGTCCTCCTCCCTCTCCTCAGGCATAAATTGCAACAGCTGAGCTTACCGGTGAGGATGATACAATGTATCTGTCAGATTCTTATGTCTCGGTCAGTTTCCCTGAGGGTTCAGGGAGAGGAATTTGGTCAGCGAAGGGTTTGGACAGGTTTACCTCAAGGCTCAGTATTGAGCCCATTATTATACAATCTGTATACAGCTGATATTGGCTCAAGCTTGAATAATGACTGCCAAATTCTCCAATATGCTGACGATCTGGCTGTTTATGTCACCAACCACTCTGTAACTGATGCTGCCACATCAATGACAGTCTCCTTGAACTCTTTGAACCGGTGGCTCCAGGACCATGGGCTCAACCTATCTGCGCCCAAGAGCTCGGTGGTCATCTTCTCTCGCAAAAAACTTCTTCCCCAGGTTCAGGTTAGCATTCAGGACTTCATCATTCCAGTTGAACGAAAAGCCAAATTCCTGGGTGTGTTTTTGGACTCGAAGCTGTCTGGCCTCCCACACCTTGACTACCAGGTTAAGAAATGTGAGAGAACTATCCCTATTTTGAAAGCTCTCGCTGGGGTCTGGTGGGGTGCGCATCCATTCACTATGAAATTAGTGTATAATGCACTGATCCGTAGCATAATGGATTATGGATCATTTCTACTAATACCGTGTAACAAGGGAGCCTTGGCACGACTGGATAGAATCCAATTTAACTGCCTTCGAATCATATCTGGATGTATGAAATGCACACCTACAAATGTTCTACAGGTTGAATGTGCGGAGCCTCCTCTGGCGCTAAGACGACAGTACCTGGCGGCCCGCTTTCTGTTCCGGTTATTAAGTAAGGAAACTCATCCCCTGAAACAGAAAATAATAAATTTACACTCCATTTGTAATAACTCCAATTATTGGAGGCATAAAGAAATTCCACTGATTCTTCAGGCCTACAGATCTACTTATGGTTTAGAATGCCCACTGGTTAAATTTGATAGACTTCCCCTCTTCAATTACTCATTTGAGGTCTTATGCTTCAAACCTAATATATACCTAAATATTGGTATATCAAAAAATTCCCCCTCAGCAAACTCAACCTTTAAAGCGCTCTTGGCTAACCGTTGGACTGGGTGGCACCAGTTTTATACAGATGCCTCAAAATTTGATTGCAGCAGTTATACCGGAGCCGCAGTGTATTACCATAACTCCAGGATCTTGCTTATGTTTAGATGCCCCAGGGAGGCTTCAGTGTTCACTGGGGAGTGTGTTGCAGTTTTGGAGGCCTGTCTATACATAGAGTCACACAATATTAATAATGCTGTCATATTCACCGACTCCTTAAGCTGTCTTGAAGCCCTTGAGCAGAGCCCCTATCATAGCAGACTTCATAGCTCCCTATTGCTGGACATAAAAAAGTCTCTATTTGCATGTGCAAGCAGTCGAAAAACGGTGCAGCTTGTTTGGATCCCAAGCCATTCGGGTATTGGGGGTAATGAGTGTGCTGATACTCTTGCTAAAGCCGCTATTAATTCACCATCATCTGACCTTAAGCATCTAACCTATCAGGGATATGATCTGTTGAGCTTACCTCAGGCAGGCCTCCAGTCATCGTGGCAGGCTCACTGGCTTCATAGTAGTAGGAATAAAGGCAAATTCTTCTATTCGATCCAACCAAACGTTACACCAAAGCCTTGGTTTTACCGGTATAAAAAAGTCGACAAGCGTATTATATCCGTCATTTGCCGTCTTCGCACGGGCTTCTGCTGCTCTCCGGTTTTCCTACACAAAATCCGAGTGAGGGACTCATCACTGTGCGAGTGTGGACTGGACGAGGGTTCCCTAGACCATCTGTTTTTCGACTGCCCTAAATATAGGTTAACTCCAGACTTGTATACCTGCCTTACCGATATGAATGTCCCCGCCCCTATTAATCTGGCATCCCTGCTGGCTCATGCATCCCCAGAGGTTATGAGATTACTGATATCCTTCATCCGATGCAATGATATCAGACTTTAATTGCTTCACAGTTGAAATTGGTGTGGTATCTTGACTACAATGATGAGATTTGTATGGGTTCATTTATTTTGAACTGTTTGTTCCAGGGTATAACCAAACTAAATATTATATTAACAATAGTAACAAGTAATAATAACACTAACCATGCGGTTGCGTAACCTCAAGCATGTCAACGTCAAACAATACTTACAAAGTTACAACCTAACCAGTTTGAATGGCATCTGTCACTGGTGGTCAACACGGCAAAATTCTAAAATCGGCACCTCGCAAATTTTCCTGTATAACAAGTATCTCTATCGCATGTCTGTCAGTGGCGGAATCATGTCGGCACCGGCATTGCTCGCCATAGAGAAAGATTGAATTGAATTGAAACGCCTGCCCCTCTAGGCAAGTGGCAATTCGCTAGCCGACGATTGGTGGAATAGAATGACGAATGTATGGGATTTGACGTATATGACAGTCGTTAACGCATGTCAAATACGTCAAATCCTATACATTCGTCATTCTATTCCATCAAACGCCGGCTAGCGAATTGCCACTTGTCTAGAGGGGCTGCTAGCGAATTGCCACTTGTCTAAAGGGGCTGATGTATAAACTATATTATTGTAAAGCTTCATTCATTCATTCATTATTGTAAAGCTTCATTCGTAAAACAAACATGCATCGATCCACACTTACATATTTTCGCGTTTATAACATTAGAAGGATAAATAATGTTCAACCAATATTATTTGAAACTATAAGAAATACTTATTCTTTTGTTATATTTTCGCAGGTGGAGAGAGAAATAGCAATAATGAAATTGATAGAACATCCACACGTGTTGGGACTATCCGACGTTTACGAGAATAAGAAATATTTGTAAGTATTTATTAATATAATGTCTTCTGCACTAGATACGTCTGTACTTACGGCCCAAAAATATGACGTCGCGAAAGGTCTAATAATACCGAAATATCTTGACGGGGTCAAGAAACGAGGACCTATCGCTGGTTTTATTACCCGACTGCCCCAGAAGGAGGGTTATGATTTTCGAGAGTTTGTATGTATGTATAATTGTTTGGCACGCTCTGCAGCCTGAACAGCTCAATGAATTTTAGCTTGAGAGGTGTCGTTAGATTCGTATTTACTGTAAAAGTGACACTGAGTAGGTATATCAAAATATAAAAAAAACAAAATGGCGGCTTTTGGTAAAACAAAGAAAAACACTCAAATTTATCGAGTGGGGTATCAAAATGAATAAAATTACTTAAAGAAGATTACAAAAATAACTAAAAAGTATTAAATAAAATAATAATAATTTCGATAAATTTATTACGGCTGTACTCACGTTACTTGTCAGGATGCGCCCGACTAGTTTCGGACCCGACCGGAGTCCTTAATCATGAGCAGAGCACCCAGGCGCGACGTCAGCCGTAATAAATTTATCGAATGAGAAATGGCTCACGATAGTTTCTATACAATAATAATAATTTATTTTATATAGTCAATAATTAGTGAATTTGATGAGCTTCTTCACCGCTGTAGGGTGCCTGTTCTATCCTCAAAACAACTAAAAAAGACGTACAGTACCCCTTGTCAGTATAGGTGTCCCCACAAACTCTCGCCTTCACGACCTCCACAAACGGAACAACTATAGTAATCGTATGGTAAACGTATTGACAGAATGGAGCATTACGATTGGTCGTCTGCCTACTGTATACCTGTGTGTGTGAAGCCGGCCAATCACAATGCTCCGTTCTCTCAATACGTTTAATACACGATAACGATAGTTGTTACCGTGTATAGTTTTGGGATGTGCTTGGAGTCAGTCAGTTGGAGGGCCAGACCGAGAGCGATGGCCCTGGGTCAGCCAGGGTGTCTCTATGGGTATTTCCCGCACGTAAAAAAGGTACCTGGTCTTGAAAATCACACGGCCTCTGTAGCATAGCGGTAGAGCCTTCGACTGCTATGTTAGGGGCGCGGCTTCAATTCCTGTTTAGTCCAAATATTTGTATGCATGAATAATATGTATATTGTCATTTGGTCTGGGCGTTTCTATGTATAATATATACATACGCTCACGCCGATTTCTATCCGGGGTAGCCATCTCTTCTATCCATATCCACTTCACAAGATTCCTCTACTCTTTGTTTGAATTCAATTTTTAAGCACTTTTCATGCTTGAATCGGTCTAGGCGGGGTTTGAACCCGCAATATTTGCCTTACAGGGGCAATGCTTTGACCACTAAGCAACCAGACCTCGCCCTAACCAATCCAAATTTCTTCAAACCCCGCCTAGACCGATCAATTTTTACAAGCTTTTATTTAACTTGCAATGTATGTTTGTTCGGGTGGAATCTTACAACTCAATTTTAAGACACTTGCCCTCAACTGATTGAGCTGAAATTTGGTATGCACGTTCAGTTCGGATGACAATGCTAGAAAAAAAAAAATAAAAAAAAAAGATTGTTTTTAAAAAGGTTTTTCGAATATATCTTATTTTCTATTTAATCGTTTTAAATATTTAGTATGAAAAAAGCTTAATTCTAATTGTATGGGCGGGGTAGTCAAAAATCTATGTTTCAAAATACCTAATTGAAACGCCTCATGGATGTATACAAAAGGATAAATTTGGATTGTTTCGGACGAGGTGTGGTGGCTTAGTGGTCAAAACATTGCCCTTGTGAGGCAAAGATCGCAGGTCCAACCCCTGCCAAGGCCGATTCAATTTTTTCTAGGTATATAAATCGATTTGTCTACTGTCATTAAAATTTTCATGTAAGCTCGTCGGTTTTGAGTGTAAAAGTATCTACGTTTATCCACATTCTAGAACTCAAAACACAAGTTACTCCTATAAACATATTATCTAATATCAATTTTTTGTCCTTTTCCAGATATTTAGTGTTAGAACATGTAAGCGGTGGCGAGCTCTTCGACTATCTGGTCAAAAAGGGCCGATTGACCCCCAAGGAGGCGAGAAGGTTCTTCCGACAGATAATCTCTGCGTTAGACTTCTGTCATAGTCATTCTATATGGTAAGCATTGACATATAACTCCATCCCGTTAGGTAGTTACTTGCCCCCTAAAATCCAACCACACGTCCTGATCGTCCACCTGAATCTCGTGGGGGGGCGGACACACGGAAGCAAATTTACTGGCGTGGCTAACGTGGCTCTGCCCCTCTAGACAAGTGGCAATTCGCTAGCTGGCGTTTGGTGGAATAGAATGACTAATATATGGGATTTGACGTAAATGACAGTCGTTAACGCATGTCAAATACGTCAAATCCCATACATTCGTCATTCTATTCCATCAAACGCCGGTTAGCGAATTGCCACTTGTCTAGAGGGGCTGGTACACTCGACATTGGCTTGTCGCCATTTTACTTGACATTGGCGAGTTGTGGCGATTTGCTGCAGAGGCCATTTTGAAGAAGTTGAAGTTGAAGGTATGTTAAGATTGTTAACCTTTTGTGGTAAACAATCTTATCACAATGTATGCAATATTAACCGCAGTCAAATTGACGTGTCCTACATAAAAAAAAAAAACATTAAAGCATATACTACCTATTAAAAAAATTAACTAAGCTAAATAGTGAATCAGTTTCGGTTTTTAGTTTTTAAAATGAATTTCTAAACGGAAAATTACATTAATAAATTACGGTTTTTAAATATTATAATAAATAATTTTAAATAGCGGCAGGCGCAGGTTCGACCCCCGCTCAGTGCAAATATTTGGATGCGTAAATTTATTTATTTATTTAGGTACACAACAAATTACAATCAATCATATCATTATCGATGCACAAGCAACTAGCAAACATTTTGAACTGGATTGTAACTCAGAACAGTGTATACAAAAAAAAAGAAAGGGTTACCGTAATTAGTTAAGTATTATAACAAATTATACTACAGTAAATTGATACTGGTACAAGAAACAGTGAACAAATTATAACATCTATGGTAGTCGTTACGGGTAGTTTGAGCCCTCAAAGTCCAACAACTGGTCTAACTGCAATGCTTCGATATCGCCTTTGGGTTGTGCAGATCAGGTGGCAGTCGCTTCACGGAAAATGTCGAAGTTTAGCCAAATCCGCAGTTGGACTGGTAAAAGCGGACCCCAGACTCCAAGTTGATAGCTTGGGATGCGACTGGGATTAACGCTGGGATGAAGAAAAAAAAGATACATCAAGATTGTTTAAGTTTAGTTAAGTAGGAGGATTAAGGAGGAGTAATGTAGTAGGGAGGACACAACGGTATTTCCATGCAATTAAGCAGTCCGACTGGGGAAGCACCTCCCCCCTACAGAATACTGCGGCTTACTCCGTGCACGATTGCGAAAAACCCGCCATAGTAATACAATCTTGGTTAGATTGCGTTCAGCCGGGCAGGGCGGATTGTGGTCGCAGCACTACCTAGTGGGACCGGTGGGTGTCACGCGGTGCGCAAACGACAATCCTCTTTTGGTGAGGCCGTCAAGCTGAGAGCCAATATTGTTAACATGGGACTTGTATCCAATAGTGACCCTCTTTCCTGAGACTTTGCATTCAGCTTACCATCAGGCTAAGTGAAATCAAATTGACGTATCCTATATTTAAAAAAAACACAATCAATTTGGCTCAGTTGGAGGGGTTAGGACGAATATTAGTGATTTTGTTTTTGGAATCGTTTTTTTTTTTTTCAAATGAAATAGCCCTTCGGAGGTATGGCCGGTACGCTTGCAGAAGGCCCCTCTAGACAAGTGGTAATTCGCTAGCCGGCGGTTGATGGAATAGAATGACGAATGTATGGGATTTGACGTATATGACAGTCGTTAACGCATGTCAAATACGTCAAATCCTATACAATCGTCATTCTATTCCATCAAACGCCTGCTAGCGAATTGCCACTTGTCTAGAGGGGCTGCAGACGCTCCCCTAAAAGCCAATTTTGGACATAGCCTGGAAATTTCTATGGGAATGATGTACCATTTTTATACCACTTCAGTGGCAGACCCACCTGATGAAAAGTGGTTACCGCGGCCTATGGCCGTGTACAACACAAGGGGGGCCACACTCGTGCCGCCGAGTCTGCAGTAGTAACCTTCCAATGTCATTCTTGAAGAACTCCATATTGTAGTCACTTGGGAAAATCATAGCAGGGAGATCAATCCATGGCTTGAGCGAGCGTGGGATGAAGTTCATACCCCACAGTGCGCACCGCCTCCAGTCGCAATGTGTGCAGATTTTGTCTGTAGATGTTTCCCACCACTGGCTTTCTTACTTACCTGTCTTCTTTTCACGATTGTATCAAACATATTTTTCTGTTACAGCCATCGGGACCTAAAACCAGAGAACCTACTCCTAGACGAAAGGAATAACATCAAAATTGCGGACTTCGGCATGGCTTCCCTACAGCCCGCGGGCTCCCTACTCGAGACGTCCTGTGGGAGCCCGCACTATGCCTGTCCAGAGGTTATTCGTGTAAGTAGCTACCTTCTTCTTCTTGCATGGCAGCCCAAAAATGAGCTACATTGACCGCATCTTCTGTCACCTCATAGTACGGGTATATGGGTACAGCAGGTATGACAGGAGGTGGTCCAGCGACTGCAAGGGTGCACCATAGGCACAGCCACCACAAGGTCCAGGTAACCCCATTTTACTAGGTTCCTCCTAAAGCAGCCGATCCGAGACCTCAACTAGGGACTTCCAGGTGGCCCGGTTCAGTTCATGCCAGGGTGGTTGGCTCTTGTCTGGAGCTGGATATTGTCTGGAGGGGAAACATTTTCCGTGAGCCACTGCTGCCAACAAACAGTAGCTAGCTTTAAGGACTTTTATTTGTTACTACATCCCCCCTCCCCCCCCCCCTCTCTTTCGGGGGCAAGATAGGAAGAGTGGACTTCCACACCCGAGGTTGCGAGGAATACGTATGTCTTAGGGAATCGTAGGTACAACTCGAAATCTGACGACCCAGGATAGCATGCGGTTTTAGTCGGTGCATCACATCTTAATATTATAAATGGGTAAGTGTGTGTGTATGTGTGTCTCTGTGTATCCGTCTTTCACGGCTAAACCTCTGAACCGATTTTGATGAAATTTGGTAAACGGGTAGATAAGACAAAGAACATAGGCTATGTTTAGTCGCGACAACCGACATCCACGCGGGCGTAGCCGCCTGTAGTCGCTATTTACAGATAAAGGGGGCTACATCGCGAAGCCGCAATAAATAACGCGGATCGGAAAAAACCTTAGGTACTTTAATGTAGTTTGTCATGCACTAACCCATTGGGAAGCCGGCAGGAATTGGGTTATGGCCTCCCCCCCCCCCGCCATTGTAATGTAACAAGGCGTTTCCTTTTAATATTCCACAACAAAGGCCAAAAGATGAATTACAAAGTACCTATTTAGAAACGGGAAATTAAAAACTACGGAAGTATTACAATGATAGGGCATCTCTTATTAAATGCTTCAATTACTTCCAATTTCAAAATTAACGCTATCAAGTTGACACTTCGCTATCCATCTACTCTCACTAATAATATTTAAATTTGTTGAGTGTGTTTGTTCTGTTCAGCCTACACCCAGGCTTCACTAATCTTTGGGGCCGTAGTCACCTGTCACGTAACCGATTGAAATTTACGATAGTCGTCCATGCATGTCATAACGTCAAAATACTTGTCAATCCGATACATTCATCATAATATTCTACAATACGCGAGCAACGAATCGCCCTTCGTCCAGAAGGGCTGAAATAAGAAGGTTCTTATTAAATTGGCAGCGCGAATGTTGCTCCCCTGGTGTTGCACACTTCCTATCAGGTGGGCCAGCCACTTAATCGTTCAAGCAACGGGGATACCAAGTCAGACGGTAGTCGCTTTTCTACAACCCGAAACAAACCAATTTGTAGAAGGAAATGAGCAAGGGAACCCCGGGCTCATAAGTGCAGCTGAAAAGTTTATTCATTTGAACGCCCCACCAATCTCTGCTCTAACTACCAACTGGTATTTGAAAAATCTTTTTGCAATTGATACGCCAGTTTTTTGGGAAGAGTAATAGGCTAGATAACATCACGCTGCGACCGTTAGGAGCCGAGCAATAACAACAAAGTTGAAAGACGTTCGTGGTCGGAATAGAACCGAGAAAGGTGGGTGGAACCGCCGGGCATAGCTATTCTTACCATAATTCATAATCATCTCCTCAAAAATAAATTGTTTCTTTCCGGCTTAGTCTAACGAAGTGTTGAAAGTATTGTGTTATAAGAATGGGGTGTCAAATAGGATATGCCCAATGATTTATACTAAAACTAGCTGACCCGGTGAACTTCGTACCGCCAATATTTTTCCGACCGCGTGGCTTCAGATCCCGTTCCCGCTTCACCCTCTACTATATTAAACATTTATACCTTCCTCCTGAATCACTAATCTATTAAAAAAAAAACCGCATAAATATCTGTTGCGTAGTTTTAAAGATTTAAGCATACAAAGGGATATAGGGATATAACGGGAGAAAGCGACTTTGTTTTATACTATGTAGTGATGAGTTATGTATTTACCTAGCTTCACAGAGCCCAACCAGTGCCCTGAGCACCAATAAGATTCAAATTCGTAACGTGAACGTATCGAAAGCACGAAGCTTTGATATTGGCCACCTACCTACTGTGAACCAATCACAATGCTCCATTATTTCGATACGTTATAAATTAGAATGGTTTTCGTGCTTGGGGCACAGAACTTCTTCGAACAGCCTCTGTAGCGTAGCGGTAGCGAAAGCGGCCGCTACGCAGGAGGTGTGGGTTCGATCCTTGCTCAGTGCAAATATCGGCTGCCTCCGTGGCTCAGTGGGCGTAGCTAGTATGCGACGGCTGTACACGAGGTTATGGGTTCGATCCCCACACAGGACAAAAATTTGTGTGATTCACAAATAGTTGTTCTGAGTCTGGGTGTATTTTGTGTCCGTTTGTTGTATGTTTGTAAAGTCCTCCGTGATACAGGGCTTGTTCCCTAGTGTGGGAGTTGTCTTTTTAAATAGATAGATAGAATATTTGCATTGGTCTGGTCGTGCCTAAGAGAGCACGATAAACCGTCGTCGGCTCCATTTGCCATACGATGTATGACAATCGTTACATGTAGTTGGTTGGAGCCCTAAAAAGTTCAACAACTGGTCTAACTGAATACTTCGATATCGTCAATGGTTTGTGGAGGTCAGGTCACTGAGAAATATCGAAGAATAGCCAAGTCCGCAGTTGAACTTTAAAAAGCGGACCCCAGACTCCGAAGTGAAAAGATTCGGATGCGACTGAGATTAACGCTAGGATGAATTCAAATTTAAATTCATTTATTTGCAGAAATGTGGTCATACATGATTTTTCATACTATTCATTTCCGTTCCGCACATCTACCAATCAATGGCATGCAAATATTAGCTTTGGCTCATTATTATGTCCACAATAGGTATTAGAAAGAAGAATCAGAAGAATCCTACGAATATTATAAGCGCGAAAGTTTGTAAGTATGGATGAGACGATATTCTTAGCAATCCATGGATTCTCCGTGCGGGTGCCGGGTCCATCGCTTTGCTGAGTTGGGAACTCGGGACAGTGCCTGGGACTTGCGACCCAAGTGTAGGTTTAGAAGGGGCCCCTTTTGTTTATGTACATCAACACTCACCTTCACTACCCAAGTTCCCCTCCCTGCCTAACCAAATTTGATACGAACCTACTAGTGCCGCTTTAGACATTCGTCCAAGTAATGAGCTTATTGTAGCTCTCGATAGGCCTAGATCTTTAAGTAGGTTATAGAGAGATTTAGCTGGTATACCTCTCGCTCCCATTTCTACTGCATACAAATTAACCACGTAACCGTTTTTGATTAATTCGTTTGTGAGATCATAGTATTTATTTTTCTTAAGTGTGTGGTCCTTCGGTATATTTGTTTCCCACGGTACAGTAAGTTCCACAAGGACCACATATTTAGTCGTTTTCGAGTAGAGAAATATGTCCGGTCTAGATGACGAAACCCCAACATCCTCCGGAATTTTATAGTGCTTTTCATACGTGTCGATTAAGAGAGTCCAATCTGGGGCAGTATCTAAGATTGAATAAGGTTTGTTCCTGGATTTTATGGATGAACCTTCAGACACAAAGTTGATATGACGTCTGTTAGTAGTCAATCCTTTTTGGGCTCTAGCTACTGCCAGACTCATTGCTTCGCGTATGATGAAAAGCACCTTATCGTGGCGGCGTGAGTAATGGCCTCTATCAAGAAGCACCCTACATCCTACTAATATGTGCCTAGCCGTCCCTATTGCCTCACCACACGTATAACATTGTTTTTCTGTGGCCTTCCCCCACCTTACCAGATTACTCTGGTCTGGAAGGGTCATCTGAAAGGCGTTAAGATAGAATTTTAACAGGGCCGGCGACCACTCATAGATCAAGGTGCGCCACTTTAAAGCCATCGGTATGCAGAACTCTCCCATTGTCAACCATTCGTTTTGGATTTCCAAATTCATCGCGTGCACTCGATATTTATCATTTTCGTCTTGCTTCAGAAAGTACCTAAGTATATCCTGGTCCCTTTTTGACTCTCGTACTCCCAACCCCCTTTGTTCGACTGGGCTCCTATCATAAATCGTTTATGGAATATAAGTCTAGATTCAAGCTCGGACGCGTTATTATCTTTCGGGAGTGCCCTGACTGTGTCATCTTGGGATTTACCTAAGATGTGGGCTTTGGTAACTCTAAGGTGTTTATAGAGCTCCGATGGTTTCTTTAATTTCATCCCAAAATTATTCTGATCCCTAAATAAAGCAGAGGGATCGGCAAAGTGCGCTAGTCCAAGCCACGATTTTAGTGATTTTATGACAGTTGCATCTATTTTCGCGAGTAAGGTTTTGCCGAAATCGTATACCAGAAAAGGCCAAGTCAGACGTGATGTTAGGTAGTTGTCATATATCCAAGCTTTTTTGATATTATTCAGTGGTGTTTGTTACTGTTTCACGTAAAAACTATGGTGATGGTAATGGTTTTTAATGAAACTTTACAACAATATAGCTTATACATCAGAATAACGCATAGGCTACAATTTATAACGATAACCGATATTACAGCGATAACCGACATCCAAGCAAGCGGAGCCACGGGCAAAAGGTAGTTTAACATAATGTGTGAAGTTTGGTAGTTCTGTTCAAATTGTATTGCAGGCAAAAGGTCGTATGTTTCATGATTTGACTTATGTCCTCGGAGCCCGAGGGTTTTCTTATCACACCCCATCTATCACCCACATATCCTATTGGTTTTGCTTCAACGACTTTTGTTGGAGCGACTGCCTCAATGTCTCGGATGCAGCCGGGACTAACGCGAAGAAAATGATGATGATTATAAAAAAAAAACGAAAAATTAAGAAAAGTATTTTAATACATTTCCACAATATATATGTACACTAGAACAATATATACTAGAATAATGTACACTAGAACTAAATAATTAAGTGTACAAAATGTTATAATTATAAATTAATGTTTACAAACTATACCCATAGCCACATAATTATAAATTAAGTACATGAACGCAGTTGTGTTCCCGCAATTGGCTGCAAGTGGTTTAAATTGAAGGGTATTTAATAGAACGTGGGTAGGCAGGATAAACAAACTTAGGAGATAACTCATTTTGTGTACGGCCAAAGATAAGTGTAGACTTGAATTATGCAACTTTATATGAAAATATACTTATCTCGCTTTGCCGTGTGTATGTTACGGTAAACAAGAATAATTATTGAAAATTATTAATAATAATTATACCGGTAATTATTAATAATTATCAAAATTCGTGTAGATAAATCACATTTACCGGTGATCTATTATTAATGTCAAGTAAGTAAGTCAGTACAGACATTTTTCCCTAGAAAAAAAATAATTTTGGCAAGTAATCCTGTTAGATTACTTGTGATAATTATATTTGGTACCAAATAAATACTTAGGTTATTACTTTTACCGATAGATAAATTATTTTATCTACTCTGATACTATAATACAAAGATTATAAAAATGAAATCAAAGCTCTTACGCACAGGCCAAAAAAATGTTTTATTACGATACAGGTCTTGTATGGACACCTATAAATATCATTAAATAACTTTTGAATCATAAAGATACACCTTTACAACCTCCAGCTGGACCAAGAAGGTTAAACCTCTACTTTAAAAAAGGTAGTGCCTCCGCAGCCGGCGCCGGCCGCCGATTCGGAAGGAGAAAAAAAGAAACACGCATGCGCAATCGATGTTTGCGCCTTGGCGCCAACTTTTTATATTTTAATTAAACAAAGTTTGGTTTTGTTTGTAAAATAAACTAGTTTATGTATTATAGTATGAGAGTAAATAAAATATTGTAAGACACTGTACATAACTTGGTCTTATTACCCAACAGTATCATAATCTACTATAACATAATAAATTATATTCACATTTACCAAATCACTTGATAATAATTTTATTATCAATCAATCAATTAACCCACTGCAGTCCACTGCTGGACATAGGCCTCTCCCAATGTGCGCCATTTCGTGCGTTAATTTTATTAATTGACCAGTAATTATTAATATTTTTTTAATTTATCACATTGACCGTAACATTAAATACAACACGTTTTTAAGAGAGAAAAACAAGTTAATTAGTTAAGCTATGCTTAACTTAGGTCTAGATAGCGCTGTGTAGAATGTCGTACAATATTTATTATTACATATTATCTGAGTTTTACTAAAACTAGGAATGCCAGATCTATATTATTTATTAGTAAATAATTATATTACATTACTGCTTATCGTCAAATTCCTCTTAAAGAGCATTTCTAGGCAACGGCTTTTGTGCTAAAATATTTCAAACAATTTTGAATTTTATATACGGGTGAATGAGTTCATATTCATTTGAAGGTACCTTAAGGAGGCGCAGCATGACTGCTCGAATCTCATTCGCAATTATTTCTAGTAACAAATTTCGTCCGCCGTCGGATACTTACCTACTGCTCTTTTTTAGAAAAAGAAGAAAGAAAGAAAACTATTGTTGTTGTACATAATAACTTAACAAAAATGGTAATAGAATGAGCAATTTTCTTTTAATCACAGAAAAAAATCAACTGAACATTCTTAACATAAATATCCAACAGTTTTTTTTTTTACCTGAACAGATAATGGCTGTTCTAGGTTTAACCACAGAGTAACTTCGTAATGGATATGTGGCAGCCAACTGGCTTAATCAGCCGTTCAATTAACTGCCTAGACTCTTTACTGAACGGCGCCGTTTAATTAGCGGCCTGAATGACGTCAAGCCAGTTGATTAAACGGCTAAGCAAATGGCTTGCCCCATCTTACAAATGGCCTAAGCATTAGCCAGCCAGGCTACGGCTGAATATCATTCAGGCTGTTCATTGAATGGCGCCGTTTAGTTAATAGCCTAGACAGTTAATTGAACAGCTGATTAATTTGGCTGGAACAGATACACTTTCAAACAAAATATGTTTAACAAAATAAATTAAGAAATATATATTACCCGCTTAGTTTAATACCAATGGACGCGTATACAGTAAATAAATATCACGATCCAGGATCGTGATCCAATAATAATTATTGTAGGAATTACGTTTGCGCATCAATATTATTAAAATAGTCAATATAAGAACTTCAGGATCGTGATCCGTCAATATATAAGTGCGATCCAAATTCATGATCCAGTAAGGACCAATCACTTTTATTTGCACATACATACATATCAAGCGTCAACAATGATTGCTTCCTACGCCGATCATGATTTTGGATCACAATGTAATATTGACTGTCTATACGCGCCCAATGACTTCACATTTTAATACAAGACCATTATAAAACTCATACAAGATTTTTTATTTATTTATGAAATCAACATTATTTTTGATGCCTTGGCACTATTTGGTCCCATTAGAATCTAAAAAGAGGCAAAAGATAGGACTATGAGCGAGCCCAGTTAGGTTTTGAGGGGGTTAAAATCATCCCTCTCCAAAATTTAAAATCCAAACTGATGTTATTAATGCGAAAGTAATTGTTTTCGTCTGTAACGCTTTCACGCCTAAATTACTGAACAGATTTTGCTGAAATTGAGTACAGAGATAACTTGAGAAAGGACATCTATACTAATACTAGCTGTCGCCCGCGGCTCCGCCCGCGTGGATGTCGGTTATCCCGAATCGGGGTATGAAAAATAGATGTTGGCCGATTCTCAGACCTACCCGATATGCCCACAAAATTTCATGAGAATAGGTCGAGTCGTTTCGGAGGAGTTTGGCAACGAAAACTGTGACACGAGAATTTTATATATTAGATTATAAATGCGAAAGTTACTCTGTCTGTCTGTATGTTAATGTTAAGCTTTCAAGCCTAAACCGCTGAACAAATTTTGATGAAATTTGGTATTTGGGTTAATTAAACCCTGAGATTATCGTTTTTGTTGCGATAACCGATATCCACGCGGGCGGAACCGCGGCAACTGCTAGTATTAGATATTCTTAAACCCCCCGAAACTAAAACCTGGATACCTACACCCGTGCTTAGAACTTGGATAGGTATACCTTTAAAACTATTAAGACGATTATAACTAATTTATCAATCTAATATAAATTCATCACATATGGACCAGTCTATCTGAACAATAGATAAAAATATGAATACCTCCCGCCATATATTTTGACCCCTAATATAACAGAAACGAGGTGCCAGGACCTCGGACGGCGGATAGGTTTGATATAACCTATGATTAGTGGATTTGAGCTCGTACGCCGCTGTAGCACCCCATGCTGTACTCAATAACACCCAAGGCGCGGTTTATACAGAAGGGACGTGGCGGGGACGTATGGTGGTGGCGAACAATTTAAGTAACACAATATAATCCCTATGTAGTGTACAATAACGTCAATGACGTGACGCGCGTACTCGATGTGACGGCGCGTCACTTCAGTGGCGGGCCGTCGGCTGGAGGCGGGGGCGCGATTCTCCTCTAAGACAAAAACGGCGTTATTGCACACTACAAAAGGTTTATATTTAAATTTTAATGGTTACTTAAATTGTTCGCCACCGCCATACGTCCCCCGCCACGTCTCTTCTGTATAAACCGCGCCCAAAAAACGCGTAAAGCGCATTTTGAGCACTTTTTAGGGCCAAGATATTATATGGCAGCAGTTACACCGCTGTCAATTTTAAAAAGTACAAAGGTGTTTTAATTGATACTTCCGGGTGTCACAACACATACATAATAGTCGCGTCTGTTATCCCAAAAAGGGTTAGGCAGAAGTAAATAAACACCCACACCTGAATTAAAGTTCTATATAGTAGTGGATGAGCCCATTCTGGATAAAACAAGGGCTAACACAAAATTGCTTATTCTTATCCATACTAAATTACTAATATTCTGAATGTGAAAATAACTGCCTGCCTGTTGTGCTTTAATGCCTAAACTACTAAATCAATTTTGATGAAATTTTGTAAAAAGATAGACCAGAAGACGAGGAAAGGGGAATTTGTCTGTTAGGTTGTGATTTTTGACAATCACGCGGGCAATAGGTAGTTTTTAAAATATCTATGTTCTGACATGAAAAAGTGGATGAAATTTTATTGGTTCAATACACAGGTCCATGTGTAACAGTGTATGTAATCTAAAAGCTCAAATACAGACGACCAGATTTGGTACGCTCCGAATCATATTGGATCACGTGGAGAGCAGTCCGGGACCACTGTACATGTGCAGGTCCATACCAAATCCAGTCGTCTGTTAAGGCTACAAGTAATAAACAAACTTAACAATATACACAGCCATACCATTCAATCATCATCAACTCTTTGCTTCTTACTCGTATTCGACGGTGTTTGCGGAGGTGAGCAACCAGTGTCCCTGCGTTTCCCGGAGTGCCTTGCACAAGCATTCCCAGACTGACGATGAGAATGGGAATGAGACGATTCCCGGTTTGGTGAAAACTGTTTTAACATCTCTACATCATTGAATATCACTTGAGCACCCCCACCACAAGTTGGGACTACATCTCCTTTATACAATTTAGTTTCTAGTTCTCCATCAGTGTCCTGTTCTTGGGATATCAGACAGTATTTAGATGCTTTAGAATTTGAGAAGTCTTTTACACTGGTAAGTTTGTTGACAACCTTACTATTGGCAATATTAGGCTTCATAACGGTTCCCATAGGAACGATTTTATTAGGAGCATGTTCTATCCAACCTCGGCCATCTGCTGATAAAGAACGACGGTGTCTAGGATTAGCAATGGCTACGCCACGTCTAGAAGATGCTGGAGTGTCTCTTGTATCTCTTGTCTGAGGGGCGGAGCTGAATGGAGTCAATAAATGAGCGGGTAAAGCTCTTGGAGTGGATCCAGGCGTAAATTCTCTTCCACCGCTAGTCTGAGCACCAGTTTCGTTAGTTTTTTGATACATTTCAATAGTATCACCTCTTTCAGCATTTAAAACATCAGCTATGATCTTAAGACGGTTTTCCTTTTCTTCAATAGCATTCCTAAGTCTCTCTTTCTCTGAGTTAATTTCTTTAGCTTTCTCATGTTCGGCAGCAATTTTATGATTATACTTCTTTTCTAGAATCTTCTTCTGCTTTTCCTTGTCAAATTTGTGCTGGCTTAATAGCATCTCTTTCTCCTGTAACTCTCTTTTTAAAGTAGATGTGTATTCGGTCATTTCGGACAATTTCCGCTGATGTGTCAAAGAAGCATTTTCTGTGGCTGTCAACCGTTCTTCTAAGGCTCTCACTCTTCTTTCCGCTGCAGCTAACTGTCCTTTCAAAGAACGGTTTTCACTCTTAACTTCCATTGAGTCTTTCTCTAAATCTAGTAGTGCTGTACGCAGTCTTTCGTCCTTAATAGCTTTGCATCTCTTAAGTGTCTCTCGCCTACTCATCCTCATCTCCAGATGTGCCATTAGCTCTTTGATAATATGTCCTGCTTGAGAACTATTTAGTTCCAGACTAGGGAAGTCTGGTCCTAGACTATAAACAAGACCTAAGTCCATTTCTAATTCCTTAGCTTCCGGCCTCATTATATTATCTCGGGCTGTTGTAAAGAGTCTGTTAGCCTTACGACGGCCGGTAGTGAGTCCTATAGTGGCTGCAACGTCAATGACTTGAGGTTTAGCAACTTCAACTTCCGCAGCCATCTCCGCAAACCTCATAACTTGGAGGGTTTCATCATAGTCTTCCGCTCTTGGGTTTGCGCACACTATCATACGGACCTGGCCTTCACCTTCAAAGAAATTCTTAAACAGATGAGTAATTTTTGATTCTCTGTATGGTACCATGTTGTTGGTACCCGAAATTTGATTCTCACGTAATGCTTCTAAACAAGTTCGGAGTGTCATCAATGATTTGTTGATATTACCAGCTTCTCTGAGTCTTTGACCTGTATTCTTTGTCCGATTTGTTCGTTCACTACCAGCCAAATCTACCAAACTTAGTTGGCTGATGTTCAGAAACTTTTTATTTTGAATTACGGCTTCTCCCATTTCATCGACCGGTGCCTGCACCAATCTTATTGTGAATACTGAATGGCTTCTACTTGATTCCGCATTCAAATTAGTATGAGCCATCCGTTTACGTTTTAAACCAAGATAAAACGCTTCAAAAGCTTCTTCTGCAGACTTTATTTCTACTTCGGTGACTCCATGAACATACATGTTATGTGCTGCGTCTTCTCGGATTATTTTAACAGGTAGATTACGGCTGATTGGTGGTCCATCCTCGAGTAAATCAAAAACACTGTTGTTATAAATCTCTACATATGTTACAAACACAGCATACTGGTTATCTTCATTAATTCCTTGAATTTTAGTGACATCAGAAGATGACATGGCTAAGTCTGGATTTGAATTATTTTTCTTACCACTTTTAAACTTATGGAGTTCATGCTGCCGTTCCAACATGGCTTCCGCCTCAGTTTGAACATCAAACATATTCATTTTATCAGGTTTAAATATGTATTTGTGAGCTTGAAAGTCATTGATCGATTTGAAAATAATGTTTAAAGCTCTAGGTAAAATACCACAATTTTGAGGCTCACCTGTCATTGTGAAGGTTTTACCGCTGCCGGTAACACCATAAGTAAATAATAAGCCATTTTTACCTTTGATTAAGCCTTCAACGATCGGCAAAGCGACTTTATCGAACACTTCTTGTTGAGATGTTTCAGGCGGGAAAACTTCTTTGAAAGTATATTTCATTGTCTTCGCATTTTCGTTTCTGTAGCTTATAGCTGTTGAGGGAGGCGATAATAGCACTGTGGTGGACGAAATTATCTTTACACAGGGTGCATCGGAGTCTTTTTGTTGGGGTCGTAATCTGCAGTATACATGAACAGGATCTCTCTCGCCAACTAGATTTTGTTTACTCCTAGCGGGCGTTCGCATTTCGTTTAGTCTCTGTTTCGATTTTGCGGACTTCATTTTACACGTATTTCGATATCACATTCACTATCAAGAACTTTATTTTCAACGGATCGTCGAAAAACTCGAAATCAAAGCAACGGTCGTTTATGAATTATCAATATGTTACAAACATTTCAATTATTGAAGTGCAACATTTGCTATCTCTTTTGTGTAAATAACGTTGGTATATTTTTATCGCAAGTTACATGTAACACGTACAACGTTGGTATTTGGTCGGCTAATATTAAGCCGTTGGTTGATGTTTCTGACGTAGAGAGGAACAATGTTACCACAACATGTTTAAATTTTGCTCATTATTTTAATGAAAGTAATTATGTAACTCGTCGACTTTGGAATTTGGTTTAAAAATTAAAACCACAAAAGCTTTATATTTGAATCTCTAACAGCATACAAATACTTTACATAAATACAATTATTATAAATAACTAAGCATTATTTTTTCTGTAGATATATTTTAGATTTCATTTAATTTTAAGTTATTGATTGACAAGATCAATAGCCAACTGGAATATTACAGTATCAAGAAATTATAATAATAAATTATTAAAAAAATATACCTCTAATTCGTAGAAGCAGATGTTCAATTTTGTAATAACCTCAAAATATAAAATCAATTGTGACGAGAAACAAGTGGGTATTTAATAATGAAGTTTTCGTGCTTATAGCACCGGTTTTACTAAAGTAGGTAGGAGCTCGGGAGCTTGAAGTAAATTCGTGAGTCGACATAAGTACAAGTTTTGATTACAGTTCCGAGCACAGATATATTTACAAGAAACCACTTAATTAAATATATTCGAGTTTAGTCAGGAAACTGATTATGGCCACGTTTTCGGACTACCAAGCGACAACCGAGGAGTACGTGTTTACATTGAGACCTACTGGTTCGACTGAGCGATTGAGAGCAGAGCAGGTAAATGCGCCCCGTGGTGAGATGAGTAGATAGTGTAGGCTGTAGGTGAACGGTATCGTACGTATTGTGCGTGAGTAGGTACAACCTGTACTTAAATAAAAATATTAAATATACTTGGATAAAAAATTAGTTTCAAAATGTATTAGTGAGAGAGGCGAGAGCCCGAAACAAAGTGAAGTTCACAGAAACAGACACCTTATTCATTTCTTTTTTTATGAAAAGTAAACAAATGAAAGATTTTAAGTTTTTGTAAACCTATACTTCTAAATTGAAACTATTAGATTAAAAAATTCAAATTATACACATTTGTGAACAACTGACGAACAATTTTTTTATTATAATCATTTGTCGCATATCACGTAAATATGACTTCATTCGCCTAATAGTAAGCTAAAGGCAAAGTCGTGATAATACGGGTCACCGGGACGGGGTCACCAAAACAGACACTAGTAATGCCACAATGGTGGCTTCATTGTGTAAAACTTTCCCACAATATTCACCAATTTTAGTACGCTGGTATCATTATTACTCCTTTTTAACGAACAGAGGGTGCCAAGGCCAAGGACACATTATTACGTTTCGTTTTTCCTTTGGATATCATAAAACAAAATAAAATTACCCACTTTTATTTATTATTAAAATTACATAATATTATTACAAACAATACATAAACTTATTGTTTACGATTGTTCTTAATTACAGGGTGAAAAATACGATGGTCGACGTGCAGATGTGTGGTCTTGCGGAGTTATATTATACGCGCTGCTGGTCGGTGCTTTACCTTTCGACGATGATAATTTACGTCAATTACTTGAAAAGGTACAGTACTAGTATTCATCGTCATATAATTTTTTTAAGAATTTCACATTTACGACAAAATTATTACATTTGCTACTAGCGCCATCTAGTTAATATTGTAGGCAAATTTGGTTGCTTTAACATTATTTTTCATGTTATTTTACAATATTGTCACTTTATTATTCTGCATATCACATCTTTAACGTAAAAAATATTTAAATTGATTTTTATATACAATAGATAATCAATATTTCATCGTTAAACTTCAAGTAAATCATTAATAATATTTATACTGTTACAGGTGAAACGAGGTGTATTCCACGTGCCACACTTTGTTCCACCAGACTGTCAGCAGTTATTGAGAGGAATGATCGAAGTTAACCCTGAAAAAAGAATGACGGTAATCAATTTTTAACTCTATTTTATCTAAATGTACTATGGCGCTCAATAGATGGCGTTATAATTAAAAGATTAAAATCATTTTGATTATGTATAGCACTATTTATTGAGTGCAATGACAAATGATTTAAGCTTATACGGCTAGTAGGGGAGCAGTACTAACGTCTGACCTTCTAACCCTGAGAGGAAAGTCGCTTCCAGAGTCTCGTCCGTTAGCTTGGGTCCGACTTAAACTGGCTAAAACTGACTAAAAGTGACTATAAGTGACAAAAGTTGACTATAACTTTAAAAAGGTCTTATCACAGTTTTTTTCGTTCAGTTGGCAGAAATCACAAGACACCCCTGGGTGACGGCCGGTGGCAGGGGAGAGTTGGAGCAGGAGTTACCAATGATGGAGGTAGTTCAGACCAGGGTACTGCCTTCGGCGGAAGCCATCGACCCTGACGTACTCCAGGCCATTTGCAGCCTGGGCTGCTTTAAACAGAGGGAGAAATTAATACAGGAGTTATTGAGTCCACAGTAAGTTTATTCTTCATACATTTTTTCGAACCAACTAAAAGTTGAGTCGCCATGTCGCCAGAAGTCTGAGTGTAAATTTAGATACTGGGTTGTAAGATTGTATAAAGAGCCAGCTTTTAACCACGGCTCCGCCCGTGTAGATGTCGGTTATCGCGACCAAACATAGCCTCTTGTCCTTTCTACCCCTATAATGTCTAATCTATAAGGTCTAATCTACCCCTATACCAAATTTCATCAAAATCGGTTCAGTGGTTTAGGCATGAAAGACGGACACATAGACACAAACATACATTTTCCCATTTATAATAATATTAGTATGGATTTATATCCAGACCCAGGGTCATCTTTATATTCGAGATGGTCCTTCGGGTGTGAGAACTTTGGTGGCCGTCAAGCACACGGCCCACGCTTATTCTGAAGGCTTATGCACGTGTGCAACACCAGGGGTGACATACTAAGCTCAAACCCAGGCCAGCCGTGATTATGAGCGATAGATATGTCCTAGTCACTCTACACCACAGAAGATGCGAAACCGCGTACGGATTGTTTTGTAATATCTATACACAATACTAACTGACCTTTATCCCTCATCTCCAGCCATAACACAGAGAAGGTAATATACTTTCTACTCTTGGAGCGAAAACGGCGGCGGCCGGCGCGAGACGACGAGCCGAGGCCCGCTGCTCCCGCCGCGCCTCCAGATCCGCCCCGCAAGAGGCTGGACACTTGCCGGGTAAGTGTATCAATGTCGCCGCCTAATCAGCCGTCCAATTAACTGCCTAGGCAGTTAACTAAACGGCGATATTCAATTAACGGCCTGAATGGTGTTCAGCCATTTAATTAAACGGCTAGGCAAGTAGCTTGGATTGATGATGTTTAACTACTTGCCTAGCCATTTAATTAAATCGTTAGAAAAATGACTTATTACTGAATGGTTATAAAAAAAATAACCACGAAGGCTTAATGCGGGAGCTACGTTCCGCGCCCGCAGTAGCCTTCTAACCTAACCTAACCAAGTCGGATTGCGCAGCTATCACAATAAACCTATCACTAATTTTCTGTGAATACACCTCTGTCTACCCCCTCGGGGATTTACAGGTGTAAGTATATGTATGTATGTATGTGATTTTCTATCTTGTTTCGAGGTAATACCCCATCTTACGATGGGCCTGTGCATTAGCCAGCCAGGTTATTTAATGATGTAACAAACGAGACGGCTGAATATCATTCAGGCCGTTAATTGAATGGTGCCGTTTAGTTAATTAGACGGCTGATTAAGCTAGTTGGCGGCGACATCAACACCATCAGATACTAGTTGTTACGATGCGCGCCCCCCCCATACCGGGGGCGAGTCGGGGACCGCGTGGTCCCCCCTCCCGAGGAGGGCCAGACCGAGAGGAATGGCCCTGGGTCAGCCGGGGTGCGAGGGATATGTCAAAAGACAACCTCACCTCCGGCCTAGCACATCGACCCACAGACGGCGTGCGGTTTAGTCGGTTCGAGTCCGACACAACCTACCCCTCCGGTTTCGGAGGGATGGGTATCCGCGGGGATTTCCCGCATGTAAAAAAAAAAAAAACCTCCGGCGCCGCGTTGAATTTTGATGCCTTTTCCACATGTCATCATCATGGTGATGTTTGTTTTAGCAATTTTTAACCCCCCCTCCTGGTAAGGTCTTAGATTACCCCCCTCGTTACCGAAAATCACGTATAATTTTTTGGTACAAAAAATAGTATTCACTTTTTCGTGCGTTATAAGAGAAAATAAATTTATAAGAAAAAACCATGCACGTGATATCTCACTATACGCCTACCTCACACTGGGAATGTTTTGTGATTGTTGCCTAACCCTCTCCCCCCTGTTCAGCCTCACGTGATTATTGCACAGCGTCTTACCAGGGTATATACAAGTTATAAACTAAAATAACGTTCTATAAAGAAATAAACAGAAAAATATTGATGCATAATATTGAATTAGGCCTTTATATTTGATACCAAAACACGGCCTATTTCATGACCGCTTGAAGGCGCCACATTACATTCAGTAACACGTCATAATATATTCTACAACCAGCAGACGAGAGAAACCAAGACGCTTCTAATGATATCTAATTTGTCAAGCCCCTCTAATCAAGTGGCATTTCGTTGGCCGGCGATTGGTAGAATAGAATGACATATGTATGGGATTTGACGTTTATGACATGCGTTAACGACTGTCAAATACGTCAAATCCCATACATTCGTCATTCTATTAGACCTAACGCCGGCCAACGAAATGCCACTTGTCGAGAGTAGCTGCCCGTCTAATAAATAGTTGAGAGGAGCTATGAGGGTACAGATGAACATACCTACATACCATCTTTTTTCTTTTGCTGTAGTTGGGTAAATGTAGCCCATGTCTTATTCTGGACAGCTGAACGTGTCGCGGAGCGTGACGTAGTGCAAATACGTGTATGTCTGTATTTATGTCGGTGTGGCTGTTACAGTGCCTCAGAGAGCACGTTAAGCCGTCGGTCCCGGTTGTCATATGAACATCTATGGCAGTCGTTAAATAGCAGAAATGGGTGAAATGTCCTACATTGAGGGACTGGTCACTCGTACGGTCAATGGCGTCCCCTACTGGCAGTTATCATAATTTGTTATTCCGAACTATACATCTATCCAAATGACAGCCACATCTGTTCAGCCGTTTGGGTATGACTCGGTTACAAAATATACAAACATCTTCACAATCATTCACACATTTAGTACTAAGTATCTAACTATCTAAAAATTCTATAAATTAAACTAACTTCTAGTTTCTTTTCCAGGTAAACGGCCAATCAGCTCACTTTGGACAAATAAGCGAAGGATCGCCAATAACCCCTAGAAGATCACAATACAGGTTTGCAAATATTACCTACTTCTGCAGGCTTATTATGAACTCTTAAAACGGGTCAATAATTCAACGGCTGTTACACTTCCAACATCAAATGTAACTTTGTAATCTTATATATTTATAAATGGGATTACAAAGTTATTTATGCAGTTGGTAGTGTGACAGACGTTCATTTATTGACCTATTTTAAGAGTTCGTGGTACGGTCTCTAACCACTGTGACCCACATGCACTTATTCCCAGGAGAAATTACTATTTATCCCGGCAATCAGCAGGCTAGTGCCTAACTATATGCTATTCCAGACTATAGCCTTCTCTTGAGTGTCATTCTCTACTATCAATCCTCAGGATTTCATTCTGTATTTTTTCCTGCTATCATCATCATCATCACTACCACCACAAACACTAACACCATCACCACCACCACCACCACCATCATCATCACCACTACCACCAAAATTATCATCACCACAACCATCATTAACACCACAATCACCACCATCGCCATCATCACCATCATCATAATGGTGTTCCTAGTTAGAAACAATGCTTAGAGACCGGGGTCCGCTTATTCCTTTTGGCCTCCCAACCCAGTGAAGAACCTGCTCCAGTACCTCATCTGTTGATCAGCTGGTATTCCGGCTTGCAGATTGGCTTGGCCCCGGAGGCCTCCGCTGCGCCCATACACCTTTCTTTATACTAATTATGTACAATAAACTGTGGACTCTAAAATGGCGACAAAAAAAATTTTACTTTGTTAAGTAATCAAAAAATAGACTTTAATAATTAATTTGTGTTATTGATGTAAATAATATTATAATTCATATAAATTACTAGCTGTTGCCCGCGGCTCCGCCCGCGTGGATATCGGTTATCGCTTAGTGTTGATCCGACGCTATTGAGCATTAAATTCGCCTCTCTACTCTGTTCTCGACTTTCTACTCGCCTCTATATTCGACTCTCTACTCGACTTTCTACTCGCCTCTATACTTGAATTTATACTCGACTCTCTATTGACTTCTCTGTTCCCCTCTCTACTCGACTTTGTACTCTTCTCTAAACTTGCCTTTCCATTGGCCTCTCTACTTGCCCATCCATTCGATTCTCTTTTCGCCTCTCTACTTGAATCTCCCCACTCGCCCATCTACTCGCACCTCTACGTGGCGAGTAGAGATCGAATAGAGAGTTGACTCTATTCGATCTCTACTCGCCACTACATTCATCTTTCCACTTGTCTCCCTATTCGCCTCTCTACTCTACCTTTTACTGCATTCTTTTTGGCTCTCTAGTCGCATATCTACTCTCCCCTGTAGTCGACTCTACTCGACTTTCGATCTTTACACGCCTGTCCACTCGTCCCTATAACAATCTCTACTCGCCTCTCCACTCGCTTCTATATTTGGTTCGTTACTCGACTATGTCCGTTCCGAAGCTCTAATTCACCTTTTTACCAAATTTCATGAGGACATCTTAAAAGAAATTCTTACTATTTATGCCATATTCACCCCCTTTTTTGTGCCAATGAACAATTAGAAACTTTAATCCCATAGCCCTATTCCCCTTCTCCCCTCCCCGCGATAAGGGGTAGCCTATGTCCATTTCCAACCTCTAATCCATCTCTATACCAATTTCATCAAGATATCTTCAAAATTGTCAAACTTACATACCTTTGTCCTATTCCACCCCTTCAACTCCCTTTTTCGCAATAAAAGGTAACCTATGTCCATTTTCGAGCTCTAATCCATCTCAGTGCCAAATTTCACCATTTCATACTAACTATCCAGTCCTTATCCCTCCCCCACCCTTTTACCACATTATTCGCGATAAAAGGTACCATATGTCCGTTACCAAGCTCTAATTAATCCCTGTACCAAATTTCATCAGGATATCTTCAAAACTGTCAAACTTTCAAACCTTATTACCACCCCCCCTCCCATGCCTCCATTTTCGCGTCAATAGATAGCCTATGTTCGTTTCCAAGCTTCAATCCATCTCTGTACCAAATATATCATCAGGATGTCTTCAAAACTGGCAAACTTTCAACCCCTATAACTCCCCCCCCCCCTTTATCCTCGTCTTTCGCGACAAAAGGTAGCCTATGTTCGTTCCCAAGCTTTAGTCTTTATGTGTACCAAATTTCATCAGGATATCTTCAAGAAAGACAAATTTTCACCCCATAGACATATTCCAGAAAATCCCCCCTTCTACCCCTTTTTGCGATAAAAGGTAGCCTATGTCCGTTTCCAAGCTCTAAACTATCTCTGTACCAAATTTCATCAGGAAATCTTCAAAAATGACAAACTTTCATCCCAAAGCCCTAGTCCCGCCTTCTACCGCCCTTTTCGCGATAAAAGGTAGCCTATTTCCGTTCCCAAGCTCTGAACTATCTCTGTACCAAATTTCATCAAGAAATCTTCAAAAATGACAAACTTTCATCCCAAGGCCCTAGTCTCCCTTTCTACCCCCCTTTTCGCGATAAAAGGTAGCCTATGTCCGTTCCCAAGCTCTGAACTATCTCTGTACCAAATTTCATCAGGAAATCTTCAAAAATGACAAACTTTCATCCCAAGGCCCTGGTCCCCCCTTCTTCCCCCCTTTTCGCGATAAAAGGTAGCTTATGTCCGTTCGCAAGCTCTAAACTATCTCTGTACCAAATTTCGTTAAGAAATCTTCAAAAATGACAAACTTTCAAACCAAGGTCCTAGTCCGCCCCCCTTCTACCCCCCTTTTCGCGATAAAAGGTAGCCTATATCCGTTTTCAAGCTCTAAACTATCTCGTTCTAAAGTTCTTAGAAAATCAAAAACTGATTACATTAGCCAGTTATTAGTTTTATTATATCTTTTCAAAATATTGTCCATTCACGTCAATACACCGCTGCATGCGATGGAACCACTGGGAAAAGCACTTTGCCCACTCGTCCTTAGGGGTCTCTTCAATGGCATCGCGATACGCAACCACCGCTTCTTGAGCATTCATAAACCGCTTTCCTTTAAGTTTTTCTTTAATTTTTGGAAATAAATAAAAATCACAAGGCGCGAGGTCGGGGCTATACGGCGGGTGACCCAGTAATTCAACGTTTGATGTCGCCAAATAGTCGATCGTTTGCTTGGCGGTGTGCGACGAGGCGTTGTCGTGGTGAAGGAGGATCCTACTGCGAGGTCGTTTCTCTCGAACTTTTTCCAAGACAAGTGGCAAACAATTGGTAGTGTACCATTCTGCAGAAACTGTTTTTTGATCCTCTAACACAATTGTTGCGAAATGACCTATCCTTCCAAAGAACGAGGCCACCATTTTTTTTCCCGCACTTCGATCTCTCTTCACTTTAGTTGGCAACTCCTCGAAAGGAAACACCCACTGAGCAGATTGTCTTTTGGTTTCAGGATCATAACAGTAAATCCAGCTTTCATCACCTGTTAGTATGTCGAACACAGCATTTGAGTCACCTCCGTTAAATCTTTCAATCATTTTACGGCACCAATCCACACGATGGAGTTTTTGAGCCTCAGTCAAATTATGAGGTATCCACCGGGCGCAAAGCTTCCTGACCGCTAAATGTTCGTGGCGGATTTTGTGCACTTGACTCATACCGATGCCTAAGCTTGTCCGAATCTGCTGATAGGTCACTCTTTTGTCAGTCTCTATCATACGCCGCACAACACAGATGTTATCTTCAGTCGTCGCCGTAGAAGGCCGTCCCTCACGTAAATCATCAGTGAGATTAGTGCGACCACGTTTAAACTCATTAAACCACTTGTAAACAGTCGCACGAGATGGGGCTTCATCGTGAAAGGCCAATCGTAGTCTATCATAACTTTCTTGTTGACTTAAATGACATCGAAAGTCATAAAAAATCATTGCACGAAAATTTTCTCGTGTTAAATTCATGTTGACGTGACACAGACAATTTTCAATTTGCCGCCAAATCGTAAAACAAATGACAAATGAATGAAATATATACTCAGTAATATTGGCAAAGAGTTCTATTTTCAAATTTTAGAATTATTTTTTTATTATATTGTTTATAAGTGGCCAGTTCTAAGAACTTTCAGTTTGACCCTCGTATCCGTTCCCAACCTCTGATCTACCTCTGTACCAAATTTCATTAAGATATCTTCAGAAATGACAAACTTTCATCAAAACTTTCATCCCCTATTTCCCCCCCCCCCCTTAAACCCCCTTTCTCGTGATAAAAGGTAGCCTATGTCCGTTCTCAAGCTCTAATATACCCCTGTATCAAATTTCATCAAGATCGGTTCAGTGGTTTAGGCGTGAAAGCGTAACATACAGACAGACAGACAGACAGAGTTACTTTCGCATTTATAATATTAGTATGGATTAATATTGACGTATTATTAATAAGTAGCTATATTTTTTTTATTGGGCCTCTATGTTCCTGCATGATGTACCTATCTTTAGTTTTTAATAGATACATCATTGTTATAAACTATTCAATTTAGCAATTACTCATTCAACTGATGATTAGTTAACGATGCATAGAAACGATTGTAATGTTATCTCCCTAGAGAAGTAGCAATTCGTTGGCCTACGTTTGATAGAATAGAATGATATATGTATGGGATTTGACGTTTATGACATGCGTTAACGACTGTCAAATAGGTCAAATCTCATACGTTTGTCATTCCATTCTACCAAACGCCGGGCCAATAAATTGACACTTGTCTAGGGGGGCAGGCACGTGAGTCACTGGCGACAGTTCCTTACTCCGAAGGCTAATTCGCGTAATCTTCAGTTATGAGTCGTTGTTCCAGATTGCTTCCAAAGCTTGTAATTTAGAGTCTGGGTCTGCTCTCCCAGTAATTATTTTCCTTTGGTTTATTTTGATGTTGGGAGAGCGATTGCTATCTGATCCCATTCAGAGAGGCATGCCTGTGCCGGAACCTCTTTCGTCAGACAGCAATAATTGTAGCTAGCCGAAAATCTTTGTCTGATCTGACCTAAACGAAGGAGTTGAATTTGCCGAATTTTGGGCTGGACATGGACACATGGAGAAAGAGCCAGAAGACGGCCCCTTAGCTCCGAGGGCATCTTGGCCTTGGATGCAATCAGGATAACATCTAAATGTTAATGATGATGATGGTCCCATCTAATTGGTTGAGAAAGTATTTCTATAGATAACAGGAAGAAGAACCTCGTCATTTTAGATATAAGGTTGTTGTATGTAATGTGTGAGTGTATGAGAACAGGTTTGGTCGCAGCAGGTCAGCGTCGGGCCGCCGGGGAGAGGGTCGGAGTTCACCCCAGTTGCCAGCTAGTCCTCCAGGTAATAATATTTTTTTAAACATGAATAAATGAATGAACTTCCTGCTGTGGTTTTCCCAAGCGACAACAATAAGGGATTCTCACACATGAAGGGTTCAGTAGCAGCAATTAAAAAAAAGTTTTACTAGATCTATTCCTTATATAGATTTAATTTAAAAAAACTACTTACTAGATCTCGTTCATACCAATTTTAGGAAAGTCTCTCGCGCAATCTATTCAATTTAGAAAATAATAATATTAGAAACCTCAATATAATTTTTACAGACCTATCCATAGACCCATATGTATGGGTTTAGTAAAAAAATATATATGATTTTCAGTTCTAAGTATGGGGAACCCCCAAAATTGATTGTTCATAAATCTTAATACGGTTCACAGAATACATCTACTTACCAAGTTTCAACAGCATAGTTCTTATAGCTTCAGAAAAAAAGTGGCTGTGACATACACACGGACAGACAGACATGACGAATCTATAAGTGTTCCGTATTTTGCCATTTGGCTACGGAACCTTGTGTCAGAGATTAATTCGTCAACCTTGACTTGAACTCTAAAGATCTTGAGCTCCAAGATGTTAACTATCCAAGACAGGTCCTGGAAAATACGTATAGCTCAATTCATAAAGTAGGTATCCCGTCTGGAAGGCACAGTCCATATAAGGTTGATCTTGATTAGCAAAATACTCAAAATGATCTAAATACCTTCTAAAGATGTCAATACCAAACTGTTTTATTGATTTAGATTGTACTAGCGATCCGCCCCGGCTTCGCACGGGTGGTAAAAGCCTATGTTACTCAGGGTAATTGTAGCTTTCCAATGCTGAAAGAATTTTTAAAATCGGCGCTGTAGTTTTTGAGTTTATTCATTACAAACATACAAATCTTTCCTCTTTATAATAGTAGTGTAGAAGTGTAGATATGTAGATTATCGTTCGAACTAAAGGTTTTTACCAAATATTAACCCCTCTAGACAAATGACAATTCTTCGGCCGGCGGCGTTTGACGGAATAGAATGACAAAATGTATGAGATTTGACGTTTATGACATGTTTTAACGATTGTCAAATCCCCTACATTTGTCTTTCTATTCGATCAAACGCCGGCAAACGAATTACCAATTGTCTAGAAGGGCAGAAAAATCAGTCAACAGGAAGGGATAGTACTTACAAACGCATAAGATCATTTTGAGTATTTTACTAGTCAATATCAATCTGATGTTGCCTGTAGCTATATTATTGTGGGTTAATAAGATTTTTTTTAATGTTTTTTGTGCACAGCTGGCCACACTCCTCACCGGGTGTCATCTTTGGGAGGCACCCCGGCTACTCCTGGCTCTCCTTTAGGTATGTAGTATATCCAATACTCTCATGCCTATATTCGTGAATTTCGAGAAAATTCTGTCTTGAGTTTTGACTTGAAGCCAGTTTTGAGCACAGATTGTATTCTAAAACTAAACTTGAGTGGAGTTTTTATGATTTCTCAAATGATTTACGTTCATAAAAAGTTGTTGTTACAAAGATAGCCGTAGAGCGTTTAATTGCTACGTAGGGGGCGCGGGTTCGATTCCCGCTCAGTGCAAATATTTTTATGCACGAATAGGTATCTATGTCTTTTTGTATTCATCTGGGTGTTGCTATTTATGACATTATGTATGTATTTACAAAAAAATGCATTTTAGAATATTTATCCGCATTCTAGATCCTATTAAACAGCCTAACTTTAAGTCTAGATAGCGCTGTTTAGAATGTCCTAGATCTAGAAACTTTTTTTTCTTCATCATGTTCTAATAATAAAACCTTCATGTTTACCCCCCAAAGGAGAAGATTTGTACTGTCTGTCTATTTGCAGCATCCCCATCTGTAAGAGAGCATCATCACCAGCGGGCTAACTCTACCGGACCCACAATAAGTCTTAACATAAGTAAGTAACAATCCTAAACTCTTAAAAATCTGAGTAATCTAATCTACAGAAATTCTACATCACGGGTAGTCTTGATATGTCATTTCTTTAAAGGCTACTTACTACTAATAGTCCGCCTGCAGTTTTTGATCCTATCCGGTGGCAGTACTAAGCCGATGGCGCCCACACATAAAAGCCATTTTGGCCTGCCGGCAATTCGATGTTGTCAGTTTTGCAACCACACACTAGCAGTTGTGAGTCGACAGTTTCCCGCCATACGAACGCCTGCCGGCAGTGGTGCCGACACAGAGACTACGAAAAACAGTGCAAGCTTTTTTTTTACCTTATTGTCATTTTCTTAAGACCATGTTTTTTTTGCATAAATAAATGCCACTGATCACAAATATAAGAAAATAAACTCGATGAGTTGTGATGTCAATAAGATCGAAAATCGCTTGCACTAAGTTATTCTTATATTAGTTTGTGAAAATCATTGTGTAAGAAATGTAAACTGTTACTGAGTGGGCGCCTTGAAATGCTTTCGAACTGATTGCCATACGTATATCTAAATCGACCCCTACTGGGTTCCCTATTGACCCTCACTTCATAGAAGACACAAAGAGTGCGAGCGAAATAATACTACTTTAATATTACTTTATGCAGCTGCACACGCTAGTCCTATTTTTTTGAGATGGCAGACAAGCCCGCGGTTCTCATGATTGATAGTGGTTACCGTGGTTACGTGTGCAACACCAGGGATTCACACGCGTGCTCCCGCCCCTGTAAGCACAGAGGGTTTCTGTGCCGTCAGTGTAGAAGACAAAGAAGGAATAGCCTTTGGTCTTCCCATTGACAGCACAAAAACTTTTCAGTGAGCTCTGGCTGCCCTACTCACCGCCAGGAACACAATTCTGTAGGGCGGAGGTATTTCCCCAGTCGGACTGCTCATTTGAACGGAAATACCGTCGTGTCCGGTAGGTCACCTGTGTGGTATCCTACCTAGTCTGAGGGTGTAACATGGTTGGTTGTCTCCAGGTGGGGAGCCTGGTGAAGCGGTGATCATTATAAACGAGTCCCCTGTGATGGGCTCCTCCGTAGCGGTCCGGCCGCACAGTCCCTCGCAGTCACACAGAGGTACTAACTTATGTAGTCTCATCATTAAGAATGGGTCTTAAAACCATGATTATATAGGACACGTCAATTTGACTTCACCTCGCCTGATGGTAAGCTGAAGGCAAAGTTTCAGGAAAGAGGGTCACTATTACATACACGTAACAATCTTGGCACTCAGCTTGACGGCCTCATCAGATGCTTTTTCATGTGTCGCTTAGAGGACCCGGGACTGTAGCGAGAAGGAAACACGTGAGCTGGCAAGGAGATCCAGGTCTTAATGGTGCTAGCAAAGTACTTAAAATGATTTTGTTAGCTATATATGATGTCATTCGATACCAAACTGTTTCGCCACGGTGGCGGCGCGCATCGTAGGACGATGCGCGCCCTCCCCCATACCGGGGGCGTGTCGGGTACCGCGTGGTCCCCCCTCCCGAGGAGGGCCCAGACCGAGAGGAATGGCCCTGGGTCAGCCGGGGTGTGAGGGATATGTCACGAGACAACCTCACCTTCGGCCTAGCACATCGACTCACAGACGGCGTGCGGTTGAGTCGGTTCGAGTCCGACATAACCTCCCCCTTCGGCTCCGTAGGGGGGGGGGGGTATCCGTGGGGATTACCCGCACGTAAAAAAAACCCCAAACTATTTCGTTTAAGTAAATTGTTTATCTTCCGAACTAAAGGTAGTCAAGATCGGTCTGATGCTGACCTCGAATGTCGTACAAATGTATGAAGAATTCGAAATTTCCAGAGTCCCCAACTCACCAGCACTGTTTTATTATTGGTGCTTCGATATCACGGCATCGCAGCGACCAATCGCAGCGAATATGAATGACGTGATATGAGTACAAATATAAGTACAATTTTTTTTCTCATCTAGTTGGCAGACAAGCACACGGCCCGCCTGACGAGAAGGTTACTGCAGCCTATGTATGAGTGCAACACCAGAAGCCGACCCTGTAGAAATCTTCTTGATGAACCTCATATTACAGTCGCTTGAAAATCCAAGACTAATATTATTTTAAGGCAGTTATCCATTTGAGTTGGGGAGGTTTTGTCATTTGAATCTTCTATCTCTTTCCCACCTTCTTATTTAATATGCTCCATCTTTTTCCGCAGTGAGAGAGAGATCGTCGTTGCCTGGACCACCGAGCACCGCACAGTCGCCTCAACCGTCTCTCTTCCCCAACCTAGGAACTATTACAAGTAGGGCTTATTATTATCATTCCCTCAATACCAACATCTTAGCCTTAGAGCGTTTTCACATTATTCGATATCCGACACTCGACATCCGATATCGGAGGAAGTTAAATGATATCGAGCCAACACAGTGATATCGGTTATCGGAACCAACATCACTGTGTTGGCTCGATATCGGATCACAAGGAGATTAAAACAGCGACTACAATTTTCGACCTTAATAACATTTTTTTAGATACGTCTCTTTTCGCGTTAATTAATGACGCTGATCATGAATATAAGAAAAAAAACTCGATACTATATCAATAAAGTCGAAAATTGCTTGCATTTTTTTCTCTTTTTTTCATCCCTAGCATCCCTAACTAGTCTGTGCTTTCGAGCAAATGGCCGTATCGGGCCAATTTTATCGGATATATGTGAAAAAAGCACATGGTGTCGGCTATCAGCGACCGACGACACCGATATCGGATATCGGATAAATGTACAGTCCGTCAAATCTAAGAAGTACCGTTTGACAGTTCTGACAATTGAATTATAGGGATGGGATGAAAAAATCGATTACTATAATATCCGAACTTTAAGAGATCGATTACTATAATATCCGAATTTTAAGAAATCAATTGTTATAATTAAATAAAAGAAATGTTTAGGATATTTTTTTATTCACTACTAGTACTAGTATCGTCGTCTTCGTCATCATCGTCATTTAAATTAATGACCAGTTGATTGTCCATTACATTATCAAAGTGTACGTCTCTTTCGAAGTCGTCCATTATTATTTTCTTTGTTTTTTGTACTACTTTACTCCAATCTTCCTGTGTAACTTGGGCACATGCTTCCTTTAATAAACCTTCCATTTTCTTGACACTGAAGGGTGGTTTTGTGTTGTGTCTTGCTGCATAACCTGTAAAACAATAATGTAACTATTTGATAGCAGACGAAAACCATTGTTTAAATTATAAATGTTAGAAGTACTCGTGTTATTATTATAATATTATAAAATATTACCTTTAACTTGGGCCCAAATCAGTTCAATGGCATTATATTGGCAATGGTACGGAGGAAGTCGTATGACTTTGTGCCCGTGCTCTTCGGCCAATTGGTCAATTACATATGTCGGTTTTGGTGGTTTATGCAATTTCACTAACTGTAATAATTCAGCTTTTAATAGTGACATGTCGGCATCCACTCCTTTTCTTTGCAGCCATGCCACCAAATCTGCTTTCTTATTGGCTGACGTAGGTGCTTTATCAATTTGCACAGAGTGGTATGGGGCATTATCCATTATAATTGTGCTGTTAGGAGGGATATTCTGTAATAACTTTAAGAACCACTCTCGGAACCTTACTGCGTCCATTTCTTCATGATACTCTTTAGTGCTTTTGGATTGGAAAGCTAATAAAGAGTTTTCCACGAAGCCTGTAGACGCTGACCCAGCATGGCATATTATGAGGCGTCCACCTTTTCCTATCGGCACCTTCGAGCACGAAGCTTCAGAATCATCAGTCCATGTTTTCGGCACAGAATGGTTGGAATTTAGCCAAGTTTCGTCCAAAAATATTACATTATCCCAGTTTATAATTTGTTTAACTTCGCGCAGGAATGTTAGTCGCTGCATAATGTCATGTCGCTCCATAACAATTTTTCGTTTGTCAACTTTTTTGTATCTGAAGCCAATTCCTGTTATTACCGTTCTCAACGACTCTATGCTTCCCTTATACAGCCCGGCATCTTTTAAAGTTGCACATAACTTTGCCAATGTTGGAAATTCGCCTCTTGTAAAATACCCGTATATATGGTTTCTAATAGCATGACTATCGAATTCATCGATGCCTGTCACAGGTTTATTTCTTTTTCGTTTTTTCGGTGTGTGAAGTACGTTACTGTCACTCCCCGAAGGCCCATATTTTTCACTTAATATTTTGCCAACGGTGCGGCTACCAATACCGAGAGCTTCACCGACGCGATCCCGAACTTGTGTAACTGGCAGTAGAAGTCCACCATTTTGAGATTCACGCTCAAAATACTCGTGTAATTTCACCACCAATTCACGAGCCTGGCTGTTCAAAGTACGTCCTCTTTTCGACATTATTAATAAACACTTGCTTAGTTCGGAGTCCAGTATAAATATTGCCAAGGTAAACGGATAAAGAATGATCAGTCCAGAAAAGTAATAGCCAAGTCACAAATTGTAAAACACAAACGAGAAAGCAAGTACGCGCACAGTCAGCTTCCAAGATGGCGAGAGACTGCTGACGCCGAACCGACCGAGCGGACCGCGTGCGCTTGTAGTTGGCAGTGTTGCCAGAAAAAAAAAATTGTAGAGACTTGGACACCTGCGATTTTGCCTATTGACCTAAAAATAATTAAATTAATTTATTTTAGGGTATCTGTGTATTCAGTGCATTATGCGGTCGCGCAGTAACGTCGTTAATTTATAACATCAGGCAACAACATTTTTGTGAATGGGTTCTACATACCTTATTTTTATTAGTTTTAGACGTAGAAATAAGACTTAGAAGAAAAAATTGTAATTGGAAAATCAATGGATGTGCTTGTTAAAAATTTGTTTATTTCTCTGTAATATGCAAACCCATACTATCATACACAAAAATAAATGTAAAAAACACTATCCCTGACTCCATTTACTATTTCGACAGCGTTAGCGCGAGAAACCCCGACTTATTTGGGCGCGAAAATCAAAAATCGACAAATCGCTTTCGACAACTTTTTAAAGAAGCAAATATATTTGATTTATAAATACGTATTTTTGGTGAATGGGTTTTATCTCATATTTTACGATTACATAACTATTTAGTTATGTAATCGTAATATGTGAGATAAATCCCATTCACATGAAAAAATATTTGTTTGGTTGTCAAGTGTAATTTGTAAATAATACATTCGATTTTTCGTATATGTAAACGATTTTTTTGCATACAAGTGTATCCGAAGAGTCGCAACACTACGTGCAGTGACCTAACTACGTAACTTTGTAATGCGGTCAAGAATATAACTATTAGAAATTATTTACTGTGTAAATATGTGTTATTTTGCTTTGTTTGAAAGTTTTCAATTACATTTAGATATTAAGAATTGTACATTTTTAGATACAATAATGAAATCTTTCTAAATTCATGGTTTTATGAAAAAGGTTATCGAAACTGAATAATGTACGTATGAACAAAGTTGTTTCGGTTTGAAAAATATGAAACGTCAAACGGTACCTCTTAGATTTGATGGACTGTAAAAACAGCTCTTAGCGTTGTCCGCTATTGCATTCAAGGCTTGTATTTTGAACGAGGCATACCCGGGGCCTAGGTGAGAACACCGTGGTCCTCAGGCCCGAAGATGGCCAACTACTACTGGTTTCACTCTCACTACAAACTCGGTAGCGCTAATACGCGTAGCTAGAGAACTCAAAAGAGGGTAGATCGATATATTTACTCCTAAAACTTTTTCACTGTTTTCCGCCAATACACCAGTTCTTCCGTGATCATGGTGCTTGCAACAGCTCTAAGTGACCATGATAGTTAATTTAAATACCTATAAAAAAACTACTATTTCTTACATATACTCCTCCCAAATTCCTGAATACACGTCCCGTGTATTAATACCCACATTTCGCCAATAATGATTTCGGTCCCACGTCCCAGGCGAGCATATTGCCGCTAAGCGAGCACTTAATCATGGGCTTGCTTACTGTTGGATGAGCCCTATCCTTTAGACGCCTACACCTACCTTAGTATGGATCCAACACTATTTCTAATAAAATATTATCCCCAGGTGTAGCCCCAGGGACCGGTGGAGGGGCGGCCGCCCCCTGGCGCGTGAGACTGGCCACTATCAAGAACTCCTTCCTAGGGTCACCGCGGTTCCATAGGAGGAAAATGCAGAGTGAGTATACCTACACTCCATTAGGTTAGGTACTTAACTAAAGGCAAAAATCTTGCAGCGACTTATACCACATGTAGCCAGAGCCATCTAGCGACATCAAGCCGAACTACTACGACACTACAAATCCTGCATCGCGAAAGTGAAGTTCCCGCGCTGGTACAATACATATACGACATTTTAACGACAATCGTTGGGCCGCGGCCTGCCAGGCGTGATCACCTTGCCTGGTCGGAGGATACTCCCTTTATGTTGGAGGAACATCACACCTCGTTCCTCCACACACATATTAAACAAACAAACTAGGATAACTAATTAACTAACTAATGGTTCAATTTTGGTTTTAGTCTTTAAAATGAGTTTCTAAATAGAAAAATATTCATAAACTGAGTTTTTAAATGAAGCATATATTATTACAAATACACATCAAAATGACACAAGATGACACAGACAACTATATGCCTCCTATACCTAGAAGGCTGTTCCAATAGACACCATCAATTCCCAACAAGACAAAAGGAGAAAATTTCACTCGTTCCAACCAGTGATGGTGGGAAGGAGAATATTCTATTTTTTATACCTCGTGTGCAACAACAACGATCCAAAGACGGCGTGCGGTTTAGTCGGTTCGAGTCCGACATAACCTCCCCCTCCGGCAGCGGAGGATTTTTTTTGAGATTGATTAATTTTTTCCTCCACAGCGTCATCAGAAGAGGTCCACCTCACTCCTGAATCGTCTCCGGAGCTGACCAAGAGGTCGTGGTTCGGTTCCCTCCTCCTTTCTGCGGATAAAGAGGAGACCTTCACTGCGCTGGTGAAGGGGAAACCTCTGGCTACTGTCAAGGCTGATCTGATACATGCTTTCCTTAGCGTAAGTAATCTCCATTTTTGTATGCTTCTATTTGAATCGTAGTGTTTTTGATGTATGGGAACCGCAGAGTGATTTTTTTCATAGCATTGAGGTAGCAGAAAAGCACACGGCTACCTGATGGAAAGTGGTTACCGTGGCCTATGGACGTGCGTAACACTAGGGGCGACACTCGTGCTGCCGACCCTGTAAACACAGAGAGTTTCTGTGCCGTCAGTGCAGAAGACAAAGCAGGAATAGCCTTTGGTCTTCCCACTAACAGCACAAAAGCTCGCCAGTGAGCTCTGGCTACCCTACTCACCGCCGGGAACACAATACGAGGTTATTATGGCCGCGATATTCTGTAGAGCAATACCGTCGTGTCCTACCTTCATAAACTACAGAGAGGAGTTATTATTAATGCTTTTTTTATTAAAAGAAAGTAATTTTAAAGCACATTGGGAGAGGCATATGTCCAGCAGTACTGTAATAGGAATAATGAGAGCCGGCGTCATAAATATCTTCTTACAAAGAGATGGGTGGCCTTATTCTACTGGATCGTACGCGCGGCGTGGCGGGAGACGAGGTGGAAAAAGAGAAAGCAAGAGCAGTTGAGCTGAGAGTGAGCGAGATAGCGCCGTGAGCGCTGACGGCGAGATCTCGATCTCGTCTCATGCTATTGCTTTCGTCGGTCTATGTTCCAGTAGTAGGTATAGCAACCACCTCAGCTGTTCTCGTGGGTGTCGTTGAAGACGACGAAGTGTAAAAATAAAAAATAACCAGTCATAAATCATGATTAACTAAAAATGCTTTTATTGTTTTTGTTTTGTTTCTTCTTCATGATATTTTGTGTAAGTGTATGTATTACATATGATGTGTAGGAAATGGGTGTGTGGTATGACAAGTGGATGAGATTATGAATGAATATACATTGCAGAGGAACTTTGAAAGTAGCATCAATCACGGAAAACTTACGAGGAAATCGTTTGTCCTAGTTCAGAAATGTGATGCGTAGGGAGGGAAGTAATGTCGTAAGGATAATGTCAAGAACTTGGGTATCTACATGGATAAATCACTTTCTTGGAATATCCAGTTACAGGAAATCAGTCGTAAGCTTTTCGCGTCAGCGGGTGCTTTGCGAAGGCTCCGAAACTTCCTTCCAATTGCCACTAAAACTGCGCTCGCACAATCGCTTCTTCATCCTGTTCTTGATTACGCCGATGTCAGCTATCCCGATCTCACAGAGCAACAACTAGATAAACTTGAGCGACTTCAAATTTTTTGCAAACGATTCATATTTGGTCTACGCAAGTATGATCACGTTTCAGATTTTCGTAAACAACTCAAGTGGCTCCCAATTCGGCTTCGCAGGAATGCTCATATTCTAACATTGTTATATAATGTATTGTTTAATCCCACCACTCCCTCTTATCTCAAAGAACGTTTCCAATTCCTTTACGAGATGCCTGAGGTCATCCGAGAATTTTAGGCTGAAAATGCCAATGCATTCTACTGACTTTGTAGACAAGTCATTCACTGTCAGGGCTGTGCGCTTGTGGAATGCACTGCCACTGAACATCAGGCGGGCAAATACCCTTATAAATTTAAAAGTATGGTAAAGGACCACTACTTAGCATCGTGTACACCTATATATACATATATAAGCACATATATTATTATTAAACCTTCATACTGGTATGTACCAACTATTTATTTTCTACCCATATCTATTTATGTGGTACATATATTTATATATTTATAATACGTTACGTATAGCGGTATATTTATTTTATTTTTTACTTTTCTCTCTCTTTCTTTCTTTTTGTTTTAGAACACCTTATATCTAGTTTAATATAATATGATAACTACACCATAATTTTGTTTTATCACATTACTGTCCATCCTAAGGTTGCCTGGAAGAAATCGCTTCAAGCGATAAGGCCGCCCATTGTACATTCAATGTATGCATGCTACCTACTTGTCTCTACTGTAAATTTTATGGTGTACAATAAAGTATTATCTATCTATCTATCTAAGGAAAGCATTAACTACAGAAGTGGACGGCTACAAGGGGAGAGACACTTCTAAGACTAGATGGGTGTACTGTGTGAAAGATGATTTGACTAGGAAGGGAGTGAATGTTGAGATGAATGCAGTCAGAGATGAATGGAAAAAGCACACATGTTCTGCTGACCCCAAATAAATATAGGATAAGGGCAGGAGCATGATGATGCATGTTGATGATGTATAATGTGTAAAGGCGCCCAATTACTAACAGTCCGCCTGCAGTTTTTGATCTGTCCGGCAGCCGGCAGTCCTAAGCCGATAGCACCCACACACTAAAGTGATTTTGGCCTGCCGGCAATTCCCTGTTGTCAGTTTTGCGACCACACACTAGCAGTTGTGAGTCGACGGTTTTACTTCGTACGATCGCCTGCCGGTAATGGTCTGATATACATTATTCGTAGGTCTGATATCAGTTACTCAGAGACTACGAAACGGTGCAAGCGATTTTCAACCTTATTGACATTTTCTAAATTACATGTTTTTTCGCGTAAATAAATGCCGCTGATCACGAATAGATGTATGAAAACTAGATGTTTTCTGATGCCAATAAGGTTGAAAATAGCTTGCACTACGTTATTCTTATATAAGTACGTAAAAATCATTGTGAAAAATAGGTGTTAGCTATTTTGAACCTTATGGACCCTATTTTCTTCCTTATTGCATAAATAATATTTTTTATTGCAATAACTATTTACTACTTATTGCATAAGAAATATAGACGATTATGTACATAAAATAAATGAAATCTTAGTAAAATCTAGTAATGTATGTCATCATAATGATGACCTCAGACAAAAGAATAATATTATTTTACTGTCTTATTCTGAGGTTATTACGTAAAAATATGACACGAGACGTCTGTCGGTCTAATGTGTGCTCGTTCGCCCTGACGGCCTAGGACTGTCCGGCCTGGAACTATCCGGAATCGTTCGGCGGCCACACACTATCGGTTCGTATTAGTCGTCAGTCCTAAATCGTTAACGAAACTGTGAGTGTGTGGGTTATTACGATTAACTGACGGATCTATATCGTCCGGCCGTCGTCCGGTAAACTGATAGTGAGTGGGTGCCTTAATGTGTATTGTGCTTGCAATAAAATATATTTTCTCAAACATGCTTGGAAATGTGAACATTATTTTGACAACCTTCTTCGAGATAAATCGAAATTGCTGTACATGCGAGCAGCGGCCAGCAAAAGTTGTATGAAAATCCATATCTGTCGTGTTTTAGCGGCCAAATAAATTACTATGTAAACTCATATCTGTCGTGTTTTAGCGGCCAAATAAATTACTATGTAAACTCATATCTGTCGTGTAATTTGAAAATGGAACCAACTTTTACTCCGAACCATGGCAACCAAGGAGGTAACTTATCCAAGGCATTATTTAAATATAGAACTGGCTTGCAAATAGAATGCTGTTTATTAAGAAAAATAAAAAACCAATGAACATTTCGCCGCGTGAAAAATTACTGTTGTTCGTTGTTCGTCATTGATTTTGAAAAGTAGGTAACTAAAAAATTCTGCCTAGATACTTTAATTTCCGCGCATTGTTTGAGAAAAGCACTATACAAGCTGTTACTTAGGATAAGGTATAGATTTGCTTAGCTGGAATTTGGTTATTTAAAATGCGTGTTTGCTTCAAGATGATTTATTTGCGACTAACTGAGGTGGGGGCATACAGAAGCTAGTAAACACTTAGCGATCACATATAATACATGCATATAGACACAACATACCGCCCACCAAAAGGACGTAGTTCTTTTATTAATCCAAAATTCTACTCTGTCAATCCATAAGCTAACTTTAATACAATACTTGAAAATAACCCGAACAAACATGATAATCTAATGATTAACTGAAACCTAACATTTTACTCAGTAGCAATAGGTAAAGGGCATAACTTCGAACAACACCTCTTCACTACATTGCCACCGCTTTTTATGCTGTAGACTCTGGTAAAGCCATCTTCTCCAGGATGTTTCTCTACAACACGACCCAGAGAAAATTTTCCAGGCGGTAATCCTTCGGTTTTTATCAAAACAACGTCGCCGATTTTGAACTCCTCAGCTTTCTTTAACCAAATGGGACGTTGTTGCAATCGAGTTAGGTATTCTTGATGCCAACGTCGCCAGAAGTCGCCAAGCAATTTTTGGGTGTATTGCCACCGAGATAAGGTATGAGTCTTTATGTCTTTGAAATCAGGTGACGGTACAACGATAGGAGCTTCGCCGATTAAAAAGTGTCCAGGGGTTAATGCTTCTATGCAGTCTGGGTCCTTGTCATCGATAGGACACAATGGCCTAGAATTGAGACAAGCCTCAATCTGGCACAGCACCGTGGTCATTTCTTCATATGTGAGATTAGTGGTGAGCACGCGTTTCAAATGGTATTTGACAGATTTTACACCCGCCTCCCACAGGCCTCCAAAGTTCGGTGAGTATGCTGGTATGTAATGCCATTGTGTTCCTTCCAGTGCCAAGATGTTCGATATGACACCGTCAAAGACCAGATTTGCTTCCTTCCATGCGGCCATTAATTCTTTGTTGGCACCGACAAAATTTCGGCCCTGGTCACTCCATATGTCACTGCATTTTCCTCTTCTAGAAACAAACCGCTTGAATGCAGCGACAAAAGCTTCGGACGTCAAATCACTAACCAGCTCAAGGTGCATAGCCTTGGTTGACATACATATGAACACGCAGATGTATGCTTTCTGAGTTCTAATGCTTCTTCCCTTAGACATGCTGATTTGAAATGGGCCTGCAAAATCAACTCCGGTATGTATGAAAGCTCGAGCAGGAGTTACTCTCGCTTTAGGTAGATCACCCATTAGCTGCATCCTTGATCGTGTTCTGAGTCTAGCACATACTAGACACTTGTGTATACAGGATTTTATAAGTGCCTTGCCTCGAATAACCCAATACCTTGAGCTTATGTAACTTAACATAAGTTGAACGCCACCATGCAACGTGTGATTATGTGCGTCAGCGATAATCAAAGGCACCAAATCGTTTTTGTTTCCCAGTATAATCGGATGTTTAGCCTGTTCCTCTAAGTTTGCGTTACGAAGTCGACCGCCCACCCTGAGGACACCATCTTCATCCAGGTAAGGATTCAAGGTTTTAATTTTACTTTCTCCTTTTACAATTTTATTTAATTTTAATCTTTCTATTTCATCTTTAAATTCTTCTTGTTGTACTAATTTAACGCATTTCATTAAAGACTTTTCTAATTCCTCTGTAGTAAAACCTTGTTCCGTGTTTCTTTTAAAATTTAAAAATCTTCGACAATAGGTAATCACTTTTTTTAATTCTCTTAGATTATCGAACTCTTTGAATTGTAACTTTATACTTTCTTCATGTTCTATTTTTAAATTTGATTGTATTTTATCCACTTTTCTTTCTAATTCTGTAGACGTGTTTTCTTGTTTTAATCCTATTTTTGTTTCAGAGAGCCAAGCTGGGCCCTTCCACCACAAATCGGACCTTTTCAGGTCAACTAGCAACATGCCTCGAGACCCAATGTCTGCAGGATTTTCTTCAGATGAGACATGAAACCACTGGTTGTTGTTTACATTTTCAGCGATCTCCACAACCCGGTTCGCTACAAATGTTTTCCATTTGTGGGGATCGCCAGATAACCATGCAAGTACAATTGTTGAATCCGTCCATGCATAGATGTTTGATGCAGGTATTTTCATGGCTTGTTCTATTTGCTTAAGCAACCTCGACAACAACACCGCTCCGCACAGCTCTAATCGTGGTAAGGAAACAGTTCGTAGTGGTGCCACTCTAGTCTTTGCCGCTATCAGTTTTGTTGACACCGAGCCATCTTGCATCTTTATTCGGACATAAGCCACTGCTGCGTATGCGCGCGTGGAGGCGTCGCTGAAGCCATGAACTTCAATCTTGTCTAAATCCATACTCAATGTGCCAAGCCATCGATCAACGTTTACTTCTTTTACTTCTTGAAAGTCTTCACGAAGAGTAAACCATTCGTCCGCCAGCTGTTGGCTTATTTTGTCATCCCAGCCAACCTTTTCCAGCCATAGTTTTTGTATCAGCATTTTAGCTAAGATTAAACTCGGAGCAATCCATCCCAGCGGATCGAACAGTTTTTGCATGTCCGATAGGATTGTTCTTTTTGTGACATTATCTGGCATCACTGGTAAGTTTATTTTATATTGATACTGATCTGTTCCCAGATTCCAAATCAATCCTAGGGCTTGGACAGTTCCATCTAATTTTAAATCGAAGTGTACTCGAGTTGTTCTCCTGTTGGCATCTATAGATTGCATGAACTCGGTAGAATTGGAAGACCATTTTGATAATATGAAGCCACCCTTTTGCAATATATAAGAAACTTCTTGAGCTGTTTGTATTGCTTTCTGTGCAGTGTCATCCCCAGATATCAAATCATCCATGTAGAAGTCTGCCTTGATAATGCGTACAGCCTTTGGATGATTTTGCCCTTCATCTTCAGCCACTTGATGAAGAGTTCTTACTGCTAGATGGGGTGCTGATGCTGTGCCAAACGTGACACGAAGCATTCGGTACTCTTTGATGGGGTCTGACTCTTCTTCTCTCCACAAAAGGCGTTGATAGGTATCGGCGTCTTGTTCTTGTAGTAAGATTTGCAGGTACATCTTTTGTATATCACTTGCATAGCAGACGCAATGTAATCTCGATCTCATAACAATATCTCGAAGGTCATCTTGCAGTTGAGGACCCACAAGCAGTTCATCATTGAGAGAGAGGTGATTCGAGCCTTTAGCTGAAGCATCAAACACGACACGTGTCTTCGACGTTTCCTTTTCGACGCGGACAACGGCGTGATGAGGTAAGTACACCGTTTGGTTTTTCTTAGTTTCTTTTTCAGGTATTTCTTCCATATAATTTGACTTTATATATTCTTGCATGGCCTTTCGGTAATCTTCTTTGAGTGTAGGTGCTTTTCGAAATCTTCTTTCAAGTTGTAATAATCTTTGTCTTGCTATTTCTTTTGTGTTTCCGTTAGGCGATAAAGGATTATCGGTTTTAAAAGGTAACTTTACTATGTATCTTCCTTCCTTTGTTCTTGCATGAGTGTTTTCATATATTGTTTCACATAGTTTTTCTTCTCTTGTTAACTTTCTTTTCTTTTCAGTGTCAATTTCCCAAAGGGATTTCAACAGGTTGTCTACTTCTATTTGCTGATGAAGGACCAGAAAAGATTCTTCTTTTAAATTTGTTTTAATTTCTCCAAACAAGATCCATCCCAGGTTTGTTTCTTGGGCACATGGAGAACCAGGAGGACCTTTGATTAATTTTTGTTGCACGATTTGTGCATACTCTTTGACACCCAGAAGCAAGTCAATGGAACCCGGTTTGTTATAGTCCGGGTCAGCCAGGTTGAGTCCTTCTAGGTGTGGCCAGTGAATGACAGTAACAGCTTTGGAGGGGATTCTCGTGGTCAACTGTTTACTCATGACGTATGCTCGTATGTTAATCTCGAAACTTGGATTCCATCGAGAACCAATCCTAAGTTGGACCACGTGTTCGATGCTCGTTCTTGTAGAACCCACCCCAATGATATTTCCTCTTGCTGTTTGCCTGTTTAGTTTGAGCAGTTGAGTCGCCTTCTCGCTGATGAACGAAGCCTGCGAACCTTGGTCCACTAGCGCACGTAGAACAACAGTGTGATTATGTTCGTTTCTCGCTAAAACTGTTGCCGTGGCCAGTAGTGCTATACTTGTACTTTGTTTGGCACTGTGATGCGACGCGATCGTAGTGTTGACTATTTCCTCCTTCTCTTCTACACTAGGTTGTGATGTCTTAGGTTGTTTAGAGTCTTCAGTTTGTCCCGAAGAAGCAGAATATTTATTTTGGTGTAGAAGAGTATGATGACGTCGCTTACATATACGACAGGTCATTTGCAATTTACATTGATATGCAGAATGGCCTGGTACCAAACAATTAAAGCAAAGTTTGTTTGACTTGACGTATTCAGATCTCTCAGCAGGTTGCAGTTTAGTGAAATCCTTACAATGACATAAAGTGTGTTTTTCTTTACAAAGCACGCATGTTCTATCTGCCGACGATGATGCTGTAGTTGCTATAGCAGTCACAAGGTGTGAACGTTCTTTTATTGGTTTGTCACGGGTGCCTGATGCTGACGTTATGAGTTCCAAGGTACGGTATCTTGCTTGCAGAAATTCCTTCAAATCATTCCAAGTAGGTAATTGATCTTCATCACTTGTGCTAGAAGATTGTTCCCACTCTTTGTGAGACTCAGGGTCCATTTTCTGTACCACAAGAAAAATAATTAAAGGATCCCATGAGCTCGTACTTATATTTAAGTTTTGTAAGTTGTTCAAACAATCCGTTGTAACGTCTAATAAATTCTTGATTTGATTTGCAGATTGAGTACTTATTTTCTTCTGATAAAATAACTTCTTTAACACTGAATATATAATCAATCTTTTATTTCCGTACCTTGATTTGAGAACACTCCATGCTTGATGATAATTATTTTGTGTAATTTGAATAGGTTTTAATAATACCTCGGCCTCTCCGGTGACACTGCTCTTCAAATAGTGCAACTTCTGAACATCACTGATTGCTGTGTTTTCATGTACTAACGAAATAAATAGGTCCTTGAATGTAGGCCAATCTTCATAATTCCCACTAAAACTCGGCAATTGTATCCTTGGCAGCCTAACGAGTTGATCATTATTCATACTTTCATACGAGTTGTTTTTCGATGACACTGACGTAGAAGGCGCACGCGCTGCATTTATTGTCAACAAAAGGTCTTGCAAATCGGCCAATAACACAAGATACAAGTCCTCGTAAACAAAGAAATCTTCGTTAACAAAGTAGGGTATAATTTGTTTTTGTTCTTTCGGCGTTATCTTGACTAATTGTTGATGAGTTTCCCTGAATGTTGTCCAATATTGTTCTATACATCTGATTCTTGCATCCACGTAACCTTTTGTCAACCTGGTTTTAGGACATTTCTTCAAGTTCAACTGTGTTTTTTGTAATAACGCAGCTGTGTCTTCCAAAACATTAATTAACTGCTCAGTAGTACTCATCGTTCGTTTTTTTGTTGTCAATATTCATTAATCCCCTCTGGAATGCGGCTGGCTATTGTTCGCGCCGGTCGGCGCGCGGTCGCTCAGTAACTTCGATAACTTATTTATTTGCTTATTATCCGGCTCGAAGGACCACTATGTTACTTAGGATAAGGTATAGATTTGCTTAGCTGGAATTTGGTTATTTAAAGTCTAAGATCCCAAGCGGTGCGATCGCACCGCGAGTCTATTGTTTACCTATTGTGTCTATTATTTACTCACTTGACAGGTTAAAATGCGTGTTTGCTTCAAGATGATTTATTTGCGACTAACTGAGGTGGGGGCATACAGAAGCTAGTAAACACTTAGCGATCACATATAATACATGCATATAGACACAACACAAGCCTTGGCCACAACTGAGCGTTGCCGGACTCCGTAATTCTGACTGACTCAGACTTCACGATCGTCCGGCAACACTACGATTGATGGCCGCGGCAGTAATGTACTATTTCTTACGTCTTATTTTGTACCGTTGCAGATAGCGGAACTGTCGCACAGTGTGCTATCACCGATGTCGTTCCGCGTGGAGTACAAGAGAGGCTGCAACGCGCCCGCCATGTTCCAGAGGCACGTGCGGTTTCAGGTAAATAAATGTAACATTATTCTTGCAGGGTTCCTCTTGTGTATTTATAAGTCAACCAGTTGTGACCGTTGTGACTCTAAGCCATTGTCCCGTAACCAATGGGATGGGTAAAAAGCTTATGTGTAGTAAACTGTTGCCCGCGGCTACGCTCTCGTGAATGTCGGTTTTATCGCGACCAAACACAGCCTCTGTCCTTTCTCAAGGTCTAATCTACACCTATACCAAATTTCATCAAAAACGGTCCAGTTGTTTATTTGCGAAAGCGTAACATATAGACAGACAGATAGAGTTACCTTCACATTTATAATATTTGTATGGATTTCTACACGGTGGAGTTCACGCAGGTAGGAGCCCACGCAGCCAGACTTACCTACGACAATTCATAAAAATAACAGCATTTTGTAAATATACACTACTAACAGTCCCCTTGGACCCGAAAGAGGGTTGATTTCTAAGGATATATTATTAGTACACATCCACACCATCTATAGAGATATATATTTAAAATTTCAAGTCTCTTACTTCAAAATCATATGACGTTCATACAAATTTCCAACCTCCCTTTCTACCCCGTTAGGGGTGAAGTTTCCTAAAATCCGCTCTTAACGTATGTCTACTCTCTAGGTGTTCTAGTTTTTGAAATTTGAGATTAAGCAGTGAGTGGTATGTCGCATTTAGTCTGGTGTAATCTATATTGATACTAGACCTCACTGGAGAGATTTTGTACTGTCAGTGGGATGACCAAAGGCTATTCCAGCTTTGTCTTCTACGCTGACGGCACAGAAACTCTCTGTATTTATAGGGTCGGCAGCACGAGTGTGACGCCCCTGGTGTTGCACACGTCCATAGGCTACGGTAACCACTTTCTATAAAGTGGGCCATGTGCTTGTCTGCCACCTCACTAGTATAAAAAAACTACATTAGGAGCCCACGCAGCCAGACCTCGAAATCATACTCACAGGTTATTCTTACCTGTATTGGGAGGTTGCTTTGAGAAATTTTCAGCTTTTATAAAATAGCTTCAGTCTGGTTGTCGTGGGCTCTTAGGCCATACCGACAAATGTTTTAAAGAAAAAATGGATAGTGAAAATAAAAACTCCAAATTAAAATCTTTATTAGTTGTAGATATGCAAAGTTTCCACGATTACCTATAAAATAAAATGATTTTTTTTTTGTAAATTCCAGGTTGACATCTCAACAATTACCAAAGCGCCGGGTGAAAACGGCAAGGAATATTTATACGCCATAACGTTCACATTATTGTCAGGTCAGTATTCTATAAAATACGTACATATAATTACGCTTCTTCCTCGTTGGGGTAGGTAGAGACAAATTTTTCTACTTGCTATGATTCAAGCATACGTCAGTAAAATAAAAATAAAATAGTATACCTTCTTTCCTAAGAGCATTCTTCCCTAAGACAATGTGAACGACAGATAAATAATGTCTTACAGTTGACTTCCTCCGATATCGGATCACAAAGAGACTAAAACATGACACAACCTTAATGACATTTTGTTAGTTGAGTGAAATTTTGAAGCATTTATTATGCTAACTTTTCAAATCGATTAAAATAGGGTAAAATGAATCGCTCAGGCGGGACTCGAACGCACGATCTTTCCCTTACAGGGGTAATGCTCTGACCACTGAGCCACCGGGCCACGCCTGAAGCTATCCAAATTCTCCTATACTACCGTCTTAGGGCGACGGTGGGAGCCATCTACCGACATTCATACGAAATATCGGAAACAATGAATGATTTTGCAATCATTTTTAAACATTGTCTTTCGATGACTCCGCACAAATAATTTTCACTCAATTATTTGGGCGGAGTCATCGAAAAACACTTTTGCGTGTTTCTTTTTTTTTTCTTCCGAATCGGCGGATTCACAGAACAGAAACGATTCTTTTAAAAAAGAGAGAAGAGAGGTTCAGTCCAGATGGAGGTTGTATAGGTGTATCCTTATGATTAAAAAGTTATTTAATGATATAGGTGTCCATACAAGACCTGTGTCGTAATATAACTTTTTTTTGGCCTGTGCGTAATGTTTGTCATAAGAGTTTTGATTTCAATTTTATAACCTTTGTATTATAGTATTAGAGTAGATAAAATATATTCTTTATATCGCAAAGGTATTTAAGCAGAAACAACCATATAGCATTCGATTGTTTAACGCTAACCAACGCTATCAAATTCGTTATACGTTATAACTTAAGTTATAAGAGCGTTTTCACATTCATCTGATATCCGATTTCGGTGTCGAACGCCGATAGCGGACATCATGTGCTGTTTTCACATATATCCGATAAAATTGTTACATAGACTATTTAGGGATGCTAGGGATGGATAAAAAAAAGAAAAAAAAAGCGCAAGCTATTTTCTTTTCTCATATTCGTGATTAGCGTCATCAATTAATGCGAAAAGACACGTTGCTCGCAGTCACTGTTTTAGTCTCTGTGTGATCCGATATCGGGCCATAGCGGTGTTGGCTCTGCACCTCTAGACAAGTGGCAATTCGCTAGCCGGCGTTTGATGGAATAGAATGACGGATGTATAGGATTTGACGTATTTGACTTGCGTTAACGACTGTCATTTACGTCAAATCCCATACATTCGTCATTCTATTCCACCGAATGCCGGCTAGCGAAATGCCACTTGTTTAGAGGGGCTGATAACCGATATCGGGCCGGATAATTTGAAAGATAGATGCATACCTATGTCATACATTTGACTTCCTCCGACATCGGATATCGGACAATGTGATAACGCTCTGCCGCCCCGGCCAGGCAACATCCGGCGCTTCCGGCGCGTGTGCGAGGTGGTGCAGGCGGCCGTGTGCCGCGCGCCCGGCGCCGGCCGCGCGCCCGCGCACCCGCCCTCGCCGCGCGCGCCGCGCAGGGCGCTGCACCCGCACGGTGAGCGACGAGACACTACATTATTCTTTATTACAGCTATTTTGTCATTAATGTATTGTTTTTTTATACCACTGAGGTGTCAAAGCAGCAAACGGTCCACCTGATAGAACGTGGTTACCGTGACCTATGGACGTTTGCAACACACTCGTGCTATCGACCCTGTAAACGCAGAGAATTTCTGTGCCGACAGTGTAGAAGACAAAGCAGGAGTAGCTGCTGGCCTTCCTATTGACAGCACAAAACTCTCCAGTGAACTCTGGCTACTCACCGCCGGGAAAATAACATGAGGTTATTATGGCCGCGGTAACTGTGTACGGCGGACGTACTTCCGCAGTCGGACTGCTCAATTGGACGGAAATACCGTCGTGTCCTAAATCCTACAATATCGTGATTGCTCGTTAAAAATTCGCGACTTTTTATTATTTTCGCGATTTTAAGCGGTTTTAGATATCTTTCGAATATTAAAGTATGTACAATTTCGATGTATTCCGCAATTCTGTAGACATTGCTTTTACTACATAACTATTATTAATAGTAGCTATGCGCGTATGAAACTAATAATAATAATTACAAATGCGCATCAAACCGATTATCACAAACACATTTTGAAATTCCATTCTTAAATTAATCATACAAAATGATTGTAAGATGTCAAACTTTTTTTTAGTTCAAATTTCCCTTTGTGGCTATGAAATACACAATAATGGTATGGATACGCTAATGAAAAGTGGTTATCGTGACCTATGAATGTGTGTAACACCAAGGGCGTCACCGTCGTGCTGTCTACCATATAAAAATCTTCTAATACTTTTCTTGAAGAACCCCATATTGTAGTCTAGTATATTTTTCTCATTTTATGTTCTGTTTTTCAGCGGTTGGCGAAATACCAGATAGTCCAGAAACCCCTCAACACCAGTCGGATCACGACAGTGATTCCTCAGTCTTCGACACAATCAAGTCACCGACCAGCCATACTTCTATAGATCAATTAGATCAGGTAACATCATAATTATTGAGTATAATCTCATTGAAAAAAACATCAAGAACTCAAAAGACAACAAGAAATAATTAAAAATATAATAATATAAAATTCCGACGCATTGAAAACCTTCCCCCTTTTTCAAGTCGGTTAAAAATGTCTTACGGCCGGCCTAATATGCGATCTCAATCCAAATAATTATGTCAATCCGAAACCAGAATTTCGATTGATTCGTTGCTCAAAACGTCCATAATGTAGGATCGATAGTGAAAAAGGATTGTCAAAGTGATCCATCGATTGAATAGATGGACGCTTTGAGCAACGATCGAAATTCTGGTTTCGGATTGACATATTTGGATTGAGATTGTATATTAGGACCGGCCGTTAATTGAATTGTTATAAAAGTAATGTTAAGAATTTTAAGGACTATGCTGTAATAAAATTATTATAATATACTAAGTAACATGCTAAACTAAATTAGCATGCTAATTTACAAGTTAAAATGCAAGCATAGGATGAACACAAAGAATAACAGTAATAAAATACATACGTACTTTTTTATTAGTCGGTTGTGGATATAAAACTCACAATACGACGCTTGGCGAGGTGACAACTTATGTTATAGAGTTTCAGAAAAAATAATGTAACTTTCTCAGGTTCAGTAGATCCAGAGAAAATCCCATAAATATAACCTCAAAAATCCATTACCTCTTTTCAATATTACATACATGTATATTCTCGCCTGTCAATCACTAAAACGCAGGCAGAAGTATATTAAACACCCATATTTGGCCAACTATGATTTTCGGCCCCACGTAATAGGGGACGAGCCTTAATGCCATCAAACAGGCACATTTTTAAAGACTGTATATTTATTGTCGGATGGGGGACAGTCCCGTCCCTAGGCCCCTAGATAAACTAAAATATTTTTTCTTTAATAATAGTAGTGTAGAAATTTTGCCGATGTACTACTAAAGGAATTAACGCTCATACTATTTCAGAATGGCACTCATCCCCTCGGCTCGAGTTCTTCAGTCACTAGCGGATCCAGTGGATACAAAGTAAATATCTAAATTGTCATTATATCCATATGTCCATCTTACTCTAAAACGAATTACCTTTATAATGTCCACCAACTGAGAAACGAGATGCATAATAATAAAAATAAATAATATACTTACTAATATGTCGGCGCGTTAATAATTGTGTGATAAGAGTGAATGAAATTCATTCTGGCGTAATGCAAGACACTGGTGCTCTATGGTCGAGTGCGACGTCATTCGTTCATTCGGACTGTCAGTTTGAGTTTGACAGATCATTGACTTTTGTGCGGCGCGCAGAGCAGAGAATCGAGATCAGTATCGCGCTGTGGGACTCGACCGAACATCACGTGTCTAGTAGAACGCTCCTAGTTCGGTTGAATATACTCGGTTATAGATCGCGAGTGTGCCTGAGTCATTGATTGACGTAATTAAAATATGGTGATTCGAGTATTAGGTTGTCCTATCTCCTCGCCCGTATATCCACGCGGATTGTACGTGTAAGCTTACAATGGGCTACTAGGAGACCCCAGTCCCGAAGTGAACCCCGTGTGCCTGCAAATAAATATCCTAGGACATTCTACACAACACTATTATATCTATCTAAAATAACAATTGTTAAAAAGGTAGCAATTTCAACAGCTAAAAAGCGTTATTAAATAGCATCTCAAAATAGCATTCCAGTTTACAATAGCATGCTTCGAAGATTTACCAACTAATGTTTTAGATTATTCCAATAATAATAGTTTGATAGCGTGAATTACTCAATAGTATCTATAATTAGTCACCTCGTCAACTACCTTATCGTTGATTATTGTGGGTTCAATTCCTGCATTTAACTACAATATATGTTGATAAGGATTTGTATGATGCACTTTGTGTTCGTTCTGATTTTATAATAATATGCAGTTGATATATGTACCTTAAAATATTGCATTTTATATTTTATAAAACGGGTGACGTATTTATATAACGAAGATTTTTTGTCTGAACGACAGAATACTTTAGACTACCTGACGGTAATCGGCCATGATAGCCTGATAACGCCTGCAACTTGTGTCACTTGTACTTTTTCGCCTCTGGCATCTTATCATTCTACATCGCATTCAGAATGAAAAGTAATCTGTGTTATTCCAGACTATAATATGTCCCTGTAAAAATAATTTCGATTAGATCCATTCAGTTGTTTGAGCGTGATTGAGTAAGAAACATCTCAATAACTTAACTGACATTTATGCATTTAAGGCTTTTCCAGAACAACGCTCACTTGTGAATCGACACTCACAATGATGTTAGAACTGCAGGCACATGCTGTAAGAATGTTTCGAACAATCGAACGGATTCGACAGTTGAATCCGCGGTGAGATTTCAATTTCGCATGCTGTAAATCTGGTGACGTCGAGCTCAAGTCGACAGTGATGTATGTCTATGTGCTCGATAATGTGACGTTACAAAATTTACAGCATGCGAATTTTAACTCACCGCGGATTAAGCTGTCAAATTTGTTCGATCGTTCGAAACGTTCTTACAGCATGTGCCTGCTGTTATCGAGAATATAATCTGCTCTTAGATCTAGTTAAAAATCGAGATTCAGGACTGAGTATCGTTTTGGAATACGGACCTAAGAGTTCTGGTCCATATCAAGATCCCCTAGTTACTAGTATAGCTATCGGGATATTTACCATATATTGATTGGAGTTTGGAGAAGTAAGAGACCTCATTAGAAGATAGATCAATATATTTACTCCTAAAAACTTTTTTGTTGTTTACCATCAATACTTTAGTTCCTTCGTAATCATGGTGCTTGCAACAGCGCTGAAATATTGGAAACTCCAAACCTAAATATCCCGGAAGCTCTAATAGTAATATGTGAGTGACCACGATAGTTTAAATCACCTTCTCCCATCCAAAACCGAAGGGAGAGGTTATGTTGGACTCGAACTGATTAAAGCGTACGCCGTCTGTGGGTCGTTATGCTAGGCCGAAGGTGAGGCTGTCTTCGTCATATCCCTCGCACCCCGGCTGACCCAGGCTCATCCCTATCGGTCTGGCCCCGGTATCGAGAGACGCCGCCGCGGCCTGCTTCTGCTAGGCGGCGACTCCACCTGTGACTCTCGGGCCCGCGATAGTTTAAATCACCCAGTTGTCATCCACTCGGATCCGCCGTAGAAACTGTCAAATACGCTAACAGTCGTGTGACTCCCGCAGGGCGTGCGCGGGCGGCGCGCGGCCGAGCCGGCCTCCGCCTCCCTCGACCACGAGATCATGAGCTGCGGCCGCGACCTGCCGGGTACGTACCGCGCACACTAGGCTCGTTTGTCGCATGAACTAATGAAGAGAGAACCGGCCATCACACGTGCAGACAACATGCCTGCCATAATCTGTTGTTTGACTTCAGGAAGGTCATTAGAAGGTACCTACAGAGTCGGCAGAACGAGTAGCTACGGTAACAGCTCACTATCAGGTGGGCCGTGTGCTTGTCTGCCACATAAGTGGTATAAAAAAACCATGCCACTATGAAACTGATGACAATTTGACGCGTCACGAAACGACACGATACACAAAATATGAAAATTCAGCTTAAGTGGTCGATGTGTTATGGATCGACGTCTAAAACTTACTCCGAACTGAAATTCCCAGGTACCCACACAAAGCGTTCATCCTCCGAGTGCCGCGAAGCTACTTCCTCCCCTCGCCGAGGCCTGGAGTCCCGCGACTCTTCGCTCAAAGACGAGCTCCGTCGCAACAATTCCCTCCGCGACAACCGCCGGGACCTCCTCCGGGAGAGGGACACTGCCCTCCCTGCGACGACTATCGCGTGAGATCTACAGTAGTGTCGTGAGCTTGTGCTGTGGTAGGGGCTATCTGGTAATGGAGTAGGTCGAAAATGCATTAAAATTAATATAATCAAATAGTTCGCTTTAGGAGATGGGCTTTTTGCGTAATAATCGCCAATCTAAGTTCATATAAGTTAATTTAATAGGTCATATCAATATCTGCCAGCCTGTTAAAATACCAAGTTCAAATTTCTATGGGAGTACTGTTTGGGTAGCACGCTATAAGCGCTTATGACGCGTTATTAGTAAATAGCGTGTTGAAATAGCGCTAAAAGCGTTGCTCTCGAAACGTTCCGGAAAAAATATTACACGTAACGTTGATAAAATACTGTTTATCATTGTTTTAGTAACATACATTATTTATCCATTTGTATGGAATACTGTAAAAATAAATACAGTAACATTTTAGTTGTGCCTAAATAGTTTAAAGCAGTTGTAAAATTCATTTGGCGCTAAGGTATTATGCAGTCATCCAATAATAAATTGAATAATTCTTTTGTATTGAGAATAAATGAACTAAAACAATTTTGGATACTACAAAAAGGGGTGCATAGAAAAATAATGATCAGACAATATGTCGCAGTTTATTTTATTTTAGAGTAATGAAATATCTTGTACTGGTTTTGTATATGATTTTTTCAAATCTCTAATGACCGTTTTTGTGTCTATTCAGCGATTTGATACACAATTCAGTAAATGATACATCAGTTGCTTTTGCCAAATCGATAGGTATCCAAATAAGCTTTACCTACATCTGAAAATAACACATGAAATTAAGTTCCTTATTGTTTTTTTTTTTCGACATTTTCGAGCTATGTAGATAGACTACATACGTAAAGTGCACAAAGTTTGGATAAGAAAGACAATCGGAATACTTGTTTTGGAGACTGCACTTCCAAATTATAATTAAAGTAACATTTAGTATTAAAAAAAGTAATAAAATAGTTAACACGAATGCTTCCTTATTGACACCATTTAAAAGTTTAAATAAATCAAATCATTTGGCGTCCTTCCATTTACATAAAAAAACTTTTTTGCTAAAAGAGTAGATACTCAAAGCATATTTGAAATAATAAAAAATCAGCAGGACATTAATGCAAAATATTCAAGTTAATTTATTATTAGCGTTAATTAAAATGGCTGCGCTATTTGCATTAGGATTGATCGATTAGTGCTATTTTATTTTAGCATTGTTCGTTATTTTCTAACAATGAAATTAACCTATCGTTAATATCTTGTTATAAAATTAACATTGCAAAATTATGTTCATTAGAATGATATTTTGCTATGATATCGTTCTAATGAACCTAATTTTGAAATAAAAGCAGTAAAAAAATCCAATTTAGGTACAATAATATTCAAGAAAAATTGAATATTGTGACATCTATAAAACCTATAGTGAGGGGAAATTATACATATAGCTGTACTTAGTAAGCTTAACATATATGTTAATTTTAATTAAAATAAATAAAAAAAACTTATATAAAAGATAATGAAACCGGCCATGTACTTTAAAATGTTGAAAAAGCTACCCCGTGTACTGATATTATGCTAAAATATTTAAAAAAAAATTAGTTAAGGGCTGAGATGTATGCTGTATTTTTGCAAAAAGACGTATATATGTATATGTTTAATGTCCCTACTGCCGTAGTCGCTTACACTAGCTACATTGTCATGTCTATGGATTTTATGGGCGCGATTACACATGATATTCTCAATATAATATCACGATCCGCGCGATCTTGTCAATATGTATTCATGTTAATGATGTGCAACCAATAGTCGATCGTAATATTTTTTAAGTGTGTGCACTCATTGTGTCGCTCACAATATTTTGTTTACATCATGTTAAATAAGAAATATTTTTTGCTAAATTCTGAAGCCTATAAAATTAAGTTTTTAATTTTTAGTGTATTTAACTGTATATAAAGATGTGTGTGACCAAAGTGAGCGGTACTCTAGTTTATTGAAATCTATAAAGTTGTCTATTAATATAAAGGGTGGATACTGAATGAGTTACGGATCGCAATGAAATATTGCGAGTTGTAATTGAAATATTTGTATTTGGCTCACTGAGATGTTCCAAAACTTCTGATATCAATCAATTGGAACATTTAGAACAACAATATACTGAAGCAAACGTAGGTACCTACAGATTTAGTCTAAGTAATGTTACCATTCCAAAATATGTTCCAATAGTTGTAACAGTGAATTGGTACAGTTAAGAGCGTAAGAGCGGGCATACTGTTACGTCGTATGCTAAAATATGTGAATACCTACTGGCAATTCGTTTGTTCCTCATACAATATTATGCGAAGGCTCGCTTCATAACATGTTACATTACGCTCCGTAACATCAGTCAGTACACACTTGTAACAGTGTTCACTGTCATCATAAAAATACAAGTGAGGTGCGAAATATTACTTTATACTTAGTATTGTAAATGCGTATGTATGTATTTGGTAATACTGTTTTGCAGCCCACGTTTCATAGGTCATAGTGATGTTTAGTTATGCTAAAAAGGACTATTTCATACTTCGCTTTATATATTCAAGTATCATAAACATTATGTACTTATTTGTAATTTGTAATATCTATGCTTACGTTTGATATCTTTGTAAAGTATTGTTACAAATTTAAGTTTTTGTAAATAATCTTTTTTACCCAACTAGAAAGATAGGTAATGTGAATGATATGTTTGTACGTAATGGCTTGTTTTGTTTGTTATGTTAAATACTGATTATGTAGTTTTATTATGTGATTTGGAGGAAAAATACGCACAGTAAATTCACATAATATCAATCAAATTGAAATATAAATTTCATTAATTGAACCTTGCAAAAAATAAAATAAAATGTACACTAATTTATTTCTTATGTAAGAAAAAGTTTCATAACTTTTATAGTGTAACACATTTAACGGACTAAAAATTCGCCTAAAAATCACTACAGAAAATTCAGTCTAGGAATTCACACCTTGAGAAATACATATTTAAGTAAATTACAATATGATAGAAAGAAAAGTAATAAAATGTGTGTTTAGTCAGGTCTTACACAAATATTAATTATACTAACAAATAAAAATCCCAGTGTTTTATATGTAGATAGGTAATTTGTAATAATATTTTAAACGTCAAGTGTTTTTAAACACGTTGTGAATAACATGTTAACGCGTTAAGTGTTAACGGTTAAAATAGCAGTTATAATTTTAAAAACTGTAAAGACACAATAAATAACCGTATTTTATAGCTATCTCCTATTTATTTAAACCCATTGCCGTTTACTAAAACTGACGATTCGCGTCCAATTTCTTTTTAAAATTAATTATTCCATATTAAAATTATAACTGCATTTTCCTAATGCTACGGACACATTACTTGTATTCAGTGAATATTCGATGATATCGACCTATCCTCGACACAGGGAAATCTAATACGAATAAAATTGTTTTTATTTGCAAAATTGATAAAGAAACACACTGCGATTACGGGTGCTGCTCTATAAACGTTGCAACATCGGAGAACACAATAACTGCTTTTTTATTGCGTTTCACCGATGAAGTTGTTCATTGGGCTCTCGAAACTATGTTTAGGAGCTAGCGTTTAAAATATGTACACTGTGAGTAAATAAAAATATGAATAACCAACGAATATTCAACCAATAATGTGTCTACTGCATAAACGTTTTAGACTCTTAATTTAGTAACGTTCTAGTCAACATGAGACTTTCTAGTCCTAATTTAGTCCAATTTTTATAATTTGTTACCCTAAGGTGCTTATTTTGTTAACACGCTAATAACGGTTTTCGTTAACGTTATTTGGAAACAGTTTTTTTTTGTTAAAACTTAGTAAATGTAATGAAAATAACTCTTTTTTTATAACGCTATAAACTTTTCTTTTAATTATAAATGATTAAAGTCGTTAATATTGAATTGAAACTATTTTGGAGGGGATGTGTAAAGAGAATCGGTTCATATAGGGGATAAATTGAAAAAAAAAGCTGTATAATAATTACACTGTCGTTACAAGCAATAACAACAACAGACAACAACAAGAAAATAAGCAATACTTAGCAAACGCTTAGAGTCCGTTGTCTGTCTGTCACCAGCCCCTCTAGACGTATGTGACAGTTATTAACCCATGTCATAAACAGCAAATTCCATACATTCGTCATTCTATTCCAACGCCGGCTAACGAATTGCCGCTTGTCTAGAGGGGCAGGCAATAATCTCATGATAGATAGGCAGTTGAAATTTTTACAGATGATGGATTACTGATTTCTCTTGCCGCAAATACTAAAAGCATTATATGTTTCATTCACTATCCAATTTGAATTACTTCAAGTGTTATCTTTAACGTTGACTCCTTTTCTACCAGTTTACGCTACACAAAGACGAGTTCTCCTTACATCAGCCCTACAATAATATATATTAAATGAACCATGTTATACTAAAATGATATCTAATTATTCTACGTGCAAACCTGATTTTACATATCGCAAATATGACCTGAAATACTTTATCAAAAAAATAAAATTTAATTGACATGAGTATGGCTTGGTTATTAAAACCAACGTATAAAAAAAGTTCTTCAACTACAGATTTGCATTCTTCTTTTTGTTTAAAAAATAATGTTATATAATGAATGCCTTCAATTGTCAAAGTAAGTGTATCATTAAAATAATATTATTATATTTTAACATTGGAAGCGAAAAAAAAAAAATTTTATACTTGGTATTTTTTTAAGAGAATCACTGCATATTATACCTTGTTCTGAAGGCCCCAGGAGCACGAGGACCTATAAGTACCCCGTGTTCACCTAGGTGAAGCACGAGGAAAGACCCATAATTTTCGTAAATAAAATCTGTTCAAAATTCAGAATTCAATTTGTCAAAATGAAATGAAATGTCAAAAAAACCGTTTTTGATTTTTGTCGAAAAGAAATGAAACGTCAAAAACGGTTTTTTCCGAATTATCAACAGATTTTATGACAAGAATTATTGTCCTTGTTTCTATTTATATAAAAAAATATATAAATACGATTGTGATTTTCCTTTTCGTGTGTTCGTGTAACTCTGTAATATACTTATTAATTAATATACTTATTAAAAATACTTATTTGGTCAGCGAGTCAAATATACTGAAGGGAAATCGTATTTGATTTATTCAGTATGTTTTGCTCGGAGACCAAAGGACTCGAAGACGCTGTAAATTGTTAGAAGAAGTATACTATGCTACGCTATACCCATACTGTAACTTGCTTAAGAAACTAATCGGTTAACATTGAACAAAATAATAAATTGAAAAATAATAAAGCGTTTTATTTAAATATATATTTCGCAGCCAACTAGTTTAATCAGCCGTTCTATTAACTGCCTAGGCTGTTAACTAAATGTCACCATTCAATTAACGGCCTGATTCAGCCGTAACGTTTACTACAACATGTAAACTCAAACAAAACTCAAATTCCTAAGATAGGGTACCATCCCGAAATAAGACAGAAAATTGCATACATACATCACGCCTGTAAATCTCCGAGGGGGTAGCTAGACGTGTATTCACAGAAGGTAGATAGATTTATTGACAAAGCAATATACCCCCTCTGGGAAACTTATACCTATCCTACTATGATCTAATGGCGTGGATATCGTGAGGTTTAGGGAGTATACCCATTGAGGTGGTGTGGGAGAGCCTCCGTTGTCAGAGATGCGTAGCTCTAATAACAGTCCGCACATAAAAAAAAATAGTTTTTTCATTATTTTAAGAGAATAAGATTAAAACAAACAAGTAAAAAGTTACTTCTAACTAATCAATTGTTAATTGCGGTTACTGAATTGACAATTAACTAATTGTTAGTTGTAAGTTTCTCAATTAACAATTGGTCAATTGGTTTTTGCAATTTTAATTTGCCCAACTGTCCAGCCGTTTAATCAAATTCCTGAACATCATTCAGGCTTGTAATTGAACGGTGCCGTTTAGTAAAGAGCCTAGGCGGTTAATTGAAAGGCTGATTAAGCTAGTTGGCTGGGAGATATACACAGCATCGCCCAGACATCGAATGTCCAACCACAATACCATACGCACATACCTTTTCAGTGTGCGCAAAGACAGCGGGATCACATCCTCAAACTTAAAATGGTCTCATCAAAATCTTTGGGTTCCAAGCCTACTTCAACTTCTGATTAACAGTTGAGTCTACAACGCAGATTTCTCTCTAAGAAGAAGAAACCAAAATAGAGATAGTAGAAGAGTGGACCCTTCGAACCGACTTAAGCCGCACGCTGTCTCAGGTCTTTAGATACCGGGATGTACGATTGCTAAACACAACCCTCGTACCCTAGCTGACCCAGGGCTAAGAAGAGCCCGGAGGTGAAGGATAAGCCAATGGTCATCCCACAAGACAGCGTGCGGTTTTCGTCGGTTCAAGTCCTCCGACGAAACCACCCCGGCCGACTTTACGAGGAGGGGAATATCCTACAGGCTATCCGCCTTTAAAAATAAAGGCCAAAAAGAGGGAATTGGCTCCAAAGTTCAATCTATGGATGAAACCGCTGGATGATAAATGAGATAAAATGGATGAATAAAAGAGACAGGATATTATTTTTCAAATATATTTCAGTAATCAAAATATAATAATAGGCTTACATTATTAGTTACAAGTCGTATTTGTGGCCAAATTGAAATAAAAAAAAAACGCCACAAAACATTATAATGGATCGCTCATCTATATCACAAAGAAATCGAAAGGTATCACAAAAAAAAATAGCCGGTAAAAACATTATTTACATGCGGTAAGACGTCCGTAAGAGTATATTTTATACATATTATATAATTATATAAACAAGTAGTGCGCGTATTCACAAAGTGACGAATTTAGCTTAAATATAAATATAAATAAAACAAATAAAGCGCTTATTTCTAGGTGAATTTAATATTTTTTAACATTATAGTGCATTTAACACGTTTTCCTTTTTTTCATTTAAAAAACCGCTATTTTTTCGTTAAAAATGATCGTATTAAACGTTTCGTTTTTTTTCATTAAAGATTATTTATTAACTATTTATTATCTTCAGTAAACTTTTCAATAAATTAATTTTTTTTTTCGTCCTGTAGTTTTAAAAAATGTGTTTATATTTAGGGCGTTTACAGACTGGCGACTAGTCGCGCGAGTTCGTCGCATATATCATATTTAGGCAGTCACTCAAAAAAATCTGTCAATATTATATTGACGATTTTGATGTGTAAGCACAAAAGTATTGAATGTCTAATAATGCACTATAGTTTGTTCATATTCCACTAAATGCAACTATATGCATTACATTATGGGGAAGGGGATAGCCCATTCAAACTCCCTCTGGCTTTGCCCATAATCAGAGTTTAATACGCGACCAGAACTCACACGACTCTTTCCCCACTGTAAACATCTGATAAATTATTCGGCTAAATCTATGTACAATAGTCTTTTGGGCTACATAATTATGTATTTCTTTATAAAATAATATTTAGGCAAGCATTGACATTCTTAAGATAGGACATTTATCACAAATAAATCTGTGTCCAACTAAAAGCATACAGGAACTTGATAATATTTACATTTACTCGATTTAGTTTGACATATGGGTAGACATGCGACTAAAAATCGCATGTTTTTGATATGAAGTCGTTGGTACTTTTGATATAATTATATATGTTGATATAAAATTACGATTGGCTTTATATTTTTTAAGAGTATTTATAATAAATACTAGTATGCATGCAAACCCCTGCTGTAAAGCTAAATTGCTTATGGTAGAAGTGGGTTCACGTCGGTAGTGTAATAGACGGTATTCGTACCTGGGACTGCACTAAGTTATCGATGTTTCAAATATATATAACGAGAATAATGTCAGCATGTCTACCCATTTGCTTAATATAGCAAGTTCTTAAGTTAATTTTTTATCACATAATATAAATAAAAATCAATTATTTTCGTATGAGCAAATGTATATTTATATAACTACTGTTGGTCATTATTGATTTGGGTTAGCATTGAAAGCAGAAAATAAAATAAATAAAATATTAAATGAGCCGCCTTGCTTTTTGTAGCTGCCGAAAATAATACAATATAAAATTAATCACTAACCTGAAACACAATATTACAATAATAAATACAAAACTTATTTGTCAAAAATTTTGACATTTCTAAGTTACTTTTTGGGAATGTCAAAATTTTTGACAGTTTTTTTAAATAAAATTGTTTTTGATATTTCACTGGTTTTATCATGAATACGTTGTTAAATTATTTCGATCACTTCGTACACGTCACACGTCTTTTATAGAACACGACGGCCCTAAATAAAATAAATTATACAAAATTAGTAAAAAATAGTATAGCATGATTACATACAGAATAGGAGCTTTTCACTTACATTTAAAACTATTCGCACTGCTTTAAACACTAAATTAGCTGCTCTTTACAGATATTTCCTTTTAGTTATATAATATTTTGGCAATTTCACCCTTGAGTTGGTAAAATACGAAATATTAATGCCAAAAAAAGTTCAATGTTAAAGCCAATTAGCATTTTTTGTTCTTTCAATCAAGGATGCACACAAATTTAGAATAACAAAGAACGTGTTAGCAAATGAATTGTTACTTGCAATAATATGCCATCAAGTTACAAAGAGATCCTCCTTGACAAGTGGGAATTCGTTGGTAATTGTAGAATAGAATCATGAATGTATGGAATGACACGTATTTTTTTGAAGTTTATGACAGCTGTCAACGTATGCCAAACCCATACATTGCTCAATGTGTTGATTGATATATCCTCCCCTCCACTCTTCTTTATTTGGTTTATTCCTCCCCCCCCCCCCTTTTCTGAACATTTGATGCATGAAGATTTGATGATTAGTTTTTGCTATTTAGATCACTACTTACTGGTGTTTTTTCTTTTCTCTGCAAATTATTAATCAATAATTTTTTAATCGATCACTTTATCTTGAAGTTTATGACACTCCTGGATGTTGACGCTGGCAGAGTCGCAGCAATATGCAAGCGGAGCCATAAACCAAGAACTGAACTGTTCTGTTTTGTTCTACAAACGTGTACACACTTGTGTAGAGTGGCTGACTCATTGGTTTTCATTCAAAGCTCCTATTCCATACATACATATCGTACGGCAAGGATCTCATTATGCGTAATAATAATAGATTATTGTAAGTGGTCGTATCTGTACATTGGAGATATGTAGTTTTTTTTTTTGGAATTCTTGTCTGTTTGTCCGCGGTGGACGCAATTTTTTTTTTGTTTTAATTTGCTTGGTTAGCCTTAAAATCTAATTTGTTGATGGTAATAGGTAATGGTAGCCAACTGGTATAGAAACTATACCACACTTTATATCTTATCTAACAAACCACAATAACAAAAAAAAAATATACCAATCGATTTGAAAACCTTTTTAAAGTCCGTTAAAAATGTAAGGATTTAAAAAACTTACATTTCGTGTTTAAATACCACGCATATTAATATCGTTGCCGTACTATAAAAAAAAATACACGTGTCTATAAAAAAAGTTTTTTTTTTTATAAAAAATGGACGTTTTCGTAAAATAACAAACTGCCTCAGCATAGTTTAACTACATTTTAGTCTATCTAAGTGGTTAGTCTTAGCATACGTACAATGTATACTTTTGAAAGCGTTTTTTACTATTCCATTATATTAAAGATATATTGTACACATAACTCTGCGACATATTTGTGAAAAAAATCGGTACAATTTTGTCACGCGATATTTTTTGAGCAAATTTTTAAGTTTACTTTAATCTACACGACAAAATAATGCAGCAAAGAGTGTCTTACGCGTGTAATCGCAGCGATTTGTCGTTGCGAATAAGCTTCACAGCTTTTAAAACCAGCGATATATCTATCGAACTTAAACTAAGACTAATAATCGTGCGACTAGTCGCGGTAAAAATCGTCAATAATTTTTTTTCACTAATATGGCGCAGATCGCATTATATACTACCTAAGTATGTTTAAAAAATAAAAATATCAAGTTATTCTAAACGCAATCGTTATAAGTTTTACAGTGTTGCCATTGTCACAGACAACTTTCCAAAAAATAATTTATGACATTCGATATAGTACATCATAATTATTATAATGGCAACATTACAGTTCGAAAAGGTCGTATCGCTATTTGATTTACGTCGAGAATATGTACTGTAATAAAATTACATAAGTAACATTATTTAAAAATCGTCATAATATTATCTGTCTGTCCATCACCAACTTTTTATACCATTTCTTTATATATACAATATTGATCACGTCATATTCGTTTCATTTTAACATTGTTTAGTTCAATACTAACCTAAAGATATTAAAATATAAATTATTTCACAAAGAAAGATACATTTTTTTTTTACAAAGACAATAAAATTAACAGCCAAAATACGATTTATATATTTTTTATGAAATAATTTATATTTTTACATGGCAACTTTCTTGACAGTTGTGATTGTGTTGCCAGTTAATGATAGTAATTTCTACTAAAAGCTGCCGGTGCCACAATTTTGACCGCTGGTGGTATGTATTTGCTAAGATTTAATTTAAACCAAGTAAAGCAATTTTACTTGTTGTGATAACATAAATTTTAATATTGTGACTGACATTTATAAAATGTAATTATTATTCAATTTTACAAGAATATTAGTAATTTCTTCAAATAACAATTTCACAATTGTCGCATGCAAATTGGTAGTAAAATAAATAATAAATCTTTAACCAGTTTTAATGACGTAAAGATTCTATGCACGTGGTTGTAGTGAGATCAATTCGATTTTGTAATTTTTAATTTATTTTCAATTTTTACCCATATTTATCGATGTTTTACGTTTCAAACATTGCGGTTGAATTCTTTCAGGTGATTCGAGTATAAGTCTAATTGGGTATTTGACTGACTCAATTAAAATCAAATTAGTTACTTTTTACTAAACTAAAAAGGAAAATTGTATGAAAGATTTATTTGTGACGTCATAATATTAAATAGTCAAATCATTGGCTATTATAGGTTGGTGGATGATTAAAAATAAATAAAAACGATAAAATAAGAACCGACGCAACTGTTATCACTTTTTTACCATTCTTAATTTAATAAGTTCAGCTAAATTTTTTTTAACAGCAGGAAAATACCCAATTTGAAGACAAGGCTTTACGACTTTTCTAGAGCAGAGGGTGTAGGAACCAAACGCAAAGAGTAGAACTAGGTTATGAAATTACACAGCCGAATTGTACCGGGGGAAACATTGTATAAACTGTTCGTAATTTTTGTGAGTAATAAAGTTAGTTTACTACCAAAGTAGTAGAAAATATTTACTAATTAATTAATTGAGAAGTTTCACTATGTTTTTTATGGTAGATTTGTAACTAGTTGAAAGAGTTATAGTTTAATATTAATATGGCACTTAAGAACATATGACAAGTATGGTCTTATTGAAATTATAAAGCCCCATGTTTTATCGAATCTTTATTTTAGATTTTTCTGTTATTAGAAATAAATTCGCAACTGGGTCTAAAATATGTATAATTTAAAACTAACGAATAATAAAATACTTTAAAAAAATGTTTTCATTTTGATACATGTACAAGTACAAGTACAAGTGAAATTCCTCAATTAGTATTGAAATAAATGATAAAAAATAGAGGTGTGTGCTAACATTCCGAATGCTATTATTGTATGTAGAAAATAATCACAAAAGATATTGATAACTCGCATACATGAAATACTTAAGTTTGAACAGATATTATTAAAATATTTAATCAATAAACATTTATAAATTTTCTATGCAAGAATTAAGATCAATTCCTTTAATTCCAAATTAATCTTAGGTTCAAAATATTCATTGTATGCAAACCAACTACTTTTTAAAGTTAGTTAAATACAATAAAAAGCCTACTGCGAGTGGTGTGTCCGTCGATATGTCTACGCGTTGGTCAGCGGTCGTGTACGCGGCGACAAATTCCAGCAGCGGTCGGGTGCTCATTCGCGGCGCCATCAGCTCAGCGCCAATGCGACAAAAGCGAGGAAAGTGACGGCAGGTGGCAGTAGGTAGGCGGCTGCGCTACCATACTTGCTGCTTTGCTCACACGTACCTGCAAGCGGATGGTACGGTTACAACGTGTGTACAGTTATAGCGTCGGTGGGGTAGGTACGGATTTGTAATTCAGAGGGATTTACACCTTGGCAATTACACTATATATTAGAGTTACACTCCATTCGGTAAGGTATTTATCTAACCGTAAACAATTTTGATGTGTCTTTTAATAGGTTTAATTTAAAAATTCAATTTATTATATTTTTTTATTATATAGAATATGGTTGGAGCGTACTAGCAGCCTGGGACTCAGTCATCCACTTAATCAAACCTAGTAAACAGTAAAATACAGCAAGACTTAACGACACAGTGAGCTCAGTCTGCGTAAATAGTAACACCAACAATTCATCATGATTCGGGTACCTACTTCGAGATAACTTGCACTTCAAACTATATGACAACTACCATCCTTAGTCAAACCGCGAACATGGCTGCTGAAAAGTAGCCGAAACGTCGGTATAAAAATCAACAATAACAAATAAATCGCTAAGGAATCCGTTAAAAAGTGGTTTAATTTCAATATTTTGCTGTTTAGAAACTTATTTAAAAGACTCTAAACCCCAAATTAAGCCACTAGTTAGACAGTTAGTTCATCATATCAGCCGCACATGTCCACTGTTGAACATAGGCCTCTCCCATAGACTTCCAGAACGACCGATCTAACGCAGCCCGCATCCAGCGCTTCCCGGCGACCTTGATGAGGTCGTCCTTCCACCTGGCAGTTAGGCGTATGATGCATGGCGTGTATGATTGTTTACCTGTAGTTAAATACTTAACCGAATAGACTCTAGTGCATTGAGATTCTTGCTGGTATCTTCTCTGTAGAATCAACTTACCGAACCATTAAAAAAAACATTTTCAAATGTTTTATTTTTTTAAGAATATTTGCAACCGAAATTACTACTACTATTACAACTATGATCTTCGGTCTCACGTAACAGGGGGTGCGCCTATTGCCGGCAAGCGGACAATTAGCCATGGGCTGTAAGTTTATTGTCAACAGCCCTATACGTGAGCCACCTTCTACGACAACCACAGGAAGAGATAATTCCTTCATGAAATATTGAACCAAAATGTCCGCCGGACATTATAGTAAAATATTAGTACGTACCGTTGATAGTGAGGTTGTAGGCCTTGTCGCCGGCCACGCCGGGGGCCACGGAGCGGTCGCAGGAGCCCGACACCACCGACACCAGCAGGTGGGGCACCTGGGGCCCGCCCAGTGAGTCTACAGGACATACGGACATTTATGTATTACTACCTTTATTCATTAAAAAACATAAATTATATTTTATAACTCATATATTTATTAAAAAAAAAAAAAAAAAAATTGAAATACATGTATGAAAAATAAACAAAGTTTTATTAGAAAACAATTATTTACATAATGTACATTACAATTATCTGATTCTTTTACGCTAACAAATGACTTTTATTCTAATTTCATAGCCATTCAAAAATCGTACATACATAAATAGTACTAAATGAAATCTGAATAAAAATATCGGAATAATATCTTTTGCTATAATAACCTCACGGCATTGGGGTCAGGGACCAAGCTACCGGGGTTTTTATTATTACTATTTATAGAGAACATACTATATTTTTTTCATTATATGGTTTTTTTTTTGTATAGACCATTAAAACGGTACTAACAAAACGTCAAGTTTAAAAAAAAATCTAGACTAGTTTAGCAAATGGACCACCGGTTCGAAACGCCGCCCCGACCTGAGAAGACTCCGGCAAGAAACTCAGCGGGCATTTTTTTTTTGGTCTATTTACAAACATTTGCTTAGTCTACTACTAAGTTAATAGGTAAAGTAAGCTTTGTTTTCATGGTGGACATTTTTTGTTTTCATTATTTGGGACATTTTATTCATTATATTTTAGAAATGTTATTACTCCAATTCTTATAGGAATAATATTGTCATTGTCTTTTTGTTAATTACTTATTCAAATAACTGGCATAGTTATTGAGCATTGTTTTTAATAAATAAAATGTCCAAAATAACATTGGACATTTTTATTCAAATTTGGACATGTTGCTAATTGTATCGTCCGAAGACGTTTCTCTTCAGAGACTTATTTATAGTTGTATCTTGATTTATATACTAACTGTATTCCGTGGTTTCACCCGCCATACTTAGTTCTTTTCAGATGGCTATATGGTTTATTTAAGCTAGGCTTTTTTATGCCACTTAGTGGCAGACAAGCACACGGTCAACCTGATGGAAAGTGTTTACCGTGGCCTATGGACGTGTAAAATATCAGAGGGGCGAGACCCTGTAGGCTATAAAATTAGACCCGAAGCTCCAGTTTCACTGCTTGGATATTATGTTCAATATAATAGTAACAGATGGGCCTACAATCCCATGGGAGAGGGAGTAGCGGTAATATAACTCACCGTTCTTGACCATAGTGGTGTATATGAAGCAGACGGCGTGCGGCCTGCCCGCCTGGCCCGGCCGGCCCGAGGCGGCGGCGACCACCATGCCCTTGAAGCCCTCGAGCCAGCTGCCGTAGCACGTGTACACTGCGGGTATAAGGTACGGGTTGGAAATTTGTTGTAAATGTTGTACAATTTTGGATTCAAATAAAAATATCCTGCCAAATTTTATTATCTATAATCGTAGTAGGTTTTGTTGTAAAAAGTTACAACAAGTACTTGTATAGTTTTTGTAGCTTCTTTCTTTATGGTCGAGCTAGAGAGAAAAATCTGTGGTGTCATTTGGTGTAAACAATTATTTGGGAGAGGCCTATATCCAGCACTGGACTGCAGTGGGCTAATTGACTGATTGATTGAATTATTTACACTGATCCCAATGTTTTAATCCCACCAGCTTTAGATCTAGTCATTTACTTAATGAAACCCATGGGAAAGTATAATAAAACATGATTTTATCACACTGTGAATACTATGTACGTACGGCAAAGATAAGAAACATATGAAAAGGTGTATATCTCTCTCCTTTGCCGTTTGTACTAGCGTATTTTCAAAGGTTTCCATTAGTTTCCATATTTAACATGGCATAAGATTTTTTAATTGAGATTTCTGTTTCTTACCTGTGCTGGTGCAAGCTGACTGGAACTCGATGGTGTCCTGGGAGGCTCCGCAGCCGATACTGGCACTGTCATACTGCCCCATTACGCATTCTGGAAGCTTTTCTGATGCCTCTTCGAGACCTGTTTCATCTGGTGATAGATATTTTTGATATTAATTCAACTTTTTTACACAATAAATTATAACTTTTTTCGCTTAAAAAGGTTATCATTTGTTAGTAAGTTAGTAAGTAGTGCGTAATGGTTTCGTATTAACTAGTAGTTGTGTATCAATGTTTAGATAGAAGCAGCTTAATTTGTTAGGTTTTGAATAAAAACGTCTACATGAAAGATGTTTAGTGAAGTAAATGACACCTGAACTGGATTTTGCCTAGCATAGGAACCGTGATTAAAGCGAACTAAACTGTGGCACTGCCGATACGGAAGAGCTCAGTTTAATCAAACAGATTTTCATTCAGTCATAATATGGGTGCAGAGATTGTATTAATTTAAGTCGGTAATTCGAGCCATGTACGCGAGTCAGGCATAGTTTTTATTATTTTTATTAATACGATCCTTTAACAAACTGTAATCTATCTATGTAACAAATTTCATTATAATCGGTTTAGTGGTTCAGGCGTGAAAGCGTGTTACGAGCGAGTTACTTTTGCATTTTTAATAATTAGGGTAGATTAAAGGTCTAGGAAAATGAATAATTAATATATTACCGATGGTGAGTTGCTGTCGCCTCCGGCGCCTGTCGGCGAGCGACTCGACGACCGTGTACCGCCCGAGCATCGGACACCGGGACGGGGTCAACTGCGTCGCTGGAAAGTGGACATTTGTTGTTTTATACATCGATTACTGACCAAATGCATTGAAAAAAGATAATTTCATGGTAACCACTTTGAGTTTTGCGTAGGAGGCAAATAACAGAAAAATACGCATACAATATCAATGTGAGAGAAGGAAACCTTGAAATAGAACCCTGTCCCAATCCGTCTGGTCGGCGTGGACAGTAGGAGAGGAGAGGCCTATGTCCAGCAGTGGACTGCGTTAGGCCAATTGATTGATTGAAACTTACTGATGAGCGTGACGTGCGGCGCGGCGGGCAGGTCGGGCGCGCAGGCGGCGGCCGGCAGCGCCGCGAGGGACGCGCCCAGCGCCAGCTCCAGCACGCCGCTAATTGATTGATTGAGACTTACTGATGAGCGTGACGTGCGGCGCGGCGGGCAGGTCGGGCGCGCAGGCGGCGGCCGGCAGCGCCGCGAGGGACGCGCCCAGCGCCAGCTCCAGCACGCCGCTAATTGATTGATTGAGACTTACTGATGAGCGTGACGTGCGGCGCGGCGGGCAGGTCGGGCGCGCAGGCGGCGGCCGGCAGCGCCGCGAGGGACGCGCCCAGCGCCAGCTCCAGCACGCCGCTAATTGATTGATTGAGACTTACTGATGAGCGTGACGTGCGGCGAGGCGGGCAGGTCGGGCGCGCAGGCGGCGGCCGGCAGCGCCGCGAGGGACGCGCCCAGCGCCAGCTCCAGCACGCCGCTAATTGATTGATTGAGACTTACTGATGAGCGTGACGTGCGGCGCGGCGGGCAGGTCGGGCGCGCAGGCGGCGGCCGGCAGCGCCGCGAGGGACGCGCCCAGCGCCAGCTCCAGCACGCCGCTAATTGATTGATTGAGACTTACTGATGAGCGTGACGTGCGGCGCGGCGGGCAGGTCGGGCGCGCAGGCGGCGGCCGGCAGCGCCGCGAGGGACGCGCCCAGCGCCAGCTCCAGCACGCCGCTAATTGATTGATTGAGACTTACTGATGAGCGTGACGTGCGGCGCGGCGGGCAGGTCGGGCGCGCAGGCGGCGGCCGGCAGCGCCGCGAGGGACGCGCCCAGCGCCAGCTCCAGCACGCCGCTAATTGATTGATTGAGACTTACTGATGAGCGTGACGTGCGGCGCGGCGGGCAGGTCGGGCGCGCAGGCGGCGGCCGGCAGCGCCGCGAGGGACGCGCCCAGCGCCAGCTCCAGCACGCCGCTAATTGATTGATTGAGACTTACTGATGAGCGTGACGTGCGGCGCGGCGGGCAGGTCGGGCGCGCAGGCGGCGGCCGGCAGCGCCGCGAGGGACGCGCCCAGCGCCAGCTCCAGCACGCCGCTAATTGATTGATTGAGACTTACTGATGAGCGTGACGTGCGGCGCGGCGGGCAGGTCGGGCGCGCAGGCGGCGGCCGGCAGCGCCGCGAGGGACGCGCCCAGCGCCAGCTCCAGCACGCCGCTAATTGATTGATTGAGACTTACTGATGAGCGTGACGTGCGGCGCGGCGGGCAGGTCGGGCGCGCAGGCGGCGGCCGGCAGCGCCGCGAGGGACGCGCCCAGCGCCAGCTCCAGCACGCCGCTAATTGATTGATTGAGACTTACTGATGAGCGTGACGTGCGGCGCGGCGGGCAGGTCGGGCGCGCAGGCGGCGGCCGGCAGCGCCGCGAGGGACGCGCCCAGCGCCAGCTCCAGCACGCCGCTAATTGATTGATTGAGACTTACTGATGAGCGTGACGTGCGGCGCGGCGGGCAGGTCGGGCGCGCAGGCGGCGGCCGGCAGCGCCGCGAGGGACGCGCCCAGCGCCAGCTCCAGCACGCCGCTAATTGATTGATTGAGACTTACTGATGAGCGTGACGTGCGGCGCGGCGGGCAGGTCGGGCGCGCAGGCGGCGGCCGGCAGCGCCGCGAGGGACGCGCCCAGCGCCAGCTCCAGCACGCCGCTAATTGATTGATTGAGACTTACTGATGAGCGTGACGTGCGGCGCGGCGGGCAGGTCGGGCGCGCAGGCGGCGGCCGGCAGCGCCGCGAGGGACGCGCCCAGCGCCAGCTCCAGCACGCCGCTAATTGATTGATTGAGACTTACTGATGAGCGTGACGTGCGGCGCGGCGGGCAGGTCGGGCGCGCAGGCGGCGGCCGGCAGCGCCGCGAGGGACGCGCCCAGCGCCAGCTCCAGCACGCCGCTAATTGATTGATTGAGACTTACTGATGAGCGTGACGTGCGGCGCGGCGGGCAGGTCGGGCGCGCAGGCGGCGGCCGGCAGCGCCGCGAGGGACGCGCCCAGCGCCAGCTCCAGCACGCCGCTAATTGATTGATTGAGACTTACTGATGAGCGTGACGTGCGGCGCGGCGGGCAGGTCGGGCGCGCAGGCGGCGGCCGGCAGCGCCGCGAGGGACGCGCCCAGCGCCAGCTCCAGCACGCCGCTGCCGCGCCGGGACACGCGCACGCACACGTGGCCCGACTCGCTAACATACAGACAACAATATTATTGCTCGTTCCATATATCTGGGACCTAAAATGGGCTCTATATTCGCAGAACACGTTTCATGGGTGTCTTTTGAGACAAGGGCAAGGTACTACGGCCGTAGACGAGCTCAAATTTACAAAGTATAGATAGATTACTACAAAACTATTCTCGCGCGCCAGGGCATTTAATTTATTATGCAATCGTATTAGGCAATCGTCGACGGACTACCGACTGGATAGGACGTGTTTTACGTTATTATTTAAAAATCTTGGATCGTCAACCTTTTTCTTATTTACAACATGCATAAGTGCGCGGTGTGTGAATCGTCTTTCACGGACGGCGTTCAATGTTCTGCCTGTGGTCAGCAACTGGATTTCAGCTGTGCGGGTATATCTGAGGGTGGATGGAGAAAACTGGGTGCTGAACGCAGAACAACTTGGAAATGCTCATCCTGCCGAGGATCATCACCTGCGATGGCGAACCTAAAGGAAAAGGTGACATTGGAAAGCCTTCTCCGAGAGATTCGCGATATTAAACTCAAACTCACTGACATTCCTGCGCTGTTGGAGGACATCAGAAGTATTAAGAATGAGATTAAGGATCTAAAAGATTCATGTGAATTTTCCGGAGCAAGACTTGAGGAATACACAGGTAAATTGGTCATCGTGGAGTGCAGAGTGTCGGATATCGAAGCTAAACAATATCATTTAGAAAAATCACAACTGGATATGCAGAATCTCATCCACAACAGTGAGCAGCGTTCACGTCTCAACAATATTGAGATCAAGGGGATACCCCAGAAGAAGGACGAAAATCTCTTTCAGGTTGTGGAGAAGCTCAGTACAAAGGTTGGCTATAGCTTCCCTAAAAATGCTATAAATTATATATCACGTGTTCCAACTTTTAACCCTAAAGAAAAAAATATAATAATTAGTTTCATCAATAGATATATAAAAGAAGATTTTATAGCGGCAGGTCGGGGAGTGAAGCTGATTAAGGCAGAGGATCTGGGGTACCCGGGTGACCAAGGACGGATTTTCATAAACGACCATCTAACGGCGGACACCAAACAGTTGTTGAACAAGGTCAGACAGTCTGCGAAAGAGCATAACTATAGCTATGTATGGGTTAAGTTTGGCAAAATTCATGTCCGAAAAAACGAAACCTCTCGGTCCTTTATCATTGCAAATTCTTCGGATTTAAACAAAATATTATAGTCAGTTTTAATGACTTTTCTATCCCTAACTGCTCACTTAAATTTAGGATTTATACTTTTTGTGTTGATTTTTATTTAAAGCATTGTAAAAGGTTGTGTGGCCCTGACTCGTTGCACTTGCCGATCTATCGCTTTTGTTCTAAAACTGCATTCTTTTGTTTGGCTTATCGCGCTGTTTACTATAAAGAAAAAGATGCTAATTATATGCTTGTCTCTTTCACTCTAACGTATTCTCTTATACCTATGGTAGGTTGGGTGCGTCGCTCATGCTGTGCCAATTTTTATTCAACATATTTTTATTATAAAAAACATTCTCTCATAAAGTTTTTACTGTACCTGCATAATGCAGAAATGTTAATGGGTCTGATTTCGTTAATACAATTTAATGTATGGGCCATTAGTAATCATAATTCTGTATGTATTCTGTTGCCAATTCTACATAACAGCGATGTCTTTGACTAATTTAAAGGTGTACTACCAGAATGTTCGTGGATTACGCACTAAAACGAGTCAGTTCTATCGGAACTTGTGTCTTTCGCACTACGACATAATACTAATATCGGAAACTTGGTTGTTGCCGGGTATCAGTGACTCAGAGTTGTTTGATGAGAGGTACACGGTATGGAGACGCGATAGGGATTATGAGTTAACAAGGCAGACTCGTGGTGGGGGTGTACTAATTGCCGTTCGGAAGGAACTATGTGTCACGGCTCAGCCGAAGCTTTATAGTACAGCGGAGGACATGTGGCTAACATTACCAATGAAGCAATGTGGCGTTAAGTCATTGTTTAGTTATAATTTGAATATTTGTCTTTTATATTTATGTACTCAAAATGTGGGTTTATCCTTTTCGAACCAATTGAACAACTTTCTTGAGAAGCTGGAGGGTACTGTATGTAACAATCCGCTTGATAAATACTTAATAATCGGGGACTTTAATATGGGTGATATTAAGTGGTCACAATTTTGCAGTAACGGTGAGTCATACATGCTACCTAGCAATGTAATAACCGCCGACGAATGTTCTTTGATTGATTCGGTGTACCTGCTTAACCTGCGGCAATATAACGGTGTAGCAAACGCACTTGGCAGAATATTAGATTTAGTGCTGTCTAATGATTCGGTCTCGGTGTCTAACTGTGAAGAACCTCTAGTGAAGCTTGACCACCCGCATCACGGAGCATTACTTATTGACGTGAACTTTATACAAATATCCTATTTAAAACCAAGCCCTCGCGTTAAAATATTTTTTTCTAAATGTAATTACATCTGTATGAATGAGGATATTTCCAATCTTAACTGGGAAAATGAATTTAAGAGCTTACATATTGAGGGGGCTGTGGAACGTTTCTACTCACTTATTAACAATATGATTAGTAAGTTTGTTCCAACTAAATTAGTAAATTATGAGCATCACCCGGTGTGGTATTCACCTGCGTTAAAAAAAATGGTTAAAGAAAAATATAAATTTCATAAAAAATTCAAACGTTACGGCAATCTTTCCGATAAATATAGTCATGATTTATTGAGAGAGCGAGTAAAAAGGGTGGAAACAGAATGCTATCAATTCTACATTAAAACAATAGAACAGTCCATCACTAGTGACCCCAAGCAATTCTGGAAATTTGTGAAGTCTAAAACAGGTAGATCTAGCGTTCCGAGCTCTGTTTGTTACGGTGATACCACGGCCACCGGGTCGGAAGATATATGTAATCTATTCTCTGACTACTTTGTATCAACTTTTTTACATCCATGCGCTCCTAGTGACGATGCTGGTGTATACTGTGATTCGGTATCGGATATCGGTGGCATAACCGTGAACCAGGATCAAGTAACAACATTACTTAAAGCGCTTGATTTAGGCAAGTCGGCGGGACCCGATCGGATACCTGCTGTTCTATTGGTGAACTGCGCCGACACGATAGCCCTACCGATTAGTCTGCTGTTTAGACAGTCATTGAGTGAGTGTGTAATGCCCTCAATATGGAAGTCAGCCTTTGTAACACCAATCCATAAGAAGGGTATAGTCACTGATATAACCAACTACAGACCAGTGTCTAAGCTGTGTTTAATCGCAAAAATCTTCGAAAAGATCATTCATATTCAGTTATATGCATCACTCAAGAATGTCATAAGTCAGTACCAGCACGGATTTGTTAAGGGCAGGTCTACAGTTTCAAATCTCGTAATTCTTGACGATTATATTACCCATAACATGAGTCAGGGGAAGCAGGTTGATGTCGTTTATACCGACTACAGTAATGCTTCGACAGGATTGATCACTGCATTCTAATTCGGAAACTAGCTCGTTTGGGGATAAGGGGCGATCTGTTAAGATGGTTCACATCCTATATTTCTAACAGATCGCAAGCAGTTGCACTTAATAATTATGTATCTCAATGGGTCACTGTTCCAAGCGGTGTTCCTCAAGGATCCCTTTTGGGTCCCTTATTGTTTGTAGTCTTTGTAAACGACATTGAGGAATGCTTCTGGTCTTCCAATCTTCTCTGTTTCGCGGACGACATGAAAATATATGCTACCATCTCGTCCCCGGCTGACGCTGAATCACTTCAAGCCGATTTAGCGAGGCTAGACAATTACTGCACCCAAAATAGATTGGATCTGAACCCCTTAAAATGCTCCCTGGTCACTTTCACTCGAAGACGCCAAGTTATTACCTCCGAATATTTTTTGAAAGGACATAAGCTAGCTAAATGCGATCAGATACGTGATCTCGGTGTTGTTTACGATTCGAAACTGATCTTCCACGAACATATTGATAGTATAGCTAAAAAGGCATCTCGAGCCTTAGGTTTCATTATGCGTACTTCGAACAACTTTGAAGAAGTTAAGACCATCAAAATATTATACTGTACGTATGTTCGAAGTATATTGGAATACGGGTCTGAGGTCTGGAATCCCAGATACGATATATATACCGATAGACTGGAAGGTATCCAGCGGAAGTTCATCAGGTACCTGTGCTATCGCGCTAAAGTAGTGTATAGGTCCGATGATTACCTTAAATTGTGCGCTAGATTCCACCTCCTCCCATTAACACATCGGCGTAAAATTGCTGACGTAATGTTCGTCCAGAAAATTCTATGCAACAAAATCGATAGCCCTCAACTTCTTGCTAGAATGAACATAAATACACCTGTTAAAATCCTACGTAATTTTATGCCACTGTACGTACCAATTGTGTCTTCCAATTACCGCCAAAATACGTTTTTGTGGAGAGCGTGTTACACGATTAACGCGGCGAGCTCACATCATAATCTCGACATATTTAACGCAAGTATAGCATCAGTCAGGAGGCTGCTTAGCCTGGAATTCTTTCAACAATACAAATAGTCATTAATTAGTCTTTAATCTATTTTTTGTTTCTTTTTCAAATATATATGTTAAAGAATGTTCAATTGTACGGCAGTACGATTCACACAGCACTTGTGACTATACTGCCTATAAAGAAAAAAATGTTGTAACACTTACTACAATTACCTATCATTGTCAAAGTGACACAAACTTCTTAGTCCGCATTTTGATTATAGTCTGAATTATATCAGTGAGGACCTGTAATTGGCTGTATGTAACTAATTTCAATCACTATACCTGTGTTTTGGCTGTTGGTCTTCCAAATAAATAAATAAATAAATAAAAAATAAAAAATATTTTATTGATAAACTTTATGCAATAACATTGTACATAGGCGGACTTAATACTAAAGTCATATTCTAACTTAATTAGCTAACCTAAAAATCTGGGATAGGAAATAATATTTGCGAGCCAGTACACCACTAACAAAATATGCATGCTCAATTTCGTAAACTTATTATAACTCTTACTTATACCATGTTTTTATGCTGATAAATTTGAATTACTAGCAACCTCAGAGTGATACAGAGATACATTGAGGTAGGTGCAAGCAGAAGATGAACTATTTACTATACATTCATCAAGTGAACAAAAATGTCCGGTTGTGAAATGTAAGTGGACGTTTTTGTTCACATATATAAAATTGTAAGGCTGTCGGGAGTATTTAATACTGCAAGGGGCCATTTTAGTTTAAATATTTTAGGTTAATAAATAACCGTCGCTTAGAGAGTATGTCGAGGCTACCTCACCTTGCCACAGGTGAGGTAGCCTCGACATACCCGTCGCACTCCGGCTGACCCAAGCAAAAAAAAGGCTCCCTCTGGTACTCAGAGAGTAGCTAATTATAGTGGACATTTTGGTTCACGCGTATTTTAGGCGAGACGTGGCGGAGACGTATGACGTAGGACAACTTAATTAACACAGTATAAACCTTATGTTGTCTGCAATAACGTCGTTTTAAATGAGAGGAGAGGCGACGTCCCGCCATCGCATCGAGTGCCGCACGTCACGACATTGACGTTATTGTCCCCGCTCAGTGCAAATATTTGTACGCATGAATATGTATATTTGCATTGATCTGGGTGTTTCCATGTATAATATGTATGTATTTACAAAAAAAAAACGTATCTAAGTATGTTTATCCGCATTCTAGATTCCATAACATAAGCTAGTTAGCTATGCTTACCATGGGTCTAGATAGCGTTGTGTGAAATGTTGTGGAATATTTATTTATTTATTTATAAGGTTTATGTTGTGTTACTTAAATTGTCCGCCACCGATAAATGTCCTCGCCACGTCTCCTCTGCATAAACTGCACCTAACTGACATATACTATCCTCAAAAGACACCCAGGTACCACGTACTGCACACATACCGGGTGTAAGGGGAACGCTCCCGAAGCCGGAGGCCCCTGGTAGTACTCCGGGTACACTAAATATTGGCATATTTTTTTCAATATAAAGAAAAACCTTTTTCATTAGCATTATTTATTCTCCATCGTATTAGTAAAGCTCAATGAAACGACAATTTCATTAAAAAACATCACCACAAAAACATGTTTAGATGTATAGTGGCCAACCTGTGACAGAGTTTTTCAGGTCGCCCATACAGACCTCCGTCTTGACCTAACGACTGTCGAAAGCTAGGACCGACTTTCAACGTGCCCTCCAAAGCACGGAAGCGCTCAGATGTAACACCACTAAACGGTCACTCATCCCAATAGTAACGTTCGCCTAGAAAACAGGCGTTTTTTTCTTTTCTTTTTTTTCGTGCGGGAAATCACCACGGATCCCCCCTCCCCCCCCCTTCGGAGCCGAAGGGGGAGGTTATGTCGGACTCGAACCGACTAAACCGCACGCCGTCTGTGGGTCGATGTGCTAGGCCGGAGGTGAGGTTGTCTTTTGACATATCCCTCGCACCCCGGCTGACCCAAGGCCATTCCTCTCGGTCTGGCCCTCCTCGGGAGGGGGGACCACGCGGTCCCCGACTCGCCCCCGGTATGGGGGGCGCGCATCGTCCTACGATGCGCGCCGCCGCCGTGGCCTGCTTCTGCTAGGGTGACGAGCGGCTCCACCCGTCACCCTCAGGCCCGCGCTCATGGGGGGCGGAGGTCGGTTTTGACGCCGCGCCCGCTCTGCTGTCTCCTTCACGAGCATGACCTGCTCGCAGAAAGAGGCGCTGGCCGCCCACGCCATCGCCGCGAGCAGGGTGGAGAGTGTGAGCACTCTCACCCCCAGGGCCGCCACAAGCTCCCGCCTCGGCGTCTCAAACGCCGGGCACTCGGTGAGCGTGTGCAGCCCCGAGTCCACGCTCGCGTCGCAGTGATGGCACTCGGGCGTTGGCTCTATGCCCATCAGATGCAGGTACTGCCCGAAGTTACCGTGTCCGGTAATGACCTGCGTCTGACGGTACGAGAGGCCACCGTGTGGCCTCCCTAGCCACTCCCCCATGATGGGTCTTACCGCCGCAATCACGGCGTGCCCTGCGCGTGGTTGCTCAAGTCGTAGCTCCCACTCGGTCACCATGGCCCTGTGGAGCCGGGATTTCTCGGCCCGAATTTCTTCTGGCTCGGGATCGAATCCCCGCTCCCGCGCCTCCTTTCGGAACCGATAGAATGCCGAAAGGGTCCTCGCTTCCAGGATCCACGGTGGCGATCCGGCCAGGAGACTCGCCGCTTCAAAGGATATCGTGCGGTACCCTGATGGTCCTGAAGGCCGTCGTCCTTTGCGCCGCGTGGAGCAGAGACAGGAATCTGGCCCCCAGGGTGTCCGCCCATACGGGGCACCCGTATAGGGCCATGGACCGCACGACACCCGCGTAGAGTCTCCTGCAGGAGTCCTCTGGGCCCCTCAAGTTGAGCAACAGCCTGCCCAAGGCATTCGCTGTTGCCACCAACTTGGGGCGCAGACTTCGGAAATGTTCTCCGAAGTCCCATCGACCGTGAAGCACCAGCCCCAGGTATTTCAACCGGGGCTTGATGTCGATGGGAGTGCCTCCCACTGTAAGGCTGGCTCCCGGGTCTGGCCTGCGCCGAGGGCCATGAAAGAACATGGCCTCGGACTTGTGCAGAGCCACCTCGAGACCCAGCCGCCGGATCCGTTCTACGACTTGAGCAACCGCGGTCGTGGCCCTCAGGGTCGCCTCGCGGTGTGTAGCCCCGCCCACCGTCACCAGCGTGTCGTCCGCGTAACACGTGACGGTGGCCCCGTACGCGAAGTCGCCGCGAAGCACCCAGTCGTAACCGATGTTCCACAGCAGCGGCCCCAGGACCGATCCCTGTGGAACACCGCACGACATCTCACGCCTACCGACTCCGGTCGAACTCGGGTAGACGACGGCTCTCCCCGTCAGGTACGCCCCGACTATGCGGCGGAGGTAGAGAGGCACATCGTGGTACACGAGTGGAGATGTCCAAGGACACCGCCAACATCACCTCGCCCCGAGCGACCGCATCCTCCGCCAGAGTCCTCACACGCATGATGGCATCCACAGTGGAACGCCACCGGCGGAACCCAAACTGGGTGTTCGCCAGGTCCGGCCCCACTCTAGAGAGATGCTCGACGAGGCGCTTGGCAATGACTCTCTCAAAGAGCTTGCCCACCTCGTCGAGCAGCACTATGGGCCGAAGAAAACAGGCGTTGGGATATACCATCACTCATCATTCTACCGTTAATTCCAGTCGCCTCCGAAGCTTTCAACTCGGAGTCTGCGGTCCGCTTTACCAGTTTAACTGCGGATTTGGCTGATCCTCGATATTTTCTGTGAAGCGCCTGCCATCTAACCTCCACAACCCAAAGGCAATATCGAAGCATTGCATCTAGACCAGTTGTTGGACTTTTTTGGCTCCAACTACCCGTAACGGCTGCCATAGATGTTCGTATAGCAACCGGGATCGACGGCTTAACGAGCTCTCCGAGGCACAACCAAACCAATGCAAATACCTTTTCATGCATACAAATATTTGCTTTTAGTGGGGCTTGAACCCGTTCCTCCTGCGTAGCGGCCGCATTTACAACCACTACGCCACATAGTCTGTCAAATCTTTACCTATAGGTATGGCTGATCTTCGATATTATTCCTTGAAGCGACTGCCATATGACCTCCACAACCTATACTAACGGTACTCACCATCCTCTAGTAAGATGCGCGACAAGCTTGACATATTTCTTCTCCTTGTGCTCAAGTATTGAGTGGCACACTATCCTTTTTTCCTCGCGGGTGCCGTCTTTTTCAATCTGCAATTGTAAACAACATATTTGAATTCTCAAAGATGGCCTTTGGACTGCAATAAATAAATATTCTAGAACATTCTTAGGAGGTAGGACACGACGGTATTTCCGTCCAATGGAGCAGTCCGACTGGGGAATTACCTCCGCCCTACAGAATACCGCGACCATAACAACCTCGTGTTGTGTTCCCGGCGGTGAGAAGGGTCGCCAGAGCTCACTGGAGAGCTTTTGGGCTGTCAGTGGGCAGACCAAAGACTATTCCTGCTTTTTCTTGTGCACTACATACATACATACATATAATTACGCCTTTATCCCCGGAGGGTTAGGCAGAGGTGAATTAACACCCACATTTCACCAATCTGTATTCGGTTCCACGTAACAGAGGGTGAGCCTATTGCCGTATTCCGGGCACTATTGTTGACTCGAGCCATGCATCTGAGGCTGAGTCTGGGCTGTACATATCTGTCTGATGTTAAAGGTAATCAGCCCTATCCCTTAGTCGCCTTGTACGACACCACATGGGAAGAGAAAGGTTGGCCCAAATTCTACTTTGCCGGGAACCACTAACGGCACAGATACTCTGTGTTTACAGGGTCGGCAGCACGAGTGTGACATTGGGCCGTGTGTTGTCTGCCATCTCAGTGGTACAAAAAAAACATTGACTTTACCCCACTTTACCCCACAGATATCTATCTAATGAAGTCGGTTCCCATCTTCCAATGTTCCCAGTTCCCACCCGTCCCGTGTCCTTACCTTGAGCGTGGCGTTCTTAGTAGTGAAGTGGTACTGGTGGGTATGATCCAGGCTGTACCACTTGTGGTGTTCCACTATCCAGTTTGGAAAATGGCAGCGGTTGTGTTCGTCGTCGACTGTAAAGGAAATGTTCTTTTTAATAAATATTTAGGTTTTGGTCAAAACTCCAGGTGTCGGGTATCGGGTGTCGGCTATCGGCGTCCGACACCGATATCGGATATCGGATGAGTGTGAAAACCCTCTTACTCGAAATCAGTAACATGATAACTAACCCTTTTGTGTACCTACTCATATTATTAAATTTTAACATTAACGTACACTATAGGATGTTTTTAATTTTCAGATAGCAAAATGACATTACCTGTGTTGCCGGTATATTGCAATTAAAAAATAGTCATGTGCGACCAGTATCGAAAGTTGTCGATAAATTAAATTCAGTATAGATTTTTGTACGTTATTTTATAGGTAAGCTTATATGGATAGTGTACGAAACTATTTTTTTTTTTAATTTTTACTTTTTACTTAAAATGTAATAAAGCCAATCCACTTGTATCTAGGCCACAAACATTGTCGATAGTTTCGAGCACGTCACTAAGCACTAAAAGCTGGTATCATTATTTCACAATTTGACATTTACAGTTGTCAATTTGCTATCTAAATTAAAAAAAAACGGACTAAAGACTTTGGTTCTCTCTCATTGGAATGCAATTCCTCTGTGTACTGTCGGATTTGCTGGAAAAGAACTCAACCTTGAGTTAAACTTGTCTTTGTACAGTCAGCATCATTAAAATGTTGCTAACAAAAGTACTCAAAATAATCCAAATACCAAAATTCCAATTTTATATTGGTTATTAGAGTACTCAAATAGTTGTAAGTGTCCAGAGTGGTCCAACTATCTTAACAATCGGTCTTCCAGAATTATGTCAGTTAGTAGAGTATTCTTATTCATATACACAATCACGCCGGTCGATGGTATCCAGTCAAGTATAATTTCAAAAAATCTAGACATTGTCATTAATCGCATTTTGTATCCTTTTCTTACTTGTAAAGCCATCCCTTACACACAATGGCGGGATGATAAGGGATGGGTATATGAGTAAGAAAAAGATACAAAATGTGTCAATTGACAATGTCTTTTATATTTTTTTTAAGTTGACAGTTGAATAAGCCATGAACTATCAACTTGCGTTAGTGAGAAAAGTATGAATGTCAAGATTTTTTGAAATTATACTTGCCTGGATACCATCGACCGGCGTGATTGTGTATATGAATATGAATACTCTACTAACTTACATAATTCTGGAAGACCGATTGATAGGATACTTGGACCACTCTGGACACTTACAACTATTTGAGTACTCTAATAACCAATATAAAATTGGAATTTTGGTATTTGGATTATTTTGACTACTCTTGTTAGCAACATTTTAATGATGCTGACTGTACATAATGTTTCAACGGTTTGTATAAAGACCATATAAGTGAACATAAAGAACAACTATGTAGGTACACTTACTGTTGGTAAGTTTCATGGTCCTGCTGCCGTCAACAGGCGAGGTGAGTCCGTTGCACGTGGCGTCTCCCGACTGCGCGATACTGTATGTCACAGTCTTGTCGGCGTGGCTGCCTTTGTACACGAAGCATCTGGAACAAAACATAACATGTTTTTTTTAAATTCAATTACGGCCTAACGGCTGAACAGAATCTGGTAAAATTCTGGAGCGGAGATAGATTACAGTTTGAAATATTAATAATGTGTGTTTATACCACTTAGGTGGTAAAAAAGAAGTCGACCCACCTAATCGAACCTGGTAACCGTGGCCGATGGATGTGTACAACCTAGAGGCGTCACACTCGTGCTACCTACCCCGTAAGAACAGAGAGTTTCTGTGCCGTCAGTGCAGAAGACGTAGGAGGACAAGTCTTTGGTCTTCCCACTGACAGCACAAAAACTCTCCAGTGAGCTCTGGCTACCCTACTCACCGCCGGGAACACAACACGAGGTTATTATGACCGCGGTATTCTGTAGGGCGGAGGTACTTTCCCAGTCGTCCTCCTACCTCCTCTAACAGATATAGATTGGAGTGTATGGTGAAGGCCAAGACCTTCCAAGACAAGCTAACCTTTCTTGCAAGCCGGTAAACCTGCTAATTGATGGATGGTTCGCTGTTCTCAGGGCTGGGAGTATCTGTCGCTCCAGTACAAGTAAAAATAAATCGACAGCCTCCGTGGCGTAGCGGTAGCGAACGAGGCCGCTGCGCAGGAGGCAGGGGTTCGATCCCCACTCAGTGCAAATATTTGTATGCATGAATATGAGTATTTGCATTAGTCTGGTCGTGCTACGATGAGCACGTTAAGCTTTCGGTCCCGGTTGCCATACAAACATCTATGGCAGTCGTTACGGGTAGTTGGAGCCCTCAAAAGTCCAACAACTGGTCTAACTGCAATGCTTCGATATCGCCTTTGGGTTGTGGAGGTCAGATGGCAGTCGCTTTACGGAAAAAAGTCGAAGTTTAGCCAAATTCGCAGTTGGAAAGCACTCTTATTAACAGAAAATCATAATGACAAACACACAAACTTGTACTATACTTTCCACCATCCATAGATTGTAATAATTTTATTGTGTGTGCATAAATTTTAAATAAAAAATAAATAAATAAACATACATACCTGTACATATCTTCATCAGTGGATATGGAGTTCCTTCTCTGCACCTGTGAGATAAGCCCCACGAGGTACCTGGTGGAACCTTCCTTCCAGGTCGCCAGGCATATCAGCTCCTCAACTGGAATACGAAGAAAAGTTTAGTTATTTATTTAATACTACTAGTAACTGCGACCTGCGGTTTCGACCCCAAAAGGGGTTGATTTTTAACAATACATTATTAATACACATCCTCACCATCTACAAAGTATACATTAAATTTCAAGTATCTTACTTCAAAAACATAGAACTTAGGTAGATTAGACCTTGAAAAAGGACATAGACTATGTATGGCGGGCATAGCCGCGGGCAAAAGCTACTTTGTATACACATTTTTACAAGCAGTGTTTGTTCTGGCAGTCTCTTTTTATTTCGGAGCGGAAATTAGTGTTTGTGTCAGACTTGAACTGACTAAAAACGCACGCCCTCTGTGGGTCGTTGGTTGCCGGAAGCGAGATTTTCTTAGACATATCCCTCGCACCCCGGCCGAGCCGGGCCATCTCTGTCTATATCTGGCTACCTGGCTGGCAAATTTTTATTATTACCACATATATTTTGGCCCAAAAAACCAACATATAGCTTTTGTTCATATTTTATGTACCCAAGAACATTTGGGCAATAAATATCTTCTATTTGAGACATTAATCATTGAAATCCGTACGGTGATTCAGGAGATATGAGGTAATGAAGAATATTACAAACATACATGCAAGATACGCGCGAAAAACATAACCCTTCTTGGCAATCGGGTAATTACAAAAGAAACTTACCGTTACTCTCAGTGCCCGGGACATCGGGGCACGCCATGTACCTCAGCAGGAGTCGTGAGTCGTCCGTGCAGGACTCCGCCCTAGACGGCGGGTTAGCGCAGTCTCCGGATCCCCTGGAACAACACACAGTAGAGAAGTTTAGAAACTACTTATAGTTAATAGCAATGACTTTATGCATACTTTTGACGTTTTGTAAGTGCCGTTTTAATGAATGATTTCTGACTGTAATTATAAGACAGGCTGTATGGAACAAAAAACTTGGTAAATATCACAAAAAAACCACAAGCTACGCACTTTTTTATGAAGCTGCGTACATATGACCTTACAAAAAGGCTCTTTATGTCTATTCAGATAGGTGTCATATTAGGTAATATGTGTAATGTTCTGTGCCGATAAACAGAATGCTCTACAAAACAGACTTTCTCATCGCCGACGTGTCAAAAACCGGTAGTAGTAGTCCGAATTTGCGTACATAAGTCCGAAAAATCTGGATAATTACATCATTATCTCATCGTTAGGTCCCGATCGCGTCAAAGGCTCTCACCTCTGAACCCGGAGTCTGCTTTCGTACTGTACTCATGTTCTTCGCAAGGTTATAGGCATCACTGGAAGCGATATCATCGGATCTTATATTGTTCACGACGTATTGTCACAAATCAGGAAACTGGAAACCTACCCCTTGTTTGTACGTGCGTGATATCCCCATGTGTACTCCCCCCCTCTCCGGAGCCGGAAGGTTATGTCGGACTCGAACCGACTAAACCGCACACCGTCTGTGGGTCGTAGTGGGCTGGAAACCTACCCAGGCAATTCAAGAAAAATATTATCACCCTCCTCATGGTGACGATTCCTGATTGCATCCGAGGCCAAGATGAACTCACAGCTCAGGGTCCGCTTGCCGGCTTCCTCCTCCAGTACGTACGATCTTGGGCGTCCATAGTAGTGAGGCCATTGGCACTCATGTCACCTAAATTTGTGCCGTTTGGAGTTGAAACGTTTGGGCCTTGGGGTCCGAGCACCCGCAATCTCTTCAGGGAGATTGCGAAGCGTACAGTCGACGCTTCTCGTGACCAGAAGGCCGGCCTCTTTTTAGGCCAGAGATTAGCAGCATTGCCATACAACGTGGCAATGCTGCCAGTCTTCTGGGAATGCTACCACAAGAGGCATGCGATATATGCGAATGAATTCCACGACGCATTTTAACTTTTAGTTTTAGTTTTTTACTATTGTGTATATATAGTAACTTTAATAATTTTATGTTATTTATAGTCAGTTAAGATATGGTAACTCACAAATACATATTTCAAGAAAAACTAGGTGACTTACCGGCTATATGTGAAGGTGAATGGTGCTGGGTGGAACGGACACTGCTGCGGCTCAGGCCTAGGGTCCTTCTTGAACATGGAGTACAGAGCCGCATCCCCGGTGATAGACTCGCACATCGTGGACAGCGAGTCCCGCTGGCCACAGTACGCTGGAACACCACAGAAGATTGATGAGATTTTGAAATAATTAGTATAATGGTCGCACAAGCGAGCTAGTGAGCCATTCTAAAATGGTGGATGTTATTTTGGTATCTTTATAATTTCTCAATTATAAATAAATAAATAAAAAAAAAAAATTATTTAGAAATCCCCAGAGGGGGAGGTTATGTCGGACTCGAACCGACTTAACCGTACGCATATGGGTCGATGTGCTAGGCCGTAGGTGAGGTTCCTGTGCCGTCAGAGTAGAAGACAAAGCAGGAATAGCCCATATTCTTCCCACTGACAGCAAAAAACCTCCAGTGAGCTCTGGCTACCCTACTCATCGCCGGGAACACAACACGAAGTTATTATGCTATTTCTCAGAAACGTCTAAAGTTTACACTGTGCAACTGGTATGTTTATTTATTTTGATTGGTATGTCGGCTTCTCTGGGAGCAACAGCCGTCTGTTCTGAATCGTCATTAAGTCGCTGGTGAGGTAGGACACGACGGTATTTCCGTCCAATTGAACTGTCCGAAGTACCTCCGCTACAGAATACCGCGACTGCCGGAGAGGTAGGTTATGTCGGACTCGAACCGACTAAACCGCACGTCGACTCACAGACGGCGTGCGGTTTAGTCGGTTCGAGTCCGACATAACCTACCTCTCCGTCTCCGGAGGGGTGGGTATCCGTGGGGATTTCCCGAATGTAAAAAAAAAAAAAAAAAAAACAAAAAAAAAATATAATAACCTCGTGTTGTGTTCCCGAGTAGGGTAGCCAGAGCAGGCCACGGTAACCACTTTCCATCAGGTTATTTCGGGCTCAAAAGACCTTAGAGGGATTGCATATACCAATCTTACATACATATATTCACGCCTGGTAATCCCTGAAAGGAATGGCATAGGTGAGCTAAACTTCACGTCACCAAAAATGCTTTCGGTTCTACGTAATAGGGGGGCGAGCCTATTTCCGTCAGGTACTTCGTCATAAATTGTGTTGTATGTTTCATAAAATTGCCTTTTTCTTATTTATCCCTTATTCGCATTTTACGACAAGAGATGGGTTAGGTCTATTCTAGTCTACCGGGAACCAACACGGAGGAATTGAGTCCATAAAATAACAAAAGTATACTCACTTTCTTTATACTGCAGCACGTATCTGTGCTTTGCGTGTATCACCAGACACCTGTAGCACTCTTCGTTTCTGTAACATATCACAAGTATTCGTTAATATATATTATTATCCTTCGATCCTTCCATAATTTAGCTGGAGTTAGCTTTAAGTCTATCTATGAAACGACAGAACTTCGATAGGAAAAAGTGAATCGCTCAGGCGGGACTCGAACCCGCGATCTTTCCCTTACAGGGGGAATGCTCTGACCACTGACTAAATTCTCCTATACTACCCTCTTTAGGGCGACGGTGGGAGCCATCTACCGACAATCATACGAACTATCGGAAACAATGAATGATGTTGCAAGCATTTTTAAACATTGTTTTGCGATGACTCCGCCCAATTAATTTTTCCTATCGTAATCGATTTCGAAAGTTAGTTGCTTCAAAATTTCATTCAAGAACTTCGATAGTTTTCTGTGAAGCGACTGCCATATGACCGCAACAATCCACTGGCGATATTAATTCTGTAGTTAACGAATGCCTGAAATGCAATTTTAAAGCATTTTGCATGCTATATATTTAAATCAATTAAAATACGAAAAATTACTTACTGGGGTAATAGTTCGGGCGAGGTGTGGTGGCTTATTGGTTAAAGTATTGCATCCTATTTTAATCTATTTGATTATTTAGTATGCAAATTCAAATAATTTGAAAGAAACCAATTAATGATTGAAATCATTCATTGGTTCCGATAGTTCGTGAGAATATCGGTAGACCCTCCACTCAAAGACTGATATAAAGGAAAAATTTGGATTGGTTAGGGCGAGTTCTGGTGGCTTAGTGGTCAAAGCATTGCCCCTGTAAGGCAAAGATAAGGATTCAAGCCCCGCCTAGACCGATTCAATATTTTTCCTATTTTAATCGATTTCAATGCCACAGACGTTTAATGGTAAACGAGATTAGCGAATTAACTGCTGCAGGAGGCAAGGATGGGTCTCAATGTGTTAAGAATGTAAGAATGATCACCCACAACCTGGTTAGTATTGCTTAACCTCGCAATGTGTGAACCAACTCGGTCACCACATTCCCACAACAGATGTTTTTATAACGTGGATATTACCCTCGTGTATCCCTCCCCGCTCTGGCAGAGCCGGCGGTGGTGGTTATATCGGACTCGAACCGACTAAAACAGTACGCCGTCCTGGGTCTTCATTTGCAAGAGCCATCGACATGCGAGAGATATCGCACTCCGGCTGACCCAGTGCCAACTCCAGTTCCGAGATGGCTCTCTCGGTATTCCCATCTTGCCCCCGGATAGAAGGAGACGCGATTGAGCCGCCGCCTTGAAGCCCTTTTCATGCTAGTGGTACTATTGTAAGTTCCAAATTTGGACATCCACTGTGTTCGCGAGCCAGTTGCGCTACGCGCTTCTGTAGCTGCTCCACATAGTAGGTACGTTCTCGGTCTCGCAACGGGGAGCTCAGTTTGTTCGTGGACTCGAGCAAGATATCACTTTAAGTGCGTACGAGTCGTATATCACGCTAGTTAGCTCAATGTTCGCCAGAGGACTGTGGAGCGTGCGCTTTTCTGTGGAGATGCACATACGGTCTCCATAAGAGCGGTTGCAGGAGCGCTGGACCCTGAATAGGCTATTATTTTTTTCATAGCAAAACTACTGTCGCACCACTGACACCGTAACAAGTACCATCCAACTCTAGACCTCATTGTAATGCTTTTAAAGTCCAAAATTAAATGACAATCTTGTAAGTAAATGAAAAATGTTATAAACCCTTTCACTTTTCATTTTGGACCTTAAAGATTCTTGGATAAAGTCTTAAATTAAATGACATTCTATGCAATGTCAGCGGCATGACAATGGTGTTGCTATGTCATAAAATTAGCAAAATCGGGTCCCTGGCCGCAAGATGTTCAATTTACTTACTTGTCGTACACCATGAATTTGTCATTTCCGTCTGTCTCTGCACATTCCCCCTTCCCCTGCATGGTGGTGGAGTTTATGTAGATGAGGCCAGGGGTCCCGGATTGGAACCAGCCCCCCGTCCAGTTGTCCGGGAAGTTGCAACCACCGCCTGGAATGGAGAGGACATAGTGTTAGTGAATGCTGTTACAATTAACTAGAATATATACGGTTAGGTACCTACTTGGCTAAAGGTAAATAATCTTGTAGCGCCTTTTTATTAGGGTTCCATAACCAAAGGGTAATAACGGAACCCTATTACTAAGACTTCGCTTTCCGTCCCTCCGTCCGTCTTTCACCAGGCTGTATCTCAAGAACCGTAATAGCTAGACAGTTGAAATTTTCACAAATTGTGTATTTCTGTTGCCGCTATAACAACAAATACTAAAAACAAAATAAAAATAATAATAAGGGGGGCTCACATACAAAAAAAAAATATTTTAGCTCTTTTTCATGGCTTTTAGCCTTTTTTTCTGGTACGGAACCCGTCGTGCGCGAGTTCGACTCCCACTTGGCGTGTTTTTATAAAAACCCATCATCATCATCGACATTTAGACGCTATCCTGATTGCGTCCAAGGCTGAGACGCCCTCAGAGCTCAGCGTCCGCCTTCCAGCTCTTCCTCCTCCACTTCGCACGATCTTGGGCGTTCATGGTAGAGTGACCTTTTGCACGTATGTCACCCTGCACGACGTGAAGCCAGGACTTTTTGGGCCTACCCCTTCTACCTGGACCCGGTTATACACATATTAAACAAATAAACTAGGCTAATTAACTAACCAGTAGTTCGATTTCGGTTTTTAGTGTTTAAAATGAGTTTTAAATGGCGGGGGAGGGGGGCATCGTCCTACGATGCGCGCCGCCGCCGTGGCCTGCTTCTGAGCGGCTCCACCCGTCACCCTCAGGCCCGCGCTCATGGGGGACGGAGGTCGGTCTGCGCCGCCGAGTCTGCTCTCCGAGTTTGTGGGGATGGATGGATGGATGTTTGTCACTCTTTCACGTAAAAACTACTGAATGGATTTCAATGAAACTTTACAATAATATAGCTTATACATAGGCTACAATTTAAAACGAGAACCGATATTATAGCGGTAACCGACATCCAAGCGGGCGGAACCGCGGGCAAAAGCCAGTAAAACATATTAATATTATTAATAAAAATAAAAAACTCGACTGTTGCTGAAAAGATCGAAACAAGCTTTATAGCAGGCGGTACCGCCTTTGGGTTATGGAGGTCAGATGGCAGTCGCTTCACGGAAAATATCAATAATATTCCCGCAGCTCACGTGGATGTCGCTATAATATCGGTTATCGTTATAAATTGTAGCCTATTTATTATTCTGATATATAAGCTATATTATTGTAAAGATTCATTAAAATATATTCAGTAGTTATTACGTGAAAGAGTAACAAACATCCATACTTACAAACTGTTATACGAATTAAATATCGGACTACACCATATACGTGTATTTCTGTACCACTAAGTACAAAAACCACAATTCAAAACTACCCTACATTTTTGATCACAATCAAATTTGTGCGAGGGTTGAAACAATGGGTGTGCCGTGCCCACAATGAATTCTACGCCTAGAGCTCAAAGCTAGCCTAGGCACTAGGTACTGATTGCTTTGTTCCAATTTTTCATATACTGATTTATTGGTGTCAAGAATTTCTGTACTTGATGTATGGTGTAAGTGAAAAGAGACTACGATAAGTATATCGCCTATTATCTTCGGATTACAACTACCGTTACCAGTGTAATACGGGGGTGTATACAAATATTTACTCAATCTAAGCTATTAATACGAATTAAGTATTATACATATGAGACGTTGCCTTCAGCTTACCATCAGGCGAGGTGAATTCAAATTGACGTGTCCTATATAAAAAAAAATGCGAAATATACTTTTCCAGAGTTTTTATTTTTGAAACTAACCGTTTCACCCCTTATCATTATCGAACGATTTACAATCCTTTACCTATGCAAGCCAATACCAAAAGTAAATACCAAAAGCGAAACATAGATTGATGGATGTTTGTAACTAAATCATATCCAAAACGGCTGAATAGGAACGGATTAAATTTGGCACAATGAAATTACAGTCCGAAATGGCAAAAAAAAAATATCCCAGGAATAAGTTCTCGCGCGTCAAGGGGCGGTAACAGCAGCGAATGTCGTTGGAGCTCCCAACCCTAAAGCGAAGGTCTGCAACAGAGCCTCATGCGTCAATCAATAGGTGCGTGGGCAATCAGGTAAAGTTAGCTTGGGCCCTGAAGAACTTGGTGTAGTCCCCCATTCATCCTATTTACTTAAATATGCAGCAAAATCAAACGCATGCAGCAGATACAGCGTACCGTGAAATAAACTTGAATATGATAATTTTTTCAAGTGAAAACTTCTTTAGCGGCGTTGCATGGGTGAAAAGTGTTAAACTCGCGTCAGGATTCTTGACCTTTGAACCGTAACCGACGACTGACGTCATACAACATTAGCTATAGACTGTATATTTTGTAAGATACAATAAATAGCATCGTAGTCGACTTTAAGTCCTTGTGGTTTCAGATAGTACCGGGTTAAAACCTGGCCTTCTGACACTTTTTGTGTTTATTTTTTCTTTTTGTAATTTATTACTTTTTGTGATTATTTTTTCTTTTTGTAATTTATTAATTTCTTTTGACAGAAAATTAGCAGAAAATTAGTGATAGGTTCTATGATTGGCGCTATATTATAGGTATGGTATGGTATGTCCTTTTATATTTTTCTATGTATATAACGAAGAAAGAAAGAACATGTTTTCACTTCTGCCGGCACTCCCAGAGTGCAACCCATCTTTTTTTTAATGTTTTAATTAACTGCGGCTTCTAAATGGTCCCCTTTATAAAGCAATATCATCTCCCACAGTCGTATTACCAGCCATCTATAACCCAAGCCCGTAACAATCTCTGCATCCTATGACTTTGCACCATACTCCACTGATGTATAAAACATTTTTACCATTGTCCCTATGTCTTTGTTTCACTAGAGGGCTCGCCCTAGGTGTCGACTCCAATGGGTTAGGGCTCAGCGTGCGATACGAATTGTTCCCTTTTTAGTACTAGACTATGCCGGCGGCTCCGCCCGCGTGGATGTCGGTTATCACTCATTTTGATCCTATTTCTGTCTCATCTCTACTGATTGCGATTTTAGGCCTAACCAAGACTTTTCTAACAAAAGTATCGCATCAAAATCGGTTCAGTAGCCTTTGAGTTCATCGCGGTTAAATAGATAACAGAAAAGAAATCTTATACGTATATAAAATTCTCGTGTCACAGTTTTCGTTGCCATACTCCTCCGAAACGACTCGACCGATTCTCATGAAATTTTGTGGGCATATCGGGTAGGTCTAAGAATCAGCCAACATCTATTTTACATACCCCGATTCGCGATAACCGACATCCACGTGGGCGGAGCCGCGGGCGACAGCTAGTATAAAAATATATATTTTGGTTTCAGTATCGTTAATATAACATAACCCAAGTAGGTATTTTTCAAATATTGCCAATGATGCGCAGCTATCACAATAAACCCATCACTAGTTTTCTGTGAATACACCTCTGTTTACCCCCTCGGGGATTTACAGGTGTAAGTATATGTATGTATGTAATTTTCTATCTTATTTCGGGATAGTGCCCCATTTTACGATTGGCCTAGGCATTAACCAGCCAGGTTATTAAATGATGTAATAAAAGAGACGGCTGAATCATAATTGAATGTCGCTGTTTAGGTAACTGCCTAGGCAGTTAATTGAACGGCTGATAAAGCTAGTTGGCTGCGACATACACACCGTAAAATACCGGTACTTTACAATTTTATATACTACAAAGCGGATTGTTAAGCTTTATTTTTGTTTGAAACGTCTTGGTCGCCAGAACCAGAGACATTATGACCAAAAGTCATAGAAACAGGCATACAGGCGGACGGGACCGCGCTAACATAAAAAAATAATAATTAGTTAACAAAATAACTAATATTCCATCTAACCCCTCCAACTAAGCTAAATTGCTTGTGCTAGGAGTGGGTTCACGTCGGTAGTGTAATGGCCAGGATTCGAACCCGGAACCTCTCGATCGTAAGGCCGAATCCTTAGCCACTTAGCTACCGATGCTTTTAAACAATAAAATTGAACGATATTATTTAATTTATTTTATCTACTCTGGTACTATAATACAAAGATTATAAAATTGAAATCAAAACTCTTATGACAAACATTACGCACAGGCTTCGATCAATAATACAATTTTTTTTCAATTTGTATTATTGATCGAAGCGCACAGGCCAAAAAAAAAGTTTTATTACGATACAGGTCTTCGCGGCGATGGTCCGCTGCGCGGATGCGTGGGCGGCCAGCGCCTCCTTCTGCGAGCAGGTCATGCTCGCGAAGGAGACAGCAGAGCGGGCGCGGCGCAATGAGCGAGAAAGGCTCGCTGACATCGCTGCACGCGCCCGAAGGCGGCTCGGGCGTCGGAGGGCGCAGACTGACCTCCGCCCCCCATGAGCGCGGGCCTGAGGGTGACGAGTGGAGCCGCTCGTCACCCTAGCAGAAGCAGGCCACGGTGGCGGCGCGCATCGTAGGACGATGCGCGCCTCCCCACACCGGGGTTGAGTCGGGGACCGCGTGGTCCCCCCCTTCCCGAGGAGGGCCAGACCGAGAGGGATGGCCCTGGGTCAGCCGGGGTGCGAGGGATATGTCGCATGACAACCTCACCTTCGGCCTAGCACTATACCCAGAGACGGCGTGCGGTTTAGTCGGTTCGAGTCCGACATAACCTCCCCCTCCGGCTCCGGAGGGGTGGGTATCCGTGGGGATAAAAAAAACGATACAGGTCTTGTATGGACACCTATATCATAAAATAACTTTTTAATCATAACGATACACCTATACAACCTTCATCTGGACCAAACCTCAACTTTAAAAAAAGAATCCGCCGATTCGGGAAAAAAAAGAAACACGCATGCGCAATCGACGTTTGCGCCTTGGCGCGAACAATTTTTTTTTTGTTCTATACATTTAAATTAAACAAAGTTTGGTTTGGTTTGTAAAATAAATTAGTTTATGTATTATAGTATGAGAGTAGATAAAGTAGTGTATGACACTGTACATAACTTGGTCTTATAACACTCATGGCTGCTTGACATCGGTCGTTCTGGAAGTCCATAGGAGAGGCCTATGTTCAGCAGTGGACTGTGTGCGTCTGATATGATGATGATGAAACTACTTTTGAAACATTAGCTAGTCTATACATCTATACAGATAAATAAAATTGAAGTTTCTGTTGGTAATATTGAAATAACCGTTTTGTACTACATGCATATGAATGTAATACGGTACATACACCAAAATATTTAAATAAATATATTGCCTCTCTGTCTGTTTGTTCCGGCTAATCTCTGAAGTAGCTGGACCGATTTTAAAGCGACTCTTATTGGCAGGTAGCTGATGTGATAAGGAGTAACTTAGGCTACTTTTATTTTAGAAAAAGGGCCGCAGGCAACAGCTTGTATTAAATTTAAAAAACTTTACGGAACCTATGAAAATATGTCTCTTTTAAAATTCGTTTCTCAATAAAAACCAACGATCGTATTATTTACTCGGCGGTCATCCGTCCATTGTTATTTTGTTATTATTGATAACTAGCTGTTGCCCGCGGTTTCACCCGCGTGGATGTCGGTTATCGCTTAATGTTGAATCAACGCTATTTTACTAAAATAAAAGTAGTCTAGTTACTCCTTATTGCATCAGCTATAATAGTGCCGTCAAAATCAGTCCAGCCATATCAGAGATTAGCTGAAACAAACAAACAGACAGACAAGACACATAAAAATCGTAAAAATGTTAGTTTGGTATATGTACCGTATTATATTCATATGCATGTAATAAAAAACGTTTATTTCAACATTATAAACAGACACTCCAATTTTATTTATATGTATGTATAGATTATTTATTATTCTATTATCAATTTTGTATTATAACAATATTAACGATGGAAACCACGTACGATTCCGGCGGGGAACAATACGTTAATTATTAGTGGAAAATGTATGAGCATGTTCATACAACAAATACATCCATACACCTAGAACGAATGAGTACTGAGTAATGACAGATCAAATCAAACACAAAGCCGTTTAAAATTCCGTCCCGATCTGTCAAAATTAAGTGTAATGTTAAAACCGGCCAAGTTCGAGAGATTTCTAGTGTCTCCCTGTAAGCCATTATTAATATCAAGTAAAAAACGGTAAAAAAATACTTTTGTTGTATGGAAGTCCCCCTTAATTTTTTTAATTTTTAGTATTTGTTGTTGTAGCCACAGTAAAAATATATAATCTGTGCAAATTTCAACTGTCTAGCTATTACGGTTCTTGAAATCTAGCTCGGCGACTGAAAATGGGCATGAAAAAGGGCTAAAATATCACTTTTTTTTTTGTATGGGAGCCCCACTTAATTATCATTTTTATTTTGTTTTTAGTATTTGTTGTTATAGCGGCAAAATAAATACACAATCTGTGCAAATTTCAACTGTCTAGCTTTTACGGTTCTTGAGATACAGCCTGGTAACAGGCGGACGGAGGGACGGACAGCGAAGTCTTAGTAATAGGGTTCCGTTTTTACCCTTCAGATACGGAACCCTAAAAAATGCTATTGTTACAATTTTCAAACAAACAAGTAAATATATAGGCCATAAATAAGTGCCCAATTGACGGCTAGAGACTCCCCATTACTTGGGACCGAAACTTATAGTTGTCGATATGCATGTTATTACACCTATGCTTATCCCCCCCTCTCCTTTCCTACACAGGGCTTAGATGTCACCCGCATACGGTGCAGAACATTCCTTCAAGAACCAAGCAGTTCGGTGACTCTTTCCTTTGTCGCACCATTAAGACCTGGAACTCCTTGCCAGCTCACGTGTTTCCTTCTTCCTACAGTACCGGGTCCTTTAAGCGGGGCGTGAAAAAGCATCTGATGAGGCCGTCAAGCTGAGTGCCACCATTGTTAACACACACCTTCGGCTTTCCGTCAGGCGAGGAGGGGTGGGATTGACATGCCCTATATAAAAAAAACAGTCAGTTCAAAGGTACCTATACCATGATTGCATAAATTCTCGTAACCATAAATATTCTCTACAATCACCTAACGAATGGCCTCACATTCCTCAAAATTCAATATCAAAAGATTTGTATTCGTCAATTAATATTAATACAATTCTCTCTCATAAAGATATTAAAACAAAAATATTTTAATTAATCTGCGACTGGTATTCGACGATTTGTTATTACCAAATTAATTATTACCCCCCTTTTCGCCCTTACCCCTCTTAAGTCACTTACCCCAGCTATGAAAAGATGGCGTCTCGAAGAGCACTCGGGCAGGTGAATAAATATATTCAATTAATAAAATGGCCAACAATTAGTTTGCCAAATTGCAGCGTCAAAAACAATTTTGCTGGGTGACAGACGGATAGACAATTAAGTTATAAATTTTGGTGGATAAGGCTTCGTTCACACTAGAGTTTTGAATGAATATAAAAGTAGAATTTTGCTGACTCGGCTGGGGTTGACTCTTCCTGGGTGAGCCGGGGTGCGAGGGATATGTCGCATGACAACCTCACCTTCGGCCTAGCACTACGACCCAGAGACGGCGTGCGGTTTAGTCGGTTCGAGTCCGACATGACTTCCCCCTCCGGCTCCGGAGGGGTGGGTATCCGTGGGGATTTCCCGCACGTAGAAAAAAAAAAGGGTTTGACTTTTCGGCCGAAGTACGAAACGGCCGAACTAGTATATTTTCCGTGTAATGACTGCCATCTGATCACTGATATCGAAGTTCTGTTGCTATATCAGTGTCCCGAGCACGAATAATATTCGAATTCGTAACGTTAACGTATCCAGAGAATGGAGCAATACGATTGGCCGCCTGCCTACTGTGAACCAATCACAATGCTTCATTCCTTTCAATACGTTTATGTTACGAATTCGAATGTTTTTCGTGCTCGGGACACGGAACATTGCGTTGGCCGCCTGCCTACTGTGAACCAATCACAATGCTCCATTCCTTTCAATACGTTTATGTTACGAATTCGAATGTTTTTCGTGCTCGGGGCACGGAACATTGCGTTGGCCGCCTGCCTACTGTGAACCAATCACAATGCTCCATTCCTTTCAATACGTTTATGTTACGAATTCGAATGTTTTTCGTGCTCGGGGCACGGAGCATTGCGTTGGCCGCCTGCCTACTGTGAACCAATCACAATGCTTCATTCCTTTCAATACGTTTATGTTACGAATTCGAATGTTTTTCGTGCTCGGGGCACGGAACATTGCGTTGGCCGCCTGCCTACTGTGAACCAATCACAATGCTCCATTCCTTTCAATACGTTTATGTTACGAATTCGAATGTTTTTCGTGCTCGGGGCACGGAACATTGCGTTGGCCGCCTGCCTACTGTGAACCAATCACAATGCTTCATTCCTTTCAATACGTTTATGTTACGAATTCGAATGTTTTTCGTGCTCGGGGCACGGAGCAATGCGATTGGCCGCCTGCCTACTGTGAACCAATCACAATGCTCCATTTCTTTCAATACGTTTATGTTACGAATTCGAATATTTTTCGTGCTCGGGGCACGGAGCAATGCGATTGGCCGCCTGCCTACTGTGAACCAATCACAATGCTCCATTCTCTTGATACGTTTACGTTACGAATTCGAATGCTTTTTTGCTCGGGACACTATTGTCGGACTTTTTAAGGCTTGCCCGTAACGACTGCCATAGATGTTCCTATAGCAACCAGGGTCTGACTTAAAGTACAGTTAGCGTCAGAAATATCTTGACGACCAAGTCTACGACTCAAAACTATCTTAAACTGAGGTATTAAGAGCATATTGAACTGTTTTATTGATTTAAATTGTATTATTGTCTGAACTAAAGGTGTGTGCCAAATCTCGGAACAATCCGTCAACAGAGATTCACCAAGGTTATAAGATCATTATGAGTGGTTTATTTGTCAACATCGTTTTTTTTTAAACCACTTAGGTGGCAGACAAGCACACGGTCCACCTAATGGAAAGTGTTTTCGCCACACTCGCGCTGCCGACCCTATTTGATGCTGACTATACTCACCAAGGCACGGAGTGGCCTATTTATAAAGAATGGTCACCCATCCTAAGACTGTCCTTGCTAGTATTGCTTAACTTTGAATTAAAGTAACCACTTAGCCTCGAGCCCCAAGTAGGTTAATTGAATATTTAATATAACAAAGAACCATTAAATATGTCAAGTTATTATTAAAACTAAAGTAAGGCATGATCGAATATGGTTCGTTTGTCAAAGCTTTTCTTAATCGTGTTTTCTACGTCACTAGCGGGGACGGCGCTATGCAAGAATGTTCGCGCACCAAGTAATTGAGTTAACTTGAAGAAATTGTGCGCGTCGTGTGAATGTAGGTCATCTGTGCGCGTTGGAAGGGTAGATTCATGTAACGGAACGTCATTTAATAAGATATAGTAAATTCATTTTGATTGGACGATAGGAAAACTGGATTTCACTAATTAGCGAACTTAATTTTCTTAATCTTCATCCTAGCGTTAATCCCAGTCGCATCCGAAGCTCTAGTTTAACTGCAAATTTGGCTGAACCTCGATTTTTTCTGTGAAGCGACTATCATCTGACCTCCACAACCCAAATGCGTTATCGAAGGCGCAAGATTAATTCCCGGATAGCAAGAAATCCATATTTTATTAATTGTATCTGATAGAGATCTTTTCAGCTGTTTTTGCATCATAATTGAATAGCGCAAACATCCAGTCGTCTATTATTATATTCAAGCTTTCATAATCGTACTTACTAGTAAGATTGAAATAAATACCTGTAAATCGTAAGATAATACGACGGAATCGTGCTACAAAATAGTTTAATTTCTTGAATGAAAATTTGAAGAATTTATTAATTTTAGTGGACTCGTCTGCTCCAACGGCCACCGGTCCTTCGACAGACGTGGCCAGCCCATTGCCACTTGAGCTTGCTTATTCTGTGAGCTATGTCGCAAGAGTATTATTATTATTTAGAGTGGAGATAGCGAGAAGAGAAGCGAAGGGTAGGACGCCCCCTGGCCAGATGGACCGATGACCTGAAAAAGGTAGCTGGGACGGACTGGATGCGGAAGGCGGAGGATGGTACGAAATGACGCACATTGGTGGAGGCCTATGTCCAGCAGTGGACTGCAGTGGGCTAATTGATTGATTGATTGATCTGTAAGTGTAAGTAGAGTGTAGGGTAGCCAGAGCTCACTAGAGAGGTTTTGTGCTGTCAGTGGGAAGACTAAAGGCTATTCCTGCTTTGTCTTCTACACTGACGGCACAATAACTCGCTGTGTTTACAGGGTCGGCAGCACGATTGCGACTCCTCTGGTGTTGCACACGTCCATAGGCCACGGTAATCACTTTTCAACAGATGGACCCACGTCCAGTCTTATCCTCTTGAAACTAGAAATGGACTGGTCCGGTTGCTTGGTAGCCTGCCTTTTCTAATTGAAAATTAATTTACTTTAATTCCAAATTTCAGCCTTCTACCTTCTAGAATAGACACATCCATTCTAATAAACGCGTCGGGAAATAATATGATTGAGTTTCATTTTATGAATGTCTAATGAACTTCGCTCATTTGCTCGCCTGTAACCTGTCGCATTCAGTCTTACTCGTTCCTCATATGGAAGAAAGAGAAGACAGTACGTCTCGTGCTACGTGCTCGAACTCTCATATGGGAACGTTCTCCGATATTACATTAGGTTTTAATTAATTTTATAAGGGCTTATATGAATAACGTACGGGTTTCTTTCAGGTGTGTTTTGAATAGAAAACCAATAAAAATTGTAATTTTGATTGATTTTAGAGTTCATATATACAAACATCATGCCTCTTTCTAGATGGGTAGGCAGAGGGTCGTTAACCAATTTCATAATTATTTTTCTGTGTTAATTCCCGGTGCAGTAGAATACCCTGGCTCTTCCTGCGGGTGCCGTGGAAGGCGACTAAGGGATAGGGCTCCATCTGACAGTAAACATACAGCTCATAACTAAGAGCCCGCTTGGCGGCAATAGGCCGGCGTCGGAGGGTGCAAACTGACCTCCGCCCCCCATGAGCGCGGGCCTGAGAGTGACGGGTGGAGCCGCCCGTCACCCTAGCAGAAGCAGGCCACGGCGGCGGCGCACATCGTAGGACGATGCGCGCCTCCCCACACCGGAGTTGAGGCGGGGACCCCGTGGTCCCCCCCTTCCCGAGGAGGGCCAGACCGAGAGGGATGGCCCTGGGTCAGCCGGGGTGCGAGGGATATGTCGCATGACAACCTCACCTTCGGCCTAGTCTGCACCGTATATGGGTGACATCTAAGCCCTGCACGTGTTGTCCTCTATAGGAAAGGAGAGGGTTGGTCTAATTGGAATAGCTCATCACAACATCGGTAAAAAACTGCCAAAGACGCCAGGCAGATCTACCATTATGGGTATTAAAAACATATTTCCCATATAAAATTAAGGCATTCATTGGGGATTATAATTCTGAACCCTTAACAAAAAGCCTTTTATTTTACATAAAATATTTAACAAAACTGACTAAAACCCGTTAAGAGCGTTAACCGTCTCTTAAATAAGCTTACTAATAAAATTAAAGTAATTAAGGATCAACGAAAAAAGTTAAAAAAAAAAACAAAATAAATACCATTACTTAATTAGTAGCGCGCATATTTCCCGCGTTTTCCATTAGCTTCCAATATGGCCGCTCTGTTTACGTCACCGGGGCAAAATGGCAGAGTATTTTTAAGCGCGAAAATGGCCCGTTTAATGAGGCCTATTGTTTTTCAGTGATTTAATTACTTGTATATAATTATTTGTTTGTGAGAACCGAATGATTGAATAAATATCATCGATTTTGTTATTGAATTGTCGGTATTAAAATAGTATGCACGAATTCGTGAAAATAAGCATTGTTATGTTTGAAAAATAGTGGGTTTTTATGTAGTTTTTTACAGGTTACCATTGCTGAGTCTCTCCGACTTATGGAATACCAGCTGTTGCCCGCGGCCTGCGTGGATGTCGGTTATCGCGACCAAATATAGTTCTAATCTACCCCTATACCAAATTTCTACGAATCGATTCAGTGGTTTACTACTGAAAGCGTAACATACAGACAGACATTACAGATAGACAGATAGAGTTCCTTTCATATTTATAATATTAGTATTAAAATATTAGTACAAATATAAATGACTTTTTGGCGTCACATGAGTTTTCTGTGATTCAAATTTACATGGTTACTAGCTGTCGCCCGCGGCTCCGCCCGCGTGGATGTCGGTTATCGCGTATCGGGGTATGAAAAATAGATGTTGGTCGATTCTCAGACCTACCCGATATGCCCACAAAATTTCATGAGAATCGGTCGAGCCGTTTCGGAGGAGTTTGGCAACGAAAACTGTGACACGAGAATTTTATATATTAGATGTAACTTTTAGTGTATGTGAGTTCTTTGGAGTCTTAAGAAGACAATGATGAAACATAAAACCAATATGAATAACCGAATAAAATTTTAAAACATTTATTATGCTAACTTCTTCATCCTAGCGTTAATCCCAGTCGCCTCCAAAGCTTTTAACTTGGAGTCTGGGGTCCGCTTTAACAGTTTTTTTTTTTCCGTGAAGCGACTGCCATCTGACCTCCACAACCCAAAGGCGATATCGAAGCATTGCAGTTAACTAGTTGTTGGATTTTTGAGAGCTCCAACTACCCTTAACAACTACCTACTATAGATGTTCGCATGGGACCGCCGGCTTAACTTGCTTTCCGAGGCACGACCAGACCAATGCAAATACCCATATTCATGCATACAAATATTCACATTGGAGCAAAGATCGAACCCGCGCCTCCTGCGTAGCGGCCGTTCACTACCGCTACGTCAAGGAAGCTGTCAATCTATTTATTACGCTAACTATTCATATCGATTCAGATAGGAAAAATTGATTCAGTTCAGGCGGAATTCGAATTCTCGATCTTTTCCTTACAGGGGACCTGTGAGCCACCGAATCACGCCTGAAGCCATCCAAATTCTCCTATATATCTGGCTGGGTCAGAGCATTCCTCATGTAAGGGAAAGATTGCGGGTTCGAATCTCGCCTAAACCGATTTATTTTTCCAATTTTCACTACATAGTATAAAACAAAGTCGCTTTCTCTGTCCCTTGTAATGTATGCTTAATCTTTAAAACTACGCAACGGATTTTGATGCGGTTTTTTTTAATAGATAGAGTGATTCAAGAGGAAGGTTTATATGTATAATACATCTTTAATATAGAAGAGGGTGCAGCGGGAACGGGATCTGAAGCCACGCGCGCGGAAAAATATTGGCTAATATAAGCTAGTTTTCAATATATAACATTAACTAAAACTAGAGCATACTGAAAATTACTAAATCATATCTCAAATTCATCGTTATACAATCAAAACATTATCGTTAATTGTGGTAATCTCTCTGCGATAGTTAATTCGATCATCGAACAGAACATAATCGTTTAGTTTCGATTTAATCCCAGCACCCATTAAACGTAATCTGTACGGCTATTCGGTAAACACACGAGCTATTTGTTCTAGAATAGGGGTGGGATTATTATGTATGTCTCGTCTCTGAGTGTGTGATCTCCTTTCATAGTTCAGCTTTATAAAACAAGTATAAGTATGTTAAAAAAAAAATCCTCGCCACAAGCAGAATAAAATACTGATTACATTGTTTCTTTTCCGTATTTTACATCCCATAACAAAAGCTAGTAAAGCTATGCTTGCTTTGGGTCTTGATAGCGCTGTGTATATCGTAGAATGTTTGAAATCATCATTTTCAAAATAAAAGTATCAAGACGATATAGTCCAAATAAATAACCACTTAACTATAGGAGTATAATAAATGTAAGAAAATTCACTCGATTTACGAAAATCAATAACCCAAGCGTCATAGCAACCCCCACGCGGCCGGGGATCGACGCTAAATAAAACAAATCTCAAGAAAAATATATATACGTGTACAAAAATTATAATGTCTGTAATTGTATCTCGGGCGGACGGCGCACCTGGCGTGTGTGGGGAATATAAATGCTTGACACTTGTGGCTTATGTCATTCTTTTAAGGCGCTATTTGGGACCAAGACGTTGAGCGCTAATTTCAACTGCGAGCCGGCAGACCTGCTGCTTTAAGGTCGAGATTCTAGGTCAGATAGGAGGCGCTAAAGCCAATATAAGCCAGTGCAAGAGATGGATAAATAAATATTTTAGAAAATGACATTCTACACAGTGTTATCTAGGTACAAAATATATAAATGGGTAATTCATATAATCTTCATGATAAAGATCACCATACTTCAAAAATTGTTACTGTAAATCAATGGCACTTGGTGTAATAATGTAGGAAACATTGTAATTTAAACCAGCCAGGTTAAAAAAATTAAATACGGTGGAAAAGTTTATTTAAATTCGATAAATTTATTACGGTTAACGGTCGGGTCCTAAACTAGTCGGGCGCATCCTGACGAGTGACGTGAGTATAGCCGTAATAAATTTATCGAATGAAAAATGCCTCACGATAGTTTCTATACAAAAAAATCTTATTTAAAATCTGAGAAAGTTTTATTGGAATTTTTCATTCAGCGGTCGTCGGCGGAGTACCTAGGTTCGAACCCTACCTAATACACTAAATTCAGTCCTAAAACAAGCAATTCATAATAGTTATTGAAGTTTTATTCAAACAGATAAAATCTCAATATGCCTAACGGATGAAAATTTCACGCTTTTATCTGAAAAGTGTCACCTAAATTTAGTCACTTAAAACACGGTAGACAAAGTAACTGTATCCCACTACGATATAATCTAAACACACCATCATTTTTTCCCGTAAACCCCGAGTTTTACAAAAGATAAAATAAATTTTAAACGAAGATGACACTTAGTGGGCTATAATTTAATATTTTTATTATAAGTACCAAGACAGGTCGGTCGGCGTATGGTCCGCGGACTCAGGTGTGTTATAAAGACGTTTTTCTTGTCTCCCGTCTGTGCGGTGCCATTGCTAGCTAGTGTTGGACACTAGGAAAATTTATCGACATCGAATTTTTAAAATGTTAGACATTCGTACTCTGTATTGTTTACGTAAAATTTGAAATGTAACTAGCTAGCCGTGTCTTAGCTTCGTTTAGGAATAATTTCGTAATAAAATTCTTTAACCCTATTGCAGCTACATCTACCGAGGCAAAAAAAGACAGGCGGAGCGCGCGGAAGTGGTTATATCGGACTCTAACCTACTAAAACCGCACGCCATCTTGGGTCATTTGTTGCCGGAGGTGAGATTTTCACAGGCAAAGCCTTCATAAGGTCGGAACACTTGGAACAAATTATAATTTATTGAAAACATCATTGTAACAATGCTTTCTACAATATAATAAATGATTTGATGATTTGTCGTGTCCTGAATCATCGATATTCTCCTAAACAAACAAGTTATTTTGTTACTGTGCTACAATAATATAATTCAATTTATGCATTAAAATCAGTTGCTACGCCATAACATTCAGGATTCACGGTACACTTGTATCGCACAAGTGACATTAACATTTCTGCGACGGTAACAGAACGAGATTATGACGTCATTCGATGACGTCACCACGACTAACATATGCAGAATGTCCCGTGTTAGTATCTATAAAATGAATAGGCACTTGGTGTTTTAGTGTTTATGGGCGTCTATGGAACTATATGCTTGTGAAGATAGGATAATGGAAATTTATGGCGAGAATAATTTACATTTTCAATCAACGAACTGAATCGGGCTGAAGACGTGGATATATTCAATGGTCGATTCTCCCAGTACAAGAGGGCCATATCAAATATAATAAGTGCTCAATGTGGCTTGTAGCCTGTGGTTGGGGTTCGGGTTTATTCTGGTGATTTTTTTTTCTTTTTAATCAAATTAAAGTAAATTTAAAATAAGTAAATAGTAAATTTTGTATAAGCATGGCGAGTATCTATACTTTGTCATGTACTTTTTTTTTTCACTCATTTCACGTTGTGTATGCTATATTTGGAATACTGTCTAGATTTAACTTGTAACTGTATCTGTCTCCAAATGCTTAGCCATGTAATGGCAGTAATCTGTAAGCGTACCTTTACGAAATAAATAAATAAATAAATAAATAAATAAATAAATGATATGCAGAGTACGTAAGACACATTTAAGTGGGTAGGCAGACAGGGGGCGAGGAGGAATTAGATCCTTCTTCTTCTTCATCCTAATATTAACCCCAGTCGCATCCAAAGCTTTGAACTTGGAGTCGGGGGTCAGATATACCAGTCTAACTGTGGATTTGACTGAACTTTGATATTTTTCGTGAAACGAATGCCATCTGGCCTCCATAACATAAAGGCGTTATCACAGCATTGCAGTTAGACCAGTTGTTGGATTTTTGAAGGTTCCAACCACCCGTAACGACTGTCATAGATGTTTACATGGTAACCGGGACGGCTTAACGTCCTTTCCGAGGCTCGATCAGTCCAATGCAAATACCCATATTCATGCATACAAATATTTGCATTGAGCAAGGATCGAACCTGCGCCACCTGTGTAACGGCCGCGTTCACTACCGCTACGCCACGGAGGAGGAATTATATTCTGTCCTGTTAATAAATATTATAAAATGTGAAAGATTTTGAAGGTGTATGTTATTTATTCCCGCTCTAACGGCTTAACTGATCTGGCTGAAATTTGGTACAGGGATAGATTATAGTCTTGCATAACGCATAGGGTAATAGGATGGAAAAAAGAGAAGGGTGGGAATAGGATGAAAATTACACACGGGCGGAGCCGCGGGCATCAGCTAATGATTTATAAATGTATCTACGACTCATGTATTAGTAAAACCAAATTATTTACATAAAACAGAATGAAAATTTTAATAATAAATTTTTCTCTAACTAACGCTACTAACAAATTATGGCTTTTATTATCAGATATATAAATTATTATTATTATTTCTCTATTGGCTGGCTCTCGTGGCTAGTAGTAGCACTGGCAGGCAGCGCTCGTGGCAAGCTGCGTTCACGTGGAAAATGTAGGCTAAAGCCTCCCAGCAGGCCTAGCCTCTCCCCTTGGGAGAGGCCATGTCCAGGAGATTATGTCCAGCTGTGGACTTTGATACTCTAATTGATTGATTTGATTATCATTATTATATTATAAACCCTTAAACCTAAAAAAAAAGACGGTTTGCACTCTGGGAGTGCCGACAGAAGTGAAAACTTTTTCTTTCTTTCTTTCTTCGTTATATACATAGAGAAAGATAAAAAAAACATACCATACCATACCAAACCTATAATACAGCGAAAATCATAATCACTAATTTTCTGCGAATTTTTTGCCAGAAGAAATTAATAAATTACAAAAGAAAAAATAATCACCAAAAGTAATAAATTATAATAAGAAAAAACAATCACTAAAAATCCCTGAAGGCCAGGTGGTTTGAACCCGATGCTATCTGAAACTATAAGGACTTACAGTCGAAGTGCTTACCGTTTAAGCTACGACGCTATCTATCGTAACTTGCTAAATAGATAGTCTGTACCTAATCTTGTATGACATCAGTCGTCGGTTACGGTTCAAAGGTCAACTAATCCTGACGCTTCCTTAACATTTTACACCCATCCAGCGCCGCTAAAGAAGTTTTCACTTCAAAAAAATAATATCGATATCGATAAAAGAAGGCATCCCAACCCTAACTGTAAAGTATCCATCAAAATATGACAAATATTGTTTTTCCAGCGGTGCCCGGGACTGGGGAGTAGCCGGGTACTCAGGAATAACAAGTACAGTGATTTTAAACATGCTCAGAATACCATACGTTTTGTTAAACGCGCCATTTTATTACAACTACCCACTTTGACGCGAATTTTTCTTTTAGTGGCTCTGAAATAGTTTTAAAATTATATAAATGAATCAAATTGAAGTGTATGTTTTTAGTGTGTGTGTTTTTTTTTATAACAATGAGGTAGCTGACAAGCACACGGTCCACCTGATGGAAAGTGGTTACCGTGGCCTATGGACGTGTGCATCACCAGGAGAGTCACACTCGTGCTGCCGACCCTTTAAACACTCATGGGGGTCGGAGGTCATTCTGCGACGCTAGAGTTGCCGCAGTTCACAGGCAGCGCGGGCCGCGAATCTCCTTCGGAAAAAATCACATGAAAACCATGCATTTTTAAATCCTGCCTTTCCAGAATCATCCTTGCACACTTCACAATCAGTTTTCGTTCGTCAAACGTCTGTTATCAGCGCAATCCATTGCCGTTCCATTTCGATGCGTCGACGTTTGACAGAGAGTGCGCCGGCAATGTATGCGAAAGGAAAAATTGGATCGACTGGGGATGATAGATTGGGTGGTACCGTGATAGTACATCGAGGGTGCAGCGGTTATTGGTTAGTCTGCGATTTTGTTTGAACTGTATCTTGTTATACCTCAGGACATGTATTTTGGATCTAAAATGTGCTCTATACGCGCAGTACAGGTGTCTTTTAATGATAACACGGGGTGCTAAGGCGGTGGACGAGCTTCCGGGCTGTTTGGCCGTGGTCCATATGAAACTTGCGTTCCAAACGTTTCGTCGATCACTGCGGTCGACATCTTCAGTGGCGCAGGTACGGGCGGCGACGAGTGCGTATAACACTCCTCGTCGGCAACTTATCTGCGACTGATGTTGAATCGCTTCTGGTCATCACCGCGAGCCGCATGGCCCGCGCGGAATCCTTATTAGGGCAGTGCCCTTTATGGAGGACGCTGTCTCGACGCCCAAAAGAGCGCCGGTCATGGGGTTAGGGCGACCGTTAGGCCCTGTGGCGTTGCGACGCCGCATAAGCCGCGGTCTTCACGCCGCCCGGCGGTCTGCCCGAGCCGGGTAAGATCACTGGTTGCCCAGTGAAGGCCCAGCTCCGGGCGACCAGCGACGGGCGGCGGCTTGCACGCGGCTTTACGGCGTCTGGGCTTCGTCTTCGGGCGTCATGTGGTCAAGGATGTGCTGCCTAATGTTCCACATGGCGACTCTTGCATCGCCTAGCAGGTCGAGGGCTCTCTCATCTACTACACCCTGGAACTCCGTCACATTGTCGAGAAATCGAAGGATGTTGAATCTTGAGTCACTGGCGTATTTATAGGTGCGGTCGGTGGGGGAAATGACGTGCTCGATAATGAGCTCGAGAAAGTCTAAAGAATTATTAAGCATGAATTAGCGCAAAATAATTCGTTTGTCTCGCGAGTTTAGTCCAAGTTACGTGCCCATATACTAAGGTGGTAAATAAGCTTATTTTTAAATTCACCAGGTGAATCAATAATACCTAGTTATTCACATATATATAACGCCTATAAATCCCTGAGAGGGTAGGCAGAGGTGTAGTCACACCTTATTTCGCCAACTAGGATATTCGGTCCCACTTTATAACAAGCCTTTTGCCGTGAAACGGATACTTTTTCAGCTGTATATGAATGGAGAACAACCCCTTACCCATACCAATTAACTTCTTCAATCTTTTCAACACCTTCTATTTTCGTAGCGTCACAGAGAATCCTCTCGACTGTTTCGCTTCAATATGTGAGAGCTATTTATGTAGCTGCCCATTACCATATCACAGGGATGTTTACCATACCTTTGAGTGTCCCTGTCCACTGTGAATGGTCAATGTTCGAAAAGTTAAGATTTTCTCATAGTTTGAGATGTGTTGCCTACATAAAATATACATATTAGCAGCCGTCTGCGACTTCGTTTTAGAGTGAGTTAGACTTTCATACAAACTAAAATCCCCTGTTTCAACCCCAAAAGGGAAATAGGGGATCGTATTGTCGCAAGACAACCTCACCTTCCCACAGAACGCGTGCGGTTTAGTCGGTTCGAGTCCGACATAACCTCCCTGTGGGGATTTAAGGGTCTAGCACATGGATGATGATGATGACACATGGATTCACAAAAGTATCTAACCGAAACCATTAGTTATTGTTCTAAAATAAAGAGTTTGTTTTCAATGTCAAGTACCCGTGCCCCGCCGGGCCCAAGCAGACGTGCCCTGGGGTAATTAACTGTCAGTAATTGTCAATTGTTTATAACACTAATTATATACTTTATCGGTAACGTCTCGGTTGCTACGCTACTGGAGTGAATTTTAGAAGACATGGCACGATGTCGACACGACTTCGGCTAACTTAACGACTGAGACTTAGATATGTCATCGCAAAACAACGAAAAATTACGGTTTGGGTAGTATTTATTTGCTGTTTTGGAATGTTTTAATTATTTTTGTACGCAATATTTAAATAGGTATTTGCTCTAGTTGGCTAGTTTAGTTTTATATTTATAATCAAAAATAAAAAATCTTTTATTTTAGACAACAATATATCTTGTTGGTAATTAATTATTCTTAACATCTATATTTTCTTTTTATATAGGATACGTCAAATTGACTTCACCTCGCCTGATGGTAAGCTGAAGGCAAAGTCTCAGGAAAGAGGGCCACCATTATATATACAAGTACCATGTTAACAATGGTGGCACTCAGCTTGACTGCCTCATCAGTATGCAGTATTTCTGCAGATGTGATGCGCACTTGATAGATTCATCACGCCATATGTAGCTTGATGAAACTAACCACCCCCTAGGCGAGGCCGCAGCCAAGGTAGGTCTGTTGGTAGTCCTGGGACATTCTTCCGAGGGCAGGGCTTACCCGGGGCTCCCAACCGCAGGCTATTAGGCGGTACGTGAGGGTTTTTAGTCGGTAGGAGTCCGGCATAGCATCCATGAAGGATTTTCCCTCACATAAAAAAAGCTTGATGAAACTACCAATGCAGGTCCATCAACCGTCTCCGCAAACACTCCCAGAATGCTGTTGGTACAACCCCACGACTACACGCAGCAAACGCAGCTACCAATAAAAAAAATAGTTAAAAGAAAGTTATGAAACATGTTCCTTAGAAGTTTACAAAAAACACCACTCACTCACTAATGTGTTCATCAATTATTTATTTATTGATACATTTCAAAGTAATTATGCGACTAGTACTATAATTTAAGTTTTCTCCGTCGTATCGTACCCGTTTCGTACGTTCTAAACTACGCCAAACCCCTCTCGCCCATCAAGTTAAATTGTAAGGGATACTTCACAGTTTTAAACTTAAATTAACTTGTTTGTTTACACAATATTACAGCCATTAAGGTCCCGACAATTGGTCGGAGCCAGATGCTTTCAAGAAATGGATATCTCCGGCCAGTTTGGGCTCCAGTATTGTGTTAGAGGGTATCGTTTTACACGGGACGACAATTAGTCTTTACTTTTCAAATTGGGGTAACTTATTAAATCCAATTTAAGTCATTAAAGTGTAATGTTTGATACCCTCTCAGTGCAAATACATATTTGTACTTACGTATTGTACGGTGGCCAACCAAGAGCTTCAAGGTCCAGCCTGTTGATTAATAGACGAGGCCGCCGGATAGTATTTTTTCTCGGAGTTGGGAGGTCATACAGCAGTCCCTTTCATAAAAGCCAAGGACGGTAAATTGTTTTTTTTTATACCACTTAGGTGGCAGACAAGCACACGGCTCACCTGATGGAAAGTGGATACCGTGGCCTATGGACGTGTGCAACACCAGGGGCGTGGCACTCGCGTTGCCGACCCTGAAGAAACCTTCTAATGCCCTTCTTGAAGAACCCCATATTGTAGTCCCTTGGGAAAACCACAGCAGGGAGCTCGTTCCACAGCTTGAGCGAGCGTGGGATGAAGTTCCTTTCGTACCGCACGGTTCGCACCATTTCTGGTCGCAATGTGTGAGGATGAACGCCCTGTCTATGGCGAGCGGTGCGGTGATAGAAAGTAGCTGTCGGCATCATGTCAAACAATTCATCTGAGCACAAACCATTGTATAGGCGGTAGAACACACACAGTGAGGCAAAGTCCCTCCTGAGGCTGAGAGGTTCCACATCGCCTGCGAGTATGGGATTGTGGACGAGGCTCAAAGCCCGTCTTTATATCGATTCGAAGGGGTCAAGCTGGTATGCAGGTGCTCCGGCAAAAAGGTGACAGCAGTGCTTCATATGGGCCCGAACTTGTGCCTTATAAAGGAGTCGTTTCCCCGCAGTGAAGTATTGCTTCGCTCTGTTAAGCAATGCAACCAAGACTAGCGATATAATGATGATGATGAAGATTCTCTCAAGAAATGGATATCACCGGCCAGTTTGGGCTCTGGTATACCGCTCCGCTTCGCTCCCGCCTTAGCCTTCTAACCTAACCTATCCGAGTCAGGGTACTCTGAGTCGGGGTGTTAACCATATTGGACATAGTGAGAATTGGACAATTTGCGAATTGGATGTTGTGATAATTGGACAATTTGCGAATTGGACGTTGTGAGAATTGGACAATTTGAGCCCGCTGGACATTTTGCGAATTGGACATAATGCGACTAAAGCATTTTGTTCCCGGCGGTGAGTAGGGTAGCCAGAGCTTACTGGAGAGCTTTTGTGCTGTCAGTGGGGAGACCAAAGGCTATTCCTGCGTTATCTTCTAAACTAACAGCACAGAAACTCTCTGTTTACAGGGTCGGCAGCACGAGTGTGACTCCCCTGGTGTTGCACACGTCCACTTTCCATCAGGTGGACCATGAGCTTCGCTGCCACCTCAGTAGAGTAGTGTGAAAAAAAAACATCGCTTTTTGGGTCACTACCCAAAAATACCTATATCTGTGTCAGTGTCCCTACGATCGAGATCGTCCAGGGATTCAAATCCTAGTCTGTCCGCACTATAGACGTGAACCCATTATCAACACATGCAAATTAAGTTTATCTGAAAGAGTTAGGGGTATACAAGGTAATATATATATATATGGGACTCGTCAATTTGAATTCACCTCACCTGATAAGCTTAAGGCAGTCTCAGAAAAGAGGGTCACCATATACACGTACCATGCAACAATGTTGGCACTCAGATCGACGGCCTCATTAAAAGAGGATTGTCGTCTGCGTGACACCAACCGGTCCCACTAGTGCTGCGACCACAATCCCCCTGCCCGGCTATGCACTTGCTGACCCCTGAACGCGATTTAACCGTGATTGGAGTACTACGGAGGGATCTTCGCAATCGTGCACGGTCGTACCCACCCGGCCGAAACTTGTGACAAATTCCATCATATTTCTAACACCAGTAACTCTTTACATAAAGTCCTCACTTATCATCAATTAGGTTAACTTACCCCTCCTCGTCGAAGTCGGTTAAAAACACATTGCTATCGTAAAAATCCTAAGAAATCCTTAATATTCTCTCCCCTATATCACAAGATGGGCAATAAATTTTACTTGAGTGCATCCTGGGTGTGTCCTAGTACATAAATAGGGGTCCGATATACGAATATTATTGTATTTTGGAAAGGGACCTTGTTACGTGATGAAATTCAGTCGCAGTCTGGGAAAGTTAATTGGAAAACTATAGTTCTGTATGTAGGGTGAAGATGTTAAGCGTGGAATAAATGATTAATAATAAAAATTTGACTGATGCTGAAAAGATGGAAACAATCTTTATAGTAGATGGTACCATCTCTCCGAGGAGGGCCAGACCGAGAGGGATGGCCCTGGGTCAGCCGGGGTGCGAGGGATATGTCGCATGACAACCTCAAATTCGGCCTAGCACTATACGACCCAAAGACGGCGTGCGGTTTAGTCGGTTCGAGCCCGACATAACCTACCCCTCCGGCTCCGGGGATTTCCCGCACGTAAAAAAAAAAAGACCAACAGATGGCGTGCGGTTTAGTCGGTTCGAGTCCGACATAACCTCCCAAAGTAAAAAAAAAGTACCACCTACTATAAAGTTTGTTTCGATATGAAAATTAATGGATAGGTACCCATTAATTATTGTTTGAGATTTGAGATTATTTTTTTATACTTTTTAGTACCTAATCTATATGTATTTAAAAAAATCAATTGCTGTTTGTTGGTCTCGCCAAAACTCGAGAACGGCTGAACGGATTTATCTTATCTTGGTCTTGAAATGTTCGTGGAGGTCTAGGGAAGGTTTAAACGGTGAGAAAATATGGGTAATTCTGAGGTGGTACGAAGTTTGCCGGATCAGGTAGTGTAATATATATTTTTGTAATCGTCTTTTAATATCCTTCATTTTGATACCCCACTCGATAAAATTGAGTGATTTTTTTTTAACCAAAATCCGCCCTTTTATTTTTATTTATCTTGATATACCCAGTGCGTAACGACAATCCATCGAGCCGTTCAGGCTGCAGAGCTTGCCGAATACATACATACACACATACATAGTCTCGAAAAACATAACCCTCCTTCTGGTCAGTCGGGTAAAAAGGATATTATAAAGTATGGATACTATAATGCATGATCATCCTAATCTTTTGTTGCTGGCACATTGTAAATTTGTTTTAAATAAAACCGCATTTAGAAAAAACGATAATATTGTTCACTGAGTTTCTTTCTGGTATCTTCTCAGTGGAACCATCTTACCGAACCAGCGAAAGAATCATTTTCAAATGATTTATTTACTTTATTTAATATTATTTTAATAATTTATTGACATCATTGTAAAATTTTGACGTTCAAATGTGCTATTTAAGTGCCTGAACTGAATAAACGAAATTGATTCTTTGAGATAATTTCGTAATTTTTGAAGATATTTCTAAAGAAAATTTCTGTCTTTCCGCAGACAAACAGTATTTAAAAATTGCTTTTACCTTCATTGTGTAGTTTGTTTCCAATTATTAGATTTATTTGTCTGTGCTTCTGCTTACCTGTAATAAAGAAAAACAAATTATTAATACAAATTATTTTTATAGAAATTAGTCAAAATAAAAGAAGTCCTAGTTACATAACTTGTCTTATGGGTTTTAGAATGCATATCTGCATTCTGATTGGTCAGATCAGTGGACTGCAGTGGGCTAATTGATTGATTGATTGACATTACATAACCTACCTACTAATAATCAAATACAAAAAATAGTCAAGATTAAAATAAAATTAAGAATTGAAATCATATAAAATGCCGGTTTTTATGATATAATCAATACGAATAACTTTAGTCACCGCTAGGTATATACTATACTTTAATATTTGCATTACAATTTAGCTAATATACCGATATATGGTCCTCTTCTATTTTGTCAAGAAAAATCAATTTTTATGAACTCAAAATCATAATCAACGTTTAAATAGCTTTAACCGAAGATATATTATTTTACAAAAGAAAGCTTTTATTGTGATGTTGCCCTTTTCGAGCTTACTCAGAGTATTTTTATATTTTTTATCAAATAAAACGTCACAAGCCCTCCTACTACTACTGTTTTTAAATAAAGATTGCGTTATCCTTGAATCGTTGTATTTGCATTCTTTTCTCAACTTGTATACTTTTCGCCATTTGACGTTTTGCTATTTTGACGGTTTGCTAATTTGACGCTTTACTATTTTGGCAGTTTGCTGTTTTGACGCTTCGCTATAATGACGACTTGCTATATTGACGGTTCGCTATATTGACGGTTCGCTATTTTGACAAACTGCTATTTTGACTAGTCGCGATTTATATGAATTTGACCGATTGCGAATTTGACCATATGCGACTGAACGAAATTATAATAAGAAAAAACAATCACAAAAATCCCTGAAGGCCAGGTGGTTTGAACCCGATACTATCTGAAACTATAAGGACTTACAGTCGAAGTGCTTACCGTTTGAGCTACGACGCTATCTATCGTAACTTGCAAAATAGATAGTCTGTAGCAAATCTTGTATGACGTCAGTCGTCGGTTACGGTTCAAAGGTCAACTAATCCTGACGCTTCCTTAACATTTTACACCCATCCAACGCCGCTAAAGAAGTTTTCACTTCAAAAACACAAAGCCTAATATTTAGAGCAATAAGCGACATCCACGCGGGCGGAGTCGCGGTGTAAAGCTGGTAAGTATACACATAATTTAACATGAAAATATACAAACAAGCTTATGAATATTTGCAATGAATAAGAATCGAATTTGCGACCTCTTATATGGTCGAACGTTCTATCACCACACCCACACCCATACAAATTGTAATCGTCATAATATTAACACCAGACGACCCGTTTGGCGGTCGCCCATCCTACTGCAATGTCAAGGGTCACCGGATCGATACCCGCTCAGTGCTAATATTTGTATGCATGAATATGTCTATTTGCATTCTCTGTACGTATAATATAGACTAGATATATACTAGACTAAATATAGGTAGACTAGTGGAATGTCCTGGCGTTGTCCGGGAGAAATTAACAAATTGACGCAAAAACTACTTAACTGACTTTTATATTCTCGGGTTCCATGATATTTAATTAAAAGAACGGGAAGGGAATGCTGGCTCACCCTGTGACCCCTGCGAGCCTGTGACCTTGGCCGGTGTAACCTGGTCGAAACGTCAGGCAATCAAAGGTACGTAAGTACCTACGTACAATGGCGGCGGCGCGCATCGTAGGACGATGCGCGCCCCCCCCCCCCCATACCGGGGGCGAGTCGGGGACCACGTGGTCCCCCCTCCCGAGGAGGGCCAGACCGAGAGGAATGGCCTTGGGTCAGTCGGGGTGCGAGGGATATGTCACAAGACAACCTCACCTTCGGCCTAGCACATGGACCCACAGACTGCGTGTGGTTTAGCCGGTTCGAGTCCGACATAACCTCCCCCTTCGGATAAAGTACCCGTGGGGATTTCCTGCACGTAAAAAAGAAAAGTACCTACGTACAATGATCGCATTATTTCGCGTTCGCTTAATTATATAACTATCTACTGAATAGATTTTGATGCGGTTATTAGAAAGGTATATTATACCACATAGGTGGCAGACAAGCACTCGGCCTGCCTGATGAAATGCGGGTACCGTGGCCTATGGACGTGTGCAACACCAGGGGAGTCACACTCGTGCTGCCGACCCTGTAAACACAGAGAGTTTCTGTGCCGTCAGTGCAGAATACAAAGCAGGTATAGCTTTTGGTTTTACCACTGACAGCACTCAAAAACTCTCCAGTGAGCTCTGGCGACCCTACTCACCGCCGGGAACACAACACGAGGTTATTATGGCCGCGGTATTCTGTAGGGTACCTCCAACTTCCCCAGTCCGACTGCTCAATTGGACGGAAATACCGTTTTGTCCTACCTCTCGAATGTATCATGTCGAATAATTCACCTAAACATATACCACTGTATATTTAAGTGAATAATAATATATCATACTAGCTGTCGCCCGCGGCTCCGCCCGCGTGGATGTCGGTTATCGCGAATCGGGGTATGAAAAATAGATGTTGGCCGATTCTCAGACCTACCCGATATGCCCACAAAATTTCATGAGAATCGGTCGAGCCGTTTCGGAGGAGTTTGGCAACGAAAACTGTGACACGAGAATTTTATATATTAGAAGAAGAAGATTAAGTTTCATTACAAAACACTTAGAATGGAATAAAAACCTACAAAATTGTAACATCAATTCTGCTCACACCTTCAGGGAATAAAGGGTGAAGTTATTTGTACCCTTCAGATATAGTAACACGAGTAAGTGCTTGTCACATTACATTTTTCACTGACAGAACCTTCACATCAGAGGCTGCGGTTGCCATCACACAATTGTATATTGTTCGAGTTAGTAAATAAGGTATATATTTGAATGTTTATATTCAAGGGTGTCGGCTATATTATACACCTTATTGTGAATATACGCCTGTAAATACAGGGTAGGCAGAAGTATATTACCATACACATCTCGCCAAATATTTGGTCCGACGGGCGAGCCTATAGCCGGGGTGCGTGGGTCAGCCGGGGTGCGAGAAATATGTCGCATGATAACCTCACCTTCGGCCTAGCACTACCATCCACAGACGGCGTGCGGTTTAGTCGGTTCGAGTCCGGCTCCGGAGGGGTGGGGTATCGTGGGGATAAAAAGCCTTCAAGCGGGCACTTTGTCATCGGCAGACAGGGACGGCTATCTAGTTACAGGGACGGCCGTCTAGTTACCCTGTTGACTAAAGACCATCCCCACCCCTTTCGGCATTTGATTGGAACATCGTGCTTCCCACAGCCGAGAGGCTATCAGCTGGTGAGGGAAATTCTCTATTTCTTAACAGAATTGAGACCCGATACTGCCTATAGTTATAGTCGGCTCGAGTCCGACATAATCACCCCCGATGGCCGTCAGGGGTGAAATCCATGGGAATTTCAGCACGATAAAAAATTGTACTGGAAATTTATTAAGATAAGAAAAATATTGGGTAGGCCTTCTTCTTATAATCGATTTGAATATTTAGTAAAAATTTCATTGAAAATGTTTGGGCGGAGTAGTCAAAAATCCATACTAATATTATACATGCGAAAGTAACTCTGTCTGTCTGTCTGTCTGTATGTTACGCTTTCACGCCTAAACCACTGGAGCGATTTTGATGAAATTTGGCATAAGCATAGATTAGATCTTGATATAGGACATAGGCTTTAATTGGTCGCGATAACCGACATCCACGCGGGCGGAGCCGCGGGCAAAAGCTAGTCATGAATAACAATGATTGAAAAATTATTCCTTGGTTCCGATAGTTCGTGAGAATATCGGTAGACGTCTCCACTGTCGCCTTGAAGACGGATATAAAGGCGAAATTTGGATTGGTTCGGACGAGGTTTGGTAGCTTAGTGGCCAAAGCATTGCCCCTGTAAGGCGAAGATCGTGGGTTCAAATCCCGCCTAGACCAATTCATTATTTTTCCTATCTTAATCGATTTGAATATTTGGCATGCAAAATGCTTTAAAAGTTCATTCAAATGGTACTGGTAACTTTATTATAATCAACAGCTCTAAAAAGGCTCAATTATTGGAATCGTATTAGTATAATATTCTGGCATGCGGTGATATTTACACGAAGTTGAAATCTGCTTAGTAAGATTAATTAATGTCAAAGTCAAAGATTTTTATTCAATCTAGAACAATATGGTTGTTGTAGAATATACTGCTTCCGGGCAGTTTGGCCACGGTCCATATGAAACTTGCGTTCCAGACGTTTCGTCGATCACTGCGGTTGACATCTTCAGTGGCGCAGGTCCGCATAGACTTGCCTAGAGAGGCAAGGACCACGGCCAAATAGCCCGGCAGCGGTATATTCTTCATGCAACGCCGGCCCTGAATGCCTAAAGACTTATAACATGATTGTTTCTTATTAACGTAATAATAATTCTACTTAAGCTGAGTTTACCACCGCTTCCGAAGCGCTGGTGGAGAAGAAACGTCGCAACAAACTCTACTGCTGCATTTTTTAAGAATTGTAATTGTGCTCATGAGACGATATTCTTAGCAATCCATGGATTCTCCGTGCGAGGGTGCCGGGTCCATCGCGTTGATGAGTTGGAAACTCGGGACAGTGCCTGGGACTTGCGACCCAAGTGTAGGTTTAGAAGGGGCCCCTTTTGTTGATGTACATTAACACTCACCTTCACTACCTAATGAAATGAAATACAATTTTACGAATCTTTTGAGATCTATAGGAAATTTCTAAACTTACTCGTTTTCAGCAGAATCACTCAATGTGATCTTTTAGATCCGCAGTTTTCCAATAATTGTTAATCCAAGTAAGTTCAACAATAAGTGAATCATTGAGTCACACACAGCCCAACATATTCAAAAAACACATTTATAATATTAGTGTATAGGATTTGTTTTTCTTTTTTCATGGAAACGACTTGATACCAAATGACTCCGTACCTCAGCACTCCCGAGAGTGCCGTACCGATAGAAGGTCGCGATCATGCGAGTTTTCTCATAAGGACCTAATTTTATTTATAAAACGGCAAAACTGGGACCGGAATTCTGTAGATTTCATGGCTGGGCACCGCAGGTATATAATTTCGATTCCTCGTTTGGGTTTATGATGTGTTGCGACTGGACACTGATTAACTAGCAGAGTATCTTGGATTTGCATGGGATATTTGTATACAGAAATTAGACAGAAATGCTATAAATCGATATCGCATATTTATTTGTACCTATGCTTTTAACAAAAAAGCACGCGCTTGGTGCCATTTGGTTTTTTTCTGTAGTGATATTTTTTTTATAAAATTGTCGTTACATTTATCTTTCCTAATACGATGGAGAGTAAATAATGGTAACAAACGGAAAAAAAATAGAAAAAAATGTAAAGGATTACTAAACCTAGATAGCCTAGACTAGGCTAAACCTAATCTGCAAAGACGAGGCTCTGGGACAGCCCTCCCTTCCGGGGTAGGGACGTCAAACGGCAGTCGCTTCCATAAAAGCCATATTTATTCTTATATATGACACGTTAATTTGACTTCACCTCGCCTGATGGTAAGCTGAAGGGAAAGTGTCAGGAAAGAGGGTCACTATTACATACACGTGCCATGTTAACAATGGTGGCACTCAGCTTTACGGCCTCCTCACATGCTTTGTCACGCCCCGCTTAAAGGACCCGGGACTGTAGGATGAAGGAAACATTATGCACTCCCAAAAGGTGGAGAAGTAAGAGTACCTCGACCTTGAAGTAATAGTCTCAGGAGCGACCGAGAATAACTGTCAGATGATGTTACATACACACATACCAAGCTTATAAATACGTATTATAAAAAAAAAACAAATTTCCGAGCAGCGATTAGGTACAAAAATTATTTATCCGTTAACAGACAAATCCATACCTCCAAATTAGTCGTACGTCGCGTGACGATAGACTGTTACTCCGAACGACTCGGAGACATTATTTACTTATTCAAGCCGGCAGCGGATGGCAACGGTACCCATCTTACGTATAGCCTTTGCAAAACAATGATACAACCGTACGCATGGAAAAATATCATAAAGTACGAGTAAAATATCTAAGCTACTTTCGAAGTCGAAATAAAACGGGTAATAACGTTATGTCTTATGATTTGAATGGTTTGCACGCGATGACGTTTGTATGGACGTCAAAAAATAGGAGATGAGACGTATGGAGCTCGACATTGATCTTTAGGCTTCAGGTGAAATATTTTGGCTCGAAATAAGACGTGTAAAAGCGTTTCGTCTCATGATTTCAATGGTTGGCAGATTTGTTTGGACGTCATGAGGCGATTTGTCAAGTTAGATAATAGAATAGGTATGGAGCCTCGCTTAGATCTTCAAACTGTTTCGACTCGAAATGAAAAGTCTAAAAGCGTTATCTTATGATTCCAAAGGTTTGCACACAATGACGTTTGTTTGGACGTCATAGGACGTCTTTATCAGGTTGGAGAATAGAAGATATCTTCCTGTGGGTGATATAGAAGGTGCCTAAAGTATAGGGCTATTTTTCATTAAAAAGAAAAGCATACAACCCATGACTAAGTGCCTGCTAGAAGGCAAAAACCTCGCCCCGTATAACGTGGGACCGAATATCGTAGTTAGCGAAATATGGGTGTTAATATACCTCTGCCTGCCCCATTGAGATTTACATGCGTGAGTATATGTATGTAGAATAGAAGAATCTCTTTGGCATCAAGCTAAACTTTCAAACTGTTTCGGCTCGAATTAAAACGTATTATAATTCAAAAGGTTTGCCCGCGACGACGTTTGTTTGGACGTCATGAGGCGTTTTGCCAAGAGAATATAACATAGGGTGTATGGAGCCATGTGATGACGTAGAAAAAATATAAGTATCACATCCCATCTCATCTGAAGGGTGTCGTAAGAGGCGACTGACGGAAACATACGCAGACGATATCACTGCGAGAGAAGGAACACTCGAAATAAAACCCTGTACCAACCCGTCTGGCCAGCGTGGAACCAGTATACCAAAGCCTCCCAATATTGGGAGAGGCCTATGTCCAGCTGTGGACTGCGAGAGAGTAATTGATTGATTGTATGGAGCCCCACCAAGGTCTTTTGAGTCAAGTCCTGTAAACTGATACATATGCTGATATCCATTGAATGGGTAATATGATTATTTAAATGGAAGGAGTTCTAATGCAAGCTTTCCTGTTGGAGTTGATCTTTCATACAAGTCATATAAGTCTAACTAGAACAGAAGGTGTAAACAGACTCGAAGAGAAGCTTCGAATGCAACAGTCTTACCTGCCAACCCCGAGAGGGAAGCCAGAGGCTTTTTTTTGTACCACTTAGGCGGCCTGGCCCACCTCCTTGGCCTATCGACGTGTGCAACACCCGGGGCGTCACACTCGCGCTGATGAACCTGTTAAAACAGAGAGTTCCTGTGCTGTGTAGAAGTTATAGCAGGACAAGCCTTAGGTTTTCCCACTGACAGCACAAAAACTCTGCAGCTAGCTCTGGCTACCCTACTCACCGCGGGGAACACAACACGTGGTTATTATGACCGCGGTGCTCTGTAGGGCGGAGGTACTTCCCCAGTCGGACTGCTCAATTGGTCGGAAATACCGTCGTTTCCTACCTCCTACTAGCTTCCTCCCTACTGTATAAACTGGCAATTAGAATCGGCTTGGTTCCCTAACGATAATTATGATAAATCTATTGAAAGACAGGATCTATTTGATATAATTACCCAAATTCAAAGTCATATACAAATTAATGACAAAGATATTTCTCTCACTCAAATACTCTGTGTTCCCAGAGTAAAAAAAATAGCATTCGTAGGGACATAAACAAAATATTTTCCGCATAAAAGCGGGGAAAAAGAGAATTATTAAAGACAATTGGAGGCTTTTACGGCTGGTGATTACCTAGTTACACTGCTCAGAGTGATTTATGAAACAGAAAAACAGTTTGACATTGTTTTAAAGGTGTTTGAGAAAAAATATGGGGAGAAAATACGAGTATAAAATAATAATTAATATTCATATTTAATCATGATTAGAAGTTGCTATTGTTTATATTTTAAATTAAATAAATATTAGGGATGAACTTTGAAATATTAAGGAAAGGGAGTCGATGATGAACAGCTGTTTTTTAGGATTCCGTATCTCAAAAGGAAAGACGTCCTGCCTTTTTAGGGCATTCTTTATTTATTTTCTTACAATTGCAAATACAGGTATGTGGGATGTTAAGTTCATACATTTAGGTACACTATATTCATATACATGCATGTGTCGTGTCACCCGCGGGCCAAATGAGGAACAGCGTGATAAGGGAACGTTGGAGATAGTTGTTTGACAGTTGTAGTGACAAACTCCATTCATTCATTTCGTTCATTCTTTTGATATTTCCGAATCGTTTTAAGTACCCTGTCCCTACCTAGCCAACCTAACCAAGAGCTCACTGGAAAGTTTTGTGCTGCCAGTGGGAAGATCAAAGGTTATTTCTGCTTTGTCTTCTACACTGACTGCACAGAAACTCTCTGTGTTTACAGGATCAGCAGCACAAGTATGACTTCTTTAGTGTTGTACCCGTCCATAGGTCACGGTAAACACTTTCCTTCAGGTGTATGCCGTATGCATGTCTGCCACGTTATTTGAGTACAAATTGTATAAACAGATTGACAGATTTGACAGATTGTCTATGCGATCTGTCCTCACAAAAGTCAAGATACAGAACTGAGTACCATTTTAGAATAAGTAATTTAAAGTCAGTCTTTATTTTTCTAGGTCACGTAATCCAAAATTCGCTACTCGCATCAGCAAAACGCCCACATGGAAAAGGTCCTAAGTGATCGCAGTTGGAATTGTACCCAGGTGGACCGACCGTCTCCGGGCTAATCCATTAGGCACACACTCCTACGGGACCCCTGGGAATAACGAGGCTCAGGCATGACTCACATAAATATACGAATTCACAATTATTTTGAAAGTATGTGTTAACGTTGTATAGAAAACAAAACGGTCGTTCTTTTTACCCGACTGCCAAGAAGAGTTATATTTTTCGCGCGTATGTTTGTAATCTTCTTTATTACCTCATATCTTCTGAACCACCATATGGATTTCATTGATTGATATCTCAAATGAAAGGTATTCGTCTCCCAATGGTTCTTGGGTACTTAAAATGTGCACAAAAGCTATATGTTAGACTTTAGGGGCCAAAATGTACGTTGTTAAAAAAAAACACTCAAATTTATCGAGTGTGGTATCGAAACGAAGGAAATTAGAAGGGGATTACAAAAGTATATGACTTATACCTATGTCATAACTAAAAAGTGTGATATTAAAAATAAAAAACCCGACCTATGCTGACAAGATCGAAACAATCATACCCATTTGCAAATCTGATGAAAATTAATGGGTACCGCCTGCTATAAAGCTTGTTTTGATCATTTCAGCATCAGTCGGGTTTTTTTTATAATTTATTTTATTTATAGGTTTAGAGACGGCAAAAGGGATAAGGTGTGAGGTGCGGCGAGGCTGAACTTCTGTATTTTCCGTGAAGTGTCTACCATTTGACCTCCCCGAGCCACTGGTGATCTCGAAATTCTGTAGTTAGACTAATTGTCAGGCCCCAACTACATATGTATAACGACTGCCATAGATATTCGTATGACAACCGGGACTCCAAGACACGGTGGGGCCTTAATGTCTTAAAAATGGTCACCCATCCTAAGACCGACTTGACTAGTGTGGCTAAACCTTGCAATGTGGTAACCTACTCGGCTACTACGAGCCCCTCACACCCGTAGATTACGTAAAGAGCTTCAGTCTAAACTCTTGTGATATTAAATGACGTGTCCAGCTCGAGCGACACTGACAGCCCTCAGTCATGCCTCGGACAGCACGTCCGTCGGACCCGGTTGTCATACAGACATTATAAAGCAGTCATTACGGGTAGTTGGGCCCTAAAATGTCCACTTACTGGTCGAACTGCAAAGCTTCGATTTCACCAATTAAGTATTTTCCTGTAGTTTAAATAAATTATACTACTAGGTAATGGATTGCTGAGACGAGGTCTCGGGTTCGATCCCAGGTTTTACCATGGCACACACCAATGACTTTTCGATGCTTTTCGAAGTTATGTGTGTGTATTTATCGCAGGTTTATTAGTGCACGGTTAATGGCAATAGGCTCGCCACCTATTACATTGGGACCTAAACATAAACTGGCGAAATGTGGGTGCTAGCACCTCTGCCTACCCCTTCGGGGATATAGGCGTGAGTTTATGTTTTGTTAAATAAATTATTTAGCTGAACTTATTACATTAAGAATAGTAAAAGAGTGAAAACAGCTGCGTCGGTTCTTATTTAATGGTACTTATTTATTTTTAATCATCCACCCAACATATAACAGTAAATGATTTGACTATTAAATATTATGACGTCACAAATAAATTTTTCATACAATTTTCCTTATAACTTACCCGTTTTGACGGTCAGTAAAAAGTAACTGATTTATGTAGTTGATTGAATTTGTTGAAACTTCTTGATGGAACTTCATTTTACTATCTTTATATAAATATTAAAAAACTCACATTACAAGTTCCACACAATTATATTTAGTTTTATCACTGTATAATATAAATACTATTTTTTTAATTTACCTGAAGATGAGTTATTTGTAACATAAATAAATAAATAAATAAATATTCCACAACATTTCACACAACGCTATCTAGACCCATGGTAAGCATAGCTTAACTAGCTTGTGTTATGGAATCGTACATGTCGTAATAATATTAAAACTAAATATAATTAATTATGTGTAACTTGTAAAGTGAGTTTTTTAATATATATAAAGATAGTAACTGATTTGAATAATCAGTCAAATACCCAATTGATTGCAGAGGTCAGATGGTAGTTCTTTCAAGGAAAATATTGAAATCATCCAAACCGGCAGTTACACTGGTAAAACGGACCCCAGACTCCAAGCTAAACGCTTCGGATGCGGCTGGAAATAATGAAGAAGACTGAAAGCCCCCGCTGTCTCGTTGTTAAGTCCTCAATACCATCAAGGGCATAACTGAATACATAACATATAATAACATGCTTCATAGTCATAACCCATACCAATAGCTCACATTTGGTTCATAGCGCCTTTCGTACCAGGCACCAAGAAACGTAGGGAAAGATCATAAATATAATGTTTGAGAGTCATCCATTTTTATATAGCTTTATTTAAGTTTGGCTACATTATTGCTAGGAAGGTTTAAATCGATGATGCTACTAAATTACGCCTGTGAATCCCCGAAGGGGTAGGCCAACGTCTTCTACTATATACAAACTATATAGACACAGTTAGTGGAACTCAAACGAGGCGTAAAAATATCTACTACTTTGGAAAAAGGTAACATATATACAAGCATGCACAGATTGTCAGTTTACAGTGACAAATAAAGCGTTTTCCAAGCCGTTTAATGCAATGGATATTGTTAAAATACTGTGTCTATACCACAGAAAAATATCCCCCTCCCGAGGAGGGCCAGTCCGAGAGGAATGGCCCTGGGTCAGCCGGGGTGCGAGGGATATGTCACGAGACAACCTCAACTTCGGCCTAGCACATCGACCCACAGACGGCGTGCGGTTTAATCGGTTCGAGTCCGACATAACCTCCCCCTTCGGCTCCGAACGGGGGGGGGGGGGCATCCGTGGGGATTTCCAACACGTAAAAAAACCACAGAAAAATATTAGGATAGAGCGGAACTAAGCAATCAGGCTTATAATTTCATCGTAACATTACTTTTAGAAGATCCCGTAATATAATGGATATATATCGTTATTTGTTTGATAAATGTGCGGATTACGGCCAAGGAATATATGCACGATATGTGCTGATCTAAGAAAGACGGATCGAGGTGGAACGTCACGGGAATTTGACGTGCAATAGAGAGTAATGACGTCATTTACCTTGTAAGTAATCTTAGTGCTATAAATAATTCTCGAGAAATCGAGGCCCAGCTGTCCCAGCTCTACCAGGAAACCGTGGAGACATGGAAGGTGCGACTTGGGCAACCAAAGCGTGGATTCGCCACAATCGCGGCCGTCAGACTGGTCATGGACGAGTGGCTGGAGAGGAGACATGGTGCTCTCTCCTACCGGTTGTCACAAATAATTACCGGACACGGTAGCTTCGGTAGGTATCTGTGGCGAAGACACCGGGAAACCACGGCCGAGTGTCAGCACTGCGAGGACTGCAGCGATGACACGGCGCTCCACACGCTGGTGGAGTGCACGGCGTAGGCGCAACAGAGCCAGGTCCTCGTGATGGGTCTGGGCGTGGGCACTCTCTAGCTCGAGACCATGGTACGACGGCATGACGTAAGGGATACACGCACGCCCTCCCTAAGAAGCGGGATGACACCCGAAAAATAGACGCAGGATTTCACCCGAACCACCCCCTAGGCCAGGCCGCAGCCGTAGGTCTGTTGGTAGTCCTGGGACATCCTTCCGAAGGCTTACCCGTGGCTCCCAACCGTAGGCTGTTGGGCGGTACGTGAGGGTTTTTTAGTCGGTAGGAGTCCGGCATAGCATCTATGAAGGATTTTTCTTACGTTAAAAAAAGTGCTATAAATGCGTAAGTTTAGTATTTTTGTTACTCAATTACGCGAAAATCACTAAACGGATTCGAATGAAATTTGGTATAGAGATAGATTATAGCCTGTAATAGGTATATAGGCTACTTTTAGATGAGGAATAAGTTTCTGTGGTCAGCGAGAAAGTGTTCAGTTAATTTAACAAGCGGAACCGCGAGTCACAGCCACTGGTTTATTAAAAACTAACTATTGCCCGCTGCTCCGCCCGCGTGGATGTCAGTTATGGCGACTAAAAGCCTATGTCCTTTCTCAAGGTCTAATCTACCCCTCTATGTCCTTTCTCAAGGTCTAATCTACCCCTCTATGTCCTTTCTCAAGGTCTAATCTACCCCTCTATGTCCTTTCTCAAGGTCTAATCTACCCCTCTATGTCCTTTCTCAAGGTCTAATCTACCCCTCTATGTCCTTTCTCAAGGTCTAATCTACCCCTCTATGTCCTTTCTCAAAGTCTAATCTACCCCTCTATGTCCTTTCTCAAGGTCTAATTTACCCCTCTATGTCCTTTCTCAAGGTCTAATCTACCCCTGTACCAAACTTTATCGAAACCGGTTCAATGGTATTGGGGTGAAAGCATAACAGACAGATAGACAAGTTACTTTCGCATTTACAATCCTCTAATACATATTATAAACGCAAAGTTTGTAAGTAGGTAGGTATAGATGGATGGATGGATGGATGAATGGATTCTAATGAAAATTTTACAATAAATATAGCTTATACATCAGAATAACACATAGGCTACAATTTATAACGATAACCGATATCTAAAGCTGCTGCAGACAGTCTCCGTGGCGTAGCGGTAGTGAACGCGACCGAAGCGCAGTAGGCGCGGGTTCAATCCCCGCTCAGCACTAATATTTGTATGCATGAATATGGGTATTTGCATTAGTCTGGTCGTGCTTCGGAGAGCACGTTAAGCCATCGGTCGGTTACGGGTAGTTGGAGCCCTCAAAAATCCAACAACTGGTCAAGCTGCAATGCTTCGATATCGCCTTTGGGTTGTGGAGGTCAGATGGCAGTGGCTTCACGGAAAAATATTACCCCTATTGTACTCCACCGAGAACCAACACGGCATACAAAACGTTTCAAGATATAATATCGGCCTTCGTTATCAATGCCCAATAACCCAATAAACCGAATACCTTCACTACGCGAAACGAATGCTAATATAATATAGTAAGTGATATATATTATTAAATATATCGATATATATATACGATTCTGCGTATTCGTGGGACGATATAGGCAATCACTTAACGATGCGTACCGTAACCATCAAAACTTGTCCGTTGATGACGAGTATATGGATTGAGTGATCTAGATACTATTAGTTGCTACTTGTATATTTTTATTCTGCGGAAATCCTCCACTGGCCAACAGGGCGATTAAATTGAATTCGAACCAATTAAAATAAAATGCCGTCTCAGGGCTCGAATTCCAGGGTTTAAGGTGGCTGAATAAGACATTTTCCTCACATCCCAGCTTACCCTGGGATATCAACAGTATCGAGATTGCCCGTTGTTTGCTCTCAGATCGCCAGTACCGATTTTATCCATAGATTGCCACTTGTATCTTAAGTATTACCCCAGAATAAATTTCCAACTCTCACTCACACATAGCAGAGAAAAGATTGCCATAATAGGATAAGGTGGCCAGTTATATTTTCCCGTTTATAATCACCTTAGCTTTGATCCCAATTGTATCCGAAGCCATAACCTTGGAGCCCAGGGTCCGCTTAACCCTTTCATCTTATTAACTCGGCTTTTATGGGAGCAACTGCCATCTGATCTACGATTAGTTTATTAATGACAATTTAATTGTCATCCTTTATTTCATTATTTTTGATTTTATACTTTAATTTTATTCTTAATTAGTAATTTTAACAATAATGTATAGTACTTAATATTATTATGTAAATTTGCTCCGAAATAGTACATTACTGCCGCGGCCACCAATTGTAATGTTGCCGGACGATCGTGAAGTATGCGGGCCGAGGTGCAGCCGAGGCACGCATTACTGAGTCCGGCAACGCTCAGTTGTGGCCAAGGCTTGTATAGTGCTTTTCTCAAACAATGCGCGGAAATTAAATAAGTAGTATCGAGGCAGAATTTTTTAGTTACCTACTTTTCAAAATCAATGACGAACAACGAACAACAGTAATTTTTCATGCGGCGAAATGTTCATTGGTTTTTTATTTTTCTTAATAAACAGCATTCTATTTGCAAGCCAGTTCTATATTTAAATAACGCCTTGGATAAGTTACCTCCTTGGTTGCCATCGTTCGGAGAAAAAGTTGGTTCCATTTTTAAATTACACGACAGATATGAGTTTACATAGTAATTTATTTGGCCGCTAAAACACGACAGATATGGATTTTCATACAACTTTTGCTGGCCGCTGCTCGCATGTACAGCAATTTCGATTTATCTCGAAGAAGGTTGTCAAAATAATGTTCACATTTCCAAGCATGTTTGAGAAAAGGTTAATTAATTGATTAATGTTTGGTACATCTTCTCAAATTCGTGTTTAGAATAAGTTAGACAATAGTAAAATTTCAACACAATGTAAAGGTTGTTAAGAAATAAAGGAGATTAAACTAGATTAAATTGCTTTTTCCGGTTAAAATATCTATCCACTAACATATAGGCTCCATAGATCTTGATAGGACCTCAATTTCCATTCAAGTTAAATACTATAATATAACCTTTAGGTACAAAAAATTTGTTTATTTTGTTTCTTTTTATTTATACTCACTGCACTCTTGTTTGTGATAGAACTCTGGTGCCCAGTTGAGCCTGGAGGTGGCGTTAGTGTCTGCGTCACAGTTTTAAACTATTGCAGAAACTTTCACACTATTATGTTAATATTCCTGTGTTTTATGTTTCCAATAAAGATTTTTTATTTTGTTTCAAGTCGAAATTCACGACTAAGTATCCTACTGCGGCATCTAATGCACTTTTCTACCCGAACCACTTTAAAATATAGAACTACGAGTAATTTTAAAATTCTCGCTCGCAAGTGTCAAGACTATCTGTTCCAGCAAACATTCGACGCTATTGACAAATCGCTTTACCGTCCGCTCCTCCGTATTCACGATTTCGGTCACTTCCGGATCCGTCCGGCGCTCGGTACACTCCCGTAAATAATATTAGACCACGATATTGTGTGTTGCCAGCTCGAAACTATGCTTATACTAGTTTCGTGGAAAGTTATAAAATGGTGTTAAGTATTTATCACTTGAAGGTACATTGTTTTTTTTTTGGATTGCAATATTGGCTTTCGAGGATTTCATAGTAGAATAATTCTTTATTGGACATCAAAATGGACATGACACGTCTTAACGTGTAAGTTTGTGTTAACAAATCAATCACACTCAAACTACTGAAAGGCTCCGACTGATAGGTACAGGGATAAATATTAGTGAAGAGTGTTATGTAGACTAACATATAATCAATCAATCAATCAATCAGCCGAAGCAGTTCTTCCTACAGTCCCGGGTCCTTTAAGCGGGACGTAAAAAGTATCTGATGAGGCCGTCAAGCTGAGTGCCACCATTGTTACCATGGTACGTGTATATAATGGTGGCCCTCTTTCCTGAGACTTAGCCTTCAGCTTACCATCTGGCGAGGTAAAGTCAAATTGACGTGTTCTATATAAAAAAAAAGTTGAAAGCCTCCGTGGCGTAGCGGTAGTGAACGTGGCCGCTGCGCAGGAGGAGCGGGTTCGATCTCCGCTCAGTGCAAATATTTGTATGCATGAATATGGTTATTTGCACTGGTCTGGTCGTACCTCGAAAAGCACGTAAAGCCGTCAGTCCTCGTTGACATAAAAACATCTATGGCAGTCGTTACGGATAGCTGGAGCCCTGAAAACTCCAACAACTGGTCTAACTGCAATGCTTCGATATCGCCTTTGCGTTGTGGAGGTCATATGGCAGTCGCATCACGGAAAAGGTCGAAGTTTAACCAAATCCGCGGTTGGACTGGTAAAAGCGGACCCCAGGCTCCAAGTTGATAGCTCCGGATGCGAATGGGATTAACGCTGGGATGAAGAAGGAAAATCATCACACTGCAGTCCACGGCTGGTCAAAGGCCTCCCCAAATGCGCGATGTTTCGTCCGATCCTCCGCCTTCAACTTACGGTCTATCTGTTCCAGCCTCCTTTTTCATGTTATCAATCCATCTGGCTAGGTAGCGTGCTACCCTTGGTTTGCCTTCTCGCCGTCTCCACTCTAGGACTCGTCTACTCCAACAGCCATTGGTCCTTCGACAGACGCGGCCAGACAATTCCCACTTCAGCTTGCTAAGTCTTATTCTTTCGTCTTCTTTATTGGACATCCAAATGAACATTACACATTTTATCGTGTTAGTTTGTGTTAATTAATCAATCACACTCAAACTGCTGAAAGGAGCTGCCTGATAGGTACAGGGATAAATTGTAGTGTAGAGTGTTATATAGACTAACATATAGGCTGCTTTTGATTCCTGGAATAAGACTGCAGGAACGACGTTTTATAGGATGTAAGACACGACGTATTTCCGTCCAATTGAGCAGTCCGCCTGGGGAAGTACCTCCGCCCTACAGTATACCGCGGCCATAATCATCTCGTGTTGTGTTCCCGGCGGGTAGCCAGCAGGGCTAACATGCGCGCCACGAGATAGCTATCTCGAGGCATTTTGCCGTTTTATGTCGATATGTCGACTGTTGGTAGCATGAAGGGCTAACATGCGCGCCACGAGATAGCTATCTCGAGGCATTTTGCCGTTTTATGTCGATATCGACTGTTGGTAACATGGCAAATTTCATGGTGATCTGTCAGATGTCGCCATAACTCGACTTCGAGAAATCATCTCTACTTAGTGTCTGCAAATTGTAACATACGTGCCCTTAGTTACTCGAATTTTGACATTTAAAATGTTTTGTCTCTCGTCTTTCATTTGGTCGACGAGAAGTTATCTCGTGTAAACTTTTCTTGTGCTCGGTTCATTTTGGATCAAAATTTAGTACCTTTGTGCGACTGCAAGCAATTTTCGACCTTAATGACATTTCCTTTGTTACGTGTCTTTTCGCATTAATTGATGACGCTGATCACGAATATTAGAAAAAAAATTCGATAGCATGTCATGTCAATAAGGTCGAAAATTGTTTGAACTATTTTTTCTCTTTTTTCATACCTAGCATCCCTAACTAGTCTGTGCTTTCGCGCAAATGGCCGTATCGGGCCGATTTTATCGGATAAATGTTTAAAAAATGTGTATGCCATAGACAACAATTGAAAAAGTTTGACGCGACAAAATATGTCGGCGTTACTTCGCTCGCGAAGACTCGAGATGATATCTCATCTCGATTCGAGATATTTGACGACGCGCGCATGTTAGCCCTGCAGAGCTCACTGGAGACTTCTTCACTATTTGTGCTGTCAGTGGGAAGATCAAAGGCTATTCCTGCTTTGTCTTCCACACTGTCGGCACAGAAACTCTGTGTTTACAGGGTCGGCAGCGCGAGTGTGCCTCCCCTGGTGTTGCACACGTCCATAGGCCACGGTAAGCACTTTCCATCAGGTGTGGCAAACTCTTACAGGCAACCTTTGGATTGAGAAAAGAGATAGAATCCATATTTGGGTAGTGTGGTGTACAAAGTCCTAACAATATTAACCTCAACCCGTATTACGTGGGGCCGTAAATCTTAGCGAAATGTAGATGTTAAGTTAATATCTACATCTCTGCCTACACCTTCGTGGATTTATAGGCGTGAATATATGTCTGTATAGACTACTTAGAAATAGGATTAGGTGCCTCCGCTAAAAAATTAAAACCTAGATCTAACTCTATGCGAAAGAAGTCTAGGGCAAAGCTATTTATAACTAAAAAGCCTTAATACCGTTGCCAAACGAAAAAACAACATGTATACCGTCCAGAAATCAGCATAACATCTCCCAAAAGACGGGAAAACTTACCTATATTGCTATTTCCCACATTCTAATTCTAAGGAAGTGTCCATTTTTTAGGCACAGTCGGTACGGTCCCTAAGGCCCCGGTACAAGGCCTTTCCATTTGCTGAGCAGTACTTAGGGCCCTAGGGACGGGCCTTGTGGCCATCACTACGCTTTAGTTGTTTTCAGTTTTAGAGTGGAGAGAGAAGGATTATATATTTGGAAGTAGATTTTCTTCCTTTTTGGGTATGATAATAAAATACCTATGGCACGCAAAATTTAAAAACCGGCCAAGTGCGAGTCGGATTCGGGCACGAAGGGTTCCGTACCAGAAAAAGGCTAAAAGCCGTGAAAAAGGGGCTAAAATATCACGTTTCTTGTATGGGAGCCTCCTTAATTATTATTATTATTTTGTTTTTAGTATATATGTATGTTATAGCGGCAACAATAATACACAATCTGTAAAAATTTCAACTGTCTAGATATTACGGTTCTTGAGATACAACCTGACGCCAGATAGACGGACGGACGGACGGACAGCGAACTCTTAGTAATAGGGTCCCGTTTACCCTTTGGATACGGAACCCAAAAAATACAGAAATAATTATAAAATTACTAGCTTTTGCCCGCGGCTCCGCCCGCGTGTATGTCCATTATCGCGACCAAACATAGCCTATGTTCTTTCTCAAGGTCTAATCTACACCTATTCCAAATTTCATCAAGATTGGTTCAGTGGTTTAGGCGTGAAAGCGTAACATACAGACAGACAGACAGACAGAGTTACTTTCGCATTTATAATATTAGTTTGGATTTAAATCTAATAAAGAAATATGGATTAACTTAATTATAAAATAATAATCCATACTAACATTACAAATGCGAAAGTAACTCTATCTTGTGTGTGCGTGGCGCCAAGACAGCATTTATGGGAAATAGTATATTGTGTATGGCACCAAAAATATTCAATAAAATACCAAACAGCTTCAAAGAAATGAGTATAAACATGTTTAAGCATAAATTAAAAATGCTTCTAATTCGAAAGTGCTACTACACCATAAGAGATTTTATTAATGATCAGGACATACGTTGACTAATTTTGTAATGAGAATCTGATACAGCACTTTGACATAAATAATTATGAAATTTGACATACAGCACTTTGACATAAATAATTATGAAATTTGACATCACTTTATTTAGGATTCTGACAAAAGCTTAAAAAGTACTTTTTGACATCAACCTGTTTTCTGTCTTATAATGGTATCTCTTTGGACTTTATGTATCCCCTTATACTGACATTAATTTAATCATTTATTCCTTTATTGACCGATAGTAGATAAAAACTATGTTCAGTAGAATTAAATAGACTATGATTGTCAAATGATTTAAAACCAAAAATATGTAATTGATAAAGGAACCTTAATATGCCTGTCACGTGTTCATACAAATGCTCGCGAATACTCATATTTGTACGTCTACATTGACAGAACATGTTGAAACTCAATGCACTATCATGTAACATCATCTGTACACATGTTTCTACAAATAAATTTATCTTTATCTTTATCTCTTTATCTTTCTTTCTGTCTGCCTGTCTGTCTGTGTGTCTCTCTGTTACGCTTTCACGCGTAGACCACTGTAACGATTTTAATGAAATTTAGTATAAGGGGTAGATTAGACCTTGAAAAAGGACATAGGCTTTGTTTGGCCGCGTTAGCCGGCATTCACGGCTAGTATCGGATTAAAAATCAAAATTAGTTGTTGTTGCTGTGTCCATCACGAACAAACAGACATAAATAAAAAAAAAAATAGTTCAGAACCGTAGCTTTTCCTACGCTTATTATACAGCTGCTTACTCTATATTTCAATAGCTGCCGTGATGATACAAACAAATCCGTCAATTCGTCGTGAGAGCTCGTTGAATCACTATCGAGAGGAGACAGCGGATCATTTGTCATGTTGCATTGAGGTTAAGTACTTTGACTACGAATAGTGTGCTGTAAGGCATCGTTCCCACTGCCAGCGAGACAGCGACTTGCTGTTACACGCTAGTACACATACAATGTATATTATTGATGTGATGTTGCTAGCCGATATCCCTACCTACTGATTAAAGGATTCTCCGGGTTACGGGACCATATGACAGTCGCTCACATAAAAGCCTCGAGTATCGAGAGGAAACAGCAGATCATTGACGTTAAGTACTTTGTCTACGAATAATGTGCTATAAGGCATCTCTGGCGAGACAGCGATCGACTATCATCTCGTTAGTACAAATACAATTGCTTGATACGTTACCGCTTGTAGGTACAATGGATGTAAGTCCCGTTTCAATACAATCTTCTTCATCTTATAGTTAACCCCAGTTAGATCTGAAGCTTTCACCTCGGAGTTGGGAGTCCGCTTTACCAGTTCAATTGCGGATTTGGCTTAGCTTTGATATTTTCTGTGAAGCGGCTGCCATATGACCGCCACGACCGTTTCACTACAATATTTTTAGTAAAACAAAAACTAACATCATCGTTATCTAAGTGGCGTTCATACAGAGTAATATATATTTATACGCGTATACTGTCTACCTTCAACTCTAGATTGTATGGGCTAGTCTTTCTTTCCTTTCTTTAACGTGGATTAGAGCGTCACTTAACAGTGAGTGAGATTAAGGTCAATAGTGAGCCCATTGATTGTATTAAAACCCAATCCTGAAGGATAGCGTGCGCCTGAGTCGCGCCCGTCAATCATCAGATGTATTGGCTTGCAAGTGTGCTTGGTTCTGACCCAAAGAGTTTGGCAAGCCCCCGCACAACTAGCTCGTGGTCAACCCGTATAAGTTACTATTTCGACTTCTCGCTAATCGCTGGTACTGGGACGGATGCTTTAGGAGAATATTGAATATATCCACATGTCATGGCTGCCTGGTACACAAACCTAAATAGTTATTATTTTCATCAATCAAATCTAAATCAATTACTCTTTTGTGTTACCAAGTAACGTTTGTTTCTACTAATGGAACAATCATTTCATAGTAGAGTCGATAGCAAGGTATTAAGAACAAGTCAAACTGTTTTACATACATACATAATATATAATCACGCCTTTATCCCCGGAGAGTTAGGTAGAAGTAAATTAACACCTACATTTCACTAATCTGTATTCAGTCCCACGTAATAGGGGGTGAGCCTATTGCCGTATTCCGGGCACAATTGTTGACTCGAGCCATGCATCTGAGGCTGAGTCTGGGCTGTACATATTTGTCTGATGTTAAAGTTAATCAGCCCTATTCCTTAATCGCCTTGTACGACACCACATGAGAAGATATGGAGTGACCCAAATTCTACTCGTCTGAACTAAGAGCGTTTTCACACTCATCCGATATCCGATATCCGACATCCGATATCTGAGGAAGTCAAATAAATATATGAGATATGTGTAAATGTTAGCATAGTAAATGCTTCAAAATTTCATTCAATTATTTGGGCGGAGTCATCAAAAAACAATGTTTAAAAATGATTGCAACATCATTCATTGTTTCCGATATTTCGTATGAATGTCGGTAGATGGCTCCCACCCACGCCCTAAGACGGTAGTATAGGAGAATTTGGATAGCTTCAGGTGTGGCCCGGTGGCTCAGTGGTCAGAGCATTCCCCCTGTAAGGGAAAGATCGTGGGTTCGAGTCCCACCTGAGCATTCACTTTTTCCTATCTTAATCTATTATTCATTGGTTCCGATAGTTCATGAGAATATCGGTAGACACACTCCACTGTCGCCTCAAAAACAGAGAAGCAGAAATTTGAATTAGTTAGGGCGAGGTCTGGTAGCTTAGTGGTCGAAGCATTGCACCTGTAAGGCAAATATCGCGGGTTCAAACCCCGCCTAGACCGATTCAATATTTTCTATTTAAATCGATTTGAATATTTGGCATCAAAAATGTTTAAAAAAAATATTCTACAAGTCCAGTAGTTTTTTAGTTCATTCTTTACAAACAACCAAAATTTTCTCTTCATAGTGTAGGAAACATATATAATATGTCACAATTTGTATGAAACAGTTTGCGCGTCTCCACTCCCGTCAGACAAGCGGGAACAAATAATAACTTTAAAACAATGGTGACGTTAAAAATGATAGTAACACACTAGAAACCTCTTAGATAAAAGTTTATGTTGAATGTTTTTGTTGTTTGTTTGTGTGTCAGTCTGAAGAGGCTTTAATATTGTGAACTTTTGACGGGGTAGCAGGGGATATTGCGTCCTTTTTTACGTGCGGGAAGTCCTCACGGATACCCCCACCTCTCCGGAGCCGGAGGGGGAGGTTATGTCGGACTCGAACCGACTAAACCGCACGCCGTCTCTGGGTCGTAGTGCTAGGCCGAAGTTGTCATGCGACATATCCCTCGCACCAGAATTAGAATTAGATATAGAATTAGATATAGAATAGAATTAGCACAGTAGAATTTGCTGGACGAAAGTTTTGTTCGCCATTGGATAGGAAATATATAGCTCATGACTAAGTGCCATCTTGTTGGCTATAGGCTCGTAGGGATATTAGGAGACCGAAAATCTTAGTAGAACGAGATCTAACTACAGAACTTCGATATCGCCACTGGGTTGTACGACCTGGGGCCCGTTTCATAAAACTACAATTTACAAATTACAAGTACATTTCGGTGTACATTGCGTAGGTAATTGGTCATTTAAATAGGGTTTATAATATATGGCCAATTAACTACGCAGTGTACATCGAATTGTACTTGTAATTTGTAAATTGTAGTTTTATGGAACGGTCCACTGATGGTTAATAAGTAATAAATTAAACATAACATAACATAAACTCACGCCTATATCCCCGAAGGGTTAGGCAGAGTTGCTAGCACCCACATTTCGCCAGTTTATGTTTAGGTCCCAATGTAATAGGTGGCGAGCCTATTGCCATTAACTGGGCACTTATAAACCTGCGATAAATACACACATAACTTCGAAAAGCTTCGAAAAGTCATTGGTGTGTGCCATAGTAAAATAATGTTAACTTTAAAAATGATTTAAAAATCATTAATTGGTTCCGTTCCGGTAGTTCGTAAGAATATCGGTCCCACTGTCGCCTCAAAAACAGATATAAAGTAGAAATTTGGATTTGTTCGGGCCAGGTAGCTTAGTGGTCAAAGCATTGCCCCTGTAAGGCAAAGATCGCGGGTTCAAACCCCGCTTAGACCAATTCAATATTTTTCCTATTTTAATCGATTTAAATATTCAGCTGTTTTCATAGTTACACAGAAAGAGCCGAACTCACCAGAGTTAGAGAAAACATCTATCTATCTATATCTCTGTAATGGTAACTCTACTATACCTCTATGTAAAAATAATGTTTCCCAAAACACGCAAGCTCCATAGAATGTGCAATCAATACAATAAGGTTTGTACACAGGTTGATATTTTTGCCGATAGCTTCAATACTTTTAAAAGGGTATTTAGATTTTTTTGTCCTATATTTTCAGTCTTATTTTCAGTTTTGTGTCACAATAACAATTAATTTATTTGCCCCTTACAGCCTACAGCTGTATCTTTATTCTTTTATTAACGCAGCCATTTAACACAAAAATGCTGTGTATAGATATAAGTGGACATCAGATTCAAAAAGTGTCTCAATTAATGTTATATCTGCGTCTCGTGTAATCTGTTTTCTGTTTCTATACCTCAAAAAGTAAAATAAAATAAAAATAAAATAAACTATCTCAGCAAAGATAGTTACCATTACAGAGTCAAACAATATTGCAATGGCGGTCTTCATCTTGACGGACTCATCAGATACTTTTCACGCTCCGCTTAAAGGACCTGGGACTGTAGGAAGAAGAAAACGCGAGTGTTGGTATATAATTAATACTAGACTATATAGTGCGGCAAAGAAAAGAGTCGCCGAACCGCTTGGTTGTTGTTGAAATAGTTTGCACAATATGACCAACAATCCAACATCCCAATAAAATATACCAAAATTCTGTCACCTTCCAAAACACTCATTCACTGTACGGTGACGTCACAGTACATCACCGATATTAGTTCGGCGCTCACCTCAGACAAATGGATGTCACGTCATTTGTCTGCGCAGATGAGTTCGTGAGAGGGACTGATGGTGTACTAATGTGCGCGAATGTGACGCGAATACAGATGCCCACTACACTAATATGTTTAGGGGCGTGTGGGAAGTGTTATCGGATGATAGCGATTTTAGAAATTCAAAAAAATGGTGGAAGAAAGAGGTATAATGTTCCTTTAACACAAAGGAAGGATCCTCCAATCAGATAATCGTGATGCATGACTGGTATTGACGTAAGCAAAGTAGTTCGGTTTGCTGTCACTAGACGGCGCCGGGTACATATGGTATCGCCACATCCTTATTCCATGATAGAAATAACTTAAATTACACGAAAGCTCTGCCCTAAAAGGCTCTGTAAGCTACTTCCTAACTACGGATTGCACCTGACGTATGCTGCAAGTTTCACTCTAATTGCACCAGCACGCATTGCCTCTGGGGTTAACTAATCCGTCGGAAACCTGACGTCAACGAGACCGCACAAAAGGAGGAAACTGTCCGGTCAGTGTACTTATGATCCTATGATGGTCTTAATATAAAGGGAATTGTTGCCACTGCTCTGTGCTCATTAGAAGATTCCCTTTGTTCTTCTGCTTAACATTCAAAACTGCAATGTGCTGGCCTGGTGCAGCACTAGCGTGGACAGTAAACAGTTTTATGACAGTTCAAGGTCAAGTAACTGACAAGTGACAAGACGTTAGTGGTGCCCACTAGCCCACGTTTACGTAATATTCTCTATGAAAACAACTCAAAGCTAACGGATAGTTTCTCTTCCGCTACCTCTCATGGCTTGCACCAACTTGTTCGTAATAAGAAGTCGAGTGAGCTGGAAGGGTGTAAGGAACCTATCTCCAAGGACCAGTGTACCGTGTGCCTCTGATCGAATGTCGCGGGTTCCTTTCTCGGTTCAGTCACTTTTCTATTGGCGGGAAATGGTTGAGGAGTTCCGAGTGTTAGGGGACCATAAGGTTTTTGATATGTAAGATGAGCCCGCGGTTTGGTTTGCGTTTATTAAGACCTACTTAGGTTAGTGTAGTAACTTAAGTTAAGCGTTATAATATGAGCTATCTGTCAGTGAAAGTCCTGTCAAAATTGCTTAGTCGTTTTCGGGATTGGGCAAGTCAAACAGACAGAAAGACCGATAGATAAGATAAAAGCTTTCAATTCTACTTAAACTTCAGCAGCATGTATACCGACTTGCAAGTGAGGTGGGCTTGCAATCCAAAAACCTTGTTCCTATACCATGGAGAAGGAAATGATAGCGGAGATGTTACAAGGGAATCGAGTCGCGAGCCTTCCATATGTCAAAACGACTCAATTGGTCTGTGACGTCACCATCCAGTTCTAGTGAAACGTCCTTGCGTTCGGTTGTCATTTTTGGTCAAAAGTTCAAGGATAAAAATAGCTTTAACCTGGTTTAAGAATGAAGTGTACAGTACAAGGATCTACAAAGTGTAAAAATAAACAATTTCAACATTTTAAGGGTATAACATTTCATCAGTAAGTCCACTATATTTAAATTTTAATTTTTCTGAAAAAATGTCTTAACAGAACCATCTAGCGTAGAGAAGAAATAAGTAACCTAGTCTGGCATGTATACTAGTTGTAATAATAACTCAATTCATTTTATGAAAATGATCACAATAATCTCGCCCGACTTCATTAGCAATTTCAAAAATGTTATATTATTTATTAAATGGAATATTTTGCTAAAATTGAAAATTAGAGTAAAAAAAATTGGGCCATCTGTCGGTATAAGGCCAAATCATTTAGCCCCCTAAATGATTTTGCTATAATCCAAAAGATGGCCTTATTTTTGAAAATTATTACCTTAAAATAGATTATTCTAGAATTCTGTGTAGCGCTTAGTGGCGAATAGTCAAACTATATAACAAAAATGACAAGGTCTGTGTCTGTTCGGTTTCGCTATGACGCACTAGATGGAGACGTGGATGAGGTATGACGTCATGCCCCCCGCGTCTCCCTTCCCACCCGCATTTGGTCACGCGTTTTTCTTAAGAGAAATTTGACTGTGGCCACAGAATAGATAATAGTACTAGCGTACTGTGGCATCTCCGCTACTTAATCATATTCTGTCCTCCGTGTCCTATACACACTAATCTCTAAGTCAAAGTTGCCCGCGGCTCCGCCCGCGTGGATGTCGGCTATCGCGACCAAACATAGCGTATGTCCTTTATCAAGGTCTAATCTACGCCTATACCAAATTTCATCTAATTCGGTTCAGTGGTTTAGGCGTGAAAGCGTAACATACAGACAGGCAGACAGACAGACAGACAGACAGACAGACAGAGTTACTTTCGCATTTATAATATTAGTATGCAGTATGGATAGACCTTTAAAACGGCACTTACAAAACGTCAAATTTAAAAGTAATCTAGACAAGTTTAGTAAATGGAATTCGAAACGCGGCCCCGGCTTGAGAAGACTCCGAAAAGAAACTCAGCGGGCATTTTTTTGGGTTATTTACAAAAATTTGCTAGGTTTACTTAGTCTTAATACAATAGTTTGTTTGAGGAGCATAATAGAGCAAACAGCTCATTTCCAAACTTGTTTGTCATCTAAATATTCTTGGATTTTATTACAGCCTTTTTGGCACAGCATATAACGCACAACACAATCTTTCTTTCAACTTATTTAATGCAAAGCGTAGGTTCTAGTGTTTTTTTCAAATATTTTTGGCATGGTAACGAGACCTTTAGGCCATGTCTTCATTTGTTTGTATCTTCATTTGTTTTTGCAACGCGAGTGTAACTCCGCTGGTGTTGCACACGTCCATAGGCTACGGTCAGCACTTTCCATGTGCCGTGTTGTCTGTTATCTAAATGGTAAAAACAAAACATTCCTACTCAAGATAAATCTGATGCTGATTGTACAAAACTGAAATACACACACAGCTAGCAAATTTACTTATACATACATCTATGTGATAGTGTTCATTTAATTCTAATAGATACACAAAAAGCCGTTTCTGACTACCCACAAACGTAGTTAGACCCCTTTCAGGCAAGTCTGGCGAGTGGCTGCGACTACTGGCCGCTCAATTGATGCCTAATTGAATATTAGGCTGCGTCTGTATAGGTAGGGTAGACCACTGGCTTTTAAAACTATCGCGTGCCATGATATAATATAATGATGGGGAACGGGAATTAACGCGATCATGATATAGGTCCCCCTCTTCCCACATTCTCCTTTCCTACACAGGACATCACGAGCAGGGCTTAGATGTCGCCCGTATACGTAGCAGAATATTCCTTCAAGCACCAAGCGGTTTGATGACTCTTTTCTTTGTTGCACCATTAAGACCTGGAAGTCCTTGCCAGCTCACGTGTTTGCTTCTTCCTACAGTCTTGGATCCTTTAAGCGGAGCATGAAAAAGCATCTGAGAGGAGTGGAGGAGGGGAGTGTCACTATTGTAAACATGGTACGTATATGTAATGGTGACCTTCTTGCCCGAGACTTTGCCTTCAGCTTACCATCAGGTGAGGTGAAGTAAAATTGACGTGCCCTATACAAAAAAAGTTACATAATGTACCTTTACATATTCACCTTTCATACCTTTGATTTGCCTGACGTACCGACCAGGTTACACTCGCCGTGGTCACAGGCTGACTTAAATGGCAATAAATATATCTGACATGTGCACCAAATATTCTGTGTACAGCCTGCAAGCCTGATTATGGAAGCACGATCCTCTGTAGGCTTTCTGGGGTCGGGCTAGACGACAGTTGCTCCCACCTATTTTGCGATCGCCATGTGACAAAATTGAGATTATATTTTCATTTGATTCAAACCATATTCGTTCTGTAATGATTTAAGATTAAGAGAATAGGCTCACCGGGATTAAAAATGGGCGAAGTACAATTCGCATCCATACTCTACTTGTGCAGATAATTTGAATCAAATTCAATCAGTCATTTCTTGTGATCCGCGTCTCAACCGAAGGGTGTCGTAAGAGGCAACTAACGGAAACATACGCAGACGATATCACTGCGAGAGAAAACTCGAAATAAAACTCTGTATCAAGCCGTCTGGCCAGCGTGGAAACAGTAGATAGCCTCCCAACATTGGGAGAGGCCTATGTCAAGCAATGGACATCGGTAGACAAATTAATTGATTGGTAAACGCGAAAATATCAAGTAGTCGTTGTACTTTATTATGGCCTACGTTGTATCGCATGAAGTATCGGTCGCGTCGCATCGCATCGCGTTGCGTTCGCTCACATAGGACAAAGGTTTACCCATCGAAGACGCGACAAATGGCACCGACATTTTAGTCGTTTGGTCCGCCATCGCTAACCTAATCAGACAAGTCCCATTTGTACACGTCTGGCTTGAATGCTGTACTCTGCGGAATTAGATCAGCGGTGCACTGTAAGACCATTTTAAAACTAATGAATAATGTCTAAAAGGTGTTCTGCTCGGAGTGCCTTTTTTTTCTTTTACTTTCCTTAGAAAAAAAGATTTTTCCCTTTAGAAAAAGAAATCTTATTTACGTTTTCGGGGGAGAAAAATCTGATGAAATAAGTGTCCATTTGTAATGTTAAAATAACAACTTTTATCAACTCTCATACTGAAATGTCAACGTTAAAAAATTAAAAAAAGTACTTTAATGCCAGCCTTTACGCACAGAGTATCAAAATAAATTAAAAATAAAGTAGGTACCTAAATTATAGGTAAGTTTAGCATCAATATGCAATGTGGTCTTTTCAGACCTGCAGGTCTTTGTGCAACCAATATATCACAATATAACTTTTCTAGTAAAAAATAGCTTCAGCTAGACCCAAGGTGTCAATGCATTTTTCTGTACATAATCTGTGGACGCCGCACAACGTGCATGCGTGCGATTAGCTAAACTTTAGTGATTCTATAAAAAAAATCACCTGTGGCTCATTTATTAAACTCACATTCATATTTTAAGAACCCTTATTATGAAAACTACTATTAATGCCTAAATATGAATGTTTTTTTGAGTTATCGACATAGGCTAAAAAAATGTCCTCTGTCTAACCTGTCTTTATGATTACTATTAGAACAATGATAGTTTAAATAATTGAAAAAAAAAACTAATAAAGAAATACAAAATAAACTAGAAAATGTCTTTCTGATTACTGATCCGGTTAATCTCATAAGAGGCTGTGCCAACTTTGACAGGATTTTCACTGCGGATAGTTGATGCTAGTGCCAAATAAATCTGCATACAAATAATTCCAATTCTACATACAAACATACATATACACACTCCTGAAAATCCTCGAAGAGATAGGGAGAGGTGTGGTTTACATAACGTCATCAAAACGCAGTGCGAATACAAAACGCGGAGTCTCTTCTCATTCGCAAACGGCACTCTATTCTGTGTTTTATTGCTCTGGTTGTATTTAAACGCTGGTTTTCAGTCGTTACGCGGTTAAATCGACCATACAAAGATACACTATTAGTTGCAGTGTAAGGGTGAGATGCCAGTGGTAGATATTAAGCGGATCGGATAATTAATGTTTTAAAAATACATACGAGTAGTTCTGTGAACAGTAGACCTCGAGAGCACTCTATACTTGTAATTTTTTTTTATACATACTAATTATCGATAATAAATTTTCAGTTGTGACATCTAGCAGACCGATTTGGAACTAATCAGTTGGACTTATTGTTTGTTTGGCTCGGCCTTTTTTATGCAACAGGATTAAAGTCATGTATAAAACTTACCTACCTATCCTACCTACTGCCTAATTGTGGATGGTGATCTTGTTGCTTGTAATCTTCCTATTGTCTGTGTACTCCTAAACGCTGTAGTACTGCTGTATGTGTCGATCCTTCTGTCAAATCACGACTAATATCTAATTATTTATTCTCTGTATATCTTTCTGTGTATCTTCTGTGTATATCTGTGTTTTATCTCTGAATATCAGTAACTGTCTGTGTATCTGTCTGAAATATAAATGCATGTATATCTTGACTCTGGGGTTTCATTAGGGGCTTTCCCAACCGTGGATACACCTTAAACCACTCTGTAGAAGGCACCCTGGGTATAGAGTCTCCAACTGTTCCTCTGGGTTGGCCGGTGAAGTAGCCAGAATAAGTTCCCTGGTTTCATACTATATTAATGACGATCGGTTCTTAAAAACAACACCAGGGTAAACTTCCTATCCCTTTTTCTCATCAGTTTTTTCTATAACGGGGTTACTCTTACTGATACATGATATTTTCATCACAACAAAATTTGCGGAATCATGTCCTTCATGTTACAGCCAAAAATCATCAAGATCCGTTCATAAATAACGCGACGCCTGCCAGGCGTTCACAAGTATTCACCTGTTGATTGACTAACAGAATCTGGCATAGGCTTTCCAGTCGGGGTTAATCAAAAGAAAAAGAGAAAGAGCTCATTGAGAGGTTTTGTGCTGTCAGTGGGAAGACCAAAGGCTATTACTGCTTTGTCTTCTACACTGTCGACACAGAAACTCTCTCGTGTTTACAGGGTCGGCAGCACGAGTGTGACTCCCCTGGCGTTGCGCACATCCATATGCCACGGTAACCACTTGCCAACAGGTGGGCCATGTGCCTGTTTGCCACCCCAATGGTATAAAATAAAGAAGGAGTAAGTGGACCTTGAACTTGAGAAAGATAGCACATAGACTCTTTATTTTACACTACATATTATTTATTTTTCATATTATGTACTTTTGATCAAAACATACATCTAGTGGATCTTTTCAGTAAGAAAAGATCCACTAAGAAAAAATCAGTCAGGCTGTGAAGTTCTGCCACATAAGTGCTTTTAAAAAATTGATGTTAAAAGTAGCGGGTATGCTATCTTCCTAAATCGCTTGTCGTTCCCAGTGGCGCCACAGCCCTAGCTATCCAAATTAGAACGGTTTGAAGAACAACAGTGTTGTGTACACAACTGCGGGTAGTTGATTTTTATTGACTTTGAGAAAGACATTTATTGGTACATTAGTAAAGTTGTTACAGGATCCTGAAGAATGCCTACATCAAAGAAGGGTGCATATAGGTGGTTCCATAAAAAGCAAGCCGGTAGGAATAGTGTTGTTTACTTTTTTTCTTTATCGCATCATGAAGATTTAGGATTTTTTAACGACACACGTTTTGTTTTCGTTTTCCTACACTCGAAAAAGCTTGTACCGATTTGCCTCAATACTCAATACATTTATTGCGTTCCATAATGTGTAACAGTATTAAGTTACAATCATGGACTGCTTATACTGTTGATTGATGGCACTTCCTGACCGGTTTCGCCTTACGATTTTGATAATGCCGTAGGCGAAACCGGTCAGGAATTTAATAAATAATGTGGAATAGTACAAGTGTTTTCTTTAAAGATACAATCATGGACCCTGTCGGGCGCAGCACAATGCTTGGAGAGTGGGAGAATTTTCTATTGTACACACAGCTTTATTTCTTTAATTTTATTTTTGATATTATTAGATATATAAATAGATAGATAACTCTTTATTGTACACCAACATTAAATTACAAGAGACAGTAGTAGGGATTATTATTATTATTTATCTTTTTGAAGTGAAAACTTCTTTAGCGGCGTTAGATGGGTAAAAAGTGTTAAACTCGCGTCAGGATCACTTGAACTTTGAACCGTAACCGACGACTGACGTCATACAACTTAGCTACAGATTGTTTATTTTGATAGGTATGCTAAGAAGCTTCGTAGCTTAGCGGTAAGCGCTTCGACTGTAAGTCCTTATGGTTTCAGATAGTACCGGGTTCGAACCGGGGCTTCTGACACTTTTCGTGATTATTTTTTCTTTTTGTATTTTATTAGATACTTTTTGTGATTATTTTTTCTTTTTGTATTTCATTAACTTCTTCTGACAGAAAATTAGTGATAGGTTCTATGATTGGCGCTATATTAAAGGTATGGTATGGTATGGTATGTTCTTTTTATCTTTTTCTCTATATATAACGAAGAAAGAAAGAAAGAAAAAGTTTTCACTTCTGCCGGCACTCCCGGAGTGCAACCCGTCTTTTTTGTTTTTTATTAATTTATCTAATATATATAAAATTCTCGTGTCACAGTTTTCGTTGCCAAACTCCTCCGAAACGTCTCGACCGATTCTCATGAAATTTTGTGGGCATATCGGGTAGGTCTGAGAATCGGCCAACATCTATTTTTCATACCCCGATTCGCGATAACCGATATCCACGCGGGCGGAGCCGCGGGCGACAGCTAGTTTATTATAATAATCTTAATATCATTATATTTTGTTTGATGAGTGATGATGTGAGTTAATGATTTAATAAATGTTTAAGAGTAATACTAGCTGTTGCGCGCGGCTCCGGACGCGTGAATGTCTGTTATCGCGGATTGGGCTATGAAAAATAGATAGTAGCCGATTTTCAAACTTACTGAATATGCATAAAATAATTTATAAGAATCGGTCGAGCCGTTTCGGAGAAGTATGGGAACGAACATTGTGACACGAGAATTTTATATATTAGAGAGATTCTTTAAAAATAGTAGTATTCGAATAACGGCCATATTAATAACGAATTGTTGTTATTATACAGCATTTATGAGAGTGACAGCCAACTGACACCCACAATCTATATTCAAGCTTGTAAATCCACAAAGGGGTAAGCAGAGATGTATGATATCCTGCCCTCTAGTGCCATCAAGGAGGCACTTTGCAATTGGTTGTATGTTTAGTATCGGATGGAGCTCTGCAGAAGTCGTCACGAATACTATCCCGTGGGCCATGGGGGTTGGTTATGTTGCACTCGAACCGACTAAAACCGCTCCTCAAGCGTCTCTCTTGGCACCTCAGCTGAGTTTGGCCCATCTGTGTTCCAGTGGCCAGCCCATTGCCACTTCAGCTTGCTTATTCTGCGAGCTATGTCGGTAACTTTGGTTCTTTGACGGATCACCTCGTTTCGAATTCTATCCTTCAGAGAAACTCCAAGGCTCGCTCCATAGCCCGCTGCGCGACTTTTAGTCTATGGACTAGCCCTACCGTTAGTCTCCACGTTTCGGCACCGTAAGTCATAACAGGTAGGACGCACTGGTCAAAGACCTTTGTTTTCAGGCATTGCGGTAGGGGGGAAAGAAAACTCGACGTAGTTTGCGAAATGCTGCCCAGCCCAGCTCAATCCTTTTGGCGAACACAGCCCTATCCTTTGATTTTTCCAATTTAAATCAAAATATCGTGATTTCTCTCTAAATGTTTGTGCTGTTTCCTCGAGGTTTATGCCCATCTCCATATAACACTCGTGCCTGTACCACACCAGGCGGCCATATTGGCAAGCAGGTAATATCCCTGCGAGATTATACAGGGTGTATTTTTTAAACGGAGCAGTAAGGGTAGGTACCTCAATCGTTGTAGTTACAGTAAAATGTTCTTAGGAGACCTTCCCTAACTTTTCTAGATATTCATGAATGAATGAATTAAATGAATGAAAAACTCTTTATTGTATGGTACACAAAGAAAGAAAGAAGAACATATTACAATATAGTGGTAGGTACAGTTTTGTAGCATACAATTGGCGGCCTTATCGCGCAGGGCAATCTCTTCCAGGCAACCATGGGATGGAGTTCAAAGAGAATAAATAACCACTAAATTTTAGGTGGATCTAGAGACAAAAAGAAGGGGGTAGTTTCCTAATAATTATTTTGAATTTTGGTTTATGTCTACATTTATTGCATTCCCTAATGAGATACAGTTGTTGGATTTAAATATTACGTTACAATTATGGACCCTGTCGGGCACAACACAACACAATGTTTGGAGAGGAGTAGTTAGGTAAACTTAATTATTTATATTATTATTTAGACAAGGTCAATACAATTCGATCCAATACTATACAATTCTCAATTTAATACCGTTCTATAGTATGACAAAAACTTTCATACGTGTAGGTACATTAAACAATCCTAACTTTATACTTTATTAATTTAATTTTTTTTCCTTAATGTCGTTATAACACATGCGCGTACTTTCGGATTAGAGTGGATAGATTTAATGTAAATGTCAAAATAAATTATTTATGTCAATTTCATATATATATTTCACAGTACTAACATAAATTGAAGTTCATCCAATATTTTGAACTGCATGCTGAAATGTATCTATCGGAACGTTTTTGGCGATTTGTGCCTTACCTAGTACTCAAAGTTAAAATGGTATCTTAGAATCTTTTTTCCCCACATTAAATGGGATCGACTGGAACAAAAAAAATGTGGACTTTAAGCTTTTCTTCTTCTTTCTTGCTGACTGTACGATTTTGCCAAAATCTGTGAATGCAGTTCAAAATATCTCAAAAAGTTAAATAAGGTCTCCTATGAACATTTTGCTATAACTACAACGATTAGGGTACCTCCCCTTACTGCCCTGTTATAAACACACCCTGTATACATACAGTATTGGAACGAACGTCAGGTTTTATGTGTTTGTTGTGATAGATATTGGAATTAAGATTTTCAATTTTGGTGTTTTCGAGGACTGCCGTTTGGTGTAGCTAGACTCAGACCCACGGTTCTGCCTGTCTGAAATTCTACCTCGGATCCTACAGGAACATTTACGGCGATGAGGCCAGGTATTTCAGGCTACAAAACTTTCTGCGTATCAAATTTCATTCATACAAATAATTTTATAGAAAAAATCCTACTAACAGAATTGAAAATATTTCAACTTGTTTGAGATTTGAAAATATATACATACATATTCACGCCTGTAAAATCCCGAAGTGGCAGACAAATGTGTATTGACAACCACATTACAGATTGGAAAATATCTATTTTACCGTTGAAAACGTGGTATGTTCGATAATGATTATTGTAGGCATTATACACTGGATATATTTTTGAAGTGAAAACTTCTTTAGCGGCGTTGGATGGGTGTAAAATGTTAAGGAAGCGTCAGGATTAGTTGACCTTTGAACCGTAACCGACGTCTGACGTCATACAAGATTAGGTAAAGACTATCTATTTTGCAATTTACCATAGATAGCGTCATAGCTTAAACGGTAAGCACTTCGACTGTAAGTCCTTATAGTTTCAGATAGTATCGGGTTCAAACCACCTGGCCTTCTGAAACTTTTTGTGATTATTTTTTCTTTTTGTAATTTATTACTTTTTATGATTATTTTTTCTTTCTGTAATTTATTACTTTTTGTGTTTATTTATTCTTTTCATAATTTATTAATTTCTTCTGACAGAAAATTAGCACAAAATAAGTGATAGGTTCTATGATTAGCGCTATATTATAGGTATGGTATGGTATGTTCTTTTTTATCTTTTTCTATGTATATAACGAAGAAAGAAAAAAAGAAAATGTTTTCACTTCTGCCGGCACTCCCAGAGTGCAACCCGTCTTTTTTTTAATTATTGTTTTTCAGGAAATTACTGAAGCCTATTGCAGTCTACTGCTGGATATAGACCTCTCCCTATGTACATCATTGCTCCCTATTTTTCGCCTTCCGCATCCAGACAATTTCAACCTTTTTCAGGTCATCAGTCCATCTGGCGATGGAATCATCTGGAATTAGGAAATTCCTAATCCAATAAAATTAGATCCAAAATATTCTTTTTAAATGAAAATTTAATAAGTGTAACACGTCTGACAACGACAGTACACCTAATCCATTATAAAAAGCAAAAAAAAACCCGCCTTAGCCTTCTAACCTAATCTATCTAAGTCGAATTGCGCGGGGTGGACGTTGCTTGCCTCGACATGGATACGTTAGGTTAGAAGGATATGTGGACGACCTCCGCCATACCCATCGTGTTAGGTTACTTGTGATAATACATGAAGATATAGGAGCTACTTGAAAAAAACCTACCTTAAACCAGAACGCATACCATCGGTAATGTTTCAAAATATAATTTCCGGGATTTTAAACTTCGGTATATCGTACTTCGGTATTTCATACTTTATTTTCTTTTTACCACTTAGGTGCTAGAAAAGCACACGGCCCACCTAATGGATAGTGGTTACCGTGGCCTATGGACCTGCCGCCGACCCTTTACATTTGGGATTTTGAATTTCGGTGTTTTTACCATTAAGGTGTAGACAAGCTCACGACTCACGGCCAACCTGATGGAAAGTGGTTACCGTGGCCTATGGACGTGTGCAAAACACTCGCGCTGTCGACCCTTTACATTTGGGATTTTGAAATTCCGGATTTTTAACTTCGGAAATTTGTAATCCGGGTTTTTTAATTTCGGTATTTTGATACGTAACCGTACAGTCGCATCGTTATATAAATTGACCTACATAAAATTTACCAGAGCCCTTCATATCCCTTACCTTAGGGATAGACTATAATGGCTCTACTGTTTGACAATATGATGTCATAGGTATGCGAGGTATGGAATTTGATGCCTGGGCGAAGACGATTAGAGGTTCTGAGCCGTACGGGCTCAAAATCTCATATCATCATCAGATAGATCTTTATGAAAAATGTTCTTTTTGGTAGTCGGTAAAAATATATAATAACCAGCTGTAACCCGCGGCTCCGCCCGCGTGGATGTCGGTTATCGCTTAGTGTTGAGTCAACATAGTAGCTTTATGGGTGCAAAGTCTCAGCCCGATCGGATTAAAATTGACAAAGTTTGATACAAACTTTCATCCCCTATTTTATCCCCGTGGGGGTAGATAATCAAAATCCTTTCTTAGCGGATGCCTACGTCATAACATCTACCTGCATGCCAAATTTCAGCCCGATCCGTCCAGTGGTTCGGGCTGTGCGTTGATAGATCACTATGTCAGTCAGTCAGTCACTTTTGAGTTCTATTTATTTAGATAAACGTATGAGAATGACACGTATTTATACGTTTCTGACACTAGTTAATGCATTTCAATCACATAGATCATTCTATACTAATTTTGCCACTTGTTTATATGGGCTTAGCTATATAAATAGCTAAATGCTACATAGGTACACAAATATATCACAATATAATAATATTTAAATACTAAAACCAACGTGTTTCCACGTATACAAGGTATCAATTACAGTGGGTACACGCGCCAGGGTGATTAGACAGTACTTAACATTCTGGCAACGGCTCTCTGATTGTGTACCCATACTGACGAGAATGTAATTTGTACAAAGTGTTATTTGTATGTGAATTAGGTGTATGTAAAGAGAGGAGACGTATAAAGGTATATGTGTTGATAAGTTGCTACGCAGAAGGCGTGAATTCGGTTCCCGCTCAGTGCAAATACTTTATACCACTGTGGTGACAGACAAGCAAACGTTCCACCTGATGGAAATTGATTACTGTGTCCCATGGACGTGTGCAACACCAGGGAAGTTGCTGTAACGTCAGTGTAGAAGACATAGCAGGAATAGCCTTTTGTCTTCCTTCTGACAGCACAAAAACTCTCCAGTGAGCTCTGGCTACCCTACTCAACACCGGGAACACAACACGAGGTTATTTGGCCGCGGTATTCTGTAGGGCGGAGGTACTCCCACAGTCGGACTGCTCAATTGGACGGAAATACCGTCGTGTTCTACCTTCTTGAAAATGTCTATTTAATTAGTCTGGATGTTGCCGTACCTCGTAGAACACGTCAGCCGACGATCCTGGTCGAAATACGCACATCTATGGCAGTCATTACGGGTAGTGGGAGCTTTAAACAAATCCGTCTAAATTAACTACAATATTTTGTGGAGGTCAGATAGCAGTCGCTTCACGAAAAATAACGAAGTTCAACCGCATCTCAGTTAGACTGGAAAGCCGGTCCCAACTGATTTGGAGAAAGGGTCAGGGGATGATGATGTGTTGATAATACCGTGAATACAATCTAACCCCCTTGAGACAAAGTCTACAAGCCGTGATGATATAGCAACGCCGAGATTACTGAACCAACTGCGAAGATCCCAGGCGATATTCAAATAAACACACATATCGCACAAATCCCTGGACGTACCGTATGCAAGCAACTCCGCGGTGCAACCAGAGCGTTATTTCTACCATCGTCCACTACCATCGGTCGAAATATATTTTATATAACGTTAACTGCTGTATTTATAGTTTCTTATTCTACATCGAAGTACCTATTCTTGCACTCTTTTGGTTCCCCCCATGAAATAGGATCGATTGCCACAAAAAAAGACTTATTTTTTTGAAATTTTTAGCATTTTTCTAGCTGACTGTACAATTTTTGCCATAATCTGTGAACGCAGTACAGAATAAAGTTAGGGTTTGATGAAACTATGTACAGCGCCTGAGGTACCGAGATACCTTTCTGACCCGTTTCAAAAATACACCCTTTATACACTCTCGAAAGCAATGAATACGGGTCACCGAAATTCTTACAAACTAAGAATGCTAGCCTAATGAAATAAATATTGATGAAATTAAGCATTATTTATTAGTTTACGAGATTTTTAGGATTTCTCTTTTCAGGATTTTTAGGATTTTTTTTCTTTGAGGCGACAGTAGAGTGTGTCTACCGATATTCTTCCGACCAATGAATTATTTTTTAATCATTTTTAAACATTGATTTTTGACTCCTCCCATTTTAAGCACTTTTCATGTTAAATATTCAAATCAGATTAAAATAGAAAAAAGAAAAAAATGATCTAGGCGGGTTCGAACCCGTGATCTATGCGTCATGTTTGTCGTGTGTCATTAAAGTCCATTCAGTAGTTTTAACTTGAATCCATCCATCCATGCATACTTACAAACTTTTATACTATTGGCCTCTGGTTTGGTCGCGATGGACGCAAGAAGTGCCGCGAGTGGGGTAAGCAATACTTAATCTTACATGTATTAATCATGTCTTAATAATGTCTCCTACTAATCTGCAAATGAACATCATTTCAGATGTTACTCGATACAATATGGCCTTTTTAGACTTGCTAGTATCATCTTCGTCCCCGAGGAGGGCCAGACCGAAAGGGATGGCCCTGGGTCAGCCGGGGTGCGAGGGATATGTCGCAAGACAACCTCACCTTCGGCCTAGCACCACGACCCACAGACGGCGTGCGGTTTAGTCGGTTCGAGTCCGACATAACCCACCCCTCCGGCTCCGGAGGGGCGGGTATCCGTGGGGATTTCCCGCACGTAAAAAAAAAAAAAAAAAAAAAAGTATCATCTTCATAGAAAAATGTAACTACAGTAGTTATTAGTACCATAGTAGGGGTATTGTATCTAGATTCCAGTCGAGCCAGGCAATAAAACATCTGACAGATGCAGTAGGCAGGTACACGAACACGACCTACTTATATCGTGTGCTTGTATTTCGACCTCCTTCCTATATGGAGATTAAAAGAATATATTAAAATATAAGATTTTGAACCATGCTTGGAAATATCATGTTTTCGTGTACTACTATAGAATATTACAAGCCTTTAAGTACAGTCGATAAAACAGATACCAAGCGGTTCTGTCACTCTTTCCTTTGTCGCACAATTAAGAACTGGAACTCCTCACGAGTTTCCCGCGTCCTACAGTCCCGGGTCCTTTAAGCGTGGCGTGAAAAAGCATCTGATGAGGCCGTCAAGCTGAGTGCCACCATTGTTAACATGGCACGTGTGTATAATGGCAGCCCTCTTTCCTGAGTTTTGCCTTCAGCTTACCATTAGGCGAGGTGAAGTCAAATTTTAGTATCCTGTATAAAAAAAGCACTTCTATTTATACTATTTATAGCTTTTGCCCGCAGCACCGCCCGCGTGGATGTCGGTTATTGCTATAATATCGGTTATCGTTATAAATTGTACCCTATGTGTTGTTCTGATGTATAAGCTATATTATTGTAAAGTTTCATTAAAGTCCATTCAGTAGTTTTTACGTGAAAGACTAACAAACATTCATCCATCCTTTAATACTTACAAACTTATTATACTATTGGCCTTTGGTTTGGTCGCGATGGACGCAAGAAGTGCCGCGAGTGGGTTAAGCAGTACTTAATCGTACATACAAATTGACTAGACTTCCCTTCTGTGTCGTACGATACAGAAAGATCCACACAGAGTACTCACACTCGTGCTGCCGACCCCTGTACCTTCTAATGCTCTTGAATATCCCCACATTGTAGACGCTTCAAAACACCATGGCCGGGAGTTCATTCCTCAGCTTAGGGAGGAAGTCCCTTTCGAACCTACCATTTCCGGATGCAACGTGTGAGGATGAATTCCTCATCAGACAATCTACAATAAGTATGGGGTTCTTCAAGACGGGCATTTCTACAGGGTCGGCAGCACGAGTGTGACGTCCCTGATGATGCATACGTCCAAAGGCCAGTGTAACCACTTTCCATCAGGTGTGTAGGGGGTAGGACACGACTGTATTTCCGTCCAATTGAGCAGTCCGACTGGGGAAGCACCTCCGCCCTACAGTATACCGCGGCGATAATAACCTCGTGTTGTGTTCCCGGCGGTGAGAAGGGTCGCCAGAGCTCACTGGACAGTTTTTGTGCTGTCAGCGGGAAGACCAAATGCTTGTCCTGCTTTATTTTCTACACTGACGGAAACTTTGTTCTAACAGGGTCGGCAGCGCGAGTGTGACGCCTTTGGTGTTGCACACGTCCATAGGCCACGGTAACCACTTTCCATCAGGTGGGCCGTGTGCTTGTCTGCCACTGCTTGTGCTTGTCTGGCATATAAAACCTTACATCTTGCAATACGTCTTTATGTAAAAGAGCCTACATTTTTTTATAAGTACCGTCGGCAGTCGCGTCGCGTCTTGCAATATATATTTATAACCAAAACAATATACAAGTGAGGAACCCCCGTCGTTTGCCGACTGTGAAACAAAAAGCAATGTTCAAAATACTACTTTATCAGAAGTAGGGTAACAATATTAATAAATCGTAAGGACAAGTTGTCATTTTTCTCCATATATCTGCCAGGAATGTATGGAAGAGATTTTTTTTATACAACTGAGGTGGCAGACAATCACCTGGCCCACCTGATGGAAAGTGGTTACCGTGGCCTATGGACGTGTGCAACAACAGGGGAGCCACACTCGTGCTATCGACCCTGTAAACATAAAGAGTTCCTGTGCCGACAGTATGAAAGGCAAAAGCAGAAATGACCTTTGGCAGACAGTACATAAACTCTCCAGTGAGCTTTGGCTACGCTACTCACTGCCGCGAACACAACACGAGGTCATTCTGGCCGCAGTATTCTGTAGGGCGTAAGTACTTCCCAAGTCGGACTGCTCAATTGGACAGGAATACCGTTGTGTCCTAACTCCTTACAAAAATGTTACCCCGATCCCAAATAATTGGAGCAAGTAGATGTTGATGAATTTTAAATAAATTCTTAACAATTTTTTCTTATTTTCCTAGCGCTATCCCGTTTGCGTCCAAAGTTTACACACTGGACGTGAATGCCTTAGCATAGGTCGGTCCAAAGGTTGAGCGCGGCGTCCGACCAATGCTAAGATGACGATGATGATGATTAAACATTCAAATTATCAATCGTAAATAAATATATTCTAGTCCTGACGATTAATCAAAGCGCTTTAAGAGATGTACACCTATCCAAATAAATTCCGTACCGTCAAAATAAGAGTATTTTTATTATTGTTCTGATTAATTTTTGCAACGAATTAACCAATTATGATGAGACTTACACCGCCAAATAGCTAATTTGACATAAAAAAAATAAATTAGGTTACCTACTTTTACAGTGCGCAGAAAAATAACATGCGGTCGAAGTTAGGGCCCATATTAATATATTGTCAAGAATATCTTGCTTAGTTATCAAATTATACATATGATAAAAATTGATCATAAAGACTCAATGAAAATCTACAGTACACAAACATCAGGACTATCTTCAAAAGACCTGCATACATGGCCACCCTACTGGCATCCCCTCGTTGTAGCCCGATCTCGATTTTTCACGGCACACGCTCAACGGCCCACGAACTTACTGAGACGGACTGAATCGATGTCGGGAGTATCCTGCTGTTTTTACACACACCCTACTATACTGACAGGGAATGGGTTCCGCAGTGCATGAAATAGGGGATGGATGCCTACAGTGTTTTTTTGATAACTACTTATTGGGCAGATATACGAATTAATACAACAGCGCCAGCAAACAGTAAATTTCTAAGGAAAAAAAAAACTTGCCAAAAAAATACAACTGATGGAGATTCACTGGTAAATAGTTGATATTATTGTAATACATAACTTTGGCCACTTTATATCTACGCTACTATTATAAAGAGGAAAGATTTGTATGTTTGTAATGAATAAACTCAAAAACTACTGTGCCGATTTTAAAAATTCTTTCACCATTGGAAAGCTACATTCACCCTGAGTAACATAGGCTATATTGTATTTCAACGTTTTTACCACCCGTGCGAAGCCGGGGCGGATCGCTAGTACTTTATATTTTAGAAGAAGTGTAAAAGTTACGCATTAAAATATTAAAAACTAGCTCTAATTTCACACAGACGAACGGAATTATAATATTTTTATGTACGGAAACCCACCGCGCGCTAAGTTCCGCAGATGAAACAGTGTTCGCTAACACAATTGTGCGGCGTTCTGAATTACAAGCGTTAGGGTTAAGGGCACGTAGCCACGCTAGCTGGGTGTGTCCATTGTCGAGTGGTGGACGGCACGATAAATTGACACGACACAAGAACTTATTTTAACAACATTCATAATTGAATTCAACTTTCTGATCTTTCTCTTTTTTATAGTTCTTTCAACTGATTTGCTAGAGCACCGGGTGCCCTTATCCCTGTAATACTAATGGTTTCCCGTTCTATGGGTTAATAAAAAAGGTCACAATCCAATCAATATATATTTGAACAATGCGTGGATTAACATTATAAAAAAAAATATAATTTGTGATGTAATGCCGTGTGCAACAGAATGGGACCACCACAACTCTTCCCGTGAAATTCAAATTGAAAATATCCTATTTTAAAGTCTCTTGTCTTAAGGTTTCATTGATATTCATCTAATATTATTTGATTCGAATGTGCATTTCATTATTTTGTTACACTAGCCTAATTTTAGGTCCTGTAAAACTAACTGCACTTTCTTACCATGATATAACCCAAAAAATACTCAAAATAAAGTAAACTAGCTTCTGCCCGCGGCTCTACCCGCGTGGATGTCGGTTATCACGACCAAACATAGTCTATATCCTTTCTCAAGGTCTAATCTACCCCTATAATTAATTTCATCCAAATCTCTTCAGTGGTTTAGGCGTCAAAGCATAACATACTGATAGATACTTTCGCATTTATAATATTAGTATGGATCTTATCATAATTACAAAAAAACATAGCAAACAACAAAACCGTCACGTCATTCCAACCACTCAAATCCCGTATCGTACATAACAGTGGCACCTAAGCTCACGCGCTCACTGCTATCGATCGGCGCTCAGAAGAAAACAAATTAGCAGGCGGACCCGCGCTGAATAGATAATAACTTGAGTCGAGTGTAAAGGGCCACTTACTATCCATCAACCTTATATTGTATGAAGATAATTGTATTTCATGACTGCCATACACGCAAACATTCCCAAATGTACCATTACTTTCTTTTTCCCACACCATTCAAACCTAGCATTTCTTCCCAGCTCACGTGTTTAATTCTTCCTATAGTGTCGGGTTGCATAATAGAGCACGCGATGTGTTCCCGGCGGTGAGTAGGGTAGCCAGAGCTCACTGGAGAGTTTTTGTGCTATCAGTGGGAAGATCAAAGGCTATTCCTGCTTTGTCTTCTACGCTGACAGCATAGAATGTCTGTGTTTACAGGCCGATCCTAGCACGAGTGTGACTCTCCTGGTGTTGCACACGTCCATAGGCCACGGTAACCACTTTCCATCATGTGGGCCGAGTGCTTGTTTGCCACCTCAGTGGTATAAAAAAAGCATCTGATGAGGTCGTCAAGCTGAGCGTCTGTTATGACTCTCTTTTCCGAGAATTTACCTACAGCTTGCCATCAGGCGAGGTGAAGCCAAATTGACGTGTCCTATACGGAAAAAAATCATAGATGAAAGCGAAGTCTTAGGATAGAGAGTCTACAGGTACTAACAATGTTACAATTGTTGTCATCAGCTTGACGGCCTCATCAGATGCTTTATCACGCCCCGCTTAAAGGACCCGGGACTGTAGGAAGAAGGGAACATGTGAGCTGGTGAAGAACTCGCAAGACTTTAAGGTGGGCTTATGTTAAAATTTACGAACTTGACTGTCTTGATTCCTTCAAACCCGTTTATCTTCAATGCAATTCGTGCACGTGTAGCACCTGATGAGTTATTGACATAACTTACCTGAAACAAAAAAGAAAATGATAAATATGGTCGGCAGTTTGGGCGAATATCACATTGAAATAAAACTATTTTTAAACTAGATGTTGCCCGCGGCTACGACCGCGTGGATGTCGCTTATCGAGTAGTGTTCCCAAACTCTAATTAACCTCTGTACCAAATTTCATCAGCATATCTTCAAAAATTACATACTTTCATCCCCCTATTCTTACCCCCCCCCCCCCCCTTTAACCCCTGCTATCGCAATAAAAGGGAACCTATGTCCGTTCCTAAGCTTTATCCATCCCTGTACCAAGTATTAGCCCTTTTAAGCGTGTAATTTTTTGTATTCAAATAAAGGCGGCCTGTTCGATCGCCAACCGCTCAGACCGCGCGCTTGCACAATGCAGAGCGCCGCGGCTAAGAATCAGAAATAATTACACTGTCACTGATTTGTTGACATTTATGATCACTGCTCCGCTCCCTTGAGTACTAGCGTGATGATAGATAGCTTAAGTGTTTTTTATTTATATATTTATTCAGAACAACTTTTTAATTTTGTTGAATTTTACAGTAAGTAATGAAAACATAATAATATAAAATAAAATCCTACCAAATCATCATCATGCATTTTTTACAAAATTTCAAAATATAAACAGGAATAGCAAAATAAATGTCAGTAAAATAAAATAAAATATTAAATAATTCCAAAATGTCACAAAAAAAATGTCAATCAAAATTATATAAAGGCAAACAACAATAATAGCAATAGTCAAAAACAAATCCCGATAACAAATCAACATGTCGCAATCAATAAAAAATTGTGTTACAATAATTAACTGAAATAGGCGACAAGAAAAAAAAACTGAGTTCACAACATGTCATCTAGAGAATAAAAACAGCCTTCCAATAAATACTGCTTTAGTTTGGATATAAAGTGGCGTTTGCGTAAAGTGTTATTCTGATGTATAAGCTATATTATTGTAAAGTTACATTAAAATCCACTTAGTAGTTTTTTACGTGGAAGAGTAACAAACATCCATCTATTCATTCATCCATAATCACAAATTTTTGCGTTTATAATATTAGTAGGATGATTCTATCCTATTTTATTGTTTACACTGAGCCCGGCGTTTCGGTTGCTTTTCAGTAGCCATGGTCACGAGGTGATATATGTCGAAGCGACGGCTCAGAAGGGTCAAATCGACATCACAAAAGGATCTTCTTCAACCCAGCGTTAATCCCAGTCGCATCCGAAGCTATTAACTCGGAGTCTGGGGTCCGCTTTTACCAGTCCAACTGCAGATTTGGCTAAACTTCGACATTTTCTGTGAAGCTATTGCCATCTGACCTCCACAACCCAAAGTGGATATCGAAGCATTGCAGTTAGACCAGTTGTTGGACTTTTGAGGGCTCCAACTACCCGTAACGACTGCTATAGATGTTAGTATGGCAACCGGGACCGACGGCTTAACGTGCTCTCCGAGGCACGACTTACCCATATTCATGCATATAAATATTTGCACTGAGCGGGGATCGAACCCACTCCTCCTGCGCAGCGGCCGCGTTCACTACCGCTACGCCACGGAGGCGAAGATGTGAGGGTATTTTGAAAATCAATGCGGGTTATAATCCAGTACAAAATACTTCGTTATCACACTAACTTTGTTACACGACATCACAAAGGATGCTGACAATATTTTAGGATTTAAACTGGACTTAGAATAAATCACAAATCGATAGAATGCATTGAGGTTTGCTGACAAACTGAGCCCCTCTCAGCTCCGACCGCCAACGAAGTGTTATTTACATCAAATGTCATTGTCAACTGACAACTAAACGCACTCATGAAATAACTAATGTTGCCACATACAAAGTTGTCCTATAGTTTCAAGTATATGAAATGTTCACATTGTAGTGTAGTGTAATTTTTAGATGTATCTCCTTTCGTGTGAAACACTATGAGAAATAGCTATTAACAGGACAAAGAATTCCAAATTATCAGATGTGTTTAACCCAGCCATCCATTAATCAACTTATACTCGAAACAAACAATATTTTTCTTCTATTACACCATTTTACCTCCCACACACTTCAATACACAACTACCGTTCCCGGAAGCCACGTGACGTCATCGCGAAGCCATTTCCCGCCGCCATTACCCAATCGGATCGGGAAATAGTTCAATACAGGTGGTTCCATTGTGGAACTTTGAAATTACAGGTTGAAATTGCTTGACTGACTCTCGTATTGTAACTGAGTTAATATCTGGTTCGCGTTCGATGGATTTTGTTAGCCGATTTTAGAGAAAGAGGTATACTGTACCGTATACTGTGTAGTGTTCGCACTTCTTAGTCGAACCTATATTTAGTTACCTGGCCACCACAAGTAAGCGGTGTAAAAACAAAACACATTAATAACATTTGATTTAAGAAATTAGGAATAAACAAGCGATGGCAGCACCCCTAAAATCCAACCACACGTCCGGATCATCCACCTGAATCTCGTGGGGGGTGGACACACGGAAACAAATTTACTGGCGTGGCTAACGTGGCTTTGTTACACTTGAGATGGGCGTTTTGTCATTAATAATTTTTGAAGTGAAAACTTCTTTAGCGGCGTTGGATGGGTGAAAAGTGTTAAAGTCGCGTCAGGATCGCTTGACCTTTGAACCGTAACCGACGACTGACGTCATACAATATTAGCTATAGACTGTCTGTTTTGCAAGATACGATAAATAGCATCGTAGTCGACTTAAAGTCCTTATGGTTCCAGATAGTACCGGGTTCAAACCTGGCCTTCTGCCACTTCTTGTGATTATTTTTTCTTTTTGTAATTTATTAATTTCTTCTGACAGTAAATTAGCAGAAAATTGGTGATAGGTACTATGATTGGCGCTATATTATAGGTATGGTATGGTATGGTATGTTTTTTTTTATCTTTTTCTATGTAGGTACGGCTCTATGTTTCTGTGTAACGAAGAAAGTAAGAAAGAAAATGTTTTCACTTCTGCCGGCACTCCCAGAGTGCAACCCGTCTTTTTAAGCTATTGCATAGCTTCTATCGAGGGCCTTGAGCGCGAGGACCGAATCCAGAAATTCCGTAACGGCAGTCTTCGACACGGTGTTCGTGTGCGTGCAACTAGCCGTATTGTACGACTCTACGAAGCTCGCACGAATCGAGATGAGCTGCTCCGAAATCGGACGAATACATAAGCAGCTGTTTATTTACGTATAGGTATTTATGTACAACAGTGAATAGCTGTACTTGTAAAATTTGTCGATAATCACTTCTTAATATCGTTATTTTTTTTTAAATGAATAATTTGGTTTTGGTGTGTCATTACACTATTAATACCTAATTATTCAATACCTATTATTTATACCTAGATATTGTCGTTTTATAGAGAAGAAAAGCGTAAAGAGCTAAAAAGAAAAAAAAAACTAATGCTTGTCAAAGGGCATATTATCATAATTGCATAAGTTGATACAAAATGCTATGCAATAGCTTTACCGCGGCAGTCCCCGAGTGCCACACGTATTTTTAATACATTTTACTTGACATTTACTCTATACCTTGAGGTTGGCAGAATCATCGGTAGGTACCTATATAACTGATGCAAAGCGCCATTTGAATAAAATAGGAAGAAGAAGCGATGGAAGACAGTTCGGGGCTGTTGGTAATCGAGGAATCTGTGAGAGTTCTTCAAGAGGAAGATTGAAGAAGTTGTGAAGTTTATCAGGCCCAATCATCGAGCTGATTCCGCGACCCATTCTTTCGCATGAGTAAAATTAAATAAACCTCGCGTAAACCCATAAAACTCGTTTAGTAGTGATGTAATTACGAAGAATATATATAAATTAATTGCAATTCTGTTAGTCTCGCTAAAACTCCAGAACGGCTGAACCAATTTGGTTAATTTTAGTCTTGAAATATTTGTGGATGTCCAGCCCCTCTAGAGAAGTGGCAATTCGTTGAACGGCGTTTCATGGAATAGAATGTATGGGATTTGACGTTTATGACATGCGTTAACGACTGTCAAATACTTCATTCCTACGCTAATCCTATACATTCGTTATTCTATTCCATCAAACTTCAACGAATTGCCACCTGTCTAGAGGGGGAGGGAAGGTTTAAACAGTGAGAAAATATGTGAAATTGCAAGTTTTTTTTTTGATTCTGAGGCGGTACAAAGTTTGCCGGGTCAGCTAGTTACGAATAAATATACCTATTAAAATTACAGCTCATCACTACATAGTATAAAACAAAGTCGCTTTCTCTGTCCCTATATCCCTTTGTATGCTTAAATCTTTAAAACTACGCAACGGATTTTGATGCAGTTTTTTTATAATAGATAGAGTGATTAAAGAGGAAGGTTTATATGTATAATACATGTTTAATATAGTAGAGGGTGCAGCGGGAACGGGATCTGATGCCACGTGGGCGGAAAAATATTGGCGGTACGAAGTTCGCCGGGTCAGCTAGTTGTCTTATAATTTAAATACCTCAAGAAGCTGTAGTAGTCAGTCGCCCCGAACTCCACAATACTGTACAGCGCCATACATTACTTGTTAAACTTCGAGACGTATTTAGGGGACCATTGAGAAGCCGCAATGAATTACTTACGCGTATCTGCTGCGTGCATCTGCTGTTGTCGTATGCGATCGACTTCCGAATCATACTTCACGGTGTATGGGGAGGCTAATAATGGCTTTTGCGGTGACGAGTACCGTCTGACTCCCCAGCCTCGACAGAAAAGCCTGCAACAGGTTACATGTAGTGCTTTAACCAATTTTGTGACCAAAGCCCTGTTTTTATACCACTTAGGTTGCAGACAAGCTCACGGCCTAGCTGATGGAAAGTGGTTACCGTGACCTATGGACGTGTGCAACACCAGGTGCGTTACACTCGCGCTGCCGACCCTGTTAGAACGGCGAGTTTCTGTGGCGTCAGTGTAGAAGATAAAGCAGAACAAGCCTTTGGTTCTCCCACTGACAGCACATAAACTCTACCGTACTACCATACCTACTCCCTGCTTATCGCCGGGAACACAACACGAGGTTATTATGGCCGCGGTATTCTGTAGGGCGGAGGTATATACTTCCTCAGTCGGATTACTCAATTGGACGTAAATACCTCCGTGTCCTACCTCCTACGTCCTCGGCCTCGGCTAATAATCATCATGTGCGCTGAATTTGGGTTCTAAAAATCATGGTGGAACCCTTGAACACCCTCCAATCCTTTCCTCAATACTTCATCCCACACACGCTTAATTTGCTGTGAATTTTCAAAACAACTACAATATGGGGTTCTACAAGAAGGATATTAAGTTTCCTATAGGTTTAATAACACGAGAATGGCGCCTGGTGCTGCACACGTCCATAGGTCAGATGGCCGACAAGCACACTTCCCATCAGGTCCCACTTCCACACTAACTACGAAACGACCGTACTCCGATATTATCCGTGAAGCGACTGCCATCTGACCTCCACAAACCACTCGCGACTATATTAAATTAAAAATAAAATTGTTTTCAAACTCATACGAATATTAAGTTAAAATTTAAAAACCATTTATCCACCTCTCCAACGAAGCGAAGTTGTTTCCCTACCGGGTCCCCGTGCCCATAATAGCTAGTTACACACACACACTCCACTGCCGACCCCGCCAATCTCGTCCAAGAAGCGTGAACATCGCAAAATAACGGAGCTGGCTCGATTAGTTGCAAATTAAAATATCGGAACCCCACCTTAAGTTATTTGCTATAGTCTGGGAGATAGAGGGGCCTAATCTATACTTATATTATACATGCGAAAGTAACTCTGTCTATCTGTTATCTTTCATGTATAAACTACTAAACACACTAAAACAGGGGTAAATTAGACCATGGGAGAGGTCATAAAACCGCTTGGTCACGACAACCGAAATACACGCGGGTAGAGCCGCGGTCAACAGCTAATATGACGATATTTATCCATTAAAAGACCTGAAGTTCAATTATTGTCGTAATAGAAAGATGTTCAAAATTCAGTGTCGATCTAACATCAATCTCGCAAATGTCAAAATCCGTATTCCCGAAACACAAATTTAAAAAGTTTTTCATTGAAATCTTCATGGTTTTTTAAATTTAGAGGATTGAGGATAGATCGAGATAGAATTTGGAACACCTTTTTATATTACGAGAATTGACTTTCTAGATGCCAAGTTTTATCCAGCTTGTGATAGTTATTAAACGTTATTTTTTGTACAGAATGTGGAGAGTGACGCCGAAAACCGATAAACACGTTTTGAAATAGGCAATGGCCATTTCACGTCAATAAGTGATAATTATTCTAGTTCTCATTAAATTATTTTGGCAGAAATAGCAAGAAAATATTTTATTCTAAGTCACTTTTAAGATCAAATTAGACACGTCTAAAACCTGTCCAATGTATTATTATAACACAAATAAATAATTATTTTATTAACTCATATTATTAATTTACAATAGCGTCATAAAGCATCATGAAAGTAGAGTGAATGCAGTGGATATATGGCGGAAAGAAGGTCAGTTTTCTTTTCTATCAGGTCAAAAATATAATCAAATTGATACTTTAGCTTCATAATCGCCGCTAGCTCTCGGCCTACTAGTCGGTATGCCCGTTGCGGTCGGGCGGTTCGACCCGGTTCGCAAATGAGATACTCGGCCTGAATGGAGAATAGGGTTAATTAGAACCTAGATATCGCCGTAATTATTGTTTGTTTGTTTGCTTGCGTTGGGTGTATTATTTTCATGTTGTTTATTATTATTTTTGAGGGATATGAACAGAAGTGTAACTGTTAAAGTAGTGATTAGTTTTGATATTGGTTTTAGAATTCGTTATGGGGAAGTTATTATGGATTCGAGCGAGGTTAATACATTGCAAATGTTAAGCAATATGAGCTAGGTAAATCTAAGGGTGGATGAACCATTTAGTTTGTTATTTAATCACGCTCTAACGGCTGATCGGATCTGGCCGGAATTTGCTGCAAGGATAAATTAGAGTCTGGAATAACGGCTACTTTTTATTCTGGAATAGGTTCCCATGAGTGGTGCAAGCGGGAATAGAAGTCCCCGCAGGCGGAGCTATGGGTAACAGTTAGAATCCAATGAATATTTCAAAAATTACTTTGTAAGTATTTCTTTCACAAACGTTTCAAAGACCCGGCCAATTGCAAGCGGGACTTGTGCACGAAGGGTTTCGTACCGTACCATTATGAGGTTTTAACCTTGGTAGTTATAGCGGCCCAAGTACTCACATAATATGTGAAAATTTCAGCTATTTTTTTTATACAACTGAGGTGGCAGACAATCACTCGGCCTACCTGATGGTAAGTGGTTACGGTGGCTTATGGACGTTTGCAACCCCAGTGGAGTTACGCTCGTGCTGCCGACCCTGTAAACGCAGAGAGTTTCTGTGCCGTCAGTGTCCAAGTCAAGGCAGGAAAAGCCTTTGGTCTTCCCACTGACGGCACAAAACCTCTCCAGTGAGCTCTGGCTACCCCACCTGCTCTGGCTACACAACACGAGATTATTATGGCCGCAGTATTTTGTAGGGCGGAGGACTTCCCCAGTCACACTGCTCAATTGGACTGTAATACCATTGTATCCTACCTAATCTAGCTATCACGGTTTATGAGTTACAGCAACGCGACATACAGACAGGCGGATAGCGGACTCCTAGTAATAGAGTCCCATCCTTTAGGTTCGTAACCGCAAAAAAGAACCTAAAACAAAATTCCGCACCGAATATACGCGGGATATACGCTCGAAAATTAATTTATCACCCAAAAATCGTTTGAAAAAGTATCGAAACCCACCTCCTAAACGGTACAACCTCTTACTGAGACTAAGAAGTTTATTAGTGCAGAATTTTTCAACCCCTCTCCCCTCCCTGCCACCCTCCTAGAGGGCGACTGAGGCGTTATAATCGAATGCTGACGCTACCAATCCTTATCGATATGTGAGCAATCTAATTGTGCGACGATTTGTTTTGGTCACAAATTTTGTTAAGGATTTCTTAAATATAAGTCTTCAGGCTTTCACGGCCGGCGTTGCATGTAGAATATACTGCTTCCGGGCTGTTTGGCCGTGGTCCATTTGAAACTTGCGTTCCAGACGTTTCGTCGATCACTGCGGTCGACATCTCCAGTGGCGCAGGTCCGGGCGACGATTTCTTAATTTCTTAAATGTTTTTTTTCGGCTTCTGCTTCATCGACAGTGACAACAATTTTTGAAGAGGAGAATTCTTTATGCGCGTTGAACACTTTTTGTGTAAAACAACATCATGGAACTCGCGTCATCGTATTCGTCCGTTACTCTCACGATACAACTCGTATTAGGGAATAAAAATTCAGATAAAAGGTCACGTGTACGAAGACGGTTGCGATACGTACCCGTACGACCTAAAATTTTAGACCTCATCTTTTCATCTGAAAATGAGGGTAGTAGGTACGAGTGTTGTTATAAAAGGGTCTTAATTTTGAGGTAATACGGATACGAAGCCAAAGTCACAAGCAAGTCAATTAAGTTGGAGTTAACTGTGATGCAGCTAAACTTCTAATTTTTTCCGTGAAACGACTGCCATCTGACCTCCACAAGTCGAACTTTTGAGAGCTCTAAAGTGCTCATCGAGGGACGAAAACACACAGACCAATGCAAATAGACATTCATGCATAGGTACAATTTTATTTTCACTGAGCGGGAATCGAACCCGCGCCCTCTACGTAGCAGTTGCATTCAATACCGCTACACCACAAAGACTGCTACGAATTCGTCGTCCCGAACTAAATAAGATGATAGGGCATCTTTATTTCAGAAAATGAAGAAACATTGTTATGGTATACAAAGAATCTCAGGATCAGGATCTGGAGGCAGAACACGACGGTATTCCCGTCCAATTGAGCAGTCCCACTGATGAAGTACCTCCGCGCTCCTACAGCATACCGCAGCCATAATAACCTCGTGTTGTGTTACCGGCGGTGAGTAGGGTAGCCAGAGCTTTTGTGCTGTCAGTGGGAAGACCAAAGGCTATTCCTGCTTTGTCTTCTACACTGACGGCACAGAAACTCTCTGTGTTTACAGGGTCGGCAGCACGAGTGTGACTCCCCTCATGTTGCACACGTCTATAGGCCACGGTAACCACTTACCATCAGGTGAGCCGTGGGCTTGCCTGCCACCACAGTTGAATAAAAATAACTCAAAATCCACTATCTAACTTCACGTGAACAAAGTCGCTGGCACAACTAGTATTGACTTAAAATTAACATTAGTACCGTCGATTCGCTTCAAGATTCCAATTCACTTATTATTCGAGCATATTATAACTGGGCTTGTTAAGGACAGAATATCTGTATTGTGTCATACAAAATTGCATCTTATGCAAACTCGATACCTAGAGTTGGTTTTCGTTTGAAGGCTATTGCAGTTATCAGTATATTGAGTTAAGTTATGTTTTCTTTCAATATAAGTGTCGTAAATTATACGTTTTAACTTATCTTTACATATTATATGTTCTTCAAGATTGGCATTAGGTTTCTTCAGGGTCGGCAGCACGTGTATAACTCCCCTGGTGTTGCATACGTTTATAGGGCACTTTAACTACTTTAACCACTAAAACTTACGTCACACAATTAAAAATAATAAAAGGTTTTGATAGATAAATAGACAGCCAGACAGACGGACGACAAAGTGATCCTACAAGGGTTACGTCATTTTTCTCTTGAAATACGGAACTCTAAAAAAATAAAAAGTAATTGTCAATCAAAAACCGTCACGTGCAAAAGCACTCGTCTTTCAATTTCAAAAATCGAATTCATAGACAATAACAATGGCGGAATCAACTAGTATTTGTCTACCCGCAATTTTTATATTATTTTTATTCGCGTCTACCCTACTAAGCGTGCTTTGTGTTCGAGTTAAGAATTATATTTGACTACTCGGGCGGCGTTTCATTATGCTTTTTATTGTTAAAATAAGGGGAGATGTATTTTTATTTATTAACTGATGAATAAAGGCTGGTATGGCCGTTAGAAATATACTGTTTTTACATTACAAGTGGCAAACGATGTCTCGATTTTATATACTTTTTTTTCTCTACACGAAAAATACTATTTTATTAATAATATTAAAATACTATTTTGTTAATAATATTAAAATATTATTTTACTAAAAAAGTATATAAATCGATTTTGATCTTAAATCTTTCTATTATCAAATTGTAAAATATTTTTATATGTAAATCCATACCAATATTATAAATGCGCTGTATCTGTAACTGTATCGATTTTAATGAAATTTAAGAGACAGATAGGTATATATTTGGCAGACGGTGCCGAACCAGGCAAAAACTAGTTTGAGATATTTAAAAAAATAGATAAATTAGGATTATCTTTTAAGTAACAATTGTGAATCTAAATATATTCATTTTTTAAATTCTTGTATTTTTGTTTGCGAAGTTTTCAAAAACACCTGAACGGATTTTGACACGGTATTTTATGCTACAAAGATCTTTATCAGAGTTGAAATCTTAAGTTAAATCACAATTCATTAAGCAGTACAGGAGATACAACCAAAAACAACATCTACGCAAACAGAGTCACGGCCATAAGCTAGCAAACTTCTAGCGGCCAGGAGTCAATTAAAACAAAAACAAAACAGTAATTACATTCCATATTCGAACCTCGAACGTTACCGCACACCCCGGAGCGCAAGTCTCGCTGACAGCTCAATTTGTTTGCACACAATAGCTGCGCGTATTTAGCGGTGCACTGTACCGCGGTGGAGCTAATTTTAATTGCAATCGGTCGAGTAGATTTAGACCTTTTTACATGGATGCACTTTGTAAAATGATTTTAGTTTGTATCTGTTTTTGAATACATATTCACGCATATAAATCCCCGAAAGGGTGGGCATAGGTGTATCCCTTAGGTAGTATAAAAAAGTACGGGCGCCTTCAGTAAACGGATGAATGAATGAATGAATTTATTTCAAAGAATATGGTACATCGAGGTCTTAATGTTATTACAGTGGTCATACATATTCTACGATGATAGGTGTAGAAATATTAGTTTTACAATAATAATAATGTCAAATAATAATATAGCTTATGTCACACATGTAATTAATTAATTATTTCATTGGTCATTTATTTGTTTTACATCAGTCAATATCATATATTTAACATTGAATTTGCTATCTATAAATTCCCTCACCGAATAAAAACATTTTTCTAATAAAAAAATATATTTTGAATTTAAATTTCGTCATAGGTAGCGCTCTCACACCAACTGGTAGTTTATTGTATATTTTAATAGCCATACCAATATGCATTTGAAAAATATAGATATAGCCTTTGTTGGGGTACTAAAATTTCATAAGGATCTCTACTATTTGTCCATTGTGAGGGCCCTAACACACTCCCTTGAGGAACGCCAAAACTATTTGTTTTTAATGTTGACGTAAAAGTTACCTCTGTGTTTTTTACTAATTTTGTAATAGTAGTGCAACGGAATTGTAAGTTTACTTTTATAGTACTTCTTCATCCCAGCGTTAATCCCAGTCGCATCCGAAGCTTTCAACTTGGAGTATGGGGTCCGCTTTACCAGTCTAACTGCGGGTTTGGATGAACTTCGATGTTTTCCGTGAAGCGACTGCCAATAAAGCCGAAAGAGTGCCGTAACTCTTGTAAACCGTACCTACTGGGAGTAGATGGAGATTCTTTTGACACTTGCGCCGCCAGTAGGTATCAATCAGGACCAATAGTAAAGTTAAGTTACACAATATTACAATTTTATCGTGATTCAGTCATTCAGTTGCATTATGCATGACGTCAAGATATTATTTTTATTGCAAACAATAGCAAATCGGTAAAAAAAACGTAGAGAATAGATTTTTGGTGATGACTGCACTGATCTCCTGAATTGATTTTGGTGATGATTGTTATACAATTAGGTACTAAGTATTTGAATGAAATTTTGAAGCATTTACTATGCTAACTTTTCAAATCGATTAAGATAGGAAAAAGTGAATACCCAGGTGGGACTCGAACCCACGATCTTTCCCTTACAGGGGGAATGCTCTGACCACTGAGCCACCGGGCCACACCTGAAGCTATCCAAATTCTCCTATACTACCGTCTTAGGGCGACGGTGGGAGGCATCTACCGACATTCATACGAAATATCGGAAACAATGAATGATGTTGCAATCATTTTTAAACATTTTTTTTTTCACTTTTTCCTATCTTAATCGATTAGGTACTAAGTAATTAATACATTTAGGTAAACATGACTGGAGCGAAGCAAAGACTAGAGGGATGGTTAGCATTAAGAATATGTAGCGTGTCGTAAAATTGAAATTAGGGCATTGCTGTTAGACCAGTTGTTGGACTTTTTGGGCCCCAACTACCCGTAACGACTGCCATAGATGCATAGATGCTTCCATGGCAACCGGGATGGACGGCTTAACGTGCTCTCCGAGGCACATAGTACGTATAGTAGGAGTACATAACACATCAAAATTCCACCTTCTAACATATTTATAACCTATAAACATTCATCCCAAGATAAACGGTAGCCATTCAAAGTCACGTGCCTCCACGGGTAGGGTTGTCACGTATATCCAGACACACAGGCCAGTTTCGCCGGACACCCTAAATTTTTGGGAGTTTGTCTTAATATTATTAGGTACGACAAAATTAGGCATTTTTCACCGACATCAAAACAGGAGGAGGTTCTCAATTCCATCGGAATTTATAGTATGTTTGAAACGCGGTTTTCAGGGCAATTATGAACGGATTTTTTTTTCATTCTTGGTTTTTAAGACATAGGTACTTTCCAAGTGGTCCCATATCCAAGAAGTCCTGATGCTGGAATTCTGATTAAATTGAAGAAAATCCTGAAAATACTTTCAAATGCACCTCCTTTTTTTTGTTAGTAATCACATAAATGTCGTTTCGTTTTATCCGGACGCCTGGCAACCCTACTTTCGTTCGGTTCGTACGCCCCTGTCCGTCCGACGTCACTTTCGATATTGGGCCCACGTCGACGTCAATAGCTGAGGCGACGTCTAGACACGTTAAAATTGCATGAATTACATGTTATGTGCGTGTTATAGAGGGCGGGCGCGGGAGACGTTCTGAGGCGGTGAAGTTCAGTTTTTATTTATTTTCTACTAGATTTTACCCGCGACTCCGCCCGCGTGGATGTGGGCAACCAAATATAGCCTAAGTTCTTTCTCAAGGTCTAATCAACCCCTTTACCAAACTTCATCAAAATCGTTTCAGTGGTTTAGGCTTGAGAGACGGACAAACAGACAAACACACTTTCACATGTAAATTTAATATGGGTTTAAATGGCCTGAAATAAATAACTTTTATTTATTTATTTCATTACTATATACTATAATAATCAATTTGTCTGTATGAAACTCTCATTCATCTCCGTTGTCCCAGATGCTCTCTGCCTAAGCCCCCTAATCTCTCGAGAGCGCAATATTTCATCATTTATTGATAATGGCACCTTCGCTCTGAGTTCAGCTTTGATTGGCAAGAAATATTGACTGTTGGGAAGATTAGTGTATATAAAACTAGTTTCGCTTCCCGGTTTTACTCTATTCGTTAACGATAAACTAGACTTTAAGAACTACTTCTAAGACCCGGGTACCCTTCTTAGCTTTTTTTTATAAAAATACTAGCTGTTGCCCGCGGCTCTGCCCGCGTGGATGCCAGGTAATGCGACCAAACATAGCCTATGTCGTTTTTCGAGGTCCATCTAATCTTTCTCTATATTAAATTTCATCAAGATTTCGACGTGAAGGCGTAATAGACAGACAGACATCGGACTTTATAAATATGGGTGCTCTATAACAACAAATAAATTGCCTTCGAACCCGCTAAACATAATAGTATTATAGGGTGGATGTCGGTTTTTGCCACTTTTAGTTATAAATACTTTTGGTTCTACTCAGACGATCAACCAGGCCCTCGACTCTGCTAAAGCAAAATCAACCGTCATGCACACAAATTTTAGACTTTATTTCTATAAACTTAAAGTCCAAAATTAAATGAAGAGTGTCACATTTCATTTTATTATTCACTCTACAAAAAGCCATGTAATATTAGACTTTAAAAATATGAATTTAAAGTTTAAAATTAAATGGGTAATTCTTACAGTGTCTGTGTAATGACAATGGTTTCACTTTAGTAGAATCGAGGCCCAGGTATTAAGTCAGACCAAGACCTTTTCAGTAAAAGAAACCGTTTCAAACACAGTTCAGTTGATTTGCTTACATCTCTAGCAAATAGGTCAAACAGACAAAAATTCCAAAGAAATTTTTTTGAATTCATAAATTTAATTTCTTAATTATTTTTTGTAAATATTTTTTAGCTACGTAGTATGTGAACAGCTGTATGTGAACACGTGCAAAACGGTACCAACCATTACTTAAGGTTTGATAAACCACAGATACTCGCTAAAGAGCATAGATATTATTAGATATATACCGAGAATAATCCGCGAGGCTATTGAAATTATAAAAACACCCAAATTTTGAAGACGGTTGGGACCCAATCATCCACTTAATAAAACCTAGTAAACCGCAAAATACAGCAAGACTTAACGACACAGTGAGCTCAGTCTGCGTAAATAGTAACACCAACAATTCATCATGATTCGGGTACTTTGAGATAACTTGCACTTCAAACTATATGACAACTACCATACTTAGTCAAACCGCGACCATAGGTACAGAGAAGTAGCCGAAACGTCGGTCTAAAAGTGAATAATCATCATCATCATCACCATCATCAGGTAGTTGAACTGTACACACTTCAAAAATTTAGCTATGTGCTTATTTTATTTTTTAAACTTAATTATAAATGTTAAATAACAGTTAAAACTAATAGTTATCCTTTAGTGCACCATAACAACTCACTGATTCTCCTGTAAAATCTCTCTTGCACTGATAAAATCATAACTAGCATCTGTACACTCAGCTGTCATAGCATGGAAGAACTTTCGTTAGCATTTACATCACGTATGGCACAATATGAGGAAGACCTGAAGAATGCTGCGGGCACTGATACATCCCATAAGTCTATAGCTGGCCTCTCACGAGACTTTACGGATTTCAAGGCGCTCATTTGGAAGACTATGAATATGATGAAAGCGCAGATGGAGTTATTGTTTTCTGGGCTAGACAGGCATGAGATGGCTTCCCGGAGAAAATGTTTGTTGATTCATGGCCTGGAAGAATCAAAAGAAGCCACCTGTACAAAGCTGGCTCTTCATACTTTAAAGAAGAAACTGCAGTTGCCTCACATCTCAATTAAAGATCTGGAGAACTGTCACCGCCTGGGAAGCAACGCTTCTAAACCCCGTCCACGTATACTCAAAGATGATGCGCGCAGTCGGAGACTCCAGTCTCTGGTCTCCTCGGTAAACATGCATATTCTCCCATTGGATGTGACTCATCGCGCTCCTCACTGTACACCTTCTCGCTTAGACCTTATCATTGTTTCCAACCGTGATAAAGTTGTTACTCATGGTCAGCTATCTGCTCCTTTATCATACCACGATCTAATATACCTCTCCTACAAAATTCGTGCGCCGAAACCTAAACCTAAATTTCTCTTGCTCCGGAGCTTCAAAAACATTGACTGGGATACTTTGAGTGCCGATGTGAGGGATACTGACTTTTCTCTGGTGCACAACATAAATGACATCGACATAAAAGTAGATAGCTTTAATAAAATACTCTTAAGTATTTACGATGAACATGCTCCACTAAAAAAGATTAGGGTGAAGCATTTGCCTGCGCCCTGGCTGTCAAAGGATATCAAAACGGCTATGTCTAAACGAGATAAAGCCAAAAGACAGTACAATCGTTATCCCTCGGACGAGAACTGGTCTACCTATAAAATCAATTACCTTTCTCAACAATAACAGACATAATATGTATTTATATGTATGTAAATGTATGTATGCCTATATGTATGTATTTATATAGTCTTTTTTATGTGTATACATGAGTATTTTATATATGTGAATGTAGTCTATAATGGTTATATATGTATGTATATGTAATGCCTTCTTTCAGGGGTTTTTTTTTTTTTTTACGTGCGGGTAATCCCCACACATACCCACCCCTCCGGAGCCGAAGGGGTAGGTTATGTCGGACTCGAACCGACTAAACCGCACGCCGTCTGTGGGTCGATGTGCGGGGGCGCGCTTCGTCCTACGATGCGCGCCGCCGCCGTGGCCTGCTTCTGCTAGGGTGACGAGCGGCTCCACCCGTCACCCTCAGGCCCGCGCTCATGGGGGGCGGAGGTCGGTTTGCGCCCTCCGACGCCCGAGCCGCCTTCGAACGCGGCCAGCGATGTCCGCGAGTCTTTCTCGCTCGCTGCGCCGCGCCCGCTCTGCTGTCTCCTTCACGAGCATGACATGCTCGCAGAAGGAGGCGCTGGCCGCCCACGCATCCGCGCAGCGGACCATCGCCGCGAGCAGGGTGGAGAGCGTGAGCACTCTCACCCCCAGGGCCGTCACAAGCTCCCGCCTTGGCGCTTCAAACGCCGGACACTCGGTGAGCGTGTGCAGCCCCGAGTCCACGCTCGCGTCGCAGTGATGGCACTCGGGCGTTGGCTCTATGCCCATCAGACGCAGGTACCGCCCGAAGTTACCGTGTCCGGTAATGACCTGCGTCTGACGGTACGAGAGGCCACCGTGTGGCCTCTCTAGCCACTCCCCCATGATGGGTCTTACCGCCGCAATCACGGCGTGCCCTGCGCGTGGTTGCTCAAGTCGTAGCTCCCACTCGGTCACCATGGCCCTGTGGAGCCGGGACTTCTCGGCCCGAATTTCTTCGGGCTCGGGATCGAGTCCCCGCTCCCGCGCCTCCTTTCGGAACCGATAGAGTGCCGAAAGGGTCCTCGCTTCCAGGATCTACGGTGGCGATGCGGCCAGGAGACTCGCCGCTTCAAAGGATATCGTGCGGTACCCCCTGATGGTCCTGGAGGCCGTCGTCCTCTGCGCCGCGTGGAGCAGAGGCAGGAATCTGGCCCCCAGGGTGTCCGCCCATACAGGGCACCCATATAGGGCCATGGACCGCACGACACCCGCGTAGAGTCTCCTGCAGGAGTCCTCTGGGCCCCTCAAGTTGGGCAACAGCCTGCCCAAGGCATTCGCCGTTGCCACCAACTTGGGGCGCAGACTTCGGAAATGTTCTCCGAAGTCCCATCGACCGTCAAGCACCAGCCCCAGGTATTTCAACCGGGGCTTGATGTCGATAGGAGTGCCTCCCACTGTAAGGCTGGCTCCCGGGTCTGGCCTGCGCCGAGGGCCATGAAAGAACATGGCCTCGGACTTGTGCAGAGCCACCTCGAGACCCAGCCGCCGGATCCGTTCCACGACTTGAGCAACCGCGGTCGTGGCCCTCAGGGTCGCCTCGCGGTGTGTAGCCCCGCCCACTGTCACCAGCGTGTCGTCCGCGTAACATGCGACGGTGGCACCGTACGCGAAGTCACCGCGAAGCACCCAGTCGTAACCGATGTTCCACAGCAGCGGCCCCAGGACCGATCCCTGTGGAACACCGCACGACATCTCGCGCCTACCGACTCCGGTCGAACTCGGGTAGACGACGGCTCTCCCCGTCAGGTATGCCCCGACTATGCGGCGGAGGTAGAGAGGCACATCGTGATACACGAGCGCCTCTCTGATGCAACTCCAGGGCAAGGTGTTAAACGCGTTGGAGATGTCCAAGGACACCGCCAACATCACCTCGCCCCGAGCGACCGCATCCTCCGCCAGAGTCCTCACACGCATGATGGCATCCACAGTGGAACGCCACCGGCGGAACCCGAACTGGGTATTCGCCAGGTCCGGCCCCACTCTAGAGATATGCTCGACGAGGCGCTTGGCAATGACTCTCTCGAAGAGCTTGCCCACCTCGTCGAGCAACACTATGGGCCGGTACCCGGACGGCTCGTCCGCCGGGCGCCCCATCTTGCGGATGAGGACCAGTTTCCCCGTCCTTCACATCTTCGGAAACTGGCCCCGCTCCAAACATGCGCTGAGGAACCCTCTCAGACGGGGTTCGAGACCGTCTTCCCCTAGAGGCCTTCTGTCAGGCGTATACCTTTTGTATGCCTACTCATACTATTAAGTATTGACAAATGTACACAAGACTTTGCCTCTCTCATTGCATTGCGATTTCTCTGTGCACTCCCAGGTTTGCTGGAAGAGAACTCAATCTGAGTTAAGCTCGCCTTTGTACATAATATTTCACTTGTTTGTATAAATGCCATTTAAGTGTACATAAATAATAAATTAAATTAAATTAAATAAATTAGTCCACTGCTGGACATAGCCCTCCCCTAATGAGCGCCATAGCGCCCTGTCTTCAGCTTGCCGCATCCAGCATCTGCCTGCAGTCTTTCTTAGATCGTGATCCCACCTGGTCGGAGGGCGTCCTACACTACGCTTGCCGAGTCGCGGTCTCCACCCAAGAACACGTTTACCCCAACGGTTGTTGGTTCTTCGTGAGATATGGCCAGTCCACTGCCACTTCAGCTTGCTGATTCTTTGAGCTATGTCGATAACTTTGGTTCTCTGTCGGATGTATTCGTTGCGGATTCTATCCTTCAGAGAAACTCGGAGCATAGCTTTCTCCATAGCTCGCTGAGCGACTTTGAGCTGATGGACCAACCCTATATGATATTTGAATGAGTGTAAACTTTAGAAAATATTAAGTAGTAAGGTAAAAGACGTACCTACAAGGTTATTTGCATAAATTTACGACGAAACATTTGTCTACGCCACAGTGTGGCCTTTGCCTTATCTACCTAGCAACTATTATTTAGCTCAAAGCTTTACATTTCATGAGAACTCATTATACCATTTCTTTGAAATAGTAATGAGAATCTCACTAGCTGCATTTTCCATTTAGTTTTCGTATTACATTACATTTAATTTCATACTTATTAACATAAACTAGATAGTAACAGTAAAATGTATTATTTTTCATTTAAAATTGTAACTATTCTGTTTGATATTTTTGAAGTGAAAACTTCTTTAGCGGCGTTGGATGGGTTAAAAATGTTAAACGCGCGTCAGGATTAGTTGACCTTTGAACCGTAACCGACGACTGACGTCATACAACATTACAACAGCTACAAATTATTCATTTTGTTAGGTGCGTCAAGAACCTTCTCGGCCGAACGGTTAGCGCTTCGACTGTAAGTCCATATGGTTTCAGATAGTACCGGGTTCGGAACTAGGCTTCTGAAATTTTTTGTGATTATTTTTTTCTTTTTGTAATTTATTACGTTTTTTTTGTAATCTATTACTTTTTGCGGTTATTTTTTCTTTTTGTAATGTATTACTTTTTGTGATTATTTTTTTCTTTTTGTAATTCATTAATTTCTTCTGACAGAAAATTAGTGATAGGTTCTATGATTGGCGCTTTATTATAGGTATGGTATGGCACGGTGTGTTCTTTTTGTCTTTTTCTCTGTATATAACGAAGAAAGAAAAAGTTTTCACCTCTGCCGGCACTCCCGGAGTGCAACCCTTCTTTTTTTTTATATGGGATACGTCAATTTCACTCTTCCTAGTCTGATGATAAGTTGAAGGCAAATTCTTAGGAAAGAGGGCCACTATTACATACACGTACCATGTTAACAATGGTGGCACTCAGCTTGACGGTCTCAGCAAAAGAGGATTGTCGTCGCAGCACCGCGTGACACCCACCGCTGCCACCTAGTGCTGCGACCACAATCCCCCTGCCCGGCCATGCACTTGCTGACCCCGGAACGCTTAGAGCACCGGGTCGCACAATGTCGGTCTACTATCTATCGGCGCGTCGTATATTAATGCAAATGAAACTAGATTTTCAACACAAGTTTACCTTAAAAAGAAACGTAGACTCCGAATTGAAGTGGAACCAAATCTTAGGATAAAACTTTCGTCCTTTACCGCAAACTTGGGATTCTTTAGTAAAAAAATAAGCAACAGCTCCATACCTCGCACTAAAATTTTGTGTCTAAATAGGTGATACCAAAATATTGTATGTACCTAGTGTTAATAACACATTTCTACTATTAATAAATGTGTATTATTAATGGAACCAGCTTGGGTTAAGCGTATTCAGTGGGTCGCGAAGAGGCAGTGTGAAAATTACCGGGCCATGGCAGAACAATGTTTGGGAAACACTGGCTTGGAGAATTATACGCCAGAGTTCAAGCATCCAATGCAACCGGTATTGGCATCCAGGATGAAGCGACAGAATCTCCTAGCTATATAAGGCTTTCACGGCCAGCGTTGCATGTAGAATATACTGCTTCCGGGCTGTTTGGCCGTGGTCCATTTGAAACTTGCGTTCCAGACGTTTCGTCGATCACTGCGGTCCTCCTCCTAGCGCATACTAGGGATGACAGCTATGGGGTAAGCTATTTTTGAAGGGGTTTCCAATTGCAATATTTATTAATCTAGCTAGGACAAAGACTGATTTTTAATTAAATGAAGGAATTTAACGTAAGGGACAGAAACGGGATCAGGCCTGAGGCATAGCATAATCAAAGCAAAATCATACCTATTGACGGGGTCTCAGAGCAATATCGAGTTAATGCGTACGATGAATATTAGCAACCGAAATTATCGAAATTACTAATATTCCCTCTAACCCCTCCAACTGAGCTTAGGTAATTGCTTGTGCTAGAAGTGGGTTCACGTCAGTAGTGTAATGGCCAGGATTAGAACCCGGGACCTCTCGATCGTAAGGCCGAACCCTTAACCACTAAGCTACTGACGCTTTGATTGTGCACCACACCCTATGCCTCTTGCCTTTTCTATATAGCTCACGCCTTTTTTATTTTTACGTGCGGGAAATACCCACGGATACACCTAGGAGCCGGAGGGGAGGTTATGTCGGACTCGAACCTGATATACAGATCAATATGTCACTCAACCTTAATAAACAGTACAAAATAAAAATAATGAACAAATCCGTCATCTGAAATCATTTACGCGTAGTGAAGTGAAATATTTATCTCCCTAATCCCGGGATTATATGCGGCGTCACGCCGTGGCACGGGATTAGGCCGGGACTGGGTGTATACGGGACCGTTATCTTGGAGACAAATTATTAGTGTTTGTCCGGGAGACCATTTGTGTTTAATTTGAGAATTAGTGCGACGTCATTTATTTGTTTAAGGAAAGTTTGGGGACGGTTTCTTGGTGATTGTGATGTCTCTTTTAGTGTGTACAGAGCATACATATAATGCGTTGTGTGTATAGTTTGAGTGTGTTTGCTTTCTAGAATATCCTAATCTTGAGAATGATAAATCGCCATGGGTTTGTTCCAAGTTGTTTATTATTGCACCTTTTAGCGTGGGAAATCTGAAACCTTATACCTACCTTTCTTTTTTCGTTTTACCACTTAGGTGGCAGACAAGCACACGGCCGACCTGATGGAAAGTGGTTAAAGCAGGACAAGTCTTTGGTCTTCCCACTTTTTTTCTATGCTACAACTTTTATAGGCCTTATAGCCTAAAGATATAGGCCTTTTATAGCCTAAGGACTCAGACTAAAAGAATAACATAGACATAACGTGTGATACCAAAGTAGTGCCATTTCGCTCGCACTCTCTGGGTGTACGCGCGACTGCGTACGAAATACTAATACTACTTATTCGACTTCACTTGCTAGTTAGTTACGGGCCGTCAATGTTTTTTGTTCAAGTCAGAGCCTGAGCCTAAGAAGAATAAACTTTATTTGGTGTTACTAGGTGACATAAATTGCTAAGGTCATAAGTTTCTATAGGTATATTCACTCAGTTCCTTCGCGATTCGCTGAACAATTTTGATCACAACTAAACAGTTGTAAGAATGTGAACAGTAGATATAGCGCGTTGGAAAGTATAGACTTAGTAGGTAGTTCCTAAATCCACTCTCTTTCTGTAGATTTTCCCGTACAGTCTAAGAGAAGAGTACAGGAAGGCAGTCAGGATGAAATACGACAGAAAAGCTTGCTTCAGAGCTTAGACTCTGTCTCTACTGCCTGTCAGGTGACGTTGATTTGGTTCCAAAGATATCTATTGGTGGGGCACGGTCCTTACACTAAGTCCAACTAATCAAACTAAATAATTATGAATTTGAATTAAGTGACCATTTGTAATGTTACAATATAATATTTTAAATGATTGTGATTAAGGACTAACGCAATCGTTACTGCAGTATAATTTAAAGGTAATACAAGAAATTCTCTCCGAAACATTTCATCCGCCATTTTATTTATATATAAACGTCCATTGTGTTTGATCACACAAAGAGATTGTATCGACGCGGTCCCGCGATTAAGCCTTTAATCCCGGGGTGCGGGATCGTATCGACCGCACTACAAGACGGTTTTTGTTGTTTAAGTGTTGTAGCTACACGGTCTGCGGGTACAGTCACCGTCAGAAATATCATGACAACAAAGACGGAAAATAATCTTAAAACTAATGGTATTGAGAGCGAAACACACTATTTTATTGATTTAAATTGTGTTATTGTCCGAACTAAAGTTCTTTATTCTTAATTCTTTATTGTACACACATATAACATAGTACAGTAGAATGCATAATTACATTTTGATGTACAAAGGCGAGCTTAACTCAGTGTTGAGTTTTCTCCCAGCAAACCTTTGGGTGATACAGGAGAAACAGTGACAAAAGGGTAGAGAAACAAGTGTACAATTTTGCAAAGAACATACATAATTAATAGAATATATAAGTACTAGGAACATACGTACCATACATATTATACTACTTACATACAGATAAATTAAATATATATATACTTAAACATATACATTTATTACATATATACTTATCTACATAAATACAATAGATACAATAACTTATGGAAATTACATAAATAAGTAATACACAGTTATCTAGTTTGAGCGAGGAAAAGTTCTTTTACTTTGTTCTTGAATACGTTCAAAACGTTTTTTACGTGCGCGAAATCCCCACGGATACCCCACCCTTCCGGAGCCGAGGAGGAAGGTTATGTCTGACTCGGACCGACTAAACCGCACGCCGTCTCTGGGTCGTAGTGCTAGGCCGAAGGTGAGGTTGTCATGCGACATATACCTCGCACCCCGGCTGACCCAGGGCCATCCCTCTCGGTCTGGCCCTCCTCGGGGAACTGAAGGTGTGTAGCAAATATCAAAACAATCAGTCAACAGAAAAGGGAAACCAAGGCATTTTTAGTAATACTTTCTTTATCAAGATCGATCGATCGAATTCGTAACGTAAACGCATCAAGAGAATGCAGCATTGCGATTGGCTCAAAGTAGGCAGACAGCCAATCACATTGCTCCGTTCTCACAATATTTACGTTACGAATTCGAATTCTTTTTCGTGCTCGGGGAATTGATGCTGACTGTACACGTTGTGGTTGCGTGGTTGATACGAATTGATCGGTAAGTAATTTTGTGGTAAGATTTTGGATTTCGTTAGTGTTGCAAGTGTAGAAATAAAGAAAAGGTTTTGGTGTTGAGGTGGGATAAATTGTGTAGTATTATTTCGTTCACTTGGATTTAAAGTGAGTTTGATTTTATTAGAAACATTTTTATTTGCGTTTTAACTACTCTATCTTTTCCTTGCATCTTAAGTCGCATATCGCATCCGGAGCTTTTACCTCGGGGTCTAGGGTCCGCTTTACCAGTCTAACTGCAGATTTGGCTGATCTTCGATATTTTCCATATGACATCCACAACTCAAAGGCAGTTGTTGGGGTTTTTAGGGATCCATCTACCCGTAACGATTGCCATAGATGTTTGTATGGCAACCGGGGCCGACGGCTTAACGTGCTCTCCGAGGCACGACCAGACTTACAAAGTCAAAGTCAACGTCAAAAATCATTTATTTTGCATAGAACATTAAAACGGTACTTACAAAACGTCAAGTTTAAAAAAAAATCTAGAGAGACTAGTTTAGCAAATGGACCACCAGTTCGAAACGCGGCCCCGACCTGAGAAGAATCCGGGAAGAAACTCAGCGGGCATTTTTTTTTGGTCTATTATTATATTCATGTTTACAAATATTTTCACTACGTGGGATGGAACCCGCGCCCCCTGCGTAGCGGCCGCGTTCACTACCGCCACGCCACAAGGCCTGCAGGTTTTAGCTACTCTATATATGTATCAAACTGTCACTGCAACGACGCAGAGCACGCACTACACTCTCTCACTAGTACAGATACATTCCCCCCCTTTCCTGGGAGGTAAGATGGGGACACCGTGGTTTTCACACAACTGGAGATGGCCTTGGGACAGCCGGGGTGCCTTATAGGACACTCTGAACCCGATGATCCCAGGCATCAGAAGACGGCATGCGGTTTTGGTCGGTTTGAGTTTGTCATAACCGCCTCCGACGGTTGGTAGGGGTATCTGTGGGGAATTCACCTCAAAAAAGATGTCCCCTCAAGTATCCGTACATTGTATTACGTATTGATACTTGTACCCTCAACGGCTGAAAGACAAAAGGATATAAGCGACTATTGCAGTTGACAAGAAAATCGTCTTTTAGTAAAGTTGTTGAGGGTGAAACTTGAAAGTAGCGGTTTTAAGCTGATTTCCTTGGTCCACAAAAAAAAAATGATATAACTTCTACCTACTAAACTAGTACCTACGAAAATGATACCTACTAAAAAAAAGACGGGTTGCACTCTGGGAGCGCCGACGACTCGTTATATACATAGAAAAAGATAAAAAAAACATACCATACCATACCATACCTATAATACAGCTAATTTTCTATCAGAAGAAATTAATAAATTACAAAAAGATAAAATAATCACAAAAAGTAATAAATTACAAAAAGAAACAATAATCACAATAAGTGTCATAAGGCCAGGTTTGAACCCGGTACTATCTGAAACCATAAGGACTTACAGTCGAAGCGTTTACCGCTATGCTGCGAAGCTATTTATCGTATTTTGCAAATTGGACAGTCTATAGCTAATATTGTATGACGTCAGTCGTCGGTTACGGTCCAAAGGTCAAGCGATCCTGACGCGCGAGTTTAACAATTTTTACCCATCCAACGCCGCTTAAGAAGTTTTCACTTCAAAAAAAGTTTATAATTAAGTAAAACTTAATGCCTTATTGTTTTAATGAAAAATCTTCGAAAATAAAATGTGCTAAGAGAATCAACTGAATACGTTGACCGTTACGAATATATTCTCGGTCAAACTTCAAGATTCACCCATAAGATGACAGACAAGTTCACTACCCTATCAAATCCGAAGGGTATACGCAGACGATATCACTGCGAGAGAAGGAACACTCGAAATAAAACCCTGTACCAACCCGTCTGGCCAGCGTGGGAACAGTACGCCAGAGCCTCCCAACGTTGGGAGAGCCCTGTGTGTTAATTGATAAAGATGTCACTTAAGATCTTTTTTTTTGAATATTCAATGTCGCTTGTACGCATTTTCCACATTCGAAAATCATCTATTAACGAGGTACAGTCAGCATCATTAAAATGTCGCTAGCAAAAGTACTCAAAATAATCCAAACACCAAAATCCCAATTTTATGTTGGTTATTAGAGTACTCAAATAGTTGCAAGTAACCAGAGTGGTCCGACCATCTTAACAATCGGTCTTCCAGTATTATCTAAGTTATTAGAATATTCATATTCATATACACAATCACGCCGGTCAATGGTATCCAGTCAAGTATAATTTCAAAATATCTAGACATTCATATTTTTCTTACTAATGCAAGTTGATAGTTTATGGCTTACGCAACTGTCAACTATAAAAAAATACAAGAGACGTTGTCAATTGACACATTTTGTATCTTTTTCTTACTCATACACCCATCCGTTATCATCCCGCCATTGTGTGAAAGGGATGGCTTTACAAGTAAGAAAGGGATACAAAAGGCGATAAAATGACAAAGTCTAGATTTTTTGAAATTATGCTTGAATGGATACCATCGACCGGCGTGATTGTGTATATAAATATGAATGCTCTACTAACTGACATAATTCTGAAAGACCGATTGTTAATAAATTTGAGTAGGTACTCTAATAACCAATATAAATTTGGATTATTTTGAGTACTTTTGGTAGCGACATTTTAATGATGCTGACTGTACATGTTCTGATTCAGAAAAGAAAAATACAATCATTTTTATAAAAGAAAACAGTGGCATTTTTTCAATTTCTCTGTAAAAAGAATCCTTCGGTGAGTATATTTTTACTGCTAACATAAACAACGTTTTTCCATCCATATATGTAAATTAAATTCGTTTTACATTATGTAGCCGCAAATAAAAGAAATATGTGATTTTAATAAAATAACGTACGTATCATATTCTTAAATATATATTGAGATGTGGTCGAGTTTTTCTTTGCTCAGCACGATTGTTATTATACATACATATACTCACGCCAATTAATCCCCGAAGGGGTAGACAGAAGTGTATAAACACCCTTATTGCCTTCAAGCGGGAACTTTAAGTTTACACTAGCTGTTGGATATCGGTTGTAGCGACTTTGGACGGATCCTACTCGACCGATTACAATCTAATAGAGCAAACTAAACAAAAACATCAAAATCAGCTCAATAGTTTTAGCGTCTATCGCGGACGAACAGACAAAAAGTTCAAAAAAATGTGCTCAGTACCGTTAATATAACGTAACGTAATATGTCACCTCCGTACGGTGCAGAACATTCCTTCAAGAACCAAGCGGTTCGGTGACTCTTTCCTTTGTCGCACCATTAAGACCTGGAACTCCTTGCCAGCTCACGTGTTTCCTTCTTCGTACAGTCCCGGGTCCTTTAAGCGGAGCGTGAAAAAGCATCTGATGAGTCCGTCAAAATGAGTGCCACCATTGTTAATACGTGTATGTAATGGTGACCCTCTATCCTGAGATTTACCAACAGGCGAGGTGAAGTCAAATTGACGTTTTCTTTTTCAATACTTCCAACGTACAGATATAATTAAGTTATTTACACTTTTATAGTACTTGTTATACATAGTAAAATTAAAAAGAAATATAACGGAATAGAATCTTCATCTTTTTTGGAGTCGGTACATTATTCTTTATTATACCTACACCAAAATTAGTTTACAGTAAATTAAATGAACAATAGGCAGCCTAAGCACTTAAAATGGTCTCTTAGGATGGACAGGAATGAGCAGCATATAAATAAATGTAAGTGAGCGTTGGTGTAATTGATAAAAAAAGGTTATGCAATGCTTTAAAACATACCAATATGTGCAACACATACCTACCCATCGCATCATCCGGTAATGGACCAGTAAGTAGAGCGCGACTTGTATAAGAGACTTGCAAGTCTTGTGACAGGCAGTAAAACATTTCCATTGAACTTAACGAGAACGGGAAATGGCGATGTTATTCGTAACAGGCCATAAATATATATAGTTCATTACTTTTCTAGGTAACGCAGACTCCTCTCAAAACCGGAGATGGCCTTTAGTCAATCGGGATGTGTTAGGCAATCTTACAAAGGAATTTGAATATTCAACATTCAAGATTCAAGACGCTGGCGTGCGGTTTTGATTTAATAACAACCCCTAATGAGGGGGGGGGGGAGGATGGGGTATTCCGAGGGGACTTTCGAAGGTATCTGGGCAATTAAGAGAAGCCGTGGTGATACTTTCGTGTATGCATCATTCCAAAGGTGACGACGACCCACTGATCTCCTAAAATTCGTCCCCGAAATAAAAGCTATAGATTCTTCGCCTATATAGTGCTACGCCCGGCGCTTGGCAACTTCAATATATGGCCAAATTCCCATAGGAGTGAGCGAGACGGCACTATAGAAAGAGACAGCATGCCTTGACGTCACTGTTCTAGAAGGAATCGAATGAATAGAACGAGACGTCAGGCTAGAAAGAGACACAAGACCCAATGGAACATTCCAGAACGTTCCTGTCTTTGCCAGAACTTTCGCTACTCGGCCGCGCCGGATATAAAAGGCGAGCTAACAGCCTCCGCTCAGTCAGTCTACGACTAGTATTCGAAGCGATCATAGCGATAAAGTGTGCGAAGCGATACAGTGCGATTATACAAGTGACTGTGTATTGTGTAAGGAAGAGTTTTCGAAATTCTACGCGCTTTGCTGTAATTGAAATGCAGCTGAATAAAATCTGTCTTCAACGGTTGTCCTCGCATTTTCTATTTAAACCGATCCCCACGCTCGTAACAATAGGTACTCATTGATCCGTTTGTAGAAGACCAATCAATTGACCTATTGCAGTCCCCAGCTAGACTTAGGCCTCTCCCAATGTACGCCATTGCTTCCGATCCTCCACCCTCCGCCTCCAGTCTGTTTCAGCCACCTTTTCAGGTTGAAGATCAGTTAATCCCATGGAATAAATGTTTCAGATTTGTCACCCACTCAGATACTTTTAGGTTATCTGGTAGAAAACTAAACATACCTATTTATATATAAAAAGTTAGTCTCGATACATCAACATTGAATGACACGTTAAAAATCACGATTTGAGACACGAGAATGACATTTTTTTTTTCTTCAAAATTATGCCATAAAAGCGATCATGAAATTAATATTCTTTTTATGAAAATTGTGTTACTAATAACCGTACTTGACTGATTTTGTCGGAACGAGACTGAATTTTTAATTTCGAGAATTGGCCTTTTAGTAGATACACAGTTTGAACATAATACGACTTTTTGCCGTTTTTTTTTCGTAGTTGAATTGAAATCATTCTAAAAACGTTACTTTACTGAAGAGGGCTCTCGATCCTTTACCAATTCGCATTCCTTCCCGCGAGCTCATAAAAACATCTCATATTATAATTTATTTCTCCTTCCGGACGTTTCACATTGCGGTCGTTTACGACTTGTACCGCGACATGGAGTCATACTGCACTATACCGCATCGTAAATTATTTGCATGATGGCGGCACTTCACATCGCATGTTTAGGGCCTTTGCACACGTTTTTTTGCGCTGACGACGCGCGTAGAACACTATCGAGACGCTCAGCAAACGGAAGAACGAAGTTAAGTTGTTACCTTTGCAAATGATTCTCGCGTTTGCAAACGCGGTGATAAAAAAAGAGCGTCCTCAGCGCGTAAAAAAATGGGCTCTTAGTAATATGCTGTGCTCAGATGAATTGTTTAATATGATGCCCACAGCTACATTCTATCATCGCACCGCTCGCCATAGGCAAGTAATCCATCCACACAAATTGCGACCGGTAACTGTCAGTACCGTACGGTGTGAAAGGATTTTCATCCCACGCACGCTCCGTTTGTGGAATGACCTCCCCGCTGTGGTTTTCCCAAGCGATTACAAAATGGGGTTCTTGAAGAAGGGCATTAGAAGGTTTCTTCAGAGTCGGCAGCGCTAGTGTTACGCCCCTGGTGTTGCATACGTCCATAGGCCACGGTAATCACTTTCCAACAGGTGGGCTTTGTGCCTGTCTGCTACCTAAGTGGTATAAAATATAAGGACACAATTCAACTCTTATGTTAATTGAGTTTTCATGTACAATAGGCACAAAATGAAATTATTTGTGTTTGCTATTGGGCGTTTCTTGTATTGGCAAAATATTCTACGTACATGCAAACATGCAAATGCAGAAAATAGAACCGTACAGAATTAAAAAAAAAACTGAATTTCTGGTTATTTATTATTATTTGATGACCATATTTTTATGTCAAATTCATGTCATTGTCCACACATGGCAATTGTTTGTCAAATGCCCCCTAAATCCAACCACACGTCCTGATCGTCCACCTGAATCTCGTGGGGGGCGGACACACGGAAAACGAATTTACTCGCATGGCTAACGTGGCTCTGGTACACTCGACATTGGCGTGTCGCCATTAACAATTTTATAATACATTTTACTTGTCATTGGTGAATTGCAGCGATATGCTGCAGAGGCCATTTTAAAGAAGTTGAAGTTGAAGTTTGTCAAACACGCTAATAAAAATAGCTATGTGAAGTGCCACATGATATATATTTTTGTTTATGATGGTGTAGTGTTTTTAGATGGATATGTATTTTTTATGTTTTATATAGGTACAGTTATTGTGATTGATGGTTGCACTCTGTAAAGTAAATGAGAAATATTTTTTTTTATGTGTTCGGTTCCACGGTTTAGTGATGAAATGTGTAAAAACACAACAAAAGTAATAAAATATTTGGAATCTATAAAAATTATGCACAATAGTCCTTTTACTCCAAAAGGTATTTTTTAAAATTAATGGCATTTGTAGCACGTGGTTTTAAGTTTTGAACCAGTCATTTTCGCCGTATAGTGGTTATGAAGAAACTAAGAGTGAAAACTTCCGCCAGAACATTATGGTCTTTTTTTTTACGTGCGGGAAGTCCCCACGGATAACCCTCGGGGCCGGAGGGGGAAGTTAAGTCGGACTCGAACCGACTAAACCGCATGTCGTCTGTGGGTCGATGTGCAAGGCCGAAGGTGAGGTTGTCTCGCGACATCCCTCACACCCCGGCTGACCCAGGGCCATTCCCCTCGGTAGGCAACAGTCTTCAACTTTTCTGTTACTTACCTTTTTGAACAAAGATACTGCGATATCTCCATTGGGTTTTGGAGGTCAGGTGGCAGTCGCTTCACCGAAAATATCGAAGTTCAAGTAAACATTTAGAAGACTAGAATAATCGGATCACGGACTCTGAAATGAAATGAGTGAATGCTGAGTGCCACCATTGTTAACATGGGACGTGTATGTAATGGTGACCCTGTTTTCTGAAACTTTGACTTCAGCTTACCATCAGGCTAGGTGAAGTCAAATTGACGTGTCCTATATAAACAAAAAAACGGATACGACCGGAATTAACGCTAGAATGAAGAGATCTGTTTGGAAAAAAGGATAATATTGGTAACAGAAAGTACTAAGTACATATTCTCCCTAATCTCTCTAACTAAGAACCCTGAAATACCAAACTACCGTTGCCAAATAAATCAAAACGTCCACTTGAGAATTGATTTCCAAAAATTGCGTTATGAGTGAAATTTACGTTCACCACTCAATTATGATATGACGCAATTTGAACCCTGAACCGTAACGAAATTCTTTTAATCAAATTATTTTCCAACAACCCAATTAACCCGAACCCCTATGGTTGAAATCACAACCGAAAATACTTATCGAAAAACAAGAAATACAATAAGGAACATGACGTTGCAGGATAGCATCTGTTGCCAGCGCTGCACGAATGGTGTTGAATGTGTGTATGTGTGTGCGTGTAAACTATGTATGAAACTGGGATAATTTGTAGGAAACTTAAAAGCGTTTCGTATGAAAACTTTATCTTATAAAAAAATTTAGCGAATAAATCAAAGCTTAAGAAATAGTTTCATTCTATAAATTAATTTTAACGTCAACTGGTTACTTACTCTTATAAATTGACTTGACTGACTTGACTGTCTGTTCTGCACATAAAATAAATTATAGAACTTGTTATAAGCTAAAGTTTTGTTTTAAATTAACGCCTATTTTAATAATAATTAATTGTTTTACGCTTCAAGAGTTAACTGTAAAGGGAGTACAGAATGCAGAAATTTAATAATGAGTTAATGAATTTTGACATCTATCTGTGTAAATATAACGCGCCATTTTATAATTTCGGTCCTCCGTTGATGACTATTGCGCTGCCAAATATTAAGTCCTATAAAGCTAGTCTAGAACATAACAGACATTAATCTATACGTATTTAACGCCAAACTTATTTACTACTCCAAACGCAATTCGTGGCCATAACCCATAAAGCTAACGAGACCCAGTAATGAAAACACCAAAGCGATGCGCGCAATACTCGTAACTCACTGTCAAATGTGCAACGTTAAAATGTCAAAAACAGTGCCGCCATTTTGAAACTGGCTGTTCTGAATAAAGTCTAAGTTATGATTTATACCGCTACACAACTTTTTTCATCTTTTAAACCATTTTACTATTATAAATGTGACGATTTTTAAGGGCTTCTAAACTAGGTCTAAAAATCCACACGAAAATCTTAGAGCCCCAAGTCAATAGCACGTGCAAACCGTTATACCTGCTCTACTAAACATAAATAAAAATCCATTAAAGCTCATGTAGCCGTAAAAATCATAACAAAATAACTGAAGCGATATCAAAATTCTGTATAGGTAGACCGAACGGCTTAATGTACACTCTGAAATATGGAGGGTTCACACTGTGTAAAGAGTCACACATCCTAAGACTGACCTGGCCAGTATTGCCTAACCTTATAATTTGCTATTCTAATCCAGTTGGTTACTACTTAACCATGAGCCTCTGACTTTTCTGCTGACAGCATTCTAGCCCCTCTAGACAAGTGGCAATTCGCTAGCCGGCGCATAGGATTGACGTATTTGACATGCATTAACGACTGTCATTTACGTCAAACCCCATACATTCGTCATTCTATTCCACCAAACGCCGGCTAGCGAATTGTCATTTCTCTAGTGAGGCAGTATTTTTTTGGTATTCGTTTGGAACATTAACTAAGTACAAAGAAATACCAACAGTAGGTATTAGAAATGTGGTATTCAATTGGAATAGATCGAACGGGTCGTGTTGTTTTCCGGTGGAATCCAGCCACCTCATCTCTTGCCACCGATGACGTAGTAAGAAACTGAAGAATAGGACTGTTCTGCACACGACAGGAAACATACAGCCCACGAAAAAGTATCTGCTTAACAGCAATAGGTAATACCCTGTTACGTGCGTCCTAGTATCATAGGGTTGCATATTAGAAAATCAAAACTTTCTCGAGCAAATTTCAAAAGAACAACGTACTTATCAACACAGTTTAAAATAACGATGGTCATTTGATCAAAAGTTCAGCTGACCAAAGTCTGGAATATCAATGTTTAAATTATTTATTACACTATTGACCAAATCGTTTAAAGGTCAAAATGGATTACTGGATAAATTATTAATTATCAAATGGATTTGTTTTTATAAGAATCTTTACAATCCAATTTATGACCATGCAGAATAAATTCATTTTTATAGCAATATGATAATATTAATTAAAGGAATATGATAATAGAATGATAGAAATAAATGTGTTAAAATTAGTGATACATATCTACATTTAAATTAATAATTCTTAATAAGGAAACATCCATACTAATATTATAAATGTGAAAGTAACTCTGTCTGTCTGTCTGTCTGTATGTTCGCTTTCACGCCTAAACCACTAAACCGATCTTGATGAAATTTGGTATAGGTGTAGATTAGACCTTGACATCCACGCGGGCGGAGCCGCGGGCAAAAGCTAGTTCGTGATTACAAAATTTTATTGATTATGATTTGATATTTTAAAATTACATCTAGCAACTTTTGATCAGCCGTTCATTTGATGTCACATACATTGGCATTTTAAATTTCTTCTAAATAAAACATTTGCTCATTTAAATTTTGTTATTTTTTATTTATGTTTCTTTTGAAATTTGCTCGAGAAAGATTTAATTTTCTAATATGCAACCTATCATAGTAAGCTTAACGTACATCCCACCTCTGCCTGGATCAGAGGTGGGATGCCAGGCATAAATACATTTATGTAGATCGTTTTAAGCCACTTACTCTTGATCTCACATTCCATGATGACAATAATTGTTAATAATTAAATCATCAGGCGGCACATCAAAGAGTTCGCGGCGGTACGGTGATAAATCAGAGCTTCCGCCGAACGTCCGCCTACCGACTCGCACCGATGATAAATCTTGTGTTGTTGAGTGCTTTTATTGTTGGAGGGTAGGCAGGGATGTTGAAAGGGCTATTTTAGACAGGATACTGATTAGCAAGTGGAATTTATATTATCCTGAATTGAAATATTTGATTTTATCTGTGGCGCAGCAGTAGCATTAGTCTGCTATGTTAGGGGATGTGGGTTCGATTCCTACTCATTGCAAAGTATAAGGTACAGGCTTTTTTCTCGGGGTTGTCACACGACAGTCGTAATTGTAATTACGACCTAAAAAGTCCCATCATCTGGTCTTTTTAGGATACGTCAATTTGATTTCACCTCGCCTGATGATAAGCTGAAAGCAAAGTCTCAGGTAAAAGGGGCACCATTACATATGTACACGTACCATGTTAACAATGGTGGCACTCAGCTTGACGGCCTCATCAGATGCTTTTTCACGCCCCGCTTAAAGGACCCGGGACTGTAGGAAGAAGGAAACACGTGAGCTGGCAAGGAGTTCCAGATTTCACTGCAATACCTCGATATTGCCTTGATTGTGAAGGTCAGATGGCAGTCGCTTCACGGAAAATATAGAAGATCAGCCAAACCCGCAGTTAGACTGGAAAAAGCGGACCCCAGTCTCCGAGGTGATAGCTTCGGATGCGACTGGGATTAACGCTAGAATAAAGAAGAAGAATTTAAGCAACAGTGAATAATTCAATAAGGTTCCTTCAGGCACTTAAGCCATTACTCTTTTAACCGTGCAATGAATGAAGTACACAATATACAGAATATGCTCACAACATTATCAAAAATAGACTTAACAGCCCGTAAGCAGCGGCTGGCTAACATCGAGTCAATCAATTAGATGACGGGCATATTTCGTATAAACTGTGGGGACTAACATGTCGCCATATGTCGTTAACTAGACGTGAGCGTGTTACGCACTGGTTCTGTAAAACGCTGCGGTCATTTTCAAGTTATTATCTCGGAAACTAGTCCAGATCTATCCCAGTTGTCAAGAAAGGTAAGAAGGTTTCTAGAGGGTTGATAGCACGAGTATGATACAAGCCTGGTGATGCAAAACACCATAGATCACGGTAACAACTTTCTATGAGGTGGGTCGTGTGCTTGTTGGCCAATTAAGCAGTATAAACAAAATCGTAAAAAATCCTTCCTACTTGCCGCAAACTAAGAGGTATCAAGGACCAACATGTCAATAGTCTTAACGGTTTACTCTCTGCGTTCATATAAATCCGTCAGTCTGAACTTTTTTAGGGCTCCAACTTGTCATCCTGTAATAAATGCTAGATGTTTGTATGGTAACCGGGACCAACAACTTCACGTGTTCCGCGAGGCGTTACAGTTCTAAGGCTAACTTGGCTAGAATAGCTGAACTTTTAAATAATCTACTTGGATACTAAGTTTTTGAAGTCCATCGAACAAACAGAAACGTTCAATTTTTTTCGCAGAAATTCTATTACAAATAATAAAACCGCGTCGATTTCCCAACCCAGTGCGTACACCACCAAACAATGAAACAGTTTTCTAATAGCAGAAAAGGGGTCAAAAATGCTCAGTCACAATAGTTTGACGGATAATTGATTGAACCGTTGCCTTTTGTGATTTGGCGGGGGACGCAGGTTCGATTACCGTGTAGCGAATGTTCTATTGTGATATGTTGTAACGCTCACAACTTGATGTAAGTGCATAATTCGCTCTTATAGCCTGCTTTAGGTAGTAATGTCCTACTGAGGGAGCCAATATCTATACCCAACTATTGTTAACTGGGTATTTCTCTGTATAAAGTACGTCAATCGATCTTTGACCTTGACGAACAAAGTACTATATCCTGTTGAATGATTATTTCTGACTATCATTTGCCTGCGGCTCCGCCCGCGTGGACGTCGGGTATCGCAACCAAACATAGCCTATGTCTTTTCTCAAGGTCTAATCTACCCCTTTACCAAATTTCATCAACATCGGATCAGTGGTTTAGGCGTGAGAGACGGACAAACAGATACACACACACACTAAAAAAAATATAATATTAGTATGGATAATGATATAGATTTAGATGGAAAATAATACAATTTCAATCAATAAAACAGTTTAATTAACTCTCAATACAGTATTAAGATCATTTCTGTTTGGGTATAAATGGCGTTGTGTATGCCGTAGATAAATAAGTATTGTACTTGGCTTCGCCTACGCGACCCAAGGACACCTGTTCCTGCCCCTCTAGACAAGTGGCAATTCGTTAGACGGTGTTTGATGGAATAGAATGACGTATGACGCCGTTCATGACATGCGTTAACGACTGTCACATACGTCAAATCCTATACATTCGTCATTCTATTCCATCAAACGCCGGCTAGCGAATTGCCACTTGTCTAATAGGGATGGTATACGAAATCCAGAATCGATACTGTACAGATGTTTTTGCGTGAAATAGTATCTAACAAACATCCACACACACATACATCTATCCCCACACTATTAACTATTTATACTCAAATGAGTTATTATGCTGTTTTGCTACCTTCGTGGTATAAAATTCGTACTCATGCCATCCCCCTATGGTTGACGGTTATGACCGCACAATGAATAATACAGAAAAATGACCATTGAATAAAAATCTAAAATTACAGACTGTTATGACGCGGTGCGAACCCCAAAACAGTAATTATCCGAACTATTTTTTAATATTACAATAGTGTACAATGACGTCATCGTATATGTGCTACCGCTACCCCAGTTGACGAACAATGGCACCGTCAAGTGGCGTGAAATTGTCACAATTATCGTATGGAATGGGTGAACGTTATTTAATTTAATTTTTATGCTAAGGGCCACTTGCAAAAAATATTGTACGGTCATAAGAGGATTTAAGCCGTTGGAGCGAACTAGTCCTAGAGTGGGGACCGCGAGAAGGCAGACGGAAGGTTGTAACGTAACAGCTGGTCCTCGAGGAGGAACAGTGTACGTCACATTGATAAAGGAAGAGGGGAATAATAGACGTGAACAGAGAAATGGCACTTTGTATTGTCCACACAAGATAAGTTACACAGTTCACAAGAAAAACACTTATAGTCATTAAAACTACACTATTAGTCTTCGAATCTTCTCTTCAACTAGATGTGAGTTCTGTTATGAGCCAGGCTTGCACAGGCACTCCATGAAGAATACGTCCCCGGCGAGATTACCGAGGCGATAGTTCAAAGTGAAGCAGCTGCATTTCATCAAAAGCTTGATGGAACAAAAGATTTTCAGAGTGGCGTCCACCAGAGGCACGACTTGACAAGGTGGCACGCCCCTAGCCAGATGGACTGACGACCTGAAAAAGGTGGCTGGGGTAGACTGGAAGCGGAAGGTTGAAGAGCGGGAGCAATAGTGCACATTGAGAGAGGTCTAGGTCCAGCAGTGGCCTGCAACGGGCTAATTAATTCATTAAAGGGGAGAGATAAGGTTGAAGATTGGAGGGTAAGGGAGTACATTGGAGATTTAAAAAAAAAACTTAGCTTTAGCACAATCTAAGTAGAATAAATTATACAGAGTGTTGTAGACTAACAAAATCTGAGGCTACCATTGTAACCATTGATTTTCGTGATGGTGTCCCTCTTACCTGCGACCTTGCCGTCAGATTTTTTTTTATATCTACCACTTAGGTAGCAGGCAAGCACGCGGCCCACCTGATGGAAAGTGGTTACCGTGGCCTATAGACGTGTGCAACACCAAATGCGTCACACTCGCGCTGCCGACCCTGTTTGAACAGTTTTTGTGTCGTCAGTATAAAGATAAAGCAGGACAATGCCTTTGGTCTTCCCATTGACATCACAAAAAATCTCCAGCTTACCAGGAGGTTAGGTGCGAATATAAAAAAAAAATGCACTATATTTTTTTTGCTTTTGCAATCGCTAGCGTTTCTCTAAGAAATATAATGTATAAGGAACCACCCTAGAGTTAAGGTTCTTGCGTGGGACGCAGAACCACTAAAACGAATTTTGATCCGTTTGATTCATTTGGCCATGTTGGGTCCCAGTGGAGTAGAATAGGGCTAACCCATCTCTTCCTATAAGTGTCGTAGAAGGTGACTAATGGATAGGACTAGATAAACTCCATTCGACAGTAACATACATACTATGGCGGCAATAGGCTCGCCCACTATTACGAAGGCGAAATGTGGGTGTTAATAAACCGATGCCTACCCCTTCGGGGATTTACAGGCGTGAATATATGTGTGTAATTAATGTGTAACTGGTTCCGGCAGATATCAAAATTGTCTCAATCTTTTTAGCGTATTGTTTATAAGTTTTTATTGCCTGCTTCTTAAATGCCCTAGCATGATGTTACACTAAACATCATCAACTCGCATCTCTTACATTTCCCTTACAAATTAAATTACACCAATACCATATATCATGATCGTGTCGTGTGGTCGTCCCGTTTAAAAACGAGTAATTTCTCTGCCTACCCTCCGTGTGAGATGTCCTCGGGGATGTAACGTAATGGTTGTGTCGCACGCACTGTTATGGGGAGCGAACTATGTTTTTAGATGAGATGCTGTGGTCCAGACGTTGCAATATATATGCGGATAAGATGGGTTCCGTATTTATTGAAAGTAACCAAAATTATTTGATTTCGCTAAGCTTTTTTTTACCGTTAGGGAAATTCCTACATGGATGCTATACCGGACTCCTACCGACTAAAACTACTTACGTACCCTCGGAAGGATGTCCCAGGACACCAACAGACCTACGGCTGTGACCTTGCCTAGGGGGTGGTCCGGGTGTTATCCCGCGTCTATGGGAGGATTTTCGGGTGTCATCCCGCTTCTTAGGAGGGCGTGCGTGAATCCCTCGTTTTCGCTAATAACTAAATTGTTGGTGTTAGAGGCGGGTTAATGTTGGTAGTGTAATGGTCAGGTTTTGAACTCGGGACCTCTCGATCGTAACGTTGATTCTTTAACCACTAAGTTACAGCTTCATAGATAAGTTTGTGTTTTTTTGTAATGAATGGTGCGTGAATATTCGTACGACTTTTGTTGACTTAATAATTATTTACTTAATAATTAATAATAGAATTCTAGAAATCCATACACATATTAAAATGAGAAAGTGTGTATGTGTGTGTGTGTGTGTGTGTGTGTGTGTGTGTGTGTGTGTGTGTGTGTGTGTGTGTGTGTGTGTGTGTGTGTGTGTGTCTTTCACGCCTAAACCACAGAACCGATTTCGATGAAATTTGGTATAGGGGTAGATTAGACCTTGAGGAAGGACATAGGCTATGTTTAGTCTCAACAACCGATAGCTACACGGGCGGAGCCACGGGCAAAGATCTAGTTGCTTATAATCTGAAGAAAACCTTGTCTTTTCAATTAAATACATTATAAGCTACTAGATCTTTGCCCGTGGCTCCGGGCAAAGATCTAGTTGCTTATAATCTGAAGAAAACCTTGTCTTTTCAATTAAATTACTTAGCTTCTCACCATTTTGTGTCTTTAGAGAACTTTTTGTCAGCATTGAAGTTGTTCACACTTTTTTTTTCGAATTTAGGTACTTATCGTACAGTTGTCGTTCCAACGGGACCCTCCTTTCGACAGCCGTATCGCCGGCAATATGTCGCCGCATCAAATTATTGGGTCCCCCAACTTTGTCCCTGGGTCACCCCGGTCCCGACACGGTGATTAATGATGGACGATAGACTGATTGCGATCAAACATTAATATTATTACTTCTAGCGCAAATGATTACTAAAACAATTGATTTCTTATCTGTTTACCTTTTCTTAGGGTCCATATATCTGAGTCTCCATAGTGATCTGTACTGCTACGCAGTGGGCGTGCAGGTTTGATTCCCGTTCAGTGCAAATATTTGTATTTTTTTTATACAACTGATGTGACAGACAAGAACGGGGCCCATCTGACGGTAAGTGGTTACCTTGGCCTATGGACGTGTGCAACACCAGGGGAGTCACACTCGTGCTGCCGACCCTGTAAACACAGAGTTTCTGTGCCGTCAGTGTAGAAGACAAAGCAGTAATAGCCTTTGGTCTTCCCGCTGATAGCACAAAACCTCTCCAGTGAGCTCTGGCTACCCTACTCACCGCCGGGAACACAACACGAGGTTTCTCTATTTGCATGCAATCTATAGAATATGAAAAGTAACGGGGCTCCGCATAGTATTTGAAAGCCTTGAAAAGTATTCAGTATGCGCACTATGCAAAAAAAAAGACGGGTTGCTCTCAGGGAGTGCCGGCAGAAGTGAAAACTTTTTATTTCTTTCTTTCTTCGTTATATACATAGAAAAAGATAAAAAGAACATACCATACCATACCTATAATATAACGCCAATCATAGAACCTATCACTAATTGGCTGCTAATTTTCTGTCAGAAGAAATTAATAAATTACAAAAAGAAAAAATAATCACAAAAAGTAATAAATTACAAAAAGAAAAAATAATCACAAAAAGTGTCAGAAGGCCAGGTTTGAACCCGGTACTATCTGAAAAAGTCGACTACGATGCTATTTATCGTATCTTGCAAAATAGACAGTCTATAGCTAATGTTGTATGATGTCAGTCGTCGGTTACGGTTCAAAGGTCAAGCGAGCCTGACGCGAGTTTAACACTTTTCACCCATCCAAGGCCGCTAAAGAAGTTTTCACTTCAAAAAAACTATACAGCCGTCTTGTTGCGATGGTGGGAGCCATCTACCGACACTCGCACGAACTATCGGAAACAATGAATGATATTACAATCATTTCTAAATATTGACTTTTGATTACTCCCCCTGAACCTATGATTTAAATTTTAAATTTACATGAACTATTCAATTCCCTTTTATTTTCTACTAGCGATCCGCCCCGGCTTCGCACGGGTGGAAAAAAAATGTTCCCGTGGAAATCCAATATAGCCTATGTTACTCAGGGTGAATGTAGCTTTCCAATGGTGAAAGAATTTTTGAAATCGCCACAGTAGTTTTTGAGTTTATTCATTACAAACATACAAATCATTCCTCTTTATAATTGTAGCGTAGACTAGCTTTTGCCAGCGACTCCGCCTGCGTGGATGTCAGTTATCGCTATATAAAATTGTAGCCTGTGTTATTTTGATGTATAAGCTATATTATTGTAAAGTTTCATCAAAATCCATTCAGTCGTTTTTACGTGAAAGAGTAACAAACATCCATCCATCCATCCATTCATACATCCATCCATCCATCCATCCATTCATCCATCCATCCATCCATCCATCCATTCATCCATCCATCCATCCATCCATCCATTCATTGAAATTTTCGCGTTATAGTAGGATAATCGCTTTGTTAATTGATTTGAAACGTGTACCAAATTCTCCCGGACCACTGCAGATCACATAGGTAGATATTATTTATTTCTAGTTACCAATAAATACATTTCTATTATTACTATTTCGATACATAGAAAATCACTTAAAACTACGGCGGTACACCGCCGGCCGAGTGAAAGGTTCACTGGCTCCCCAATAAATGATTGATTATTGTATACCTACCGATTTTTTGGCTTATAAATAGGGTTGCCAATCGATGTTATTGAATATTTTTTTTGAGTATTTCGACCTATGCAATTTGATAGCCATATTGAGGGAGTAATGAAAAAATATGTAATCCGCCATTTTATGAACGAACTATTTTCATTAAACATAGCTAATTATTTTGATTTCTATTCAGACTGATTTGAATAGTTCGCATGAAAAAATGCTTCAAATTCAAATTGTATGGGTGGAGTAATCAAAACTCAATTTTTAAAAATGATTGAGAAATCATACTTTGGTTCCGAGGGTTCGTTCGCTTAGTGGTCGAAGCATTGTCCCTGTAGAGCAGAGATTGCGGGTTCAAACCCCGCCTAGACCGATTCATTTTTTTCTATTTGAATCGATTGGAAAAAAACAAAATCAAAATCGGTTCATCAGTTTAGCATCATGGCTTAGAACAACCAAGTACAAGATTCACTGACTCCGCAGTAATTGATTATTATATATCTACCGCATTTTTGGCTTGTCAATAGGGTTGCCAACCAAAAATGAAAATGAAATTGCAAAAAAAAATGAATATGTAAAGTTAAATTTTATTTTGAACTGCATTCATTTATAGGGTGCCACAACCATAGGGTAAAAACGGAACCCTGTCACCAGGCTGTATTTCATGACCCGTGATAATTAGACAGTTGAAACTAACAAAGATGATAGGTACATTTTTGAGCCCCCATGCAACAAACGTGTATTTAAAAGAGGCTAGATAATATATGGTATACGTATATACATTCATGCGCGAGTCCGATTTACACTATTTGTGTTTTTGTCACTAATATGCTAAGTAGGGTATATTTTTAGCTTGGTTACAAGACCATAAAGCCATGTCTTAATCTGTTGATGATGATGATAATGAGTTGATGATGTTGACGATGAATGATGATTGCTGCCTCAGTAACTTAAAAGCTCCTTAAGAAGATTTAGAACGAAAACGAAAAGTCGCAATTCACTGTAATATGCCACTTTTCAACACGTGTGTGTTTGTTATCCAAGACGTTATGACAAAAAATCCACCATTTTTATACATAAAAAAAGACGGGTTGCACTCTGGGAGTGCCGGCAGAAGTGAAAACATTTTCTTTTTTTCTTTCTTCGTTATATACATAGAAAAAGATAAAAAAGAACATACCATACCATACCTATAATATAGCGCTAATCATAGAACCTATCACTTATTTTCTGCTAATTTTCTGTCAGAAGAAATTAATAAATTATGAAAAGAAAAAATAATCACAAAAATTAATAAATTACAGAAAGAAAAAATAATCATAAAAAGTAATAAATTACAAAAAGAAAAAATAATCACAAAAAGTTTCAGAAGGCCAGGTGGTTTAAACCCGATACTATCTGAAACTATGAGGACTTACAGTCGAAGTGCTTACCGTTTAAGCTACGACGTTATCTATAATAAGTTGCAAAATAGATAGTTTGTACCTAATCTTGTATGACGTCAGTCGTCGGTTACGGTTCAAAGGTCAACATCCTGACGCTTCCTCAACATTTTACACCCATCCAACGCCGCTAAAGAAGTTTTCACTTCAAAAAAAAAGTTCACATCAATTTCGGAAAATAAAATAATACCGCGATGGGCCCTGAACCGCATTAGTGCCAAAACTTTCTAAAAAACCGTATACTGTGCGTACAGAGCACATTTTGAACACATTTTAGGTCCAAACAGAAATATTGACATCCCTACTAAACATACATTTGTAGCCCTATGGCTAGTTTCACCTCAGCGGAGATTTCCTTAGGTCATGGACAGCACAGTGGGTGTACGAGAATACAGGCCCTATGTCCCACCACTGGTTAACAGAATTTCAAGACTTTCTATTGAGATTTCATTCAAATATCTTGTAGTGGAAATGTACCCGACGCTTTCTATTCTTAGTATTGTAAAAAACAAGTGTTAAGCATGCCTGTCTTTATTACTCTAAAGTATTTAAAACTTCCTAGGAATAATGCTTGAGGCACACCGAGATCAACAAAAAATATTAGTTTACTAAAATTGTTGTTTTGTTAAAAAAAATACAGTCGTAAATATGGGGTCGGCAGCATGAGTGTGACTCCCCTGGTGTTGCACGCGTCCATTGGCCACGGTAACCATTTTCAAATCCATTGCGGCTTCTCAATGGTCCCTTTTACCTGTAACGAAGTTTAAAAAATAATGTAGGTAAAAGATAAATGAATTATTGAAGTGAAAACTTCTTTAGCGGCGTTGGATGGGTGTAAATGTTAAGGAAGCGTCAGGATTAGTTGACCTTGAACCGTAACCGACGACTGACGTCATACAAGATTGGTACAGACTATCTATTTTGCAATTTACAACAGATAGCGTCGTAGCTTAAACGGTAAGCACTTCGACTGTAAGTCCTTATAGTTTCAGATAGTATCGGGTTCAAACCACCTGGCCTTCAGGGATTTTTTGTGATTGTTTTTTCTTATTATAATTTATTACTTTTGGTGATTATTTTTTCTTTTTGTAATTTATTACTTTTGGTGATTATTTTTTCTTTTTGTAATTTATTATTTTTTGTGATTATTTTTTCTTTTCATAATTTATTAATTTCTTCTGACCGAAAATTAGCAGAAAATAAGTGATAGGTTCTATGATTAGCGCTATATTATAGGTACGGTATGGTATGTTCTTTTTTATCTTTTTCTATGTATATAACCAAGAAAGAAAAAAAGAAAATGTTTTCACTTCTGCCGGCACTCCCAGAGTGCAACTCGTCTTTTTTTTTAAATATATTTATGTTTTTATACATTTACGCTGTTATAATTTTTGTAAAAGGAATAATAAACATTTTTTTATTTATTTAACTGAAAACAAAATCCTCTTATCGCATCGCATCGTGTTGCTTTGTGTAATCTACCTGTTTGTGATATAATTACCTTTACCGCGAAACGTGCTTCGACTACATATTAATACTATGTTTTATATGAATAATGATTGAATTGAATTTAGTCAGAATAAATAAAATCTACTTCATTTTTGTAACTTAACTAGCGAGATATGTTTTTAGGGTTCCGTAGCTAAAGATTAAAAACGGGACCCTTATTACTGATACTTCGATGTCCGTCTGTCTATCTGTCTGTCTGTCTCCAGGCTCTCATGAACCGTGATAACTAGATAGTTAAAACTTTCGTAGATGATGTATTTCTGTTGCCGCTATAACAAATATTAAAAACAGAATAAAATATTTTTACAAGGGGGGCTCTCATAGAACAAACATTATAGCTTCAAATTCAAAAGAATTACTCGTATTAATAAGTGTATCATATCGTTAACACAATTATTTACGAAAATCTATCGATGTGTCCATATCTCTCTCGACATTAATATTTTGATGTTACCAGTGAATTATTCACAAATTCGTAATTTTCACCCCCGTGCCACCCCCGCGAGTTACCTACAGTCGCTCCCGCACCCCCTGGTATGGATATGAGTCAGCGGCTCTTAAACTGTTTAAAATTTCCGTTACATTAGTTCTATTGGTTCGTTGGACTTATTACCATTCATTTATTTCTAGACAAGGGCAGGTGAGAAGTACTCAAAACCGGCGGACTTGTATAAAAAGATAAATGGCAGTAGAGAACGCTCGTGCAGTATGCAAGGATACAGTCAAATGGCATACTGTTGTCTCTGCCTACCCCGAAAGAAAATAGACGTTATGCGTCTGTTTTATACAACTGAGTGGTTACCGTGGCCTATGGACGTGTGCAACACCAGGGGAGTTACACTCGTGCTGCGGATCCTGTAAACACAGAGAGTTTCTGTGTCGTCAGTGTAGAAGACAAAGCAGGAATAGCCTTCGGTCTTTCCACTGAAAGCACAAAAACTCTCCAGTGAGCTCTGGCTACCCTACTCACCGCCGAACACAACACGAGGTAATTATGGAAGCGGGGGCGGTTAAGTCAAACTCGATCACACTAAAACAGCACACCGTCTTATTGGGTCTTCAGATGTCCAGGAGTAAGATTGCCTAAGACATATTCCTTTTGCCCCAGCTGACTCAGGGCTATCTCCGGTATCAAGATGGCCCCCTAGCGTGAAAGAACCACGGTGCCCCCATATTCCCCCAGAAATAAAGAGCATGGGCCCAACAAGATATTAAAAATTATTATTTATCAAATTCAAAATCGTACGTTTAAGTATCACTGTCTCAAATCATGTCTAAGGTAATTTTATTCGCTGAAGAAAGTGACTTCACGTCACCGGCCAGACTAACTCTATTTTGTCGTTTCTCTTACGCGGCGTGGCCCTATAGACCGGGTTTAAAATTATTACATATATATATACTCACGCCTGTTAATCTCCGAAGAGGTAGGTAAAGGTGTATTAACCCTCAATCATAGACATAGGCCGCTCCCAATATACGCTATTTCATCCGATCCTTCATCAACTATGATCGTCGATCCCACGTAATAAGAAGCGAGCCTCTTGCCGCCAAGTGGGCACCTAATCATGGGCTGTATGTTCCCTGTCGGATGAAGAACAGCCCTAATATACGAGACCCACAGGAACAGTTGGGTGTTGCTCTAGTCTACTCCACCGGAAACTGAGTTTTTGAAGTGAAAACTTCTTTAGCGGCGTTGGATGGGTAAAAAGTGGTAAACTCGCGTCAGGGTCACTTGACCTTTGAACCGTAACCGACGACTAACGTCATACAACATTAGCTACAGATTGTTTATTTTGATAGGTACGCTAAGAAGCTTCGTAGCTTAGTGGTAAGCGCTTCGACTCTAAGTCCTTATGGTTTCAGATAGTACCGGGTTCGAACCTGGGCTTCTGACACTTTTGGTAATTATTTTTTCTTTTTGTAATTTAGTACTTTTTGTGATTATCTTTTCTTTTTGTAATTCTTTAATTTCTTCTGACAGAAAATTAGTGATAGGTTCTATGATTGGCGCTATATTATAGGTATGGTATGGTATGTTCTTTTTATCTTTTTCTCTGTATATAACGAAGAAAGAAAGGAAGAAACAACTCAACCGTTATTTGATTTTGTTCCTGGATAGAACTTCTTCTGTGATAGAAAAGATTTTTTTATAGGGTCCTTTACTACCCTTGAAGGGGTCATGTGGAAACAGGAGAGGGCCCAGGACTAGCCGGGGGTACGAGGGAAAAGGCATTTCTCTCGCAATCCGCCTGACCCTTCCACTTGGCCATACACGGCATAAGTGACTCGAGACCACAAAAATATACGAGTACTAACTGTTGCCCGCGGCACCGCCCGCGTGGATGTCTGTTATCGCTTACCTGCTCTTCTGTTGAATTTTTTCCTGAATTTTCTTGGCTATAAACTTCACGGAGCCCGAGACCTTCCCAACGAATGCAAAACCGTAGAAATCGGTTCGTGCGTTCTGGAGTTATAGCGTCAGGAAGGAAAACCCGACTTATTTTTATATAGTAGAGAAGATTAGTACAGAACGGCCATACGCAGTGTTCACCTGCATGTCGCGCGTGGCGACTTTTTCACTGTAAATAAATACTCACGAGAGACAAGAAATACCTTTATTTTTTAATTTAGCTTTACGTTTTAATTCTACAGTTGGAAATAGCACAATATGGCATATTCATGGTATTTTTAATGATGTTATTACAAATTCTACTATTAATGCAGGCAATAGATAGATTATAAATATGTCTAGATAGACAGTCAAAGCGTTGAAAACGGCCAAAAAAATTGGGCCCAACTATTGGACCCAAATCGATTTTCCTGCTTTCAGTGTCTGACGCACTGTCAGTGGGCACGGACAATAATATGTGATTTTGAAAATGAAAATTTTTGTGGTAAAAGTGTGCAGAAATTATAAACTACGTACTAAATCAATAAAAAAAGTTACTTATCATCGGTAAGTACCATTGATCGTACCAATTTTAGCAAAATAAGCCATTAGCTTTTTTCTAAAATAATTTAATAATGTCGTCGCCAGTATTCAGTACAGCCTTTTGCTCACGCGGGGGAAGCTAGTTATTAAATAAATTAAGTTTATTTCATTGATATAGTTATTTCTTTTTTAACGATTTCTTTATTACTCAGTAAGAACATGTATTTTTAGACGCTCTGAGCATTTCGCATAAAATATTTTATGAGATGCGAAACACTATTGAAAATAGTTCAATAGTTTTTCGCATGATGAATGTATGGTACTGACATATGACTATTTTATTCTACAAAAGTATTGCCGCTTGTCTAGAGGACTTATACTTAGAAGTCATCTAGTCATAATTTATCATCAAGTCTAAATCCATCTGATATGGTTGTTTTTTCGGCCGTAACTCTTTTAAACAAGTATGATGACGGTTACTTTTCACCAGTTTATAAATAGCTTCATGATCCGAATATATTATTTCAAATTTGTTTATTTCATATTCATTCTTGGACATATTTCTGAAGGTCAATCCGTAAGGCTGATTGATGGGTGCTACCCTCGCCATTCTCTTACGAATCTTATCCTGGACGTATATCCCATCAGGGTTAACAAAGAATATGGCCGAATAATTTTTATAGAAGTTCTGAGATATCTGTCTAACATTCATAGTTTTATTCAGGGCAAAGATCTCCCTTGTTGGAGTATACGCTTTGTATAAACCAGTGGTGTTTGAAAAATACATGGCATTATACGTTGACACGTAGTAATTGTCCACTTCATATTCTTCCATTATTGGGAATATCTTAAACTTTCCAGTAAAGTTGACATGTGTGTTTATATGAAGTCTTTTGGAATATGTTTCCACGTAGAAGAAAAAATCCTTGACAAACAAAGTCCATATGGAAATGTATGCTTCCGCGAAGAAGTACGCAGAATGGGTGAGTCCGTTATATAAGAAGATGCCGTCGACACCGCCAAAGAAGACGCGGTCTCTAATCCGGTCGTACGCGATAGCTCGGCCTTCCCTGATTATATCGATGTCGGTACAATTTCTATAATCGAGATCGCAAACCCTGATTTGGCGATGGAAGGTACTGCCTCTCTGAATTTTGTGGCTGAAGAAGAGTTCACTAGAGAGTCTGTGGAACATCGATTTGTAGATTTAGTCATAATTAATAAATCTCATACACATGTGTACCGGAGGAACTCATGTGCGCCTCTTAGAACATAATTTCGTAATCGAGTCGCCATTGACAAGATACAAGAAGAAGAATCCCGGCTGCATCCTAAGCTTCTGCGAGCAAGCAATGGTCGAGAAGGAGACGTCAGAGCAGGGACGGAGGAGGACAGACTCAGGTTTCTCCTGATACTTACCACGACAGAGACGTCGGAGATCACTCAATGTCCTCCATCACCCGTAAGCGCGGGCCTAGGGGTGACAGGTAGAGCCACCTGTTACTCTAGCAGAAGTAGGCCGGGACGGGGCACCTCCTCTTTCCTGGGGCTGATGGGGCATCATGGTTCCCACACCCCAAGGGGCCATTTCGAAAACCGAGGAAGGCCCTGGATCAGCAAGGGAATAACGTTAAGATGATGATGGTTACAACCCTATAATTATGATACAACTGCTCACCTATGCGTCACCAAATTGATAGGCTCATGCAGAGTACCAAATAGAAGCTGCTTCTCATGGTACTGATTGAAGTATACCACACCATCGCATATGATTTGGTTCATGTCACTTAGCTCTGATAGACTGGATATCAGCAGCCATTGGAAGAACAGGAGTGTCTTTAAGATATGCATTTAGATGCTGGTATTCATATCCATTAATATGCTTTTCCTTTCCTATTTCCTTTTCTCTTTAATACACTTTTTTTCTTCCTTTTTCTTTTTCTTTGTTTATTGCTCCTTAGAGTATTTTTTTCATTAACCAGTTTTCTTACTTTCACATTTGATTTATGAATAGATCCTCATGGATCTATTCATAAATGTGACGAAATGCTCATGCATTTCGTCACAGTTTGTGTATTGATTAAAAAACTAATTAGATTACCTATCTCAAGTCAATTTCAAGAATTTTGTTCTAGTTGACGATAATTGGAAGCTACACAGTGTCTGAGATACGGCAAGGAGTGCAAATATGTAGTAGGCCTGTCAGGATACATCCGCTGTTGCAGATCAAAGTTTCGGATAATCTGTTATGCTGAAATCGGATCCGAAGGCGGTACGTGGCACTTTAAAGTGCGAAAAGCGACTGGTCAACACTTCCCATGAAAGGGGATTTCATTCTTGCACAACGGATTGGTATTGCTAACCAGTAGGACAACAACCAGTCTTTTAGACACATTACCAGACATTCTTCAGTCGAATTCTTCGAGATTTTAAATTACCCTACGTTTATTCTTTGTCTTGTTATTAATATTTTAACTTACTTATTATTCGTTCAAAATGACAAAAATAATATAATTTCAATGAATAAATAAATATTTATGTTTTGAAAAGAAAACAAATTAAGAGTTTCTATTTCCTTTGTATTACTTATAGACAAATCATCCACGAGCCATCGAGTTCTTTCTTCATCAAGCGCCGTATAATGTTTTAGATATTGTTGGGTGAAGATTTAGGGTATGAAGCCGGTGTTGCGAGCTGGTGTGTACCTTTTTTATAGTGCAGAAATCCCTTCAGATAGCCACCCTCCCTCCCTATGCGCGAAGGCGCTTACGTCCGCCTAGGACCGTCACCGTCTTCGGTCATCAGTTGCCGGAGGTGAGATTGCCACTGGCATATCTCTCGCATACGTCGGTAGCCCACGGTAACCACTTTCAATCAGGTGGGCCGTGAGCTTGTCTGCCACCTCAGTTGTATTTAAAAAAAATCCTCGGCTGATCCAGGACCGTCTTCAATGTCGAGATAGTTTTCTCGGGTGTAGGGATCAAGGTGCCTCCATCTTACCCCCGGATATGGGGCGGCAGGCTTAAGCCGATGCTTCAGTCTGATTCTGTTAGATTGACATGCGGCTTCAGCTGCCACCCCCAGGCCCGTAGGCGATGTACCCATGATCTTATTGTACGTCTTGATCGTCCACCTGAATCTCGTGGGAGGGGGGACACACGGAAACAAATTTACTGGCGTGGCTAACGACGCTCTGGTACACTTTTCGTCATGAATATTTTATAATAATACATTTTAATTGATTTGCTGCAGAGGCCAGTTTGAAGAAGTTGAAATTTACCCTATTGTACTCCACTGGGAACTAACTCGGCACGGCACGGATTTTATTTCGATCATTCTCACAAACGTCCATTATAACAAATTCCACATCTATTCATAGTCAAAGGCAAAATCTAAATGTACACTATTTGGTTCTATTGTTTTCATCTGGTAATGTAGCTCCATGCTGCACATCACACGATGTTTACTTTTTACTAAAGTATAAATACCCTTATCATCCGAATATATCACATCAAATTTTCCCTTAACACCTTTAGACCTGAATGTCAATCCGTGAAGTCGAGGGATAGGGGCCACTATGTCTAATTTAAGACGAGTCTTACTTTGCACGTATATTCCATCATGAGCAGCGAAGTAAACATATTCAGGTTCCTGATAGTAATTCTGGGATATCTGCCTTATTATCCTAGTTTTATCCATGACATAAATTCTTCTTGTAGGAGTCCAGGCTTTGTATAACCCACTGTTGTTTGAAAAGTACATAACCTTATACGTTGAGACGAAAAAGTTGTCCACTTTTATGTCTTTCATTAATGGGAATATCTGAACATGGCCAGTCATGTTAATATATACTCTTTTGGAGTGAGCTTCCACAAAGTAGAAATATCTCTGGACAAATATGGTCCATATATACTTGTTTCTTTCCGCGAAGTAGCGCGCCGACTGGGTGGATCTATCATATATGTAGATGCCGAAGATGCCCCCAAAGTAGACACGGTCTCTGGCCCGATCGTACCCGATAGCATAACCTGCCCAGACCGCGTCTATGTCAGTACAATTCCTATTATCGACATTGCAGACACTGATTGTGCTAAATTCGTAATTACCTCTCCGAATTTTGTGGCTGAAGAAAAGTTCTCCGGTGTTTCTGTCGAACGTAAAAGCATAAAATTAATTATCACCATCACGATGTTACTCCCAGTTGCATCCTAAAATTGGATTTTGGAGCCTGGGGTTTGTTCTCCGGTCTCCCCATTGCTGTAAGACTATTTAGGCCTTTTTACTAAATGAATAAAGACGAGAAAAAGAGGAGCTCGTGGCTGAGTGCCATGCATGTGAGATACCATCGAAAAAGCCATTGTCGTGAGAGGATTAGTCAGCCTAGACTCTGCGTTACTGGGTCTAGTTGCGCCACAGGGAACCAAACATGGTTAAGTAATAGCCGTGTAAGTTAGTACACTGCAAAATTAAACAATACAGGCCAGAGCGATCCCAGAATGAGAACAATGGTCAGCTTCTTAACATATTAAGACGGAAGGGTCTTGGAGATTGCCTTGGTGATTACGCTGAGCTGTTGCTTCAGGGACAATATCGAAATTCTACTGCTTCGTAAATAGACTGGAAGCCGTCCCCAATTGAATTGGAAAACAGCTTGGGGGTGACGCTTGCAAATAATTTTAGATTTTGTAGGACTTAGGATCTCTAGAAGTACTAAAGAACTGCTCACTCATGCATCACCAAGTTGGTAGGCTCATGGAGAGTGCCAAAGAGGAGCTGCTTCTCATAGTACTCATTGAAGAACATCACACCATCGCATATAAGCTGGTCTATGTCGCTTAGCACTGATGATATTAGCAGCCATTGAGTGAAAAGGATTGTCACCAAGATATCCATGTTAGATGCTGGATCATATCCATTAATTGGTAATATACTTTTCTATATATATTTCTTTATTTCTTATTAATTTATTTTCTTTTCGTTTTACCTATAAACCCTGTATATTTACTTTTTGTTCTTTAGACAATTTTTTCCGTAAACCAGTCTAGTATTATGCGTCTAAGCATGATACACGAGTAGATCTTCTGAAGCAATATATCATTTCGTCACAGATTGTGTATTGACAGGAAAATTAATTAATTTACCTATCTGAACATAATTTCAAGCTATTGGTTCCATTTGATGGTTATAAGCCTGAATTACACAGATAAAGCAAGAGGCATAATTTGAGTATAAAGCGAGGGACAATCGCCAGTTCTTCAAAACATTTCCATACAAAATGTGCGAAAGGAATAGAAATACGTTATTTCCCTGAGATATTCACGTTTAAATTGTACAAAATCGCCTTAATTATCTCAAATACCCATCAACATGAACAAAAACGTAAGCAGTCATGAGATATTGCGCTAACAGAAAATAATCGGATTAAGCAGAGGCGTGGAACCGTCCCAGGAAACATGTTTTGTTTGAGGATATTATAATGGAGGAAATACTTATTATTTTGTGTTATCGTAATAATTATATTCTATTATAAATATATTCCTGTTTGTATATGGCTGACTGACATCTGGTGTACAGGGTCTCCACAAACAGGAAGATGTTTTATTTGACCGCCTGCGAGAAGAAGGAAACCTGTGTGCTGGAAGAGCACTCCAGTTCTTTATCATGAGACTAAAGAAGCATGTACGGAACTCTTTATTTCGAGGCGATATCATTTGTACCGTAAACTATCTTGATAACAGCGATATTATTAATAGTATTCGAAAGCTGAAGAGCTTGTTTGTTTGAGTCTCAGGAACTACTGGTTTGAATTTGAAAAAGCCGAGGCGGATCGGCTAGCTTACCTATATACTTACTAAAAACTGATGGCTGAAAGTATGCTTACCTGGAAAAGAAAGAAAATATTAGGCCAAGTTCTCACAAACATAAACTTTGCAGACATTGCACAAGCTTTTTAAAATCTTTCAGACTTTGCATTTTTATTTTAAAACAACCTGATACCTGATAGACTCCACAGTCCGTCTGTCTGTCACCAGGCTGTATCTCATGATACGTGATAACTATACAGTTGAACTTTTCCAAGACTAATGTTGAGTGCTATTACAACAAAAACTGATAACAGACTGAAATAAATATTTAAGGAGGCTCCCATTATAGGTAGACACAGGGAGCCAGAGCACGGGAGAGTTTATATTCTGTCAGTGTGAGGACCTAAGGCTTGTTCTGCTATGTCTTCGGAACTGACGGCACAGAAACTCTCTGTTTTTACAGAGCAAGCAGGACGAGTACGACTCCTCACGTGTTACACACGTCTATACCACTTACCAGTAGGTGGGCGGTTTGCATGTCTGCCAGCTAAGCGGTATATATAAAAAAAAACGGGTTGCACTCCGGGAGTGCCGGCAGAAGTGAAAACTTATTCTTTCTTCGTTATATACAGAGAAAAAGATAAAAAGAACTTACCATACTATACCATACCTATAATATAGCGCCAATCATAGAACCTATCACTAATTTTCTGTCAGAAGAAATTTATGAATTACAAAAAGAAAAAATAATCACAAAAAGTAATAAATTACAAAAAGAAAAAAATAATCACAAAAAGTGTCAGAAGCCCAGGTTCGAACCCGGTAACATCTGTACCATAAGTACTCACAGTCAAAGCATTTACGGTTTAGCTACGATGCTTCATTTTGTACTTGACAAAATAAACAATCTTTTGCTAATGTTGTATGACGTCAGTCGTCGGTTACGGTTCAAAGGTCAAACGATCCTGACGCAAGTTTAATATTTTTTTACATATAAGTTTTCACTTCAAAAACTAACAAAATTGATTTCGATCTAGATTCTAGACCCTTATGAAATCATTTTTGTTAGCCTAGATAATGTTACGGAACTCTTCATGCGTGAATCCGACTCACAATTGGTCGTTCTTTTTTATTTCTATCCAAAAAGAGCTTCTTTCTCTAAAACACTCAATAATCTAAATTCCTCTTGAGATAACTACCGCCCCTTAAGGTGCAATAATCTTCACAGAGGCCTTGCTCTCTTATCTACTGATAACAGTCCACAGATAGGGCCAGAGATAAAGCCGCCGAAAGGATGTTCGCAGCCTCCCTACAATCAGAGAGATCTACTGAGGCACGGTGTAGATAACGGAGATAAAACAGATCGATTTATCGAATAAATGTTCGATTAATGAATCGAATCACGTAGGAACGATTAATTTGTTATCGGAGTTCTGAACCATTGAATATTTAGGTTTTGTGTAAGGATAGGTAGGAACAGTTAGCATCACATATATCTTGACTGGCAAAGAACACAAAATGATGAATTGATTTTGACTTTAGAGGAAAACCTAGGCATTAAGATCATTTTTCTTAATTCCTAGATTCCCCAGCGAAGTCAAAGTCAGTTTATACTGGAGATTGATGGCACTTGGTGGAATACACGTCACATATTGAAGAATAAACTCCACTTGTACTTTTACCACAGTTTATTTTTAACCATTGTTACGTAAACCTTCGATAACGCGGCGAGGTGAAACCGGTCTGGTTAAAAATAAAAATAAACTGTGGCAAGGAACAAGTGAAGTTATTTTTTTTAAATACAGGACACGTCAATTTTACTTCACCTCGCCCAATGGTAAGCTGAAGGTAAATTCTCAGGAAAGAGGGCCACCATCACATACACGTACCATGCCAACAATGGTGAAATTCATCTTTACGGCCTCATCAGATGCTTTTTCACGCTCCGTTTATTTAATCCGCCCCGGCTTCGCGCGGGTGGTAAAAGCGTTCCCGTAAATCCAATATAGCCTATGTTACTCAGGGTGAATGTAGCTTCCCAATAGTGAAAATTGTTTGAAATCGGCACAACAGTTTTTTAGTTTATTCATTACAAACATACAAAAATATATATCTTTCCTCTTTATAATAGTAGCGTAGATGTAGAAGTGTAGAATATCATTTTGAGCACTTTGTTCATCGAGATCAACTTCATGCTGACTGTACCTTTGCCACCGGAGGAGCCTGTGTCGTCTATAGGTGTATATCAATCATGCGTTCCCACATCAACAGAGACAACAAATCACAACACGAACAATGGCGGGTGGTCACGTTGACGGCAATAATGAACTGAGTTGCGCGACATTTGAATAGCGATAGCACAACTTTTGATTGTTTCCACGAATGACGAGTGGTGCGACCACACGTTCCAATTTTAATGGGACTGTTCCTTTTATTGCATCTCCGCGAAAAATCTCCACAAAATACCACCTTAAATATAGTAAGGTTATTCGGAAACGAAGTGTATAATGTGAAAATAGGTAGGTACTAACTTAAGGATGTATATGAAGTTTTTTCTAGGATTCCATACGCAAAGGGCACAAACAGAACTCTATTACTAAGACTTCGCTATCTGTTTGTCACCAAGCCATATCTCATGAACCGTGATGGCTAAGCAGTTGAAATTTCCACAAATTATGTATTTCTGACTGTTTGTCGAAGGACCGAGTCCTAGAGTGGAGACCGGGACAGACTGGATACGGAAGGCGGATGATCGTACGAATGACGCACATTGAGAGACGCCTATGTCCAGCAGTGGACTGCAGTGGGCTAATTGATTGTATTTCAATTGGCCCCTACAACAAAAAATACAAAAATCAGTACAGTACAATTCGTGCGCGAGTCCGACTCGTACTTTTTGTCACAAAGGTGTTGATCAGACTTAAAATCCTATCAATCAGTCTAAGATGTCAATCAATCCATTAGCCTATTGCTGTCCAATGCTGATAGACCTCTCCTAATGTGTGCCATTGTTCCTGATCCTCCGCCTTCCGTAACCAGTCTGCCTCAATCACTTTTTCCAGGTTGTCAGTCAATCTAGTTAGGGGGTGTGTCCCATTTTCTGTTTACCTTCACGCGGTACTATACTCTAGAACTCGTTGGTCTTTCGACAGACGTGGCCAGCCCACTGCCACTTCAGCTTGCTTATTCTACGAGCTATGTCGGTAACTTTAGTTCTTTGTTGAATGATCTCGTTACGAAAGAGACTCCAAGAATAGCAAGGTGTATTGTATTTGTTTTTAAAATATCGGTAATGATTAAATAGGAAACTTTTGAATCGATGTAGGTAGTCTACAAAATCATTCATTGGTTCAGATAGTTCGTACGAATATCGGTGGACGCTCCACTGTCGCCTCAAAGACAGATAAGGGGAGAAGTTTGGATTCGTTAGGGCGAGGTCTAGTAGCTTAGTAGTCAAAGCATTAACTCTGTAAGGCAAAGATCACGGGTTGAAACCCCGCCTAGACCGATTAAAACTTTTCCTATTTTAATCGATTTGAATCTTTTAGCATGCAAAATGCTTCGAAATTTCATTCAAATTATATTCCATATATATTATATATATTCCACAACATTTCACACAACGCTATCTAGACCCATGGTAAGCAGAGATTAACTAGCTTGTGTTATGGAATCTAGAATGCGGGTAAACATACTTAGATACATTTTTTTTGTAAATAAATACATATTATACATAGAAACACCCAGACCAATGCAAATATACATATTCATACATACAAATATTTGCACTGAGCGGGGATCGAACCCGCACCTCCTGCGTAGCGGCCGCGTTCACTACCACCACGCCACAGAGGCTGTTATTAAATTGTCCTTATTAATTATCCTTAACCTATTTGTCCTGTATAATTATTTGGTCACACGAGTGTTGAGCCACCCGTGCGGTGGTAATATTGTTGCTTTCATACATTATTGGGTGGCTGGCGGTTGCTGGTTGAATATTATAATAAAACTTTCCCGTTTATACAGCTTCATGTATAACTTTTGAAGGATTGTTAATATGATGGAGTTATTTATATTGGTGTACAGATGCCCCTCATCACTATCCATAAATCATAAATATAAAATCAAGAGGAAACTGGTGCTAAACCTTGTTAGTGAGTAAACTACTCGTGCTTACAGAGTCGCCAGCACGAGTGTGACTCCACTGGTGTTGCACACGTCCATAGGCCACGGTAACCACTTACCATCAGGTGGGCTGCGAGCTTATCTGCCACCTGAGTGGTATAAAAATAAACTGTAGGGGTATCTTCGGAGCCCTACTTCACCTATCGGTATATTGCTATTCTACAATCAACACACACAGAACGGGGATCCTTATCCTTTCAGGATTGGGAAGTCAGATGACAGTAGCCCTCGTATAAGCCAAGATAAGCTAAATCAGTAGCAGAAAAGCGGACTCAAAGTTCCAAATTGCAAGCTTTGTATTTTGTATGTAACCAGCACGTTGTGACGTTGATAACAAAAGAATCTGAAAACTATATATACTACCGTCAAATCATACAATACTAGCTTTTGCCCGCGGCTCCGCCCGCGTGGATGTATGTTATCGCGATCAAACATAGCCTATGTCCTTTCTCAAGTTCTAATCTACCCCTATACCAAATTTCATCAAAATCGGTTCAGTGGTTTAGCCGTGACAAACACACACACACATACACACACTTTCCCCATTTATAATATTAGTACGAATACACGTTAATTTTAGTTTCGGAGTGAAAGATTTCAGGCATAGTTTCGATAGCAAAACATCTAGAATTATTAATAATTTAGTGAAAAAAAATCTTGTCATATCATCACTTATCATCAGGTGTGATAGAGGTTAAACGTAAGCACATAATTGACCGCGCGAGCGAAATGTTTCTCTGTTTCGACAAGGTGGCCGATTTTACTTTTGTACCTACGTCTGTTTGTCAGTTCTGGTCTACAGAGTGTAGTTCTTAACTGTTCTTTACCAACCTTGGCATACAGATTCTTTGATTTAAAACACAACTTACATCGAGAGCTTTTTTTGATAGGAGAGAAAATGGGGGGAGAAAAGGGGGGCAGTTTGCAACGCGATATTTATGAACAGGATCTTGATGATTTCGGACTGAAACATCAAGGACATAATTCCTAACGGGTTTCTTCTTTTTAATTTTGAATCGTAATGGTATTTTTCGTTATAAAAAAACATAGGTTTAGCATTTTTAAGAACTAATCATCATCATTTCTTGGTGAAACATTTCAAATAGGAAGATACTTATGTTTGAAGTGAAAACTTCTTTAGTGGCGTTGGATGGGTAAAAAGTGTTAAACTCGCGTCAGGATCACTTGACCTTTGAACCGTAACCGACGACTGACGTCATACAACATTAGCTACAGACTGTCTATTTTGCAAGATACGATAAATAGATTCGTAGCTCAGCGGTAAGCGCTTCGACTGTAAGTCCTTATGGTTTCAGATAGTACCGGATTCAAACCTTGCCTTCTGACACGTTTTGTGATTTATTTTCTTTTTGTAATTTATTACTTTTTGTGATTATTTTGGCTTTTTGTAATTTATTAATTTCTTCTGACAGAAAATTAGTGATAGGTTCTATGATTGGCGCTATATTATAGGCATGGTATGGTATGGTATGTTCTTTTTATCTTTTTCTCTGTATATGTATAACAAAGAAAAAAAGAAAGAAAAAGTTTTCACTACTGCCGGCATTCCCAGAGTGGGGTGGCATTCGTTTTTTTTTTGGGATACCAGATTTGAATGGATGCTCGCGACTAGCTCACAGAACTACTAGCAGTAAAAAAAACCAAAGACGGTCCTCAGTACCTTTAAAAAATGTACCTACTCTGTAACAGAATTCGCGTGTATGTCTGTATGTATGAGTGTGTAGCAACATCAGCCACGCTCACCGTCTGCCGGCCATCGGAACATTACGCCAACACCAGAACAAAGGGTCATCAACCGCGGCGAGTTGTTTTTTTTTTTTGATTTTTTTTTTTTGTAAAAATTAAACCAACTCTTTCATTCTGTCGGTCGCACAGAGCAATGTGTGAATACAGAAACTTTCTATTTGAAAGATTTTAGTTAATCGGAACCTCTATACAATTTTTTCTGTAGATACAAAGAAATAAGATTGAAGTGTATATTTTGGTCGTCAAATTGACTGCACCCCGCCTGATGGTAAGCTAGGGGCAACCTATACAGATGGTGTCCCTAGAATAGCGGTTCCTACGTTGACGACTTCAACAGATGTTTTTTCATACCCGCTTTAAGGACCCGGGACTAGAGGAAGAAGAAAACACGTGTGCTGGTAAAGTTCTCAGAATTGGGAGGTCAGAGAGCAGTCGCTCAAACAAAAACCAAATAAAGAGAAAGAGTAGGAGAGCTGATGCTGGATTATACAAGCTTTGAATGCAGTCGGGATTGTTATAATAATACAGCTCTGCCTACACTATCAAGATTTTAGTCCGTAAATTTTACGGACATTAACGTATGCATGTTTAATTGTTTATTAATTAAATAGTAAGATCCATTAAGATAGGAAAAAGTGAATCGCTCAGGCGGGACTCGAACCCACGATCTTTTCCTTACAGGGGGAATGCTCTGACCACTGAGCCACCGAGCCACACCTAAAGCTACCCAAATTCTCCTATACTACCGTCTTAGGGCGACGGTGGGAGCCATCTACCGACATTCGTACGAACTTTTGGAAATAATGAATGATGTTGCAATTATTTTTAAACATTGTTTTTCGATGACTCCGCCCAAATAATTGAATGAAATTTTGAAGCAAATAAATGCTTAAAAATTTCATGTCCCACCTGAGCGATTCACTTTTTTCTATCTTAATCGACTTGAAAAGTTAGCATAGTAATTGCTTTAAAATTTCATTCAAATAGTAAAATGACCCGAAAACTACAAAAAATGTTTCCAAATAACCTTCTTCTTCTTCATCCTCGCGTTAATCCCAGTCGCATCCGAAGCTTTTCAACTTGGAGTCTGGGGTCCGCTTTTTACCAGTCTAACTTCGATATTTTCCGTGAAGCGACTGCCATCTGAACTCCACAACCCAAAGGCGATATCGAAACATTGCAGCTAGACCAGTTGTTGGATTTTTGAGGGCTCCAACTACCCGTGACGACGGCTTAACGTGCTCTCCGAGGCACGACCAGACCAATGCAAATACCAATATTCATGTATACAAATTTTTGCACTAAGCGGGGATCGAATAATCTCCTTAGCGGCCGCGTGAACTACCGCTACGCCACGGATGCTGTCCTATGTTACCAAATAATCAAAATTCCTCGAAAATAAATTGTTATTTATACTCAATCAAGGAAATCTTGTTACAGTAGGTAATCCTATTTAACTAACATAGTTAGGTTCACAGTAATCCAATAGTTTGTTTATTTTTTCAAGCAAGTTGCTTGACTAGGCTCACGCAAACTATTAGGAATTAGGTTACATTGCGAGTTGTGACCACATCTTGCGGTACTCGTGATTAATATGTTTTTGTTTACTCATCTTGTACAATACTGATTTAATACCCTTCAAAAAAATCGATTTAATTATATACTTTAATGCAATTTAGTTAAAGTCTACTATTAAATGGTTTTATGTAGACTGGAATCGGTCGGCGTCGCGTACGGGCAAACGTAGTGTAGGACGGCCAACGGCCAGGTGGAAGGACGACTTCATCAAGGTCCCCGGGAAGCGCTGGATGCGGGCTGCTTTAGATCGGTCGTTCTGGAAGTTTATAGGAGAGGCCTATGTTCAGCAATGGACTGTGTGCGGCTGATATGATGATGATGTAGAGTGAATGAAAGAGTGTAATGCAACTCGTTTCATTTAATTTTAGACTTTAAAACTAAGACAATAAAGTGTAAAGTTTAATGACATTTTTTACAGTGGTCGTGGCATAATACTGATATTGCTATAGCAGAATTGAGGCCAAACTACACACACACACACACTTATTACCCATATAAACCCCAAAACATTACACTGCCTTTTTTCCTCAGTAGTGTAAAAAACCGCGGTCTCTACCACAAGCTACTCTATGCAGTAGTTAAATCGAGTCTGAAATTGGCGGGCGGCGCTAACTGGCTGTATTGGACCACCCCCCCCCCCTCTCTTCCCCCACTTCCTCAACGTTCATACAGAACGTGATGTTTGTTACAGTTTTTACGACCTATCTATGACAGCTTCTGTGGCATAGCAGTAGAACATTCGAACAATAACTGAAGCATACATACTAATCAATTTAAATAGAAAAAAATTAACCAATCAAGGCGGGGTTCGAACCCGCGACCTTTGCCTTACAGAGGCAATGCTTTGACCACTAAGCTACCAGACCTCGCCCTAACCAATCTAAATTTCTGCTTCTATTTCTGTCTTTGAGGCGACAGTGGAGCATCTACCGACATTCTTACGAACTATCGGAACCAATGAATAATTATTCAATCATTTTTAAACAATGATTTTTGACTACTCCGCCCATACAATTTGAATTAAATTTTTAAGCATTTTTTATGCTACATCGATTTCAATAGATTTTTATTTTCTATTTAAATCGATTTGAATATTTAACATGAAAAGTGCTTATAAATTTAATTCAAATCCATGTTAATACCACTGGGTCCCCACTACAAACAAATTTTATTAGTGACTAATAAAATATTCTAGATGGCGTTATGTGTATCAATTTAACATAAAATTCTAAATGAACAAGAATTGAATCCTATAAATATTATTTTCTCATAAAACTTTAATATTTGTTCCTCATAAACATATAATAATGAACTTTGAAACCTAATTTCGACAATTTGTTATAATTATGCAGCGCCCTTCCCGTCTTTTATCGGTACTATAATGATACTGCCGATACTGTGCACTACGTTACACACAATAGATGGCGTGTTATTCAATTCTCTATATTTTCACGGCTGTTACTCAAACAAAAAACATATCGAACGAGATTTACTGCAATTAACAATTGATTAGTTTCTTTTTTAATTATTTTAAGAGTATGATTAAAACTAACAATTAAAAAGTTACTTCTGTTCTGTATTTTTTTAACGTTTATTGTTGTAGAAAACCGCTGTTTTTATAATCTACGAAATTTCGTAGGTATCGCCCTTTGTTCCGAACATACAACGCCGCCAACTTGAGTGTTAGGGTTGTCACTTTGTGAATGAAAATTAAACAATCCTATAAAACGTTTAGAATGCTTATTTATTTTTAACCCCCCACGCGAAAAGAATAAGTCATAATAATATTATTTGTTTAAAATTAAAAAATTATAAAAACTCTCCCCAGTGTTCTAGGGTACATATTTGTTCATGTTAGTTCACATATTAGTACTTGGGTGAACAAAAGCAAAACGTAGGATTTTTGGCGCCAAAATGTATTTTGTTATTTTTTTTCGCTCTAAGTTATCAATAAGGTTATTAAAATAAAGGAAAATTAGAAGGCACTTGCATAAAACCTTCTGAGGGTGTCAAAACTGTCAAACTAGGGACAGCATTTTGTAATGGCGGTCACTATTTTATGGATTGCACCCCAGTTTACCATTAAGCGGGGAGCAGTCAATTTGAAATATTTAAAGCAATTTAAACAAATTAAGAATAATTACGCTCCTGTGGCGCGCTCCTTGTGTAGGTAATACTAGGTTAGGTAGGTAGTACTAGATAGGTAGGTAGTACCTGCTTCTTACCTATTAGAAATAACAAGGGCTTTTAAACATGCTGAGTACGGATTTGAAAAAAAAAATGATATTTGGAATATTTCTCGCATATTTCTACTGAAATAATAACGGTAGGTACCTACTTTCTGCCTCATTTTTTAAAGACTACCTATCTACTGGGGTACTTTCTGAGTTGGTGTAGTGTAAATAATGAATTTATATAATTTTGCCACAGGCATTTTTCCTGTTTCCACTGGAGTTAGAACTCTTAAAATTACTTTTTCAATCGGTAAGTACCGGGTTTTGGAGCTTAGACCCCCGGTGGCCGACGCCCGACTGAGAATCCGTATCCAAATTAGTATTCTTTCTACTTTTGCACAACCCTGGGTGACCGTTCTTAACATTTGAAGTTATAAGCGATATTAGCCAGGTCGGTGGGTCGGATGGGTGACCGTGAAAATAACAAGAAGGTAGGTAGGTATCTACGTAATACCTTTTAGTTAAACGGCTTTATTAATTGAAAGTATGACATCTCAGGCAGGTATATTGTCATCTGAAAAGACACACGCTTTCCTACTTACCTACCTACCTATCAAATTTAATATCAGATCAATTACTCAACAGGAATAGGGTAACATTTATACCTAAGTACATAAAGCGAACTTAATAAAATGTATCTACATCAAGGTAGTCAGTAGTAGTAGTACCTACCGCACATACAACGACACACGGCGACGAGCCAAGCAAGCGGATGATATACCTACCTATAACGAGCTCCTATGAGACGACTTTCTCGCTTCTACACGAATATCGCAAATGCGAAATGGCGAAGACCGATGTCAAATCTCTCATAGGATTGGTGACTTGGTGACCATTCCTCAATTAAAGAATTTTTGTTGAAAGATTCCATTAGCTCCATTAGCTCTTCTACTGTCCTAACAGTAGGGGTAGGACCCGTAGGTCAGACGGTAGTCGGTCAGGTAAAATTTAAGGAGTCCGAGTCATTTTGAGTTATTCGTACACCCCCACTGATAAACGGATGGGACTCTAGCGCAAGCTTTCTTCTTGAGGATAGTAGGTCAAACGGCAGTCGCTAATGTAAAAGTCAAGGGGCTGAGTCATTTTGAGCTATTCGTACCACCCACTGATTAACGGATGCGAGTCTGGTGCAATTTTGCTTCTTGAGGATAGTAGGTCAAACGGCAGTCGCGCATGTAAAAGTCAAGGGGCTGAGTCATTTTGAGCTATTCGTACCCCCCACTGATTAACGGATACGAGTCTGGTGCAATTTTGCTTCTTGAGGATAGTAGGTCAAACGGCAGTCGCTCATGTAAAAGTCAAGGGGCTGAGGAATTTTGAGCTATTCTTACACCCACTGATTAATGGATGCGACTGTAGTGCAATTTTGCTTCTTGAGGATAGTAGGTCAAACGGCAGTCGCTCATGTAAAAGTCAAGGGGCTGAGTCATTTTGAGCTATTCGTACCACCCACTGATTAATGGATGCGACTGTAGTGCAATTTTGCTTCTTGAGGATAGTAGGTCAAACGGCAGTCGCTCATGTAAAAATCAAGGAGCTGAGTCATTTTGAGCTATTCGTATCACCAACTGATTAACGGATGATGCGGCTCTGGTGCAAATTGGCTTCTTGAGGATAGTAGGTCAAACGGCAGTCGCTCATGTAAAAATCAAGGGGCTGAGTCATTTTGAGCTATTCGTACCACCCACTGATTAATGGATGCGACTCTAGTGCAATTTTGCTTCTTGAGGATAGTAGGTCAAACGGCAGTCGCTCATGTAAAAGTCAAAGGGGCTGAGTCATTTTGAGCTATTCGTACCACCCACTGATTAATGGATGCGACTCTAGTGCAATTTTGCTTCTTGAGGATAGTAGGTCAAACGGCAGTCGCTCATGTTAAAGTCAAGGGGCTGAGTCATTTTGAGCTATTCGTACCACCCACTGATTAATGGATGCGAGTCTGGCACATTTTGCTTCTTGAGGATAGTAGGTCAAACGGCAGTCGCTCATGTAAAAGTCAAGGAGCTGGGTCATTTTGAGCTATTCGTACCACCCACTGATTAACGGATGCGAGTCTGGTGCAATTTTGCTTCTTGAGGATAGTAGGTCAAACGGCAGTCGCTCATGTAAAAGTCAAGGGACTGAGGAATTTTGAGCTATTCGTACACCCACTGATTAATGCATGCGACTCTAATGCAAATTTTCTTCTTGAGCATAGTAGGTCAAACGGCAGTCGCTCATGTAAAAGTCAAGGGGCTGAGTCATTTTGAGCTATTCGTACCACCCACTGATTAACGGATGCGAGTCTGGCACATTTTGCTTCTTGAGGATAGTAGGTCAACGGCAGTCGCTCATGTAAAAGTCAAGGGGCTGAGTCATTTTGAGCTATTCGTACCACCCACTGATTAATGGTTGCGACTCTAGTGCAATTTTGCTTCTTGAGGATAGTAGGTCAAACGGCAGTCGCTCATGTAAAAGTCAAGGGGCTGAGTCATTTTGAGCTATTCGTACCACCCACTGATTAACGGATGCGAGTCTGGCACATTTTGCTTCTTGAGGATAGTAGGTCAAACGGCAGTCGCTCATGTAAAAGTCAAGGGGCTGAGTCATTTTGAGCTATTCGTACCACCCACTGATTAATGGTTGCGACTCTAGTGCAATTTTGCTTCTTGAGGATAGTAGGTCAAATGGCAGTCGCTCATGTAAAAGTCAAGGGGCTGAGGCACTTTGTTTTGAGCCGTTCGTCGTGCCGGAACAAAATGGCGAGAGTAGGAACCTAGTCATATTTATTCGTGTATATAGGTGCATAGATACCTACATACGATATTTACATATTCTTGTCCCATTCTAGGTATGCCGACGTCCCACGTCGTTCATAAGTACATAATATGTAAGGCGGGATTGCTTATGTCGTACTCGACATATACGCGGTGCATCCGCGACGGCTTAGTCGGTTCGAGTTCGAGTCCGACATGTCCACCGACCACCGCGCCGTGCCGCCGCGCCAGCCGCCGGTGATAACAGTTATGTTGAACTCGACTGGATAACCTAGTCTGGCATGAGGTGTGCGTTTTTAATCGGTTCGAGTTCAACATAACCACCAAAAATGACACAAAATTCGTACTCAGCACACCTACTCAAAAACAAGTTAGACCATACCCGTATTGCAATATTGTATAAATTGGACTTTGATTAACGTCTAATTCATACTCAGCATACAAGAAATGTGAAGTACCCGATTGCAAGTTTGAAGATGCGATCTATATTATTTTACCTCTTTGGTAATTTATATTATTACTAGCTATTGCCCGCGGCTCCGCCAGCGTGGATGTCCGTTATCGCGGACTGGGGTATGTAAAATAAATAGTAGCCAATTCTTAGACTTCGGTCGAGCCGTTTCGGAGGAGTATGGGAACGAACATTGTGACACGAGAATATTAGATTTGACAAACTATAGCACACCACCATCTAGAAGCTATTACTGCGAAATGTAGACTGAACCTCGGGATATTTCGTTGACATCTAGTGGTGAAAAATAATATTTAAAAATAATGCGCAAAATAGCCCAAGTTATGGTGGTCTAATTTTTTTGTAAGGAATGGGGTATCTATACTTTAGTATTATGTTATCTGTGCCCATATTTCAATTTTCTACCTACAGCGCGGCGGCCATATTGGAGGCCAAAAATGACGTCAAATTCGAACTCAGCATACTCGATAACTCATTAAACCACACCCATATTGTAATTTATCTAGGACACCGCGGCAGCTATATTGGATCCCAAAAATGACATCAAATTCACACTCAGCACACTCGAAAACCTATTAAACCATACCCATGTTGCAATTTTCTACCGACAGCGCGGCGGCCATATTGGAGGCCAAAACTGACGTCAAATTCGAACTCAGCATACTCGAAAACCCATAAGACCATACCCATATTGCAATTTAGCTAGGACACCGTGGCAGCCATATTGAATTCCAAAAATAACATCAAATTCACACTCAGCATACTCAAAAACCTATTAAACCATACCCATATTGCAATTTTCTACCTACAGCGCGGCGGCCATATTGGAGGCCAAAACTGACGTCAAATTCGAACTCAGCATACTCGAAAACCCATTAGACCATACCCATATTGCAATTTAGTTAGGAAACCGTGGCGGCCATATTGGATTCCAAAAATGACATCAACATCACACTCAGCATACTCAAAAACCTATTAAACCATACCCATATTGCAATTTTCTACCTACAGCGCGGCGGCCATATTGGAGGCTAAAACTGACGTCAAATTCGAACTCAGCATACTCGAAAACCCATTAGACCATACCCATATTGCAATTTAGTTAGGAAACCGTGGCGGCCATATTAGATTCCAAAAATGACATCAAATTCACACTCAGCATACTCAAAAACCTATTAAACCATACCCATATTGCAATTTTCTATCTACAGCGCGGCGGCCATATTGGAGGCCAAAACTGACGTCAAATTCGAACTCAGCATACTCGAAAACCCATAAAACCATACCCATATTGCAATTTAGCTAGGACACTGTGGTGGCCATTATGGATTCCAAAAATGACATCTAATTCGTTATCAACACACTCAAGAACCCTCTTATCTGGCAAACGAGGGTATTACCCTTTTTTCTTGCGAAGATCCGCTGTGGAAAAAGCCCGATTGCGAGTTTGGAGATGCGGTCTATACTAACATCATTCACAGTCAATCTTCTTAAATAAATAGTAGTAATATTGTGCCTACCTATGTTTATTTATATTGTCATTTATGTATGACACTTCTTATCGTTGAAAATATAGTACACCACCATCTAGCAGCTACTACTGTAAAACGTAAGCTGAACCTCGGGCTATATTGTTGACATCTAGTGGCGAATATTAATATTTAAATTTAGCCCGTAAAATTGCCCGAGTTATGATGGCCTCATTTTTTTGTATGGGATGAGGTATCTGTACTTTAGTATTATGTTATCTGTGTTAATACTATAAATGTGAAAGTGTGTGTGCCTGTTTGTCCGTCTTTCACGCCTAAACTGCTGAACCAATTTTGATGAAATTTGGTATAGGGGTAGATTAGACCTTGAGAAAGGGCATAGGCTATGTTTGGTCGCGATAACCTACATCCACGCGGGCGGAGCCGCAGGCAAAAGCTAATTCGTTTATAAGTCTATAACAGCTGCTCGCGACACCGTACGCGTGAAGTCTGATAGATTTTCATATAAACTACCATGCCCTGTTTTAACTCCAAAAGGGAGTTAATTTCTAAGGATATATTAGTACACCTCCATACTATCTATAAAGCATAAATTTTAAATTTAGAGTCACTTACTTCAAAAAATAATACTTTCATACAAAACTTCCAACCCCCTTTTTACCCCTTTAGGGGTGGAGTTTCGTAAAATCCGTTCTTAGCGGATGTCTGCACTCTATAAGGAACCTACCTGCCAAATTTCAAGTTTGTATGTGTTATAGTTTCGGAGTTTACGTGATTTCTCAATGAGTGGTATTACGCTTTAAGTATGTTTAGTCCTTTGTGGCGCTCTAGATACGAAAGAAACAGTTGTTCACGAAAGGTATAAAATATAATATCTATTCATTCGTTTGCTACCACATGTACTCCCGAGGAGGGCCAGACCGCGAGGAATGGCCCTGGGTCAGCCGGGGTGCGAGGGGTATGTCACGAGACAACCTCACCTCCGGCCTAGCACATCGACCCACAGACGGCGTGCGGTTTAGTCGGTTCGAGTCCGACATAAGCTCCCCCTTCGGCTGCGAGGGGGGGGGGGGGGGTATCCGTGGGGACTTTCCGCACGTAAAGAAAAAAAAACCACATGTACTTAATTACCTATTACTTCTACAAATTGTGTAAAAAAAAAACATTTTTATACCGCTTAGGATTTTTTTAATACTACTGAGGTTGCAGACTTGCACACGGCCCACCTGATGGAAAGTGGTTACCGTGGCCTATGGACGTGTGCGACACCAGAGGAGTCACACTCTTGCTGCCGAACCTGTAAAAACATATTGTTTTAGTGAAGATAATGCAGAAATAGCCTTTAGTCTTCCCACTGACAGCACAAAAACTCTCCAGTGAGTTCTGGCTACCCAACTCACCGCCGGGAACACAACACGAGGTTATTATGGCCGCGGTATTCTGTAGGGCGGAGGTACTTCCCCAGTCGAACTGCTTAGCTGGACGGAAATACCGTCGTGTCCTACCTACTGTAAGACAAGCACACGGCCCACCTGATAGTAAGTGGTTACCGTGGCCTATGGACGTGTGCAACACCAAGGACATCACACTCGTGCTGCAGACCCTGTAGGAATCTACTAATACCCTTCTTGAAGAACCCCATATTGTAGTCGCTTGGGAAACCAACCCTCAGTCATACACGGTCCATTAAAAATAAAATAAAAACTAAACATAACAACGAGAAAAGGTGACGGAAACTCAATTTTGCGTTATCGATTTCTAGTATCAATACGGGACAGCCCCATCTATGCACCGAATATAAGATATAAAAATAACAACTGTAATAATATTACAACAGAGCATATTTCACATCACAACTTCATGTCACTTACGACTTTACGTAACTTACCATAAGTTCACATCAAAATTCTTCAAACGAATATAACCTGTGTAGTATTGAAATTAAAGTTTATTTTATTTTATCAACTGAAGCGTGATTTAAGTCGTTCTACTGCGATAGTGGTGTGAGTCCCCTTCAGTCGGTATTGTAAACAAAACGCCTATTATAATGGGAACGCTAGAGTTGTACTTTTATCGATAGAATGAGATTGGAAGATAGGCTGATTGATATGTGACGTCATTTCCTAATTGTTTTAGGGTAGATTGGAAGATTGCGTTGGACATTTCTTTTTTTTTTTTTTAATTTCTTTTTGATTGGAATAAGTTGGGAGTTGTTTGAAGAGAAATTTTGTACTTTTTTATGGGTTAGATTGACACACCCCATCTCTTATTATATTTTAGGTGTAGTGACAAAATTTGGGTACCTACACGACTCTTCTCTATGACTCGTTAACTTCAAGGGCTATTAAGCCATAAATAGTAAACTGTATAATCTTAGTCTTAGGACATTCTACACGACGATTTCTAGCTCTAAAGTAAGCAAAGCCGATTTCTTATATATTTAGAAATACTACCTTTTATATAGATATTTCATATAAGTTTGATAAGTTAATAATTTTAAATCCCATTTTTTATTTTGATATTCTTGTATGTTTGTTCGCGATTGACGCAAAACTACTAAACAGATTGTGATACGGTTTTTTATTAGACAGGATTTGGCCAAGTCTTTAAAATTTAAGCAATTGGTAAATTACAACTAGAGATTCATTGCAACTCCAACTGGCATCAATGTGTGCGGAGTTGCGGCCATCGGCCATACATAAAAACTAAAAAAAAAATATAAATTACAATTCTGCAGTTAAAATAACGACTGATCATCAATTACGATAATAAATTAATTTAATTATTAGACCTAGTCTAAAATGTGTTTTTTTTTACTCTTAAATCTACTATTATGTAGCCAAATAAACCACAAAAACATTTCAGTTCACTCTTTCTATAAACCAAAACGCCCACATCGAAATCAAATCACGCCCAACTTTCATAATATTGTTCTTTCATAACGGGAGCAAACAAATTCTTTCACAACTTTCCCAAGTCAAATATCTACATTACAAGTAATAATTAAACATAAACTTTTTTATTATTGTAGGCAACCGCGTGTGTCAAAATAGGAGTTCCCTCTCGGTAGATTCGTTGTTATTACAACTCTTGAGTAAATATGAACCATGTAAGTTAAATAAGAGTCGTAATTGCGTTTTTATGTTTCGAGCGGAGTATGTTCGTGATATGAGATAATTTAGAACTCGTTGACTCTTTTTGTCTGGCCCTCAAATATCTACTTGTGAAATATATGTAACCACGTTCCTGTGATTTTGCCTCAGCTTACCATCAGGCGAGGTCAAATTAACGTGTCCTATATATAAAATAGCGGCCAAGTGCGAGTCGGACTCGCCCTTGAAGGGTTCCGTAGCAGCAAGTAACATAATATAAAAGTTCTTGTAGTTCGATGTTACTTTGATCGATGTTTTAATAATAGTGTGCGGTTTACGATTTATGACGTATTAAAAAAACCTCTCACTAAATCTCGTTCAAACCAATTTTTGGTGGAAGTTTATATGGTAATGTACCTACATCATGTATTTTTTAGTTTTATCATTCTCTTATTTTAGAAGTTACAGGCAGGTCAATATCATAGTTCTTATAGATTCGGAAAAAAGTGGCTTTGACATACGGACGGACGAACAGACAGACAGACATGACGAATTCATGAGGGTTCCGTTTTATACCATTTAGCTACGGAACCCTAAAAATGTGACTATGTGATTTTGGTGCGACTCCATGCATCCGGTATGGACTCTCACCAAAATCTTCAGAGCCGAAGTCAATAACAATTATATTTATTATATTTTATATTTGCTGATTGATAGATCAGGCTCTTGTACAGGATTTTTTCGGGTTTGGGGGTCACATGGCAGTCGTACCCGTTAAAGTCAAAATGTTATTGTAAGCAAAGCCTAAATTATACTCGTATTATGGTGAGACATTCCTAGCAAATTTAAGATATATTAATATTGAATTTGGAAGTTCAATTTCAATACGAAATTAATACAATAACAAATTTTATCGACATTGCTTTACTTCCAAAAAATTTTTTTTTTTTGGAAACTATATTTTTTAAATCGATGTCCTAATAAAATATCGATACTATCCCATCACTAAATTAGAATGGTGTAAAGGGATCCGTTAGGTTATGATGTATGAATGTGTTATAAGTACGTCACACGTTCGGCCTGTATCGAAAACGAGCGCATTCAATTTTGTCACAGCACTTTAGGCCACTTATTTAAATTCCAATCGAATTTATTACTTAGTAATTACATTTTTTGTACGTTATGCATGTGATAAATATTGTTTAGAGTTTTATATAGCAAGGTAAGTGACATTTATGTTAGCTAGGTAACAAATCACTGGTTATGCTGAGTATCCAAATCCCGATATAGGGGTAGTCCACGAAGTGAAACAAGGCCGATTTTTGTAATAAAAAGATTTTAATAATTTAGTTTTGATCTGTCAAAATCAAATGAAATGTCAAAAACGGTATTCAACTTCACAACTTTCAAGAAAGAAAATTAACATCTTCATCGTTTTTGACATTCGGTCAAGGTAAAATCAATGAATTAATTTTTATTGGGAGAATTGGCTGTTCAATGAAAATACTTGTACTATTCCACATTATTTATTAATAAGGTTCCGCCTTACGGTATTATTAAAGGTTCAAATTCCAATCAAACCTTTGATAATGCCGTAAGGCGAAACTGGTCAGGATATTATGTAATGTGGAATAGTACAAGTATTTTCATTGAAGATGTGTAGCAAGTTCCACCAAGTGCCATAATCAACAGTTTAAGCAGAATTGGCTCTCTTTTTATTGAAATTTTATGATCATTTTTTGACATACAGATTGAGAGCAGATCGAGACTGAAATTTGAACATCTTTTTAATACGAGGATTGGCCTTTTGCAACAAATGCATGAAGGATTCGGTATTAAGTACCACAGTATAATTGTAATCGAGCATGTAATGTGGTGACTCTTCGAATACATTGGCGCGGATGACATATATTTTTTTATGTAGTTACAAAAGATATGTATTTAAATTTTAAATAGATCCAAGTTCTAAAATTCACAATATTACAACTTAGATTATTTAACAATGACGCTAAAGCATCATCACTGAATATAATTATCTTATAAGATAAGATAAGATGATATCTACTACACCAATAAATTGAAGTACATGGGACAACATTATAAAAAATTACAAATGGCGGCTTTATCACTACAAGCGATCTCTTCCAGGCAACCTGCCTATCCTATCCTACTTCTAACACTGATATTGTTATAATATAATTGAAAATTAAGATATTTCTTACTCAATCATACTCAAACGTTTTTGGCTGAAAATGATTACATTGATTACAGTCTGGAATAACACATAGGCTACTTGTAAACCTGGAGAGAGAAGGAAACCCGGAATAAAACCCTGTACCAACCCATCTGGCCAGTGTAGAAACAGTAGGCCAAAACACAAAACAAAAACATTCCGAGTTAAAATTAAGCAAATGAAACGCGTGCGGCTTAAATTTTCATTGCCACCCAAAATTTTAATTTTGTAGCGCTATCGAACAATTCCCGTATCTGGGAACGAATGGGTAATCATCTGTCTATATTAAGATAGGCCAGGGATAGCCCATAGTTCTCACTGTTAAGGAATCTGTACTTCATTCTGCGCACGCTCATGGTGTAGAATGAACGCCTTGCTGTAGTTTTTACAAGCGACTAACAATTTGGGGTTTTTCAAGAAGGGTATTAGTGGTCATTTATTTTCGTTACCAGTCGGTGAGGATGCTTAGGAATTTCACGACGCATTATGTATGTAAATATTTCTTTTATTTAGTTTAGCTTGTATTGGGCATTAGTGGATTTCCTTTAAGGCTCGGCAGCACGAATGTGACTTCCCTGGTGTTGCACATGTCCATAGGCCACGGTAACCACTTTCGGTGGGACCTGTGCTTGTCTGCGACCTAAGTGGTATAGTGAAACTGCGCCCTAACTAAGATTAGTTTAAGGAACATAACATATCGACCACAGTGATCGACGAAACGTCTGGAACGCGTATATTCTACACTCAATCTACTAATGTCAAAACAAAACTTTTTTTCCAATGAGATCGTGATCGCTTTTGACATTTGGGACATTGAGGTTAAATTGTGATTGAATTTTGAACATCTTTTTTACTGCGAGAATTTGGTCTTCGGTCAAAAGATACTTGAATTTTCTGCGAAACACATCTATCTTTCTCGTTCAGAGATATAAGCGTGAAGGTACGCGTTAAAAAAATCCCAAATTAAAATTTCCCAACATATATCTTCATAAAAACATATAATATATACACTTAACAAGCGGTTTCACCTTACCGTTGTCCCCCTAATTTTTAAGCTGGTAACCCTATCCGGCTCCATTATAAGATTGAAAAGGGGTTGCCATCAATATATCACGCGCAATTATATATTTACAATAAACATTATACTTAATTCGTTTTGTTGGTTTAGGGCTGGTTTTGATGGTGGGATAAATAAATTGGATTTTTTTTTGTATTTTTGGTATGGAATATCAAATTAAGGAATAGTGCCCTCAGTCAGGGCTCGTTAGAATAGAAATAAAGATTGCGAAACTTTCTCACCATCATTATTATCATCACCATCAATCTATCTATCAGTATCAATAAACCTATCAAGATACGCGCGTAACACATAACCCTTCTTGGCCGTCGGATAAAAATATGTAATAAACACCTCTGCGTACCCTTCAGGAGTTTTCAGGCATGCATATTAATTGACGTGCTATCAAAAACTTCAGTATTTAGTTACAGGTAAAACTAATTCCTCGTCTGACTGGCTACTTTTTTAATTATTATGTAAATAATATGAAACTTTGAGCAAGTATGAAACTTGTGCAAGTTACCGACCTCGCAGCGTCAGACAATGGAGTGGTGGGACGAACTTACCTGCAAAGATACAAAGTACTAATTAATATTGTGTGGTAATAAATGCAGAAGTTCATGTTCAAGATCTGGTTGACATGCCACTAAATAAGTTTAAAATATAAGTAAAAAAGTGTTTAATGAAAAAGGATTCTACAAAGTAAACGAATACCTCAATGATAAAGATGCATGGTCATCCTAACCTCTTTGCTTGCTCGCACAATATAAATATATTTAAAAAAAAAGCAATTTGTTTAAAAAAAAAAGAAACGATAATATTGTTCACTGAGTTTCTTGCTGGTATCTTCTCAGTAGAACCAACTTACGAAAGAATCATTTTCAAATGATTTATTTACTTTATTTAATATTCTATTAATAATTTCTTGACATGACTGTAAAATTTTGACGTTCATATGTGCTCTTTATGTGTCTAAACTGAATAAACGAAATTGATTCTTTGATTAGGTATTTTTTGGCAATATTTAATTATAACACTAGCTAGAACCCGTAGGATGACAGAGAAAGAATACAAGTATTACCACCCCATCTCATCTGAATGGTGTTGTAAAGGTGAAGGCAGACTTGGCCGCACCGCACGCACCGCGGTCGCCGCAGTCATCGCTTTTGTTAATGGCCTCGCACATCTGTCCGTGCCGCAGTCACCGCAGTCGTTCCCGTCGCCGCAGGCAACGCACTGAGTTCTTTTCATTCAGTTTCCAATTTACATCAAGAGTGGACATGTTTTACAGTATGGCTCTTGACGAACAATTTGTTATCAATTGTTTATTATAGAAAGAAAACAATGAAATACCAACAAGAGCAAAAATAGAATTCATAGCATCAACTATTATGCCGGCCGCAGCGTCCGATGCGCGCAGAGTGCGCAGACCGACGACGTTGGTGACGTCATCAGCTGCGGCTTGGGAAATTCGGCCGCTTCAGATACTGCGGCGACTGCGGTGCGGGTAGGTATGCGAGATTGTATAGAACTTCATATAAAGAATTCCGAATGCGGGTACTGCGGTGCGTGCGGTGCGGACAGGTCTGCGTTCACCTTAATACAACTTTTACATCGACTCAACTGTTTTGTCGAGTTGTGTGTTTCTCGCGATTTCCACACCGTTTAGTTGATGGAGATGCGCATACACTGGATGCAGTCTATCGTCGATTTATTTAGATCGACCTGTCTTATTTCAGCAACGCCCGAGGCGAGGTGCTATACAGTTAAAAATTCCAGTATGTGCTTTCCTTTATAAACATTTAAAAAAAAAAAAAGATACTGCGTACATCTTATACTCAGTGACAGATTATCTTAGTCGTGGATCGGCTAATGAGTCTTGTTGATATTGAATAATTATAACACTTGTACTTTTCCACACTTTTTTATTTTTATTTTTAACCTGACCGGTTTCACCTTACGGCGTTATCAAAGGTTTACTGAATACATAATAATGGTTGTAAGCAATTATATTTCTAAACACTACATTTTTTATATGTGGGTAGTTTTAAAAATGTGTATATTTCCCAACATTTGGGAAAAATATTTTTTTGAATTTCCTTAAAAGTTATTTGGTTTAAAATTAATGAATACATTGTAGGTACAACGCTAGTTGTATTAAAGTTAAATGTCAGATGATTAAATGTCAAAATTATAATTGAATTAAATTAAATGAATTTTCAAATTAATGATGTCAAATGTATATAATGCTTATTGGTACTACATAACATGAATTATAATTATAAAATGTCAGTCAAATTAATAAATAATTAATTAATTAGGTATGTAGATGTCACCATTCATTGCAACAGAGGTGAGCGGCTCAGATCCAACTGAGCTGAGCAGAGTGGATCGTGATAGGTTAATCTATTGACTAGCTGAAGCCTGCGTAATAGTTTGATCAAGTTCCCGCTACTCATGGGAATCTATTCCCGGGATATGAATACTGGTTATAATCTATCCCTGTACCAAATTTCAGGAGGATTCGTTTAGCTGTTACAGAGTGTTGAAAAACAAACATTCATTCATAAACTTTCACATTATGTTATTTATTTCACAACACCTAACTCACACACCTCACCATCACATCACATACATCACCGCCGGGAACACAACCTCGTGTTGTGTTCCCGGCGGTGAGTAGGGTAGCCAGAGCTCACTGGAGAGTTTTTGTGCTGTCAGTGGGAAGACCAAAGGCTATTTCTGCTTTGTCTTCTACGCCGACGGGATAGAAACTCTCTGTGATTACAGGCTCGGTAGCATGAGTGTGACTCCTCCCTGGTGTTGCACACGTTCATAGGCCACGGTAACCACTTTCCATTAGGTGGGCTGTGTGCTTGTCTGCCTGTCAATCAATCAATCAATCAATTAGCCCACTGCAGTCCACTGCTGGACATAGGGCTCCCCCAATGCGCGCCATTTCGTACGATCCTCCGCCTTCCGCATCCAGTCCGTCCCAGCCACCTTTTTCAGGTCATCGGTCCATTTGGCCAGGGGGCGTCCTACCCTTCGTTTGCCTTCTCGCGGTCTCCACTCTAGGACTCGTCTGCTCCAACGGCCATCGGTCCTTCGACAGACGTGGCCAGCTCATTGCCACTTCAGCGTGCTTATTCTGCGAGCTATGTCGGTAACACCAGTCAATATTTGCATTGAGTGAGAATCAAACCCGCGACCTCTAACTTAACAGTTGAACGATTTAAGTCGTGAATGAATAGCATACTAAAGAATTTAACACACTTCCTCTTGTTTTTCAATTCCTTGCTTATACATGCCGTCAGTATAGTCATAAACTGACTCATACAACACATACATACAAATTTTATTCGCTACTACTATCCGCCGTCCATCCATAAAGGACGAGTTTCTTTTGTGCGATCATTTAATATTTTCATAGTCGGTTTTACGCGATGTTCGCGAACAATGGTTTTATTGCAATTCTTAACGGGAGTCGTAAAATGGGGTTTAAAAATGCGTCATTGGTACAAGGTTTCTTGTTGGGGAATTGTAAAAATATGGGGTTTAACAAGACTTATGTATACTACAACAGACAAGCTTTAGAGAATGAAAATGTTGGTACTTCTTTACGAATAAAACCTAATTTTTATATTTATGTAGCCGTAGCTTACAAAAATGATATAAACATCCGAATTAAGACCTTCTCCTTTTTAGAAGTCGGTAAAAAGGCGCGCTATGCCTCTACAGAAAAGTATCAAAATTGGTTAATTTCTTGATACTTTCTGAAGTTCACGGGAATGTCACTCATTGGAATAAAACTTCCGTCTTTAGCCACCCCACAACCATGTCTGCTGAAAAGTAGCCGAAACGTCAGGCCAAGAGTAAATAATAACAAATAAATTGCGATAGATTCCGTTAAAAACATTAAATGTTTGCTTTATTTCAATGGTTAGTTTCATTTAGGTACAGTCAGCATCATTAAAATGTCACTAACAAAAGTACTCAATATAATCCAAACACCAAAATCCCAATTTTATATTGGTTATTAGAGTACTCAAATAGTTGTAAGGCAACAGCTGTCGTTAGAGCGTTTTCACACTCATCCGATATCCGATATCCGATATCCGACATCCGATATCGGAGGAAGTCAAATGTTATATATGTATCTTTCTTTCACATTGTCCGGCCCGATATCGGTTATCGGAGCCAACACCACTGTTTTGGCTCCGATAACCGATATCGGGCCGGATATCGGATGTCGGATATCGGATATCGGATGAGTGTGAAAACGCTCTTAGGTCTATTTTATTTAAATATCCTTTGCTTGTCTCTAAAAAAGCTTGTAAATTCAACCAATTATATGTAACCCTAATTGATTCCCATGACTCCGTTCGCCCTAAGTACTGTTTCAATACCTATTAAGTTGTCATTTTAGTTGTACGTCATTAAATGTAAGTTTAACGTAAAACAACGGAGACCCTTACACGAGATATTAAAAGCGCTAATAAGTAACGGAAACAGCGGATAACATTAATTAACACTTGCATTTGGTACTTTGTACTTTATATTACTGTAGGTAGGTAGACCACAGATCATTTAAAAAACAAAGGGTTTAAAAATAGACCTGTGGAATATCAAATCCTACCTACAATACCGGGTCCATTCAGCGGAGTGTGAACAAAAGCATCTCCTAAGGCACTTATTGTAGCACTTTGGACTTTTTCTTTTTTATGGATGTTACGCTCGCGTCTGACTACTATCTTACCTGTTTGTAAGTGATTGACGGTGGTTGACAGTGGATCAATTGCCTAGAAGGTACCTATTCAATCTTGTCTTGAACACATCCAAGTCGTAGTAAACGAAAACCCACACGGAATAGTGTGTCTGTAATGCTTGTCCTGGTCATCTCTCGGATACCAAATGAGGTGCGCCTTGAGAGCTTCAGTCGCGACCAGGCTTAACGCAAAGATTATGAAGACTTCATCTTTAGCTTATCATAAGACAATATTAAGTCACGTTAAATTTAAAAAGTTTTTAGAGACTCTCAACCATGGCAAGCCTGTGCCAGAACTTCATCGGTTGTACTATGCAACTGAGGTTAGCTCATTCGTTTTGAGATAGGTATAAATGTCACTAATGCCTTCATTACTTCAAACTATGTACCTGTCTGTTTTATTCCATAATCTATGACACCCAAGCATTGTATTGACAAGTAACTTAGCGAGTTAGCACATCCTACTCATTGGGGATTAGCGGTTAACGAAATAAACGCTCACTAGGTTATATTGGGTAGGTAGAAGTGTAGCAACGCCCACATTTCGTCATGTTTTTTTTTGTCCCAAGTACAATGAAGCCCCAAATGCTACCGGAAAGGTATTTTTAATGGGCTCTATGTATGATGTGGTCATTATTCCCGGCGAAGTAAAAGAGGGCTACCCCATGTTATCACGTGGGTGTCGAAGAAGGCGACTAAGAAACATGTACTAAGTCTAGGCCAAGTTCTCACGACAAATTGCGTTCATGTGTTAATACGGCTCTGGCTACCCCTCCGGAGATTTACAGGCGTGCATGTAGAAATGTATTGCAGTTAGACTAGTTGTCGCACTTCATAGAGCTTAAACTGTTCGTATGACACCAGGACCGACAGCTTAGAATGCTCTCTGAGTCACGGAAATTTCCAGACCAACACAAACAGAATTCATACATACAAATATTTGCAATATTTGAATCGAACCCACGCTCCCTGTGTAGCAGGGTAATGCACCACCAGGCCACAGAAACTAAACTATGTTTATTTTATACCACTGAGGTGGCAGACAAGCACACTGCCCACCTGATGGAAAGTGGCTGCCGTGGCCTATGGACGTGTGCGACACCACACACACTCTCGTGCTGCCGACCCTGTAAACTCAGAGAGTTTCTGTGCCGTCAGTGTAGAAGACAAAGCAGGAATAGCCTTTGATATTCCCACTGACAGCACAAAAACTCTCCAGTGAGCTCTGGCTACCCTACTCACCGCCGGGAACACAACACGAGGTTATTATGACCGCGGTATTCTGAAGGGCGGTAGTACTTCCGCAGTCGTACAGAGTACTTACCTACTTCGTTTACAAAAAATAATTTAACTTTTATGCATCAAGCGACTTCCACTTTTAAAACTCGGAAAGACCTAGTTTTCCACAAAAGAGAATATCATTGCGGTAATCTGTGCCAGTGGTAAGCAGCGAAGGCATTGACCCGACGCTAATCGAATTAACTCGCCAGAGAAGCCCTAAGTCACTAAAATTTTATATCGGGAAACATACGGGCGGAAAGTGGAGGCTGTCCCGATCGACAGGTACCGCGCAAAGTGTACAGACGGATACTAAAGTAAATTAAACAATTTTAGTACAGACTTGCTGTGCTTGCGATTTCATCCACTCTGGCGTTGAATACGTTTTTTTTCTAATAGAAATAAAAGTAAGCTATGTTACACCTATAATATCAGCTTGAACTGCATAAAAATGCTGTTAAAATTAGTACAACCGCTTCGGATATTATAAACAAACAGACACACGAAAAGACAAAAACTAACAAAATGGCTTTTCTGTTATAAGTAGGTATTATATATCACTAGCTGTTGCCAGCGGCTCCACCCGCGTGGGTGTCGGCTATCGTTATAATATAAGTTATCGTTATAAATTGTAGCCTATGTGTTATTCTGATGTATAAGCTATATTATTGTAAAGTGTCATTAAAATCCATTCAGTAGTTTTTAAGTAACAATCATCCATCCATCCATCCATGTTTACAAACTTTCGCGGTTATAATATCAGTATCTAGTTTAATTCATACTTTGGTTAAAAGTAGGAAATTGTAAAAACGTTTAGGTGTCAAGAAGTAGTTTTGAAGTTATACATTTCAACCACACATTTAAAAAAGTACAGACGGGTTGCACTCTGGGAGTGCCGACAGAAGTGAAAACTTTTTCTTTCTTTCTTTCTTCGTTATATACATAGAAAAAGATAATAAAACATACCAAACCATACCATACCTATAATACAGCGCCAATCATAACCACTAATTTTCTGCTACTTTTCTATCAGAAGAAATTAATAAATTACAAAAAGATAAAATAATCACAAAAAGTAATATTTTACAAAAAGAAAAAATAATCATCGATGCGTTTACCGCTATGCTGCGAAGCTATTTACAGTATATTGCAAAATGGACACTCTATAGCTAATATTGTATGACGTCAGTCGCCGGTTACGGTCCAAAGGTCAAGCGATCCTGACGCTTGAGTTTAACAATTTTTACCCATCCAACGCCGCTAAAGAAGTTTTCACTTCAAAAACCTAATTTAACTTAATCGATCCTTTAAAATAAAACGAAACCGCCCGCAATAGTCTCCCGTGTGTATCCAAATAAAGTTACCCAAGAACTGTAAGCCTGGTATCAACTTGTGTATGCAAACAACGTTTTGATGGACAGTAAGTGATATGCTATGGACTGGGTGAGCCCTCCCAGAGTCCCGAGCCTCCCAGAGGTATACCTCAGGACATTTATCTTGAACCTAAATTGCTCTATTTGCGCAGTACATGTTTTTTGAATATCTTTTAAGGATATCACGGGATGCTACGGCGTGGACGAGCTCATATTCACCAAGCATATATTATTACAAAACACTCCGCGTGCGCCCGGGCTTCGTTTGTTTCACGATTTAGGCCCAAGCTATGTGTCTCAAGGTATACCGATTATAGTACTTTGTTACGTAATTGGTTTCGAGACTTGGGAGGCCTCCAAGAGGATTTTACAGTCAGTAATTTTTGTTTGAACAATTTTAATTTCAATTTTTGTGTTTATTTCTATTACCTACAATATGTTCATCCATAGCAGTAGGGAGAGGTAACTATAAACAGATTCCTGTCGGCTTCCCTTTGCATAGATAGTAGAGATGTTTAGATGATAAAATAGAACGAGGGAAGAACTTTTTGCCACCGGCTTCCATTCTGAAAATGTTCATTCTTAACCACTGATACTCGCCGCTATCTCAATGGGGTAAGCAGAGATGTTTTCACTTGCTGAGATAAATATTTTGCTGTTTTCATAAATTGTTTTTACTCCGCAATTTCAATTCGCCCTTTTTTGACTCGGGAATCAAACCCATAATCCCTTTCTAAGTAGTTATACTCTCTGCTGCTAACCATTGCCTGCCTTTTTTATAGATTAGGCACTAACAACAGAATTAACAAGTATTCCTATTAACTCTTCTAACTAAGCTAAATTGCTTGTGTTATGAGTAAATGTTATGGTAGCTTCATCACCCAGAAGCGTTCGTGGCAAGGTGCGCTCATCAGTTCGGTAAACGATCAGTGGGTTAAGTTACCTAGGCGAAGGTTACCATTAGGATGGGTGACCGTTTAATAGTGTTACATCTGAGCGCTTCCGTACTTCGGAGGGCACGTTAAAAGTCGGTCCCGGCTGTCAACAGTCGTTAGGTCAAGATGGAGGCCTATATCGGCGACCAGAAAAACTCTGTCACAGGTTGGCCACTAACAACACGAAAAAGAAAGAAGATCCAGGATTTGAACCTGCGACCTCTTACACCATTGAACTACCTACCGCTTAAATTCAAAGATTACTCGTGTCATTAAATAAATAAATTCTTCAGTTGTACAGAGGGGTCTTCGGTACTCCACAGGTCAAGAACTCATTTCCTGTACCGCTAAATACCAAATTGTGGGACCAGGGGTCCTGAGGCTATAAAAGCAATGACGTTAATAAGCCATAATATGTACAGGGTGTACCCACTGTACCTGTAGTTCGGACGATATACGATTTAAATCAATAAAACTCTTCGGGGATTCACAGGCGCGATTATCCATACTAATATTATAAATGCGAAAGTAACTCTGTCTGTCTGTCTGTATGTTACGCTTTCACGCCTAAACCACTAAACCGATCTTGATGAAATTTGGTACAGAGATACATTAGAGCTTGAGAACGGACATAGGCTACCTTTTGTCGCGAGAAAGGGGGGTTTAAAGTTGGAGGAAAGGCGAGTATAGAGGAGAGTACAGAGGTCGCGAGAAAGGGGGTTTAAAGTTAGAGGAAAGGCGAGTATAGAGGAGAGTACAGAGTCGAGTAGAGAGAGGAGCAGAGAAGTCAGTAGAGAGTCGAGTATAAATTCAAGTTAGAGGCGAGTAGACAGTCGAGTGGAGATTCGAATGTAATGCTCAATAGTGTCGGCTCAACACTAAGCGATAACCGACATCCACGCGGGCGGAGCCGCGGGCAAAAGCTAGTAAATAATAAATAAATATTCCACAACATTTCACACAACGCTATCTAGACCCATGGTAAGCTTAACTTAACTAGCTTGTGTCATGGAATCTAGAATGCGGATAAACATACTTAGATACTTTTTTTTGTAAATACATACATAATATATAATATACATAGAAACACCCAGGCCAATGCAAATATAGAAATTCATGCACACAAATATTTGCACTGAGCGGGGATCAAACCCGCTCCTCCTGCGTATCGTATGTAAATAAAAATGTGCAACTACCCACACAAACGCGATGCAAATAAAATTAAAGTAAAACAATACGGAATAACAACTATGGAATGTAACACAATGGATTAAGGTTCAACATTAAAGAGCCGTTGTAGGGGAAGCAATTGTTAACAAATTCTTTATGCTTAATGAAATTCCAGATGCGGAAATGATTCTCTTGGAGCTGTAAGAAATTAAAAAAAAAGCTTTTTGATACTCATTTAATCACGACGGATGAGAATATTTGATACATATTTACAGAGAGATACATATTTGAACATTTGTATTGGCAATATATTTTTTACCCCTAATTATACATACATAACATACTAGCAACTGCCCGCGGCTCCGCCCGCGTGGGTGTCGGTTATCGCGACCAAAAATAGCCTTTCTCAAGGTCTAATCTTCTCCTATAGCAAATTTCATCAAAATCGGTTCATAGACGGACAAACAGCCACACACACTTGTAGCGATACCAAATGTACCTTATTTTTTTACGAGCGGGAAAGCCCCACCGATACCCACCCCTCCGGAGCTGGAGGGGGAGGTTATGTCGGACTTGAACCGACTAAACCGCACGCCGTCTCTGGGTCGTAGTGCTAGGCCGAAGGTGAGGTTGTCATGCGGCATATCCCTCGCACCCCGGCTGATCCAGGGCCATCCCTCTCGGTCTGGCCTTCCTCGGGAGGGGGCACCACGCGGTCCGCGACTCAACCCCGGTGTTGGGAGGCGCGCATCGTCCTACAATGCGCGCCGCCGCGCCATGTACCGACATCAAGCTGAACTACTACGACACTACAAATCCTACATCGCGATAGTGAAGTACCCGCGCTAGTACAATACATATACGACATCCCAACGACAATCGTTGGGCCGCGGCCCGCCAGGCGTGATCACCTTGCCTGGTCGGAGAAGGATGGAGGAACATCACACCCCTTTCATCCATTTTCCCTTCAGGATAGGCAGAAAAACAGCCCACCATCAGCTTGCCGTGTTGGTTCCCGGTAGAGGTGAATGGGACCAGTAGGACTACCACAGTTCTTACTGTGAGTGTCGAAAAGGCAATTAAGGGATAGGGCTTTGTAATCCATCCGACAATAAACATACCGCCCAAGACAAAGTGCACGGTAGACGGCAATAGGCTAGCCCCCTATAACGCGGGACCGAAAATCATAGTTGGTGAAACGTGATTGTTAATATATGTCTGCCTACCCTTTCAGGGATTTACAGGCGTGAGTAATATAATATGTATGTATATGGAAGCTTCTGTCTTTAAACACTTCACAAGCTTCTCCATCTAATCCAGGGATATAGAGTAGCCTATGTGTTATTTCAGACTGCTATCTATCTGCTGCCCCTCTAGACAAATGGAATTCGTTGGCTGGCGTTTGATGGAATAGAATGACGAATGTACGGGGATTTGACGTATGTGACAGTCGTTAACGCACGTCTTAAACGTCAAATCGCATACATTCGTAACTGTACTAATACATGCCACTTGTCTAGAGGGGCTGAACTAAATTTCAGCCAGATATCTTCAGCCCTTTGAGCGTATTTGACTTACAAGCTACCAGCTATTCACAATATTTCACATTAGAAAATTTATTCTTCTTCTTCAGCGTTAATCCCAGTCGCGTCCGAAGCTTTCAATTTGGAGTCTGGGGTCCGCCTTACCAGTCCAACTGCGGATTTGGCAGAGCATCGATATTTTCCATGAAGCGACTGCCATTTGACCTTCACAACCCAAAGGCGATATCGAAACATTGCAGTTATATCAGTTGTTAGATTTTTGAGGGCTCCATCTACCCGTAACAACTGCCATAGATGTTTGTATGGCAACCGGGATCGACGGCTTAGCGTGCTCTCTGAAGCACGGCCAGACCAATGCAAATACACGTATTCATGCATACAAATATTTGCATTGAGCGGAGATCGAACCCGCGCCTCCTGCGTAGCGTAGCGTGTTGTAGAAAATTTAGTATTTCACCCAAAGTACTCAGTTCGCTTATCATACCTGCTCTTCTACACATCCATTTAAGAATACATTTCACATTATATTTGCAGGCTGGATGGAAGACCCTGGGTATTACAAGAGAAAGGCAGTACCGCACCCGTCCCTAGGCACAAGGCACAGCCTTCCCGAGGATCCAGAGGGGGCTGAGCATTACCAGAGGTGCTATTACTGGTAAGACATACTAGGTTAAGCAACGGTCTTAGGATGGGTGATCATTCTTAAGATTTCAAGACAGCCTATGTGGCGTGATGGTGATGAAGGTGATTGCTACACGGGTTCTATTACCGCTCAGTGCATTTTTAAAAACATAAGACACGTCAATTTGATTTCACCTCGCCTGATGGTAAGCTGAAGGCAAAGTCTCGGGAAAGAGCGTGATATACAAATGCGTGAACTCGTAACGTAAAAAGGCGTGTTAGAAAAACCGACAATATTATATCTCGAGTTGAGAACTCGTTACAAGTTTTTGTATGCGAACCCCTTCGACTAAGATGTATGTACGGCACGAACTTCGCGACTTAGCCGATATACTGATGTTATTCGATACGGGAAATTTATATTTGTTTATATTATTTTATCTATATTTACTATTAAATAGTTTATTATATTATAATATATCGGTTATCGCTACAATATCGGTTATCGTTATAAATTGTTGTGAAAAAATTCTAGCAACCGAAATTATCGAAATAACTAATATTCCCTCTAACCCCTCCAACTAAGTTAAATTGCTTGTGTTAGGAGTGGGTTCACGTCGTTAGTGTAATAGACAGGATTCGAACCCGGGACCTCTCGATCGTAAGGCCGATCCCTTAACCACTAAGCTACCGACGCTGATGTATAAGTTCAACAAATGTGTTAAATGCAATGCTTCGATATCGCTTTTGGGTTGTGGAGGTCAGATAGCAGTCGTTTCGCGGGAAAAATCGAAGTTCAATCACATCAGGTTAGGCTCAAAGACTTAGGTATGATACTTACCGCTCTACAATTACTTATAGAGTATTTATAGGAGGAAGAACACGACGGTATTTCCGTCCAATTGAGTAGACTGGAGAAGTACCTCCGCCCTACAAATACCGCATCCTTAATAACCTCATGTTGTGTTCCCGGCGGTAAGGTAGCCAGAGCTCATTGGATAGTTTTTGTGCTGTCAGTGGGAAGACCTAAGGCTAATTCTTGCTTTGTCTTCTACGCTGACGGCATAGAAACTCTCTGTGGTTACGGGGTCGGCAGCACGAGTGTGACTCCCCTGGTGTTGCACACGTCCATAAGTCACGGTAACCATTTTCCATCAGGTGGGCCTTGTGCTTATCTGCCACCTCAGTGGTATAAATAAATAAAAAAGACGGGTTGCACTCCGGGAGTGCCGGTTGAAGTCAAAACTTTTTCTTTCTTTCTAAAGAGAACACACCATACCATACCATACCTATAATATAGCGCCAATAATAAAATCTATCACTAATTTTCTGTCAGAAGAAATTAATAAACTGCAAATAGAAAAGAAATAATCACAAAAAGTTATAAATTACAAAAAGAAAAAATAATCACAAAAAGTGTCAGAAGCCCAGGGGCCTGTTTAATAAAAGTGACAATACGACAAATTTGTCACTTTTTGACAAATTAGTCGAATTGTCGCGACAAATGGCGTTTAATAAAGTTGACAATTAAGTCCAAATGCGACAGGCAAATACTGACAAAATTTTCAAGCTATAAAACTGTATTATAAAAGCGACAATTGTCAGGTTTTACCCGTCGAGTCTCTAAGAAAATATTCTGTGACTTATTTGTCATGACAATTGACAAGTTTGTCACTAATTCCGACATATTTGTCGCATCTCAATATCGAGGCATGCATTCATATGCAACCGAGAATAAAAGCAAACAAAACAAGTTCAAGTCAAAAAAAAAGTCTAATTGTTGTAGGTAGTTACTTTTTTGATATTACCCTGATGTTGTCATACTTGTCATATGACAACATGACTTGAACTTGTTTTGTTTGCTTTTATTCTTGGTTTAAATATGCGACGTCGTATAGTTTGCATCAAATATTCATCTTCACTACTACTGTTATCCGTCGACGACGTTAAAACCATTTTTTAAACTAATCGTACTAATTTAATTCCCGATTACCGTTGACATTGGATGAAATGCTTGTCGAAAATCTGTGACAAATTGACAAATATGTCCGCCTGCAATGACAATTTAGTGTTTAATAAAACAAATTTTACAAGTTTTTCCTGACAAATTGTCACCTGTCGCCTGTCAAGGTTTAATATTTATTAAACAGAAATAAGTCAAATTGTCATAACAAGTCGACATTATTGTAGATTTTCCAACGTGACTTATTTGTCAGCAATAATTTATATTAAACAAAATATTGTCAAATTGTCAAATTGTCGGATTATCGCCTGTCACCTGTCATTGTCGCGTTTATTAAACAGGCCCCAGGTTCCAACCCGGTACTATCTGAAACCATAGGGACTTACAGTCGAAGCGCTTACTGCTAGGCTACTAAGCTTCTTAACGCACCTAACAGAATAAACAATCTGTATAATTATATTTTATTAATGCTGTTGTAATGTTGTATGACGTGAGTCGACGGTTACGGTTCAAAGGTCAAGCGATCCTGACGCGAGTTTAACACTTTTTACCCATCCAACGCCGCTAAAGAAGATTTCACTGCAAAAATCTGTACATTGATTTTATATTTTTTATTCTTGTCAGTCTTCTTAGCACTGTAGTGATACGATGATGAATGATAACACAATTATTCCCAATACGTGTGGGAAGATATTCCCGCTATTGGCAGACAAACTTAAGTAATATTTTCACAACTACCCACGACTCGAGCAACACTGTCGACTCGACTGGCGTTCACGAGAACGGATGTTCGAACAAAATTGTTTATACTAACAAATATTTATACATACTTGTTTATGTTCGCTTAAGTGCTGCGCGTGCTTAGCCCGGGAATCAAACCTTTGATGATACGAATTTATATTAGAAACGTAACATTATAATGTTTTGATATATTTTTTAGTTTACTTTTAACGCTTTCGGTTATGGCCGCTATTTTGTGAATTATATGAACTCTCAAATTATTTTGGCAATTAACTGTGAGGTGATGGTTCTTCACTTGGTTTGCAGGCTTGCAAAACCCATAAATACACCTGCGTTTCCGCCATGGGGACTGATGGGACTTACGGACTGAATTTCGACAGTACAATACTTCGACATGTAGCGAACTTCGACAACACACAGATCGACAAGTCATTACTTCGACAGACAATTATTGGACAACACACACCTTCGAATTACCACTACTTCGACAGACAATACTTAAACAAGTCACATCTTCGAATGACCACTACTACGACAGATTTTTTATCATTCTCCTATTACTGGGTGGTTTAAAATAAAATAACCACGAAGGCTAAAGCGGGAGCTCCGCTCCGCTTCGCTCCCGCCTTAGCCTTCTAACCTAACCTATCCGATTCAGGGTGCTCTGAGTCGGGGTGTTAACCATAATTAAGTAATTTGAGGCATAAAAACCAAAGAAAAAAAACAATTACAATTCAACGAAAGACCACAAAAATCTGTCGAAGTAGTGGTCATTCGAAGATGTGTTGTCTAAGTATTGTCTGTCGAATAATCTTCTGTCGAAGTAGTGGTAATTCGAAGGTGTGTGTTGTCTAATAAGTAATTGTCTGTCAAAGCAATGACTTGTCGATCTATGTGTTGTCGAAGTTCGTTACATGTCGAAGTATTGTACTGTCTAAATTCAGTCCGTAAGTGGACTGATGGGCATAAGGCATTGAGTAGTACATCTATAATATAAAATTTTAAGGTGGTTTGTTTATGCTTAAAAAGTTGTACACTGTACTGTACTGTTTGTACACCGTACTAGATTAACACTTCGAGCACCTACCTCCACAAATCTCTGCATCACCCTTGACTGGTAAAAAATGCCCACGACATTAAGTCCGCCTTTGTGCATTTATTTTATATTTATGCAAGAAGAATAAATAAATAAATGAAATGTACGCTATAGCACCCGATACCCGATCCTTCTCCCCATACCACCCGATCCTCCACCTTATTCATACCTACCTACATACAAATTAAAATAATAACCTTCAAGGTTATAACCTTGTCAGGTTGACTTGAACCCCAAAAGCGATAATTCAGGTTCAATAATAATTTATCCTGTATAGACCATTAAAACGGCACTTACAAAACGTCAAAAAGTAAAAAAAATCAAGACAAGTTTAGCAAATGGACCACCGGTTCGAAACGCGGCCTCGTCCTGAGAAGTTAGAACCTGTACCCAGTTGTCATAGGGGTTCCATCAGGATCTTTGGGCCTATGTCAACTTATCTAGAAGCCGGTGTACCTGCTGAATGATGAATGATAATGAGGCTCTGGCTTAGGCTTCTTTTTTTTTCTCTCGAAGTTAAAGAGGGTCACAAAAACCGCGAAATATAGTACCTCAAACAAATTTATCCTCTTTTTTCCACCGCAGTCGGTAAAACAAACGGCCCCATACAACAGCATATAACGACGTACCCTTAAGTAATAAGGGGCAGATGTACTCCGAGAGCCCGGAGCGATCGGCGTTCGTTTTATATTCTAAGCGCAAATTTGATGAAAAAAATACAATTCTGTCTCTTGCTCTCGCTTGTTTAGTCTGCCACTCCTTGTTCTTGAGACAAGGAATAAGATGAGAGCGGAAATGTTCGTTAGTATTTTTAATGGTTCTTAAATTTTTGTACTGGGATTTTTGTTCGGGTCGTGAGAAAATATCACAGCTAGTATATTTTTTTTTTATTGTACACATAGTTGACATTTATATAATAAAGCGATCCCTATATAGTGTACAAAGGCGAGCTTAACTCAGAGTTTAATTTTCATTCAGCAAACCCGGGAGTGCACAAAGGAGTTGCTATACAATGAGAGGCAAAGTCTGGTGTACAATGTGGAAATTTTATTGTAAGAAGGTATACAAGATGCCCCAGGCATTATGTAGTAAAATAAAAGAGCACACTGGAGAGTTTTTGTAATGTCAGTGGGAAGACTTTTAAGGCTTGCCCTGCTTCATCTCCTACACTGACGGCACAGAAACTCTCTGTTCTAACAGGGTCTGCAACGCGAGTGTGATGCCCCTGGTGTTGCACATGTCCAAAGGCCACGGTAGCCACTTTCCATCAGGTGGGCCGTGTGCTTGTCTGCCACTTAAGTAGTATAAAAAAAAGAGTTGTCTTCTTAAACCTGGACCGTAGACATGAGCAGCTGACAACTGAGTACCATTCTAGATTACGGAGAAATAAAAGGAAGAAGGAACAATTCTGACATCTTCTCTCACAGAACACTCCAAACCAACTGGAATACGGTGCTGATGTTTGCTGTATATAAGTTCAGAAAGGCGTGAGTATAAGTCTACTATGAAACCTTTATCTAGTTGCTGACAGCGGCTCCGCCCCTCGTAGATGTCAGTTATCGCGGATCAGGGTATGCAAAATAGATAGTAGCCGATTCTCAGACCTACCCGATATGCACACAAAATTTCATGAAAATAGGTCGGAGGCGTATGGGAACGGACGAGTATTTTATATATTAGAAGATAATAGCGTGATATATAACAAATCCGCCTTTCTCCTTTTACTTGTACCACCATACCTCTACAACGTTTTTGCTTGACAAAGTGTGTTTTACATTTCATATTCAGCGGACTGACATCTTGGCCCAGCGGCGCGGCGGACCAAAACCAACAGACAAGCTTATATTATTTGATTTACTGTAATTAATTACGTTTCTTGGATTAACACAATCTAAAAGTAATGGAAAGGTCCGAAAGTTAACAACGAGGATTCGAACCCACGACCAGTTTCTTACAAAAAGGGAGTGTCGTGTTGATTTTTTTTTAACTACTGAGGTCACAGATAAGCACACAGACCACCTGATGTAAAGTGGTTACCGTGGCCTATAGACGTGTGCAACACCAGGGGAGTTATACTCGTGCTGCAAACCCTGTAAACTCATTGAAGAACAGACGGTCGGAAGAGTCAGCAGGATTTGAACCCGCGATTAATATTGGTTCGGTTTACACTGCCATTGGTAGTAAGGATACATATTTAACAAACGTTTTTCGGTTTTATACTATAAGATGTGGATAGTAAAATAAAAGAAAAATACCTATATAAATATATAACATAGTTATAATATATAGATTATATATATATATATATATATATATATATATATATATATATATATATATATATATATATATATATAATGTATGTTTAGTCCTTTTGATGCAATTGGTATCTAGGTGTTGAGATTGGTCTCACATCAGGTGTACATGATAGTGTAAATAATAAATAAATTGCATTTAAGTATGTTTCTCCGCCTTCTAGATCCCAGAACACAAGCTAGTGAAACTTATGCTTGCTTTAGGTCTAGATCGCGCTGTGTAGAATATCCTAGAATATTCATTTATGAATTTTAAGAAAGTAAAAAATCCATGTATGACAGAGCCGTAGCAAGTACCTATAACTCTGCCTATCCCTGATACAAAAGAAACGAGAGAACTATAACAATAAAATTGAGCTCCGAACTCCATATAACTTCCACTATTCCAGTAACCAACTATCCTAACGATCAGAATTAAAATATCCAGTTCGAACCGGCTCGACGTGCAGTTTACACTGGATCAAACTAGTTTTAGGGCGGCCATATTGGAAAAATTACCATTTCGCGGGTACCGTGCGAGTTTCAAATCAATTATATCGGAGTTTGCTGCCGACGACGAAGTTCGGAGGGATTTGGGATTATCGTTGCACATTGTACCTTTAGAGATCAATAGGTGCTGTTGTGGAGAAAGCTTCAGTACCTATAAATTTTGCTCTCAGTAATAGAAATGTTAATATTAAGAGATCGTCTGCGAATATATATCAATATTTAAAAGAGAAAATATTTGTATCTTTGCCTTTTTTTATACCACTTAGGTGGCAGACAAGCACACGACCCACCTGATGAAAAGTGGCTAATTCACAATTTTACTATAGTACCTATAGGCCACGGGTCTGTAAATTGGAGATATTTATAAAAAAATACTTGGGTATTGTTGCATCTAATTTTTAACACGAAAAAAATCCTACTGAACTGGTTATGATCCTGTTTAGTTTTCTGTTAAAAAGCAACTTATTATAAAGTCAACGCAATCAAAATATATTGCAATTAATATAGAGGTCGTACTTCAATTCAATTTTGAACGAGATTCTGACTCAGAATTGACCGGCTTTTTTGGAAATAGTGTACAACATGTATTCTGCTGCCGTTCCAAAGGGCTATTAGTATAACAAACAGTGTCACAATCACATGATACATAATACCTATAGATATAACCGTCACCTGGTTCTGAGAAGCGTAAAGTGAATAATATAACTCATGATAACAGAGTGTACACACGGCCGGTGTTTGATTACATGTAATTCATAATGAATCACGGTTTTCATAGTCATACGTTTAGATTGTGAGGTGTTTTCTTTATTAAGTAACTTTGGTATACCGTGGGACACATACCTTGGACTTAAATCACGAGATAAATAGGCCCTGATATCTCTCTCTCTCAGATTGCTTTATAAGTGTTCCTTCTTCCTACAGTTCTGGGTCCTTTAAGCAGAATCTGATGAGGCCGTCAAGCTGAGTGCCACCATTGTTAACATGATACATGTAATATTGACCCTCTTTCTAGAGACTTCGCCTTCAGCTTACCATCAGGCGAGATGGAGAGAACTATTTAAAGAAATTAATATTTTGACAGTTGCTTGCCAATACATCTACGATAATGTTTTATATGTACGCAAGAACCCAGTTATCTTCAAAAAAACTCTGACGTACACAATTATAATACGAGAAATAAACATAAACTTGTAGTGCCAAAACTCAGACTTCAAAAGGGTGGTAATTCATTTGTAGGTAACAGTATTAAAATGTTTAATAAAATTCCTCAAGATTTGGTTGACATGCCACTAAATAAGTTTAAAATAGAAGTAAAAAAGTCTTTAATGAAAAAAGGATATTACAAAGTAAACGAATACCTTAATGATAAAAATGCATGGTCGTTCTAATCTTTTTGCTTGCTCGCACAATTTAAATCTATTAAAAAAAAAACATTGTTTTAAAAAAGAAACTATAATATTGTTCACTGAGTTTCTTGCTGGTCTCTTCTCAGTAGAACCAACTTACCGAACCAGCGAAAGAATCATTTTCAAATGATTTATTTACTTAATTGAATTATCAGTAATTTCTTGACATGATTGTAAAATTTTGACGTTCATATTTATGTGCTCTTTATGTGTCTAAACTGAATAAACGAAATTGATTCTTTGATTCTTTGATTGATTGATGAAGTCAAACTGAAGTTTCCTATAGGCATAGAAACAAAATCTAAAGCTTGGCGAAGAATCCGTCACTGTAGCACCCCGTGTTTTCCTCAAAAGACTCCCAAGATACGTGTACTGTGTGTATAGAGCACATTTAGGTCCCAGATATATGTCCGGAGCAATATTCTAGCGAGGTACAGTCAGCATCTTTTTTTTATATCAATCATCAATCTTACTCCTCAGACTGTAGACACTATAATCTTCTCTCTCTCTGTGACAGACGCGTGATGTTGGATATGTTACTACTCTACGACATCATGCGAGGCGGGTTAGATAGTTGTGATCTTCTCGAAACAGTTCAATTCTGTACAAGAAAATACCGTACTAGACATGCTCCTCTACTTCATATCCCTCATCACCGTACCAGCTATGACAAAAATGCTGTCATGACGCGTTTAACTCGCACTTTTTTTTTTTTTTTTGTTTTTAAAAAAGAATACTAGCATCCGAAATTATCGAAATTAATAATATTCCCTCTAACCCCTCCAACTAAGCTGAATTGCTTGTGCTAGGAGTGGGTCCACGTCGGTAGTGTTTGAAAACCTTGACATATTTCATCTATCAAAAAAATCGTATCGCACCCAAGTCATGATGATTCTCAAAGGTAAAACTTGGTATGTGACTATTTGTAATATGTATGTTCTCTTTTACCTTCATTGTAAAATTTTCTTTTATTTAATTTTTAGTTCTAGGTACAACTAACTACATCTAGTTTATGCATCATTATGAATGTCATGAAACCTACTTAATCATATTCTGTCCTCCGTGCATGAAACTCATTGTTAGCTTAAGTAATATGTAAATGTAAAAAAAGACCACTAAAAGTAAGCTGTAGAGTTTCTTATTATAAATAAATAAATAAAAAATGTATACTACTGAGGTGGCAGAACTGGCAGACAATCACACGGCCCAACTAATGGAAAGTGATTACCGTGGCCTATGGACGTGTACAACATCAGAGGCGTCACACTCGTGCTGCCAACCCTGTTAACACAGAGATTTTCTGTGCCGTCAGCGTAAAAGACAAAGCAGGAATAGCCTTTGGTCTTCCCACTGACAGCACAAAAACTCTCCAGTGAGCTCTGGCTACCCTGCTCACCACCAGGAACACAACACGAGGTTATTATGGCCGCGATATGCTGTAGGCCGAAGGTCCTTCCCCAGTGGGACTGCTCGAAATACCGTCATGTCCTACCTCCTACAGTCACAGCATCTTCCGATTATTGACACTCGGGAAGTCCCAGGCAATGTTTAAGATAAATAAACCAGAATTTCAAGCTACATTAAAATAAGCCCATGTATATTTTTATACATACACGCCTACATTACATTTATATAACAGTATTACATATTATAAAATGTAATAATTATCGCATCAGATTTACTGCAAATTACCCTCACTTATCTGTAATCTTAGACTCACTCTCTCCCCCCTCCCTCGGGAACCAGCCAGCACATCGGCAGGTACACTCAGCATAAATCATATCTTGACTAAAAAGTCTCAAAACAATCTTTAGACCTCTATACATATATTGAAGTGTCTGTTTGTAATATGGAAATAACAGTATATTACTACATTCATATGAATATAAAACGGTACATACAAAAAAATAGAATTTAAAAAAAAAAAAAACTCTGTATGTCTGTCTGTTTGCTCCGGCCAATCTCTGAAATGGCTGGACCGATGTCAACGGGACTTTTTTTGGCAGGTAGCTAATGTAATAACGAGTAACTTTTATTTTAGAAAAAAAAATCTAAATAGCGTTGATTCAACAATAAGCGATAAGCGACATCCACGCGGGCGTCTAAATACTAAATTTTTATATATGTGGGTAATTTTAAAATTATGTATACCAGGTTCAACTTTTTTCCCAATATTTTGGGAGAATAATATTTAAATTGCCTTAAAAGTTATTTAGTTTAAAAATTTATTAATACATTTTAGGTAAAGTACAAGTTTATTTATTATTATTCAATTTGTATAGTAGATTCCACCAAGTACCATCAATCTCAAGTATAAACAGTTTTACCCTCTTCCTGTTGACTAATTGTTCTAATATTTGGTACACACCTTTATTTCGGACAATAATACAATTTAAATGGATAAAATAGTCTGATTTGCTCTTAATATCTTAGTTTTAAGATCATTTTGAGAGTGTAGTCAAGATCTTTCCAACGCTGACTGTACATCTAAGTCCCTGGAATCGTTTGAACAGGTAACTACAATTAATTCTTAGACCCAACCTACCGGGATATGTTAATTATTCACAAATATTATGTAAGCAAAATCTTACACGTGTTAGGGTATAATCTAAATTGGCTGATAGTTCGCCGCTCACAGCAGTTTGTAAGCGGCTTATTCAATTTAATCATATTGGAGTAATTAATATTGTAGGTTAAATTACTCAAATTATTAAGCGGTATCTAGACTTACATTACGTTATTTTATGGGTTTTACACTGTAGATAACATTTTAACAGAATTATATACCGTGAGTTAAGGCTCCATCCTACATAAATATTACAAAGTGCCCATTTGACGGCAATATACCCCATCGCTTCAGGAAGGTCATTGGTTATACAACATCACGTTACGTCACGTAGAGGGAATCATGGAATTAAATCACGAGAGTTTCAAGCATGTTCAATCGATCAAATTATCACTGAGTAGATCAGACAGTAATCAAACGCTAACTCACCAATGATAAATAATCATAACCCTTTAGATCTTAATAGACCATATGTATACTGTACATATAGACACATTTCTTACAAAATGCATCTAAAACGGCTTAAAAACTCGTTATGTGTGAGAAAGCCAATGTTAATATCGATCTTTAAACTGTCAATGTGTAAATGTCATTGGATGTATGTTAATCTCAACTTATCCCGCAGTTGTAGCTATTTTTTACACTGCGTTTTAATGCCACTTACTGCGTCTATTAAGTGTGATATTGTAAGAAAATACCCTATTCCAACGTAAGCTCACAGTTTGCGGCATACAATCGCAGTTTAATTTCAGATTGTCAGAACATCGTCTCAAAATTAAAACAACATGTTAGCTCCTACGTATTATACGGGATTTGTTGTCTGAACATGTTTGTTAACAAGAACATTAATAATGTTCTCTCGAATGTTCTCATTAATAATGTCTCCAGAGATTATGTACGCTCTAATGAATGACAGGAGTGGAGGTAATAACCTCTGAAGGTTTCTACTCCTACAGAACCCTAGCAACAATCATAGCCTCCGTTAGTTAACGCGGCTGCTGTCAGGAGGCGCGGGTTCGATCCCCGCTCAGTGCAAATATTTGTATTCATGAATATGGGTATTTGCATTGTTCTGGTCGTGCCCCGGAGAGCACGTTTAGCCGTCTTTCCCGCTTGCTATACGAACATCTATGACAATCTTCAAAAGTTGGAGCTTTCAAACGTTTAACAACTGGTCCAACTGCAATGCTTCAATTTCGCCTTTGGGTTTTGTAGGTCAGATGGCAGACGCTTCAGGGAAAATGTAGAAGTTTAGCCAAATCCGCAGTTGGACTGGTAAAGCGGACCCCTGACTCCAAGTTAATAGCTTCGGATGCGACTGGGATTAACGCTAGGATGAAGAAGAACCCTAGCAACAATCTTCAGGCTTAAGCAGATGTCACCTGCAAGGATCAATCAATTAACCTATCACAGCCCACTGCTGGACATAGGCCTCTCCCAATGTTGGGACGCTCTGGCCTACTGTCTCCACGCTGCCAAGGATGCAACATCTCTACGTATCTGCAAAGGCTCAAGGGTGCCCGTGACCTCGAGATTCCCAATAATGCCGCACGTCGCTGCAACCTGTCGAGAGCATCTAATAAGTACTTTGCGGGGCCATCCCAGAGATGCGAGCAGTATTCCACGCAGGACCGAATTTGGGTCTTGTTTAAAAGACACCGCTGCTCCGGCGTGAAAAATCGTCTCACTCTGTTCAAGACTCCGAGTTTACGCGAGGCTGTTTTGATGATACCCTCGATGTAGTTTTTGTTGTTAAGTTTGCAGCGAACATCCATACCGAGGATAGTGAGGTTGTCCTGCAGTGGCAGTGGAGTGCTCTGAAGAGTGGGAAGGGGAAAGGAAGGGAATCTAAGTCAAAACGAACAAAATCTAAAGTACAACTAGTCTATACAACAACAAAAAATAGCACGAAAATTAACCCTTCGCTACCAGCAGATAGGATAACAACTACAAACCCACTGGTCTCTTAAAATTCGTAATTCTACCTACTCGTTTACACAAATATTTGAGACCTAATTTTGCCCGCGAGTCCGCCACGTAGATGTCGATTATAGAGACCAAATATAGCCTATGTCCTTCCTCAATATCTAATCTACCCTTATATCAAATTTCATCAAAATCTGTTCAATAGTTTAGGCGTAAAAGACGAACAAACAAACAGAAACACACATACACATTCCCATTTATAATATTCGTATGGATTCCCACTCGGACCCTAGTCTGTTGTTATTCTTCGTTTAAGTCACTTCTGAAGCTGTCACAACAAACGTATTCCCCAAAACTTAACAGAAGACAATGATATCACAACCCCTCTTTGGCGGTAGTTGGGTAAAATGGCTTCAAAGTGATCCCCACAGGGTCTACCCTACCTCTGCTACTGTAACACATACGGTTGACATGTTAACGATCAAAGGTTTAGGAATGTTTATGAATTTAATAGTTAGGTGTTTGTAGGTTGAGGAAAATTAAGTTGTTTGAAGATTTTCGAATATTAATTTTAAGAAGAAAATGTTTAATATCCACGCCTTCTATGATAAAATTACAATACGTTTGATGATAAATTAACAGCATAGTTTGAAGTAGTCTGGTACCCAAATTAAGATTGAACTTATGTTTAGGGTACCAGGGCTCCTGAAACTTATCTTAGGCAACAAATAATTATGAATTAGGACACTATAGTTCGGTGTTCATGAGTCTTTGTACAGGCCAACAAGTACCTCGTCAAAGTAAGCATTACATTCAATGAAAAAAAAAAAATAATAAATGAAACAATAGCATCTTATAACATAATAATAGAGAAAATCATCAATTACCGGCGCCATGTGTGTGTGTGTGCCAAAAATGCCTTTCGGCTTGAGTAGTTCTAAATTTTTGCGCTGGGCATATCCTATGAGAGCGACGCCTCCTTTCATTTTCGGGATTATAACATATGGCCTTATGTTGACAAAAAGCTGTCTCACACTAAGAATCTGACATTCTTTGTATAGTTTGTCTGTGGGATGCCTAAAGGTCTTGGAAGTCATTACTTTAAGCACAGCTCTTTGTGCTTGTTCCAAGGGTAATAAGTGCGATTTACCTGCTCCACCCCAAATCGAAATACAATAGGTTAAAATGGACTGACAAAGCGCATACATTGCGCTTTGTATCATTTTTTTAGTGCAATCATCTGCAGAGTAGCGTATCTTTTTAAATATATACATAATTTTACGTACTCGACCTATAAGACATTGTAGATGATATTTCCAGGTGATATGGTTGTCAATGTATACACCTTGGTATTTGATGTGAGTAGATCTGTTCACTTCAGGACAGTGACATAGTGTAGATGGGGGGTTGGAGGAGCAGGAATGTGCTTTTAGTTTGAATGTGTCTGATTTTGGTTGTGTAGAATTCGAGAGAGAAAACGTCATGTAGGTAATTTTGCTAAGGTTCAATGTTAGGAGGTTATTTATTTATTTATTTATTTATTTATTTTATTTGGGAGACCAACAGCTAAAATTACTACATAATACACATATAAAAGATACGTGACAGATAGCCAAATCAAAATTAATATTAAATGATATGTGACAGACAGCCAGTTATAGGTTAGTTGATAGCCATTGCATTACTAGCCGTAAAGCCTTCTCAGCCCTATTAAAAATCTCAGGCCAGTTCTTACCACGGATTAGTAATGCGGTATCATCCGCATAGGCTAAAATGGAGCACTCAGGAAGTGATAGTTTGCATAGGGGGTTTATATAAAGGAGGAAGAGGGTCGGGCCCAGTACCGAACCTTGAGGAACACCAAAATGCAGAGGGACATTATCACTCACAGAAGAGTCCACCTTCACACATTGCACTCTGTTTAGGAGATAACCTTCAAAAATCCAATATGCATATCCACGGATACCCAGTTTTTCCATTTTCTGCAATAAATGTGGGACAGAGACGGTATCAAAAGCATTTTTGAGGTTTAGGAAAATGCCTAAGCATTTTTCCTTACCGTCTAGGCACTCCACTATCTCGTCAACAAGAGAAGCTACCGCATCACATGTTGACATTCCCGATCTAAATCCAGAAGTCAGTTAGTCAGAAAGTTTATAAGGCGGTTATTCAGCAGCCTCTCCAGTATTTTCGACAAAGTGGGTAATACGGATATTGGCCTATAATTACTGACACTGTCTCTGTCCCCGCACTTGTAAATCGGGTGGACAATGGTATTTTTAAGACACTAAGGGAAGACACCACTGGACATTGAGATATAACAGATGGTGCGAGTTCAATTCCCTGTCAGTGCAAATATTTGTGTGCATGAATTATGCCTATTTACATTGGGCTTTTGGGCGTTTAGCCGTCGGTCCCGGTTGCCATAAAAACATCTATGGTAGTCGTTACGGCGAGCCCTCAAAAGTCTGACTGGTCTAACTGCAGTACTTCTATATCGTCAATTGGTTGTTCAGGTCAGATGGCAGTCGCTTCACGGAAAATATAGCAGTGCAGCCGCATTACTGTTAGACTGGAAAGCGGACTTTAACAGCGTTGGAAAAAGACACGGAGAATGATGATGAGAATCTGATGGAAAGTGGGTATCGCGGTCTATACACGAGGTTATTATGGCCGCGGTATTCTATAGGAAGTGTGACCAGTGCTAGATAGACATAAGCAGGTGCTGCGAATCACTATACATTTATATGTGGTTCCATGTAGTAAAAAGGAATGACTATGTATTTATGTCAGTCGAATTTATTTAATAGTTTGCATTATTTTTGGATCTAATATCGTTAAAATTTATTCAAATATAATTATGTACTTCTCGTAACGAAACATAAAGGAGTGTTTACACTGTCACTAGCGAGTTAACATGCTCTTCGAAGCACGAAAATAGCCAGAGCAATGCAAGTAGACATATTAATGCATATGCTATGGCCAAGTGATTAATACGCACCTCTTTTGCACGCAGAATTGATTATTTAAATAATTATTAACATATAACCTTCTCATGTTGGGCAGTATTCATAATGATCGGGCATTATATATAATGCAACATTTATAACTTGGTCCATAACACATACACATACACATATTTGTATTGAACGGAAAACGAACCCGTACCTAACCGTAGTCGAAATCACTACCGCCACGCCCCAGAGGCTGTCATAACTATGTACGAGATAGCTTTAAAATCCATCTCGTACAGAGCTATGCTACCTCAAGCACTCAAGTTAACGTACCAAACTCGACTTGCACCAATGTGTATGGTCCTCAACAGTAGCTCTACTCTAACTAGTAAACAGTAGCAAGTACCGCTGCGTGCCTGGCGCGTCGTGTTGAAGCTTATCTGCTCACTGGAGCCTGGCGACAAATACGGAGGTCTCTCGGGGCTTCGCACTGGGCCGGGCGAAGTCTCCGTGATATTGTTGTTATGAAATAAGATGGGATGGGCTAACGGGGATGTAAGCAACGACGTGTGAGACTATAGTGCTGGTTTTCCCCTTGGGTTTAAGATGTCAGATGGCAGTCGCTGTCATAACAACCCCATAAGCTATACTTTTCTTAAGAAAAAAAAACGTGTACGAAATTCTACCCGCGCTGCCGACCCCGTAGGAATCTTCTGATGCTTGAATAAGCGGACCTAGGTTTCCGAGCCTTTATTGCAACCAAGAACTATGCCAAAATGATGATGAAATATCATAAAACGAGACGGGATGGGAGTGTTTTTGGAGTCCCCAACAAGATGGTAAGCCAACTTTTCCATAAGCCTATACATGTGCTGATTAACGTACAAGGTTCTAGCGCAGATTTTCTTCTCTCAAGTTAAAAAGGGCAGTCATTTTCGTTAAAGCCAAACCAAGGAGCAGGAAGCAGAGCCCTGGTATCAAGGTGAGAACCACGGATGCAACAGGGTAAATGCTAAGACGATGGCACTCAGTTTAAAGGTAAATTAACGTCGACTAACTTGGGTATATTTATTCCTTTTGTAAAGAACAAAATTTAGCTGAAGTTAATGAATTAAGAATAGTAAGATTTCTTTTTATTTTTAATCATCCACCCAGCCTATAACAGTCAACAATTTGATTATTAAGTATTATGACGTCACAAATAAATTTTTCATACAATTTTCCTAGTGACTTATCATTTTGACGTTTAGTAAAAAGGAACGTATTTGATTAGTCAGTCAAATACCCAATTATACTTATGTTGTTTAAGCATTCAGTATGTGTATCTCTGAATAGATTTTTAGTTGTATATCATGTACTAGCTGTTGCCCGCGGCTACGTCCGCGTGGATGTCGCTTATCGCGTAGTGTTCCCAAGCTCTAATTCACCTCCGTACGAAATTTCATCAGGACGTCTTTAAAAATTACAAACATCCATCCTCCCCCCCCCCCCCCCTTTAACCCCTTGTACCGCGATATAAAGGGAGCCTATGTCCGTTCCTAAGCTTCATCCATCCCTGTACCTAGTATCAACCCTTTGAGCGCGTAAATTTTTATATTCAAATAATTTGTGGCGCGACCACCCACCGCTAAGTACGCGCGCTTGCGCGATGCAGGCATAGCAACAGAAATCAAAGATGATATAACCACTACGTTTACAGAAATAACGACTGCCAGATTTGTTGATATTAATGGTCACTGCTCCGCTCCCTTGAGTAGTAGCGTGATGATACATAGCTGTGTTGTTCTGATGTATAAGCTATATTATTGTAAAGTTTCATTAAAGTCCATTCAGTAGTTTTTACGTGAAAGAGTAACAAACATCCATCCATACGTTTTTTTTACGTGCAGTAAATCCCCACGGATAAATCGAGCCGAAGGGGGAATTATTAGCAGGATAAACATGGCGAGTATCTTTATTTTGCCATTCAAATATCGTTTATTTTTCCGTTTAACATTGCGTATGCTATATTTGGAATACTTTCTGGATCTAATATGTATTTGTAACTGTCTTCGAATGCTTAGTGACGCAATGACATCTGTAAGTCAGGGCACGCCGTGATTGCAGCGGTAAGACCCATCATGGGGGAGTGGCTAGAGGCCACACGGTAGCCTCACGTACAGTCAGACGCAAATCATCACCGAACACGGTAGCTTCGGGTGGTATCTGCATCTGATGGGCATAGAGCCAACGCCCGAGTGGGGATTGCCCGCACGTATAAAAAAAAATGTGTTTGTAACTGTCTTCGAATGCTTAGTGACGCACAGACATCTGTAAGTATACCTTTACACAATAAATGAATAAAGTTAACAAACTCGAACTGTATGAATGAGTACGGCCCTTAACAGTAGATATCTAACTCTATATTTTTGCCGTTGGCCTTATCAATTAAAAATAAGAATACAAATAAAATTATTTCAATACAATTTTCGAATCGAATCGAGCGTTTTGGCGATCTTTCGGTCGTCAATCTTTTTTATCGCCGCTACAGAACATGATTAGTGGCCACAATTTTTATACCTGAGTTATTGCCCAATAAACAAGCTAATAAAACTAAAACTGCGAACTTATAGCCTTAGTTCCGCGAACTATAAAATTCTAAACAAGGAAAACACATAGCGAGCTTCAGGTCTACTTACCTTGTAATGGGGGTTCTAGAATGTTATGCATTGGTATTTTCTGGATAGGAGATACTAATCAGCGCTTTGTGTACAAAAGTAAACATAATATGTAACTTGAGCTGATAAACATATTTTTTGTAAACATAAATCTTTTAAGCAATTTTGGTGACAGACAAAAGGAAAGGAAAGTGGTTGCTGTGGCCAATGTACGTTTGAAACATCAGGGATGGGACTTACAATGAAATGCTGATACCCCAAGCAAACACACATTCACGCAAGTAAAGCACTGAGCGGGTATCGAACGCGCGACCTATCATCCCAAGTCCTAGCGCCATAGCATCCCAAACCCTCCAAAGTCCACATCAATAATTGAAACCTCACATATCAATCACGGTAGACAAAACCATATATCACAATTAGTTATAAAACCAATTCAGTTATGGCCACAACGATCGGTCCTACCCTCCGGAAATGCCACACGACCGCTAACTGCGTTCGGAAACAATAAAAATTCTCACTAATCTTTTGAATTTGTTACATATTCCAACGATTCCTAAACGAAGGTGAACGGACAATTCTTTTGAAAGTGTATCCGAAGTAAAGACGCGAAGTTTGAAAAAGAGAAGCGATTTGACAGTTGATAAGTTATGGCGGGCTATTTAGGAAATGGCGGCGTGACAATATGGCGTTCGGTTTACGAATTTGTCGTTGATTACTTTTGTTTGATGTTCAAAATGTAATTAACTGCTTTAAAATTATTGTAATGATGTTATTTCCCAACGTAAATGTGTTTTGCACTGGTGTATACTGTATGGGGCACCAAAAATTTTTTAGGGACACAAGCCAACGTTCCCTTCTTGTTCTTTCTTTTCTTCTTCTTCTTCTTAATATTTTACCTACTGTTTGACGGACGAGACCTTGGCTTAGGTTCACCTCTCAGCGTCGGAGGTCACAGTGATAAAGGTCAAGATAAACCAAATTTTCATAGGAACAGTATGAGGTCGAAACCTAGATTCCAAGATTCAATCCAAACGGTTTTAACTACTCTATAAAAGTATCAACTTGTGAGTTAGTTGTGCGGTAGAGAGAACGCTCTACCAAACTGAAGCAACGTAATCGTAGATGGACTCTCAGGCCTCGGTCACGGCAAGCCAAAGACATTTTAGATTCCCTCTCTTTCGCTCTCATAGATTTGTCTGAGGCTCTAGGTCTTCAAGTGCCGGGGATATTCCTAAAGTTGTATGGTACCTATAATTCATGCTTACAAGTTTAATGTAGTTTGAGTTGCAAGCGACGTCACAAACCTACTTCTAAGTATGCGTGCTCGTTTGTTACGTGACGGCAGCCTTCACAGGCCTTCAGGAAATACAAGTATGATTATATTAAGAAAATATCTTACTTAATAATAATATTTACGAAGAATCGTCCGGCTAAAACACCGTTCGCTACGAAAATGAGGGTAGACGTACATTTCCCGTCATGGCTGTCAATCATCTAGGAGCGAACACACTTTCGTAATTCGGTTTTATTGTGAATGTGTTTAAGGATGTATAAATGATTAAGTAAGTTACGTTACGTCCCTAAAGAGATGTATTAATCCCCACGTCCCACGTAGGCCCAACCTATTACCGTCAACGTCGGATACTTTATTAGGGCAATATGTTTTCTACTAGACTGGCAGCAATGCTAATTCTCTATGCTAAAAAGAAGGGCAACTTTCTGGACACTAGAAGCGTGGACCATACGCTTTACAGTCTCCCTAAAGAGACTGCGGGCTTTCGGACCCATGGCTCCAACATTTCAACTCCAAACGGCACAAACTCATAATCTATAATGATATTGGAGTACTTGCGCAGTTTAAGAGTGTTTGCAGAAGCCGCAGTAGCACCGGCACAGCCAGCTGTGCCAGGTATAGTGGCAATTTTAGCGACGCATGTTGCGTCAATTTGCGTCCTACACCACAGTCCTACCCAATTTCCATGCTCTGTAAGTACTAGCTTTTGCTCGTGGCTCTGCCCGCATGGACATCGGTTACCGCGACCATACATAGTATACTTATGTCATTTCTCAATGTCTAATCTACCCCCTATACCAAATTTCATCAAAATCGGTTCAATGGTTTAGCCGTGAAAGACGGACGAACACACATACCCTTTCCCATTTCTAATATTACTATGGATTATTAACTTAACATAACCCAAGCATTTTTTGTTTCAGTAAATCCAATGTACAGACAAATTAATTTATTATTTTTATAACAGTAGTAGAACTAACATAGTCTCTGTCTTCTCTCAAAGTCTAATCTACCCGCATAACAAATTTCATTAAAATTGGTTTAGTGGTTTATGCGTGCAAGCGTAACATACAAACAGACAGAGTTACTTAATTAGATATGGAAAAATTGGTATACCTAATGCAACTAATCCCGATTACAGTTTTCGCAAGAAAATCTTCATTAGATAATGACTAGTGTACTTGTAAGTTTTCATAGACAAGGCCTATTGTAACTTAATACTATTGTGCACTGAAATATTATATCGAAGCCTATCAAAATGGCCGCCACTTTTATAATGGCGACTATCTTTACGGTTCAACGCTTAGACAGAGGGTTTATAGCTTACTTGGGGAGAGACGTTATGGGGTATAGGTGCCGGCAAATTTCGCGAACATGGTATAGGTCCACGGCCGGTGTAACCTAGCCAAAACGCAGGTAAATCATAGGTGTTTATTATGTAGTTATACCATGATCGCTCCCTCCATGAGCGCGGACCTGACAGGTGGAGCCGCTCGTCACCCTAGCAGAAGCAGGACGTATCGTAGGACGAAACCCCCCCATACCAGGGGCGAGTCGGGGACCGCGTGGTCCCCCCTCCCGAGGGCCAGACCGAGAGGAATGGCCCTGGGTCAGCCGGAGTGCGAGGGTTATGTCGCGAGACAACCTCACCTTCGGTCTGACAGACGGCGTGCGGTTTAGTCGGTTCGAGTCCGACATAACCTCCCCCTCCGGCTCCGGGGGGGTTATCCGTGGGGATTTCCCGCACGTACAAAAAAAAAAGACGGGTTGCACTCTGGGAGTGCCGGCAGAAGTGAAAACATTTTCTTTTTTCTTTCTTCGTTATATACATAGAAAAAGATAAAAAAGAACATACCATACCATACCTATAATATAGCGCTAATCATAGAACCTATCACTTATTTTCTGCTAATTTTCTGTCAGAAGAAATTAATAAATTATAAAAAGAAAAAATAATCACAAAAAAATAATAAAGTACAAAAAGAAAAAATTATCATAAAAAGTAATAAATTACAAAAAGAAAAAATAATCACCAAAAGTAATAAAATACAATAAGAAAAAACAATCACAAAAAATTCCTGAAGGCCAGGTGGTTTGAACCCGATACTATCTGAAACTATAAGTACTTACAGTCGACGTGCTTACCGTTTAAGCTACGACGATATCTATTGAAACTTGCAAAATAGATAGTCTGTACCTAATCTTGTATGACGTCAGTCGTCGGTTACGGTTCAAAGGTCAACTAATCCTGACGCTTCCTTAACATTTTTCACCCATCCAACGCCGCTAAAGAAGTTTTCACTTCAAAAATGCATGATGGCTTGCATGAGCTCTTTCCGTGAGTAAAAGGCGACTCAGGGATAGGGCAGTTCTCCATGCGACAGTTAACATACAGTCCAAGATAACGTGCCCGCTTGCCGGCAAAAGGCTCGCTCCCTATTACGTGGTACTGAAAAATACAGTTGGCGAAACGCGTGTTCATGGTTAGTTGTTGTACGAAGGGTAGTTGGAGCCAAAAAATGTCTGACAACTCGTCTAACGGTCTTCATATCGCTAATGGGTTATGGAGGTCAGATGGCAGTCGTTTCACGGCAAATATTGAAGTCTAGCCGCGCCGCAGTTAGATTAGAAAAAAGCGGACCCCTGACTTAAAGGTGAAGGCCTCTGATATGATTGGGATTAACGCAAGGGTGATTTCCTGAATTTAGGACGCCCCTGGTGTTGTACACGTCCATAGCCCATGGTAACCACTTTCCATCAGGTGGGCCGTGCGCTTGTTGCCACCTGTCATTAAAGAAAGATGATGATTATTCATGACAAGAATGCCAAAAAGTAACATATTCGAACCTGTCTTCTCCCTCGAACATCCACTGATACAATTCTAGATAACTTAATACAGAAGCAGTATAGTCTCTGCCTAGCGCGGAGACCAAAGCGTGATACAATGAAGTTGAACCCTGTTACAGTGAAGTAATGAAAGCCAGTGGTAGCTGATAGGCACAAGTTACACGGTCGGTATTTACCGATACCAAGCCATCATGCGTGATTAGGACGTGTACACATGTACACAACGCACGAACAAAGGGCGTAAGGCGGCGTACACACTGCCGCGTTATCGCCTTGAGGCTGGCTGCTAGGGAGGGGAAGCTATCGGTAATGTATCGATGGTTTTATGCGCGATATTATTAAATTTCATTGTTGGGATTCAATGGAGCGTAAGAATGATTTTATATAGAAGGCATTATTGATATTTTTGTTTGATTCTTTTATGATTAAATAAGAATACGATTGTTATTAAGTCGTTTGATACAAAGATTCTCAAATTAAAAGTCTTTGTACGATTGTGTTGAGGTAATTGATACGACAGTTCATAAAAAAAATATACTCGTACCAAGATAATTCTGGGTTTTTGAAATTTAAGGATATGGAAATTTTGCACCGGTAGTGTTAAGGCTAGCTTGCAGTTGTCGTATTTATTTACAGTGAAAATGTCGCCACGCGCGACATTACGGTGAACAATGCGTATGGCCGTTCTACTTTAATAAATATTTTTGTGTTTTGAACTCTCTGGACATTAGGGATTTAAACATTATGAACTTAAACGATACATAATATAACTATCTTATGCATACCTCGTGGGTAGGTAGAGAAGTAGAGGAAATAGACTACCAATTGCTTCTATCACTAGTCCATCACTTTAATACAAGCCTGTCAGTTTTCAGTGATTTCTCTTTACCATTTTTTTTCAACACATTGCCACAATGCAATGCAACGCTATACCTTACATAATTGAAGTGTCATTGGCTCAACACTCACCAAACCACAATAGAATAGAAATCGCACGTTAAGAAAATATAACTTATTGGTTAAGGAATCGGCCTTACGATCGAGAGGACCCGGGTTCGAATCCTGGCCATTAAACTACAAATAAAAACCCACTCCTAACACACGCCATTTAGCTTAACGTGAGAGGTTAAGGGAATATTAGTAATTTCGGTTATAAAAAACACTCATATAAAATTAATAGATTTTTAATTATCGATATATAGGTCGCATCACTATCGAACACAATCGGTTAACGCTCGGATTTGCCAAATAATCCTGGGAAACACACAATGCGGTGTCCACGCGATCGCTCTTATGTGTTGGCCATGCTTTTTATTTTACGAAGAAATGTGACGAAAGACTGCTTTGTTATCGAAATTAAATATTCGAGTTAAATCGTCGTCAAGCCGAGCCTTTTTCCAATTCAAGGGGCAGTATTCTGAGTGACATCGAGTTTAAAACACAGTCGTAACTAGAGAAGACGATGTAGACAGAAATGGTGTGAAAACTAGACCAACTTTAATATGGTCGGCTTTTACGAATGTGTGTAGTTACTACACGGTTTGACACTCAGAATAAGGGGCCAGTTCGGGACAACTTCTACTACGCAACGGAGTAGCTTCGGTATTTTCTGTGAAGCGACTGCCACAGACCTCCGCAAGTGATCGCCTTGTTTTGGGCAGCGATCCAAAGGCAGGGCAATATTCTAAGCAGGCCAAAGCAGCGCTATCTAGACCCGAAGTAAAGTAAAACATCTTAAATGCTCGTGTTATGGGTTCTAGAAAGTGAATAAACATACATAGTTACTATTTTATACATACGTGACATGGCGCCTGAACTTCTCAGTGAAGACCCGTAGACATACACAATTTGATGGCCGGATAAATGTATGAGATTGACACGTATTTTTACGTTTAAACAGTCGTTAATGTATGTCAATCCAATACATTATTAATTTGGTCTATTCTATAAATATATTGCCATTTGTGTAGAGGGACAAGTATTGTAAATAAATTATACCGAAATTATTGAAATCTACGTAATATGAAATTTGCTAGACTAAAATGAATGAATGAATATTGTTTTTTTTTTTTTACATTTCACACAGCGCTATCTAGATCCATAGTAAGCATAGCTTAACTAGCTTGTGTTATGGAATCTAGAATACGGAAAAACATACGTAGATACTTTTTTTTGTAAATACATACATGGTATTCATAGAAACGACCAGACCAATGCAAATATATATATTCATGCATACAAATATTTGCACTGAACGGGGAACGAACCTCATGCCTCATGCGTAGCGGCCGTGTTCGCCATCACCACGCCTTTACATGAGAGCTCTGATGCCCATAACAAAAGTTTGTTCTTTGCATGGGTGTCAGTGATCAACTTAATTGGTCTGAGATGATATTTTGAATGCATAATTAATTGTACTGTTTATTATTGTACAACTTATGTGGCAAATATATAAATATTTAGATGTTATCCTGATTGCATCCGAAGCCGAGATGCCCTCGGAGCTCAGGGTCCGCCTTCCAGCTCTTCCTCCTCCACTTCGCACGATCTTGGGCGTCCATGGTAGTGAGACCATTTGCTCGGGCCTTACTCGTCCACCTGGACCCGTCGGTGGCGCCGTTGCCAATTATACAAAATTAAAAAACAAATTATCCTCTAAATCGCAGCTATCCTGGTCACCCCACGATACAATAAACTACATAATACCAATGATATTGTTTGAGCGTCAGCGTGGCGTATTAATTGTAGGCATCGGTAAATACTGGCCTCGGGCGAGGCTTGTGTGCTTGAAGTTGGGGGTCTGTGGGACGTCACTACAGTACTGTCATGTACTTTACCCATTAGGGGTAAGTAGTCTGAAGTTCAAGTGAACCCTCTGACAAATTTTTTTTTAATACCACTGAGGTGGCTGACAGGCACGTGGCCCACATTTTATCGTGGCCTATGGAAGTACGCAACACCAGAGGCGTTATACTCGCGTTGGCGACCTTGAAGTAACCTTCTTAATGCCCTTCTTGAAGAATCCCATATTGTAGTCGCTTGGGAAAACCGCAGCAGGGAGTTCATTCCAAAGCCTGAGCGTGCGTGGGACGAAGTTTCTTTCATACCGCACAGTGCGCACCTTTTCGTGTGGCAATGTCTGAGACTGGCTGTATGGAGCTTTTTTTTATGGTTACAGTAATTTGTCTTCACTTCGCCTGGTGGTAAACTGAAAATAAAGGGGGGGGGGGGGGGGGGGAGGGAACTATTACAGACTCCCAACAATATTTCGTCAGTGTGGACCTCAGCTTGACGTTTTCATCAGATGCGTTTTTACGCCTGTCTCCTACCCGGGTATGTGCGTTGTGAGTCATAATAATTAAGTGTTCTTTCTTTCTGTCTTTTCTCTCTTCTTTCTAATAGAAATAAAACTACTTTTTAACGCGATTTCTATCGCGATTTATTTCTTACTAGCTTTCACCCGCGGCTCCGCCCGCGTGGATGTCGGTTATCGCGACCAAACATAGCCTACGTCCTTTCTCAAGGTCTAATCTACACCTATACCAAATTTCATCAAAATCGGTTGAGTGGTTTAGGCGTGAAAGCGTAACATACAGACAGACAGTCAGTTACTTTCGCATTTATAATATTAGTATGGATTATTGATTTTTCGACCGACGTTTCGGCTACTTTTCAGCAGCCATTTTCGCGGTTTGACTAAGTATGGTAGTTGTCATATAATTTGAAGTGCAAGTTATCTCGAAGTACCCGAATCATGATGAATTGTTGGTGTTACTATTTACGCAGACTGAGCTCACTGTGTCGTTAAGTCTTGCTGTATTTTGCTGTTTACTAAGTTTGATTAAATGGATGACTCTGTCCCAGGCTACAGGTTCGCTCCAACCATCTTCTTTATTAAAATTTGGGTGATTTTTTTTTATTTCAAAAGCGAGGCGAATCTTTCTTGGTATATCTTTCTAATGTCTAAAGTGAGATTATGGTCAAAAGGTAATCTACTATCAGAGCACAAAAGGAATCACAAATGATGGAATATTAAGATAAAATAATACAGACCCATCAAATACTGAAAAATATTACACCCTCACAGAAAGAGGGTGGGCGGAGCCAAATATTTGTGCACTAATTATAATTTCCGAACGAAAGTTAGCATTTCATTATGGTACCGTGTCAACACGGCAAGGAGATGAGAAAAAAATAACACGAGAGCGTTAATTCGCGTTTAGGTTCCGTGGAATTATTTATTTCATCCTGTTCAGTAGTAGTATATTTTGTGAAGTGCAGATACCTGCTAAATAAATGAATGTGACAGTTTGTAAAGATGTTTGTTTGTTTATTACTAAATCACCTGCAAACAGCTAAACGGATCAGGCTGAAATTTAGTATTTGAGTAAGTTTAGTTGGCTATTTTAGTTTTAAATACATAACTCGTTATCTCTTGACTAAAGAGTAGCCTACGCGTGCCTATTAGTACTAATAAGTACCTTAGAATAGGTTCCCATAGGTTTGAAGAAAATAAATTTAAAGGTGATGCTTATAGCCCTGAAAAAAGTGGTAGTACCCGCGAGCAACACCCAATAGATAATTCTCGATTCATCTGAGGACAGAAATCTGTCAACTCCAACTTTTTCAAAATGGCCTCTGCAGCAAATCGCCACAATTTTGCCAATGTCAAGTAAAATGTATTTTAAATTATTAATGGTGGAACGCCAATGTGAAATGTACCAGGGCCACGTTGGCCACGTTAGCCACGCTAGTAAATTTGTTTCCGTGTGTCCGCCCCCCACGAGATTCAGGCGGACGATTAACACGTGTGGTTGGATTTTAGGGGACAGAAATCTGACAGAAGAACAGTAACTGAGTGCTATTGTAGAAAATGTGTCAAATCTGTAAATCTATACAATCTGTCCTCAGATAAATAGAGGTTCAGGGCTGAGTACCATTCTTGAATACGCGCCTTATTCAACTACGGATCTCTAAAAAGAAATAAATTTAAAATGACGCCCGCCGGTAGACTTCTAGTCAATTTAATTTAAGTGTTTGACTATTTGACAACCGCAGGGTACATTACGGAGTTGCTAGCTGTGGCCCGCGGCTCCGCCCGCGTTAAACACAGATCTCGCAAACCGCTGGTAGCTATTCCCAGGATAGAAGCATTGTCTTAATACTTTATTCTGTTAATATTATAAAGTGAAAGATCTTATGTTTGGATTGTTATTTGAAATGGTTTCGCCCTACAGAATACCGCGGCCATAATAACCTCGTGTGGTGTTCCCGACGGTGAGTAGGATACCCAGAGCTCACTGGAGATTTTTTGTGCTGTCAAGAAGCACGGGAAGACCGTGCGATTCCTGCTTTGTCTTGAAATCCCCTGGTGTTGCACACGTCCATAGGCCACGGTAACAACTTTCCATCAGGTGGACCGTGTGCTAGTTTGTCACCCCATTGGTATAAAAAAGTTAATAAATCTATATTTCTGTCGATTCGACGGCTTTTCTACTCTCAAATTTATTTTTTTCACTGTGGTGCTACTCGGATTGCGATCTCGAAATGAGCTGAATTGGATGTATAAGAGATTCCCCTAGCGCAGTCTTTCTTATTGGGATTTAGGGATTAAGTAGTCAGATAGCAGTCGCTCCAGTAAAAGCCGAAAGAAAATAATGGGGCTATCCCAGTCCCACACAGTAGACGAGCCCGGGCCCCAGGCTTGAAAGTGAAAGATTTAGATGCAACTGTTATCTTGTGGTATGTTATTAGGACCCTGTATACCCTGAAAGCCAACATGATTAATGGTACTGTGGAGTCGGGGGGGAAAAGAGAGTTCCACGACAAATTGAAGGCTTTTCTGTTAAAAGGGTGATATTATTCAGTCGATGAGATATTAAATAAATAGATTTTATACTGACAGCAGAGGTATAATGTAATTACACTGCTATTTTTTACGTGTCATGATATTTTCCACTTCTTTTGATTGTTGATTTTCTTGTTTTTTATTTATATATGCAATGTATGTGTACAAACGATGTTCAAACACGATGTAAAAATTGTTAATGAATAAATAAATAAAAAAAAAAAAAGTTTTTCGAGTGAAACGACTTTTTTGCCGTAATATTGAAATTTATTGGGAAAAAACACATCATTCCTACACGAGCTTTTTAAAAGGGGATTTTACGCGAGGGTTTTTTAATTTTATACAATACTCGTTTCAGAGGACCGCCGAAGCTAGTTCACTACTCTTCAAATCTTGAGCTTCCGGAACATTGCTGGCTTCCACCGAAGACCTCACGTCAACTGTCAGGAACTGTACTGCACGTCAGTTTTTTTTATTCGTATGTTTTATTTTTAAATCGTTGACACATGATGTCCAGGCATTAAGCGTCGGTAGCGTAGTGGTTAAGGAGGCGGCCTTACGATCGAGAGGTCCCGGGTTCGAATCCTGGCCATTACACTACCGACGTGAACCCACTCCTAGCACAAGCAATTTAGCTTAGTTGGAGGGGTTAGAGGGAATATTAATAATTTCGGTTGCTAATATTCTTTAAAAAAAAAAACTACTAGTAATATCTGCCACGGAGGGCGGATATCACAGTACACATATACAGATATATACATGCCTGTAAATCACAGAAAGGGTAGATCGCCAACTATGAGGACCCCCCGTAACAAGAGCCTATCACCGTCAAGCGGCACTGTATGTTTAATGTCAGATCGAGAACAGATCTATCCCTCAAAGATGACTGTAGGTATTATCTTATCCTCTTTGTTCACATCGTGAGACAACTTAAGTCCTACGTGCAAAATAGCTCGTAACGCTCTCTGAATAATTAAAAACATATTTAACTCAGCTCGGAGTTCACTTAAGACATTGAACTTGGATAGTCTTGAACACTCATAGGGGTAGCGTGTAGGGTGACAACGAATACACATTGAAATGAAATTAATTTTGTACTATAATATTAACGGGAATATCAAAAATATCGAGAATGTGCCAGTGGATGAAGAATATTCTACTTCACAGAGTCGATGACGGCGGGCGTGCACCACTGAGCCTGTCAGTATGTGGCCACGGGCGGTGTAACCTGGTCGAAACGTCAGGTAAATCAAAGATAATGTACCTATACCATGATCGCGTTAATTCCTGTTTTCTTTATCTACACTACTATTATAATCTACATCTACACTACTGTTATAAAGAGGAAATATTTGTATGTTTTTTTTAATGACTAAATACAAAAACTACTGTGCCGATTTCAAAAGTTCTTTCACCATTGGAAAGCTACATTCAACCCCAGTAACATAGGCTATATTGGATTTCCACGGGAACGTTTTTACCACCCGTGCGAAGCCGTGGCGGATCGCTAATTGTATATAATAGAATGCAATGCGAAAGTTTACAAAAAAGTTACAAAATCTATTTTTAACCGATTCCATTGCGTTCTTTTAGTGCAATTTTATATTTTAATATTACATTAGTATGGATTCATATTGAGCCCGACGTTTCGGTTGGTTTTCAGTAGCTATTGTTACGTGACCGTATACTCCGTTAACTACGCCAGCGCCTCGTCCATTTACCAGCAGGCGTACAAGCTAGCAGACGACGTAACCCTGGGCCCCGAAGAAGTACCTACTTAGTTTTTTTTAATACCAATTAGCTGGCAGATAAGCGTACATAATTTTCTTTAAAAAATACTGTCCCCAATACTCTTACTTCATGGCTATCCTACATACGAGTGGTACATCCAAAATTCACTAAGGTATTAGGAGCTAGGGGAGTAGGCAGTAATTACCTATGTATAAGGGAAATTAAGGTATTCTAAATACCTCGGCTTTTGTTTTCAACCTTGGCGATAACATCACGCTTTGAGCTTAAGGATTTAGGCATAAGTGTTTGACTATGCTTCACTTTAATCGCACTGAATGTGTGAATTATGTGAGTGAATAATACTGGGTGGTGGGGATGGCTGGTGACCTCAAGGACTCGGTGGAGCCCATAGACCAAACAGAGAAAACAGACTATTCGTAAAAAATATTGTGATTTCAATCACTTCATTTAAAAAAAAGTTTTAGCTTTAATCATCCCACGTTACGGAAGCTTTAAAGCTATTCACATCGATTTTCAATTTTTTTATACCGCTTAGGTGGCAGTCAAGCACACGGCCCACCTGATGGAAAGTGGTTACCTTGGCCTATGGACGTGTGCAATACCAGGGGCGTCACACTCGCGCTGCCGACCCTGTTATGTTGTAATAGGGTCGGCAATTTCTAAGCCGTCAGTGTAGAAGACAAAGCAGGAATTTCCCACTGACAGCACAAAAACTATCCAGCCACTCTGTACCCTACTCACCGCCGGGAACACAACACGAGGTTATTATGGCCGCGATATTCTTTACTGCATCAAGACTTTCACTTTTTACAATGTTAGTCAATAGAAATATTGATGTATTTTAATGCTAACATCATTAGTGTTCAGCAACTTCAATGTAACTGTACAGTCAGCATCAAAACGATCTTGACAAAGAAAGTACTCAAAATGATCTTAATGCCTAAGTGACTTCCTGTTGACTGAACGTTCGGATATTTGGTAAACACCTTTAGTTCGGACAATGGTACAATTTAAATTATAGTTATGTATTTCATTTATATAAACAAAATCACATTAATTTATTTTAAGCTATTAAATTATACAGGTTCTTATTTAACTAAAGCAAATGAACATAAACTTGTATTATTTATTATTATGTCAAAATTACTGATAAAACAACCCGCCCCTTATCGCTCCCGGTGCTAAAGTGCCCATCACACTTGGTGCGTTGCCACGCTGGATGGCAATGGCCAGCCTTTGCACCCGGAACGTTCTGGAATGGGAGTCACCGGTCGCCTCAATGAACCTCTGTCCAATTTCTATAATAAGGCAGTTTAACTCATAGTCAAAGATTTTTATTCTATGTAGAACAAAATTATTTGTTTGTTATTGAAGTCAATAAAATCTTCTTAACCTAAGTTTACCACCGCTTCCAAGGCGCTGGTGGAGAAGAAACGGCGCAACAAACTCCACTGCGGCATTTTTTCAGACGTCAATTTACAATATTTATATCCTTAAGGCTAAATGTGGACGAATCTACATTTGTCTCGTGTCATATAAAATAAAATAAATACTTTATAATCAAATAATTAACCTAAGTCAAAATATGACTTAAGTTCAGTATTATGCCGAAACTACAGCATTTTAGGAGATGCCTGCGCGATGCTCAAGCCAGACGTTTTTGTCTTTAAGATAGTCATATGTCCTATAGTATGCTTTATTACATAAAATGGTCTTTACATAAGTTTTAAATTGATTTTCAGGCATACTTAGGACTTGATCTCAATACCTTTGTAATAAGAATTTTGAGGCTTTGTAGTCAAGATCGAACTGATGCTGACTGTACCTAGACAATCCATTTTCTTTCGACCTTTTTTTCACACAAAGAAAGTAAAAACAAAACAATACATTAATTGGAAATCATTGTAATTTTAGAAATCAATTTCCTACTTGCCTCCATTATTCAGAACGGCGCCAGTCAAATAATTTCTTGTAACGAAAACAGACAGAATTCATTGGAATTAACATTTTTACGCGCGAAGCCCGCGAATTATGGGTGAAAACAAAATGTCTCCTCCGAATGCAAATGGCGTCGCTTGATTGAAAATAAGAATTGGTGATTCAAAAATTGTGTCATGAAAATGATTTCATATTCAATTTTTAGGGGAAATTTTTGTTTACGCTTATTATGAAGGTAATTTTAGAAGCGTCGTAGTTTAGTGGTTATAGAGTCGATTTTGTGAGGTCCCGGGGTTCGAATCTTGGCTTACTACCAACGTTCACCTAACCTCAGTATTATAGAAAGTTGTCATTCATTACATCTGTCTTTTAGAAGTTCTATCAACCGTTTTCAGGGTTTTAAGATTTGGGTAACAGAAATTCGATATTTCAATAGGTTACCCTTTGATTGCCTGACTTTTCGACCCGGTTACACCGGCCGTGGTCACAGGCTGACTGGCTCAGCGGTGCAAGCTAGCCGTCTTCGAATCCGTGAGGTAGTAGGCTTCTATCTATACGCGATCGCGTGAATTCCCGTTCCCTTAATTATATAACTTTCACATTAGTTATAAGTATAACAGTCTATTTCCCGTGCGTTCAAGGGGGAATTGGTGTAGTTTCCCCGATCCTCACATCACTGAAACCTGGATGAAAAGTGTCCTATGAATTAATACAAGAAATTATGTGGAAATTTTCATTCGAACATGTTCAGCGGTGTACACGTGATTGAGTACCAAACAAACATACATCTTCACAAACTTACACATTTATAATATTAGTACGACTATCCTAACCAGTGGCCCCTATAACCCGATTCCTGCCAGCTTGCTCTGCAAAGGGAATCCATGATAGAGATCTTTCCATTTTAACTTCGTTTTTCAGCTTTTAAAAGTACCTATATAAAATTCAGTCTGTTTTCAGAACGTTCAGAATCCCATACAAATTGCTCTCGTCGTTCTATAAGAGAAGACTTTTTCTAACCGGCTACCTATTAGAAAAAAATCACCCTTACTCACTGAACCTAACGCTAACTCACCTTTGTTAATTAACCTTAGCTAATCGCAATCTCACGAACGCTAGAAAAATTCGCAAAAAAATAACACAAGCCGTAAAAAACATATTTTTCGAAGTTAAACCACTGCTTTGCCACTTAAGCAACTCCCCCTACGCAAGGGAATCGAACCTGGATACGTCTTATTAATATTCCGTCACCATCGCGGCATACTGGCGGAATTTTAAACGGTTTTTCCCCGTAATGGGAGAACGGAATTAGTGAGTGTGGTAACACCGGCGGTAGCGGATTTGGGAGGTTTAGTTCTGAAATATGCTCGTATGTGTATGATGGGACAACGGATTAAGCGGGCAAAATGTCGCTTGTGTTAAATAGTGTAAAAATGGGCGTATAATTTTAACATCATGCCTAATAGTAATACACTGAGAAAAATCGGCCAAGTGCGAGTTGGACTCGCGCACGAAGGGTTTCGTACCAGAAAAAAGGCTAAAAGTAAATATTTAACCTTAATATTTTTAAAATTATTTCTAGCGTCTACGTGTAGCCATTATTATTAATATCGAGCAAAAAACGGTAAAAAAAAATACTATTGTTGTATGGAAGCCCCCTTAAATATTGTTTTTATTTTATTTGAAGTATTTGTTGTTGTAGCCACAGTAAAAATACATAATCTGTGCAAATTTCAACTGTCTAGCTATTACGGTTCTTGAGATCTAGCTCGGCGACTGAAAATGGGCATGAAAAAGAGATAAAATATCACATTTTTTGCATGGGGGGCTCATTATTTTTTCGTTTTTAGTATTTGTTGTTATAGCGGCAACAGAAATACACAATCTGTGAGAATTTATTACGGTTCTTGAAATACAGCCTGGTGACAGACTTACGAAGCAAGACGGAAAGCGAAGTCTTAGTAATTGGGTTCCGTTTTTACATTTTGGGTACGGACCCCTAATAAATGATGCCTTGTATAGGTGAACTATGTTCTACAAATGAGAATAAAGGAAGAGAATGAAAATAAAACCACTTTTTTAAAGGATTTATTTGAGTTTACTGCTGTTTTCATTGTTCAACCCTAGTAAACCGCAAAATACAGCAAGACTTAACGACACAGTGAGCTCAGTCTGCGTAAATAGTAACACCAACAATTCATCATGATTCGGGTACTTCGAGATAACTTGCACTTCAAACTATATGACAACTACCACCCTTAGTCAAACCGCGAACATGGCTGCTGAAAAGTAGCCGAAACGTCGGTATAAAAATAAATAATCTATTTACATATAAATAAAATTGGAGTGCCTGTAATATTGAAAATACCAGTTTTTTACTACATGCATATGAATATAATACGGTACATACACCAAAATAACATTTTTTCCAATTTTTATCTGTCTAACTTTTAAACTCTCGCGTTCCATGATATATAAATAAGAAAACGGGAATTAACGCGATCATGGTATAGGTACTTACATACCTTTGATTGCCTGACGTTTCGACCAGGTTACACCGGCCGTGGTCACAGGCTGACTGGCTCAGCGGTGGATGCCCGCCGTCTTCGAATCCGTGAGGTAGTAGGTTCTTCATCTACCCGCACATTTTCAATATTTTCTTCTCGCCATGTACCGTCACATACCACACTCACAGTGTCCCTATTCTGTAAGCAAACTGTCCGGTGTCTATCCGACTGCGCAGAAAAGCGAGGTTGCATGTTTTTCATCACTGGATTCCATGTTGCAGATAATTTAAAACCATCTTCCCGATTGAAATTTTTATGTTTCCTGATTTCAATCGCTTCACGTACAGCTCTTGAGTAAAAGTGACGTTCCTTGGAGAGGACTTGCGTATGGTGGAATTCAATCCAGTGATTGGTGCCTGCTTCTAGCAGGTGCTCTGCAATCGCTGATTTGCTCGTCTGGCGATTCTTTACAGCTGCGATGTGTTCTTTGACTCGTTCAGCAATAGTCCGCTTCGTTTGGCCTATGTAGGAACTACCACAGCTGCAATCTATCTTATAGACACCTGGACATTGCAACGGTAAGACATCCTTCGGTGTGCCCACGATGTTGTTTACCCTTATGCCTGGGGTGTAAACTGTCGGGATGGAGTACGTTTTTAACACTGAGCCGACTTTGTCCGTTACTCCCTTGACATAGGGCATATAGGCTGGCTGTCTGCTCACCTCTGGATGTCTACGCCTAACTGCCTGTTGCTTTCGTCGTCCGTTCACTTCATATCCGTTGTTCTTGAGTACCTCCTGAACATGATCCAGCTCTTGCTCCAGATGTTCAGGGTCACAGAGATCATACGCTCTATTCCTGAGTGAGGTCACAACGGATTGCAGGTGTCGGGGATGGTGATGAGACGTAGCGTGTAGGTATCTGTCCGTATGTGTAGGCTTCCGGTACACACAGTGTGACAAGGACCCATCTGATCTCACGGCTACTTTTACATCTAAGAATGACAACGACCTGTCTTTCTCCATCTCATACGTGAACCTTATCTTGGGATGAATTGAATTAAGATGTTGTACATATTGATCAACTTCTTGTTGACCCCCCTTGACAATGCTGAAGATGTCATCCACATATCGCTTCCACAGTCTGATGGTCTTCGGCCCAAGACTCAGGGCCTTTTCTTCAAAATGTTCCATCCAGATGTTGGCAAGTACAGGGGCTACAGGACTTCCCATTGCGACACCATCTATCTGTAGGTAATGTTGACCTTGGAAAAGGAAGTAGTTGCCATCCAGACAGTGCTCAAGCAGATCAACATAGTTAAACGGCAGTTCGTTGTCACTCATTAGATCTTTTACGACGTTCAAGCATTCTTTTATAGGGACGTTGGTGAAAAGAGATTCCACGTCAAAGCTCACCATAATGTCATCTGGTTCTAGCTTGAGATCTTTAATGATCTGGATAAAGTGCCGTGAGTCCTTCACAAAAGACGGTGTTCTGCCTACCAGTGGTTGCAATACTGACGCAACGTACTTTGCAAGATCGTAAGTAGGAGATGCTATTTGACTTACAATTGGCCGCAGTGGTACGTTGGGCTTATGTATTTTTGGCAGACCATACAACTTGGGTGGCTGGTGTGACTTCGGTGAATACAGTCTACTGTACTCATCTTCCGTGAAGAGGTCCTCGTTTTCTTGTATACGAGCTCGTATTCTGCGCGCTACTCTGGCCGTGGGGTTGTATGATACCGGTTTGTAAACCTTATCATCACTCAACAGTTCGAGAATTTTTGCTTGATAATCAATTGTGTTCATCACTACGGTGGCGTTTCCCTTATCGGCCTTAAGCACCAAAATGTCCGGGTTATCCCTAATGTCCTTTAGTGCTTGACGCTCTTCCATAGTGATGTTACTCGCCGGGAGCTTCGATCGTCGTAATATCACCGCAACGTCCTGTCTGAGTGTATCGGCATCGCTGGGTGGCACCTTGTTACGTAAGATCGATTCCTCAACACTACTGATTATATTCTCAAACGGTATTCGCTTAGGCGTTGGAGCAAAATTCATACCTTTGGCCAGGACGGTTACCGTAGTTTCATCCAACTTCACATTTGACAGGTTGATCACGGTATCCTTAGTTTGGTCCGGTACCCTAGGTGACGTTTTGTTTTCTGCATACCGCCGGTTATATAATTTCGTGAACTTGCGCTCGAGGTTCGCGTTGCATAGTTCATACGTACGGCTGGCTTGCATAAACGTAACCCGATCACACACATCATAGTCCGTTCTAGATAGATTAGCACTACACTGTAACTGCAACGCGTATAACTCCCGCTGTATACTATCTAACTCACTGTATTTATTGCGAATTAATTGTTTTAGCAGGCGTACACTCGCATTGGTTAGAATATTACGAGAAAATGCGATGTCACTACGCGGTCTAATACGCACACACGTAGGTAATATGTCCCAATCGCGACACTTCAAAAGATATGTCAACGATGTTTCCACTCGCGCTCGTTTTCTACGTAAAAATTCTAGTTGACAAATTTGTTTCACAATTTCCGACCCGTATCGGTTTGTTAAACTAACTTTTAAACTCTCGCGTTCCATGATATATAAATAAGAAAACGGGAATTAACGCGATCATGGTATAGGTACTTACATACCTTTGATTGCCTGACGTTTCGACCAGGTTACACCGGCCGTGGTCACAGGCTGACTGGCTCAGCGGTGGATGCCCGCCGTCTTCGAATCCGTGAGGTAGTAGGTTCTTCATCTACCCGCACATTTTCAATATTTTCTTCTCGCCATGTACCGTCACATACCACACTCACAGTGTCCCTATTCTGTAAGCAAACTGTCCGGTGTCTATCCGACTGCGCAGAAAAGCGAGGTTGCATGTTTTTCATCACTGGATTCCATGTTGCAGATAATTTAAAACCATCTTCCCGATTGAAATTTTTATGTTTCCTGATTTCAATCGCTTCACGTACAGCTCTTGAGTAAAAGTGACGTTCCTTGGAGAGGACTTGCGTATGGTGGAATTCAATCCAGTGATTGGTGCCTGCTTCTAGCAGGTGCTCTGCAATCGCTGATTTGCTCGTCTGGCGATTCTTTACAGCTGCGATGTGTTCTTTGACTCGTTCAGCAATAGTCCGCTTCGTTTGGCCTATGTAGGAACTACCACAGCTGCAATCTATCTTATAGACACCTGGACATTGCAACGGTAAGACATCCTTCGGTGTGCCCACGATGTTGTTTACCCTTATGCCTGGGGTGTAAACTGTCGGGATGGAGTACGTTTTTAACACTGAGCCGACTTTGTCCGTTACTCCCTTGACATAGGGCATATAGGCTGGCTGTCTGCTCACCTCTGGATGTCTACGCCTAACTGCCTGTTGCTTTCGTCGTCCGTTCACTTCATATCCGTTGTTCTTGAGTACCTCCTGAACATGATCCAGCTCTTGCTCCAGATGTTCAGGGTCACAGAGATCATACGCTCTATTCCTGAGTGAGGTCACAACGGATTGCAGGTGTCGGGGATGGTGATGAGACGTAGCGTGTAGGTATCTGTCCGTATGTGTAGGCTTCCGGTACACACAGTGTGACAAGGACCCATCTGATCTCACGGCTACTTTTACATCTAAGAATGACAACGACCTGTCTTTCTCCATCTCATACGTGAACCTTATCTTGGGATGAATTGAATTAAGATGTTGTACATATTGATCAACTTCTTGTTGACCCCCCTTGACAATGCTGAAGATGTCATCCACATATCGCTTCCACAGTCTGATGGTCTTCGGCCCAAGACTCAGGGCCTTTTCTTCAAAATGTTCCATCCAGATGTTGGCAAGTACAGGGGCTACAGGACTTCCCATTGCGACACCATCTATCTGTAGGTAATGTTGACCTTGGAAAAGGAAGTAGTTGCCATCCAGACAGTGCTCAAGCAGATCAACATAGTTAAACGGCAGTTCGTTGTCACTCATTAGATCTTTTACGACGTTCAAGCATTCTTTTATAGGGACGTTGGTGAAAAGAGATTCCACGTCAAAGCTCACCATAATGTCATCTGGTTCTAGCTTGAGATCTTTAATGATCTGGATAAAGTGCCGTGAGTCCTTCACAAAAGACGGTGTTCTGCCTACCAGTGGTTGCAATACTGACGCAACGTACTTTGCAAGATCGTAAGTAGGAGATGCTATTTGACTTACAATTGGCCGCAGTGGTACGTTGGGCTTATGTATTTTTGGCAGACCATACAACTTGGGTGGCTGGTGTGACTTCGGTGAATACAGTCTACTGTACTCATCTTCCGTGAAGAGGTCCTCGTTTTCTTGTATACGAGCTCGTATTCTGCGCGCTACTCTGGCCGTGGGGTTGTATGATACCGGTTTGTAAACCTTATCATCACTCAACAGTTCGAGAATTTTTGCTTGATAATCAATTGTGTTCATCACTACGGTGGCGTTTCCCTTATCGGCCTTAAGCACCAAAATGTCCGGGTTATCCCTAATGTCCTTTAGTGCTTGACGCTCTTCCATAGTGATGTTACTCGCCGGGAGCTTCGATCGTCGTAATATCACCGCAACGTCCTGTCTGAGTGTATCGGCATCGCTGGGTGGCACCTTGTTACGTAAGATCGATTCCTCAACACTACTGATTATATTCTCAAACGGTATTCGCTTAGGCGTTGGAGCAAAATTCATACCTTTGGCCAGGACGGTTACCGTAGTTTCATCCAACTTCACATTTGACAGGTTGATCACGGTATCCTTAGTTTGGTCCGGTACCCTAGGTGACGTTTTGTTTTCTGCATACCGCCGGTTATATAATTTCGTGAACTTGCGCTCGAGGTTCGCGTTGCATAGTTCATACGTACGGCTGGCTTGCATAAACGTAACCCGATCACACACATCATAGTCCGTTCTAGATAGATTAGCACTACACTGTAACTGCAACGCGTATAACTCCCGCTGTATACTATCTAACTCACTGTATTTATTGCGAATTAATTGTTTTAGCAGGCGTACACTCGCATTGGTTAGAATATTACGAGAAAATGCGATGTCACTACGCGGTCTAATACGCACACACGTAGGTAATATGTCCCAATCGCGACACTTCAAAAGATATGTCAACGATGTTTCCACTCGCGCTCGTTTTCTACGTAAAAATTCTAGTTGACAAATTTGTTTCACAATTTCCGACCCGTATCGGTTTGTTAAACTAACTTTTAAACTCTCGCGTTCCATGATATATAAATAAGAAAACGGGAATTAACGCGATCATGGTATAGGTACTTACATACCTTTGATTGCCTGACGTTTCGACCAGGTTACACCGGCCGTGGTCACAGGCTGACTGGCTCAGCGGTGGATGCCCGCCGTCTTCGAATCCGTGAGGTAGTAGGTTCTTCATCTACCCGCACATTTTCAATATTTTCTTCTCGCCATGTACCGTCACATACCACACTCACAGTGTCCCTATTCTGTAAGCAAACTGTCCGGTGTCTATCCGACTGCGCAGAAAAGCGAGGTTGCATGTTTTTCATCACTGGATTCCATGTTGCAGATAATTTAAAACCATCTTCCCGATTGAAATTTTTATGTTTCCTGATTTCAATCGCTTCACGTACAGCTCTTGAGTAAAAGTGACGTTCCTTGGAGAGGACTTGCGTATGGTGGAATTCAATCCAGTGATTGGTGCCTGCTTCTAGCAGGTGCTCTGCAATCGCTGATTTGCTCGTCTGGCGATTCTTTACAGCTGCGATGTGTTCTTTGACTCGTTCAGCAATAGTCCGCTTCGTTTGGCCTATGTAGGAACTACCACAGCTGCAATCTATCTTATAGACACCTGGACATTGCAACGGTAAGACATCCTTCGGTGTGCCCACGATGTTGTTTACCCTTATGCCTGGGGTGTAAACTGTCGGGATGGAGTACGTTTTTAACACTGAGCCGACTTTGTCCGTTACTCCCTTGACATAGGGCATATAGGCTGGCTGTCTGCTCACCTCTGGATGTCTACGCCTAACTGCCTGTTGCTTTCGTCGTCCGTTCACTTCATATCCGTTGTTCTTGAGTACCTCCTGAACATGATCCAGCTCTTGCTCCAGATGTTCAGGGTCACAGAGATCATACGCTCTATTCCTGAGTGAGGTCACAACGGATTGCAGGTGTCGGGGATGGTGATGAGACGTAGCGTGTAGGTATCTGTCCGTATGTGTAGGCTTCCGGTACACACAGTGTGACAAGGACCCATCTGATCTCACGGCTACTTTTACATCTAAGAATGACAACGACCTGTCTTTCTCCATCTCATACGTGAACCTTATCTTGGGATGAATTGAATTAAGATGTTGTACATATTGATCAACTTCTTGTTGACCCCCCTTGACAATGCTGAAGATGTCATCCACATATCGCTTCCACAGTCTGATGGTCTTCGGCCCAAGACTCAGGGCCTTTTCTTCAAAATGTTCCATCCAGATGTTGGCAAGTACAGGGGCTACAGGACTTCCCATTGCGACACCATCTATCTGTAGGTAATGTTGACCTTGGAAAAGGAAGTAGTTGCCATCCAGACAGTGCTCAAGCAGATCAACATAGTTAAACGGCAGTTCGTTGTCACTCATTAGATCTTTTACGACGTTCAAGCATTCTTTTATAGGGACGTTGGTGAAAAGAGATTCCACGTCAAAGCTCACCATAATGTCATCTGGTTCTAGCTTGAGATCTTTAATGATCTGGATAAAGTGCCGTGAGTCCTTCACAAAAGACGGTGTTCTGCCTACCAGTGGTTGCAATACTGACGCAACGTACTTTGCAAGATCGTAAGTAGGAGATGCTATTTGACTTACAATTGGCCGCAGTGGTACGTTGGGCTTATGTATTTTTGGCAGACCATACAACTTGGGTGGCTGGTGTGACTTCGGTGAATACAGTCTACTGTACTCATCTTCCGTGAAGAGGTCCTCGTTTTCTTGTATACGAGCTCGTATTCTGCGCGCTACTCTGGCCGTGGGGTTGTATGATACCGGTTTGTAAACCTTATCATCACTCAACAGTTCGAGAATTTTTGCTTGATAATCAATTGTGTTCATCACTACGGTGGCGTTTCCCTTATCGGCCTTAAGCACCAAAATGTCCGGGTTATCCCTAATGTCCTTTAGTGCTTGACGCTCTTCCATAGTGATGTTACTCGCCGGGAGCTTCGATCGTCGTAATATCACCGCAACGTCCTGTCTGAGTGTATCGGCATCGCTGGGTGGCACCTTGTTACGTAAGATCGATTCCTCAACACTACTGATTATATTCTCAAACGGTATTCGCTTAGGCGTTGGAGCAAAATTCATACCTTTGGCCAGGACGGTTACCGTAGTTTCATCCAACTTCACATTTGACAGGTTGATCACGGTATCCTTAGTTTGGTCCGGTACCCTAGGTGACGTTTTGTTTTCTGCATACCGCCGGTTATATAATTTCGTGAACTTGCGCTCGAGGTTCGCGTTGCATAGTTCATACGTACGGCTGGCTTGCATAAACGTAACCCGATCACACACATCATAGTCCGTTCTAGATAGATTAGCACTACACTGTAACTGCAACGCGTATAACTCCCGCTGTATACTATCTAACTCACTGTATTTATTGCGAATTAATTGTTTTAGCAGGCGTACACTCGCATTGGTTAGAATATTACGAGAAAATGCGATGTCACTACGCGGTCTAATACGCACACACGTAGGTAATATGTCCCAATCGCGACACTTCAAAAGATATGTCAACGATGTTTCCACTCGCGCTCGTTTTCTACGTAAAAATTCTAGTTGACAAATTTGTTTCACAATTTCCGACCCGTATCGGTTTGTTAAACTAACTTTTAAACTCTCGCGTTCCATGATATATAAATAAGAAAACGGGAATTAACGCGATCATGGTATAGGTACTTACATACCTTTGATTGCCTGACGTTTCGACCAGGTTACACCGGCCGTGGTCACAGGCTGACTGGCTCAGCGGTGGATGCCCGCCGTCTTCGAATCCGTGAGGTAGTAGGTTCTTCATCTACCCGCACATTTTCAATATTTTCTTCTCGCCATGTACCGTCACATACCACACTCACAGTGTCCCTATTCTGTAAGCAAACTGTCCGGTGTCTATCCGACTGCGCAGAAAAGCGAGGTTGCATGTTTTTCATCACTGGATTCCATGTTGCAGATAATTTAAAACCATCTTCCCGATTGAAATTTTTATGTTTCCTGATTTCAATCGCTTCACGTACAGCTCTTGAGTAAAAGTGACGTTCCTTGGAGAGGACTTGCGTATGGTGGAATTCAATCCAGTGATTGGTGCCTGCTTCTAGCAGGTGCTCTGCAATCGCTGATTTGCTCGTCTGGCGATTCTTTACAGCTGCGATGTGTTCTTTGACTCGTTCAGCAATAGTCCGCTTCGTTTGGCCTATGTAGGAACTACCACAGCTGCAATCTATCTTATAGACACCTGGACATTGCAACGGTAAGACATCCTTCGGTGTGCCCACGATGTTGTTTACCCTTATGCCTGGGGTGTAAACTGTCGGGATGGAGTACGTTTTTAACACTGAGCCGACTTTGTCCGTTACTCCCTTGACATAGGGCATATAGGCTGGCTGTCTGCTCACCTCTGGATGTCTACGCCTAACTGCCTGTTGCTTTCGTCGTCCGTTCACTTCATATCCGTTGTTCTTGAGTACCTCCTGAACATGATCCAGCTCTTGCTCCAGATGTTCAGGGTCACAGAGATCATACGCTCTATTCCTGAGTGAGGTCACAACGGATTGCAGGTGTCGGGGATGGTGATGAGACGTAGCGTGTAGGTATCTGTCCGTATGTGTAGGCTTCCGGTACACACAGTGTGACAAGGACCCATCTGATCTCACGGCTACTTTTACATCTAAGAATGACAACGACCTGTCTTTCTCCATCTCATACGTGAACCTTATCTTGGGATGAATTGAATTAAGATGTTGTACATATTGATCAACTTCTTGTTGACCCCCCTTGACAATGCTGAAGATGTCATCCACATATCGCTTCCACAGTCTGATGGTCTTCGGCCCAAGACTCAGGGCCTTTTCTTCAAAATGTTCCATCCAGATGTTGGCAAGTACAGGGGCTACAGGACTTCCCATTGCGACACCATCTATCTGTAGGTAATGTTGACCTTGGAAAAGGAAGTAGTTGCCATCCAGACAGTGCTCAAGCAGATCAACATAGTTAAACGGCAGTTCGTTGTCACTCATTAGATCTTTTACGACGTTCAAGCATTCTTTTATAGGGACGTTGGTGAAAAGAGATTCCACGTCAAAGCTCACCATAATGTCATCTGGTTCTAGCTTGAGATCTTTAATGATCTGGATAAAGTGCCGTGAGTCCTTCACAAAAGACGGTGTTCTGCCTACCAGTGGTTGCAATACTGACGCAACGTACTTTGCAAGATCGTAAGTAGGAGATGCTATTTGACTTACAATTGGCCGCAGTGGTACGTTGGGCTTATGTATTTTTGGCAGACCATACAACTTGGGTGGCTGGTGTGACTTCGGTGAATACAGTCTACTGTACTCATCTTCCGTGAAGAGGTCCTCGTTTTCTTGTATACGAGCTCGTATTCTGCGCGCTACTCTGGCCGTGGGGTTGTATGATACCGGTTTGTAAACCTTATCATCACTCAACAGTTCGAGAATTTTTGCTTGATAATCAATTGTGTTCATCACTACGGTGGCGTTTCCCTTATCGGCCTTAAGCACCAAAATGTCCGGGTTATCCCTAATGTCCTTTAGTGCTTGACGCTCTTCCATAGTGATGTTACTCGCCGGGAGCTTCGATCGTCGTAATATCACCGCAACGTCCTGTCTGAGTGTATCGGCATCGCTGGGTGGCACCTTGTTACGTAAGATCGATTCCTCAACACTACTGATTATATTCTCAAACGGTATTCGCTTAGGCGTTGGAGCAAAATTCATACCTTTGGCCAGGACGGTTACCGTAGTTTCATCCAACTTCACATTTGACAGGTTGATCACGGTATCCTTAGTTTGGTCCGGTACCCTAGGTGACGTTTTGTTTTCTGCATACCGCCGGTTATATAATTTCGTGAACTTGCGCTCGAGGTTCGCGTTGCATAGTTCATACGTACGGCTGGCTTGCATAAACGTAACCCGATCACACACATCATAGTCCGTTCTAGATAGATTAGCACTACACTGTAACTGCAACGCGTATAACTCCCGCTGTATACTATCTAACTCACTGTATTTATTGCGAATTAATTGTTTTAGCAGGCGTACACTCGCATTGGTTAGAATATTACGAGAAAATGCGATGTCACTACGCGGTCTAATACGCACACACGTAGGTAATATGTCCCAATCGCGACACTTCAAAAGATATGTCAACGATGTTTCCACTCGCGCTCGTTTTCTACGTAAAAATTCTAGTTGACAAATTTGTTTCACAATTTCCGACCCGTATCGGTTTGTTAAACTAACTTTTAAACTCTCGCGTTCCATGATATATAAATAAGAAAACGGGAATTAACGCGATCATGGTATAGGTACTTACATACCTTTGATTGCCTGACGTTTCGACCAGGTTACACCGGCCGTGGTCACAGGCTGACTGGCTCAGCGGTGGATGCCCGCCGTCTTCGAATCCGTGAGGTAGTAGGTTCTTCATCTACCCGCACATTTTCAATATTTTCTTCTCGCCATGTACCGTCACATACCACACTCACAGTGTCCCTATTCTGTAAGCAAACTGTCCGGTGTCTATCCGACTGCGCAGAAAAGCGAGGTTGCATGTTTTTCATCACTGGATTCCATGTTGCAGATAATTTAAAACCATCTTCCCGATTGAAATTTTTATGTTTCCTGATTTCAATCGCTTCACGTACAGCTCTTGAGTAAAAGTGACGTTCCTTGGAGAGGACTTGCGTATGGTGGAATTCAATCCAGTGATTGGTGCCTGCTTCTAGCAGGTGCTCTGCAATCGCTGATTTGCTCGTCTGGCGATTCTTTACAGCTGCGATGTGTTCTTTGACTCGTTCAGCAATAGTCCGCTTCGTTTGGCCTATGTAGGAACTACCACAGCTGCAATCTATCTTATAGACACCTGGACATTGCAACGGTAAGACATCCTTCGGTGTGCCCACGATGTTGTTTACCCTTATGCCTGGGGTGTAAACTGTCGGGATGGAGTACGTTTTTAACACTGAGCCGACTTTGTCCGTTACTCCCTTGACATAGGGCATATAGGCTGGCTGTCTGCTCACCTCTGGATGTCTACGCCTAACTGCCTGTTGCTTTCGTCGTCCGTTCACTTCATATCCGTTGTTCTTGAGTACCTCCTGAACATGATCCAGCTCTTGCTCCAGATGTTCAGGGTCACAGAGATCATACGCTCTATTCCTGAGTGAGGTCACAACGGATTGCAGGTGTCGGGGATGGTGATGAGACGTAGCGTGTAGGTATCTGTCCGTATGTGTAGGCTTCCGGTACACACAGTGTGACAAGGACCCATCTGATCTCACGGCTACTTTTACATCTAAGAATGACAACGACCTGTCTTTCTCCATCTCATACGTGAACCTTATCTTGGGATGAATTGAATTAAGATGTTGTACATATTGATCAACTTCTTGTTGACCCCCCTTGACAATGCTGAAGATGTCATCCACATATCGCTTCCACAGTCTGATGGTCTTCGGCCCAAGACTCAGGGCCTTTTCTTCAAAATGTTCCATCCAGATGTTGGCAAGTACAGGGGCTACAGGACTTCCCATTGCGACACCATCTATCTGTAGGTAATGTTGACCTTGGAAAAGGAAGTAGTTGCCATCCAGACAGTGCTCAAGCAGATCAACATAGTTAAACGGCAGTTCGTTGTCACTCATTAGATCTTTTACGACGTTCAAGCATTCTTTTATAGGGACGTTGGTGAAAAGAGATTCCACGTCAAAGCTCACCATAATGTCATCTGGTTCTAGCTTGAGATCTTTAATGATCTGGATAAAGTGCCGTGAGTCCTTCACAAAAGACGGTGTTCTGCCTACCAGTGGTTGCAATACTGACGCAACGTACTTTGCAAGATCGTAAGTAGGAGATGCTATTTGACTTACAATTGGCCGCAGTGGTACGTTGGGCTTATGTATTTTTGGCAGACCATACAACTTGGGTGGCTGGTGTGACTTCGGTGAATACAGTCTACTGTACTCATCTTCCGTGAAGAGGTCCTCGTTTTCTTGTATACGAGCTCGTATTCTGCGCGCTACTCTGGCCGTGGGGTTGTATGATACCGGTTTGTAAACCTTATCATCACTCAACAGTTCGAGAATTTTTGCTTGATAATCAATTGTGTTCATCACTACGGTGGCGTTTCCCTTATCGGCCTTAAGCACCAAAATGTCCGGGTTATCCCTAATGTCCTTTAGTGCTTGACGCTCTTCCATAGTGATGTTACTCGCCGGGAGCTTCGATCGTCGTAATATCACCGCAACGTCCTGTCTGAGTGTATCGGCATCGCTGGGTGGCACCTTGTTACGTAAGATCGATTCCTCAACACTACTGATTATATTCTCAAACGGTATTCGCTTAGGCGTTGGAGCAAAATTCATACCTTTGGCCAGGACGGTTACCGTAGTTTCATCCAACTTCACATTTGACAGGTTGATCACGGTATCCTTAGTTTGGTCCGGTACCCTAGGTGACGTTTTGTTTTCTGCATACCGCCGGTTATATAATTTCGTGAACTTGCGCTCGAGGTTCGCGTTGCATAGTTCATACGTACGGCTGGCTTGCATAAACGTAACCCGATCACACACATCATAGTCCGTTCTAGATAGATTAGCACTACACTGTAACTGCAACGCGTATAACTCCCGCTGTATACTATCTAACTCACTGTATTTATTGCGAATTAATTGTTTTAGCAGGCGTACACTCGCATTGGTTAGAATATTACGAGAAAATGCGATGTCACTACGCGGTCTAATACGCACACACGTAGGTAATATGTCCCAATCGCGACACTTCAAAAGATATGTCAACGATGTTTCCACTCGCGCTCGTTTTCTACGTAAAAATTCTAGTTGACAAATTTGTTTCAGAATTTCCGACCCGTATCGGTTTGTTAAACTAACTTTTAAACTCTCGCGTTCCATGATATATAAATAAGAAAACGGGAATTAACGCGATCATGGTATAGGTACTTACATACCTTTGATTGCCTGACGTTTCGACCAGGTTACACCGGCCGTGGTCACAGGCTGACTGGCTCAGCGGTGGATGCCCGCCGTCTTCGAATCCGTGAGGTAGTAGGTTCTTCATCTACCCGCACATTTTCAATATTTTCTTCTCGCCATGTACCGTCACATACCACACTCACAGTGTCCCTATTCTGTAAGCAAACTGTCCGGTGTCTATCCGACTGCGCAGAAAAGCGAGGTTGCATGTTTTTCATCACTGGATTCCATGTTGCAGATAATTTAAAACCATCTTCCCGATTGAAATTTTTATGTTTCCTGATTTCAATCGCTTCACGTACAGCTCTTGAGTAAAAGTGACGTTCCTTGGAGAGGACTTCAATCCAGTGATTGGTGCCTGCTTCTAGCAGGTGCTCTGCAATCGCTGATTTGCTCGTCTGGCGATTCTTTACAGCTGCGATGTGTTCTTTGACTCGTTCAGCAATAGTCCGCTTCGTTTGGCCTATGTAGGAACTACCACAGCTGCAATCTATCTTATAGACACCTGGACATTGCAACGGTAAGACATCCTTCGGTGTGCCCACGATGTTGTTTACCCTTATGCCTGGGGTGTAAACTGTCGGGATGGAGTACGTTTTTAACACTGAGCCGACTTTGTCCGTTACTCCCTTGACATAGGGCATATAGGCTGGCTGTCTGCTCACCTCTGGATGTCTACGCCTAACTGCCTGTTGCTTTCGTCGTCCGTTCACTTCATATCCGTTGTTCTTGAGTACCTCCTGAACATGATCCAGCTCTTGCTCCAGATGTTCAGGGTCACAGAGATCATACGCTCTATTCCTGAGTGAGGTCACAACGGATTGCAGGTGTCGGGGATGGTGATGAGACGTAGCGTGTAGGTATCTGTCCGTATGTGTAGGCTTCCGGTACACACAGTGTGACAAGGACCCATCTGATCTCACGGCTACTTTTACATCTAAGAATGACAACGACCTGTCTTTCTCCATCTCATACGTGAACCTTATCTTGGGATGAATTGAATTAAGATGTTGTACATATTGATCAACTTCTTGTTGACCCCCCTTGACAATGCTGAAGATGTCATCCACATATCGCTTCCACAGTCTGATGGTCTTCGGCCCAAGACTCAGGGCCTTTTCTTCAAAATGTTCCATCCAGATGTTGGCAAGTACAGGGGCTACAGGACTTCCCATTGCGACACCATCTATCTGTAGGTAATGTTGACCTTGGAAAAGGAAGTAGTTGCCATCCAGACAGTGCTCAAGCAGATCAACATAGTTAAACGGCAGTTCGTTGTCACTCATTAGATCTTTTACGACGTTCAAGCATTCTTTTATAGGGACGTTGGTGAAAAGAGATTCCACGTCAAAGCTCACCATAATGTCATCTGGTTCTAGCTTGAGATCTTTAATGATCTGGATAAAGTGCCGTGAGTCCTTCACAAAAGACGGTGTTCTGCCTACCAGTGGTTGCAATACTGACGCAACGTACTTTGCAAGATCGTAAGTAGGAGATGCTATTTGACTTACAATTGGCCGCAGTGGTACGTTGGGCTTATGTATTTTTGGCAGACCATACAACTTGGGTGGCTGGTGTGACTTCGGTGAATACAGTCTACTGTACTCATCTTCCGTGAAGAGGTCCTCGTTTTCTTGTATACGAGCTCGTATTCTGCGCGCTACTCTGGCCGTGGGGTTGTATGATACCGGTTTGTAAACCTTATCATCACTCAACAGTTCGAGAATTTTTGCTTGATAATCAATTGTGTTCATCACTACGGTGGCGTTTCCCTTATCGGCCTTAAGCACCAAAATGTCCGGGTTATCCCTAATGTCCTTTAGTGCTTGACGCTCTTCCATAGTGATGTTACTCGCCGGGAGCTTCGATCGTCGTAATATCACCGCAACGTCCTGTCTGAGTGTATCGGCATCGCTGGGTGGCACCTTGTTACGTAAGATCGATTCCTCAACACTACTGATTATATTCTCAAACGGTATTCGCTTAGGCGTTGGAGCAAAATTCATACCTTTGGCCAGGACGGTTACCGTAGTTTCATCCAACTTCACATTTGACAGGTTGATCACGGTATCCTTAGTTTGGTCCGGTACCCTAGGTGACGTTTTGTTTTCTGCATACCGCCAACCAACGTCAGGCAATCAAAGGTATGTAAGTACCTATACCATGATCGCGTTAATTCCCGTTTTCTTATTTATTTTATCTGTCTGTTTGTTCCGGCTAATCTCTGAAATGGTTGGACCGATTTTGACGGGACTTTTATTGGTAGGTAGCTGATGTAACAAGGAGTAACTTAGGCTACTTTTATTTAAGATAAATTCAATGCAATAGCGTTGACTCAACACTAAGCGATAACCGACGTACACGCGGGGGGAGCCGCGGGCAACAGGTAGTAACAAATAAACTGCGATAGAATCCGTATCAGGAAGTCAAGAATAGGGCGATGGATAGGAATGAACTGAAGTTACTCCACAGACAAGAGCGAGGCTCTTAAATTTTAATGATGAGAACCCGTTAAAAAGTGGTTTTATTTCAATAAGTGATATTCGCGAAAACTTTAAAAAAACATCAAAATGAGATACGTTTGTTGTAGCGTAATTTTTTTGATGAAAAGTCCAGGGCTGTTTAAAATAACAAGATAAGTACCTATCGCTTTTTTAAGGATAAAATTTCATTAAGGGTACCAGAGCTCGCGAGGACTGTTCATAAAACTACTAGGAGTATTTCTAAGTTAGGTTATTTTATTAACTACTAGCGTATCGCTATATTATCGTTTATCGTTATAAATTGTAACGTATGTATTATTTTGATGTATAAGCTATATTATTGTAAAGTTTCATTAAAATCCATTCAGTAGTTTTTACGTGAAAGAGTAACAAACATCCATCCATACATACAAGTTCTAACCTTTTATTAGCAGTAAATATTTCCAAAATAGAGTCCAAAATACAAGCATTGCAACTAAACAAACATAATTACTTAAGCCAAGCTTGAACCTGTTACCCCAGAGAGTTAAAACTTCACCGTTTAACTGCTTGTAAAGGGAATACAAAATTGCACACCGGACTAGGTAAGAGCTGTTTCATATTACGAAATAAGCGTATTAAAATTCTTTAACATCTCTGCAAAGGGAAGCCGGCAGGAAACGAGTTACAGAGATACCTTACCACTGGTCAGGTTGTTTATAAAAACTACTTAATCATATTCTGTCCTCCGTGATAAAAACAAACGATTTTTTAGAACTTTGTTGGTCTGTTTGAGTTGGTTAATCTCTGTAACGGATCGTACGAATTTTTGACAAGAGTTTCACTTGCAGATAGCTGAAGTTATAAGGAGTAACTTATAGTGGCGAGAGGTCCCTATAACTATATTACTGCCGGCTTCCTAATAGGTCGCATGGTGCTTTTCTTTTCACCCTTCGGTACTGGTAACTTAGAAGCTATATACTATTTATTCAAGAAATTTTGTGCCATCCTCAGACCCGATTACAAGATTAATCCATTGAAAAGTACTAAATCGCCCGAAACTTCGGTCCGTAACTTCGAATGTATGTCTCATGGTTGGCCTAGCCTAGATAGAAGCGTCGGTAGCGTAGTAGTTAAGGAGTCGGCCTCACAATCAAGAGGTCCCGGGTTCGAATCCTGGCCATTACACTACCGACGTGAACCCACTCCTAGCGCAAGCAATTTAGCTTAGTTGGAGGGGTTAGAGGGAATATTAGTAATTTCGATAATTTCGGTTGCTAATAATATTCATATTTTAACGTTTACTGGGTTACCAGTTACCACCATCTCTGGTAGTATTATTTTAATCTCACTTTGTGACTTTCATAGTGTAACTCGGACCGTCAACGTTCGTCAGGAGACCCAGGATACTGGTGTTATACGGTAATACTGGGTTAAACAGTTTCTCATACTATATTGGATATGTAGCCGCCAACTAAATCAGCCGTTCAATTAACTGCCTCGGTTCTTTTATGAACGGCGCCGTTCAATTGGCAACCTGAATGGGATCAGCCATTTTGTTAACAGGCTAGGAAAGACCAAGACTAGATCGATGACGTTTAATTACCTGCCTAGCTATTTTATCAAACAGCCATAAAGATTACTTATTTCTGCATAGTTATAAAATAAAAATAGCCCCGAAGACCTTCTTACTTAACCTATCCAAGTCGGATTGCGTAACTTTCTCAATGAACCTATAACTATCTTTCTGTGAATACATCTCTGCCAACCCCCTCGGGGATTTACAGGTGTAAGTATACGTATGTATGAATGTAATTTTCTGTCCTATTTCGGGACGGTGCCTTATCTTACGAATGTACTAAGCATTATGGCTATCAGGTGTAACATGGTTGTTCGGAGGTTTGCACGTTGTACTAACACAGTCAAAGTGACTCTCTTTAAAGCCTTCTGTCAGTCATTCTACACGTGCAGCCTTTGGTCGTGTTAAACTCTGCGAGCGTACAGCGACCTGCGCGTTCAGTATAATAACGCATTCAGGATGCTATTGGGGCTGTCGCGGAAGTGTAGTGCGTCAGGAATGTTCGCTGAGGCCCGCACAGACGACTTCTATGCAATTATGAGAAAGCGTTCGGCCTCTGCCTTGGCACGACTCCGCTGCAGCACCAACAGTCTCCTGAATGTGTTCAAGGAAAGGTGGGACTCCCCCTTGTTGCGGCACTGGATGACACTGCACACGTGTCACAGGTAGCGGAGTGTTGTTTGTTGTTTTTATATATATATATATATATATATATATATATATATATATATATATATTAGTTCTTAAGTTAAATTGTTACTAACACTATGGATCAATGGACTGAAAATAAATGAATTTTAATTTTAATTTTTTTTTAATTACTCAGTCATGTTGTTAAATGTTATAATAAACGTTACGGCTGAATATCATTCAGGTCGTTCATTGAATAGCGCCGTTTAGTTAACAGCCTAGGCAGTTAACTGAACGGCTGATTAAGCTTGTTGGCGGCGACAGATATATTAATTTGTTAGATTTTACACAAATATCGACAGACACCAAAGGGCCGATTCTGATTCATACTATTAAAGTAAAGTAAGATTGAAATAATTTCACTTTTAGGATATGATAATAAGGCCCCTGTTCACTTCTTTATAGTGATTCAAAAGCTCACAGAACGATTGCTTTAAAGTGCTGATGTGATCTTAGATTTTGCACACTTTCGAACTCGGTCAGAGGCCCCGAATCAATACACTAATAGGGACAAATTGCACTGGGACACGTTCACTTGCACACTTCTCGCTCACACACACATATATACATACACACATACATACTAATGAATACAGAGCGAGCAGGGCTGTCACACAAACTTTAGTAACTGGTTGATTTTTGTCACGGACATTAAGACGACCCCTATGGTAAGGCTTTTGAGCGTTGTACTGAATAGAGGTCGTGGCTTAGATTCCCGCTCGGTGTAGATATTTGTATGCATCAATATGTATATTAGCATTGTATTTTTATATTCTATATATTGAAAATGCTTATATGCGTTCTGGAATTATTCATGATACAAAGTAGTTTAGAACGCTTTAGCTAGAAGAATATTAATTAATTCGACAGTTTTTAACTAAAGTATGCGAACGAACATACTTATGCACAACATTTAGGTACATATTATACACACAAGTACCCAGACCAAAGCAAATACTCGTGCATTGATATCTCAATTCATGCACACATATAATAATATTGGCTGGCGTCTTACTTCATATTTGATTGCCAATCAATACGTCAGTTAAAAATTAAGGCTGCTAAGCAGCAGCCCTACCAATAAAGCCCTGTAAGTACAGGCGCACACTATCGACCTTCGAGCAGACTTTAATCACGCACACATAAATCCGACAGAATCCAATTCCTGACGCTATCACTTACAGGAAAATGTTGGGGTGCGCCCACACTTGCGACTTTTAACTGCGATTGCGATTTTTAAGCCTGAGACAGTCAAAATTAAAATGTTTGTGGTCATAGTTAGGTATAGTTTTTGTGGCTTATTTGTTTGTTTTTTATTTATAAAATATCAGTTGCTAAACTGTATTGTAGTCTGTATTTCTTGTCTTTTATTTTTTTTAATGTTTGCGCACAAATCCATATCCATAATAATATTATAAATGCGAATGTAACTCTGTCTGCCTGTAACGCTTTCACACATAAGCCACCGAACCGATTTTGATGAAATTTTGTATAGGGGTAGATTAGACCTTAAGAAAGGACATCGGCTATGTTTATCTGCTAAAACCGATATCCACGCGGGCGGACACGCGCCACAGTTAGTATAAAATAAGTGTACAAAGGCGGACTTAATGTCATGGGCATTTTCTGCCAGTCAACCTTAGGGTGATGCGGAAAATTTGTCAAGGTAGGTGCTTTTAAATCGCGTTCGCAAGTGCGTGCTGCTCCTTAACCGTTTAATGGGAACATTCACCGTTGATTATAGAGGGGACAACACATTGTTTCATTAGTTAGTGTTTGGTCAGCGGGACAGCGGGCACCGTAATCTAAGCTGTCTCACGCCCTGATTGCGACTTTATTTTCGGTACTAACTTGGATTTGTGGTTTCGCTTGTGAGGTATGGGAGAAAATATACATACCCACTTGTAGAAGATATACTCATATTATAAAGCTGAAGAGTGTGTTTGTTTATTCGATTGAACGTGTTAACATAGGTATAAAATTCTCGTATCGCATTATTGTTATGATATTTTTTGTGCACATTTGTTTTATAAAACCACTTTTTTAACGAATTCTATCGTGATTAATTTGTTACTAGCTGTTGCCCGCGGCTCCGCCCGCGTGGATGTCGGTTATCGAGACCAAACATAGCCTATGTCCTTTCTCAAGGTCTAATCTACCACTATACCAAATTTCATCGAAATCGGTCAAGTGGCTTAGGCGTGAAAACGTAACATACAAACAGACATACAGACTGACAGACAGACAGACAGACAGAGTTACTTTCGCATTTATAATATTAGTATGGATTATATCCCGACTTTTCGGCTACTTTTCAGCAGCCATGTTCGCGGGTTCAGAATCCATTAAAAAGTGGTTTTAATTTAAATGAACGGTATTCGCGTAAACTTTAGAGAACACATATGTCATATCTGAACATCGGTTATAAGCTATTTTTAAATATTTACAAAAGTTTCTGCAAAGTGGAACGTTTGAGGGATTAAAGCCCAAACCAAATTTGTATTGTAGATTAAATGACATTGAAAGATACAAACAACTATTCCACCAAGCCTTCACCCTTTTACCACCAACCTCTATTTTTTATTGAAGTGAATACTTCTTTAGCGGCGTTGGATGGGTGTAAAATGTTAAGGAAGCATCAGGATTAGTTGACCTTTGAACCGTAACCGACGACTGACGTCATACAAGATTGGTACAGACTATCTATTTTGCAATTTACAATAGATAGCGTCGTAGCTTAAACGGTAAGCACTTCGACTGTAAGTCCTTATAGTTTCAGATAGTATCGGGTTCAAACCACCTGGCCTTCAGGGATTTTTTGTGATTGTTTTTTCTTATTATAATTTATTACTTTTGGTGATTATTTTTTCTTTTTGTAATTTATTACTTTTTATGATTATTTTTTCTTTCTGTAATTTATTATTTTTTGTGATTATTTTTTCTTTTCATAATTTATTAATTTCTTCTGACAGAAAATTTGCAGAAAATAAGTGATAGGTTCTATGATTAGCGCTATATTATAGGTATGGTATGGTATGTTCTTTTTTATCTTTTTCTATGTATATAACGAAGAAAGAAAATGTTTTCACTTCTGCCGGCACTCCCAGAGTGCAACCCGTATTTTTTTGATTGCGGCGGTAAGACCCATCATGGGGGAGTGGCTCGTACCGTCAGACGCAGGTCATTACCCGACACGGTAACTTCGGGCGGTACCTGCATCTGATGGGTGTCATATTAATGGTATTTGTATGAATAATCTGAGCTATGCCGATGATATGGTGCTGTTAAGCCCATCGATCGGAGCGCTCAGGAGACTTATTGAAATTTGTGAATCCTATGCTGGGGCCCATGGGCTCAAATACAATGCACTCAAGAGCGAGTTCATGCTTTTCAAAGCAGGTAAAAAAGAATATAACAGAATTCCACCAGTCATACTCTGTGGTACACCGCTAAAAAGAGTTGCAAAATTTAAGTATTTGGGCCACTGGGTCTCGGAGGATTTAAAAGATAACGCTGACATTGAGCGGGAGCGCAGGTCGTTGGCTGTCCGATGTGGCATGCTGGCCCACAGGTTTGCACACTGTAACAGGTTCGTAAAGCTGACGCTGTTCAAAGCATTCTGCCAGTGCTTTTATACGTGCAGCTTGTGGGTCAGCTTTACGCAGAAGGCATACAATGATCTGCGTATACAATATAACAACGCGTTCCGGGTGCTAATGGGACTGCCGCGTTTTTGTAGCGCATCTGCCATGTTTGCCGAGGCAAACGTGGATAGTTTTTCGGCGATCATGCGCAAAAGAAGCGCCTCACTTTTACACCGTACCCGCGGCAGTCCCAACGCCATCCTTAGAGCGTTGACTGATCGGTGGGACTCCCCGTTCCTGGTGCGGTGGACACAATTACACGCAATAAAGTCTGACACCGCCCCAGGTTCAGGGTGGCACACCCGAACTGATTAAATTTTAATTGTGCTACCTACTAACATTAGTTATAAGTTATTTACTAACAAATCTATGGAAGAAATTCTGAAATAAATGAAATTATTATTATTATTATAGAGCCAACGCCCGAGTGCCATCACTGCGACGCGAGCGTGGACTCGGGGTTGCACACGCTCACCGAGTGTCCGGCGTTTGAAGCGCCGAGGCGGGAGCTTGTGACGGCCCTGGGGGTGAGAGTGCTCACGCTCTCCACCCTGCTCGCGGCGATGGTCCGCTGCGCGGATGCGTGGGCACCCAGCGCCTCCTTCTGCGAGCAGGTCATGCTCGTGAAGGAGACAGCAGAGCGGGCGCGGCGCAGCGAGCGAGAAAGACTCGCGGACATCGCTGGCCTAGGACGATGCGCGCCCCCCCCATACCGGGGGCGAGTCGGGGACCGCGTGGTTGCCCTCCCGAGGAGGGCCAGACCAAGAGGAATGGCCCTGGGTCAGCCGGGGTGCGAGGGATATGTCAAAAGACAACCTCACCTCCGGCCTAGCACATCGAACCACAGACGGCGTGCGGTTTAGTCGGTTCGAGTCCGACATAACCTACCCCTCCGGCTCCGGAGGGGTGGGTATCCGTGGGGATTTCCCGCACGTAAAAAAAAACCCGTCTTTTTTTAATACAGACAAAACAACGTTTGCCCGTTTAGCTACTCAATATAAATATAGTATTCAATTTTTGCTTACCGAAAGATGAACTTTTCGTACCAAATGACAGAGTGGTATGCTTACCTGTAAAAGATTAACATATATTAACAATTTCACTTATTTTTATTGTCATTAAAATAATATTACTTAACTAGTAAACGAAATTACTAATATTTCCCCTAAGCTCACACGCTAAGCAGCCCTGCAGCTAAGTAATTGCTTACGTTTTGTCAGGATTCAAACCTAAGACGTCTCTATCACAAGGCAGAATGTTAAACCAGTTAGCATTACGCTAAGTAGAACAACGACGTGAAAATTTCACGCAGGCGCAGCCGCAGCCTATAGTTAGTATAAAAATCCTACTAAAAGTTTGTAAGTATGGACGTATGGATGTTTGTAAGTGTTACACGTAAACTACTGAATGGATTTGGATGAAACTTTACAATAATATAGCTTATACATCAAAACAACACATAGGCTACAATTTATAACGATAACCGACATCCACGCGGGCGGTGCCGCCGGCAAAAGCTAGTATCAAATAAAGCTAATCTTTCTTTTAAATAAAAATGCAAAGCATATAACTGGAGAACTACTCGACCGATTCGGCATTTTTTTCCATAAGTTCCACAGAAGGTTTTACAGAGGAGAATAGAGTCCCCATTGGTCACGAGAACAGAATCCCCCGCGGACAAAGCCGCGGCCCACAACTAGTATAAAACACATTAAAATCCAAGCCAGTATCTAATCTGCCCCACTGTCAACAACGCGCGTTGTGTCTTATTTTGTTAATCGCCCCTAATTTGTTAATCTCGCCCTAAATTGCTTGCCCCGTCCGTTTCGCTGCGGCGTTTTAGATAAAACAGCCGGTAAGGGTTTGAATAGTCCAGATTGGGGCTTAAAGTGGTAACATACGTAATACTACTAGCCGCGTGGTCCCCGGCAGAGTAGAATTTGGGCCACCCCTTTTCTTCCCATGTGGTGTCGTACAAGGCGACTAAGGGATAGGGCTGATTAACTTTAACATCAGATAGATATGTACAGCACAGACTCAGCCTCAGATGCATGGCTCGAGTCAGCAATAGTGCCCGGAATACGGCGATAGGCTCACCCCCTATTACGTGGGACCGAATACAGATTGGTGAAATGTGGGTGTTAATTCACCTCTCCCTAACCCTACGGGAATAAATGCTTGATTATATGTATGTATACGTACTGATATTGTAGGAATCGAATAACTATCTATGTGGAATACCGACCAGTATGTTGGGTATGGCAGAAGAAGCACGCAAGTAAGATTATGCTGCGGAAATGAGAATTCTAAGAAGTATAGCTGGAGTGACTTTGGTAGATAAAGTGAGGAACAGTGTGATAAGGGAACGTTGTGGTGTGGAACAAAATGTAGTGACAAAGATAGAGAAAAGGATGCTTAGATGGTTCGGACACGTAGAAAGGATGAGTGAAAGTAGATTGACGAAACAGATTTATGAGGCGAAAGTCAATGGTCAATGGCGAGTCGGTAGGGGGTGACCTAGGCGAACGTTCCTTGATCAAATCGAAGACGTCCTGAGTAAAGGCCAGGTGAAAAGTACCCGCAGAATCGACGCGCTTGTATGAAAACGCTTATGAAAGTAGGAGAAGCGAAAAGGTGTGTCAGGATCGTAGCAAGTGGAAAGAAGTGGTCTCTGCCTACCCTGATGGGAAAATGGCGTGACCTTATGTATGTATGTATGTATTCCCTATTACTCTATTCTTGCCGGCTTCCCAAATGATTACATGGTGCATGCGAAACTAAATTGAGGTAAGTTTTTGTCCACCAGTTTTCGTTTTCAATTTTCCATCCTCGCTACTGATTAAAAAATATGTTAGTTAAAATGTTATACTTACCTACTTGGACAGACTTTAAATTTTACTAAGTTTGATCACAATGGGTTGAGTAACTTTTTTTTTACCTTTTTTATATGGTGACAGACAAGCACACGGCCCCACCTGATGAAAAGTGGTTACCATGGCCTATCGACGTGTGCAACAACAGGGGCATAACACTTGCACCGCCGACCCTGAAGAAATCTAATGACCTTCTTGAAGAACCCCATATTGCGGATATCTACAAGGTCGGGCTCGCAGGCATCAGCGTTACATCATAACACTTCTATAAGCGAATATTTTCATAATACATTGAAATGTCCAAACAACCAGCGCCAAAAGTCATATTTCTTTATATAAATTGCACTAAACAGATCGAACCCGCAACTGCTACCTCTAACATAACCTTACAAACTCGCTGTAATCTTCAACAAATAACAAGAAACAAAACCTAACAACCCTTACACCTTACCCCCAAGCCCACTTCTGGCCATAAGTCACAGATAAAGATTGTTGGTTTGCCCACGTCGTGAGTTATCGCTAGGCGGTGCCCACTCGATCACAGGGCCACGCCCAGCGCTGGGCGACAAGCCAACATGCGCCCGATGTAACCGATTTAGCAAGAAAACGAGAATCGAGGAGTTTTTGATAAGTTTAAGATGGTAGACAGAAAAGGAAGACGTTGAATTCTTCAGGTTTTATTTGGTAGGTACTAGCTTTTGCCAGCGGCTCCGCCCGCGTGGATATCGGTTATCGCGACCAAACATAGCCTATGTCCTTTCTCAAGGTCTAGTGCTAGTCTACCCCTATACCAAATTTCATCAAAATAGGTTCAGTGGTTTAGGCGTCAAAGACAGACAAACAAACACAGTTTGGATAGTTACCGATAGGTAAGTATATATTTTTACCCCAAGGTACGAGAGAAGCGAGGCCTTGGCGTGTGCGAATTGGTTTAATTTTTTTATACCACTTAGGTGGCAGACAAGCACACAGCCCACCAGATGGATAGTGGTTACTGTGGCCTATGGACATGTGCAACAGCAGGGGAGTTTACACTCGCGCTGTCGACCCTGAAGAAATTTAAAGCCTTTCTTGAAGAGCCCTGTATTGTAGTCGCTTGTGTGTACTAGTAGTAGTTTTGTTTTAAATATATTAGCAACCGAAATTATCGAAATTACTAATATACCCTCTAACCCCTCCAACTAAGCTAAATTGCTTGTTCTAGGACTGGGTACACGTCGGTAATTGCCAGGATTCGAACCCGGGACCTCACGATAGTAAGGTCGCCTCCTTAACCACTAAGCTACCGGCACTCTAAAGTAGTGGTTGTGATAGTTTTTTTTTTTTGGTTTTGTTTTGGCTTTTTGGTTCCCGATAGAGGAAAATAGGGACATATCTCTTCCCGTTGGTGTCGTAGAAGGGGACTAAGGAATGGGCTGTTTCTCCATCCGACAGTGCACATACAGCCCCTGGTAGTGTCCACTTGGCGGCAATAGGCTCACCTCCTATTACGTGGGACTGACAATCATAGTTGACGAAATGTGGGTGTTGATTCACCTCTGCCTACCTCTTCGGTATTAACAAGCTTAATTGTATGTATGTAGATTTTACAGGTAAGATGTATTTTTATGGGTTAGTAAGTGTCCAAGGCACGGAGAGGTTTTAATGTGTTAAGAATGGTCACCCATCTTAAAACTGACCTGTCTAAAATTACTTAACCTCACAGGAAGAAAACGGGAAGCGACTCTGCTAAAAACTAAAAACAACTATATAATATTCTTTTGAAGTTAAATCTTTTATAGAAAAGTACCTACTTCTTATAATTCTAAAGGATTTCTAAAACATTAAAATCTTGACTGAACAAGACATCAAACGCGCACTCATCCATAATCGGGCCGGAACCATCCCATAACTATATTTGTCACCAATACAGCTTATCCTTATACAAAAGATGTCTTTGAACTACCTTAAAAAAATAACTATGGGAAAAGATGTTTTTGATATCAATTGCTAAGCAATATTGAACCTTGTGGTGTAGGGTTAAAGTAGTATTGTTTGTTAGTAATTTTTTTTTATTAAGAAGTGTCATTTCTCTTTGAAAGAAATAGACTTTTGTCAGGGATTGTTGAATAGTGGATAGGAAATTATCACGTGTAAAATTTATTATTTACTATTGAGGCCGGCGGCGGTGGGACGCGCGTTCGATGTTTTTATGCACGCAATAATATTTGCATTGATCTTCTAGGTGTTTTCACAGTAAGTTATAATTTGTTTGTAAAGGTAGAAGATAAATTGAATATATCAAACTGAATGAAATTTTAAAGCAATTAATAGTAATTGCTTATAAGAAAAAGGTTAGCATAGGCTAACCTTTTTCTTTTTATTTATTTATTATGTAATATACAATGTTTTTGTGTCTTACTTTAAGATTTATGTAAATCTTAAAGTAAGACACTAAAACCCTGCAGGGTTTAATATGTGTCGCATCTAACAAACTGCTAATATAATATATATATATATATATATATATATATATATATATATATATATATATATATATATAATATAATAAGTCCTTATGTAATTATTACATTCATTAGGTGCATTCCTTCGAGGAGCGAAATGTCAGGTACATTGTGCCTAGCGCGGGCGAGAGCGAGAGTGCCATAAGTTCCGCAATACAGTCTGCGTTTGCGCATCTCGCACTCGCTCGCACCTGAACCAGTGATATACCTTATAAAAAATAGACAATAGTTTTGCACGTGCGTAGTCTGTGATACAGGATGTTTTTCTCCACCGTCAGCAGTGTTCCCCCCCCCCCACCTATCCTAGAATATTTTTTAATTTATAGTTGCCGGCATTACTGCAGGGGCAAGGCTATTCCTGTTTTGTCTTCTACAGTGAAGGCACAAAAACTCTCATTGTTTACAGGATTGGCAGCACGAGTGTGAGTCCCCTGGTGTTGCACACGTCCATAGGCCACGGTAACCACTTTCCATTAGGTGGACCGAGTGCGTGACAGCTACCACAGTGGGAATAAAATAACTTGTCCTTAAATCGCGAGGGAAACAAGATTCTGGCGCGAGCGGATTGCTTTGATGTGTGTGTGTGTGTGTGTGTGTGTGTGTGTGTGTGTGTGTGTGTGTGTGTGTGTGTGTGTGTGTGTGTGTGTGTGTGTGTGTGTGTGTGTGTGTGTGTGTGTGTGTGTGTGTGTGTGTGTGTGTGTGTGTGTGTGTGTGTGTGTGTGTGTGTGTGTGTGTGTGTGTGTGTGTGTGTGTGTGTGTGTGTGTGTGTGTGTGTGTGTGTGTGTGTGTGTGTGTGTGTGTGTGTGTGTGTGTGTGTGTGTGTGTGTGTGTGTGTGTGTGTGTGTGTGTGTGTGTGTGTGTGTGTGTGTGTGTGTGTGTGTGTGTGTGTGTGTGTGTGTGTGTGTGTGTGTGTGTGTGTGTGTGTGTGTGTGTGTGTGTGTGTGTGTGTGTGTGTGTGTGTGTGTGTGTGTGTGTGTGTGTGTGTGTGTGTGTGTGTGTGTGTGTGTGTGTGTGTGTGTGTGTGTGTGTGTGTGTGTGTGTGTGTGTGTGTGTGTGTGTGTGTGTGTGTGTGTGTGTGTGTGTGTGTGTGTGTGTGTGTGTGTGTGTGTGTGTGTGTGTGTGTGTGTGTGTGTGTGTGTGTGTGTGTGTGTGTGTGTGTGTGTGTGTGTGTGTGTGTGTGTGTGTGTGTGTGTGTGTGTGTGTGTGTGTGTGTGTGTGTGTGTGTGTGTGTGTGTGTGTGTGTGTGTGTGTGTGTGTGTGTGTGTGTGTGTGTGTGTGTGTGTGTGTGTGTGTGTGTGTGTGTGTGTGTGTGTGTGTGTGTGTGTGTGTGTGTGTGTGTGTGTGTGTGTGTGTGTGTGTGTGTGTGTGTGTGTGTGTGTGTGTGTGTGTGTGTGTGTGTGTGTGTGTGTGTGTGTGTGTGTGTGTGTGTGTGTGTGTGTGTGTGTGTGTGTGTGTGTGTGTGTGTGTGTGTGTGTGTGTGTGTGTGTGTGTGTGTGTGTGTGTGTGTGTGTGCGTGCGTGCGTGCGTGCGTGCGTGCGTGCGTGCGTGCGTGCGTGCGTGCGTGCGTGCGTGCGTGCGTGCGTGCGTGCGTGCGTGCGTGCGTGCGTGCGTGCGTGCGTGCGTGCGTGCGTGCGTGCGTGCGTGCGTGCGTGCGTGCGTGCGTGCGTGCGTGCGTGCGTGCGTGCGTGCGTGCGTGCGTGCGTGCGTGCGTGCGTGCGTGCGTGCGTGCGTGCGTGCGTGCGTGCGTGCGTGCGTGCGTGCGTGCGTGCGTGCGTGCGTGCGTGCGTGCGTGCGTGCGTGCGTGTGTGTGTGTGTGTGTGTGTGTGTTGTATATATTCATATTCAACATATTCTTGTTAAAATCATTTCGATCTCTTCATAAGTAGGAGATTTTATCCAGTTCAATATATTTTCTTTGCAGTCTCGGAGTTGCAGGGGATAAATATTTAATTTTTCATTTACTTTATTGTAGATGTACGTCGATTGTGTAGTATACTGCCGAGTGGCGAATTCAGTGTGCACCATTGGAGAATAAGCCACCCTGTGTGTACGTCTTTTATTCCGGTATAGAGGATTGTACTGTATTGTCTTGTGAACACGTAGAGTGATATTCATAATATATAATTTCCTTACAGACAAGAGGTTGCTCATTCTATAAAGGTCATCTGTAGAATACCTGGATGCTTTGAAGTACATTACCTTAATAATGCCCCTTTGGGCTCTTTCAAGTTCTAAGAACTTGGTTTTCACAGCCCCGCCCCATACTGGTATACAGTATGTTATGACTGTTTGCACCAGGGCAATGTAAATTTTATTTAATAGCTGTGCATACATTACATGGCGCAGACTTTTAAAAATCCATGTCAGTTTCCTAATTCTTGACATGAGGACTTCAATATGAGGACACCAGGTTAAGTTCTGGTCTATTATGACACCCAAATATCTAATACAACTGACACGTTCTATATTCCGACAACCACAGTCAGGGCCAAGTGAACTGACACACTCATGGATCATCAAACCGAAATCAGCATTTGGCTGTGACGCCTGAGTCGGTGTAAAACAAATATAATTTGTTTTAGATACATTTAAGGTCAGTTGGTTCTCATTAAGCCAGCTAGCAATAGCGGCCAGACCCTGTTGGGTGGTTGCCTGTACGGCTGGCCATGTCGCTCCTGTAAAGACAACTGCAGTGTCATCCGCATATGAGAAGACCCGCCCGCCACTGCACTCAATATTACAAAGATCGTTTATATATATTAGGAACAGTGTCGGACCAAGGACGCTCCCCTGCGGGACTCCGCACACTACCCTTTCCTCCAGGCTTTTCAAACCGTCAATTTTAACTTGCTGTGTCCTGTTTTGTAAGTAGGATTTGAAAAGAGAGAGGGTATTACCTCTAATGCCTATATTTTCTAGGCGTTTAAGAAGGATGGGAATCGAAACACTGTCGAATGCTTTTTTTACGTCTAAGAACACAGTTAAGCACTTATCCCTCTTGTCTACCTTAGAGGCTATCTCTGAAGTTAGTGCTATAATAGCATCTTCTGTAGAGAGATCCTTCCTGAACCCATATTGAGAGCAAGATAATATCTTATATTTATTTAAATATCCTATTAGCCTATTATTTATTAACTTTTCTAAGATTTTCGAGATACAGGGTAAAACAGAAATTGGTCTATAGTTATTGACTTCTCTTACGTCCCCACTCTTATGAACAGGGGTTACTATGGACCGCTTAAAAACAGTAGGAAAGCTTCCTGTTTCGAAACATAAGTTTGCCAGCCGGCTTATCAAGGGGACCACGAAATCTCGTGCCATTTTCAAAAACTTAGTGGGTATGCCATCCCAACCGGGTGAGCTTGCGGAGTCGAGACTCATAAGTATGCCGTCCACCTCTTGTGGGTCAGTGTCAAGTAACACGAAGGAGGATACATGTGATTGTTTGGTAATGCTATATAAGGGTGGACCCAAACCACCCGTAATGTTCTCAGTCAATGTCTGGCCGATGTTAACAAAAAACTGGTTCACGCGATTTAATGAATCTAGAGGGTTAGACCTGTCATGTAGAAGACTTATGTTAGATAATTTAGTTTTTTTAAATTGAATAATGTCGTTTATTGTTTGCCACAGTTGTTTAGGGTTTTTAATAGTGTCAGAAACTTGTGTTCTCTGATATTGCCTTTTTAGCTTTTTAATTAAGTTAGAGCAGTAGTTACGATAACGTCTGAATGTGATTTTAAGTATTATATTATGAGGGTCTTGTCTTAATTGGAATTGCAATCTGTTACGTAGTTGAATACATCGCAGAGCTCCCAGAGATATCCATGGCTTCCGAGCTCTCCTACCCCTCGAGATCAACCTAACCTCAGTATTGGCAAGCAATGTTGCTCTCATCTCGTTTATTAACTTCTGTGCTATGATATCAGGACTGTTATTATTGCCAAAGAAGGACGTATCCGTGTTTACTAGGTGTTTATAGGCTTTTTCAAAGTCTATCACCGACTTATACTTTTTAACTGTGCCCTTTCTGATGTTCGTTTTATTTTTATCACTTATGTTTAATAGTACCATAGCATGATCTGTAATTGACGTGTCTGTGATACCCACAAAGGCCAAGCTGTTTACCGTATCAATCTTCAAAAGCACATGATCGAGACAGCTGTTAGTAGGAAATCTGGTAGGGAGGTAATGGCCCGGCAAGAGGCCATGGTCCGCCAGCATGTTAAGATAGTTTAGCCTGTTTTTGCGCTCCTCTGATTTCTCATTTTCCGTGCATATTAGGTTAATGTTAATGTCTCCCAGTATTAAAACATTATTGTGTGTTGTGATTGTCGCAAGGTGTGAGTTTAAAGAGCTTATAAAGTTGTTAGCACATATGTTAGATGGAGAGCGGTATATACCTATAATTGTGTAGTTAGAAATACTTACTTGAATAGCTGAGGCATGTGTTAATTTTATTTCTTCCACGCGAGGTGAGAGGTTATTTTTCGTATAGAAGACTACTCCATCATTTTGATTTAACTTTCTAGTGGTATAATAAGAAGTGTAATTATTAAGATATGGTATTTGTCTATCATAATTAAGTCTGCATTCAGTCAGGATAATTACGTCTGGCTCATGTTTCATTGCCGATAAGTTTAAAACTAAATCATCAAAATTACTGTAGATACTCCTAATGTTTTGGGTCAAAACAGTAAGTTTGGATTCTCGCTGTATATAATTATGAAAATGCTCAATTTTAACTATATCCGAGGTCGCCGTTTCCAATTGGTCCAAGTCCCTTAAGGTGTTTAGATTACTATCCATTTAGGAATGTAAGAATACTCTTTGGGTAGCGGAATTTTGTTGAATAAGCTGGTGTAAGTAGGTCTAAATCTGAGGTAGGTACTATTAGTGAGCGAGAGGTGTGGCGTGTACTGTAAACATGAGAGAGTGAGTGAGTGGGTATAGTTGGATGTGTATTTAGTTGAATAACTTTAGTGTAAGTGAACTGATTTTGCGTCATATCTTTAGTGCCTCTGCTATTAACTAAAATAATTAAGCATGCAAATTTTATATAAGATAGTAGTATAATAAGCAATATTCCCTGGCTTAGTCATTGATCCTGGAGTAGGTGGTGAACTTGGGCTTCACTGTTAATCAGTACTACCCTAGAGTTATCATCCCTTTTCACAAAGACTCTTCCAAGTTTGGTCCAACAATATTTATACTGTTTTGTCTTAGCCAAGTCACGGGCTAGAAAAAATAGGCAGAGTACGTTTTGTGATGTCACTGCGGACCTGATATTTTCCGGTAAATATACCAGTAACTAGTTGCTCTTGATTTTGCACGACGTCGATGAGAAACCAAGGAATTTGGTGAATGGCGCAATGGCATAAGGGCTCGGCTAAATAAACTACAGCATACTATCGTGACAGGACACCGTAAGCATGACACAGCACACCGCACCAAGGCGTGGCGCCGTTGGTGTACCCTTTCAATTATTTAAACAAAAAAATTCAGTAGACATACTTTAACTCATCAGTCGTCACCTTGACTTTGAAGCTCCTAATTTGGTATTTGGCCATTCCTCTAATAATAAATTACATTAGAAAACAATTTTGAAAATCCTTCCCGCAACTCATGAGAAACTATATATTTCACGTATATAAATGCTGCCTATGTGTTGTTTCAAACTACTTATAATCTTTTGAACTATTCAAATTGATGAAACCGTCGCGCGTCACACCAACACGAATTTATAGGAGAATTTGAATAGATTCAGGCATGATTCATTAGCTCATTGCCCGTGTAAGGCAAAGATCGCGGATTCGAATCTCGCCTAAACCGATAAAATATTTCCTATCTTAATCGATGTGAATACTAATAATCTAACTTTGCATCGTTTTTTTTACACCACTGAGGTGGCAGATAAGCGCACAGCCTATCTGATGGAGAGTGGTTACCGTGGCATACGGACGTGTACAACACCAGGGGACCCTGTAAACACAGAGAGTTTCTGTGCCGTCAAAGTAGAAGACAAAGCAGGAATAGCCTTTGATCTTCCCACTGACAGCGTAAAAATTCTCCAGTGAGCTCTGGCTACCCTACTCGCCGCCAGGAACGCAACACGAGGTTATTATGGTCGCGGTATTCTGTAGGGCGAAAGTACTTCCTCAGTCGGACTGCTCAATTGGATGGAAATACCGTCGTGTCCTGAGAGAGAAATTTCAGTCAGATACCTACGTTCAATCATTAGACGCTGTTACAAAACGTTTATATTTCTCTCGAAGTCTCGAAACCTGCAAGTCGCAAAACATATTCATCTCAAAAGGTTCAAATTGTGAATTGAACGTGATACTCAATTACGTTCAATTCACGATTTGAACCTTTTTAGCAAACATCTTCATATTCATGTTTATAATGGGTATTAGTAGGATAGGGTCAACATTGTCTAGCGAAGCGACGCCGCACCACACCTTGCAATTTGCAATGCATCACACGCTAACGGTTACTAAGGTTACTTGAAATTATTACTTTCAAGTAAACTTTAGTCAATGACATAGCCATTTGTGTATATTATTACCAATATGTTGAAAAATAAAAATCTGGTTAAACGAATTCTATCTCGAATTATTTGTTATTATTTACTTTTAACCCGACGTTCGACTACTTTTCAATTTCATGACATGGTTGCTAAAAGTAAATAATAAATAAATCGAGATAGAATCTGTTATAAAGTTAGTTCAAATTAGTGATATTCGCGTTTTGTAAGCTTAGAAAATATCTTAAATGGTTTACAAAAATATCTTAAATACAAATATGAAGTCCGTTTGAATAAAAAAATAAAGAATAAACGAATTCATTTCCAACTTTCTCTAATCCAAGTGTAAATCCCCAAAACATAAGTCATTCGTTGATTTAAAAACTACATCGGATTTTGATTCAGAAACGAATGGAGCTGCTCTAAATTTCATTTCTAAATAATAATCTACTGATGGTGCAGTAATTGTGTAGTCTCCTCGACAAGGTGCCATACAGTGCAATAATCAAGTTTTTGGTGTTTCACAAATTTATATTCAGTATGAATGGTATGAATGTGCGTTGTTTTTAAAGACCCAGTGACATACGGACTTTTACTCTTACTGCAGTATGATAGGAAAATAAATTACTTCACACAGATGGTAAGATAGTTACTAAAATTACTAGAAAGTAATCATTTCAAGTCACCTCGGTAACCGTCAGCGTTTGAAGATAATATTGATTTTGATCCTAAAAATATAGAGAGGTATGTGAAAAGTTTATGTATCCTCATATCATATTTTAATCGAAAAAGGATTAATTTTTTTTTACAAAATAGTTGGTCAGACAATTCTTTAAAAAAATTAATAAATGGTTGGCACAATTCAAAAAGCTGAATAGATCTGGCTGAAATTTGACATAGAGATAGTATTTTAGTGGAACCAGATTTCTGTAGGTATTCCTGCCCCTCTAGACAAGTGGCAATTCGCTAGCAGGCGTTTGATGGAATAGAATGACGAATGTATAGGATTTGACGTATTTGACATGCGTTAACGACTGTCATATGCGTCAAATCCCATACATTCGTCATTCTATTCCACCAAACGCTGGCTAGCGAATTGTCACTTGTCTAGAAGGGCTGGTGAGCTAATACTAAACAGAAATATAGCTATTTACGACATTTAAGGAATATTTTGTTCACTTATACAGATTTTCAACTAAAAATATCGACGAATTTTAGTCCACTGCTGGACATAGGCCCTCTCCCAATGTAGGGAGGCTCTGACCAACTGTTTACAAGCTGGCCACACGGGTTGGTACAGGATTTTATTTCGAGTTTTCCTTCTGTTGCATTAGACAATCTGCATATTTATCTGTCCTAAGAGAGTCGTAAGAGTCGACTAACGGAAAAATAATCTAAAAAATAAATCACTAGAAATATAAAAACAGGCCAAATGTGAGTCGGAATCGCGCACGAAGGGTACCGTACCAGAAAAAAGGCTAAAAGCCATGAAAAAGGGCTAAAATGCCACATTTTTTGTATGAGAGGCCCCTTAATTATTATTATTTTGTTTTAGTATTTACAGAAATTAAATTTTAAATGAATTAAAACATTAAATTAAATACACAATCTGTGAAAATTTCAACTGTCTAGCTATAACGGTTCTTGAGATACAGCCTGGCGACAGACCGACGGAAGGACGATCAGCGAAGTCTTAGTAATAGGTTTCCGTTTTTGCCCTTTGGGTACGGAACCCTAAAAACACCAAAACACAAAAAATGTCTAGCTAAAAATTTTAGTCCCACATCGACTCCACCGAACCCCGCTGTCGACACATGGCTAACACGTGTCTACGTGTGTACGTTTCAGGAAACTCGAATGAAACATTAATAGTTTCCTATTAAAGTTACTATTACTCGTTATTATGATTCATTCTGTAGAAACATCTCGTTATGTTTCCGACTTTTCCGAGAAAGAACGTTATACATTTATCTTTCTTTCTTTTCGAGAGGGAAACCTCAGACGTGAATTAATTGTAAGGCGCCGGGCTTTTATTGTGATCTTAATGTTGTCATGTATGATTTTACATTGAAATGGTCATTTATAAAACTTTTATACGAGACAACTAGATATTTAGCATGTTTATTAGTGCTTTTAATCGCTCGAAACAGTTATCATAGTACTTCACACGCGTGAATGAAAAACGAAACATAGCCTATGTCCTTTCTCAAGGTCTAATCTATCCCTATTCCAAATTTCATCAAAATCGGTTCAGTGGTTTAGCCTTGAAAGTGTAACATAATCAGAGTTAGTTTCGCAATTATAATATTATTATGTATTGCTCCTGGTTGCATCCGAGACCATGCGGTTTTAGTCGGTTCGAGTTCGACATAACCATCCCCGCTGGTTTCAGTACTTATAAAATATTGCATAAAATAGGGAAAATATTACAAGCTATTTTGAATCTTATCTACGAGATAAAAAGTTCCGTCATTTGAGAGCGTCGGCAGCGCGACACCGCGTGGCTGCGCGCACCTACACGTGACCATTTCTTGCCCATGCCTAATCAAAAAGTGGGTACTTTACAAGTCCAACTGACAGCAAACAGTAACCAAAATATCTAGAAGCACACATCGACGTCACAAGGCACATAAGCAGGTACTTTGAGCTCCAGTTGTAAGAGAAACGAGGCCTTATCACGCGCGGATTGGTTGATATAATATATGATTGATGGATTTGAGCTCCTCCTGGACCATAGCCAATCAATCAATTAATTACCACATTGCAGTCCACTGCTGGACATAACCCTCTCCCAATGTTGAGGAGCTTTAGCCTACTGTCCCCACGCTGGCCAGACGGGTTGGTACAGGGTTTTATTTCGAGTGTTCCTTCTCTCGCAGTGATATCGTCTGCGTATGTTTCCGTTAGTGGCCTCATACGACACCCTTCAGATAAGATAAATAAATAAATATTCCACAACGCTATCTAGACCAATGGTAAGCATAGCTTAACTAGCTAGTGTTATGGAATCTAGAATGCGGATAAACATACTTAGATACTTTTATGTTGTAAATACACATATTATACATAGAAACACCTAGACCAATGCAAATATTGTTAGTCATGCATACAAATATTTGCACAGAGCGTTCGATACCGCCACGTCACAGAAGATACTTGTATTCTTTCTCTGTTACCAGACGGATTACGGACGTTGCCGCAGCACCCCGCGCTCTCCTCGAAGGTCATCCATAAACGCGTATAGAGAACATATAGAGCACATTTTAGGTCTAAGATATATGCTTCAATGCACACGTTTACTTTGGTTATCAGTGTTAATGCGGGTACCGTGTCCCATTAATGCCTCTTATCCCAAGATAAGATAACTATAACGTATTATCGTTGAAGAAACAGCATTTTAATTAAATCACTCGGAGTTCAATATGTTGGCTTTTAAAGCGAGGTTTTAAGTTTAAATGTTTGTGCCCAATTAGGGACTCATTTTTTAAATATTTTAAGGGAGGAAAGTTACTGAAGGATTTAACGGTTATTTGATGTAAATAAGTTAAAATAATTTTTTAGTTATTACGTATCGCGTTAGTACTTAGCAAAATACAGCAAGAATTAACAACACAGTGAGCTCAACTCAATCTGCGTAAATAGTAACATTAACAATAAAGTTGTGTCCTATTTTTTTTAATTATCGTAAAATATACAACTTACAATTAATCACAACCTATGCGGAATCATGTCCTTCATGTTTCAGTCAAAAATCATCAAGATCCCTTCATAAATAACACAACAGCAAACTATCCCTCTTTTCTCCCTATCAAAAGCAAAGTTAAAGATTTTTATTTAATCTAGAAAACACATGGTTGTTTCTTATTGACGTCGACGATAATTCTACTTAACCTAAGTTTACCACCGCTTCTGAAGCGCTGGTTGAGAGGAAACAGCGCAACAAACTGCGGCATTTTTAAGACGTCAACTTACATATTAAATCCTAAATGAGGAATATAGATCACATTTGTGTCGTATCTGAATAAACAATAAGTACCTATATAAAAAAACTTTATAGTAAACTACTAAAAACGTGAAAGAAAGTAAAAATATGGCTTAAAAGTCACGTTCCTAGTTCAGTATTATGCCGTAACTACAGCATTTTGGGAGGTGCGTGCACTAAGCTCAAGCGAGACATTTTTGTCTTTAAAATAATCAGCTGTCCTATAGTATGCTTTTTTACATAAGGTGGGTCTTTATATAGGTTTTAAATTTATTGTCAGGCATACCAAGCCGATTCAGGTAACCTGCTGCCCCCTTAAAAGAATCGCTAACTCTGCTAAGCCGATAACATGGAAGTAGCAGTTTATGTTTATTACGCAGGTTTCTGTCTGTAATATCAATTACTTTTGTGAAATAAGATATATTTTTTCTGACATACATTATATTTTCAACTATATATTGGGAAGTTACCGTAATAATATATAGTTATATATTATCAAAAATACCTCACGACAAAGGTTGAGTTTTAAATTAAAGAACATGTGTGCCAAGTTTAGTGAAAATTGGTTAAGAAATGAGCCCTCTAGACCGGAACTGACAAACCGACATAGCTACGAACAAAAGCAGAATCTGCCAGCTTGTCGAAACGGAGACTCTCGTTCGCTTCAGTCACTCGGTCAATGAATACTATACAGGGTGTATTTTTGAAACGGGACAGTAAGGAAAGATTCCTTTACCGTAGTAGTTACAAAGACTTATTTGCCGCGTTTCAAAAATACGCCCTGTAGAGACAAACTATTTAGAACAAAATAAGTCTGTCGCACCCTGTCACTTCATAATTAAATCCTGTGAGTGAAATCCAGGGAGGCGGGAATAATAAAAAGTTATGCATTCGTGATACTGGTTTTTTCCATTCATTAATCCAGTTGCTTGGGGCATAGAATTCAGTCACTGATATTTATCATATCTTGCTCTGTAATAACCACCTTAACTAAACTATGTAGTTTATCACAAACATATTGATATTACGTGTCGTCGACTTAACACTTTTATTTCCCTTCCAAATATAACCTCGAAAGGACATTGTCAACCATAAATAAAAAAGCCCGCCATAATTACAATAGAACCAATTTAAAATTAGAACGCGGCTCTCGAATCATTACAGACGGAAAAAAAGGCAAAGGAGCGCTCGCCGACAGCCAACATAGTTGACATGGCGGCACTTATTTCAGTGTTGCCATCAATTCCCAACCCGCCCGTTCTGGGTAATTTGCCGAGACGTACACCGGCTGATTATTTATGCCACGCTCATTGGTGTAGACATTCTTGGCTGTGGGGACTTTTTAATTTTTATTTCGTCGTTCGGAAGGAGTTTGTTTTTGACGAGGATAAATGGCGAAATTTTTGGTTAATGGACGTTAAGTTTAGTGTGAGGTGAATTCGCAGATTAGTTTAAAACGTTTTTTGCGTGCGGACGTCTGTGATAATGGCAAAGCGTGCAATGGAAATACTTTAAGACAGAAGACTATTTTATAGGAATATAATTATAATGAGGCTATTAGCTTGCATATCAATCGAATTATGTGGGTGCACCTAATTATGATGAAGTCCCACTAAAGGTTTTCAGGGTTGAAGCTAACTTCACCAGCAAACCAGTACACTTGCCAATTAACGGATGAAGCTTTGGTGCAGGCTTTATTATACCACTGAGGTGGCAGACAAGCACACGGCCCACCTGATGGAAAGTGGTTACTGTGGCCTATTGACATGTGCAACACCAGCGGAGTCACAATCGTGCTGTCAACAATGTAAACACAGAGAGATTCTGTGCCGTCAGTGTAGAAGACAAAGCAGGAATAGGGTATTTTACAAATTTTGGAAAACCATTTTAAATTATTCCTTAGCATATAATATGCACACTACATCGATATTTCAAAAAAAAATCAACGGAGTTTAACAAAAAATCGGTGTTAAAGTTTAAATTTTCAAAAACGCGCGAAAAACTCTGTTGCCTTGTATGGAGCCGATTACGTGACGTCATACGCATTGTATAACCTTAAAGCAGTGAAGTCAAAGTAAATTATAAAGTTTTTCTTCAAACTTTGTGAATAAAATGGTGTATAAATGGTGTGTTGTTGCACAATGTACAAATACGTCTATAAATAATCCACAAAAACTGTTTGTTTCTGTTCTGTTCTGTCACAAAGCCGTGTTTACTTGCGTGTGACGTCAGCAGTGCATTGATCGATCACAGAGCGTTATCGTCACAGATAAAAAATCGAAAAATTATTAGATATTTTTAAGCGAAATTTTCAAAAAATATGCTTATTTTAGTTTAATTTATAGTTTTAAGTGTCTTTTTAGGCTATTATCTGATAGGATGACCATTATTTGTAGTATTTTTTTAATGTTGTCAAATAGCGTATTAGCCTTTGGTCTTCCCACTGACAGCACAAAATCTCTTCGCTTTGTTTTTCCTCTTGGAGTTAGTGCGTAGACCGCAGTTGCTCAGAAGCCAACATATGACAAATCAAAAGAAAGACGAGAAGTACCTCCGCTCTACAAAATACCGCGGCCATAATAACCTCGTGTTGTGTTCCCGACTCTGAGTAGAGTAGCCAGAGCTCACTGGAGACTTTTTGTGCTGTCAGTGCAAACACCAAAGGTTATTCCTGCTTTGTCTTCTGAACTGACAGCACAGAAACTCTCTGTGTGATCCTGCAGTCGACAGCACCAGTGTGACTCCCCTGGTGCTGCACACATCCATAGGCCACGGCAATCACTTTCCACCAGGTAGACCGTGTGTTTGTCTGCCACCTCAATGGTATAAAAAAAGACTAAGAGAGCGTGCCCCGGACTCCTAAATGCAAGCTTTAGTTTCGACCGGGATATTGTTTGATAATGAGGAACACCGTGTTGATAGCCAGTGGAGCACAATAGAGTCACCTCATGTGTTTCCGTGGATGTCGTCGAAGGCAACTAAGGCTTAAAACACATACAAGCGACGTAAGGCAGCAGGCGTGGGACAGGCGTGGCGCAGGCGTGCGCCGCTTCAAAACGATTTCATACAAAATGTATGCAGGCGACGTTTTTGAATTATACTGAAGCGACGCGGCGCAGACAAGCGCCACGCCTGTCACACGGCGCGGCACAGACGCGCGCCGCGTCGCTTCAGTATAATTCAAAAACGTCGCCTGCATACATTTTGTATGAAATCGTTTTGAAGCGGCGCACGCCTGCGCCACGCCTGTCGCACGCCTGCTGCCTTACGTCGCTTGTGTGTGTTTTACGCCTAAGGGATAGGGCTGATTGATCTCCATTCGACAGTAAGCACCCTATTACGTGCAATCAACAATAATATTTGGCGAAATGTGGGTGTTAATACACCTCTGTCTACCATTTCGGGGATTTACAGGCGTGAATATATGTATGAAGTGTGCAGTTTTGTACAAAAATAAATTAGAAACGCTCGTGGATAATGATTACAGTGTTGGAAATAGCTACGGACGGAATTAGATACAGATTGTTGTTATAACATTTATTTGTTGAGCGAATAATTTCCTCTCCCTCGCAGGGTAAGCAGGGACGTACATCCTTTGACACTTTGCGCGGGAACAGTGTAAATAATAAAATAACAAGAATAAATCGTTATAGAATCTGTGAAAAATAGTTTTATTCATATACTAGCGGCAGAAGCGGGTAAATATGGAACCCTATTACTCCTGAGGGCCAGACCGAGAGGGATGGTCGTGGGTCAGCTGGGGTGCGAGGAATATGTCACCCGACAACCTCACCACCTTCGTCCTAGCACTACAACCCACAGATCGCGTTCTTTAGTCGGTTAGAGTCCGACATAACCTCCCCTCCGGCTTCAGAGGGAAGGGGGGAGAGGGGGGGGGGGAATCCGTATGGATTTCCCGCAGGGAAAAAAACCCTATTACTGAGACTGCGCTGACCGTCTGTCTGTCACCAGGCTGTAGATATTTCATAAACCGTGTTAGCAAGAAACTTGTTTTTTTTATTTATTATTTACATGGCGAAGATGATTATGGTGCAGCTACCCCTTGTTATGTGGAAGACAGCGTGGGAATACTGGGAACATTAACAGTTGTCGCACGTCATTTTTCCTATTTTATTGATTCTGAGACGATTACAAAAGGAGCGAAAGGGTGTATAAACAAACTCCCACAATCTCACGCCTGTTGATCCCCGAAGGGGTAGGCAGAGTTGTATTAATACCTAACACTCACATTTCGCTTAATACGATTTTCGGTCTCAAGTAAGTAATAGAGGGTGCCAACACCACTGTTTTGGCTCCGATAACCTATATCGGGCCGGACAATGTCAAAGAAAGATACATATCTCATACATTTGACTTCCTCCGATATCGGATGTCGGATATCGTATATCGGATATCGGATATCGGATGTCGGATATCGGATGTCGGATATCGGATGTCGGATATCGGATGTCGGATATCGGATGTCAGATATCGGATATCGGATAAGTGTGAAAACGCTCTTAGTCACCTTGTACAGTCAGCATCATTAAAATGTTGATAACAAAAGTACTCAAAATAATCCAAATAACAAAATTCCAATTTAATATTGATTATTAGATTAGGTACTTAAATTGTTAAGTATTCAGAGTGACCTTCCAGTAATATTTAAATTAGTAGAGTATTCATATTCATATACACAATCACGCCGGTCGACGGTATCGAGACAAGTATAATTTCAAAAAATCTGAGGAAGGACCTTCGCCCTACAGAATACCGCGGCCATAATACGCAGGAGAGTCTATATGCTGTCAGTGGTAAGACCGAATGCTATTCCTGCTTTGTCTTCTACGCTGACGGCACAGAAACTCTCTGTGTTTACAGGGTCGGCAGCACGAGTGTGACTCCCCTGGTGTTGCCCAAGTCCGTAGGCCACTGTAACCACTTAGCTACCTTTTTGTTTTTATCTGCTGCGGCTATTCAAAATAAATGCATTTTTCTTTCTTTTCTTACCATCAGGTGGGCCGTGTGCTTACCTGCCAACCTCAGTTGTATTAAAAAAAACTTGAATTGCTCTAGATTAATACCTCAGTTTTAATATCATTTTGAGACTTAGCAGTCAAGATATTTTAGACGCTGACTGTACAAGCAGGCCACGCTAATAAAATTTTAAGGAAACCGATATATTCTCCGGATTCTACCATATTTAGTGAGATTAACCGTTCCAAATACCTTTAGCATAAACAGAGTCATCAAAATAAAATCACCTACTTGACGATAAAGATTAATGTGAATTCAAATTAATCATACCCGGTGAGAAAATAAATTTTGTCTCAAAACATCTCCATAAATAAACCTATATTCAACTATATACCAGTGGGATAAGATTCAAAATCGAACGCGCGAATACCAATGCAGGGTTGCCAACTAAAACATTTATGGAAATAACTTTAAAATAAATCTGGGGAGTTTAAAATGCAGTTTGGTAGAACAGAAACGAATTGAGTGTCTAGTGTTTCTAAAGTTTTTTTATATTTCCTTTTTGTCTGAGCTTCAGGATATAATCAATTTGAGTGTGGAAAGTTTTTCGGTTATAAATATACATTTTTAAATTGAATGAGGATTGTTTTATGGAAATTTGAATAATAAATTGTAGTCTTAATGTATCGACTGCAACCAACACTACTGCAGGGTTAGAGCCAAACAAAAGTAAAAAATAATATTTATTTTAAACTTGAATGTACTTTACAAGTAATGATAGTTTAAAGAGTACCTGTTAAGTATTATAGCCTAGTAGTTGTACTCTCTGAGTCTAAATACGATACGACAACTTTAGACTTATGCTTATGCAGCACAGACATTAAGTACATACATTACTTGTTAAACTTCTACGGATAAAAGGTGTCGGTATCTACTGCGTGCTTCTGTCATCGTATGCGGTCAACTCATGCGGTCGGAATCATAGCTAAAGGCACAGAATGCTTTTTCTTTCTTTCTTTCTTCTAGAATACATAATACATCGATCAAACTACACGGCGAAAACTTCAATCAATGAACAAGATACATCTGATGAAGATGTTTAGGAACAAATAAGGGTTATAGATTAGTTTGAGGTTATATGCTAAAGGCAAAATTTTATCAAACGCAAGCTACTCCACACCTTTCCAAATTGATTCATTACTCAGTAGAGTCTAAATTTATGATCGTCTCCTAAGACTTCTTAGGACAGTCCAACTTATTTACTTACTAAACTTAATAACCGGCTTACATACCCTTATTTATGTCCAAAAGACGCGAGGGGCGGCTTTTTTTTCCGGTGCGAACTCGATCTATCCGGTTTAGCTCCGTTAGCCCCGTTTAGGGTCGTCAATGTGAATTACAATTTATGAACCGCCGGGTTTTGTATAAATTTCCTTAATTTAGGGGAGATTTTAAAGTTCGTAAGCTGTTTTCGAAACGAATGGATTTTGTAGGTATACAGTGCCCGGAAGTTCCCGCTAGGAAGAAATACAAATACCTCATTATTATGAATCTAAGTCAACTGTGGCGTGGTGGAAGTGAACACGAGTGCTACGCAGGGGATTCGATTCCTGCTCAGTGCAAATATTTTGTATGCATGCTGGGTGTTTCTGTGCCTCGGAGAGCATCTTAAGCAGTCGGTCCCCGTTTCCATACGAACATCTGCGGCAGTTGTTACGGGGGATTGGAGTCTAACTAAAGAACTTCGAAATTGACAATTGATTGTGGAGGTCAGATGGCTGTCGCTTCATAGAAAATTCCTATATCTTTGCGTTCATTGGGTTCATCCGAAGCTCTCACTTAAAAGTCCGAGGTCGGCATAAACCATGATCGCCTTAATTCCTATTAACATTATTGTATGACATAGATATGAATGTTTTGGGCGGAATAAAATAAGGGATAGTTTGTAACAGAAACTTTACTCATATAGAAGTCATTAGAACAAACCATTATATCTATAGCCAGTAAATTACCCTCCTCATATATTAACTTAAAACCTGTAATTGACAAAAGCTTTTTATCAGGGTTCAGCAGCCGAAAGGTAATCAACGGAACCAAAGTCTCCGCTGTATGTCTGTCTGTCAGCGAGCTGTATCTCATAGACCGCAATGAACGTAACATTGCGACAGTGTATTGACATTTCGAAAGGATATATTACCGGTTATCTGTGGCATAAGGAATATTGTGGGGAGCTTTGGCGGGAACACGAAAACGAACGCATCGCGGTATTATTTTATTTTCCGAAATTGGTGTGAATTCGAGATTTTATGTATAAAAATAATGCATTTTTAGACATAACATCTAAGACGACGCACACACGTGCAGGAAAGTGGATTATTACAGTGAATTATAACTTTTCATGTTCGATCCAAATCTCCTTAAGGAGCTTTAAGTTAAGTCCCCACAACTTTACTGACACAGCAATCATCATTCATCGTCATCAACAAATGAAGATAATAATCATACAAATGGCGACCAATCACAATGCTCCATTCTCACAATACGATAGTTTTTCATACGGGTACAGAACGCCGAAAGAACGAATTCTATACAAAATTTCTATGGTGGTTCTATAAGAGGAAAGAATTTTCAAACGGCTTCGATTTTACAAAAATTCACGATTCGTCACTGCCACGGAACCCTTCGTGACCGCCTTCAATTCCCACTACAGCAGTTTTATGTACATTATAATGACCTAGTGTAAAGGTACCGTGTTCGATGGCCGAACTACATAAGAGTTATATTTAGGCGGCAATTAGTAGCCAATATTATCCATAATTTGGTGGCGTCGACATAGCATGGCCGCCGTAATGATGGGGACACACGCTATGGGTAAAATAGATAGGTGTAATCAATTTAAAATACATGCTTACTTTGTGTACTTATTTTACTGTTTAGTGTGACTTTACCCAGTTTAGAAATAAATGATAGAATGAACTCTCTGCTGTGGTGTTCTAAAGTGACCACAATATGGGGTTCTTCAAGAAGGGCATTAGAAGGCTTCTTCAGGTCCATAGGCCACGATAACCACCATCAGATGGGCCGTGTACTTATCTGCCACTAAAGTGGTATAAAAAAATATCTAAATATTAAATAATATTTTTTACTAACCGAAGCCCGTGGCTCCGCCTGCGTGGAATTGTTACCGTTCTCGCAATATATGGAAACTAGGGATAAAAATTAACTATGTGTAGGAAGGAAAGGTTGCCTTTTTTATACAACTGAGGTAGCAGACAAGCACACGGCCCACCAAGTGGTTACCATGGCCTATGGACGTGTGCAACACCAAGGGTGTCACACTCGTGCTGCTGACTTTGTAAACACAGAGAGTTACTGTGCCGTCAGCGTAGAAGACAAAGCAGGAAAGCCTTCGGTCTTCCCACTGACAGCACAAAGCCTCTCAAGTGAGCTCTGGCTACCCTACTCATCGCCGGGAACACAACACGAGGTTATTATGGCCGCGGTATTCTGTAGGGCAGCGGTACTTCCCCAGTCGGAATGCTCGATTGGACGGGAATACGGTTGTATCCTACCTCCTACTGAGAGAGAAATTTGCCTATCCCTGTAACTAAATTTCAGTCTGATCCGGTCGCCCGTTTGAGTGTGATTGAGTGACAAACATCTTCACAAATTTTCACATTTTATAATATTATTTAGATAATAGGATTTGATTCGTCAATTTGGGACATTTGAGTGCTCCAATTCAATACGTACCAAAATGATTACAAAGCTTGAAATAGTTTTGCACGACTGCGCAGCCCAATCTTTTAAGGCAAGGAGTAATTTAAGTAATTTAAATGCAAATCGTAATTAGGGATCTCTACCAAAAAGGTAAAAACGGCACCCTATGACTAAGGGTGCTTACATAAAGAAGCAACTTGCCCGCTTCGACGAGCCGGCGGCAATCGGCTCATGTTTAAAATAAGTAGAGTATGTATACGACCGCGCGTGCTCGCGCGGGTCAACCTGATTCTGTATGTAATCACCCTAAGACTCCACTGACCGTCTGTGTGTCATCAGGCTGTCTCTCATGAACCGTTATAGCTAGGCAGTTGAAATTTTCAAAGATTATGTATTTCTGTTGCCGCTACAACAACATACAATAAAAAAATTTAAATGATTAAAATAAAATAACTTAATGTTGTACAGAACCCCTCGCGCCCGAGTTTGACTAGCACTTGGTCGGTTTTTAATAACAGTTTTCGCAAATACCCTCTGCCCTTTTCAAACAAAGAAAAAGTTTATTGAAACAAACTAAAGGAAACCATTTAGGTACCACAATAACGAAAAAAATCAATAAGTATCATGAAACAACAGAAAAAAGTTTTTATTAACTATCTTCTATTCGTTTTGAGCGTTCTATTTATAAATCGTTTAACTGTCAACTGTCAAACTCGATGACAGATGGCGTTGGGCGCGGCGTAAGGGCGTGTTCACAGCGAGCGACGCGAGTAACGCGAGACGACATAATGAGGTAATGACTGTTTAAAAATATGTTCACAGTTTTAGAAGTTTACTAATGATAAAAGGAAAGAGAGGCTGAATGAAGAAAAATGTTTTTTGCTTTTGTTTGTTATGAATTTATGAAGCAACAATGTTGTAATTATTTCCTTTTAAGAAGAAGTGGTTTATCCTAAAAATGTTTAAATATGGCGTCCTGCCAATTCCTTCAAGTTGATTTTCCTGTACTTTTTTAAGTGTTTATCAGAGCTTTATATTTTTGCTCTGTGAGGGGATAAAACAGGGAAACAGTTCAGAATTATTCATGTGACTATATTTTCTTGACGATGTACTATTATGTCAAGTCAAGAAAATAAATTCTGACCTAGTCTTTTTCGGAAATAGAGTGAGACTTTAGTTTTGTATGTGTTCTAGATATTATTATCCTATTTTTCAAGATTTCTTTGAATAAGAATTACTTATTAATTTATTTTTAAATCAATTTAAATAATGTTTCAATGTAGCACTCTAATAATTACACACTATTTTCTTTAAGAATATACTTTAATTACTTTCTCAAAAAACAATTTTTGAAATCTTAATCGATCATTTACTTAAGACGCTGACCTTACAATGAATGTAATTATTGTGTAGGTACGTTACAAGTCACACAAGTGAAGCCAGTTATTTATACAATTTTAAAATCTTTAAACTCAAACCAGACCCATCACAATAAATAAATGATACACGATACGTCTCACAGTAAGCCCAGCAATAAAATATATAAATCTTCCGATATCGCAACGCCCATCCATATTTTACGTAATATGCGTACACGCCCTAAGACCAAGGATTTGCGGCTAGTCCTCCAAACATCTGAGATTAAGCCACCGGGCACGTTCCGACTATTACGAACTGCTCATTTTAAACATGGAACGCGTTTTTTTTTTCAAATATCGTGCAGTTGCAATGAAGGGCTTTTTATTTATAACTATGAGATTTATGGTAGTTTAATTTTAGACTGGTTGTGATGTATCGAATCAATTTTGGTTATATTTAGAGACGCTGATAGGGAAAGAACCATTTATTCATTACTCTTCTAAAATAAAAGTATTTTATATACATAATGCCCTAAAAAGTCCAACAACTGATATAACTGCAATATTTCGATTACCACCAATGGGTTTGTGCAGATCCTATGGCAGTCTCTTCTCGGAAAAAATATCGAAGTTTAGCCAAATTCGTAATAGGACTGGAAATAGCGGACTTTGGACTCCCAAGGTAAAAGCTTTGGATGCATCTGGGACTGACGCAACGATGAAGAATATCTGCAGTAAAAAAAAACATGCGGGTAGGCCTTAGGACCTGCCGATAGAAGTGAAAACTATGTAACTTGTGAATTGTATCATCGTGATGTGTCGAGACTCCCAAGCGTAAATGACGATGGTGTAAGTAACATGATTTTTGTTCACCCAAAAAGTACTCAACGCGCCTACAGTAGTTTTCGCGTAACTTTAGAATTGGTGAGTTGATCATATGCTGTTATATATTGTCATGTATATAATTATATATCCCTGCCGTCTCGAGCGGCGCGCTCTCCCGAACAAGGGGGATTCGCATATGTGCCGGCGAGTGGTAAACACGAAGAACCAAACACACACAATATTTGTAATTAAGTAGGTAATACGTAAATTATAAAGTGCACATTACAAATCTATATACATTACATGTACCTACATTTTTCCGTTAACGTGTAGGTACAAGTCAGTATCAGATTGATCTTGACGAACAAGGTACTCAAAACAACCTTCATTTCTTCCCCCACCTCCTGTTGACTGATGGTACAGATCTTTGGTACACACCTTTAGTTCTAACCAATAATACAAATTAAACCCATAAAGCAGTTTGATTTGCTCCTAATGCCTTGGTATTAAGCTCATTTTGAGATTTAGCCGTCAACATCGATCTATATACTGTACATACAACACTTAGTTGTATAATTATGTACAATATCAAGCACAAAATGTGAATGTAACATCTTTATCCCAATTAATCTTAGGGAGCTGGGCTGTCTGCGCGCATCGCCGTCGGCTGTCATCGTTTCAGATGTGTGATGTTATGTTGGAATGGAACGGGTTGGCGGTGGGGTGACCACGCTTTTATTTATTTAGTAGAATATTAATTAGCCTGACTACTGTCTAGTTACTTACATATTTAAGTAATCATTCTCTTAGCCTTTTTCCCAACTCGGCTGGAGTCGGTTGGCCATTTTAACTGAGATGCGGTTGAATTTCAATATTTTGGGTGAATCTTGAAGGTCGACGTCACTGCCCTGTAATAGTACTCGCTGGACTGGTGATCGGTATCCATATGTTGTGTACAATTGAAAATCGCCATATTGGTGCTGATAGTTGCGGCACGCAGTAGTGAGTGTACTTTTCATCATCATCATATCAGCCACACACAGTCCAATGTTGAACATAGGCCTCTTCCATAGACTTCCAGAACGACCGATCTAAAGCAGCCCGCAACCAGCGCTTCCCGGCGACCTTGATGAGGTCGTCCTTCCACCTGGCCGTTGGGCGTCTACACTACGCATGCCCGTACGCGGTCGCCATTCCAGAACATTTTTGCTCCATCGGCCATCTGTTCTGCGCGCTACGTGTACTTGTAATACTAATGATGGACTACAATCTTAAGTATCAAATGAACACTATGGCCATTTTAGACCTATTTTTTTATGGTAAACGCATTAATAAAAACAACGAACAACGTCCATTTACAAACTAATTAGTTCTCAGTACACTCACGGTGGCGCTTCAACTCGACACAAAAAGTAAGCTGTCATTTTTTTACGGAATAGCCAGTCCAGCTAGGTCAGTGGTCAACTAATTCAGTTGATTCCCTTGGCGCATTCTATTTTAGAAGATGTTTTACGAAACACTATAAATGCGTTCAGCTTCACTTAATATAATCTTTTTTTTTTCAAATAGGCATCATTTTCGTTGGTTTTGATTTAATTATTAAGAAGCTATATCAAATTAATTATGATAGAAAAAAATATTGAATCGTTCTAGGCGGGGTTTGAACCCACGATCTTTGCCTTACAGGGTAAGAATCGTGGTAATATAGCTAGACGTCTCCACTGTCGCCTCAAAGAAAGATATAAAGGAGAAATTTGGAATGGTTAGGGCGAGGTCTGGTAGCTTAGTGGTCAAAGCATTGCCTCTGTAAGGCAAAGATTGCGGGTTCAAACCCCGGCTAGACCGATTAACAATTTTTCTATCTTAATCGATATGCAACATGCTTTAATATTCAAAACGCTATATCAATTTAAATGTTTGTGGACCAAGAATTCGACACTACAATACGTCGACCTTCAAGATTCACTCGAAATATCGAAGCTCGACAGTATTTTAGTTAGACGTGAAAGCCGAGTCCAGCCGTGAGGGTGAAAAAGCTTCCAGAATAATTACTTAAAGATGTGAGTAGCAAGTAGTGAGGCTTTAGTATCTATGTACATACAAGTATACAAAATTTTTAGATTGCAAAACAGCTTGTAGATTCAAAAACTCAAAATGTAACTACAACATCAATTAGACATTCATAAAAAGTCTTATTTATCATCCTAGCGTCAATCTCAGTCGCATCCGAATCTTTCAACTCGGAGTCTGGGATCCGCCTCTTGCAGTCTAACTTCGATGTTATCCGTGAAGCGACTGCATATAAAAAGTCTAGTATATCCCCGATTTGGACGCCATCATTGTCACCCTTCGAGTGTAGACGACAGACGACGAACGCTAAGCGTTTGAGAGCTTAATTTATTGACTGGCAACCGTTACCCGCGAGTTTTAAATACACTACGGTAACTGCAGTTACAATATGTCCCCACACACGTTACTGTCATAAGTATATTAAAAATACCGTATTGTCATTACAAAATTTGATGGCTAAAACGGTATTTCGATTTGTCTTACCATCTTTGTAGTGACGGAGAAAGAATACAAGTATCACCACCCCATCTCATCCGAAGGGTGTCGTGAGAGGCGACTAACGGAGACATACGCAGACGATATCACTGCGAGAGAAGGAAAACAGGAAATAAAACCCTGTACCAACCCGTCTGGCCAGCGTGGAGACAGTAGGCTGAAGCCTTCCAACACAAGCAGAGACCTATGTCCAGCAGTGGACTGCTAATTGGCTTGTCTGAAGAAACCACGATTAACTATGACTGGTGTAACCGGAGAAGTATTACTCTCTCCCTTTAGAAGAAGACCCCTCTTCATGATTCACGACAGCCTTCATGACAGCCTCTGTGGCGTGGCGGTAGTGAACGCGGCCGCTACGCAGGAGGCGCGGGTTCGATCCCCGCTCAGTGCAAATATTTATATGCATGAATATGGGTATTTGCATTTGTCTGGGTGTTTCTATGTATAATATTTATGTATTTATATAAAAAAGTATCTAAGTATGTTTATCCGCATTCTAGATTCCATAACACAAGCTAGTTTAAGCTATGCTTACCATGGATTTAGATAGCGTTGTGTGTAATGTTGTGGAATATTTACTTATTTATTTATGATGAAGTGGTAAAAGTGTAGACAATAAGTAAGTTTAGACAGGTCAAACTTAGTATGTGACGCTCATTATTAAACAGGAGGAAGTAAGACACGACGGTATTTCCGTCCAATTGAGCAGTCCGACTGGGGAAGTATCTCCGCCCTACAGAATACCGCGGCCATAATAACCTCGTGTTATGTTCCCGGCGGTTAGTAGGGTAGCTAAAGCTCATTGGAGAGTTGTTGTGCTGTCAGTCGAAATAGCAAAGGCTATGCTTTGTCTTCTACACTGACGGCACAAATACATTCTGTGTTTACAGTGTCGGAAGCACGAGTGTGACTCCACTGGTGTTGCGCACGTCCATAGGCCACGGTAACCACTTTCCATCACGTGGACCGTGTGCTAGTCTGCCACCTCAGTGGTATAAAAAAATAGACCTCTCTATTCCTCGGAGAGCAGGTTAAGCCAGCTGCCTTGATTGTGATATGGATGTCTCTAGTATTCGTTACGCCTAGTTGGAACCCTGACAACGTAACCTAATAAAATATCAGTTATTTTCAAGACTATAATCTATCTCCTTGCCAGTGGCAAAGGGTGTTAATTTTCAAAAGAAAAGCAGGTGGAAAAAAATAAAAATCCTGATCTCGTTTGTTATACACCATTCGATCCATTGGGAAGCCGGTAGGAGTCGGGTTAAACAGAACCTTCGACACTGCTCTGTGCTTAATGGTATCCAGACTCATTCAACAGTTTTATTTTTAGTTAAAGACTTATCTAATAATGCAAAAAAATTGCAGTCTCCCCTCTCTTTTCTTTTTCGTTTTTGTATGTATTATATAGTAGGTATATAGCATAGTTAGACATATAGAATATACTGCTTCCGGGCTGTTTGGCCGTGGTCGATGTGAAACTTGCGTTCCAGACGTTTCGTCGATCACTGCGGTCGACATCTTCAGTGGCGCAGGGCCGGGCGACGACAACTTCGGAGACCTTGCCTCGCCGGCGGCTGACTTGCGACTAATGGCGAACCTTGAATCACGGCTCTATTTATAGGCACGGTCGGAGCGGGGAATCGACTCATTCGATTCTGATTGGTCGAGCGCTGTGGCGCGGACGTACGCGATCCTGATTGGTTGTTTGCACTGTGATACCGAGTGGCTCTCAGTGCTGGGTACCAATCTTTTTGGAGCTGAAATCCCTCGTTTTTTCGGTTGAAGTTGTTGGGATGCTTGAATATTTCGATGGCTTCTCGAAGTATACGTGGGAAAAAATGTGTTGTGGTAGCTAGAACTTTCGTGTTCTGAAATTCGATGGTATGATTCCCATCCTCTTGGGTGTGTTCTGCAACCGCTGACTTGTCGAAGTGGCAGAGGCGGCAATTCCGTTCATGTTCCGACAGGCGGGTCTTGATGCTTCTTTGGGTGGTGCCCACGTATACCGAGCCACATGAGCAGGGGATTCTGTAAACTCCAGCTGACGATAGTGGATCACGTGGGTCCTTGACCGAACGGTGAAAATTCCGTAGCTGCGTCGTGGGCTTGAAGATCGGCTTGATGTTATAAGCTTCTAGCAGTCTTCCGATACGATCTGTAATGCCACGAATGTATGGCAAGAAAGCCTTCCCTATCGGAGCAGGTTTTTCCTCATCCTGGTTTGTCTGCGAACCTTTCTTTGGGTGAAGAGCTCTCCGTATCTCATGTGCAGAGAATCCATTAGCCTGGAAGGCCGAGTCCAAGTGGCGTAACTCGTTTTGTAGGTGTTGAGGTTCACAGATAGTCTTAGCTCGGTGGACCAGTGTCTTGATAACTGACATTTTTTGTCTGGGATGGTGGTTGGAGTCCTTGTGTAGGTAACGGTCTGTGTGTGTCGGCTTTCGATAGACTCGGTGACCAAGACTGCCATCTTCTTTTTTGGATACTAGGACATCCAGGAATGGTAGCTCCCCGTTCTTCTCAACTTCCATGGTGAATTGGATGTTCGGATGGATGCTGTTTAGGTGATCCAGGAACTTAGTCAGCTCCGAGTCCCCATGAGTCCAAACCACGAAGGTATCGTCCACGTAGCGGAACCAGACCTTAGGCTTCTTGGGAGCTCTATCCAGAGCGTCTTCCTCAAATGATTCCATGTAAAAGTTCGCGACTACCGGACTGATGGGGTTTCCCATGGCTAAACCGTCCACTTGCTCATAGAACGTGCTGTTCCACTGGAAGTAGGAAGTCGTCAACACGAACTCGAACAGATCTGCGATGTCCTTGGAGAAGAGTGGTCGGATACGCGACATTGCTTCCCTGACCGGAACTCTCGTGAACAGAGAGACAACGTCGAAGCTGACTAGACGATCGTCCGGGTGTAGTTTTAGGTTCTTAAGTTTCTCCACGAAGTGGCGAGAGTCTTTGATGTATGACGAGGATGATCCGACATGTTGTTGAAGCAGTCCGGTGAGATACTTCGAGACTGGATGAGTGGGTGAGCCGATAGTACTCACGATGGGCCGGAGCGGTACTGAAGGCTTATGGATCTTTGGTAACCCATACAACCTAGGTGGAAGAGCTTCAGACTTCTTGATGAAGCTTTGCGTTTCTTCTGGGATAGACGAACCCTTGATCAGGTTGTTTACCTGTCTCAAGATTCTTGCCGTTGGGTCTTTTGGAATCTCCTTGTAGGTAGCTGGGTCGAGAAGATCCTTGATCTTGGTCTCATAATCCTTGGTGTTAAGAACCGCTGTGGCATTACAAGGATATTGTTATCCTGAAAGCTGATAAGGGCAATGCCACAGCGGTTCTTAACACCAAGGATTATGAGACCAAGATCAAGGATCTTCTCGACCCAGCTACCTACAAGGAGATTCCAAAAGACCCAACGGCAAGAATCTTGAGACAGGTAAACAACCTGATCAAGGGTTCGTCTATCCCAGAAGAAACGCAAAGCTTCATCAAGAAGTCTGAAGCTCTTCCACCTAGGTTGTATGGGTTACCAAAGATCCATAAGCCTTCAGTACCGCTCCGGCCCATCGTGAGTACTATCGGCTCACCCACTCATCCAGTCTCGAAGTATCTCACCGGACTGCTTCAACAACATGTCGGATCATCCTCGTCATACATCAAAGACTCTCGCCACTTCGTGGAGAAACTTAAGAACCTAAAACTACACCCGGACGATCGTCTAGTCAGCTTCGACGTTGTCTCTCTGTTCACGAGAGTTCCGGTCAGGGAAGCAATGTCGCGTATCCGACCACTCTTCTCCAAGGACATCGCAGATCTGTTCGAGTTCGTGTTGACGACTTCCTACTTCCAGTGGAACAGCACGTTCTATGAGCAAGTGGACGGTTTAGCCATGGGAAACCCCATCAGTCCGGTAGTCGCGAACTTTTACATGGAATCATTTGAGGAAGACGCTCTGGATAGAGCTCCCAAGAAGCCTAAGGTCTGGTTCCGCTACGTGGACGATACCTTCGTGGTTTGGACTCATGGGGACTCGGAGCTGACTAAGTTCCTGGATCACCTAAACAGCATCCATCCGAACATCCAATTCACCATGGAAGTTGAGAAGAACGGGGAGCTACCATTCCTGGATGTCCTAGTATCCAAAAAAGAAGATGGCAGTCTTGGTCACCGAGTCTATCGAAAGCCGACACACACAGACCGTTACCTACACAAGGACTCCAACCACCATCCCAGACAAAAAATGTCAGTTATCAAGACACTGGTCCACCGAGCTAAGACTATCTGTGAACCTCAACACCTACAAAACGAGTTACGCCACTTGGACTCGGCCTTCCAGGCTAATGGATTCTCTGCACATGAGATACGGAGAGCTCTTCACCCAAAGAAAGGTTCGCAGACAAACCAGGATGAGGAAAAACCTGCTCCGATAGGGAAGGCTTTCTTGCCATACATTCGTGGCATTACAGATCGTATCGGAAGACTGCTAGAAGCTTATAACATCAAGCCGATCTTCAAGCCCACGACGCAGCTACGGAATTTTCACCGTTCGGTCAAGGACCCACGTGATCCACTATCGTCAGCTGGAGTTTACAGAATCCCCTGCTCATGTGGCTCGGTATACGTGGGCACCACCCAAAGAAGCATCAAGACCCGCCTGTCGGAACATGAACGGAATTGCCGCCTCTGCCACTTCGACAAGTCAGCGGTTGCAGAACACACCCAAGAGGATGGGAATCATACCATCGAATTTCAGAACACGAAAGTTCTAGCTACCACAACACATTTTTTCCCACGTATACTTCGAGAAGCCATCGAAATATTCAAGCATCCCAACAACTTCAACCGAAAAAACGAGGGATTTCAGCTCCAAAAAGATTGGTACCCAGCACTGAGAGCCACTCGGTATCACAGTGCAAACAACCAATCAGGATCGCGTACGTCCGCGCCACAGCGCTCGACCAATCAGAATCGAATGAGTCGATTCCCCGCTCCGACCGTGCCTATAAATAGAGCCGTGATTCAAGGTTCGCCATTAGTCGCAAGTCAGCCGCCGGCGAGGCAAGGTCTCCGAAGTTGTCGTCGCCCGGCCCTGCGCCACTGAAGATGTCGACCGCAGTGATCGACGAAACGTCTGGAACGCAAGTTTCACATCGACCACGGCCAAACAGCCCGGAAGCAGTATATTCTACATGCAACGCCGGCCGTGAAAGCCTGAAGACTTATATTCAACGCCTCTACGGGGAGGAAGTTCACCAGCGAGTTCGCCGCCTTGAGTCACTTAGAAAAAGAAAAGCCCATCTTTTATCTTCATTGGCGTTTCTACTCCGCTGTCGGGATAGCAACGTCGTGCCCCACTTCCTGCGCCAGAAGAGGATCATACAGAGTCCCGCTTCGCACCGAATCTACGATCGTACAGAGAAAGCCCTTCTCCGAGAACGTATTCACAGTACACGGCGGTCCCTGGCACTACTCAGTCAGGATCTTCTCAGAGTCCACCTTCAAGTCGCCCATGAGCTTTCACCGAATGATTGGGACCGCCTGGAAAAACTAACGTTCAACACCATGACCTGGGAATGCGAGCAGGCTACTACACGTCAGATGAGGAAGTTTAACAGGCTCCCAAGAGCACAAGAGTCTGGTCCAAGTCTGGATAAACGACTTGTAGTAGTGAACCTGTCAGACCACCAACTATCCGAGGAGGAGATGTCAGTCTTAAGCAAAGGTGAGAACTTTGCCATTGCCCCAAGATCAGTTCCGGTGGAAGATATCATCGCAAACGTCGAAGCAAGCCTTCGTAAACTCCCCCAAGAACTGGCTGAGAGGGTCCGCCAAGAGTCGGCTAGAGTTCTACAGCGAGCCAAGCCACCGAGGAGCAATATCACAGAGAAAGAACGGAAAGCCTTAAAGTACCTAAGAGCGAACAAGGATATTGTTATCCTGAAAGCTGATAAGGGCAATGCCACAGCGGTTCTTAACACCAAGGATTATGAGACCAAGATCAAGGATCTTCTCGACCCAGCTACCTACAAGGAGATTCCAAAAGACCCAACGGCAAGAATCTTGAGACAGGTAAACAACCTGATCAAGGGTTCGTCTATCCCAGAAGAAACGCAAAGCTTCATCAAGAAGTCTGAAGCTCTTCCACCTAGGTTGTATGGGTTACCAAAGATCCATAAGCCTTCAGTACCGCTCCGGCCCATCGTGAGTACTATCGGCTCACCCACTCATCCAGTCTCGAAGTATCTCACCGGACTGCTTCAACAACATGTCGGATCATCCTCGTCATACATCAAAGACTCTCGCCACTTCGTGGAGAAACTTAAGAACCTAAAACTACACCCGGACGATCGTCTAGTCAGCTTCGACGTTGTCTCTCTGTTCACGAGAGTTCCGGTCAGGGAAGCAATGTCGCGTATCCGACCACTCTTCTCCAAGGACATCGCAGATCTGTTCGAGTTCGTGTTGACGACTTCCTACTTCCAGTGGAACAGCACGTTCTATGAGCAAGTGGACGGTTTAGCCATGGGAAACCCCATCAGTCCGGTAGTCGCGAACTTTTACATGGAATCATTTGAGGAAGACGCTCTGGATAGAGCTCCCAAGAAGCCTAAGGTCTGGTTCCGCTACGTGGACGATACCTTCGTGGTTTGGACTCATGGGGACTCGGAGCTGACTAAGTTCCTGGATCACCTAAACAGCATCCATCCGAACATCCAATTCACCATGGAAGTTGAGAAGAACGGGGAGCTACCATTCCTGGATGTCCTAGTATCCAAAAAAGAAGATGGCAGTCTTGGTCACCGAGTCTATCGAAAGCCGACACACACAGACCGTTACCTACACAAGGACTCCAACCACCATCCCAGACAAAAAATGTCAGTTATCAAGACACTGGTCCACCGAGCTAAGACTATCTGTGAACCTCAACACCTACAAAACGAGTTACGCCACTTGGACTCGGCCTTCCAGGCTAATGGATTCTCTGCACATGAGATACGGAGAGCTCTTCACCCAAAGAAAGGTTCGCAGACAAACCAGGATGAGGAAAAACCTGCTCCGATAGGGAAGGCTTTCTTGCCATACATTCGTGGCATTACAGATCGTATCGGAAGACTGCTAGAAGCTTATAACATCAAGCCGATCTTCAAGCCCACGACGCAGCTACGGAATTTTCACCGTTCGGTCAAGGACCCACGTGATCCACTATCGTCAGCTGGAGTTTACAGAATCCCCTGCTCATGTGGCTCGGTATACGTGGGCACCACCCAAAGAAGCATCAAGACCCGCCTGTCGGAACATGAACGGAATTGCCGCCTCTGCCACTTCGACAAGTCAGCGGTTGCAGAACACACCCAAGAGGATGGGAATCATACCATCGAATTTCAGAACACGAAAGTTCTAGCTACCACAACACATTTTTTCCCACGTATACTTCGAGAAGCCATCGAAATATTCAAGCATCCCAACAACTTCAACCGAAAAAACGAGGGATTTCAGCTCCAAAAAGATTGGTACCCAGCACTGAGAGCCACTCGGTATCACAGTGCAAACAACCAATCAGGATCGCGTACGTCCGCGCCACAGCGCTCGACCAATCAGAATCGAATGAGTCGATTCCCCGCTCCGACCGTGCCTATAAATAGAGCCGTGATTCAAGGTTCGCCATTAGTCGCAAGTCAGCCGCCGGCGAGGCAAGGTCTCCGAAGTTGTCGTCGCCCGGCCCTGCGCCACTGAAGATGTCGACCGCAGTGATCGACGAAACGTCTGGAACGCAAGTTTCACATCGACCACGGCCAAACAGCCCGGAAGCAGTATATTCTACATGCAACGCCGGCCGTGAAAGCCTGAAGACTTATATAGTTAGACATAATTTGTTTTTATTAAATTAATAGGTTACTTCACTACATATAAAACAAAGTCGCTTTCTCTGTCCCTATATCCCTTTGTATGCTTAATGCCCATTTTCACTAAACTAGAATAAAGCATCGCCTAACTAGGAAACGCTTATCTGTAGGCATCGCCTAAGCTGATTTGTCTGTTTCACCAAACCTTTACCTCTAGGTAATTCCTTACAAGGCAGTTGCTTAGCTAGGTGACATTTGTGTATGCTTTCGCGTCTTATGTTGGTAAACTGTCCATTGACGTTTGACAATTTGGTACCTATTTTCATTTTAATTTCACTGTGATTTGGATATTTTATTGAAAACTAGCTGTTGCCCGCGGCTCCGCCCGCGTGGATGTCGGTTTTCCTGATTTTTCTTTGCTATAAACCTCACGGAGCCCGAGACCTTTCCAACGAATGCAAAACCGTGGAAATCGGTTCGTGCGTTCTGGAGTTATAGCGTCAGGAAGGAAAACCCGACTTATTTTTATATAGTAGATGAATAGGAAACGTGCTCCAAATTTTACGGAAGAAAAAAAGATGAGATTTTTGAGGTTAATACAAGCAAAAGGTCGTGCTACAATAACTTGAGTTAAACCAATATTTAAGTTTTAAAAGTATAACAAACCCAATATAATTGTGCGGTAGGTGTAAAATTATAACCTCTTTTTTTTTTTTTACGTGCGGGAAATCTCCACGGATACCCACCCCTCCGGAGCCGGAGGGGGAGGTTATGTCGGACTCGAACCGACTAAACCGCACGCCGTCTCTGGGTCGTAGTGCTAGGCCGAAGGTGAGGTTGTCATGCGACATATCCCTCGCACCCCGGCTGACCCAGGGCCATCCCTCTCGGTATGGCCCTCCTCGGGAAGGGGGGGACCACGCGGTCCCCGACTCAACCCCGGTGTGGGGAGGCGCGCATCGTCCTACGATGCGCGCCGCCGCCGTGGCCTGCTTCTGCTAGGATGACGAGCGGCTCCACCCGTCACCCTCAGGCCCGCGCGCAGCAGGCTCCTGAGCACTCTCACCCCCAGGGCCGCCACAAGCTCCCGCCTCGGCGTCTCAAACGCCGGGCACTCGGTGAGCGTGTGCAGCCCCGAGTCCACGCTCGCGTCGCAGTGATGGCACTCGGGCGTTGGCTCTATACCCATCAGATGCAGATACCGCCCGAAGCTACCGTGCCCGGTGATAATCTGCGTCTGACGGTACGAGAGGCTACCGTGTGGCCTCTCTAGCCACTCCCCCATGATGGGCCTTACCGCCGCAATGACGGCGTGCCCTGCGCGTGGTTGCCCAAGTCGTCGCTCCCACTCGGCCACCATGACCTGGTGGAGCCGCGATTTCTCGGCCCGAATATCCTCGGGCTCGGGATTGAATCCCCGCTCCCGCGCCTCCCTTCGGAACTGATATAGTGCCGAAAGGGCCCTCGCTTCCAGGATCCACGGTGGCGATCCGGCCAGGAGACTCGCCGCTTCGAAGGATATCGTGCGGTATTCCCTGATGGCCCTGGAGGCCATCGTGCTCTGCGCCGTACGGAGCAGAGGCAGGAATCTGGCCTCCAGGGTGTCCGCCCACACGGGGCACCCGTAAAGGGCCATGGACCGCACGACACCCGCGTAGAGTCTCCTGCAGGAGGACTCTGGGCCCTTCAAGTTGGGCAACAGCCGGCCCAAGGCTTTCGCCGTGAGCACCTACTTGGGGCGCAGACTTCGGAAATGCTGTCCGAAGTCCCATCGACCATCAAGCACGAGCCCCAGGTATTTCAACCGGGGCTTGATGTCGATGGGAGTACCTCCCACTGTTAGGCTGGCTCCCGGGCCTGGCCTGCGCCGAGGGCCATGAAAGAACATGGCCTCGGACTTGTGCAGAGCCACCTCGAGACCCAGCCGCCGGATCCTGTTGATGACCTGAGCAACCGCGGTCGTGGCCCTCAGGGACGCTTCGCGGTGCGTAGCTCCGCTCACCGTCACTAGCGTGTCATCCGCGTAACACGTGACGGTGGCCCCGTACGCGAAGTCACCGCGAAGCACCCAGTCGTAACCGATGTTCCACAGGAGCGGCCCCAGGACCGACCCCTGCGGAACACCGCACGACATCCCACGCCTACCGACTCCCGTCGAACTTGGGTAGATGACGGCTCTCTCCGTCAGGTACGCCCCGACTATGCGGCGGAGGTAGAGAGGCACATCGTGGTACACGAGTGCCTCCCTGATGCAACTCCAGGGCAAGGTGTTGAATGCGTTGGAGATGTCCAAGGACACCGCCAACATCACCTCGCCCCGGGCAACCGCATCCCCCGCCAGAGTCCTCACGCGCATGATGGCATCCACAGTTGAACGCCACCGGCGGAACCCAAACTGGGTGTTCGCCAGGTCCGGCCCCACTCTAGAGAGATGCTCGACGAGGCGCTTGGCAATAACTCTTTCGAAGAGTTTGCCCACCTCGTCGAGCAGCACTATGGGCCGGTACCCGGACGGCTCGTCCGCCGGGCGTCCCTGCTTGCGGATGAGGACCAGTTTCCCCGTCCTCCACATCTTCGGAAACTGGCCCCGCTCCAAACATGCGCTGAGGAACCCTCTCAGTCGGGGTTCGAGGGCGTCCTCCCCTAGAGCTAGGACCCACGCGCGGCCTGGAATGCCGTCGGGTCCCGGGGCGGTGCCTTTCTTGGCCCTAAGCCTTCGCACCGCCAGCTCTAGTTCTACCCAAGTGACCTCGGGCACGTCGTCGTCAATCACCACACTGGGCGCCGTAGGCGACCGAGGCGGCGGAGCCATCTGCGGCGGAACAAGTTCCGCTCGCGCCGGGAACAGGGATTCCACCACTCCTCCGAGCAGAGCCGGCTCGAGCACCTGGGTCAGCGGAGGGGCCCGGGGGCGCAGCTTTTCTCTTACCATAAGGTAAGGCCGCCCCCATGGGTCCCGCTCCAGCGTCTCCAGGAGCTCCCGGTAGCAAGCGGCTTTTGACCGCTTGATCTCCGCTCGGAGGGCATTCCGGGCCTCCCTGTATCCCTCATGTAGCTCCGCCAATCGGGGCTCCGAGTCTCCGGGACGAGTACGCCTCCTACGGAATCGGGCCCACCGGCGGTGCGTGATCACGCAGGCTTGACGCAGCCTCGCGATCTCCGCATTCCACCAGTAGACCCGACGCCTCGGATTATAGGCTGGAGCTCTAGGCATACTCGCATCGCAGACACGTGTCATGGCCTCCCGGAACCACGCCGCTTCATCGTCGACATCGACAGGCCCGTCCGGCGCAATGGCCCAGGCCTGTACGATGCCGGCCTCCAGGAGGTCCTTCCGATTCAGTCGCCCCAACACCCAGCGCGGCTCGCGTTGGGCCGAAATGACCGGCGCATCGCTCGGAGGAGGGGAGACATCAAACCGAACGTATCGGTGATCCGATAGTGTCTCCACCTCCGCGGCGTCACGCCAGTCCCGCACGCGAAGTGACAGGGAAGCGCTCGCGAACGATAGATCTACGATCGAACTGCGCTCCCCGCCACAAACGTGGCCATATACGTGGTTTCGGCCCCGCGATTCTAGAAAAAAAAAAAGACGGGTTGCACTCCGGGAGTGCCGGCAGAAGTGAAAACTTATTCTTTCTTTCTTTCTTAGTTATATACAGAAAAAAGATAAAAAGAACTTACTTACTATACCATACCTATAATAAAGCGCCAATCATAGAACCTATCACTAATTTTCTGTCAGAAGAAATAAATGAATTACAAAAAGAAAAAATAATCACAAAAAGTGTCAGAAGCCTAGGTTCGAACCCGCTAACATCTGAAACCATAAGGACTCACAGTCGAAGCATTTACGGCTTAGCTACGATGCTTCATTACATACTTGACAAAATAAACAATCTTTTGCTAATGTTGTATGACGTCAGTCGTCGGTTACGGTTCAAAGGTCAAACGATCCTGACGCAAGTTTAATATTTTTTACCCATCCAACGCCGCTAAAGAAGTTTTCACTTCAATAAGTAGACACCTTTTTTTTGTAAGTATATAAATTAATTAACTATGTACCTAATGTTTAATTAATTTTTTAAAGCTTATCGGTCACTATCAAACTGTAACTCCTCATCGATTGGATGTAAAACAGACAACACAGTGGATTTGGACATCCTATACCTTCTAAAAAAATCTGTATCAAAAAATCCAAAAAATCTGTTAAACTCATTATATCAAGGAAAATAATTTACAGCAAATCAGTAAATTTCAATGAACGCCTACAATCTGTCATATAAAGGCGATGCTTAAGAGCAAAGCACAGCCTAAACCATGTCCTAACTTTAAGCGTCACCTAACGGCGCTAGTTATTTCCTAACGGTTAGTGAAACGTATTTTTGTCCTAGGCGACTCCTAAATATTTGGGCATCAGATTTAGGCGATTCCTATGTTTAGTGAAAACGGGCGTAAATCTTTAAAACTACGCAACGGATTTTGATGCGGTTTTTGAAGTGAAAACTTCTTTAGGGCCGTTGGATGGGTGTAAAATGTTAAGGAAGCGTCAGGATTAGTTGACCTTTGAACCGTAACCGAAGACTGACGTCATACAAGATTAGGTACAGACTATCTATTTTGCAAGTTACGATAGATAGCGTCGTAGCTTAAACGGTAAGCACTTCGACTGTAAGTCCTTATAGTACCGGGTTCAAACCACCTGGCCTTCAGGGATTTTTGTGATTGTTTTTTCTTATTATAATTTATTACTTTTGGTGATTATTTTTTCTTTTTGTAACTTATTACTTTTTATGATTATTTTTTCTTTCTGTAATTTATTATTTTTTGTGATTATTTTTTCTTTGCATAATTTATTAATTTCTTCTGACAGAAAATTAGCAGAAAATAAGTGATAGGTTCTATGATTAGCGCTATATTATAGGTATGGTTAGGTATTTTCTTTTTTATCTTTTTCTATGTATATAACGAAGAAAGAAAAAAAGAAAATGTTTTCACTTCTGCCGGCACTCCCAGAGTGCAACCCGTCTTTTTTTTCTCCGGGAAGCCATCTCATGCCTGTCTAGCCCAGAAAACAACTCCATCTGCGCTTTCATCATATTCATAGTCTTCCAAATTCAAGAGAGTGATTCAAGAGGTAGGTTTATATGTATAATACATGTTTAATATAGTAGACGGTGCAGCAGGAACGGGATCTGCCACCACGCCACGAGGGCGGAAAAATATTGGCGGCACAAAGTTCGCCGGGTCAGCTAGTATTATAAATTATAATAAATATCAAAAGGGTTCTATTCACAAATGCTAGGATATTTAAATAAGTTGCAAATGAATTATCATATTATACTTTTTATTGTGATTAACTAGCATATATAAAACCTCATACATAACCTATTAGTTTTTTGAAATCATGCATTCAACAAATAATATATACATACTTAGATGTGGGAGTTAGCAATGAAGCTTAAATTCCCACTCTATCGGGACAAGATCTCTAAATATTCCCGTACCATTCCCACGGAGTCTAAAACCATTGGAACGATGTAAGAATGTGTTTAAAATCCCATAACAGTGCCACGGCGTATCACAGCCATGTTAATGGTAATGTCCACATGCCGTTGTAATCTGATGGTGGTTCTCAAAGTTTACTGTTGACCCCAATTGGGAGTATTGTGCGGCTTGACTTTAAAATGTTTAACTATTAAGTATCTATCAGCTGTATGTCAATTGTCGGATGAAAAACAGCCCTATGTCTTAAGTAGTGAAAATATTTGTATTTTTCTTAGGTGTAATATTAATTTGTCACGAAATAACTTAAGAGAGGTTGGTACTGTAGCTTATGTGGACCACAGACTCTGAGATGAATGCCTCGAAAGCTACTGGGACAAACGCAAAGATGACGATGATGGTACCGTATTTTATGGAACGGGGCGATTTTCCAAACATGAATGTGGCCGCTGAAATATAAGAAATTTTCAGCGATACCACATTCACGATGGGACTACCATTCATCCACATGAATTTAGGCTTAACTTCATAATTTTCGCTTTGTACAACAATTCTTTATTAATTTTATTTCCTACTTTGCACAAATTTTGTAGCTGTTTAGCTTTATTTAATATCTCAATAAATACATCATATTGCAAGTCTTGCACCTAACAGTCCATTTTTTTAATCAATTACGATCTGTCATTCATAATAAATTTCAATGAAAATACCATCTAGTATTCTATTAACAACAGAAATCCTCCCTTCTTCAAGTTAACCACATATAAAATAATTTTAATTACTTACCCCATTAAATTACTCCCACAATTAGTATTTCGCCCCCCAAAATTTTTGAACACCGCTGTCGACATATAGTTTCTTATAAATATGTACGCAACTCTAAACATCCCTGAACGTTCAGAATTTAGCGGAGTGAGCGCTCGCAGGGTTAATTATCTAGATAATTGTGGCCCCGTGAAGGGTTGAGACTGTGCAAATTCTAATTATAGGCGCGTTTTGGTCTCATTACACATACTTCGGGTGTTTGTTTGAACAGTTAGGGGTTAACTTAGATTTGGTATAGGCTGTTCGCTTTGTGACATACGGGTTGCGATTTTGGGAACATGTACAGTCAGCAGATCAATCTTGACAAACAAAGTACATACTCAAAATGATCTTAGTCTTGGTTGCACGACACTACCTGCTAAAGTAAGAGGTTTTTAAGGGAAATTTAACATTAACAGTAACACTGACTGTAACGGTTCTTCATCATAGCTTTAATCCCAGTCGCATCCGAACTTGGAGTCTGGGGTCCGCTTTTTCTGTGAAGCGACTGCCATCTGACCTCTACAACCCAAAGGCGATATCGAAGCATTGCAGTTAGACCACTTGTTGGACTGTTGCTCTAACTATCCGTAATGACTGCCATTGATGTTTGTATGGCAACCAGGACCGACGGCTTAACGTGCTCTGCGAGGCACGACCAGACCAATGCAAATACCTATATTCATGCCTACAAATATTTGCACTGAGCGGGGTTCGAACCCGCGCCACCTGCGCCGCAGCCGCGTTCACTACCACTACGCCATGGTGGCTGTCAAATGTGTTGCACCAGTGTATTTAGTAATTCGGTTATCACAGTTGCCAGTCAAATGAGACATTATTTACCTCAGATTATATATATATATATCCTTATGGCTTTTTTTTTAATGTGGTAACATATAGTTTGGAGACCATAGATACCCCTTGCCCCACTGTAGCCGGCAGAAGTGGTTATATCGGACTTGAACCGACTAAATGCACGCCGTCTGTGGGTCATCGGTTGGCAAAGGTTTTTTGAAGTGAAAACTTCTTTAGGGGCGTTGGATGGGTGTAAAATGTTAAGGAAGCGTCAGGATTAGTTGACCTTTGAACCGTAACCGACGACTGACGTCAAACAAGATTAGGTACAGACTATCTATTTTGCAAGTTACGATAGATAGCGTCGTAGCTTAAACGGTAAGCACTTCGACTGTAAGTCCTTATAGTTTCAGATAGTATCGGGTTCAAACCACCTGGCCTTCTGAAACTTTTTGTGATTATTTTTTCTTTTTGTAATTTATTACTTTTTATGATTATTTTTTCTTTCTGTAATTTATTATTTTTTGTGATTATTTTTTCTTTTCATAATTTATTAATTTATTCTGACAGAAAATTAGCAGAAAATAAGTGATGGGTTCTATGATTAGCGCTATATTATAGGTATGGTATGGTATGTTCTTTTTTATCTTTTTCTATGTATATAACGAAGAAAGAAAAAAAGAAAATGTTTTCACTTCTGCCGGCACTCCCAGAGTGCAACCCGTCTTTTTTTTAATATATAGAGGACATGTAAATTTGACTCCACCTTGCCTGTAGGTAAGCTGAAGGTAAAATCTCACGAAAGAGGGTCACCATTACATACACGTACCGTGTTAACAATGGTGGCACTCAGCTTGACGGCCTCATCAGATGCTTTTTCACGCCCCGCTTAAAGGACTCGGGACCGTGGGAAGAGTTGAGATTGACTGAGACATCTCCTGCACCCTGACCGACCCAGGTCCACCTCTATCGGGCTGGTCCCCTTCGGGTGTGAGTATAATTTACCTATACCCTTAAAGGGTGTACTTATCTATGTATGTACGTCCACGAAGTATGCATTACTCATAACAGTCTGTCGGTCTGTCCGTGATGCCCTCGGCGCGTTATTTTAACGTTTTTTCTTGAACACAGCATCATTTAAAATGCATTACACGTATTATATCAAAGAATCAAAGAATCAAGAATCAATTTCGTTTATTCAGTTTAGGCACATAAAGAGCACATATGAACGTCAAAATTTTACAATAATGTCAGGAAATTACTAATATAATATTAAATTAAGTAAATAAATCATTTGAAAATGATTCTTTCGCTGGTTCGGTAAGTTGGTTCTACTGAGAAGAGACCAGCAAGAAACTCAGTGAACAATATTATAGTTTCTTTTTTTAAAACAATTTGTTTTTATTTTATTTTTCATAGGTTTATATTGTGCGAGCAAGCAAAGAGATTAGGATGACCATGCATTTTTATCATTAAGGTATTCGTTTACTTTGTAATATCCTTTTTTCATTAAAGTCTTTTTTACTTCGATTTTAAACTTATTTAGAGGCATGTCAACCAACTCTTGAGGAATTTTATTAAACATTTTAATATTGTTACCTACAAAAGAATTACCAACCTTTTGAAGTCTGAGTTTTGGCACTACAAGTTTATTTTTATTCCTCGTATTATAATTGTGTACGTCAGAGTTTTTTTTGAAAAGATCTAGGTTCTTGCGTACATATAAAACATTATCGTAAATGTATTGGCTAGCAACTGTTAAAATATTAATTTCTTTAAATAGTTCTCTCAGCGAGTCACGGGGTCTGAGGCTATAGATTGCTCGTATCGCTCGTTTCTGTAATATGAAAATAGCCTCAATATCAGCAGCTGAGCCCCACAGCATCAGACCATACGACATAAGGCTGTGAAAGTAGCCAAAATAAACTAATCGTGCCGTTTCCTCATCAGTAAGTGACCTTATTTTTCTAACCGCATAGGCAGCTGAGCTAAGTCTTCCTGCCAAGGCTGCGATATGAGAACCCCATTGCAGTTTACTATCTAGAGTCATACCAAGAAAAACTGTGGTATCAACTATTTGAACAGACTCATCGTTCATTGTGATATGCGTATCTATCTGTCTTACATTAGGCATAGTAAACTTTACACATTTTGTTTTCTTCGCATTGAGCAGCAAGTTGTTACTTGTGAACCAATGCAATATTTTGGAAAGGTTGATATTCACATCGTCAGGTAATTCTTTATGTCTATCAGTTTTAAAAATTAATGATGTGTCATCAGCAAATAATACTATTTCACAAAGATTTTTAGTGAAGTGAGGAAGATCATTTATATATATCAAGAATAAAAGGGGTCCTAATATCGAGCCCTGGGGAACTCCCATGACTAATGGGGCGCCAGATGAGTTAGTGCCATTAATATTGACTTTTTGTACTCTGCCAGTGAGGTAAGATTTAAGTAAGCTAAGTGAGCTGTTAGAAACACCGTAATAACCTAATTTTAGTAACAAAGTCTCATGATCAACACAATCAAAAGCTTTTGATAGATCACAAAATATACCGATGGCATCCTGCTTCTTGTCCCATGCATCAAATATATGTTTAACGAGTTCAACTCCTGCATCCGTCGTGTTTCTGCCTTTAGTGAAACCGAACTGTTTCTCATGAAGTAATTTATTAGAAGCGAAATGTGAAAGCAGTTGACTAAATATAATTTTTTCAAAAATTTTGCTGAGTGCTGGGAGTATGGAGATGGGCCGAAAATTAGATGGATCAGTTTTGTCCCCTGCTTTGAATAATGGAATGATTTTACTAAACTTCATGAGTGTGGGAAACTGTTTATCATCGATACATTGATTAAATATAAATGCGAGATAAGGGGCAATAGTGGGCATTACTGATTTTATTATATTGGTTGAAATGCCCCACAGATCCTCAGTCTTTTTTATATTTAGTTGCTTAAAAGTTTTTATTACGGTTTCGGGGTCAATATACTGAAAATCAAAGTTCACTCTACATTTATCAACACAAGATTCAAGAAGAGAAGCAGCTACGTTTTTTGAAGAATTTAATTTACTAGTTATGGTAATTGGAGCATTTGTAAAAAAAGATTCAAACGCATTGGCCACGTCAGCGTCAGCACTGATGTGTCCATCATCTATTTCTAACTCGAAGGATCGATCACGTGACCTTGCTTTACAGGTTTCTTTGTTGATAACATTCCATGTTGCCTTAATTTTATTATCAGATTTTTGTATTTTATCACGGATATAATTAGATTTGGCCATTGAACAGACTTTCTTAAACATTTTAGAGTACTTTTTAGTATGTTCAATGATTTGTGGATCATTTGTACATGCCTTTGTCTCATATAATTTATACAATTTCTGTCTACTCTTATAAATTCCAGGTGTAGCCCAATCACTAAATTTAATTTTGAGTTGATTAGTGTTAATTATTTTAGTTGTGAAAATGTTATTAAATTCGTATTTGATTACTCCGAACAAATCTTCGTAAAGATCATCCGGGTTTTCAGCAATACTTGGTTCCAAAAGTGATACTTTATTATTAATATTTTCTTTAAATTTTTCTAAACGATCTGTTGTGATTGGTCTACATACTATATTTTTTGGCAATGGAACATGTTGGTGCTCAAATCTAGCTAACTGACCTGCATGATCGGATAGATATAATGCGACTGGTTGAGAGTAGAGAGGTTTTGTTCTGATAACTTTGTTTTAATGGTACTAATAACGGTATCTAGAGTGTTTGACGGCCTTTTGAGAGAATAGTTCTAGCTGTGACATGTCTTTATTAGGAATAAGAGCGTTTTCACAATATCCGATATCCGACATCCGATATCGGAGAAAGTCAAATGTACGACAAATCTACCTTTCACATTGTCCCGCCCGATGTCGGTTATCGGAGCCAACACAACTGTTTTGTCCCGATATGGGATCACAAAGATACTAAAACAGCGACTGCAAACAATTCTTGACCTTAATGAAATTTTCTTAGTTACGTGTCTTTTCGCGTTAATTGATGACGCTGTTCACGAATGTATGACAATAAGGCCGAAAATTGCTGGAACTGTTTTTTTCATCGCTAACAAGTCTGTGCTTTCAAACCGTATCGATCCGATTTTATCGGATAAATGTGAAAACAGCACAAGGTATCTTTTTTTTTATGTAGGACACGTCAATTTGACCTAACCTCGCCTGATGGTAAGCTGAAGGCAAAGTCTCACGAAAGAGGGTCACCATGTCTGCTACCGGATGTCGGCTATCGGCGCACGACACCGATATCGGATATCGGATGAATGTGAAAATGCTCTAATCCCTATATATCGTTAGCGGACCCGACGCATAGAGACCATTTTGAAAGAAATTATCTATCTAATCTAATTAGAAATTATCATTATACCAATGCTATAAACAAGCCTCGGTAATTCAATGGCTACAAAGTCGGCCTTAAGTCCCAGGTTTAAATCCTGGCTATTACAGTACAGGCCTATGATCAACAGTGGACTATGTGTGGCTGATATGATGATGATGATCATTTCATTACAGTACTGACGTGAACATACAACCTATTTAGCTTAGCTGGAGGGGTTAAGGGGAATATTAGTAATTTCGGTTTCTAACATTTTTTAAAATCAGTCCAGCCAAGGCAGCCACTTCGAAGACTAGCCTAACTAATAACAAACAGACAGAAAGACACAGGTACTTACAGAAAGTCAGAAAAATTGTTATTTTAAAATTACAAAACAGACATTTTAATTTCATTTATTTGTATAGCTTCCATATGACAGGTTTGTGTAATTTTTTTACTGGACTAGAATATTTGGATAAAGCCAAAAATTCTTTTCAACAAATCCTCTCCAATCCCTCACGTATTAGAAAGATAAAAACACCACTCAAATTATATGTAATAATATGTAATAGTCCGAAATGGTTAGAGTTGGGCATGTTCCATTTATTTTACGGCCTCCATAGTTTACAAGCTGCGATAGAATTTATTACTGGAGGACACTTATAACAGTCGACACAATGGCGACACGACGTGTCGTTAGTATTTGTTATGCAATTTTAATCATTATTTCAATAGACATATATTCCAACAGCAATGTGTTAAAAGCAATATTTGCAGAGTTACGAAATATAGATATGTGCCACATCAGAATATTTGCGTTAGGAATAATGATTAAAACCATTAGTTTAGCAAGCATTTTTAAATCATTTTCCATTAAAAGCATAAAAATCAAGATTTGCGCACATCGTCATCATCATCAGGCTATATTAGTCCACTGCTGGACATAGCCCTCCCCTAATGAGCGCCATAGCGCACTGTACGCCCTATTTGCGGACGTTTTTAAAATTTTTTTCCATTAAAATATCATTAATACAGAATCTTGTAGATACTTAGCAGTAAGTTTCTATCAATAAATATGTGGAAGTAATTTCGGTTCCCTTCTCCCTTCTTCTCTCATCATCTAGGTATCCTGTTTCGATTACACTGAAACTCAAATACTGATTGAATCTCAAACATTCAATGGTTTAACAACAGGAAAGCGATGTCGTATCGTGCTCGGCCGCACTAAAAGCACCCATTTTATTTATTACGTGTTCCTTTGTGTGGTCATTTTTTACTCGTATTATAATGAGACGAGCCCAGAGTGTTAGATTAAATTGCTTTTTAATACGTGTAGAATACCTTTTTTTATATTTTTACATGATTAGTGTGCAGCAAAGAGTGATTCATTTTGCGGAGCATTGTAATAAAAACCGTTACGGATGATTCAATAAAAGATACATTCATAACATTGTTAGGTGGTGTACAGTTAAGGAATGATACCTTAGGGGGTCACAGGTCACACATAAGAGATGTTAAGAAGCAGTCGCTGCGTAAATGTAAAGCAATTTACTGTGTGCTTGCTGCATTTGCAATCAAGCTGCTTTTGCCAGTAATTTGGAGTGTGTGGCACCCCTTAAAATCACTCTGAACAACAACGCACAACAACAAGAACAAGACGCACGACAACAAGATTGGATGCAGTGCGATTTCCGTAATTCTTGTACGACAGAGAGACAAAGAGAGAGAGACAACATTATTTGATAATAGCGTCTTAATTTGAAATGTGTTTTAAATCGTCATTTCACGCTTATTTCTATTGGGTCAATTATGCATACTTAATATTATAAATGCGAAAGTAACTCTGTCTGTCTGTCTGTCTGTATGTTACGCTTTCACGCCTAAACCACTGAACCGATCTTGATGAAATTCGGTATAGATGTAGATTAGACCTTGAGAAAGGACATAGGCTATGTTTGGTCGCGATAACCGACATCCACGCGGGCGGAGCCGCGGGCAAAAGCTAGTTGGATATAAAGGAGAAAATTGGATTGGTTCGGACGAGGTCCGATAGCTAAATAGTCAGCGCATTACCCCTGTAAGTCCAAGATCGCGGATTCAATCCCCACCTAGACAGATTCATTATTTTTCCTGCTTTCATCGATAGCCTCACCTCTCCCTCTACATTCATCTCAGCGTTAGTCGCGCTTGCATCCGAGAAGTCTGGGGTCCGTATTGTTGACTTGCCTACTAAAGTGCCTGAAAAAGCACTATAGTAGGCAACTGCTGGCACTGGCTGAGACAGACTGGATGCGGAAGGCGGAGGATCGGACGAAATGGCGCACATTAGGAGAGGACTGCGGCGGGCTAATTAATTAATTTTTTTTTGAGAGTGGGAGATAATGGAATCAAATATAAAGACTTGTAATAGTATAGAAATCAAAACACTCACCATAAGACGAATATACGGCCAACATCAGCAGCAAACAGATCCTCGCGATCACAACACCCATTTTCACTCTGAACATATTCAAAATGGCGGCCATGGCAACACAAGATGGCGACTAGCTAGACACTACACCGCGCACTTATTCTCACATAATACTGTCGAACTAAACGATGCTAGGCGTCGAGTCCTCGGTGAATTTGATTTGTTTGATTGTTTTGAACTCATTCGCGGGAACTCGAATTTGTTTCTGTAAGAAAGAAAAAAGCATAAGTTAAATGGGCTAATAATATAAATGATAAAGTAGCTCTGTCTGTCTGTTACGCCTTCACGCCTAAACCACAAGAGCGATATTCATGAAATTTGGTACTGAGATAGATTAAAGCTCGGGAGAGGACATAGGCTACCTTTTATCGCAAATGAAAGGGGTTCAAATAGGTGATAAAAGGTTGTATGAAAATTCGTAATTTTTTTAAGGTAACCTGCTTTTTTTAAATTTTTTAAGTAACAATATTTATATCCTTAACGCTAAATGTGGACGAATCTACATTTATCTCGCGTCTAATGAATAAAATAATAACTTTATTATAAAATAATTAACCTAAATTAAAATATGACTTAAGTTCAGTGTTTAGTTGGTGGATTATAATTAAAGCCAGACGTTTTTGTCTTTATGATAGTCGTCAGCCTCTAATACGAAAAACTATCATAATCGTATCGTAAACGTATAATCGTCGAGATAATCGAGCATTGCTATTGGCCGGCTTCACACACACACACACACACACACACACACACACACAGGTTCACAGTAGGCAGGCGGCCAATCGTAAAGCTCCGTTCTTTGGATACATTTACGATATGATAATAAGTTTAGGCACTGATGAAAGGTAATGCACCGTGACTGACACAACATTTGTATTATTATTGAAGTGAAAACTTCTTTAGCGGCGTTGGATGGGTGAAAAGTGTTAAACTTGCGTCAGGATCGCTTGACCTTTGAACCGTAACCGACTGACGTCATGCAACATTGGCTATACACTGTCTATTTTGCAAGATACGATAAATAGCATCGTAGCCTAGCGGTTAGCGCTTCGCCTGTAAGTCCTTATGGTTTCAGATAGTACCAGGTTTAAACCTGGCCTTCTGTGATTATTTTTTCTTTTTGTAATTTATTACTTTTTGTGATTATTTTTTCTTTTTGTAATTTATTACTTTTTGTGATTATTTTTTCTTTTTGTAATTTATTAATTTCTTCTGACAGAAAATTTGCAGAAAATTAGTGATAGGTTCTATGATTGGCGTTATATTATAGGTATGGTATGGTATGGTATGTTCTTTTTTATCTTTTTCTATGTATATAACGAAGAAAGAAAGAAAGAAAATGTTTTCACTTCTGTCGGCACTCCCAGAGTGCAACCCGTCTTTTTTTATTATATTAGATTACACCAAACATCATATCTAAAATCTGGATAATACCTATTAACTCTAGACACAAACCTTTTATTATAATACTATTACAACAATACCCAGTCCTTTGTCCCTTCTTGGACAGCACCACAAGGGCAGACGGGACATTCAGGCAATATTTTATTTACTCTATCTACTAGATCAAAAAGATTACAAACGTATATTTTTCATTTTGAAGGCATATTCAATTGCACCTGTTTAATTTAACCCATAATAGAAACTAATTACTAATATGTACTACAACACGTAATTGATCGTGCGAGGGATATGTCGAGACCTCACCTTCGGCCTAGCACAAAGACTCACAGACCGCGCTCGCCCCTCGGCTCCTCCGGCTTCGAAGGGGAGGGGGGCATCCGTGGGGATTTCCAGCACGTAAAAAAAAACACGTAATTGATTATTTGAATGAAATTTTACAGCAATTAGTATCCTAACTATTCAAATCGATTAAGAATGGAAATAGTGAATTGAACTATCGATCAGTGCCTTTCGGGGGGAATGCTATGACCATATATGATCTCAGACCTCAGATCTATCTTAACTTAATCGACATAATTAATTGCTTTTCAAATACTGTATGGAAATCTGCCAGATTTGTGAAAAAACGAATTCAATGAGTACAGTTCCGAAAATTATCAACTCCCCCAGGTCTGCAACCAATGTGCTGGACATATCGAAGTGGTACGGTTAGCATAGGCATTGGTGTCAAAGTTCGTAATCTTTCCAATTGAATTTTAGAGAATTGGCTCACTCAATCTTCTTCATCCTAGCGTTAATCCCAGACGCATTCAAATTTGAGTCTGGGTCCGATTTACCAGTCTAAATGCGGATTTGGCTGAACTTTGATATCTGCCGTGAAGCGACTGCCATCTGAACTCGGCAACCAAAAGGCGATATCAAAGCATTGCAGTTAGACCAGTTGTTGGATTTCCAAGGGCTCCAACTACCCGTAACGACTGCCATAGATGTTCGTATGGCAACTGGGACTGACGGCTTAACGTGCTCTCCTAGGCACGACCAGACCAATGCAAATACCCATATTCATTGCATACAAATATTTGGACTGAGCGGGGATCGAACCCGCGCCTCCTGCGTAGCAGCCACGTTTTGGCTCATTGGCTATGCTCACGCTCATCCAAATTAAAAAAAGAAAAATGCCTACACATATTTTCCGATACCAAGTAATCACACAAAGTTTCGAGAGTTCATTTGTTACACTTTATAGTTATAAATAAATATTCTCCCAAAATGTAGCCTCTCTCTTTATAATATAAGTACAAATAATATTAATACAATAGTACTTTGTCCTTTATTCTGTCTTGGTCAGAACTACAAGCAAGGGCACACGGGATACATTTAATTTACTAGATCAAGGAGACTTCAAGCCGTCCATCAAGTCACCCCCTCAGGTGTTCCCCGTATTATAATACTTTCGTCTGTAACATGTTGACGTGCATTAGGGAGCAGAGCAGTGTAGGATTACACGCTGAACGGGCACTGTGCTAATGACAAGTAGACGGGGAGCCGGCGGCGTTAGTAGATAATGGTTGGTAAGTTTAGATTTGAATTTAGTTATTTTCACATTTCAATTCTTCACTTTGTTTCAGTTTTTACTGTCATATTTATTTATTTTTCGTTATAAGGTGCTATCAAATAGCCTTAAAAATATGATTAATATAAGTTTGTTAATCCTACTGTCCTACTTAACATTATAAATGTGACAGTTTTAAGGGTGTTGGTTATTCAATCACAGTACTAAGTTCGACAACGACTTTATTCCCGTCTGTGCAAAGGAATTGACCTATCTTGGGCCAACGAAATATAGAAGAACGGAAATTATTAAAAATGATGGATATTTTGACGTGACAACGTCTTATAAATTGGTTTGCCGGGTGACACTTCAAGAAACTGCGTTACTCTCCGCTCACGTTATGCGCTCACAATGAGAGCGAGTGAGAGGCACGCGTCCCTTCCACTCGGGCATGGTTAGCCCGCCTAAGAGCGAGAGAGACAGACATTTTTAAATTGTTACTATTATTTCATCCTTCTTCCTACTATACGAATGAATATTCACATTAAAATTATTTTACCACTCAAAGTCGTTGTCACGTAAAACTTTCGCCCATATACCGACTTTACAGGCAACCAATTTTTTTTTTTGTAAAAATATAATCTAAACTATTATCACAATTTACTTGGTTCATACCTTGGTTAACGCTAGTGGCCGTGATTAGATTGATATATAACATTGATCTAACAATGTAATTTAATCACTGATAGAGAACTGAAAGAAGATTTGTATTTTAATTTAATACTTTTTTGGTGTATATTTCTGTAAGACCAGATAAAATTAATAGATAAAATTACGAATAACATAACATTACTGAAAAAGTCAAAATTAAATAATACCTAATCTCGAAAATAGCCTAAATTCTCAGGTCGAGGCCGCCTTCCGACCAGGTGGGTCCATTTACTAAGCTAGTCTGCCATTTCTTTTTTAAATTGAGTTTTTGTAAGTGCCGTTCATATGGTGAATATGTTCATATACTTACAGAATACATGATTTTTGACTTTGAAACTAAATTTACGGTCATAACTCATTTGTCAGTAGTTTCCCGCCGCCAGCTCCTCGACTATACCCTAAGGGTCGGTTAATGCAGTAATTACTGCACTCAGTCCTGTTGTATTTTTGTTCTGAGCCGGAGATGGAAACATACATTATAATCCTGCTTGCACTGCATTTCGTTAGGGATTAGTGTTTTTATGCATTTGTGCACTGTGCGAGGGATGTTGTATGTTATGTTTTAGATTTAATATCTATTAAAATCCGGTAAAAACGACATACGAGAAATATCTAGTGAGCGGTAAATCTGGTAAATATATATTTTAAAAGCGAAATACTACTTATTGATTGACCACGAAATCTCAGAAACTATAACACCTACAAACATGAAATTTGGCAGGTAGGTTCTTGATAGAGTGTAGACATCCGCTAAGAACCGATTTTACGAAACTCCACCCCTAAAGGGGTAAACCAGGGGTTGGAAGTTTGCATGAAAGTCTTATATTTTTGTAGTAAGAGACTTGAATTTAAAATGTATGCTCTACAGATGGTGTGGAGTTATACTAAGTGTCCTTAGAAATCAACCCGCTTTTGGGTTTAAAACAGGGGATGGTGGTCTAACTCACTCCACGCGTACGAAGTCGCGGGCGCCCGCTAATCTTTTCATATGATTATAAAGTATCATCTGAGTCTTTACATTGAAGATATTAAAAAAATACTTCTGTATATGTTTTACTAACGGTACTAAACACAAAAATCAATTTTTTGGAATTTTTGTCTGATTGCCTGTTTCTCCGGATGGAAGCTAAAACTATTGAACGGACTTTAATGAGCTTTTTTTGTTTGAAAAAAAGTGCATGGCTCTCGTATGGCCAAGAGGCTAGACTTAAAACCTTAAGTTTGTTTGATTGTTATTGGTTAAGCAGACCCGGAGACTGATCAGAAACGACATCCAAGCGGGCGGAGTCGGGGGCAAAGGCTAGTAAAAATACAAGCATTGAAATAACAGTGCAAATTTCCTGTAAGTAATGAAATAATAACCGGGGTGATTAAAACTAAGGTAGTCTCGTCAGTTTAAAAAAATATCACAATTAAAAATATTGCATTGGGAAGTTTTTCCTTGCCCACATTTAATTTTCGTAACGTTCGTAACGTTTTGGTAAACGATCAATGGGTTAAGTTTGCTAGGTTGCCATTTAGATGGGTGTCCGTTAAATGGTATTTTTTTTCTTTAAAAAAACATTATCAATCGAAATTACTAATATTCCCTCTAACCCCTCCAACTTAGCTAAATTACTTGTGCTAAGAGTGGGTGCACGACGGTAGTCTAATGGCCGGGACTCAAACCTGGTACCTCTCGATCGTTAGGTCGACGCCTTAACCACAAAGCTACCGACACTTATTTCATCTGTTTAAAGTCGGTCCCGGCTGTCGACAGTTGTTAGGTCGTGACGGAGGCCTATATGGGCGACCTGAACAACTCCGTCACAGGTTGGCCACTAACAATAACTCAGGTCAGACGGCACCCGTAAAAACCAATCCCTGGCCCCTGGACTCTAAGGTGAAGGCCTCGGTTCCCTGAATCGAAATTCCACGCGGGCGAAGCCACGGGCGAGCCATTAATAAATAAATATTCTACAAAATTCTACACAACGATTAAGATAGGAAAAAGTGAATCGCTCAGGCGGGACTCGAACCCGCGATCTTTCCCTTACAGGGGGAATGCTCTGGCCACTGAGCCACCTGTTTCCGATAGTTCGTACGAATGTCGGTAGATGGCTCCCACCATCGCCCTAAAGACGGTAGTATAGGAGAATTTGGATAGCTTCAGGCGTGGCCCGGTGGCTCAGTGGTCAGAGCATTCCCCCTGTAAGGGAAAGATCGCGGGTTCGAGTCCCGCCTGAGCGATTCACTTTTTCCTATCTTAATCGATTTGAAAAGTTAGCATAGTTAATAAATAAATAAATAAATAAATATTCCTCAACATTTCACACAACGCTATCTAGACCCATGGTAAGCATAGCTTAACTAGCTTGTGTTATGGAATCTAGAATGCGAATAAACATACTTAAATACTTTTTTTTTTTTGTAAAATGCATACATATTATACATAGAAACACCCAGACCAATGCAAATATTCATATTCATGCATACAAATATTTGCACTGAGCGGGGATCGAACCCGCGCCTCCTGCGTAGCGGCCGCGTTCACTACCGCCACGCCACGGAGCTTCAAAATTTTATTCAATTCTACACAACGCTCTAGACCCATGGCACAGAATTGATCCCATGGTAAGGATAGCTTAGCTTGCTTGTGTTATGGAATCTAGACTGCGGATAAACATATGTACTTAGATACTTTGTTTTGTTTTTACCCGACTGCGCAAACAAAAGGAGGGTTATGTTTTTCAAGAGTATGTATGTATAATTGTTTGGCACGCTCTGCAGCCAGAACGGCTCGATGGAATTTTAACTTGAGAGGTGTCGTTAGATTCGTATTTACTGTGAGAGTGACACTGGGTATATTAAAATAAAAAACAAAATGGGTGGATTTTGGTAAAAGAAAAATAACTCAAATTTATCGAGTGGGGTATCAAAATGAAGGAAATTAAAGACGAGTACAAAAATATATATTTCATAACTAAATAGTATAAAGTAAAATAAATTGAGGTGTTTTATTTTTAATAATTTATATTATTTTGCACATAACAATACCCAGGCCAATGCAATGCAATATTCATGCATAGGTACAAATATTTACATGTAACGGGAAGTGAACCAGCGTCCCCTAGCAGTCGAACAGTCTTACCGCTACGCCACAGAGGCCGTCAAATAAATATGTATATTGTCTGTTATTGACGGGAAGCCAAATCAAGTTATTCGAATGAGTAATCACGAAATTAGATGAAACGCAAACTTGTTTTAAAGATGAAAGAGATAAAACTCAAACGAAAGGTTACGAGTTCAACCCCAACTTTTATTTTACTTTCTGTTTAATATTTACAAAGGGATATTAGGTACAGGGCTCAGATCGGCGGAGCGCATTGCGATATTATTTCTTTAGTCGAATTAATTAAACACATCAACAAAGTCTAGGGAACAAGGACATTTCTAGTAACCCTTTCTTGTAATAGTGAGTGTTTTATATCAATAGAAAGGTATTTTTATACCGTTTTTAATTTTAATTTTAATAAAAGCATTCTCATAGCAAAAATTTATTTTTTTAAGAAAGAATTGAATATTGCCAATATTGAGTATTACAACCTTCTATGATTAGGCACAAAAATAACGAGGTAGTAAGAAATACAGTAATTAACCGTACTTTAAACGTTTTTAATAATCTGTAGGACCTCCTAAAGCATTAGCAACAGCTCGACAACGGCGTGGCATACTTAGTATGAGATTGTCAATCATCGTCTGTGGAATATGGCTCCATACACTGCGAAGGTGTAAAAAAGTTGTTCTTCAGTGTTCAGATAGTCCAAAGAATCACTGAGAGCTCTTCTCCCAAGCAAATCCCAGGCATGCTCTATGGGATTGAGGTCGGCAGACTGAGCAGGCCATTCCAACGTCGTAATATAGTGCTCGCTTAACGCATTGACCACTACCCTCGCGGTGTGTGACCGTGCATTATCTTGCATGAACATAAAATCTTGACCGAACTGCTGTCGATGAGGGATTACCATGGGGTGTATAACCTCCTGAATGTATTGGTTTGCATTCAAATTGCTCCGTATCCAAACGAGTTCGGTCCTTCCACCAAGGCGAATTCTAGCCCATACCATGATTGTTCCACCTTGGTAAGGATGAACTTCTTGAAAACAGAACCCATGCCCATTGATGGTCGGTCCACTGTAAATGTGCGTTAGCCCACAATAAGCGATGACCTCGATTTCCACGTCGAAGAACTGGAACCCTAAGCGGTCTGCGAGCATGAAGATTGGCTTCGTGTAGTCTTCTCCTGACAGTTTGATCGCTAATAACCACTTGATGCTGAGACTGGAGGCTTGCGACCAACCCTTTTGGAACTGACGAGCAGTAATCGTGGGTTGCCGCCTTGCGAAATTTTGCAAGAAACGATCTTGTCGCGGGGTAGTAACCCTATTTCGTCCCCTGTGAGGTTCGGCAACATCCCCTGTAGACCTGTAGCGTGCCCATAATCTGCAAATTACGCTTGGTTGGGTGTTGACAGCATCCGCTACGTCGCGTTGAGTTCGTCCAGCTTGCAGCATACCAACAGCTCTTAACATCGTACTATTGATAATAAACGTTATTTACAATCAAAGAAAATAATTTTTATTTTGCCTCAGAGAAACTGCACAATCAAACAGTTTTAAAAGTTTTCCCTCCATATTCGAAAATCATTACCAATTTAAATTTATTTTTAAATTTCGAACAACTCTGTAATCTACTTTATTCTATTTTTATTTATTTGCTGCCAGTTATTTGCAAACAAAAATTTACACGAAAAAAAAAATTGGGGTCATCTTGTTCCCTAGACTTTGTTGAGGTGTTTATTTCTAGTTGTTGGTCGTAAAATAGCAAAGTCTTTTGGGTTTGAATTTTAATTTTCTGTGCAATTCAATTAACATTGGAAAAAGTGAACCGCTCAGGCGGGACTCAAACCCGCGATCTTTCCCTTACAGGGGGAATGCTCTGACCACTGAGCCACCGAGCTACGCCTGAAGTAATCCAAATTCTCCTATACAACCGTTTAGGGCGATGGTGGGAGCCATCTACTCATACTCGTACGAACTATCGGAAACAATGAATGAGTCCCGCCTGAGCGATTCACTTTTTCCTATCTTAATCGATATGAAAAGTTAGCATAGTAATTGCTTTAAAATTTCATTCAATTTCTATACAATTTTCTTGATGAAGAAATCAAGAAAGTTGTATAGAAACTGAATGAAATTACAAATCTTAAAAGAAGAGACGAATGAAATAAAAAAAAACCCGGTTTCATCCGAAGAATTGAACTCAAGAGCCCTAGCTTTTAATTGGGTTTATAAAATTTATATGGGATCGACTGCCGTCTAACCTTTAAACCCGAGAGAGAAGTCTCCGGCAGAGCCTAGGCCATTAATCAGCAAGTGTACCCGCTTTCGGGAGAAGATGCTTTGACCTCAAGGCTCTTGTTAAGATATCATAACCTCGTTAGATACTTAGTATGGATTTTTATTCGATTGACAAAAAATCATTGAATTTGAGCAGCTTTCATTCAATTTATTACAGTTGAAGAAACTCTTGAAGTGTAGTACAGAAGCAAATGACAGGCTGTGTGTGTCTCTAACTATGCTAGAGGGAAAAAAGAATGTAAAATGTATTTATGTATTGAGCAAAATATGATAAGCTAGACACAGTATTCTACGACGCATAACCTAAAATGCCTATAATACCTAAATGGAAAACATAAGTTACATATTATAGTGGCCGGTCGGCTACCCAATGCATAATAAACGAGCGGAATACATAAATAGGTGAACCCATCATCTACATATTATTGGTTAACGTCAGAAATAGCCGCACAGAAGTATGGATGCGCAAATTGGCTGCCGACTATGGCGTTAATATAATCAAATCTGATGTAATCATATCTGAATGGCGACTGGTGACGCACAAAGAATACAAGTATCACCACCCCATCTCATCCTAAGGGGTGGGGAATTTTGTAAAAGGCGACTGACGGAAAAATACGCAGACGATATCACTGCGAGAGAAGGAACACTCGAAATAAAACCTTGTACCAACCCGTCTGGCCAGTGTGGACACAGTAGGGCAGAGCCTCCCAACATTGGGAGAGGCCTATGTCCAGCTGTGGACCGTGATAGGCTAATTGATTGATATGGTAGAAACGTTCGATACTCTTGTTAAATATCAGCTGATTCCCGCAACTCCACCCGCGTAAATGTTAGTCATTTTTGGTCATATATCCGGTTGTACTCAACGAGATGCGATCAAGCATACGGCAGATTTTCAGTTCAAGACCTATATAATAAAAAGACGAATCAAAAACGTTTAGTAGTTTAGCGTCCAATAGGAACAAACAAACAAAAATGGAAATGAAATTTTTGGTAGGATCGTTAATTTGACATACATAACTCAAGTCTTTTTTAAATATTTTAATAATGAACACAGTACATACATCAAAAGACATAGGTGTACACTAACACACAGATACATGTTTACTGTTTACGTGTTTCCTAGGGTCTCTTTTTAAGCATTCACGATTTGTCACGAGTCGCTCACCGCACCGCTCGTAATGAATGCACAGCTTTACTTTTTCGCCTTTAAAAAAGTAATTTCTTTATTTTTTATATCGAAAACGCGCGAATGATCACAGGCCGTGGTTTTAGTGCAATCGAACCAGAAGTTAATAAGGTTAGTTCGGCTTTAGTGAATCTGTGTAATTATCTATGGGCAGGGTTCCGTAACGAAATTTGAAAAAAAAAAAACATGCGAGGCAATCTTTTGGAACTGTCGAGGAGTGAAAACGGTGTAGTCCACTTAGAGCACCCAGCCGAATAGCACCCAGAAGAATAGCACCTGAGCGAATAGCACCTAGCCATGTCCATGAACAGCACCTATCAAAATTTTTGGCAGGTGCTAGAGTAACTTGTGAATTGTATCGTGGTGACGTGACGTGACGCCAAACCGTGAGGTGCCGATGGCGCGATTTCCATGATTTTTGTTCGTCTAAAGATTTTTTCATCTCGAAAAATTCGAACTCGTGTTCGTTGTTAGTTCTATTATGTTTTAGGTTTGATTCCATATCTGAAAAGTCGTTGGAATTTTATTTTGGCAAACATACATACTTTAGGCCCATATTCTAGTATGTTACTCAGCGGAATCTCAATTTATTAGAGGAAAAATTGTATACACAATCTGCCAGACAACCTATCAAATTTCTCAATATTTGTATACAATCTTTCCCCAGATAATTTGAGATTCAGCTTTAGACTTTTACCGGAGCCCGCATCAGTACATCGGCCGTCAACCACAGATACAGTCGACAAAAGAGATACGATTGCACCTTTACATACAACTTTATATGAAAAAGTGTGACCGTATCTCCTTTGCCTGCACACCAGCGCGCAGGTGCTCAGGCTTACACTCCAAAGACCTTGTTGGAGTGCCTACATACAGTCCAAATCAATGCTTCGAGCACGAAAAAAATTCGAATTCGTAACGTAAACGTATCGAAAATCGAAGCATTGTGATTGGTTCACAGTAGGCAGGCGGCCAATCACATTGCTGCGTTCTCTGGATACGTTTATGTTCCGAATTCGAATAATTATTCGTGCTTGGGGCACTGATCGATCTTGACGAGTAAAGTACACAAAATGATCTTAATGTCTTGGGCTTGATTTTCCCTTTTCTTTTTAACTAATTGTTCTTATGCCGGGGTGTAAGGGGAACGCTCCTGTAGCCGAAACCCCTGGTAGCACTCCGGGTACACTTTTGTAGTAAAGTAGCGTACACTTTTGTAGTATTTTTTTTTTTAAGAAATTGCCGTTTCATTGAGCTTTACTAATACGATTGAGAATGAATAATGCTAAAGAAAAGAAGAAGAAAAAGACTGGTTGCACTCCGGGAGTGCCGGCAGAAGTGAAAACTTTTTCTTTCTTTGTTTCTTCGTTATATACAGAGAAAAAGATGAAAAGAACATACCATACCATACCTATAATATAGCGCCAACATAGAACCTATCACTAATTTAAAAATTAAATTACAAACAGAATAAATAATCACAAAAAGTAATAAATAACAAAAAGAAAAATAATCACAAAGAGTGTCAGAAGTCTAAGTTCGAACCCGGTACTATCTGAATCCATAAGTTCTTACAGTCGAAGCCCACACCGCTAACGTAAGACGCTTCTTATCGTATCTTGCAAAATAAACAGTCTATAGCTAATGTTGTATGACTTCAGTCGTCGGTTACGGTTCAAAGGTCAAGTGATTCTGACGCGCGAGTTTAACAATTTTCACCCATCGAACGCAACAAAAGAAGTTTTCACTTCAAAAAAATCGAATATGTAGTGTACCCGGAGGACTACTAGGAGCCTTTAGCTTCGGGAGCGTTCCCCTTAAACCCAGTATTTAGTACACACCTTTAGTTCTGACCATAATACAATTAAAATCAATAAAACAGTTTGGTTTGCTCTTAATATATTAGTATTAAGATCATTTTTAAATAAAAATATGTTATACCACAGCGGAACCCACAAAGCCCTAGCACGTTCATACTTAGCAATTTTTATTTTTCACTTTACTATGTACGCATCTCCCCGGGCCGTTTAATTTTCCTGTTAATTGCCATAAAGAAAATTAATTTTACAACTTTTGTTCAAAAGCTGTTTGTGGACCTGGGCGATAAAATCGTTGTTATAATATTAAAGTGAATACAGATATTACTACTACTATAAATGTATTAAAACAGGAAAAGTTTGAATTGGTCTAGGCGGGGTTTGCACCCGCGATCTTTGCCTTACAGGGGCAAGGCAATGCTTTGACCACGAAGCTATCAGAAGTTAGTGATAACGGGTTCTGGTCGCTTAGATCGTTTTTCTATTTTAATATATTTGAATATTTATCATGCAATGTGCACAAAAATTTCATTCAAATACTAATATAAAGTCAAAAAAGTGAAACTTGCTTAGTGGTACAGGTGACGGTGTTCCGGGTTCCAATTCCGGCTATTACACTATACCGATGGCGACAACACAAGCAATTGAGTTTTAGTTTTACTGAAATTGTTATCAGCAATACTTAGTAGATTAGTTTTCAAAAATATACTTATTTTCAACCGATTTAAAAATGACGGATGGTTTGGTTCCAACATAGTTTTAGCAAAAACTTAAAACACCTAATCCCTCCAGTTAAATTATCTGTGTTACGAGTGGCTTTATTAATTGCCACAATTCGAACCCGAGACCTCTCGAACGAACAGCCGACTTCTTAACCACTGAAGTTACCTACGCTTTTATTATATGTATATTGTAGCAAAATAGGCATATAATATCAAAACTAATTAGCCTATTGGAGTTCACTGCTGGACATAGGCCTCCCTCAACGTGCACCATTGCTTCCGATCCTCCGCCCTCCTCATCCAGTCTGTCCCACATAATATACTAGGTTGAAAATAGAAACATAAATAAACGAAATACTAGCTAGACTTAAATATAACCTTACCCACAAAGCTTACACGACCAATAATTAACAACAACAACAAGCACCTAATACAGTTCGGCTCGAAGGACCAAAAATATGTAGTGAACACAGCTTGAGGGTAGAAAGATTTTTATAAAATAAATGTCATTGTTTAGTTTACTTGTTCATTATTATAGTATGGACATGTACGCGGCTCGCCTCGGGGCGTGTTTGGAACTTGGTTTATATTCTAAAACAAAGATGTTTCAAGTAAAGGTGGTCTAAAAATGGTCTGTCGAGTAATGTTTATTCTTGTTATTTTCTAAATCCAGAATTTTATGGAATTTCTAGATATTCAAGTTTCTCTGCATGTTTTTTTTTTTCATTAACTACAATTTAGCACGATTTGGCAATATTGAACGGACGGTGCACTGTCCTACAGTCCACTGAACTTCAACTTCAATCTCTTCAAAATGGCCTCTGCAGCAAATCGCCAGAATTTTGCCAATGTCAAGTAAAATGTATTATAAAATATTAATGGCGAGCCGCCAATGTTAAGTAAACCAGACCCACGTTAGCCACAATGGCGAGCCGCCATTGTTAAGTATACCAGACCCGCGTTAGCCACGCCAGTAAATTTGCTTTCGTGGGTCCGCCCCCCACGAGTTTCAGGTGGACGATCAGAACGTGTGGTGGGATTTTAGGGGGCCGTCCAGTCATGATGTACTTACTCTCACGTTTGACAGATTGTGATAATTCACATGTGACGCCTATTCGAATTGAAAACTTTTTAAGTGCGTTGAGGACCAAAAGTATCTAGTTTTATACTCTAAGTATGTAGGTATGTCAGTACTTTTTCCAAGGAATATACATAGGTCGCACGGAGCCGCTGGATTTTTTTTTATGCCATAAGAGGCAAACGATCAGACGGATCGCCTGATAAAACAGGTGCGTTGCCGGCGTTTAAGTTGGGAGTACGCTCTCTACTTGAAGGTTTGAAGGTCGTATCGGTCCGAAAATACCGCAGGCGACAGTTCATTCCACAGTTTAGATGTGCGAGGCAGAAAGTTTCTGGAGAAACGCACAGTTGAGGACTGCCAACCATCTAAGTGTACACTACTACCCGTTGTACATGCGATAGAAAATGCAGAGCGAGGCTACATCTCTACGCAGCGCCAAGAGGTCAAGCCGATCTGAAATACGGCAGTCGACAATTCGAGTCGCTCGTCGTTGGATACGGTCCAGAGATGCAAGCTGGCCGGATTAGGGTTGCTTTAGATCGTTCGTTCTGGAAGTCCATAGGAGATGTCCATATTCAGCAGTGGACTATGTACGGCTGATATGATGATGATATTGATGATACATAGGTCACAAAGTAGATTTTTACAGACTGTTTACACTTCTGTCGATAGTCCCAAAAGACTACCCCGTTTTTTATTATTTTGTTTCATAGGCCAATAGTAGATATTTGTAACAATTAGCTACAGAATAATCTTGATTGCAAAGCCTCAAAATAATCTTAATACCAAGGTATTCAGCGCAAATGAAACTGTTTTATTGATTTGAATTGTATTATTTTCCAAATTGGCCGCGTGGTTCCCGGCAGAGTAGAATTTGGGCCACCCCTTCTCTTCCCATGTGGTGTCGTACAAGGCGACTAAGGGATAGGGCTGTTTAACTTTAACATCAGACTGATATTTACAGCCCAGACTCAGCCTCAGATGCATGGCTCGAGTCAACAATAGTGCTCGGAAAACGGCAATAGGCTCACCCCCTATCACGTGGTATCTAATACAATGATTGGTGAAATGTAGGTGTTAATTCACTTCTGCCTAACCCTACGGGGATAAAGGCGTGATTGTATGTATGTATGTATGTATGTTAAAGCTGTGTCCTAAATATCACAACAATTAGTCAACAGGGGGGGGGGGGGGGGGCCAAGGGATTAAGATCATTTGAGTACTTTGTTCGTTAAGATCGATTTGATGCCGTACATTAAAAGTCCTTGGCAGTACAAATATCGGTCATTCGTACGTAGTGGCGAAGTAACATCACGACCAACTGGTAAATCAACTGATTGTAGTTCAATCAAGCCCCCGACCGGATTGTCAATGATGCAATTGACATCAATGCGGTATTTTAATTTATGTGATTGATTGATGGCCTCTATTAACTGTGGTATTGTTGCTAGTAGGGGTTTAATATAGCTGAGGGTATATTGATAAAGATTATTAATACCAGTACTAGATAACTAGTTGGCCCGCACCGGGTTTGCCTATGGCATATTTCGAAATACTGTATCAACCCTTCCAGCTATAATTATGTCTGTATTTATTAATGCTCAAATAACGTATCTACTATGCTTCGCTCCCTTGAGTAATACCGTGATGATATGTAGAATATAGCCTTCTTCGATAAACAAACTATTTAACACAAAAATAATTTTACATCTGTAGTTCCAAAACCTTACAAATAAATTCGCCAGCTTTATAATATAATAGGTATTACCGGTCCCGTAACTTTTTAACATGCAAACATTTCGTGGAATTTTAGGTACATGTCATAAAAAATTAGCCGAATCGATCGAGTTTTGAGTTGAGAGAGACCTAACCAACCACGACCACCACGACTAAGCGCTACCAAGTCCTTGCCAAGACTGGGTCAGTGCTCCTAGCACGTAACACTATTGTAAAAGTATTGAGATAACGAAGCATTTCGATTGGCCAACTTCACACACGCGTAGGTTCACAGTAGACAGGCAACCAATCACAATGCTCCGTTCTCTCAATATGTTAACGATACGATTACGATAGTTGAGCCTCATCCGTCATTGCGTCCCTTCGGCCACTATGGCTCCATACTTCGCAACTATCACCCACCCATCTATAGCTTTAATCGCTTCAAAGACCCCTCCCTAATTTACTCCCATCCCATCCCATTATTTATTTCACTTAAAATTGCCCACAACCCGTAATTATCAAAATAATAATAAAGTGCGTCCAATTCTCACAATCAAACAAGAACTTCCACACTTAAGATGAAAGGGGCCGCTAACTTAAAAAGGCGGGAAAAAAACATGGCGTCGACATTAATCATTTTGCTGACAAACGGCGTCCGCGCAGCTTTCATGTTGCGGTGGAGTTGAAATTATATATAAGTAGCTATAAATAGCGTTAAGCGTCTGTGGCTTGTGGTTGAAAGCTGGCCTTACGATCGACAGGTCCCCAGTACGGTCCAGACTATTACACTTCTGACGTGAAACCCACTCCTAACACGAGTTTAAATGGAGGGTTTACTCGGGTTTACGGGAATACTCGTTACTGTATAAATAGTCTGTTAAAGGAAATGCATTAAAAAAAAACTGCGTGAAAAACAAATTTTGTGAGAGTAAACTAATGTAATTATTGTTCTGTTAATGTGTGTGTCGCCGCCGAATAGCATAATCAGCCGTTCAATTAACTGCCTAGGCACTTTACTGAACGGCGCGGTTCAATTAACGGCCCGAATGGTGTTCAGTCATTTTATTAAACGGCTAGGCAAATGGCTTGGATCGATGACGTTTAACTACATATTTATAACATCCGTACCAACAATAGTGATAATCATTATTATTAATAAATGAAAAATCACACCTATTAGAAATCATTACCCTTAACAATAATCTTAAGAAGCAACTGGCGCCAATTCAATGTTTACTCACAACAGTGTTGCGAATTTTTGAACATGTATTATATTAGGCCATTAGATGTCTTTTAACTAAATAGTCAAGTAAATAATATAGTTACTATATTGTTGATAGTTCTTGCGTCCAGGTATAGAGTATGTACATACTCTAAAACTCGTAAGTATGTACACACCAGTAATTTGTTAATTAGTCCTCTTATAAAAAAAAATCGCAGGATTTGCAATTAAACAGGACTAATTTGTAGCCGTAATTTTTTTCTATTTATAATACGTCAATTTTACTTCACCGCTCTTGATGGTAAGCTGAAGGCAAAGTCTCAGGAAATAAGGTTACCATTACAGACAGATTACGTAGTTTTGATTTTAGTTATTTAAACGGGTATTTCCCTGTCCTACGATCGGAACTCCGATTGGTAGAAGGAGCGGGAATATTTTTTCCTATATCTCCGATTTAACTCACTTACTTAATCAAAAGTACAGTCAAGGCCATTATACTGTAGTTCTAACCGATTGTCCGTGTAAAAATAGTAGTTTATGATACTGTTGCATAATATTAATAAGGGTTCTTATAACACGAGTGTGTTTTAAAAAAACGAGCCGTAGCCGAGTTTTTTTATATTATCACACGAGTGTTATAAGACCAAGTTATGCACAGTGTCATACACTACTTTATCTACTCTCATACTATAATACATAAACTAATTTATTTTACAAACAAAACCAAACTTTGTTTAATATAAATGTAAAAAAAAAAGTTGACGCCAAGACAAGGCCGCAAACATCGATTGCGCATGCGCGTTTCTTTTTTTTTCTTGCGAATTGGCCGTTTTTTTTTTTAAAGTAGAGGTTCAGTCCAGATGGGGATTGTATAGGTGTATCGTTATGATTAAAAAGTTATTTTATGATATAGGTGTCCATACAAGACCTGTATCGTAATAAAACTTTTTTTTGGCCTGTGCGTAATGTTTGTCATAAGAGTTCTGATTTCAATTTTATAATCTTTGTATTATAGTATCAGAGTAGATAAATATAATAAAACTTACTTAATTCTTTAATCTTTCTAAATAATGTCCTATGGGAATTTCACCAGTGCTAAGAATCATTTGACTGTTTATTAAAAAATCATTAGACACGCACACCACAGAACCGTTGGTAACACCTAGTTTCTGCGTCAGTTCCACCCGACTGCCGTCTGACCCGTGAATCCCGCTAGAAAACTACGCTAGAACCTCGTCCGTCTATCAGCAAATGTACCATTTTACAGGTGAGGTTGAATAATCTCTCCAAGACCCTGATGGGACCCCAATGTGTATAAATAGTAAACTCGCTAAAACCCTTTTTGTTCTCAAATTACACAAACAGGATCAAACAGTCGCGGCGACAAACAAAAAAAAATGTTTGTTTTATTTTTGTACCGTCAGCAGCTGCGTCAGTGTAAGTTTGGGCGTGTTTTTTGTGTAAAGTGTCAAAACATTGGACAAGAAAACTTTTCAAGTGGCGATAATTTTTTCTCGCCGTAATCCGTTTGTGGAACATTTGAGCCAATGTTGGTGTTATAACTTTTAGTAGATTGTGTTTACGCAATGAAAGATTCAGGTTTTGAATATTAGTGCGATTCGTTTGAGATTTAGTGGCTGATTCAATCTGTAATCCATTCGGTTAGGTACTTAACTAAACATAAACAATGTATCACTACATAGTATAAAACAAAGTCGCTCTGTCCCTATATCCCTTTGTATGCTTAATTCTTTAAAACTACGCAACGGATTTTGATGCGGTTTTTGAAGTGAAAACTTCTTTAGCGGCGTTTAATGGGTAAAAATAACACTTTCCAACTTGGGTTTATATGTATAATACATGTTTAATATAGTAGAGGGTCCAGCGGGAACGGGATCTGACGCCACGCGGGTTGAAAAATATTGGCGGTACGAAGTTCGCCGGGTCAGCTAGTGGAGTATAACTTGCACTGGTTGTATGGTTGTAACATGTTCGTGTCAAATCTTCCAACACGATTTTAAAGCAGATATTCTCAACTGATTTCGATAAAACTGTGCGAACATATTTTTTAATTAACTTTAAAGTAATGTACAGTCAGCGCTAAAAGAACTTCTATGTGTTCGTAATTGTTACTCTTTGGCCTGAACAGAAAAATACCTTTATTAAATTTATTTGTTTATTAACTTATGCCTAAGGTTACGATATCGAGTGTTTTGCTGATCCCGGATTCTGAGTAAGCCGTATGATAACCTTATCAGACACCTTACTAAGAACCTGTGTCAGTATAACATTAAACAGATTAGTTTTGCGAATAAAAAAAAAACAAAAAGAATAATCATTTATTTCGCAAAACAAACAAAGCCATATCTTTTGTTACTTACAAGATATGGATAAGTTTTTAATACAAAATTTCTTAAAAAATATGTTAGTGAAAATTGGTATTAATGCCTGGTTCACAATATTCCAGTAGCATTCCAGTCACCTAAGTAAATCCAGTGCTGGAATGCTACTGGAATATTGTGAACCGTTACTGGAATGTGCTCATTCCAATCCAGTGACTGGATTGCCGGTCTACTTCTTAATGTTCGTAAATAATTATATTAGTAATCTTCAAATCTAACATCTGTATATGTACACTATACTATTATAAAGAGGAAATAATTGTATTTTTGTATGTTTGTAATGAATAAACTCAAAAAGTCCGTGCCAATTTTAACAATTCCTTCTCCATGGGGAAGCTACATTCACCCTGAGTAACATAGGCTATATTGGATTTCCACGGGAACGTTTTTACCACCCGTGCGAAGCCGGGGCGAATCGCTAGTAGATAAATAAATGTCATACAGTAAAAATGCAGAGCAAAGCAGACTACTGGTAGTGTAATGGCCAGATTCGAACCGGGACCTCTCGATAGCAAGGCCGTCTCCTTAACCACTAAACCACCGATACTTATTTTTTCTTATTATGTATATATTTTACTTATTTTATTATGACTTGCTAACGTCTAATTTGGAATATTTTCCAAATTGGTCACTTTTTCTCACCGCGTTAAAACCTTGCAGGCAGGTTGCCTTGGGACATACCGTGACTTAGTGAACTCAATCTTAACACAAGCGATTTCCTTTGACTGAAAGGGTCCACGGATCCGCGGTGAGAGGGACCCCAGCATGCCAAGAATATGTATTAGCATGGGGTACCGATACTAAGAAAATATCTTTAGTAATACTCAAAAATGAATAGATACCACTATTAGACTCATTTAAAGAAATAAAAAAGCTAAAACGCTTATTTGCAGACTTACAATCACGTAAATTATTTTAGAACTTAAGCACGTGATATAATGTCATGTAAGCATATAAAACTCGTTGGTAATGTAATAAATAAAGATTTCGTGACAATCGTGCTATTTGCAATCTAACACCCCGATCGGCATCTGAAGACCCAAGATGGCGTGCAGTTTTAGTCGGTTCGAGTCCAATATAAACACCCATGTCGGGCGGCGGGGGGGAATCCGAGGGGACTTCTGCACGGAAAAAACGGGTTACTCTATTGTAGCCAAGATTGGTAACAAAATCAATTGTGTGGTCGCAAAGGAACAAATTAATTACATCGCTAGAGTTCCTCAACGTAATAATAGGGATGCTAAAAACATAATCATGTCTCTGCATAATCGATACTTAAGAGATGATTTTGTTGCCGCAGCTAAAAAAATTAAATCTTTGTTAGTAACGGATTTGGGTATGAGCGGCGAGAACAGAATCTTTATAAATGACCACCTAACTCTTGAAAATAAGCAGCTGCTAAATAAGGCCAAGATTCTTGCAAGAGAGAAGAATTTTTTGTACACATGGGTGAAGAACTGCAAAATTCTTGTAAGAAAAAATTCAACTTCTCCCACCTACGTGATCAAAACAGAAATAGATTTAAAAAAAATTACATAGTTAGAGATAATATTGTGATGTTCATAAAAGGTTTGAGAACCATTGCTGGTATGTTTATTATGTATTTCTATTCACATAATCCTTTTGTTCGCTTATCGCAAAGAACCGGTCCGCCTACCTGCGCTAATAATTATTTCTACCTAGTGTTTTATATGGTAATCCATAGGGTCGCTTTTGGCTTTCTTTTGTGTATGTTTGAGGCATCTGTGCCACCCTCATTTTATTTTAATATTCTATTTGTAACCGATTGCTTTTTTCTGTATGAATGTAGGTTTTACTTTAGACGGGCTATTGTAATTTGCTCCTATTACTCTAAATATCTGCTAATAACTCTCGTAGACATTAATTTAACTGTATTATGTATTGCGTTTTATACAAATCACACACAATTTATAATAGGCCACATTAAGCTATGTTTGATGCCGAAAGCTTATATTTTCGCCATTCATATTCTTTCCTTTACATTTTGTACTAATCTTATAGCTATGTACCCGATTTTTAAAAATGGCTTTTAAAATATTTTATCAGAATGTTCGGGGTCTGCGTACTAAAACTACAAACTTTTTAAGAAACGTGTTATTGAACCAGTACGACGTGATATGCATAAGTGAAACATGGTTTAACGATAACTTTAACAGTAATGAATTGTTTGATGATCGTTATATTGTTTGGAGACGGGACAGGGATTATTTGAGAAGGAATCAGAAGCTGGGTGGTGGGGTTATCATTGCTGTTCGACGCGAATATGCTTCGGAGGAGCGCGATAGTTGGTGTTCCTCTGCGGAGGATATATGGGTAACGATTTCTCTCAACCGTTCTAGACCTAAGGGTAAATGTAAACTACACATCTGTACAATGTATCTCTGTAATCAGCATCAAGGAAATTCACTTTCGGCCCAGCTAACTGTTTTTTACAATAAATTATTAGATATTGTATTAAACAATATAAGCGACACTTTTATCATTTTGGGTGATTTTAATTTACCTAACTTATCATGGCACTTATCAGACGATGGGTTTTCATACTATCCTCAAAACATTGAGGGTCCAGCTCAGTTTGAATTTTTTGATATATTAAATACATGCAATATGCTTCAGTACAACAATCATCAAAACTCAAATAATAGAATATTAGACTTGATTTTGAGTAATAATCATTTGACTGTTGATAAGTGCTTAGACCCCTTGGTCGCTGAGGATACCCATCACGTATCTCTTAGCATAGTCGTGGATTTTGTGGACCAACAGGCATTACCGATTCAGAAGAGAAAAAAATACATGTATCACTTAGCTGATTTTACATCGATATCACAAGGTCTTGATGTTTTCGACTGGCATAAGGATCTCAGCATAGGAACAGTGGATAGTGCGTTATCATTATTATATGCTAGACTGGAAAATTTGCGAGAAAATTTCATACCTTCTAAAATTGCGAAATCCACTACTAAATATCCCCCTTGGTATAAAACCCCCTTAATAAGAATTTTAAAAGAAAAATTTAAACACCATACGAAGTATAAAAAGTACGGCAATTTATCGGACCGTGAGTCTTTTTTAATATTGCGTGATCGTGCCAAGGAATTAGAGAGGGAGATGTACAACGATTACATTGCAACTATCGAAAATAACATTACCCGATCACCGAAAGCCTTTTGGTCTTTCATAAAAAGTAAACAAATGTCGTCCAACACTTATCCATCCACCATGAAATATAAGCAGTGTTCATCTAGTGAAGGGGAGGATATATGCAACATGTTTAATGATTTTTTTAATTGTAATTTCTTGCCTAGAACGGATACCAATAACCCTGATTCGGATGATGATTCGTACTGTCATCTGAAAGGTACCACTGCGGATATCAGTTCTGTAGTGGTCTATGAAACTGAAGTTCTCAAACATCTAAAGGCCATCGACTTAAATAAATCTGCTGGTCCCGACAATATTCCAGCTCTCCTCATAGCTCGCTGTGCTCGTAGTCTATCTTTACCTTTGACGATAATATACCAGCGATCTCTTAATGAAGGCGTAATACCGCAAGTCTGGAAGACAGCGTTCATTACCCCCCTACACAAGAAGGGCTCTAGAGACCTTGTAGAAAATTACAGGCCTATATCGAAACTTTGCCTCTTCGCCAAGATTCTAGAAAAACTTGTTTATCCCTCAATCTACCATGGTATTAAACAGTCTTTAAGCGAAGCTCAACATGGTTTTTTGAAGAATAGGTCCACTGTTTCTAACTTGCTCATTTGTTCTGACTATCTGACAAGGAATATGTCTGAACCTTCACAAGTTGACGTGGTCTATACGGATTATAGTAAGGCATTCGACAGAATAGATCATGACACCCTTTTGCAAAAGCTACAGCGCATAGGCATTAGAGGGAATTTATTCAGATGGTTCAAATCATACATTGAAAACCGCTGTCAGACAGTAGTTTTGAACGGATATACTTCTGTAGCTTCTCAGATACCATCTGGAATTCCGCAGGGATCCCTTTTAGGTCCGTTGCTGTTCACTATATTTATCAACGACATCCACTCATGTTTTAGCTACTCTAAAATCATTCTTTATGCTGACGACATGAAAATACTTTGCCCGATATCAAAGATTGATGACTGCCTTGGTCTACAGCAAGATTTAGACGAACTTCAAAAGTATTGTTACCTTAACAAGCTAGAACTTAATGTCTCAAAGTGTTTCGTCAGCACATACACACGTAAACCTTTACCCGTCACCTTTCAATATGAGCTGCAAAATATTCCTTTAAAAAGAATAACCGTTGTTAAGGACCTGGGTGTAACTTTTGACTCCAAGTTAATCTTTGATGAGCATATTGAAAACGTAGTTAAAAAGGCTTCGCGAGCCCTCGGTTTCATACTAAGGTTCGCGACCGATTTCAAGGATGTAAAAACGTTCAAAATTTTATATTGCGCTTTCGTTCGCAGTCACTTGGAGTATGCATCCCAGGTATGGAACCCGGTGTACAATACATACATTGATAGGATTGAGCGTATTCAGAAACGGTTTCTTCGTTTCCTTCAGTACAAAACGCGAAGGTATACCTCTAACTACACTGTGCGATGTAGGAGATTTCACATACTGCCTCTGTATGAGCGGAGACGCATCGCAGATGTTGTGTATCTACACAAGATTGTGACTGGAGCTGTGGACTGTCCCGATTTGTTAGGAGAGCTAGGCTTTATAGCACGATCCAAACTGCTGCGTAATCCTAGCCTACTCCATGTTCCCGTCGTCAAGTGCACCTACAGGCAAAACTCATTTTTAATACGCGTGAGCAGATGTTTCAATTCCTTATGTCGTGATTTAGACTTAGACCTCTTTAATACCAATGTTTCACGTTTAAGGCATGTTCTGGCGGACAGGTTCTTTGGCGAGAGTTAATTATTTCTGTAGTGGTTTTAGGTTTTAACCGATGTATAGACAGGTACTTAATTTTGTCTACCTACTGTTTCTTTTAGACCTTATGCAAAGAAATATGTTTAGCTGTGAAAACTTGTTGATGGCCTTCAGCTATTTATTATTTAAGATTGCACACTGTACACTAGCTGTAAGTTTTCCAAATAAAATAAAATAAAAAAATAAAAAATAAAACTTCCAACTTTATTATTAGTATGATTGCTTTCTGTAATCGTCACATAAAAAGTCCGCAGATACAATCCGATACAGGCCGAAAGGGGTGGCGAGCAAAAATTATAAATTTCCACCCCTTTGGGGTGGTTAAGGAAACAAGGCCGACCTCGTGACCTTTTCCTTTTTTTTTTAAGCGACGTAAGCAGAAAAATCTTGCTACCGCTCAACGATACTCAAGTGTCGGTAGGGATGTGCAGTGTTTAAGAATTTTCGATATTATAAAATAAATATTTTTAATGGAATATGCGGTACACGTGTTCTGGATCACAGGTGAAATTGGCATGGGCTCAGAATATCATACTTTTAATCATATTATTTAATTATTCAGTAATACTTCCTACAAAGAGATATGTCGCGCGTTCAAATGGTGTTCTGGATGTTGAATATTCTGAGATGTAGAACCAACCAATCGGTTTGCTTAGTCTAATATTGCTTTGTTTGTGAACGAGAATATCAACTAGCATAGTAATAGAAGGTCGAATTCCAAAGACGGACTATTCAGTGAATAACAGATGATACAACAATTTACAAACTCATACCCATCAAAGTCATTATTTAATATTTAAAAAATCTTTTAAGCTTTAGAACGATCTCCGTGTTGTGGTTTTTCTCAGCGATAAGGTTCTTCAAAACGGGAATCATTTAGAAGGTTCTTACAGCGTCGGCAGAACGAATGTGACGCTCTTAGTTTAACACACGTCCAGAGGCCACAGTATCCACTTACCGTCAGGTGGGTCCCGTGCTATTTACCCCATAAGTGATATTTAAAAAAATACAGGACCTTGCATTAAATTTTAATTCCACTCTAATTTACTTTTTTAATTACTTAACATATCGACATCACCGTGTCGCATCACTACGCGTTCACCTGTATAATTTGAAGGGCCCTCGAGTGCAGCGCTCTCAAGTGGCGACCCCTTTACACCGTGTCACCTCTCTATTCTTTCGCAGCTCCAGTGAACGCCGTTTAGTTCATACACTCAGTTTAAACTCCATATTACGTTTTTTTACTTTGTGTTTCAGTTTTCAGCAGGAAAAGTGTAAGGTTACACTTTCTGGAGGTCTTAAGCGCAATTTGAAAGGAAGAGGTGTATTGTATACGAATAACTTAGCACTTATGCTATGTATGCGTTTGTGTTTAAAGTCCGCTTTCCAAGATCAGCGTTTTCACAGACGCGCGAGCGATTTCGCGGACTACGCACCGTGGAAAGAGGTTTATGTGTGATAGTGCAGATATGTTTGTGATAGTAAATACATCCGTGTCTACATCTGCGTCCGTGAAACCTCGCACCGTGTAAACCCAGTGTAAAAATTCTATCGTCAACTATCGTTCTCTGAACCTTTTCCCAGCTCGGTTTGGCACTGCGTTCTCCATCAGGCGAGCGGCTCCAAAACTAAAAATAATTCGGTATACAACAACCAACATCCCCATAAACAATAATTTATTTGCATTCAGGCAACCCCGCAATCCGTCGGATTATTGATTCATGATAGCAACATTCTATTCATGTGAACCAATGGTCGGTCATTAAATCAAAAGCAATTACACAAGTGCCATTTAAAAAGTTTCTCCTTCTGACATTTATGTGATATACATACGAAAATCAATAAAGGTCTCGGAGAATGTTGTCAACTTTATATGACACGACACACGACACTTTTAGTCTTATTTCCGAACGATAATTTCGAGAGTAATACGGGGTCACGCGACCACAGATTAATAATGCTTTTAAAAACCGACATGTACGAGAATTTTACCGGATTTATTGACATTTTTGATTACTGCTCTGCTCCCTTGAGTAGTAGCTTGATGATGGCTTCAACATAGCTTTCAGACCCTTTCTCCATCGTAACTTTAGTCCCGCTCGCATTCTAAGTTTTAACCTCTGGAGTCTGGGGTCAGCATTTTCCCGTCTAACTGCGGGTTTGGTTGAACTTCGATATTTTCTGTGAAGCGACTGCCATCTGACCTCTACAACCAATTGGTGCTATCAAAGCATTGCATGTAGACTAGTTATTGGAATTTTAGGGTTCCAACTACCAGTAACGACTGCGATAGATGCTCGTATGGCAACCGGGACCTACAGTTTAACGTGTCCTCCGAGGCACGACCAGACCAGTCGCGCTTACTACCGCTACACCACAGAGGCTGTCAGAGCTTCCCCGACTTTTTTTTTACGTCCGGGAAATCCCCACGGATACCCACCCCTCTGGAGCCGGAGGGGAAGGTTATGTCGGATTCGAACCGACTAAACCGCACGCCGCCTCTGGGTCGTAGTGCTAGACCGAAGGTGAGGTTGTCATGCGACATATCCCTCGCACCCCGGCTGACCCAGGGCCATCCCTCTCGGTCTGGCCCTCCTCGGGAGGAGGGGGGGACCACGCGGTCCCCGACTCAACGACTCAGCGACCTACGATGCGCGCCGCCGCCGTGGCCTGCTTCTGCTAGGGTGACGGGCGGCTTCACCCGTCACCCTCAGGCCCGCGCTCATGGGGGGCGGAGGTCAGTTTGCGCCCTCCGATGCCCGAGCCGCCTTCGAAGAGCTCGCCAGAGTCCTCTTTATAATACTGAGTAGGTATAGAAGAAGTAGGTACAATAGAACCACCCCAACTCTTTCTGTGGGTGTTTTAAAAGTTGACTAAGGGCTGTTGTCCACCGGACAGTAAACATACATACATACATATAATCACGCCTTTATCCCCGGAGGGTTAGGCAGAGGTGAATTAACACACAACATTGCACTAATCTGTATTCGGTCCCACGTAATAGGGGGTGAGCCTATTGCCGTATTCCGGGCACTATTGTTGACTCGAGCCATGCATCTGAGGCTGAGTCTGGGCTGTACATATCTGTCCGATGTTAAAGTAAATCAGCCCTATCCCTTAGTAGCCTTGTACGACACCACTTGGGAAGAGAAGGGGTGGCCCAAATTCTACTCAGCCGGGGACCACGCGGCAGAGTAGAATTTGGAATTTGGGCGGGTATTTTATCTTAGTCTGAATAAACATACAGCCTAAGATAAAATACCCGCTAGAGGGTAGATCCACAATAAGCTCGCCCCCTGTTACGTGGGACCGAAAACCATAGTTGGCAAAACGTAGGTGTAAAAATAAATTAATTTTCATCTGGTTTGAGATTTGTAGAAGGGTACCTACCGCCTTCAGCATCAGTCGGGTTTTTTTTATTTTAAATATTTTATTTTATACTTTTTAGTTTTGAAATATTATTTTTTTAATCGTTTTTTTTTACCAATATCCGCCATTTTTTTGTATTTTTTATATACCCGGTGTCACTCTCACAGTGAATACGAATCTAACGACACCTCTGAAGCTAAAATCCATCAAGCCGTTCAAGCCGTGCAAACAATTATACATACATACATACATACATACATACTCTCGAAAACATAACCCTCCTTCTGGCGAAGCCGGGTCACACCTCAGGACACCTCTGCCTACCCATTTGGGGATTTACAGGTATGGTAATATTATGTATTTATGTATAAAAGACCAATACAAGAAGATGCTTGCAGACCGAATATCTGGGTCGTTGTCTGTATCGATTCCGTCATTATGATCGTTTTTATAGATTTAATATGCCTTTACGAGACACGTTAACAAAATGGCGGCAATAAACGCTCGCGAATAGCGCAGATTCTTATATTCAGCTTATATTAAAACTTCAATGGGGTATACGAATATTGTACGGCTTGAAAATTGACTTCTGTGATTTAACAACACTAGCTGAACGACTTATACAGTCAGCAACAGTACCCCGAGCACTAAAAACTATCATAATCCTATGGTAATTGCTATAATATAGATAGCTCGCAGAATAAGCAAGCTGAAGTGGCAATGGGCTGGCCACGTCTGTCGAAGGACCGATGGCCGTTGGAGCAGACGAGTCCTAGAGTGGAGACCGCGAGAAGGCAAACGAAGGGTAGGGCGCCCCTTAGCCAGATGGACCGATGACCTGAAAAAGGTGGCTGGGACGGACTGGATGCGGAAGGCGGAGGATCGTACAAAATGGCGTACATTGGGAGAGGCCCATGTCCAGCAGTGGATTGCAGTGGGCTAATTGATTGATTGATTGATTGATGGTAATTGTATCGAGAGAACGGTGTATTGCGATTGGCAAACTTCATACATAGGTTCACTGTAGGCTCCTTTCTCTCGATAAGTTTACGATACGATGATAAGTTTATCGTGGTAGGGGTATAGTACACCTGCATGAATAGCACCTTACTACCACCAAACCTAGTGAACAAATGGCACTTTAAATTGAGGGCAAAAGCGTTCAAGCTGTGGAATGAACTCCCTTCTGTGTTTGTTTTAAACGACTACAATATGGTGTTCTTCAAAAAGGTCATAAGTATATTTCTATAGGGTTGGCAGCAAGAGTGTGACGCCCCTGGTGCTGCACACAGTCCTAGATGGACGTGTGCAGCAGTTTATTTGAAAAAAGTGAATGGTCGGATGGGGCTTGAACCTGCAGCCAGCCCTTTACAAGGTGAAAGCTCTGACCACTGAACTACGTGTTAAGCATTCCAAATTCTCCTAAAATCTAAATCGAATTCAATGGTTAACATTTCATTAAATAGATTTAAAATTTCATTAAATTGTAGGTACCTACTTTTTTAAATGTATCTTTTTGTTTGTTCTGGGTAGGTACATAATTTAAGAAACGACTGGCCAGTTATTGATGTAACATTTTTTTGCTGAAAACAATCCGCTCTACAGAATACCGCGGCCATAATAACCTGGTGTTGTGTTCCCGGCGGACGTAGGGTAGCCAGAGCTCACTAGAGAGTTACTGTGCTGTAAGTGGGAAGACTAAAGGCTATTCCTGCTTTGTCTTCTACACTGACGGCACAGAAACTATCTGTGTTTACTGGGTCGGCAGCACGAGTGTGACTGACTCCCCTGGTGTTGCACACGTCCATAGGCCACAGTACCTAACCACTTACCATCAGGTGGGCCGAGTGCTTGTCTGCCACCTCAGTTGTATAAAGAAAAAGCCGTAACTTATGCTACTTTTATTTTAGCAAAATTATTTGGGAGCCGGGAAAATATATTAAATGTTTAAAACTTAGATCGAAGTCCACGCGGACCACGTCACGGGTACAGCTAGTACACGAATATAAATTCAGTACTGAGAGAAGATAGGAGTGCTTATAGATAGCATGTACATCAAAGTAAATTTTCATGATGTTTTCATAAAATTGCCAACGACGGCCCAGGCTATAAAAGTTTACGCGGTCTTGCGTACCAGGCATAAAACTGAAATAAAACGGGCAGAACGGTTTCAGACTTGCTTATTAGTGCCACTGCGGCTATTGTGCCATGTTTACAACTATATACAGCCAATCAGCATCCTCATTGCGATTTCTCAGTTTTGGGAGCTTACTAATTTTAAGTGATAGTTTCTAAAGTTCACGCGAATATCACTCATTGGAATAAAACCAATTTTTAACAGATTCTATCAGCGATTCGGCCACTTTTCAGCAGCCATGTTGAAAAGTGGTCGAATCGTAAATCGAAAAGTAAATAATAACAAATAAATCGCGATAGAATCAGTTAAAAAGTGGTTTAATTACTACTTTTATTCAAGCGACTGACATATTACCTTCCAACCCTAGAAGAAAGCCTACACCAGAGAGTTTGTTAGTCAGCATTGGTTTCAGCTTACATATGAGGTTGCCTTGGTCCCAAATACCCATACTATGAGAACCTTTCGTTATCATCGTTGTGTTAGGCCCGATCGCATTCCAGGCCTTCACCTTGAAATCTGGGGTTCTGGGATTATTATGATTGGGTTTGGTTTCTTTAGCTTTATTGAGAGGGACCTGCCGTCTGACCTGTCTAACTGAGGTGTGGTGAGTGACCAGCCACTGACAGTCGGTCAGGTCGCCTATATAGACCTCCGTCTTGGCCTAACGACTATTGACAGCTGGGATAACCCATGAAACACCACTAAGTAGTCACCCATCCAAATGTCAACCACCCTTAGGTAGCTTAACCCAGTGATCGTTTACCTAACAGTGAGCGCACCTGGCCACGAGAGCTTCAGATCTATAATCACATCGATTCTAATAATTATTATAAATGAGAAAGTGTGTGTGTCTGTTTGTATCTACGTCTTTCACGGCTAAACCACTGAACCGATTTTGATGGAATTAGACCTTAAGAAGCTAGTTATATATAACGCAAAATCAGTTTATAAAATAACAATACCCAAAACATATAGATGTACAGCGACTCCATATTGTACAACAATACGACACCATAAATAATCCCGTAAAGAAACCCCATAACGTTTTATACGCCATTTGACGCACGCACTCGCAAGCTATTTATTACCAAGTTGAACACCGTGACAGACAGACAACGTGTATATATAGCTATTTTTTATACGCTCTCAAATCAAATATTGTTTTCTTATTCCCTAAAATATACTCTATATGCGCAGTACATGTTTCGTGAGTGCCTTTTGAGGATAGAACAGTGTGCTACAGCAGTGGATGAGCTCAAATTCACCAAACCAAGAATATAAATCAAAGCAATCCGCAAACACCAGGGCCTCGTTTCTCTCACGACTTAGAGCGTTTTAACATTCGTCCGATATCCGATATCGGTGTCGGACGCCGATAGCCGACACCTTGTCTGTGCTGTTTTCACATTTACCTATTCGATAAATTCGGCCCGAAACGGCCGTTTGCTCGAAAGCATAGGCTAGTTAGGGATGCTAGGGATGATAAAAAAAGAAACCGACCTTATTGACATGATATGATATCAAATTTTATTTTCTTATATTCGTGAACGGCATCAATTAAGGCGAAAAGGCACATAACTAAGAAAATGTCATTAAGGTCGAAAATTGCTTGCAGTCGCTGTTTTAGCCTGTTTGCGATTCGATATAGGGCCAAAATAATGGTGTTGGTGGATGGTGTGTGAAAGAGAGATACATATCTCATACATTTGACTCCCTCCGATATCGGATATTGGACAATTCGAAAACGCTCTTAGGGCCAAGATAGGTGTCCCGAGGTATAGTTAAGATTGTTTTAATAAGAATGCAGTGTTGGTTCCCAGTGATAGAGCCACTAGCGGGAATGGGAAGTCCACGCGAGAAGAGCCGCAGCAGCTATAGCACTTACTAATAAATAACGTGGAACCCTTGACATACAACTGTCCTGATACATTATTCATTAAATAGAAAATAACAATTATTTGTCGTTCGTTATCGATAGCGTGGCGTGTGAAAGCCAATGACGTGGCATAGGTTAGCAGGTCAATTATATGATAATTATAATGTATTGATACATAAGTAACTAGCTTTTGTTCGCGGCTCCGCCCGCGTGGATATCGGTTATCGCCACCAAACATAGCCTATGTCCTTTCCCAAGGTTTAATCTACCCCTATACAAAATTTCATCAAAATTGATTCAGTGATTTAGGCGTGAAAGATGGACAAACAGACACACACACTTTCACATTTATAAAATTAGTATTAATATGACAGAATTCAGTACGTTTTTAACGTGCGCCAAATCTTCAAGGATACCAGTCGGAGCCCGCGGGGGTGGTTACGTCGGACTCGAACCGACTAAAACGCACGTCGTCTGTAGGTCGTAGGTTGACGGAGGTGACATTGTCAGAGACATATCTCTCGCATCCCGGCCGATCTAGGGCCATTCGTTTGAGCTGGCCTTCTTGGGAGTGTGGTAACCACGGTATACCCATCTTGCCCCTGGATTTCTCTGCTACCGTCACCCCAAGCACGGAGGACGGATGTCATTCAGCGTTCACCCTCTCATGTTACAAGCGGAGCGAACAGTGAGGTGTGAAAGGAAATTCACTATGCCATGCATAAACCGTGGAATGATCCGACTGAAGAACAAAATTTTTCTTATAAAAGTCTATTCAAAATTAAGCCTAAATCTGTCAAAATCAATTGAAATTATAAAAACGGTTTTTTCGTAACACCATTTTCAAGAAAGAATTATTATTTTAGTGTCAGGGAGTTTCTAGAGGATAAATGATGATAGTTTGGGTATAAATGACATTTGAATTGTCAATATTATGTGTGTGATTGATTATTATTATGACATGATTAGTGCTTGTATAATTATTGATTACTAGCTGTTGCCCGCGGCTCCGCCCGCGTGGATGTCGGTTATCGCGACCAAACATAGCATTATCCTTTCTCAAGGTCTAATCTACCACTATACCAAATTTCACCAAAATCGGTTCAGTGGTATAGGCGTGAAAACGTAACATACAGACAGACAGACAGAGTTACTTTCGCATTTATAATATTAGTATGGATTGGTAGTACTGGATGTTTTTACATTACAAATTTATTCTTACATGCATTCTTGACTAAATATTAAAATTAATTGTCATTTTATTTGCATTCCAAATACTTTAATCTTATTACAATTTGTATTAAATTCTACTAAATAAATTAATATAACTTTGTATGCAGAGAATCTGCGAAACATGTCGGACATAATTTGATTTTGTAACACCATTGTAAAATACCGTGTTTCGAGCAATAAATGATTTACTTACTTTGCAACCGTGAACAATTTTAAGATTAGATCGAGGCTCATTTTGAAAAATAAAATGCTATTACGAGAATTTACCCTCTTTTCATTGAAATCACATAACTATGCTTAATGTCTCCTGGATAGCGCTGTTATACCCTAAAATTTTACATTATTTATCATCATCAAAATAGTCCTTCATAAATAAAGTGCCGTCCGTCAAAAACTAATGAATTTAATATAAGTAGTAGAGGTTATAAATATAATTCAAATAAAAGGGCGAACAGCCCCGGGACAGGGGTCAGGGATCAAAAGAAACTAACCAAACTTATTTACATTTTCAGTATATGTGGCTTTCGTTGGCCGCGGCGGGTGCCACAGAGCAAAAATATTGCAGACATGAAATGTATTCACACGCGTGAGGTGACTTTAAGGTTAAAAAATATCTGATTTTAGACCTTTACATTACATTATCAGGTTAAGGGGAGCACACACCAAATTGCCTGGAAAAATGCTTTTTGAAAATAGATGTTATAGTAATGGTAAGATGATCTTCCCAAGAAAAAAAGGTACTGTTTATCGTACTGGTGTACGAGGGATATGTTTTAGGCAATCTAACACCCCGGCATCCGAGAAGAGATGAGAGACGGCGTGCGGTTTAAGTCGGCCCGAGCCCAATCCACGGGGGCGTTGTATCCGTAGGGATTATCACAAAAATCGGGCGCTTACTCATGGTCTCACCAGTACAACCCACTTTTAAAATATTATATTAATTTTTACAAAAGGTCCTGTTAGAGGCCATACACCAAAGCTGCTTCGGTACCCTACATTTACGCAGCAAATGTTTCTTTACTTATTTTTTCTAAAGGACACTCCAATTTGACTTCTCCTCGCCTGATGGTAAGCTGAAGGTAAAGTCTCAGGAAAGAGAATCATCATTACATACACGTACCATGTTGTCTTGGGCGAGTCGTTAAGGGCGACCTAGGCGAACGTTCTTCGATCAAATCGAAGACGTCTTAAAGGCCAGGTCAAAAGTACCCAGAACCAACGCGCTTGTATGAAAACGCTTATGAAAGTAGGAGAAGCGAAAAAGGTGTGTCAGGACCGTAGCAAGTGGAAAGAAGTGGTCTCTGCCTACCCCGATGGGAAAAAGGCGTGACCTTATGTATGTATGTATGTACCATGTTAACAATGGTGGCACTCAGCTTGTCGGCGTCATCAAAAGAGGTTTGTCGTCTGCGCGCCGCGTGACTCCCACCGGCCCCACTAGTGCTGCGACCACAGTCCCTCTGTCCGGCTATGCACTTGCTGTTTCCTGAACGCAATCCAACCGAGATTGGATTACTATGGAGGGTTTTTCGCAATCGAAAAAAAAAAACCATCTATAGCTGCACCTACCTAATCCCTTACAGACGACCCTGGCTCCAACCTGTACTAGCGGTTTGCCATACGGTGTAACGTGGTCTCTTTATCATTCAAATTGCGTGTTAGGTGTAACCCAACACATTAGCATAGTATTCGTGTAGCTTCGTGGTTAAGGTGACGGAATTGCGACCGAGAGGTCACGGCTTCGAACAATTATATAATCCATTTGGTTACTAAAGCAAAATAATCTTGTAGCGAATTTTTTACTCAAACTAACTGACTAACTAGTGTTTCAATTTCGGTTTTAGTCTTTAAGATAAGATTACCAACAGAAAAAAAAGAATTAAGAATCTGTAATGGCGGCCACTATTCTTTGGACTGCATCCCAGCTTACCATTAGGCAGCCATTTATGTGGTTACGCTGTATTTGCCCAAATATTTGTTATGTGAACGAACAACATGAATGCTATCCACTGGTATTTGCTATTCGCGATTATGCGTGCGAATAAAGCACGAATTTATCAATTAATCAATCAATCATTCAATGAGCCTATGGCAGGCCACTACTGGACATAGGCCTCTCCAATGTTGGGAGGGCTCGGCCTACTGTTTCCACGCTCGCCAGATGGTATATATGGTGCCTCTTCCAATGTGCGCCATTTCGTACGATACATACCAGAGTTGGTACATACAAGGTTTTATTTCGAGTTTTCCTTCCCTGGCAGTGACATCGCCTGCGTATTCCGCTAGTCACCTCTTACGACACACCTCGGATGAAATGGGGTGGTGATAATTGTATTCTTTCTCAATCGTGGTTTCAACCTGCTTTTGAAATTAGTGTGTCTGTTCAAAGTACAACACAAAACACCTGAATTAATTTTGTCCCTCTGCCTATACCCCTTTAGGTATTAGTATATGTATGTGTGTATATTTTTGTGTCCATTGTATCGATCTGTTCAGTAGGTAAATAGTGATAGTTGACCTTTTCGTCGCTATTTCAAACAAATTACATAATTATTTATAGGTTGAAATACTTAAGCCCGTATACTAGAATGCCATTCAGCTGAATACAATATTGGCCTTAGTGTTGTATTTCAAAAGGTTGAATATTAAATATTCAACCATAAAATATTTACCACATTTTTTTAACACAGGGTATAGGTAATATCCTAAATAAACGTTATTTCTTTCTTTGCTTCGTCTTTCTTTCAAATGATTGGTAAAATTACCATTTCTAAAATCTAGCTAATTGGAAACGAATCAAACTAAGTGATTCTGGAGGTTTCATGATCATAGCATAGTGAATACCAAAGTCTTTTACACGGTCTTTCTAGTCGAATTGAAATCAGACGTTTTGCTAACGTGGTGTTGCTTAATAGGGCTCCTATTTTTCTTTAAAACGTTCTCGAATACTAAATTCAAAATTAGAAATAGATTTTAACATAAAGAATTCCGTTGGTGCCGTTCGAAGTTTGAATTTCATCGAATTTGAAATTTGAATATCGAACGGCAACGGATTTGTGGTGTCACTAGGGATGCGGGTAACTAGATACAGGAGCTAATGCGTTTCGGCTAGGACGGATTTGGGCTGCCGAAACGGAATACCTGGCTAATGCATTTACGGATATGTTAGTATTTCTGTTTATAATTCCGACGAGGTATAAATCAGCTAAGCCAAGCATTATAGTCTATATGGGTACCCTCAGAGATGTATTAGGGGTTAAAGTATGAAATTGCCGATTTGTACTGACAAATTGAAATTCGTTTTTTTTTTAATTTAACCTATTTATTTAATCAAAATAATTACCATTATTATCTATACATTGCTGCCATCTAGTAGGAAGGTCATTTATGCCTTTGCGATAGAACTCTGGTGATCTAGATTCGACAAACTGTGTGAAAGCATTTTGTACTGCCTCCTGAGAAGAAAACTTTTTATCACATAGAAAATTGTCCAAATCACGAAAAAAATGGTAGTCTGTTGGAGCAAGGTCTGGCGAATACGGAGGGTGACGGATAGTTACTAATTGCAGTTCCTGTAGAGTTAATACGGTTTCTCGTGCTGTATGAGGTCTCGCGTTATCATGGAGCAATAATGGTGAAGATCGATTCATGAGTCGGGGCTGTTTAACTGCTAGTTTTGCTATCATTGTTCGGAGTTCGGCACAGTAGACATCTGCCGTTATTGCTTGACCAGATCGTAGAAAGCTATAGTGAATAACACCATGCTGAGACCACCAAACAGTTACCATTACCTTTTTATTGGTAAGCTTTGCTTTAGGACACTGTTGTGGCGTTTCACCTGGGGTTAGCCATTGCATTTTTCGCTTACGGTTATCGTAAAGAATCCACTTTTCATCACATGTCACAATTCGATCCAATATTCCTTCATTTCTGTATCGATTCAACAAGGCAACACAAGTTTCAACACGCATTTCTTTCTGCAGATCAGTCAAATCATGAGGTACCCATTTTTACATTTTTTTATTTTATTGATTTGACGCAAATGAGTCAATATTGTTGGTAAGGTAACGTTAAACCATGCAGCTAATTCCTGGGTAGTTTGGCTCGGATCGGCTTCCACCATGTCTTTCAATTCATTGTTATTCACCTGTTCCTCGTGGTTCGTTCTTCAAAGTCGCGTTAGTTCCGCGTCGGAACTCGTATTCAAAAATCACTCGAATTTTCGAAGTATCCATCTTTCTTGTCTAAGCTGAATAAAAAAACAACTGAAAGTCGATAATCGAATGTTGCACATTTTTAAATGAAGAACTACATAGGTACCATGTGGAAAAAGTTTCACTCAAAAAACTCTAACCATGAAGGTTCTATGTCAATTCGAAGTACCTATTACAATGAAACGGCAATTTCATACTTTAACCTCTATTATTTCAGCCCTCTAAGAATATTAAATCAAAAGCAAGTGGTATAACCCAGTCATCTGAACTGAACCAACAAACCCATTTATTTTTTAAGTGCGACAATCCCCATGGATACCCAAATCCCCCACCCCTGTGAAGCCAGTGGGGGTGGTTATTTCGGACCGGTGATGAACCGCCCTTTGTTTCGGGTCATCACTTGCCGAGGGTGAGATAACCACAGGCATATCCCTGACTCCCGGCGGATCCAAGACCATCGTACGTCCGCTATTGACCCGAAAGGACGGGGTCTGACTTAAAATCTTAAGCAAGTTTCACTTTCATCGCAATCGGGTGAGGAGAACCTGACATTACGACCAACAGTCGCGATAACAGCCATCCACGCGGGCGCAGCCGGGAGTACCAACATAGGGAGTAATACAATATCTATGTGCGTATGTAGATATCTAGTCTTCAAAACCAACTCAGTGTGAAGTGCTAGACTGGTTACTCTTCCTAGCCAAACAGGTTTTAGTACAATCAGCATCACATCGATCTTGATGAACAAGTTGTGTTCCCCGCGGTGAGTAGGGTAGCCAGAGCTCACTGGATAGTTACTGTGCTGTAAGTGGGAAGACTATAGGCTATTCCTGCTTTGTCTTCTACACTGACGGTACAGAAACTCTCTGTGTTTACAGGGTCGGCAGCGCGAGTGTGACTCCCCTGGTGTTGCACACGGCCATAGGCCACGGTAACCACTTTCCATCGGGTGGACCGTGTGCTTGTCTGCCATCTATGAGGTATAAAAAAAGTACTCAAAATGATCTTAGTGCCTTTCTACCTTACTGTTGACTAGTTGTTCTGATATTTAGTACACACCGTTAGTGCGGACGATGGTACAAATCTTACTTATAATTACAAACGTAAAAGTTTGTAAGTATGTATGGATGCTGGATGGATGTATGTCACTCTATCACGTAAAAACTACTGAATGGATTTTAATGAAACTTTACAATAATATAGATTACTAGCTTTTGCCCGCGGCTCCGCCCGCGTGGATGTCGGATATCGCGACCAAATACTATAGCCTATGTCCTTTATCAAGGTCTAATCTACGCCTATACCAAATTTCATCAAAATCGGTTCAGTGGTTTAGGCGTGAAAGCGTAACATACAGACAGACAGACAGACAAAGTTACTTTCGCATTTATAATATTAGTATGGATACATCAGAATAACACATAGGCTACCATTTATAACGATAACAAAAGGCAAAAGCAAGTTAAATCAATAAAACAGTTAGATCTCCTTTTAATACATTCGTTTTAAAATCGTTTCGAGACTTTGTAGTCAAGATAATTCTGACGCTGACTGTACTACAGTAGTGTAGGGTTACATGGACCCTTTTCTCTTAGTTTACTAATATCAGAAGTTATATAGGTCTAAATCTTGTAGCGTGGCGGCAGTGACGGATTAACCCTTAATCAAATTAAGCAATTGCTTAGGGCATCACGTCTGAGGGGGCACCAGAAGAAGCACAAAAAAAATCCGTCCTTAGGGCATCACGTCTCACTCTCACGTCACCAAAAACCACACCAAAAAAAGTTTCTAGGACTAATTTGAAAATTCGCGCGTTTTAAGTTGACATAGAGTCTGACCTAGAGTCATAACCCCACTCCCGCTTGCCCACTCGCTGCCCGCTAGTGCATTCGACAATTCCAATGCCCCGGAATTGCGATCAACCAATCACAAACCACTCCTTCCCCGCGGGCCCCAAGCCTGGCGCCTCCGCAAATCTGTTTCAATCAAATGTTTTGTTTTTTGAGTAATTGTGCCGGCCGGCTTCTATGCGTACGTAATACAATTTTTGTCGACAATTCATTCAAGTTCTGTTCATAATATTGTGTTCGCTTAGGTACGTAAAGTTTTATTTTGTTTTGTTTTGATAATGTCCAAAGTCAAAATATCTAAAGTATTTTGTTTCATTTAAGTAATTACTTTTGGTTATGTAAATTTACTCAAACCAATCGAAGCTGAAGGTTTCTGCAAGCTCCGAAATAGTTTTTTCTAGGTAGGTAAATTAGTCTGAGAGGTCAATGACACGCACGTCAAATGATACCTACTGAAAAACGACTACCGATATCTAGCGGTCGGGCGTGTTTCTTTAATTTACAAGCCAATAGATATTGTTACAAGCTTTTACTACACTTCACGTCAAGTAAGTTTATAAATTTGTACAGGCGGAATATTGCGATCGATTTTTGAGCGACTTCCAGCGGTCCGATTGAGCTGAAATTAGGTATGAAGGACAATAAATACTCAAAGGTATCAAGCTGTATTCCCTCCCGCCCGGTGACAATAGGTTTTATCAGGAGTTGGTATTGATCTGATGATCAGGTCCAGAGAAGGAGCTGCATTTACCCGATTCGTCAATTGTTTTTACCGGACTGCGGGAGGGTAATGTGTTTGTCAGTCTATGTATGTATGTATGTATGTTGTTTTGTTGACCAAAGATACAAACTACCATTGCCTCCGACTGCGTGTAATGTAAAGCAACTTGCAATTTTAACTTGTTTTTTCTTTTTTAATTCATTAATTTTAAGTAGTCGGGTTTTTTGTTTTAATAATAATAATTTTTTGAGTTTAAGAATATCGCTATTTTGAACACTTCGAGCCACGTCAGTGTGGTGTAGTGGTCTGACTGCATGAATTATAAGTAGAGTCTCGGGTTCGATTCCCGGGTGAATGCATTTGCTTTTTTTCAACTTTTTTTTCACAATATCTATGTTTTGTCATATTTTATTAAATTTTGTTAAAATCACTGCAAATCCAAGTGTGTTAATTTTGTAGTCATTTTTAACACACCAAACGTTTCAATGTTAAATCCCGTAAACGAACTATGGATTTTAACACGGATTTTAACACGCTTTAAAATGTGTAAAAAACGACTACAAAACTCTATAGACTGTGTATAGCAATTTAACATTGAACACATTTAAGTGTGTTATTTTAACACACCTTTGATTTGCAGTGATTGTACACTTAAGTAAAAGCTTGTGACCAAAAATTTTTTTTTCGATAATTACTTGTTTTAAGATAATAATCATAAGGATGATGAATAGAGAAGTTCTTACCGTTGCGGTTTCTTTCTTTAGAATAGAATTTCCGAATGTCGCTAAGGTAGGCATCGAATGTTTTTCGTTTGCAAAATAATAGGCAAGAATACATAGGTAAAAAAATATCACTAGGTATACCTAATTATTTAATTTTAGCTTGAATTGAATTGAATTGATAAGGGCTTTGAAGCCTTCGGCTTCGGAGTAATTAGATTCCACTTTACAGCGTTTAGGTACTCTTTTTAATCATTTATTTCTTTACATACCCCTAGATTAAATCATGAAGCGTTCGCAATTGAGTGGTGCACAAAAACGAAAACACGCAGAAGAGAATAAAAGAAAAATAGCAGAAACAATAAGTAAAACAAAAAAGTTAACAAGTTTTTTCCGTCCTCCTCAATCTGAACCACCGCCATCAGTTGATATTCCAATTCCAGGGACGTCAAAAAACAGTGAAGAAAATTTTACGATTCAAGAACCTTCTGATTCTGAATTTGAAACCTTAAATAATACTGAAGATATAATAGACGAAACTGAAATTAACAGAGCACCAAATCAAGAAAATGACCCAGGGCTATGGTGTGAATTTTCAAACGTTGACGTGGAATATTGGCTATCTTGCGGACCAAATGACTGTCAAAATCATAATAGTTCATTTGAAAAATCCCGTCGAACTTATGGTTCAACGTCGCGTTACTGCCATGAAAAAGTATTTATTGGCCGAAAGCCTAATGGCGAAAACTACAAAAGAGAGTGGCTACTTTATTCGCCGTCTACAGGATCACTTTACTGTTTTGTATGTAAGCTTTTTTGTTCAGATAAATCTTCAGTTTTTGGTAGTTCAACAGGTTTTAGTGACTGGAGGAATACCAAAGTAATGATTGAAGGTCACGAAAAGAGTTCTAGTCACAGAGATTGTCTATTAACATATTTAACACGCAGGCAAGGTTTAAGCTTGCATCAAGGTTTTGATAAGCAAATTCATGAAGAGAATGTTTACTGGGAGCACGTATTACAGCGAGTTATAGCTGTTATTCGTACATTGGCAGAAAGAGGCCTTCCTTTTCGCGGTGCAGTAGAGAAATTTGGATCTCCTCAGAATGGAAATTTTCTAGCGTTGCTGGAACTTATAAGTCAATTTGATCCCTTTTTAGCGGCACACATAACCAAATATGGAAACACCGGAAAAGGAAACGTCTCTTATTTATCTAAAACGATCTACGAAGAGTTGATTATGATAATGGCCCAAGAAGTGCATGGTAAAATTATATCGCAGATAAAAGATTCTAGATATTATAGTCTTTCAGTAGATTCTACGCCGGATTTGACGCACATGGACCAGCTCAGCGTAGTTATTCGCTATATAAAAGATGGGCAGCCAGTAGAGCGATTTCTTACATTTATTGAGTTGGAAACGCATCACACAGGAGATGAACTGGCAAAGCAGACTCTTCAATACCTTGAAGAACATTGTGGATTAGATTTTTCAAAATGCAGAGGCCAGTCTTATGACAATGCTTCAAATATGTCTGGGCGTTACAATGGCATGCAGCAGAAGATTCTAGAGGCGAATCCGTTTGCAATATATATCCCATGCACAGCCCATTCTCTCAATTTAGTAGGTCGAAGCGCCGTGGATTGTTGCCTAGCAGCTGTAAATTTTTTTTCATTAGTTCAAAATCTATACAATTTTTTTTCTGGTTCAACCATAAGGTGGCGCATATTAAAAGATCATTTGGATAATGAAAGTGTTTTGAAATCTTTATCAGAAACGAGATGGGAAGCACACGCTAAAGCGACATCAGCTATTTCACAGACATATAATAAAATTATAGATGCATTAGACGTCATTTCTGTGGATGACATGCAAAAAGGAGAAACCAGAAGAGAAGCAGCTAATTTGTCAAATAAACTACAAGAATTGGAGTTCGTACTCATGTTGGTCATGTGGGACGAAATTTTGCAAACCTTCCGGAAAGTCAGCAAGGTATTACAAGACCCAGAAGTTACTCTAGAGACTGGCGCTAATCTCTACAAATCACTCGTGAATTTTTTAGAAAAATTGCGGTGCGACTTTGATTCTTTAGAAGTCCGCGCAAAAGAAAAGCTACCAGATGTGGAATACAAAGACACCCGTCAAAGACGAAGAAAGAAAATGCCCAATGATGGTTCAGCTCCTGAAGTAAGTTTCAGCCCAAGAGAACAATTCAAAATAACGTGTTATTATAGCATCATTGATAAATTAAATGCAGAGATGCGAAAAAGAGGAAAAATATACAAAGAAACAGCAGACAAATTCTCATTCTTGAATAAAATACCCGATGCCGATAAAATTATGTGTCCCGATCAAACTGCAGAATACAGTCAGCGCAGTACAAATCTAGTAAACACATATCCAGAAGACCTTAACACCGAATTAATAACAGAAATTCAACAGTTTCATTCATATGTCATAAGTAAAATAAGTTCCAGGCCCAGTGATTCGGCTCGCACAAGTTTACATCAAACTCACGCACAATTGTATAAAATAATACATGATGATAAGATTGAATCAGCTTTCCCTAATGTGGAAACAGCCCTGCGTATATTTTTATCGCTTATGATTACAAATTGCTCAGCGGAACGTTCTTTTTCAAAATTAAAAATATTAAAAAATGAAAAAAGGACAAAGATGATACAAGAAAGGCTCGATAATTTATCGATATTGTACATAGAGTCCGATATGTTAAAAACGTTAGACGTTAATACTATCTTGCGTGAATTCAATGCTCGGAAAAGCCGCAAGGCGCATTTCAATAAATAAATAAATTATGCTTTGGTTTTTATTATTGTCGCACCTACTCCACTTCTAAAGTACGTTACATCTCATCATCTTATTTTACAAAAAACTAATGTTTTTAGGCGGTAAAGGTTTAAAGACCGATTCTAGTTGACATACGGATAGGGGGGCCCACAGGCATGGATTGCTTAGGGCATCTAGTAGTCTTAATCCGTCACTGCGTGGCGGTAATGAATGAGACTGGTACGCAAGGTCGTGTGTTCGATTCCCACTCAGTGCAAATATTTGTATGCATGAATAAGTTCATTTGCATTGGTTCTTTTCCGTGCCTAGGAGAGCATGTTTAATGGTATATGGTTTGTCTATGGTAGTTGTCACGGGTAGTTGGAGCCCCCGAAAGTCTGACTAGACTAACTACAGAATTTCGATATCGCCAATTGTTTGTGGAGGTTAGATAGCAGTCATTTCACGAATGATGTAGAACAGCGTTTGCCATTTGCCGGGTCGTGACCCGGTACCGGGCTATCAAAATAAAAATACAGGATCGCACCATTCCCGTCCTTTTTTTTTTAAATGATACCGACTATCGATCAACGCACCGTAAATTAATTTAAATGACTTCGCACTAAAATCAGGGACTAAATAGGTGATACCAAAATATTGTAGGTATGTAATAAATCTGTAATATTAATGGAACCAGCCTTGGTGTATTCAGTTGGTCACGAAGGGGCAGTGTGAAAATTACTGGGCCATGGCAGAACAATGTTTGGGAAACATTGATATATATAGAAGTTCATCCGCATTGTAGTTCGATTGGAAAGTGGAATCTAACACTGATTTGGGAGAAGGCAAAGAGATGGATGATGGGGCTTATTCTAAAACTGTATAGGAGTTCTTTTTTTTTATACTACTGAGGTGGCAGACCAGCACACGGTCCACCTAATGATGCGTGGTTACCGTGGCCTATGGACGTGTACAACACCAGGGAAGTCACACTCATGCTGCCCACCCTGTAAACATAGAGAGTTGGTATCGTCAGTGAGAGTTATTTTTTAACCAATTTAATAAAAGAGGTTTGTTTGTAATTTAAAAAAAAATTACCTGGATGATGAGAAGATAGGAATTATCACCCATCCTAACACTGACCTACCTACCGACCTAGGTACCCGTATACCACATCTATATTATAAAAAGTGTAAGCAGACTTTAGTAAAATAACAGTAAAGTCTACAGTCTAGAAGGCATTTTTTGCAGTGTCTCAGGGTCCCGGTCACATCTAAGACTTTCACCTCAGAGCCTTAATAGTAATATTTTACCTTTTCAGATTGGAAACAAAAAATAGTATCATGGAAGACAACTACTTGATCAGCAATAATACACAACTTGGCTATCCACAAAGGGAGAGGTGCAAAAAATGATGTATTAATTATAATTATTGGTATACACTCCACTGTCACTATCGCACAGATGTAAAGAAGAAATTTAGATTGGTCCGCGTGAAAGTCTCGTAGCTTGTGGTCAACGCATTGGCATTATGAGGCATAGATCGCGGAAAACTTTAAAAGATATACTCTTAAATTGTTAATTCATCCCATTTCAGATTGAAAATTAGTAACCCCAGGATCTGTGACAGAAGTTTTTGTTTTGATCATCTTATTTATTTATTGATTATAAACAATATACATTGACATTCAGTTTAATTTAGTCCTAATAAATATCACAAAAAGTACATTTATGTATTGTGTTGCGACAGAAGGTGTTCGTGAATTGCAGAAAAAGAAAAAATCTTGTTTATTATAAGAACTGTCAAGAATAGAATGAGGAATGTACAGGAATGTCACACATCAGTCATCAACATACGTCAATCCAATAAATATGCTGATTGACACTGATAAATCTATTCTATTCTGCTCTAAAAACATTTTGCCACTTTACAAGAGGGGCTGATTGGGTATGGACATACATGATTATTTAAGATAGTTGTGCCTAATATGTTTACACTATTTTTTAATTTAGTTATAGGTAACTAAACAATGAAATAATAACAAAGAACTATCACACCAACTATTACACATACCTAATAAAATTGTGCCACAGACTATATTCTTCATTCAAATTGGATTTACAATATTCTACACAGTGCTGCAATAATGTACCTATTATAAAGTAAAGATATGTCATGCAGGAACATGGTGCCTTTTAAAAATGGCATAAACACTTAATATAAAAAATTATAGACACTTATAAATAAATATGTCAATATTATACATTTATACGAATTATATTATTATTAATCACACTAATAATATTGTTATTATGAATTTATTTTACTAAAAACCTAGGTTTTTTTTTCCATAGTCCACCACTATTGCGTAGCTGATTGACATTTACCAAACACACACAATTTAAACCATTTTAAAGTCAGAACAATGCATCTACATTTTATAATATGTACATGTCTATATCTCCATGTAAGTATAGCTTTACTAGCTTGTTTTATGGGTTCTAGAATGTAGATACACATTTCTTTTGTAAATACGTACAATGTATACTTTGAAAAACCCAGACCAATGCAAATGTACGTTTTCACACATACAAATATCAGAATGAGCGGGAACCAAACTCGCAACCTCTGACTTAACAGTCAAATGCTACTGCTACAGGTAGACAATGTCAATCTTTACTATTATCACATAATTTAGGAATGACAAAAAACAGGTCATCTGTGACAGTTGTAGAATTTTTTATGGTAAGCGGTATCTGGAGCGTCAGATTAAATACCAGAGAAGTAATTTGTATGAGTATTGCACTGCTTATTGCATCTCTATCTTTATAAGTATATGTGAATATTTATATATTTTCCTTTTATTTAATGTGCTTATATTAACAACACCAGCTTTAGATGATTATATAAAGATTTATTTCCATAATAATTAATTTTACAATAGCAATTTTCTTATGTTAGTACCTAAAAAATAGAAATAAATGTTTTATATAGTATCAGCTCCCCTTTTTTTTTTATTAATAGTATCAGCTGGATTAGCACAGGATTCCCAACAAATTTTGAACCATAGATAAACAATGTAATAAGTGTTATTGAAATGTGAAATCAACTTTTTTTAAGATGACAATGCTTCCTGGCACCCAAATTTTGACAGTTATTTATAATGACAAATTGCTATATTTTAAGAAAAAAAAAATTGGCGTTTATTCTACATACTATCAACTTATGATAGCAGTGTACAAAAACACTGGCTAGGTATAAAATTTGCATTAGAAACTTGATTGAGGTAAATAAATCTCTTGAACATAAGAAAAATAAAAGTGATTTAACATCAAAATTGTTTTGTTTACCAACCTTGTAGTGAAGAAAACTTGAATGAACGAAACAGTGAGTATGTCCTAATCACCATCACTTCAAGATGATCAAACGGAAAGCACTGCAGTCATCAACAAAACTACATTTGGTAAGCGAATAAACAACATTCGTATAACTCCGTTCAAACCGGCACCGTATTGACCCGATCCTTTATGAAACCATGGGGTAAATATGCATTTTTTATTAACTTATATCGATTATAAGCGCTCTACGACTTGGACTCGATAGAACACCACCGTAACGGGAGTCTTTTAAATCGGGTTCTTTATGTAACAATATCACTCGCGAGCACCTCCGTAATTTCATTAATAACACCTAAAAATCGATCTCACAACAAGGCTTACGACAATTCAAACAGAAGACTGCGGCGGCGTGTAATATTCATTATTTTACTACGTAACGACCCATTAAAATGCAACACAGCACCGTTTATAATACATAATTATTTCTATCACTACACGGTTCATACTATGAATTATTTTAGCGTCGAGAAGTGTTTCGTGTCATATTTCTTTATACAATGGTTGCAAACAATACAGCGGCGATAAAAACACGCACGACCCAAGGTACGCACGCTCGCGATGACACTAAACTCTGCATAGATGTCGCGTTTCTGACGGCCATTGTGGAAAATGGCGGCGACATCAGCCGTCAAACGACCGCAAACAAAAATAAACTTTATCTCTGTACAATAAGTGAAACAATTCATCGTCGCGTTTAGTAATTTCAACACTATTCGATCGTATAAGACGACTGAATACAGAAGTCCTAAGTGCTTCGAACTTATGTTCAATGATAATGTGCTTTATGTCTATTCGAGTTATTAAAAATAATATCGTCGTCTCTTTTCTGCAATGTGATTTGTGATTTCGGGCAAAATATATTTTGTAGATGTATTGCGTGTGCCATACTTTGATGATTTAATGTTTGTACCTACTAAAATTGCAAATAAGTGCTGTTATTTATTTATTATGTAGGTATGTCACTGATAAGTGATAAGAAGTGATAGAATTCACCAACTCCTATAAACGCGAAAGTAACACTATCCTTTTAGCCTTCACGCCTAAACCACTAAACCTATTTTGATGAAATTTGACACAGAGATAAATTAGAGCTTAGCCTTACTGGGACCTCAATAGGTCCACTTCATTTACCTACGCTCACCTCCATTGTCTGTTTGTTGTCTTGTATGTAGGTATTGTATGGAACCATCTTAATATATATAAATCTCGTGTCACAATGTTTGTCCTCAATGGACTCCTAAACCACTTAACTGATTATAATAAAATTCGCACACCATGTGCAGTTCGATCCAACTTGAGAGATAGGATAGTTTAAATCTCAAATTAAGTATAGTCCGATTCGCGATAACCGACATCCACGCGGGCGGAGCCGCGGGCGACAGCTAGTATTAGGTATAAACATAACGACATTTCCGGTTGTATCCGACGCTTACTCTTTCTCCTTTTTTTGGTTTGGCTTATACGGCTTTTCAATCCTGACTACCTTGAGAAGAAAGCCTGTGCTAGTCTCTATCCATCATTCAACTGGTGTAGGTAGGTAGGTATCCCTTAAGATGACGTTGGCTTGGACTCCGAAGATCTCGGTGGGGCCCAAATCATCCTAGCGTTAATCCCAGTCGCATTCTAAGCTTCCATCTCGGAGACCAGGGCCCGCTTTCTTCAATTTTATTGTGGATTTGTTTGAGCCTGGATAGTTTCCGTGAAGCGATTGCCATCTGACCTTCACAATCCACAACCCAATTTCGATATCGAAGCATTTCAGTTTGACTAGGTGTTGGACTTTTTGGGGCTAACTACCCGTAACGATTGCCATAGATATTTGTTTAAAAACCGGGACCAATGGGTCAACGTGCTCTCCGAGGCACGACCAGATCAATGCAAATACCCATTTACATGCACACAAATATTTGCGTAGTACTATTATCTATTTCTTGACTGAGCGGGAATCGAAACCGTGCTTCCTGTGTAGCGGCCGCGTTCACTACCGCCACGCCACAGAGGCTTATCCGATAACATAACATAAACTCACGCCTTTATCCCCGAAGGGGTAGGCAGAGGTGCTAGCACCCACATTTCGCCAGTTTATTGTTTAGGTCCCAATGTAATAGGTGGCGAGCCTATTGCCATTAACCGGGCACTTATAAACCGATTATAAATATGATTGTATAGCTGAAAGACTTTATAATATAAGTCTTCAGGCTTTCACGGCCGGCGATGCATGTAGAATATACTGCTTCCGGGCTGTTTGGCCGTGGTCGATGTGAAACTTGCGTTCCAGACGTTTCGTCGATCACTGCGGTCGACATCTTCAGTGGCGCAGGGCCGGGCGACGACAACTTCGGAGACCTTGCCTCGCCGGCGGCTGACTTGCGACTAATGCCGAACCTTGAATCACGGCTGTATTTATAGGCACGGTCGGAGCGGGGAATTGACTCACTCGATTCTGATTGGTCGAGCCCTGTGGCGCGGACGTACTGGATCCTGATTGGTTGTTTGCACTGTGATACCGAGTGGCTCTCAGTGCTGGGTACCAAACTTTTTGGAGCTGAAATCCCTCGTTTTTTCGGTTGAAGTTGTTGGGATGCTTGAATATTTCGATGGCTTCTCGAAGTATACGTGGGAAAAAATGTGTTGTGGTAGCTAGAACTTTCGTGTTCTGAACGAACGTTTCGCTTTCGCCGACACACACAGACCGTTACCTACACAAGGACTCCAACCACCATCCCAGACAAAAAATGTCTGTTATCAAGACACTGGTCCACCGAGCTAAGGCCATCTGTGAACCTCAACACCTACAAAACGAGTTACGCCACTTGGACTCGGCCTTCCAAGCTAATGGATTCTCTGCACATGAGATACGGAGAGCTCTTCACCCAAGGAAAGGTTCGCAGACAAACCAGGATGAGGAAAAACCTGCTCCGATAGAGAAGGCTTTCTTGCCATACATTCGTGGCATTACAGATCGTATCGGAAGACTGCTAGAAGCTTATAACATCAAGCCGATCTTCAAGCCCACGACGCAGCTACGGAATTTTCACCGTTCGGTCAAGGACCCACGTGATCCACTATCGTCAGCTGGAGTTTACAGAATTCCCTGCTCATGTGGCTCGGCATACGTGGGCACCACCCGAAGAAGCATCAAGACCCGCCTGTCGGAACATGAACGGAATTGCCGCCTCTGCCACTTCGACAAGTCAGCGGTTGCAGAACACACCCAAGAGGATGGGAATCATACCATCGAATTTCAGAACACGAAAGTTCTAGCTACCACAACACATTTTTTCCCACGTATACTTCGAGAAGCCATCGAAATATTCAAGCATCCCAACAACTTCAACCGAAAAAACGAGGGATTTCAGCTCCAAAAAGTTTGGTACCCAGCACTGAGAGCCACTCGGTATCACAGTGCAAACAACCAATCAGGATCCAGTACGTCCGCGCCACAGGGCTCGACCAATCAGAATCGAGTGAGTCAATTCCCCGCTCCGACCGTGCCTATAAATACAGCCGTGATTCAAGGTTCGGCATTAGTCGCAAGTCAGCCGCCGGCGAGGCAAGGTCTCCGAAGTTGTCGTCGCCCGGCCCTGCGCCACTGAAGATGTCGACCGCAGTGATCGACGAAACGTCTGGAACGCAAGTTTCACATCGACCACGGCCAAACAGCCCGGAAGCAGTATATTCTACAGACTTTATAATACTTTAAAACGTTTTTTTCTTGATGAATTCACTGAAAATTTGAAAACTTGTCCATTTGCACATGACGTTTGTTAATAAAAGCAACAATAATCACATGACCGATTCCTTTGACCAACGAAGTTTAAGATAACACAGAGTTATGAAGTTTAACAATGAAACTGTTTAAGTGGAATGAATGGTTTCCTTTGATCTTCTTCCATGGGAAGAAGTTGTGCTTAGATGGCCAGAATGCCTTGTGCTGTAGGTACATTGAAGCGTCGTCACAAATAAGATTAGCTAGAAGGGTGACCTGGAACAATACTAGATAATTTCAGTTGCCTAATATTCTTAAAAAAAAATAGGAATTCTCTGAAACTTTTCTCAATGTTGGTGATGATGTGATGATTCTTCATAAAATCACTACATAGTATAAAACAAAGTCGCTTTTTCTGTCCCTATATCCCTTTGTATGCTTAAATCTTTAAAACTACGCAACAGATTTTGATGCGGTTTTTTTTAATAGATAGAGAGGTTCGAGAGGAAGGTTTATATATGTATAATACATGTTTAATATAGTAGAGGGTGCAGCGGGAACGGGATCTGACGCCACGCGGTCGGAAAAATATTGGCGGTACGAAGTTCGCCGGGTCAGCTAGTATTAAAATAAATAAAACCTTGCTGTTCTTAAATAGTTGTCGGCGTACCCAATCCCGGCGTCTTTAGCTATGGTGCAGCGTTTGGGCGCGGGATGTCAGAAGGTGCCGCCGATTCGCCATTCGCCTACCAGCTCATAGAGTAGCTCGACGATATGTGCAGCAAACTCTTTGAAAGAGTCGCAGAGAAGCGCCTCGTCGAGCACCTCCAGAGTGGGGCCAGATTTGGCGGAAAGTCAATATGGCTTCCGGGCATTCTACAGTGGATGCATCATGCGCGTGAGGGCTCTGGCACGAGGTGATTTTAGCGGCCCTCTTTCCGGGGCAAGCTAGAAACACCGAGGTTCCCACACTCGAGCGGTCATCTCGAGTGCGAAGAGCTAGGTTAGTCAGGAAATTCTTGTTGGGTAACCTTAAACCACGGCATCTGAAGACTCGAGGGGAGACTATGTAGATCGAGTGCGTTAGGGTAATAATGGATATTTTCCTGTTGTAAATTATTTTTTATTAAATTAGGAATGGTAACAGTTGCGTCGGTTCTTATTTTATCGTTTTTATTCATCCACCCAACCTATAATAGTAAATTATTTGTCAATTAAATATTATGACGTCACAAATATTTTTTTCCATATAATAACTGTGGTTCCCGGCAGAGTAGAATTTGGGGCACCCCTTCTCTTCCTATGTGGTGTCGTACAAGGCGACTAAGGGATAGGGCTGATTAACTTCAACATCAGACAGATATGTACAGCCCAGACTCAGATTCAGATGCATGGCTCGAGTCAACAATAGTGCCCGGTATACGGCAATAGGCTCACCCCCTATTACGTGGGACCGAATACAGATTGGTGAAATGTGGGTGTTAATTCACCTCTGCCTAACCCTCCGGGGATAAAGACGTGATTATATGTATGTATGTATGTATGTATGTTATAACTTACCGTTTAGACGTTTACAGTCCATCAAATCTAAGAGGTACCGTTTGACGTTTCATATTTTTCAAACCGAAACAACTTTGTTCATACGTACATTATTCAGTTTCGATAACCTTTTTCATAAAACCATGAATTTAGAAAGATTTCATTATTGTATCTAAAAATGTACAATTCTTAATATCTAAATGTAATTGAAAACTTCCAAACAAAGCAAAATAACACATATTTACACAGTAAATAATTTCTAATAGTTATATTCTTGACCGCATTACAAAGTTACGTAGTTAGGTCACTGCACGTAGTCTTGCGACTCTTCGGATACACTTGTATGCAAAAAAATCGTTTACATATACGAAAAATCGAATGTATTATTTACAAATTACACTTGTCAACCAAACAAATATTTTTTCATGTGAATGGGATTTATCTCACATATTACGATTACATAACTAAATAGTTATGTAATCGTAAAATATGAGATAAAACCCATTCACCAAAAATACGTATTTATAAATCAAATATATTTGCTTCTTTAAAAAGTTGTCGAAAGCGATTTGTCGATTTTTGATTTTCGCGCCCAAATAAGTCGGGGTTTCTCGCGCTAACGCTGTCGAAATAGTAAATGGAGTCAGGGATAGTGTTTTTTACATTTATTTTTGTGTATGATAGTGTTACGAGCGTGGGGGTCGGTTTAAATAGAAAATGCGAGGACAACCGTTGAAGGCAGGCTTTATTCAGCTTCACTTCAATTACAGCAAAGCGCGTAGAAATTCGAAAACTCTTCCTTACACAACACACAGTCACTTGTATAATCGCACTGTATAGCTTCACACTTTATCGCTTTGTTCGCTTCGAATACTAGTCTTAGACTAACTTGAGCAGCGGCTGTTAGCTCGCCTTTTATATAAGGCGCGGCCGAGTAGCGAAAGATCGAGAAAAGACAGGTACGTTCTGAAAAAGACAGGAACTTTCTGGGAGGTTCTATTAGGTCTTGTGTCTCTTTCTATTCGTTCCATTCCTTCTAGAACAGTGACGTCAAGGCATGCTGTCTCTTTCTAGCCTGACGTCTCGTTCTATTCATTCCATTCGTTCTAGAACAGTGACGTCAAGGCATGCTGTCTCTTTCTATAGTGCCGTCTCGCTCACTCCTATGGAAATTTGGCCATATATTGAAGTGGCCAAGCGCCGGGCGTAGCACTACCCCCTTCTTAGACATGCTCGTCCCGAGCATTATTAGATCCGTAGTATCTCGCCAGTCGGTCAACATGTACAACCTTCAAGGGGCTTCGCTGGTTGCGTTGTATCCGGTATGTAACGTCATTGATCCTGGTGACAACTTTATACGGCCCTTCCCAGGTTGGAGACAACTTCGGAGATTTGCCTTTGCGACGCATCGGATTGTGTAGCCATACCAACGAGCCTTCGTCGAACCCGGCTTGATGAGAGTTGCGGTCGTATCGGGTTTTCATTCTGTCGCTTGCCTGGAGCCCAGATTCACGGACGTGGGTGTGAACGTCATTTAGTCTATCGCGCAATGCACTAGCATATTCCGTGATTTCTTGCGGTGAATCTGGAGGACGTCCAGTCAGTAGATCAGCCGGTAGTCTCAGTTCTCTGCCAAAGTTTGCACACGCAGGCGTCACCGTTGTGTTTTCATGTATCGCTGTTCTATAAGACAACAAGAACAAAGGAATATGACTATCCCAGTCCTTCTGGTGGCTCTCAACAACCTTAGCCAAATGCCTTTCCAAGGTTTGGTTAAATCTTTCAACCATTCCGTCAGACTGCGGATGATATGGGGTGGTCCTGGTTTTATGAATACCCATTATCCTACAGGTTTCTTGAAATACCTGTGATTCAAAATTCCTTCCCTGGTCACTGTGTATTTCCAGAGGAACTCCATATCGGCAAAACACTTCCGTGACTAGTCTTTCCGCGACTGTAGTTGCTTCCTGGTTAGGTATGGCAAAAGCCTCCGGCCATTTAGTAAAGTAGTCCATTACTACTAGGATGTATTTGTTTCCAGACTCCGATGCAGGAAATGGCCCTGCAACATCTAATGCAATCCTTTCCCAAGGCGCTCCAACATTGTATAGCTTCAATGCTCCCCTGCTCCTTGTATGCGGCCCTTTTACCGATGCGCAGCATGTACATTTCCTACACCAATCTTCAACATCCTCACGGCAATGGATCCAATAGAATCGTTGACGAATCTTCATCAACGTCTTCTTCACACCAAGATGGCCGCCTGAAGTTCCGTCATGAAATGATCTCAAAACCTCATTAATTTTAATCTTTGGGACAACCAACTGCAGATGTGAGTCTTTCCCGTTTGCAGACTCCCATTTTCTACACAGGACTCCATTGTGTAACACGAGGCTTTCCCATTGTGCCCAGTAGCTCTTCGTAGCTGCACTCATTTGGGAGACATCACACCATTTCGGCTTAGGTGTTCCTGCCTTTATCCATTCGAGAATAGGCTTGATGTCTCGATCCTCTTGCTGTGCTTGCTGCATGGCTTCGCTACTCCACTCATCGCTGACAGTATCAGTCCTTATTATTCTAATCGCTACACTGTCTTTAGCTTCTTGCCTGACACAATGGTTACATTCCACCGGACAAGGTCTTCGAGAGAGCGCATCTGCATTTCCATGCGCTTTCCCACTCCGATGTTCGATGACGAAGTCGTATTCCTGGAGCTGCTCAATCCATCTTGCCACTTGTCCTTCTGGATTTTTAAATTGTAGCAACCATTTTAAAGCAGCATGATCAGTCCTCAGATGAAACTTGCGGCCCAGCAGAAACTTACTGAAATGCTGCAATGTCTTAACCACGGCCAGTAATTCCCTTCGTGTAACACAGTAATTTCTCTCTGGTTTAGACAAAGACTTACTAAAGTAAGCAATCACGGCCTCCTTGTCTCCTTTTCTCTGGGACAGGACTCCTCCTATCCCAGTATTGCTGGCATCTGTGTCGACGACGAACTCATTTTCTGCATCTGGAAAACCCAAGATTGGTGTTTCACAGAGTCTTTGCTTAAGGTCTTTGAAAGCGGCTTCACATTGTTCATCCCAGCTAAATTTCCGTTTTTCTTCCGTTAACCGATGCAAAGGCTTCGCAATATCGGAGAAGCTTTTCACGAACCGCCGGTAGTATGAACACAGACCTAAAAAGGCACGAACGTCGGTCTTATCTTTTGGTGTCGGCCAATCTTTCACGGCACTTATCTTCTCAGGGTCTGTTTGTATCCCATCCTTCGAAATAACATGCCCCAAATAATTCACTTGTCGTTTAAAAAGTGAACACTTCTTTGGACTGAGTTTTAAGTTGGCACCCTGTAGTTTAGTCAAAACTTGCTCTAGTTTGCTGAGGTGATCGTCGAAGTCTTTTCCAATGATGATTATGTCATCCAAATATACCAGACAGGCTTCTCCCAGCAGTCCAGCAAGTATTTGTTCCATCAATCTCTCAAATGTGGCCGGAGCATTACATAATCCAAATGGCATGACGTCGAACTGCCAGAGACCTTTTCCAGTAGAAAACGCAGTTTTCTCCTTATCTAGTTGACTGATTTGAACTTGCCAATACCCACTCTTGAGGTCCAATGTTGAGAACCACTGCATGCCACTTAAGGTGTCCAAAGTGTCATCTATCCTTGGCAACGGATAACTATCTTTTTTCGTAACATCATTCAGTCGGCGATAATCGACGCAGAATCTGGTGGTTCCATCCTTTTTCTTTACAAGGACTACCGGAGAACACCATGGACTGACCGAGGGTTCAATGATACGGTCCTTCTTCATCTCTTCAATCATTTCCTCCACCTCCTTTTCTCGAGCAATCGGTACACGTCGTGGTCGTTGACGGATTGGCGTTACCTCACCAGTATCGATTTTATGCTGTACTACTCCAGTTCTGCCAATGTCACCACCATGCATAGAAAAGACGTTTTTATAACGTAGTAGCATGTTCCGCGCCTTCAGCATCTCTACCTTACTGAGGTCATTGCGACAATCTTCTAGTAGTTTCAGCACTGTTGATTCTCTGTCACTTGTGGCATCGCTTTTGGTCGAACCCTGGCAACTACGTATCCACGAGATCTCCTCACAAGTGCCAAGCAGTGTCCCTTTGTTTAAGACGCACTCGTTGTTGCTCATATTTAAAATTCTTATAACGGCTGTGGTTGGTGTTGTTACCACAGTACGAGCTGGTATCCAGGGACTACTGCCGTCTACTTTTTCCACCAATGCACAGCGATGAGAATTGATGCCATATTGAGGTAGTCTTATTGGCACTAGGGTCTGTGATTTAGGCTGGAGTACAGTTCGTTTTGCACAGTACACTTTTCCACATGCGCCACCTTCCATGGGAATTTCGTCGAACCCAAGTTTCAGAACGCCACAATCCACGTCGATTTTACAGCGATATTTTCTCATAAAATCCAATCCAATGATGCAGTCATCTAAGATATCAGCGACGATGACTTTATGCCAATAGGTCTTATCACCGACTTCCAACGCCACTTCTTGCTCTCCTCGGACGGAAATGCGCTGGCCGGTAGCTGTCTGCAGATGGAGATGCTTAAGTTGATGTAGATGATCTCTAGGTACATTTTTCACCAGCCGAGAGCTAATCACGGTCCGACTTGCTCCAGTATCAATGGTGAGGTGGCACGGTGATCCATCAATACCTCCTTCGATGACCAGACTATTTCCATCATTAGCTTGAGAGATCAGAATTGGGACTTTTACACTACCAGCCAGCACCCGTCCCGTAGTCCTGGCGTTTACTCGTTTCCCTGTTGCTCCGGCGCATCTGGATGTCGCGCCGTTTGTTCTTGGCCATTACCTTGTTGAGTCCGTTTCGGGCAGCTAGACCGAATATGTCCTTGCTCTTTGCAGAAATAACACCTGGGTGTGAATTCCCGACGGTACACACGTTGCTCATTTGTTGAGATCTCACGCAATCTATGTGGTCGAGGGTCATGTCGTACAGCTTCCACTTCAAGGGCGTGAGCAACAGCATCTTTAAGGGTTGCATGGTGACCCAGACGGACGGCAGCTCTCACCTCCAAGTCTCTGATCCCGTCAATAAAAGCTTGCACCAAAATGCTGTCAAGAAATGACGAGGAAGCTCCTTGGTAAGCTTTTCTCACGAGCTTTTCTATTTCCAAAGCCCACTGCTGCAGAGACTCATTAAGACGCTGGTTTCTGTCCTTCAATTGGGCACGGTAGACATGTTCCAAGTGACTATCACCGTAACGTGATTCCAACGCTTCAAGAAGGCGGTCGTAAGTCACTTCACCTCCAAGCGCCTCTAAAACACTGAGTGCTTGATCTCGTAACCCCAATGTTAATGCTGTTTTGGCTTGCTCCTTATCCCAACCGTTCGCCTTTGCCACAGACTCGAACTGCAGTTTGTATGCAGTCCACGAGGAGGTCCCATCAAATGGCGGTACTTTGAACTTTCCGACAGCCTGTGCAGATGAAATGGTTACAGAGCCAGCTGTTCCGCAAGCTATTTTCGTCTCCAATTTTTTTACGTTTTGAGCCACAGACTGCAGCCGCTCCTCATAACTCTCAAATTTCGTGTCGATGCTTCCTAATTTTTCGTCGTGGCTTTCTAATTTTACGTCGTGGCAGTCGAGCTTGTCTTGCACTGAATGAATTTCTCTTTGCCATTCCGCTTTAGACTCTTTCAAGAAGGCAAATAGATCTTCTTGTTGTTCCCGGAGCTGAACCTTTAGTTGCAAGGCCTGCTCTTCCTGGCGTCGGGCCTGCTCAGCCTGGTGGCGGGCCTGCTCTGCCTGGTGACGGGCCTGCTCTTCCTGGCGACGGATCAGCTCCTCCTGTTGTTGCTGGAGCTGTGCCTTCAATTGCAGAGTCTGCTCTTCCTGGCGACGGGCCTGCTCTGCCTGGTGACGGGCTTGCTCCTTCAATAAGGTCATAATCGCGCTCAGGTTAATTTCCGATGATGATCTTGAAGCACCCGTCGACGTACTCGGAGTACCCGCAGCCTCTTCCGCGGCCTGGCTTCGGGTTTTAACTCCCTCCCTGTCGTCTCTCGGCGTTATCGGCATTTTCTATCCCGCTTCTGACACCAGTTGTTACGAGCGTGGGGGTCGGTTTAAATAGAAAATGCGAGGACAACCGTTGAAGGCAGGCTTTATTCAGCTTCACTTCAATTACAGCAAAGCGCGTAGAAATTCGAAAACTCTTCCTTACACAACACACAGTCACTTGTATAATCGCACTGTATAGCTTCACACTTTATCGCTTTGTTCGCTTCGAATACTAGTCTTAGACTAACTTGAGCAGCGGCTGTTAGCTCGCCTTTTATATAAGGCGCGGCCGAGTAGCGAAAGATCGAGAAAAGACAGGTACGTTCTGAAAAAGACAGGAACTTTCTGGGAGGTTCTATTAGGTCTTGTGTCTCTTTCTATTCGTTCCATTCCTTCTAGAACAGTGACGTCAAGGCATGCTGTCTCTTTCTAGCCTGACGTCTCGTTCTATTCATTCCATTCGTTCTAGAACAGTGACGTCAAGGCATGCTGTCTCTTTCTATAGTGCCGTCTCGCTCACTCCTATGGAAATTTGGCCATATATTGAAGTGGCCAAGCGCCGGGCGTAGCAATAGTATGGGTTTGCATATTACAGAGAAATAAAAAATTTTTTAACAAGCACATCCATTGATTTTACAATTACAATTTTTTCTTCTAAGTCTTATTTCTACGTCTAAAACTAATAAAAATAAGGTATGTAGAACCCATTCACAAAAATGTTGTTGCCTGATGTTATAAATTAACGACGTTACTGCGCGACCGCATAATGCACTGAATACACAGATACCCTAAAATAAATTAATTTAATTATTTTTAGGTCAATAGGCAAAATCGCAGGTGTCCAAGTCTCTACAATTTTTTTTTTCTGGCCACACTGCCAACTACAAGCGCACGCGGTCCGCTCGGTCGGTTCGGCGTCAGCAGTCTCTCGCCATCTTGGAAGCTGACTGTGCGAGTACTTGCTTTCTCGTTTGTGTTTTACAATTTGTGACTTGGCTATTACTTTTCTGGACTGATCATTCTTTATCCGTTAACCTTGGCAATATTTATACTGGACTCCGAACTAAGCAAGTGTTTATTAATAATGTCGAAAAGAGGACGTACTTTGAACAGCCAGGCTCGTGAATTGGTGGTGAAATTACACGAGTATTTTGAGCGTGAATCTCAAAATGGTGGACTTCTACTGCCAGTTACACAAGTTCGGGATCGCGTCGGTGAAGCTCTCGGTATTGGTAGCCGCACCGTTGGCAAAATATTAAGTGAAAAATATGGGCCTTCGGGGAGTGACAGTAACGTACTTCACACACCGAAAAAACGAAAAAGAAATAAACCTGTGACAGGCATCGATGAATTCGATAGTCATGCTATTAGAAACCATATATACGGGTATTTTACAAGAGGCGAATTTCCAACATTGGCAAAGTTATGTGCAACTTTAAAAGATGCCGGGCTGTATAAGGGAAGCATAGAGTCGTTGAGAACGGTAATAACAGGAATTGGCTTCAGATACAAAAAAGTTGACAAACGAAAAATTGTTATGGAGCGACATGACATAATTATGCAGCGACTAACATTCCTGCGCGAAGTTAAACAAATTATAAACTGGGATAATGTAATATTTTTGGACGAAACTTGGCTAAATTCCAACCATTCTGTGCCGAAAACATGGACTGATGATTCTGAAGCTTCGTGCTCGAAGGTGCCGATAGGAAAAGGTGGACGCCTCATAATATGCCATGCTGGGTCAGCGTCTACAGGCTTCGTGGAAAACTCTTTATTAGCTTTCCAATCCAAAAGCACTAAAGAGTATCATGAAGAAATGGACGCAGTAAGGTTCCGAGAGTGGTTCTTAAATTTATTACAGAATATCCCTCCTAACAGCACAATTATAATGGATAATGCCCCATACCACTCTGTGCAAATTGATAAAGCACCTACGTCAGCCAATAAGAAAGCAGATTTGGTGGCATGGCTGCAAAGAAAAGGAGTGGATGCCGACATGTCACTATTAAAAGCTGAATTATTACAGTTAGTGAAATTGCATAAACCACCAAAACCGACATATGTAAATTGTAATTGACCAATTGGCCGAAGAGCACGGGCACAAAGTCATACGACTTCCTCCGTACCATTGCCAATATAATGCCATTGAACTGATTTGGGCCCAAGTTAAAGGTAATATTTTATAATATTATAATAATAACACGAGTACTTCTAACATTTATAATTTAAACAATGGTTTTCGTCTGCTATCAAATAGTTACATTATTGTTTTACAGGTTATGCAGCAAGACACAACACAAAACCACCCTTCAGTGTCAAGAAAATGGAAGGTTTATTAAAGGAAGCATGTGCCCAAGTTACACAGGAAGATTGGAGTAAAGTAGTACAAAAAACAAAGAAAATAATAATGGACGACTTCGAAAGAGACGTACACTTTGATAATGTAATGGACAATCAACTGGTCATTAATTTAAATGACGATGATGACGAAGACGACGATACTAGTACTAGTAGTGAATAAAAAAATATCCTAAACATTTCTTTTATTTAATTATAACAATTGATTTCTTAAAATTCGGATATTATAGTAATCGATCTCTTAAAGTTCGGATATTATAGTAATCGATTTTTTCATCCCATCCCTATAATTCAATTGTCAGAACTGTCAAACGGTACTTCTTAGATTTGACTTTTTGACTTTGACTTTGACTTTGAAATTTACTAATTTGATTAATCAGTAACTGTACTCACCCTTTTTCGTCTCTGGCATAGTACTATTATCTATTCTGTGTCTCTGGTTACGTAGTTCCTATTATTTTGTTCTGTGCTCTGGTGCAGGCAATGACAAAAGCCTGTACCAGAGTCTCGTCCGTCAATCAATCAGTAGGTATCAGGCCCTATACGTCCTAAAAACTCATGTGGTTAATGAATCGTTAATCAATCATTTAGCCTGTCACAGTCCACTGCTGGACATAGGCCTCTCTCAATGTTGGGAGGCTCTGGCCTACTGTTGCCACACTGGCCAGACGAGTTTCTACAGGGTTTTAGTTCGAGTTTTCCTTTTCTCGCTGTGATATCATCTGTCTATGGTTCCGTTATAGTCGCCTCTTACGACACCCTACGAACAAGATGGGGTAGTAATATTCTTTCACCGCCACCACACGGATAAATGAGTCGTACGGGTATTTATTTATCCATCTCTACTTACTCTCGTAGGATTTACCATCCAAGGGTGAATGATCAAATTATTTTACTCATTCTTAAAAAGTAGCTACTAGCGCCCTCTTTGTTATTTACTGATTCTATTTTGTCTACAACAGAGCCCAGAAGTGTGAAGGATTTAGAATAGTTCTCGCTATCTACTAGATGGCAGTGTCGTAAAAAAACTCTAGTTCGGAAAATATTTCTATTAAAATCAATGAACAGTTTGAATTGCTCTTAATACCTAGGTATTAAGATCATTTTGATAACTGAAAACAGATTATGGAAGGGTATTTATTAGCGTAAAAAATCCATGTGGGTTTCAAGGCACTACTGCCTCCTATACGCGGCCTGTTCAGTCAAAACTCTTACTTTACATTGTGTTCGCGGTTAAATAAAATAATTAAAAAAACATTTTTATCTACTCTGATACTATAATACAAAGATTATAAAATTGAAATCAAAACTCTTATGACGAACATTACGCACAGGCCAAAAAAAAAGTTTTATTACGATACAGGTCTTGTATGGACACCTATATCATAAAATAACTTTTTAATCATAACGATACACCTATACAATCCCCATCAGGACTGAACCTCTACTTTAAAAAAGAAAATGGCCAATTCGCAAGAAAAAAAAAAGAAACGCGCATGCGCAATCGATGTTTGCGGCCTTGTCTTGGCGTCAACTTTTTTTTTTACATTTATATTAAACAAAGTTTGGTTTTGTTTGTAAAATAAATTAGTTTATGTATTATAGTATGAGAGTAGATAAAGTAGTGTATGACACTGTACATAACTTGGTCTTATAACACTCGTGTTATAAGAACCCTTATTATGCAACAGTATCATAAACTACTATTAGAACACTATACATAGATTTGATATCATTCCACTTAATAATTCAGGATTATGCCAATATTTTGGAGTTATAATAATTTGGATATAATAATTTTGGAGTTTCTCTGAAGGATAGAATTCGAAATGTGGTCATCCGGCCAAGAAGCAAAGTTACCGACATAGCTCGTAAAATAGGTAATCAAGCTGAAGTGGCAATGGGCTGGCCACGTCTGTCGAAGGACCGATGCGTGGCCGTTGGAGCAGACGAGTCCTAGAGTGGAGACCACGAGATGGCAAATGAAGGGTAGCACGATCCCTAGCCAGATGGACCGATGACCTGAAAAAGGTGGCTGGGACAGACATACTGGATGCGCAAGGCGGAGGATTGGACGAAATAGTGCACATTGGGATAGGCCTATGTCCAGCCGTGGACTGCAGTGGGCTAATTGATTGCTTGATATTACAATATTTACGTACATAATATTCGTTAACAAGTACTTAAGGTCAACTTGGGTAATTGCGTCTACGGGGCTAATGCGTCTTTTTTAAATTATTCGATAACTGTTCAATCTACATTGATTTCTGCCATCTAGTTACATTTGCTTAAACTAAATACTTTACATGATGTTCGTACAGATGGCATTTTAGCTCTCTTATTGAAGTATGTAGCCATTTTGTAAATTGCACGTTTCTGGACAACTTGTCGCTGCGAGAGGTGAGTAACCAAATCCATGTTAATCTTCTGTTTTCTTTATTTGACTGATTTTATTCAATAACCATTGTAAAGAATAGTCAATGGGTTGCTTACACAGACAGTTATTTTTAGTGTAATAGCTTTATTTAAAGAAATAATTATATCTCCATTTTTAAGGTTAGGATTAATGTCTGGGGGTAAATGCGTCTGCCTTTACGGGGTAATTGCGACTGTGGGACGCATTTACCCCGAAAACAGAAATCGACAACCTTTTTATGTCCGCACATTTTAATACGAAAGTGAAATTTTATTTCAATGATGTGGAATGCCAAGAAACATAATACCCAATATCCCTTATCATTTATTATAGGTAGTATAATAATTCAAAATGCACAAGTGATGTTGGAAAGTTCATTTTTCTGGTGTCCATTTTGCTCCATTTTTACCCACGCCGGAACGGAGACGGTATATGCGTTTCGGGTGAGAGGATGTTTGTATAAGTATGTTTGTGCAAATACATGTTGCCATTTTTCTCCAAACTACTAGTCCGATTTTGATGTAGTTTACAGTTATGGGTTCGGGTTTAATTGGTGCATGTTCTTAGATAGATGTTACGGTGACAAATCACCAGGGGGCGCTGCAACAAACATTGTTTGTGCAAATCCATTTTTTTTTTATATTATAGGCGACAAACGAGCAGACGGGTCACCTGATGGTATGTAACTGCCGTCGCCCATGGACACCAGCAACTAAAAGCTGCGAATGCATTGCCACCTCGAGGACTAAGATGGAATGCCTCTAGTGTTGTTATTTCCCCGGCTGTCTTACCCTCCACACCGACAACAGTGCAAGCACTGCTGCCTTAGCACAACTGACACAACTATAAGTACTTGCAGTTTTGGCAAAAATTCAATTTATTTTCACCGGTAACATCACCTTTTTCATCATATGAAAGAAGACAAGTGTTGCCATAGTAAAATCGTTTTGGCATAGAAAGTGGCGCCACTATTTTTTCACGACTTTTATGCTAAGCTGTACCTGCCTACTTTTCCTGTGCTTACTTTTCCTGAAGTAGTAAGCGCAAACCACCGAGGTAAAATGTTGACAACGTCTGCATTTAGTATGAGGCTAATGCGTCCATCAAAAACTAGACGCATTTCCCCAATTTTTACTAAATTGTCTCTGAATTCCTCAATTATTCTTTTTTTTTAGTTTAATTGACATTCTTTTGCACAGAAATTTGATACGAAAAGAACTACTTTGATTTTCTCACGAATAGCTTACCAATTAAGTATTTACTCAAGAAAGACGCATTTGCCCCAGACGGGGAAAATGCGTCTAAAATTCCATTTTTTTAAAAACAATCAATATGACACAGTTGTAAAACTCTGGCGAAGAAATCAATAATAGGATCTTGTACAGAAATAGCCATATTATGAGACTAGAGTTTCAAAAAGTGCATAATGCCATAAATTCACTCACAATAAGGCGATAACTTGGAGTGATCGAGAAATATGACGCAATTGCCCCGGTTGACCTTACTTCCTTTTATTGATATACTAGCTGTTGCCCGCGGCTCCGCCCGCGTGGATGTCGGTTATCGTGTAGTGTTGATCCGACGTTATTGAGCATTAAATTCGCCTCTCTACTCAACTTTGTCCTCGACTATGTACTCACCTCTGTTCTCGACTTTCTACTCGCCTCTATATTCGACTCTCCACTCGACTTTCTACTCGCCTCTGTATTTGAGTTTATACTTGACCCTGTATAATGACTTCTCTGTTCCCCTCTCTACTCGACTTTGTACTTTTCTCTATACTCGCCTTTCCACTGGCCTCTCTACTTGACCATCCATTCAATTTTCTTTTCACCTGTCTACTTGACTCTCCTCACTTGCCTATCTACTCGCACCTCTACTCAAATCTCTATTCGATTTCTACTCGCTACTACATTCACCTTTCCACTCGCCTCCCTATTCGCCTTTACAGCATACTATTTGATTCTATACTCGCCTCTCCACTGGCTCTCTAGTCGCATATCTACTCGCCCCTGTAGTCGACTCTACTCGACTTCCAATCTTTACACGCCTATTCACTCGTCCCTATAACAATCTCTACTCGCCTCTCCACTCGCTTCTATATTTGGTTCGCTACTCGACTATATCCGTTCCGAAGCTCTAATCCACCTTTGTACTATATTTCATGAGGACATCTTAAAAGAAATTCTTACTATTTATGCCATATTCACCCCCTTTTTTGTGCCATTGAAAAATTAGAAACTTTAATCCCAACGCCCTATTCCGCTCCCCCCCTCCCCCTTCTAGCCCTTTTTTCGCGATAAGGGGTCGCCTACATATGTCCATTTTCGAGCTCTAATCCATCTCTGTACCAAATTTCACCAGGATATCATCAAAAATGACAAACTTTCATATTTACTATCTAGTCCTTATCCCCCCCCCCCCCCCTTTTACCACATTATTCACAATCAAAGGTAACATATGTCCGTTACCAAGTTCTAATTAATCCCTGTACCAAAATTTCATCATCTTAAAAACTGTTAAATTTTAAGCCCTTATGACACCCCCCCCCCCCCTATGCCTCCATTTTCGCGTCAATAGGTAACCTATGTTCGTTCCCAAGCTTCAATGCCTATGTTCGTTCCCAAGCTCTAAACTATCGTTGTACCAAATTTCATCAGGAAATCTTCAAAAATGACAAACTTTCATCCCAAGGCCTTAGTCCCCCCCCCTTCTACCCACCTTTTTGTGATTAAAGGTAGTCTGTGTCCGTTCCCAAGCTCTAAACTATCTCTGTACCAAATTTTATCAAGAAATCTTCAAAAATGACAAACTTACATACCGAGGCCCTAGTCCGCCCCCCTTCTACCCCCCTTTTCGCGATTAAAGGTAGCCTATATCTGTTTCCAAGCTCTAAACTATCTCTGTACCAAATTTCATCAAGAAATCTTCAAAAATGACATACTTTCCTCCCAAGGCCCTAGTCCCCCCCCTTCTACCCCCCTTTTCGCAATAAAAGGTAGTCTATGTCCGTTCCCAAGCTCTAAACTATCTCTGTACCAAATTTCATCGGGAAATCTTCTAAAACGATAAACTTCTATACCAAGGCCCTGGTTCCCCCCCTACTACCCCCCTTTTTGTGATAAAAGGTAGTCTATGTCCGTTCCCAAGCTCTAAACTATCTCTGTACCAAATTTCATCGGGAAATCTTCTAAAACGATAAACTTCTATACCAAGGCCCTGGTCCCTCCCCCCCCTTCTTCCCCCCTTTTCGCGATAGAAGGTAGCTTATGTTCGTTCCCAAGCTCTAAACTATCTCTGTACCAAATTTCATCAAGAAATCTTCAAATGTGACAAACTTTGATACCAAGGCCCTAGTCCGCCCCCCTTCTACCCACCTTTTCGCGATAAAAGGTAGCCTACTTCCGTTTCCAAGCTCTAAACTATCTCTGTACCAAATGTCATCACGAAATCTTCAATAATGACAAACTTTCCTCCCAAGGCTCTAGTCCCCCCCTTCCACCCCCCTTTTCGCGATAAAAGTTAGCCTATGTCCGTTCCTAAGCTCTAATCTACCTCTGTACCAAATTTCATTAAGATATCTTCAGAAATGACAAACTTTCTTAAAAACTTTCATCCCCTATTTCCCCCCCTTAAACCCCTTTTCTCGTGATAAAAGGTAGCCTATGTCCGTTCTCAAGCTCTAATATACCTCTGTTCCAAATTTCATCAAGATCGGTTCTGCGGTTTAGGCGTGAAAGCGTAACATACAGACAGACAGACAGACAGACAGACAGACAGACAGACAGACAGACAGACAGAGTTACTTTCGCATTTATAATATTAGTATGGATTCAAGGAAGTATTAATTTAATCACAAGAAAATACAATGATGTTAGTTCGGTAAGAAATTCTTTGAGGCATATCTCTAGACAGATAGATAAATCACTCTTTATTGTACAAAAAAAAAGTTTTTTCTCAACATCACTATCCTTACAGGCTAACCTAATACAATAGTGCGGTCCTTAAGTATTATCCATAGAACAAAACATATAACATAAAGTGCCATTTTATTTTTGTTTACTCTCTGAGAACAAATAAGGTCTGAAAAAAAGGCATTGGGTATATGTAAGGCATTGATTTATATTGTTTACTTCAGCGATGTAAGGTGCGCTTTATCGCAGCTTTACCCAGTAGGTTAGTCCTGTTACCGGGTACTGCTAGTAGACGTGGCCGCCGCCTGCGCCACACGTGATTGTTGTGCACACATAGGTTGAACTCTTGTAAGACACCTGAATTCGACGTCTTACTACGAAATACACAGACATAATTAAACAGCAAAATTTAAAACGTAGAAGAATCGTTATGGGTGATAAGACTGCCCTTATCACCAATAACGATCTCTTCCAGGCAACCTCTAATGTGGTGGGACTAAAATAACCTTACCATTACCCGTAACCGCAACCTCACTGCATTGCATTGGTCCAATGGAACCAGTAGGTACGACACACTAGTGAATCATATCAATCACAAAGTTCAACCACACGTTCTGATCGTCCACCTGAATCTCGTGGGGGGCGGACTCACAGATACAAATTTACTGGCATGGCTAACGTGGCTCTTGTAGAATGTTTGAAAAACTTGACATTGGCAAAACTGCGGTGATCGCTGCAGAAGTCTTCTTCTTCTTCTTATATCATTCAAATGGTTTCTTGCATCAGTTATATAGGTACCAATGATTCTGTCAACCTCAAAGTGTAGAATAAATGTCAAGTGAAATGTATTATAAAATTATTAATGGCGGAACGCCAATGGCAATTGTTCCAGAGCCACGTTAGCCACGCCAGTCAATTTGTTTCCGTCTGTCCGCCCCCCACGAGATTAAGGTGGACGATCAGGACGTGTGGTTGGATATTAGGGGGCGCTGCAGAAGTCATTAAAAAATATCCTTTGACGGATTGCGCGCTTGACAAAATACACTGCTTTGTCCGTTCTATTTCTTCTACGCATAGACGGAGTGCTAAAGTTCTCTTCATTTTTAGGTCCTTCTGTAAGTAACTATTCGTCGCACTACACTCTCGAATTTACCTATAAAAGATAAAAAAAAGGACGGGTTGCACTCTGGGAGTGCCGGCAGAAGTGAAAACATTTTCTTTTTTTCTTTCTTCGTTATATACATAGAAAAAGATAAAAAAGAACATACCATACCATACCTATAATACAGCGCTAATCATAAAACCTATCACTTATTTTCTGCTAATTTTCTGTCAGAAGAAATTAATAAATTATGAAAAGAAAAAAAATCACAAAAAGTAATAAATTACAGAAAGAAAAAATAATCATAAAAAGTAATAAATTACAAAAAGAAAAAATAATCACAAAAAGTTTCAGAAGGCCAGGTGGTTTGAACCCGATACTATCTGCAACTATAAGGACTTCCAGTCGAAGTGCTTACCGTTTAAGCTACGACGCTATCTATCATATAATCCTGACGCTTCCTTAACTTTTTACACCCATCCAACGCCGCTAAAGAAGTTTTCACTTCAAAAACATTATAAGTATTCAGTCGCGCATAGGTACTACAAGACGAAGGTGGTAAGTCCGGAACCTCTACGCTGTGCACCCTGGGTAACGGAGACGAAAGCGCCTTTCGCACACGCTGCCGCTTACGGCAAATAAATTCCGGCCGAGACGCGAGCGACGCTGTAGAGGGCTGCAAAGAGGCCCAGAGGGTACAATGAAGAACAGGCAAGTCTGAAATAGGTCAGAGTGCAGGTCTGAACATAACATGTGCGACTCCCTGTCAGCCCACTAGAAGCAGGTTATATCAGCGTATATTCTGGTAATTGTGACCCGAGACGGCGCGGCGTACGATTTTGGTCCGTTGGGGTTCCGACTGGAACCACCCATCAATGATGGGCGGGATTGGTACCCGTGGGGTTTTCCGCATGACAGACTTGAGATTTCATTTAGTGTGATCAAGAGCGCTCATGCTTAGCGAAGAATTCAATCAATAGTATTATTTAGTGTGGTTAGTTATTATTATTATTAAAACTTTATTTCAGTCCTTGATCCATACAACTGTTAGTAATACAAATCACTTATAAGCTGTGTGCAGAATTAGCAGAACACAAAATTATGATCTGGGGAGGGATATGTTTAGGAGCCCGCACGGAGTTAGTGGTAATCGACGGCGGAAATCTGACTGCTGATCGGTATATCAGGTAGATTTTAGAGGAACATGTTGTGCCATTTGAACCATTTATTGGTAACGATTTCATTTTAATGCAGGATAATGCTTGGGCTCACAGTGCTTGCTCAGTACAGGCATATCTAAATCATGTTGGTGTTACGGTGATGGAGTGGCCAGCACGGTCCCCGGATATGAATCCGATTGAACACGTTTGGGACTTCCTAAAGAGGAGTGTCAAATCAAGAGTGCCACCTCCTAACAATTTGGGCGAGCTGCGAAACACATTAGTTGGAGAATGGCAGAGGTTGCCCCAAGAAATTATTGACAACATCATTCTCAGCATGCCCAGACGGATCCTACATCGAAAGTGAAGTTCCCGCGCTGGTATACATATACAACATCCCAACGACAATCGTGATCACCTTGCCTGGTCGGAGGATTCTCCCTTTGTGTTGGAGGAACATCTCACCTCGCTCCTCCACATAACTATTTGTAATATGAATGAAGCTATTATGTTGTAGGTACGAGGGCTGCCTTTTAAGTTGTGTCGTCTGAAATAATAAGTTCACATAGACAATCTAACAGATTATTACCAATTATGGTTTTTCAAAGAGTTCTCCGCGATATTTAATACACTTTTACATGCGTTCAAACTACTTTTTAAAACATTTATTCCACTCCGAAGTGGGGCTAGTCAAAATGGCCGATTTGTATGTGTCAACAGCTTCTTCGGGTCATTCGGCACATTACAGCGTTTACCCCGAAGACTTCGCTTAATTTTGAGGAACGTAAAAAAATCGTATGGGCTTAGTCAGGGCCGTAAGACGGATGATCTAAAATTACGACATTTTGGGTGCTCAAAATCATCTTTGTTTGGCGGGCGGTGTGCGAACGTTGTCATACAACGTGACAACTTAACTAATTAGCATAATGAAATGTTACACTTTTACGCTACTGCAGTAGCAAAATATTGACGTGGAGAATCGATGTGAAGATGTTTTGGGTCACGAAACACTTACGATTCATTGTTGGACCTGTTTTCTGCTCGTCCTCTCAAAAATGGCGTATGTACTGGAAGGTGCTGAGGCCAATCTCCTCTTGGCGATGACATTTCCGGTACAGCTTGATGAACATGTCCAGGAAAGCTATTATGGCTAGTATGACGATAGTCACTGTACTCAGGCGCTCCACGTGGTCATCAATGTCCTTTAGAGTAGCGTCGTTCTGGCCAATCACCTCTTCTTTCTCCACTGACGAGCGACACATCCTTCAGTTGTAGCGCGTTGATATATTTATATTATTTATATTTCCATGTTCGCTGAGGCACGTACGGATTGTTTTTATACCATCATCAGAAAACACGGTGCCTTACTATGGGCGAGCGTGCGCGGCGGCTCGAACATCATCCTGAGAACTCTGGCTGAGCGGTGGGACTCCCCACTACTGAGCCGTTGGCTGCAGCTACAGGCCCCTGTGTATTGCCTTCTGTACCTCTAGCACAGGGAGCAGCACCAAGAGCTATAACCGCATTGACTATTGTTAAGATACTGACACTAGATTAAGATTATATTATGTTACTAACACTTTATATGGATTGAAGAAATCTGAAATAAAAATAATTATATTCTATTCTATTCTATATTACTTGAAGAAGAGCCCCTTGGCAGACCAAGATTTTGGCAGGGTCGCCATGAAATGTTGGGCTCCCGATGTGTAATAAAAGCACGCCTCACACGTTCTATGACCTGCATCCTCTATGAGAGCGACAAGTGAAGCCGCCTGTCAGTCTAGCAGAAGCAGGCCAAGGCGGCGGCGCGGCGCGCACGAAGCCCGCCTCTCCCTATCCGGAAAAAATGATCTCTATCCCACACCCGAAAGGGCCATTTTGTTGGTCCTGGGTCAGTCGGGGCGTGCGGGATATGGATATGCCAGATGCAATCTCACTAGGCAATTGATGACCAACGACAACTTGCGGCTATAGTCGGTTTAAGTCCGATATAACCACCCCCGCCGCAACGAGGGGATTTCCGCTCTATAAAAAAAGTTCCAGTACAATTTTTTTTTGCTAATGAAATCGCAACATTAAAATTTGTCTTCTCTACAAGAAAATATAGATTTGGCACTGGTACCTGTCGATTCGACCAATTAATCCGTCGATATAAAATGTTAGTCGGGAATTCCCCAACCAAACTGCCGGAACACTAATACCCGAGTGCTATCACTGGGGCTACGTATTACGTGGGCATGCCACTACACACACAGGCACAGTGCACAGCGTGGACAGAACGGTGTCGTGTTCACCGCACGTGCACACTGCAGCAGGAAAATGCTGTAAGAACGTTTCGAACGATCGAACGGACTCGTCAGCTGAATCCGCGGTGGTGAGATTTCAATTTCGTGTCGAACACAGAAACATACATCACTATCGACTTGTGCGCGACGACACCAAATTTACAGCATGCGAAATCGAATTTACAGCATGTGCCTGCAGAGTCTGGGTGCTGGCCATATCTGGAGCGAGAGTGTGTGGTTTGCCGCTGCCTAGTTGGTACAGTCAGCGACAGAACGATCTTGACTACAAAGAGTCAAAATGATTTTCAAAACACATCAAACTGTTTTATTGATCTAAATTGTATTATTGTCCGAACTATATGAGTGTTGTACCTCTATTGTTCTGATATTTATTAGAACAACCAGTCATTAGGAAGGGAGGGAAAAACAAGGCGTTCAGATCATTTTGAGTACTTACTTTGTTAGTCCAGATCGATCTGCTGTTGACTGTTACAGAGTGGTGAACTCTCAGGTGCCACAGAATGTGCACCAGGCGGTACATCAGGATGGAGATCGTTCCGTAATCTACAGATTACGGAACGATCTCCATCCTTCATTAGCGCTAGCCTAAGGATGATGGTTGAGTGTCAGAAGCAGTCCCAGGGAAGCGGCTTGGGGTGCTTGGACGAGAATTTCGACGCGGTGCGCCCTGGGTATAGAGACGGCAGCGCCTCTCTCCTAAGATAGGGTAGGTGATACCGCCTATAGCCATTACAGTCTATACAAATGACTTACCGAAATCTACTGGGTAATTTCACCGCCTGCATTTTTAGAGTTTCTTCGCATGAAATCACTATGTAAAACGTTTATCTATGACCACTCTATTTTTTTTCATGTAATAAGAACACTAGCTTATATGAAGCCACTACTGAAAATACATTTCTCTTAAATACAACATTAAAAAAATAAAAATATGGTAGATTTCAATAACGGTGGCATGGCATGTCCGTGATGCGCTTTTAAGCGCATTTACCTCTTTAAATCCGATATGATTGCAAATTTAGTACTTAAATTAAGATGATTATGTTAATTAATATATGAAGCAACCATATTTATTGCTTTCATTACTTCTATTATAATGCATGCAATACATCGAGCCAATTTCGATAAGGAAAGTCCGCGCATAAAGTGCAATTTCGGTGTGTTTTGTTTAAATCCTTATACAACGTATACACGTCAATTTACAAACACGATCTATCTTCTTACGCACGCGTAGTTCCTGTCGTGCTCTTGCGTTCGCGCAGTAGTGAGTGTCCGATCCTTCCCAGTTTTCGGGCCAATACGTAAGTACCTTTTTAATTCTAAGAGAGAGTACGAAATTATACAATCTCGGTGGGTTACTGCATGAATGAATATTGGGTTTTTACATTACGATTGGCGAGTATGTTGTGTGTTGTTAGGTACACCCAGCAATCATACATCTCACGTGACGAACGTGTCACTGTTCACACTCACACTTTTTTCTTGATGTTTCTAACTTCGGTGGTGCAATATCGGTGGTTTCAGTGGTAGGCTTATTGCCACCGATATTGCATCAATACTAAAATGGCTATGGGTTCATATTACTTCGGTGAGATATTTACTCACAAGGTAATAAATAATATAATTACTTACTAATTTTATTATAATATTCTCCTTAGGACTTTGATACCAAGAGTAGCTGCGAGGTTGTAGGCTAGTGCTTTATAGACCTGAGTGTATTAATAAATTTTTAATATTTAAACCCTTTATGCTTTACCTACTCAATTTTGTCTCATTTTAGGATGAGAAAATGAAAGTAAAAACCATCGAGGGAAGAGACTTTCCTAAAAAAGACTGGCTGAAAGATTAAGAAAGAAAAGAATAAAAGATGATCCAGTACTAGGTAAAGAGCTAAGAAGAAAAGATAGAGAAAGATATAGAAAGAAAAAGAGGAAGGAAATTTTAACTCGCTGGGTGAAATGACTCCACGTGCACGAAGATTGAAGCAATAAACTAAGCTAACTTTAAAGCATTTTATGAAAAAAGAAAAAGAAGTACTCAGTTATCACGGGAAACAAATTTACTGTCAAGAAATACTTCACAAAAAGATATAATTCATCCTTCTGAAAAACAAGGTGCCTCATCTCCCACAAGTCCTTCTATTCTAAATCGTTCTCGCTCGCATAGTCTACAACCGGGACTTTCTCATAATAGAAATTCGTATTTAGCGATTCTAAATAGCCCAACCCATTTTAATTACATATAATATTTTATTTTAGGTAAATTAAGAGTTTACAATTATAATACAGAATAATACTAAATAATAAAAATTATGCTATATAATACATACAAAAATAACATAAAAGAGGGGGAGAGACTGCAACTTTAGGCATCGAAAAATTCCTCCCCATCGACCTCTACTGGTGCCGTGCCTAAAAGGCTGGCGGCATTACCACGCTGAATAGCGATACTAATTCTTTGAGCGAGGTAAAGGCCAGCCCTATGGTCACGGGAAGAGTCGATTAGGCGCTTCGCTATTTCTTTGAATAGCGCGCGCGCGCTTGGACCCCACGGACCCAACGTTTCGACTCCAAACGGCTCAAAAATATAATTACCAGTTAAATTGGTATATTTGCGCCGTTTGAGAGTCTCCGCTGATGCAGCAGCAGCACATGCGCAGTCCATTGTACTTGGAAGATGGGAAGGCGCCAGGGTGTCGACGCAAGTTGCGTCCCACACCAAAGGCCTACCCATCTTCCAAGGTAACAACGACATACCGTCCGGTCTCCTGCCATCGACGCGCGCCAAGCCAATAGGTTCAAGAATAGCTGGCACCCCGGCGGTGACAAGAGCCCGACGGATAACATCGTTAATGTTGGCATGTCGGGACATGCGGCCTGCGCTCCTGCTACAAGATAATCCGTGATGTCCAAGGCAATCGACTGCTTCTCCACATAGACATCGATGCGGAGAGACACACGGTGCCCCCAAACGTAGGCAAGTTGCGATGCGGAAGGTCGTGTCGTCCAACATTGTACCAATGTTGGGCGAAGGAAGTGCCTGGAGCCAAACACCAGATTCCCATTCCCCCACAGCCAAAAGGCGAGCACGCTCAGCATCAGTGGTAGCTGTACTGAATAAATGTTTTTTAACACCACTACTGAGCGGCTCATCCCATTGCCTTTGAGAAGATGGGTTGGCGGGCATGACGGAATTTGGGCAGGTCATTTTCCAAGCATTTAAAGCTTCGGCCTTACCTGGCACATCTGAATTAATCAGTGAAGAAGACAGAATTTTCCTGACTAATTCTTCAGTGCCATAGACCGAAGATAGAAAAAATAGCCCAACTATAAAAGAAACCACTATATTTATCCCATTCCAACTTTCAACGTCCTCGCAGTCTTAGTCCTCCAGCAAGCACTTCTCGCTTTCTACGTTCTGAAAGCGAAATATTTATTAGTAGTCCGGTTCATTCTTATTTGCCGTCTAAACGAATAACTCCATCAGTCAGCAGAGTTCAAACTCCTGAATCAACTTTATGTCCAAGTAGTACTGTATCTATTTTATGTCCAGTTAGCCCTATATCTATTGTTTGTCCAAGTAACCCTGTATTTTTATCGGATGTGTCTCTATCTTTGAAGAATTTGGATGCCAGATTTCGAAAGTACCAAAGGATTAAAGCAAAGGAAATAATGACACTTAGAAAAAAAACAATGTTCTAGAGAGAGAAAGTTAAGTTTGGTTTATTATGTTGAGAAAAGATTATGAATCTGACGATCTACAAAAATGACATAAATTGCTTTTAAAAAATTGTAATTGTTTATTCAAGTGTTCAATTAAGTAAACGAAGATCTCATTAGAACTTTATTTTCTTTAGTATTATCCTCAACATCAAGCATGTTAAGACCATTAGTTCAATTTATTGAAAAGAGGCAGTAATAACCTATAAACTTAAAACCAGGTAACCATATAATATACGCCTAAATCGGTGCCTGCCCATGATTACCTGTCTGTATATACCCATACATGAATGTTTTGTGTGGAAATGTATAGTGGTACCCCACGATATCTCTATTAAGTCTAAAATATTTAAACAATTACCTTTGTTAATGTTATTGATGAAAATATAAGGCGATACGGCTTAAAGACGTCAGGTGGCACTTATGGGTTTACACTGAAAATCAGTTCTGTGGTGGTTAATACCCACCTCAGTATATGCTGAGTGTCTAGCCCTAATTGCGGAAAAAGTGTACATATTTTTTAATTAAATTGTAATCTAATAGGCACATTTCTATGTACCACCGTGCCACGTAGTAGGGCCACGTAGGACATGACACGTTGACAATGTCATTAATGTCAATCTTGTCACGTGCATGTCACACGCGCCGCGTTATCTGCTCAGGAGGCGACCACAGATAAGTAATAAACAAAAAAAAATATTTGCCGCAAAACCATAGAGACTAGATTATAGGAGAACCGTTTTGGAGTTCGGACATGGTCGCCTCCTGAGTTGCTGCAGGTCCACCGATATTTTGGCATCGTGATTTTGTTATATATTTATTTTTAGATTTATTATAAATAAATAAATAAATAAATATGTTCCTTTTTATCCGCAATAAAAACTAATTTTCTTTCTTTCTTTCTTAGTATTCATCGCTTAGTAATTTATGCTCCATAGCCAAGGGTGAGGTGGTAAATTTTTTATAAATGGTGTTTTTATAACGTACCAAGTTTTCTAAACCTCAACTGAATGACACAGATTTTATTCCCGGTTATTGTAATAATTATCCTAATACTTATTTAGAATTGTCGACGGCGAGTAGGAAGATAGAAAAATGGCAGTTAAGCACACTTTAATTTAATAGTGTTAATTTATTTAATTAGCAATTATAATTTTCATTAAACGGAAGTTCACGGAAAGATAACTATTTATATTCTTCACAAAAACAAATGGTTTTAACCACTCTATACTTTATAAAATTTAAGAATCATAATTTTGACAGCTCACGCCTATAAAGTGTTGCATTTTTTTCGATTCATATGTATCACAATTAATGTCGTCCATCATGGATTCCGTCATTGCCAAGTACCGCCCATTTTTTAACCCTAGAATGTATACTAATCTAGATCTGCATCGTATGCTTTTAAGTTATAATCTTTGTAGTGTTAAAAAAATAATAATGAAGAACTGGGTATTTTATCCTTTTTTTTCATAGACTACGTTAATTTTCAATTTTGTCGCACCATCCGAGTAAAATTTAATTTCGCTTTACAAATATCCAATGTAAGTAAATACTTTCTTAAATAAATAACTAAAATCATAGTTTTCGGATAGAAATAAAGTAATAAGAAAAAATCATGTTAATATTTTAAAATTTACTTATTTAATGCCACTAAAATGCAGTTTCTAATTATTACACATATAATCAATATCAGTCCACCATAATGTCACATAACACGCTAGTTCTAAAGTTATTTTAAGAACCCGGACTATATGACTTCACTTATTCCTGGGCGAACCTGGTATCCAGGTCATTGGCTTTTTATATACTGTTGATTGTTGGCACTTAGTGGAATTTCTTGTTACACATATTGAGAACACTCGTACTTTTTCTGCAGTATTTATTATAGAACCTGACCTTTTTCGCAATGTTTGTGAACATTTCTAGTCTTAAACTCCTCTAGATTAGAAATATTTCAAAAACATCAATGTAAACTTTTGAAGATAGGTACCATAAGGCGAAAACGGTCAGGTTCAATAATAAATACTCTGGAAAAAGTCCAAATGTTCTATGTGTAGTTCATTAGTTATTTATACAAAAAGTCAAGATGCATTTAAGGGTTAAATTTTACTATAGGCATGTGTGAAAAAGAGGACGCCTTAAAAACCGAAGCTAACCGAACTTTTCATTCTTCTTCCCGAAGTGCCGTTCTTACACCTTTTACCGGTGACAACCTTTGTTTTAGGTGCCCATGAAAGCGCCCATGATTTTGACGTGCGGGGCGAGGAAATGAAATCGGTGGGAGGGGGTGAGCTTCCATTCTGTACGCTAGTACTATTAACTATTCTGTGCTCCAGGTCTCCTCAGATGTTTGCGAAATAGGGACAACTTGCACCGGAAATTGAAGAAGGCACCAGATAATCAGTCATTTATTATTACATTTAAGAGATATAGGAATTATTGTACAATGCTGGCTATCAAAGCTACGTTTTGCAGTACAAAACGTAGCTTTGATAGGGAACTATTAAACAACAATGAAAATAACAGTAAAAAGCTTTGAGAAGTTATTAAAGATATGATTTATACTATAAAACAAATTACTCACGCTGAGGCTCTTCTATCGGTTAATGAACCTTTAAAATCTGTTAACCAAGTGAACACCTACACAATCAAAAGCCTGTGACATATCGCAAAAAAATTCGCATACCGGTATCCTTAATCCATTCTTGTCATAACTATATTTAAAAAGTCATATATCGCTCTATTTATGCTCTTATTCTGCCTAAACCCTTTTTGCTTTATGGCTAAGATTTCATTTTTCTCTACATACCTATTTATTAATTTGGTTATAAATATACTTTTCAAAAACTTTAGAAAAAACAGGTGTAAGTGTGATAGGTCTGTAAAACTCCATAAGTTCTCCACTTTCTTTTTTGAAAAGCGGTTTTACTACTGAAGTCTTTAGTTCACTTGGATAGGTACCTGTTATGGTCCACGAGCCACATTTAAATTTGGTCAATGATTTCCTCCTGGTAGATACTTCGTACAGTGGTTAAGGAAGTTAAATCATGAATTTTCGTGTTTGTCAGCTGGCACTTTGTCGGTGGGGTAAGCAGCGGTGACCGCTCAAACATGTAAAAAATGAAAAAAATTCAGTCATTTCCTCCCGGCTGAAAATTGGCTAAATTACAGTTAAGCCAATGTATTGAAGGAAAAAAAATTGTCAGCTGCTCATATCGCGGTGGAAAACCTGTCAGCTGGTGACCTAAAGTTGTAAAAAAAATTAAAATCGTCAGTCATTTCCTCCCGGCTCAAAATTGGCTAAAATACAGTTAAGCCAATACCTTGAAGGAAAAAAATTGTCAGCTGGCCATATCGCGGTGGAATACGCGTCAGCTAGTGATCAAAAGTTCAAAAAGTTGTATGAAAAATTAAAATCGTCAGTCATTTCCTCCCGGCTCAAAATTGGCCAAAATATAGTTGAGCCAATACCTTGAAGGAAATTAGTTGTCAGCTGCGCATATCGCGGTGGAAAACGCCTCAGCTGGTGACGTGGCCAAAATTCAGTCATTCTTTCCCGGTTCGAAATTGTCCAAAATATAGTAAAGCCAATGCCGTGAAGGACAAGAATTGTCAGCTGCAAATGCCCGGTGGAAAATGCATCAGCTGTTCACGTGACATAATTCAGGCATTTCCTCCCGGCTCAAAATTGGCCAAAATATAGCTAAGCCAATACCTTGAAGAAAATAAATTGTCAGCTGCTCATGCCGCGGTGGAAAATGCGTCAGCTGGTCACGTGACAAAATTCAGTCATCTCCTCCCGGCTCAAAATTTGCCAAAATACAGTTAAGCCAATACCTTGAAGGAGAATAAGTAAAACAGACAGAAAGGACACTCGTTACAAATATAATAAAAAAAAAACAAAACAAAATAAAACAGAGTCAGCGAAATTACAAATGTCATAAAAAATAACAATAATAAAACAATCAAAAAATAATCATGACACAGGTGACACCAGGTCAGTCTAAAATTTGTATATTGTGTATATGTTTGAAATTCTAATTGCAGCTCAACAGTCGTGCCGTGGAATCACGTGCGAATTCACGCCATGAATCCACGACTTGAGCAATCGGACTCCTTCTATTACATAGGTACTAGGATATAGTTTGTTAGTTAGTAATATATAGCTACATCACATTACATAATCTATATGTACCTAAATAAAACAGATTCATAGCAGATTTGATTGGCCAAAGAGAAATACGAACAGTGTAAACTTTGGGACATATATCTTGGAACTACAATGTGCTCTATACGCGCAGGACATGTTTTTTCGGTGCCTTTTGAGGATAACACGGGGTGCTACGGCGATGGACAAGCTCAAATTCACCAAGCATAAATTATCTACATCTACACTACTATTATAAATAGGAAAGTTTTGGATTTTTGTATGTTTGTAATGAATAAACTCAAAAACTACTGTGCCGATTGCAAAAATTCTTTCACCATTGATAAGCTACATTCGCCCTGAGTAACATAGGCTATATTGGATTTCCATGGGAACGTTTTTACCACCCGTGCCAAACTGGGGCGGATCGCTAGTTATTAATAAACCCACGCGCGACAGTTCCTCGTTTGTCTCGCGACTTAGGTACAAAATAGGTATGTTTCGAAAAGATGCCCCTTAAACCTACGCCCGTGTCACAAGTCTCGGGATCTGAACTCGTTCCATGAGTAATTTGAAAGCTTAACAGGAGCTTATCTATAATATAAGTAGGTACATACGGTTTTGCTGTTGTTGGTTCTTCTATATTTCGTGTTCTAAATTTTGGTGGCAATGCCGTAAACCGGCGATAACACTCCCTGTGGTATAGCGTATAAGAATTTTTCTTTAAAGGTAGAATGGTGTTGTGTCCGGCTAAATGATTACGTTGGCGGACTGTTAATATTTCATGGCACTTCCTTAAAGTGTCGTCCGTAAATAATTGTAAATCAAGACTTGCTTTTTGGCAAAATACACAGTATAGTTTTAAGTTCGAGCTCGTCATTTTAGTTATAGAGGTATTGTTCGTAGCGCCAAAACTTATGACATACTTCAGTGGCGGGAATGGGCGGGATATATACCTTTCTATTTTTGAATTTTCGTATTAGATTGAAAAAAAAAGGAAAAAATAATCTTTATGGCACGGAGAACATTATTGATCTATGGCGAGAGGCCCTAGTTAATGAATTGTGGATATGTGCCAGTGAAAAGAGCTGTTTTTTTTATTTCTAAAAATAAAATAGCAGAATTTTTCACCTCCTGTATTTTATAAATGTAAACAAAAACTACACAGCGATTTTTTGGCGCTAAAATGCATTCGTGTAAAAAGTACTCAAACATATCGATTAGGGTATCAAAATAAAAGTAATAATTTCTTATTAGGTAGGTATATAGGTATTTGTAGTCTCCTTTAAATAATTAAAAGGAGACTACACATATATAATATGATAATATAATATTATTAAACCCATATCTTTTTTTAAATAAAATGTATAATTGAAAACTAAATATTCTCTATTCCATTGATTTTGTTTCGATTTATTTAATCTAATATATAAAATTCTCGTGTCACAGTTTTCGTTCCCAAACTCCTCCGAAACGGCTCGACCGATTCTCATGAAATTTTGTGGGCATATCGGGTAGGTCTGAGAATCGGCCAACATCTATTTTTCATACCCCGATTCGCGATAACCGACATCCACGCGGGCGGAGCCGCGGGCGACAGCTAGTAAATTATATAATTCGAAAAGCTCTTTCAGTTCGAGCATTGAGCAGAATGTCATATAAAAGTAAATTAATAAAAAAGTAGTAAAACTGAATAAAGTAAATATAAAACTGATTTATCGCTAATTATATTATTAATAACTTATCAATGTATCACATTTTATAATTATTTTAATTATATATGTACCTTTTTAACTTATAAATTACTATAATCTGTCAAATTTAAATTGAAAGGAAAGTTCAAAGTTCTTTTTCTGGTTCGTTTCCCTATGTGACATAATATTTCAACTACATTGATGTCAGTTATCGTTTTTTTTCCTTCAATGCATTGGATCGCCTGTATTTTAGCCAATTTTGAACCGAGAGAAAATGACTGAATTTTGTCACGTGACCAGCTGACGCATTTTCCACCGCGGCATGAGCAGCTGACAATTTATTTTCTTCAAGGTATTGGCTGACAATTCTTGTCCTTCACGGCATTGGCTTTACTGTATTTTGGCCAATTTTGAACCGGGAAAGAATGACTGAATTTTGGCCACGTCACCAGCTGAGGCGATTTCCACCGCGATATGCGCAGCTGACAACTAATTTCCTTCAAGGTATTGGCTCAACTATATTTTGGCCAATTTTGAGCCGGGAGGAAATGACTGACGATTTTAATTTTTTATACAACTTTTTGAAATTTTAATCACTAGCTGACGCGTATTCCACTGCGATATGGCCAGCTGACAATTTTTTTCCTTCAAGGTACTGGCCTATCAGTATTTTGGCCAATTTTGAGCCGGGAGGAAAGGACTGAATTTTGTCACGTGACCAGCTGATGCATTTTCCACCACGGCATGGGCAGCCGCCAATAGATTTCCTGCAAGGTATTGGATTATCTGTATTTTAGTCAATTTTGAGCCCGGAGGCAATGACTGAATTTTGTCACGTGACCAGCTGACGCATTTTCCACCACGGCATGAGCAGCTGACAATTTATTTTCTTCAAGGTATTGGCTTAGCTATATTTTGGCCAATTATGAGCCGGGAGGAAATGCCTGAATTTTGTCACGTGAACAGCTGATGCATTTTCCACCGGGGCATTTGCAGCTGACAATTCTTGTCCTTCACGGCATTGGCTTTACTGTATTTTGGCCAATTTTGAACCGGGAAAGAATGACTGAATTTTGGCCACGTCACCAGCAGAGGCGTTTTCCACCGCGATATGCGCAGCTGACAACTAATTTCCTTCAAGGTATTGGCTCAACTATATTTTGGCCAATTTTGAGCCGGGAGGAAATGACTGACGATTTTAATTTTTCATACAACTTTTTGAACTTTTGATCACTAGCTGACGCGTATTCCACCGCGATATGGCCAGCTGACAATTTTTTTCCTTCAAGGTATTGGCTTAACCGTAATTTAGCCAATTTTGAGCCGGGAGGAAATGACTGACGATTTTTTTTTTTTTACAACTTTAGGTCACCAGCTGACAGGTTTTCCACCGCGATATGAGCAGCTGACAATTTTTTTCCTTCAATACATTGGTTTAACTGTAATTTAGCCAATTTTCAGCCGGGAGGAAATGACTGAATTTTTTTCATTTTTTTACATGTTTGAGCGGTCACCGCTGCTTACCCCACCGCCAAAGTGCCAGCTGACAACCACGAAAATTCATGATTAAACTTCCTTAACCACTGTACGAAGTATCTCCCGGGAGGCGATTGGTCATGAGAACCTGTCGCTGGCTTGCTATTATAATGCTCAAGTTTATTATATGACTCAAATGTTTCGATATGCATTGGCTTGTAGACTTAATTACTTTAGTTATAACACCATCAAACCCCACACTGTTTCTGTTTTTCAATACAGATATGATAGTCTCAATATCTGATGGAATACACGGCGATAAGAACATAGATTTTTTTTTTCTATCGATAAGTGTTGTATCGTTTGTGCCGCTATTATCTACAGGTACAATTTTATCAACAAAATAATAATCACTGAAAGCGTTGCCTATCTCCCGTGGATTAGTAATTACGGTGTTTTCACTTATTCTTATTTTAGAGATTTCACTTAGAGGATGGTTTCCTTTGGCCTGATTTATAATTTGCCAGGTGGTTTTCGACACATTTTTTGAGGTTTTAATATTATGTATATTCTGAGAACGCTGTGTCAGCTTAATTATATTTTTATATCTACGTGCATATTCTTTACATTTGGCTTTATTCGCTTCATTTGAGTTTAACCTATAATTCCATAAGAGTTTTCTTTTAGTCTTGCTGCAGAGTTTTATACCTCGAGATATCCACTTAACTTTATTTACAGATTTTATAGTCACTTAACTTTATTTATATATTTTTATAGATAGTTTTATATGGGAAACATAAGTTATAAAATAGACTAAATGTATCCATAAACTTATCGTAGGCTACATTTGTGTCCTCAGTTGAGTAAATGTCAGAGAACGATAGACTACCAAGACACGACTTAAACCTATTTATATTTTCTAAATTATATCTACGTCTTTTTATGCGCCAAAACTTAACTTCACCTTGAATTATAATTGGACACTCTATTAGTTGTGCAGTATGGTCCGACAACCCATATTCCAAGATTTGAGTATAACATTGTTTCCCGAAGTTATGTATAAAATTTAGATAATTTTATACATAACTTCGGGAAACAATGTCAGAGAACGATAGACTACCAAGACACGACTTAAACCTATTTATATTTTCTAAATTATATCTACGTCTTTTTATGCGCCAAAACTTAACTTCACCTTGAATTATAATTGGACACTCTATTAGTTGTGCAGTATGGTCCGAGAACCCATATTCCAAGATTTGAGTATAACATTGTTTCCCGAAGTTATGTATAAAATTATCTAGGCATGTTTTAGTTTTAAGTCTCGTAGGTTTTTGTAAAGCTTGTTTCAAGCCATACTGCGATAATAAATATTCAAATTCCCTAGTAATACGATTGTTGACTAAAACATTAATATTATAATCGCCTGCTATAATGACATTTTTATTGTGCTTACCACATACCATTTTAAGTAGCACTTCCAGCTTTTCAAATAATAATTCCAAGTTACCTGCAACGGGCACTCTATACAAACATATTACAATAGCTTTACAATCGGTCAACTCTACAGCATAACATTCAAAAGTACCAGTAATAGCTATTTTATGTACTTCCCGTATTTCCTGCCATTGCATTGATGTCCCTTTTTAATTAAAATACACGAACCGCCTCTTCTTTTATCTTCTCTGCTGTATCCTGTGGCTAGATGGTAGTTTAGTAATGCTAGACTATCTTCACAACCAGATAGAATGAAGTGCTCTGTGACACAAACAACGTCCACGTTAACATTTTCATCGCGTAGCTCCTCCAATTTGACGGCGAGTCTGTCGGTTTTGTTTAACAGACCCGCAATATTTTGATGAATATTTTAAGTACTTATCGTCGAAAAAACATATTTTTATATGTGTTGTCAGCAATCTTCAAATCTCTATGTATTTCTATGCTTTCGTTAGTAAAATGTTCCATTTCCCATAGTATGCTATCAAAAATAGTTTTCATTCCATTAATATTCAGTCTTCCATCATATTTAGAGAAGATTGTATAGTCATTTGATAGAAACAAATTGGAGTCTACCAGTGTTGCATAGTCGTATGTGTTAAGGTCAAGATAAAGTAAATTTGCAAAAGTCTCCACTCGCCAGTTATAGGAAGGCACAATATTATGTTTGTATAGGCAGTTTCTCAATTCTAATATGAGCTTAAAATAATTGGCGGTCTTATTAAATTCTTCTTCCCCTATTAAAATTACACAATAGTCATGCTTTGTGAAATCAACTAGTTTTTGGCGTGGATTTTTGAGAATATTACTGATGCCACAATTTGGTAGAAGATAATGGCACAACTGAGAGTCCTTAAACGTATTCCTCGCTATTTATAAAAAGCTGTTCTTCTTGCTAGTACTTATAACACATATTTTTTTCTTAGTGCTTTTTGACTGTTCATGATCAAACTTGTACAATGTTTTATTTTCTATATGTAGTCGTCCATGATCGCTCAGGGGTTTTTTCTTTACTATCAATAATCTTTGAATTTTTCGGTAGGTGTTTTTCCTGTGGATCTATAATTGAGTTATTGGACGGTGAGTTGAAATTTAAAAGTGCAAGGGAATAATTGTCAAAGCTGTCTGTTAAGCGACGTCTATTATTTTTTGATTTAGATTTTCTAATTGATGTCAAAGGACTTGTACATATTTGCTTTAATATTTCAATTTCCTGGGCTAACTTTGTTCTCGATTCCCCATCCTCATCATTTTTACGGTAGGTACCTACCTATCGCGACCTACCAAACGCGTACCTAACCAATATCGCGAGCATCTTAATTAATCCAATACTTACTAATAATAAAATAATCTAACAATCTTTGCCGTGAAAATAGATAAAATAGTTATTATTTTCAACCTTAAATGATAGAAAGCAAATGGTTAAAATGACCACATCGATAAACGCATTGTGGAATGTTTGTTACTATGATGCACGTTACCGCGAAAGGGCGCCAAGTCGAAACACGCATTTTCGAATGTTCGTCACCGCGATGCACATTACCGCGAAAGAGCGTCACATTGATAAAGATAAATATAAATTCATTTGTAGAAACATGTGTACAGATGATGTTACTAATGAGTGCAATGAAAGTTTTAACATGTTCTGGCAATGTAGACGTACAAATATAAGTACACATATTATCGAATATTCATCGCTACATTGCACGTTACCGCGAAAGTACGCCACATCGATACACACATTGTCGAATGTATTGAAGCGCTATACACCTTACTGCGAATATTCAGTAAAAAGGACTGCAAACTACTTGTTGCTAAACGTAGCGATGTTCACTATAAATCTAAAAGAGTAAACAGCAAAAGAATCCATTTCAGTTAAAAAGGTAGCCCCTCCCGATTTTCACCGCGAATGTGCTTTTGGATTATGTTATGGCAAACATTTCGATATCCTGAACCGGTGGATTTAGCTTCTTCAATAAAAGAAAAGTAAACATTTACAAAACATTAAGGAAATTAATAAAACAGTAATAGGGCCGCAAGAACATGTGCAAATATAAAGAAAAGGGAGAAATCTATCTCAATTTTCACACAAAAAGTAAAAGACCACGTTTTACAAAAATAATCGTTGAATTTCAAGGACTATCTAAGCAGTCTATAATTTTTTACATTTCATATAAATGTAAAAAACGCTAGACTGCTAAGACAGACTGAGTCTTAATTTTATGAGATGGTTTTAAAATTAAGTCTGACGAGGGTCAGTTTGTTTTACTTGCCTTCTTTATAAAATTGTTCTATTTTGATTTTAATTTATTTATTTACAACTAGCTTATCGCGACCAAACATGCCGATGTCCTTTCTCAAGGTCTAAGCTACGCCTATCTATACCAAATTTCATCTAAATTGGTTTAGTGGTTTAGGCGTGAAATACGGACAAACATACACACACACACATTCTTCCCATTTATAATATTAGTATGGAAGAATGGATTTTTTGTTTACGATTCTGAACCTAAAATATGCTTTTTGTTCTGATTGTTCGCATTGACTCGCGAAAACTTGGATTTAGTCAGACCTCAAAACTGACGTATGTAGGGATAGTTCTAGTTACCATTTAAGTGTAGGTCTCCTACACTGACGGCACAGAAACTCCCTGTGTTAACAGATTTGGCAGCACGAGTGTAACTCCCCTGTTGTTGCACACGTCCATAGGCACCGGTCACCACTTTCCATCAGGTGGGCCGCGGGATTCTCTGCCAACTTAGTGGTATGAAAAAATTGGTTTAGATGATCGCGATTTTGAACTTCGAAATTCGGTGGGACAGTCGGTTAAAATGGTCTATAAACCCTCTTATTCATAGCACAGTATTACCACAGTATTACTACTACATACAGTAGCGCGACGAATGTACTTACACAGAGCAACGGAGGGGAACCTGCGACGCGTCGGGGGGTGCGGACGCGCTGTCCGCTAAATCACGTCTTTGCGGGAAAGTTCGCTGAGGGCTACCGTAGCCGCGTATAGGTATCGCTCGCGTTAAAATTATTAAGGTTTTTTTTCATTTCATATCATAATGGTGCACTATTGTTCCGAATAAGGATGACTTTCGACATCAAGTGCCAATAAAGACATACGATTTCATAGATTTCCCCGTGACGCGAGGTAAGTTTATTTCTATAATTTCAAATAACGTCATAATACTCATAATCTATCGATAGAAGTTACTAAAAATGTAGTTAAATAAACATCAACATTGAAAGAGTTTTAAATTCTTTTATGCAAATAATAGTTCGGTATTATGAATCAAAAATCAATGATTATTCAGTTGTACCTACCTACAGCTATTTTCTCTCGTCGACAATCGTCGCATTTTCGAATGTAAGCGAATGCTGATTTACATAAGTACCTATTCCATCAATTATTAAATTTATCGTGTATAATAATATTGCATTTCATAATTAATCTAAAAACGTCTAAAAATAAAGTTTTACGAAAGTATCTTGCAGTACAACACATGTAAATGTATTTCAAATAAATGATCGCATAATAATTACATTTATTTCCTTTTTTTTCTTTTCTGACAAAATAAATATTGACATTTTTTTATTTTTATAATGGACATTTTATTTGCATTCTAATTATTTTAATCTTATTACAATTATTAATTATTACCTAAATATGTGACATTTTGAATTATAATAAATAAATAATTTAACTTTGCATGCAGAGAATCTGCGAAACATGTCGGACATTATTTGATTTTGTAACACCATTGTAAAATACCGTGTTTCGAGCAATAAATGATTTACTTACTTACTTACTTACTTACTTACGCGAGCGGCGGCATCGTCTGACATTAAAGGCGTTTCTCCACTGTATGTAGTAGTAACACTGTGGTATTACTATCTATAAGTACATAGTGACGTTTACAGGATAAATCGTCGCATAATTACAGCTATGGTTATTTCGACAAATGTGAACTAGCAGTCACTCAACAAGCGGACAATCCAGTCTTACTTGTTATTTATAATACATTACGACAAGTGCTTGTACTAAATCAGTTTTTAAATCCGTGAAAATGTGTCTCAGATCCATTGTGATGTTGTGTTATATGATAAGTGTGGGAGCCGGTTCCAAACCGCCGCAAAACACAGGTGATTTAAAGTGTATAAATAGCTCAACTTGTGTAGGGATACATAATCAAACTATTTCCATTTTTTTATAACAAGTTATAACTATTCAATGTTACTAAAGTAGGTAAAATGTATTTACAGAGAGCTTTGTACTAAGTACGTGTGTTTCTGATCGTGTGGCCGACAATGAGACAGATAACCACGCCCAGTGGTCGAAAGTTCTTTTCTATGGCGAGGCACCGTAAAAGCCAAATAATTAGGGTAATGACGCGACTCCAAAAACTACCTATAGGTTTCCTTCTTCCCACAGTCCCGTGGTGGCATGTAGCATGCAGGTCGGTACCATGAAACCTTGCCGACCTTCCTTAAGCGCAGTTCTATTAGGAGCCAATAGAGTATCTGTCGCGTTCGTTACGAGTCAGTATTTGGAGTCCCAAAATGTCAGGCAACCTTGCCTGTTGCTGAAGTCAGCATTTTGATATCGTCAGTGGGTTGTGGAAGTCTGATGCCAATTACTTCACGTTAGGAGGAGGTTTGCCTAATTTAAAGTGGTGGAATTTGGTGAGCCCCTAGAAAAGATATCCCAGAGACTGACCGGCTTTGACCAACAATATTGGCGTCCTTATAATTGTCGTTAATAATTAATACCCCTCCTCCCCTATATGTAAAAAAGCGCTCGCAAAAACACAACACGATACGTCGCCCCCCTGTGTCTCTTGAACAACGTCTCATGTCAACGTCTCTTGCGATAACAGATTCAAAATAGGCAGGTACTGTACTTGATTGAAAAAAGAAAGTATATGAGGCTGATTTCTAAATTTTGGTCCCCAGATATTGGTAATACGACATTTACTATATCGTTTCATAACAACGCTATTATAGCATGCGATCAAACCAGAGAAAACCCCTCCTATGTTACGGTCCAAGAAGAGGGTTCATTGCGATTGCAAACAAAATTCCTAGGTGGCAAAGAAGTATACGTGACTTGGTTTCGGTAAGTATATGTAAGCATTTATATTAATATTTCATTATGGTAAGTTTGATATATTTTGCACAAAGCATACTCAGTATATTGACCGATTTTTGACCGAGCGAGAGAAGCGACAAGCGTTTCCGTTTCGTCAAGATGGCCGATTAAGCGTTTGTCAGAGTACCTGTTATTTAGTTCCGGTCTAGAGGGTACATTTCTTAACCGTTTTTCAAAACCCTTTGCATACAATACATGTTCTTTGATTTAAAACACAATTTATGTCGAGAGCTTTTTTCTTGATAGGATAAAAAATGGGGGAGAAAAGGAGGCAGTTTGCCGTCGAGCTATTTGTGATTTTTGTCTGTAACATCAAGGACATGATTTCTAAGAATCGATTAAAGAAAGAATCTAGAATAAGCTCCAATTTAACACTTAAAGACTGTTGAAGATTTTTTGGCGGTTATGTCTCGATCTGCAAGAGACACTTTTGAAATGTTGCGAAAGCTGCTTCATACGAATGGTTAGGGGGGGGGGGGACTATCTGAAAAAGCTATAAATACGTAATTCTTTTTCACAATCCAACTACGAGTATTTGTAATTTCACTAACAGTTTCTAGAACGGCCCATGTATCTAATATTTCATATTTTTTATTTCCAGATGTAGTACGGCAAATTATTTGAATAATGAAATAGTTGGACGTTATGAAGATAAGTTGAGGACATTATTGCTAGTAAGTCGTCATTAACATAATAGAGCTGCATCCAACGCCTTTACCTTGAGAGCGGAGTTCGCCTTCCTTTCCTTCACTACTTCACACAGTCTAGAGCATCCCTTGTTCTATGACTTCACTTCTTGCAAGGTCTTTATTAAGGTTTTTTTTCATTTCATATCATAATGGTGCACTATTGTTCCGAATAAGGATGACTTTCGACATCAAGTGCCAATAAAGACATACGATTTCATAGATTTCCCCGTGACGCGAGGTAAGTTTATTTCTATAATTTCAAATAACGTCATAATACTCATAATCTATCGATAGAAGTTACTAAAAATGTAGTTAAATAAACATCAACATTGAAAGAGTTTTAAATTCTTTTATGCAAATAATAGTTCGGTATTATGAATCAAAAATCAATGATTATTCAGTTGTACCTACCTACAGCTATTTTCTCTCGTCGACAATCGTCGCATTTTCGAATGTAAGCGAATGCTGATTTACATAAGTACCTATTCCATCAATTATTAAATTTATCGTGTATAATAATATTGCATTTCATAATTAATCTAAAAACGTCTAAAAATAAAGTTTTACGAAAGTATCTTGCAGTACAACACATGTAAATGTATTTCAAATAAATGATCGCATAATAATTACATTTATTTCCTTTTTTTTCTTTTCTGACAAAATAAATATTGACATTTTTTTATTTTTATAATGGACATTTTATTTGCATTCTAATTATTTTAATCTTATTACAATTATTAATTATTACCTAAATATGTGACATTTTGAATTATAATAAATAAATAATTTAACTTTGCATGCAGAGAATCTGCGAAACATGTCGGACATTATTTGATTTTGTAACACCATTGTAAAATACCGTGTTTCGAGCAATAAATGATTTACTTACTTACTTACTTACTTACTTACTTACGCGAGCGGCGGCATCGTCTGACATTAAAGGCGTTTCTCCACTGTATGTAGTAGTAACACTGTGGTATTACTATCTATAAGTACATAGTGACGTTTACAGGATAAATCGTCGCATAATTACAGCTATGGTTATTTCGACAAATGTGAACTAGCAGTCACTCAACAAGCGGACAATCCAGTCTTACTTGTTATTTATAATACATTACGACAAGTGCTTGTACTAAATCAGTTTTTAAATCCGTGAAAATGTGTCTCAGATCCATTGTGATGTTGTGTTATATGATAAGTGTGGGAGCCGGTTCCAAACCGCCGCAAAACACAGGTGATTTAAAGTGTATAAATAGCTCAACTTGTGTAGGGATACATAATCAAACTATTTCCATTTTTTTATAACAAGTTATAACTATTCAATGTTACTAAAGTAGGTAAAATGTATTTACAGAGAGCTTTGTACTAAGTACGTGTGTTTCTGATCGTGTGGCCGACAATGAGACAGATAACCACGCCCAGTGGTCGAAAGTTCTTTTCTATGGCGAGGCACCGTAAAAGCCAAATAATTAGGGTAATGACGCGACTCCAAAAACTACCTATAGGTTTCCTTCTTCCCACAGTCCCGTGGTGGCATGTAGCATGCAGGTCGGTACCATGAAACCTTGCCGACCTTCCTTAAGCGCAGTTCTATTAGGAGCCAATAGAGTATCTGTCGCGTTCGTTACGAGTCAGTATTTGGAGTCCCAAAATGTCAGGCAACCTTGCCTGTTGCTGAAGTCAGCATTTTGATATCGTCAGTGGGTTGTGGAAGTCTGATGCCAATTACTTCACGTTAGGAGGAGGTTTGCCTAATTTAAAGTGGTGGAATTTGGTGAGCCCCTAGAAAAGATATCCCAGAGACTGACCGGCTTTGACCAACAATATTGGCGTCCTTATAATTGTCGTTAATAATTAATACCCCTCCTCCCCTATATGTAAAAAAGCGCTCGCAAAAACACAACACGATACGTCGCCCCCCTGTGTCTCTTGAACAACGTCTCATGTCAACGTCTCTTGCGATAACAGATTCAAAATAGGCAGGTACTGTACTTGATTGAAAAAAGAAAGTATATGAGGCTGATTTCTAAATTTTGGTCCCCAGATATTGGTAATACGACATTTACTATATCGTTTCATAACAACGCTATTATAGCATGCGATCAAACCAGAGAAAACCCCTCCTATGTTACGGTCCAAGAAGAGGGTTCATTGCGATTGCAAACAAAATTCCTAGGTGGCAAAGAAGTATACGTGACTTGGTTTCGGTAAGTATATGTAAGCATTTATATTAATATTTCATTATGGTAAGTTTGATATATTTTGCACAAAGCATACTCAGTATATTGACCGATTTTTGACCGAGCGAGAGAAGCGACAAGCGTTTCCGTTTCGTCAAGATGGCCGATTAAGCGTTTGTCAGAGTACCTGTTATTTAGTTCCGGTCTAGAGGGTACATTTCTTAACCGTTTTTCAAAACCCTTTGCATACAATACATGTTCTTTGATTTAAAACACAATTTATGTCGAGAGCTTTTTTCTTGATAGGATAAAAAATGGGGGAGAAAAGGAGGCAGTTTGCCGTCGAGCTATTTGTGATTTTTGTCTGTAACATCAAGGACATGATTTCTAAGAATCGATTAAAGAAAGAATCTAGAATAAGCTCCAATTTAACACTTAAAGACTGTTGAAGATTTTTTGGCGGTTATGTCTCGATCTGCAAGAGACACTTTTGAAATGTTGCGAAAGCTGCTTCATACGAATGGTTAGGGGGGGGGGGGGACTATCTGAAAAAGCTATAAATACGTAATTCTTTTTCACAATCCAACTACGAGTATTTGTAATTTCACTAACAGTTTCTAGAACGGCCCATGTATCTAATATTTCATATTTTTTATTTCCAGATGTAGTACGGCAAATTATTTGAATAATGAAATAGTTGGACGTTATGAAGATAAGTTGAGGACATTATTGCTAGTAAGTCGTCATTAACATAATAGAGCTGCATCCAACGCCTTTACCTTGAGAGCGGAGTTCGCCTTCCTTTCCTTCACTACTTCACACAGTCTAGAGCATCCCTTGTTCTATGACTTCACTTCTTGCAAGGTCTTTATTAAGGTTTTTTTTCATTTCATATCATAATGGTGCACTATTGTTCCGAATAAGGATGACTTTCGACATCAAGTGCCAATAAAGACATACGATTTCATAGATTTCCCCGTGACGCGAGGTAAGTTTATTTCTATAATTTCAAATAACGTCATAATACTCATAATCTATCGATAGAAGTTACTAAAAATGTAGTTAAATAAACATCAACATTGAAAGAGTTTTAAATTCTTTTATGCAAATAATAGTTCGGTATTATGAATCAAAAATCAATGATTATTCAGTTGTACCTACCTACAGCTATTTTCTCTCGTCGACAATCGTCGCATTTTCGAATGTAAGCGAATGCTGATTTACATAAGTACCTATTCCATCAATTATTAAATTTATCGTGTATAATAATATTGCATTTCATAATTAATCTAAAAACGTCTAAAAATAAAGTTTTACGAAAGTATCTTGCAGTACAACACATGTAAATGTATTTCAAATAAATGATCGCATAATAATTACATTTATTTCCTTTTTTTTCTTTTCTGACAAAATAAATATTGTCATTTTTTTATTTTTATAATGGACATTTTATTTGCATTCTAATTATTTTAATCTTATTACAATTATTAATTATTACCTAAATATGTGACATTTTGAATTATAATAAATAAATAATTTAACTTTGCATGCAGAGAATCTGCGAAACATGTCGGACATTATTTGATTTTGTAACACCATTGTAAAATACCGTGTTTCGAGCAATAAATGATTTACTTACTTACTTACTTACTTACTTACTTACGCGAGCGGCGGCATCGTCTGACATTAAAGGCGTTTCTCCACTGTATGTAGTAGTAACACTGTGGTATTACTATCTATAAGTACATAGTGACGTTTACAGGATAAATCGTCGCATAATTACAGCTATGGTTATTTCGACAAATGTGAACTAGCAGTCACTCAACAAGCGGACAATCCAGTCTTACTTGTTATTTATAATACATTACGACAAGTGCTTGTACTAAATCAGTTTTTAAATCCGTGAAAATGTGTCTCAGATCCATTGTGATGTTGTGTTATATGATAAGTGTGGGAGCCGGTTCCAAACCGCCGCAAAACACAGGTGATTTAAAGTGTATAAATAGCTCAACTTGTGTAGGGATACATAATCAAACTATTTCCATTTTTTTATAACAAGTTATAACTATTCAATGTTACTAAAGTAGGTAAAATGTATTTACAGAGAGCTTTGTACTAAGTACGTGTGTTTCTGATCATGTGGCCGACAATGAGACAGATAACCACGCCCAGTGGTCGAAAGTTCTTTTCTATGGCGAGGCACCGTAAAAGCCAAATAATTAGGGTAATGACGCGACTCCAAAAACTACCTATAGGTTTCCTTCTTCCCACAGTCCCGTGGTGGCATGTAGCATGCAGGTCGGTACCATGAAACCTTGCCGACCTTCCTTAAGCGCAGTTCTATTAGGAGCCAATAGAGTATCTGTCGCGTTCGTTACGAGTCAGTATTTGGAGTCCCAAAATGTCAGGCAACCTTGCCTGTTGCTGAAGTCAGCATTTTGATATCGTCAGTGGGTTGTGGAAGTCTGATGCCAATTACTTCACGTTAGGAGGAGGTTTGCCTAATTTAAAGTGGTGGAATTTGGTGAGCCCCTAGAAAAGATATCCCAGAGACTGACCGGCTTTGACCAACAATATTGGCGTCCTTATAATTGTCGTTAATAATTAATACCCCTCCTCCCCTATATGTAAAAAAGCGCTCGCAAAAACACAACACGATACGTCGCCCCCCTGTGTCTCTTGAACAACGTCTCATGTCAACGTCTCTTGCGATAACAGATTCAAAATAGGCAGGTACTGTACTTGATTGAAAAAAGAAAGTATATGAGGCTGATTTCTAAATTTTGGTCCCCAGATATTGGTAATACGACATTTACTATATCGTTTCATAACAACGCTATTATAGCATGCGATCAAACCAGAGAAAACCCCTCCTATGTTACAGTCCAAGAAGAGGGTTCATTGCGATTGCAAACAAAATTCCTAGGTGGCAAAGAAGTATACGTGACTTGGTTTCGGTAAGTATATGTAAGCATTTATATTAATATTTCATTATGGTAAGTTTGATATATTTTGCACAAAGCATACTCAGTATATTGACCGATTTTTGACCGAGCGAGAGAAGCGACAAGCGTTTCCGTTTCGTCAAGATGGCCGATTAAGCGTTTGTCAGAGTACCTGTTATTTAGTTCCGGTCTAGAGGGTACATTTCTTAACCGTTTTTCAAAACCCTTTGCATACAATACATGTTCTTTGATTTAAAACACAATTTATGTCGAGAGCTTTTTTCTTGATAGGATAAAAAATGGGGGAGAAAAGGAGGCAGTTTGCCGTCGAGCTATTTGTGATTTTTGTCTGTAACATCAAGGACATGATTTCTAAGAATCGATTAAAGAAAGAATCTAGAATAAGCTCCAATTTAACACTTAAAGACTGTTGAAGATTTTTTGGCGGTTATGTCTCGATCTGCAAGAGACACTTTTGAAATGTTGCGAAAGCTGCTTCATACGAATGGTTAGGGGGGGGGGGACTATCTGAAAAAGCTATAAATACGTAATTCTTTTTCACAATCCAACTACGAGTATTTGTAATTTCACTAACAGTTTCTAGAACGGCCCATGTATCTAATATTTCATATTTTTTATTTCCAGATGTAGTACGGCAAATTATTTGAATAATGAAATAGTTGGACGTTATGAAGATAAGTTGAGGACATTATTGCTAGTAAGTCGTCATTAACATAATAGAGCTGCATCCAACGCCTTTACCTTGAGAGCGGAGTTCGCCTTCCTTTCCTTCACTACTTCACACAGTCTAGAGCATCCCTTGTTCTATGACTTCACTTCTTGCAAGCACTTCTTGGGTTCACCGGTAGCAAGCTATTGGAACCCGGTAGAGACGACATTGCCAGACATTTTGTTACCTATGTATTGCAGTTGCAAGTATATACCGTAAAATGTGGCCGCTTCTCTTGCATCTTAATCATAATCATAATATGTATTCTGTGGATCATAGGTTAGTTATAAAGGTCTTATAAGCTATTTTACGTACGCTATGTCCTACCACATTGGTTTACAGATTATTATACTTTAAAAACTAAAATTATACCCAGCGTGCAAGTATTATATTCAAATTCAAATAATTTAATTCGGATAACTCGATCCATATCTGGGTTAGTAACAATGTAGCTTAAAACTAGTGTTAGTATGCAATAAATAAAATTTAAAATCACAATAAAATATATTGAATTCTAAGAATTTCTAATATGAGAAGTTAAGATACAATAAAATAAAATTGATGTCCAGAAGTAAAGTATATGTAATAGTAAAAATCACAGAACAATGAATTATAAGAAAAAAAAAATGTCTATACATATAAAAATCAATCAAGCCCCACACATTCTGTCAATAAATAATATTAAATAATTAAAATGGTGAATTCATATACCGTTGTCAGTTAATACTACTAAGCTACACAATATATGACAAATGAGTCAGTATTCCAATTCAAATTCATAATTAATAGATATATAATTCAAATAAATGTCAATTAATATTAAATGTCAATCGTACATGTGGTTGTATTGATTGCAATGCAATGCTAGTAATTTAATAGTGTAATCATGTAAAAAACTTACAATAGAGTAGTACGTCTTATTCACCAGGAACACTAATGATTATTTTTTAAATATATTTATATTTGTCTCTATAAATCCTTGTTGATTTTGGTAGTTTGTTATCAATTTTTGGTGCTATAGCAAAGATGCTGTTATGGTATAGTGCCGTTTTGCAGGTAACTAGATGCAATTTATCTGCTCGACGTGCACTACTAACTAGCCCAAACTTTTCCATATTTTATCTAACCAACATAGCAGTCTCGTAGATGTAAAGGCATGGCATTGTCATTATTTTAAGTTTCTTAAAATATGGTACACAACTGTCAGTTCTTTTTAGATGACACATTGCTCGTATGCATCGCTTTTGTGCTATGAAAACCCTCCCTTACCAGTGGCATTACCCCAAAATATAATTCCGTGCCTTAAAATTGAAGAGACAAGACCATGATAGGCTGTAATTAATGTACTTTCATTAACAGTTTTCCTAAGCATATATATATAGGTTGTAGGAGTATGCTGGCAACACTGGTGCCGTAATGTAAACAATAACTCTGTGTTCAAAAATCTTACAAAAACAGAAATAGTTGCATAAGTAGTATATAGCAGCAATATAAAAACGAACTACAAAAATATAACTGTGAAAAGATAAGTTTCAATTTTTAACCCGTACATAATAGTGTTAAATTGCACACAAGAGCCTCTTATTAGTGACAATAGTGACAATATTTACGCGCACTGCAAACATTGAAACATAATCCAGTGAAAAGTTAAGAAAAGTGAAATTAATAATACATAAGGTCAGTTACTTTCAAATGTTAACATTTTTCACAGTAACATGAAAGACCCAAATATAGTAAAAAGGTAATTTTGAGAATTACCAGGAATTGTTGAGAGCGGGAGTCCTTACAAGTCGGCATCAACATGCGACAACACAAGTAAGTACATCCTCAGCGAAATTCAAAGGAGATTTAGAATACAACCGCCTGTCTTCGGGTTTAACTAAGCACAGGGTAATGGTATTTGCTGATGAGAGTGGATATGGGCTGCGAATGCTTTTGCAAAACTTGCTTGGGGACGCTTTCATTGTCACGGCTCTCGGTCATAAAACGTGATGCACCTATATCGGAGATATTAAACTCTTTCGAAATGTGTAGGGATTTTTCTAATTCAGACTATGTTATAATCATGGGTGGTTCACACGACAATAACCCTATGAAAGTGCAATCTTATTTATATTACATACTAAATCATATGAAAAACACAAATGTTTTGATTGGGGAGATCTATAAAAACATGTATTTAAATGTGTATAAATTCAATGACTTGTTGAAACATGTTTGTATAAATAATTGTGGAACAGCACATGTCGTTAATTTTGGTGTTCATTACAAATCTCGGCTCTATACTCCTAGATACTTTACTAGACTGAGTTTGGCCAGATCGTTGCATAGAGAAATACTGCGTTTAAAATATAAATATGAATTCCTTAAATATATTAAGAAGGTGCGTAGTGATGTGAATGTGATCACAACAACATATCCCCAAAAAAGTTATAGTAATGCGAGTACTCAGACTTGTCACACTGCCTCAAATTCACTGTTGGTAAATGCAACTACTCAGACTGATAATAATACAGGGAATGTTGAGGGTGAGTTTTTTCGTGGAAAATGTTAATACCTTGAACATATTTCATCAGAACTTATGCGGACTAACCAATAAAAAAAATGAATTAGAATTGTACATAAATATGCTAGTAACCAGACCTGATTATATCTGTGTCACGGAACATTTTCTGACGAAATTATCGGCACCTTTATCGACTTTCACTGGCTATAGCTTGGCTGCATGTAATGCAAGAGTCAATAAAAAGAGAGGTGGTAGTTTAATATTGGGACAATGCAGTAGAGAGATTGCTGACTGCCCTCAAGTTAACAGGTTGTATAAGCAAGACTCGTTTGAAGTGTGTGGTATAAAAGACGTAGATACCGGTCTCTACTTGCGTTGCTGCTATAGAAGTCCTTATGATACAAATTTTGCTGATTTTATAAAAAATCTAGAAAGGACCTTGGAATTTCTATTTAACAGAAAGTCCCTCATTTGTGGTGATTTTAATGTGGACCTTTTGTTAGAGAGCAATGAGCGTACAGAATTTTTAAGTCTACTAAAGTGTTATAATTTTAGGCCCCTTCTTCAAAAAGTTACTTTTATTCGTAACAATATGTTCTCTTGTATTGATAACTTTCTAACCAATATAGACGACCATTACATAAAAGGTACTGAAATAGACCATAATGGTTTGGCTGATGGACACGGCGGAATTTATTGTGAATTGTTACCTACTCAAAAATTAAATATAAAGCAAACAATAACTATGAGTCGTAGATTATTTAATAAGAGCAACCACAATACTTTTAATGAACAATTACTCACCAACGAGTGGAGTTCAATGGGTATAAATACATTTTTAAATAAGTTTTATGGCACATATAGGCATAGCTTTAGAAAAAAATCTAAAAAGTTTCAATGGGTGTAAATAACAGCATAAAATGGATAACGGAAGGTGTCAGGGTGTCCAGCAAAATGAAACGTTTTCTGTGTGCGAAAAATGGCAACTGTTTAAACACGAGCATCTTAAATTACAGAAATAACTATATAAGATTGTTCAGAAGGGTAGTCAGGGCGGCTAAACAGAATGCTGTGACCAGGCAGCTGGAAAACGCGGAATCTGTTAGCAAAGAAATCTGGAAAGTAGTGAATAGACATAGAAACGTGTGTAGGAATAATATAACCAAGAAAATCATCTTAAATCATTGCAACAAAATTATTGACAGCCACAAAGATGTTGCAAATGTGTTTGCAGCACAATTTAATCTTAAAAATTCGGATACTTCATTTCAGGAATATCAGGCGATATCTTACTTACAAGATTGTAGGGATAGGGTTATAAATGATATGTCCTTGTCAACAATTACACCGGATGAAGTTAGGAGAACGGTTGTTGCAATGGATAAAAAGAGTTCCAGCGGGTACGATGAACTGCAAATATCTGTGGTAAAGGAGCATATAAATTTACTAGCCTGTCCTTTATCGTCCTTTTTCAATAAATGTTTTGAGGAGTCTATCTTTCCGGAGCAGTTAAAGCTAGCCAAAGTGGTTTCATTACATAAAAAGGGTTCATTTTTGGACCCCGGTAATTATAGACCCATCTCGGTACTGCCAACTTTATCAAAAATTTTTGAAAAATTAATAAAAACTCGACTTGTCCGGCATCTTATGGAGAATAAAATTATAAATCAGAGACAATTTGGTTACCAAAAGGGTGTAGGTACTGCAGATGCCACATATTCTAAACAAATTAAATGATAAAATGAAGGTAGCCGGTATTTTGTTAGACTTGAGTTCTGCGTTCGACACTGTAAATCATAATCTACTTTTAATGAAACTGGAACATTATGGAGTTAGAGGAAAGGTTCTTGATTTTTTCAGTTCCTATTTTAAAAATCGAAATATGTATGTCGAAATAAAAGCTATAGATGAAAATAATTGCCTAAAGGCTTATCATTCGCAAATATGCCGCGTTAATACTGGAGTTCCACAGGGGTCCATTTTGGGCCCGATAATGTTCATTATATTCACTAATGACCTAATTGACTATGCTGCACATAAAACTCCTGAAGATGATCTAGTTGTATTTGCTGATGATACTAACGCGGTAGTCAGTGCTAGTGATATTCACTTGTTGAATACTAAAGTAAACAAGACACTAGATATGTTTCAGGAATGGTTCACTGCAAATAAACTAATTGTAAATGCTAAAAAAATCAATATTATATTATTCCAAACTACCGCACGAGGCACTGATACTTTAGATGTAAAGTTTAATGGAGACAAAATAAATCTTGTAAGCTCAGCAAAGCTGCTAGGTGTCCATATTGATGCCTATCTCAACTGGACAACGGAGCTGGATGCTATCGACGGATCCATATCATCAGCTTGTTACGCTTTGCGAACCTTGCGAGATGAAGTTAACATCAGTCATTTGAGGACCGTTTATTTTGCACTAGTTGAATCTAGACTGCGCAATGGCATACAGTTTTGGGGGAACAGTTATAAATATAATTGTAATAGAGCCTTCATTTTACAGAAAAGGGTAATTAGGATTATTGTTCGCATTCCACAATGGGAGTTATGTGGAGAATATTTTAGAAAATTAGAAATACTTACTGTTCCGAGCCTTTACATACTTATTGTTTTGAGCAATATGTCCAAAAATATTCATAAATTTGAAACGGCAGATGAGAGATTATTAAGAATTAGCAGACGAAGAAATGTAATAAAACCTGCCTTCCTTCCCACATTAGATGTTGTTAAACATGGTGCATCATACCAGGCAGTTAAACTGTTCAATTGCCTACCAACTGAACTAAAGAATAATATTCATAGGACATACTTTTTTAAAACAAAACTTAAAACATATCTGCTCTGTAACTGTTTTTATTCAATCGACGAATTTATGGCAATGAGAAATACTTGAATGACCTTTAAATTACTAATTTGACATATTATGGACTTATATTATGTATTTTGACATTGCGGTGAATTTGATTGGGATGACATTTTGTTTTGACAACCTTTATATTTTGTTATGTTATGACATTGAAATGGTTGACATTTGTCTGGTTTAATTACCTATTTTGTTGAATTCCTTTGTTTGTTACTCGATTTTATGTAAATTTTTAATTTGATATAACTATGTACATTCAGACACAGTTGTAAAAGATTGTTAATGAATGGAAAAAAAAAAGTATTGGTGTAATTTAGTGCACACATTTTGAAAGCGTTCCTTCCAATTCAAGGAGTTATCTATATACAAACCAAGAAACTTGATGATCTCTGTTTTATTAATTGATTTACCATTATAATGTATATTTATGTATAGAAACTATCGTGAGCCATTTTTCATTCGATAAATTTATTACGGCTGTACTCACGTCACGCCCGACTAGTTTCGGACCCGACCGGAGTCCTCAATCATGAGCAGAGCACCCAGGCGCTGCGACGTCAGGTGCTTTACTGCGTTAGTAGTATGTTATCTGTGACTGTGTTCCCAACGTTGACACTGCCGTCGCGCGCGCTCGGATAACGGCGGGGCACTAGCCTGTTCCGGGACAGTTCGGTTGTCCTCGCTGTCGCGTCTGTGTCGTCATCGTCGTCGCTCGATGGTTCAGCAGTGCGGCATAACGCGCTCACAGTGTCGCATTCCAGGTTCGATTCCCATTTGTGGTACGTGCATTTCAAGGCCGGTTTCCAAGCTGGTGGCAGTGTCCATCCCTTCTCTCTGTTGAAATTCGGACGACGGCTTATTTCAATCGCCTCCCGTACTTTTCGCGGCACAAAGTATGTTTCTTTCGCTAGTACGGAGGCCTTATCAAACCGTATGTAATGAGCCGTGTCCGTCATATAGGCGTGCTCAGCGACTGCCGACCTATTGGTGTCCATGTTTTTCATGCACCGTATATGTTCCTTGAGCCTGGTCGCGACGCTGCGGCGAGTCTCCCCGATATAGCTCAAGCCACAGTCGCACGGAATCGAGTAAACACCAGCTACCCCCAGTGGATTGTTGTCTTTGGGTGAGCGAAGCAGCTGCCTTAATTTGCTGGGTGGGTGGAAGATTGTCCTGATGCTGTATCCTCGGCGTAACAGGTGTCCAATCTTGTCGGTCACACCTCGGATGTAAGGCAAGAACGCCGGTGTCCGTTCCACAACTGCCTGGCGTTTGTTGGCAGCGGCACTCGCTAGACGATTACAATGACGCCACTGATAACCGTTGCATTCTAACACCTGGCGGAGATGTCGCATTTCAGCCTCCACGTATTGTGTATCACACAGGCTGAGCGCACGGTTGATCAGTGACCTCGGCACGGATGATAGCTGAGCGGGGTGGTGGTGAGAGTCTGCACGTAGATATCTATCTGTGTGTGTGGGTTTCCGGTATACAGTGTGTGATAAGCGTCCGTTTGATTCTCGGATAACCAACACGTCCAGAAATGGCAGAACTCCGTCTTTTTCTTCTTCTACCGTACAACGTATCTTCCGGTGCACATTGTTAAGGTGGTCTGTAAATTCCGACAGCGAGTTTCGATCGACGATTGCATATATATCATCCACATATCGCCACCAATATCGAGGCTTTACAGGTGCGGTGGTCAGTGCTTGATCTTCAAACCACTCCATGAAGATGCCGGCCGTCACCGGTGCGAGCGGTGAACCCATTGCTACTCCATCCACCTGCAGGTAGTAATCATTTCTCCACAGAAAATAGCCACTCTTCAGACAGAAGTTTATGCACTCAATGTATCCAGTGGGTGTATCAGTGCCTTGCAAAAGGGTAGATATTATGTTGAGCGTTTCTTCCACTGGAACATTTGTAAACAAGGATGTGACGTCAAAGCTAACCATTATCTCGGTATCTTGTACTTGTACCTCTGCAAGTAGGTTGACAAAGTGCCTCGAGTCCTTCACGTAACTACCCGTTCTGCCAGTAAGGGGTTGCAATAAAGTAGCCAAATGTCGCGACAATTTATATGTTGGTGCGTCTATTTGGCTAACTATAGGTCGCAGGGGCCAATCCGGCTGATAACTTGAAAATGAGTGAGGAGTTAGACTTTATATGTAACCAAAAAGGAAATAAAACACTAATATGGAAGGGATTTCAGTACAACAAAAACAAAACTAACAAAGACAGTACGTTATGGTGATGTATTAATAGAACCGTATGTAATGCATCATTGACATTAGATAAAAGCAGGAAAACCGTTTTAAGAGAATCAACGCATACTTGTGAACTAAATACTGTTGCCGTCAATATTAAAAAAGAAAAAATCAAGTTGAAGAAGGAAGTGTGTGATAATTTAGGGCCGATTCAAAAAATTTGCGAATCTACTTTGGCAGACCTAAGCAATGAGAATCGTGATTCACTATTTAAGCACACCAACCGCAGAAGAAGGCTCAGAGATATTGAGTTCGATAGAAAATATACAAGATATTTAAAACAATTACAAGAAAATCATCTCACAATTCAACAATTTTTAAAGAAATTGATATTTTTGAGGCTTGCTTTATTTAATTGAATTTCTTTCTAATTTTATAATCCAAAGTGGCTCATTTCGCAAATTTTGATTAATAACCAAGGCTAATTTTAGTGTGAAGATATTTTTTTTTAATCATTTATGAAAATGATAAAAATATTTTTATTCGCAATGTTAATTAACCAAAGTTAATTTCAGCGCCATAATTAAAATATATTTGATTTGATATGTCACTGTCTATATTTTATTTTTATCAATAATGTTATGTTTATCATTTTTAAGAAAATGATTAAAACATATTTTATTTGAAATACTTGAGTTACTATTATCTTAATTATATCTGTGAATATGTTACTAACAGTAATTCTTTTGATCTAAATTTTGAATGTGTGTAAAATATTTGATACCTATTGATATTGATTTTATTTGGAATACATACTAAAGTAAATTTAAGTAGGTGCCTAAATTTTGACAATATAAATATGACTATATTTCATTTCTAATTAAAAATCCCACTATTTAAGCAATAAAAAAATTGATTCTAAATTGTTTTTCATTTTGGTTATAACGTTTAAGCCTAAGAATGGGGGACATTCTGGGAAAGCGACATTTTGGGAAAGGGACATTTTGGGAAGTTGACATTTTGGGAAAGGGACATTATGGGAAGTTGACATTTTGGTACCAGGGGACATTTTGGGAAGTTGACGTTCAGAGCCACCTGACGTCGCCGCGCCTGGGTGCTCTGCTCATGATTAAGGACTCCGGTCGGGTCCGAAACTAGTCGGGCGCATCCTGACGAGTGACGTGAGTACAGCCGTAATAAATTTATCGAATGTATATTTATGTCAAGTGATTTATTTTTTCTTTGTCCAAATTGCATTAATGTCGTTTATTCTAGATTAATTTTCAGATTATTCGTGGCAAGCACGTCAATTACAATAAAAAAAATTACATTAATGAGAATATTTTGTCATTAATGGCATTTTTTAAGTCACTTTTATCATTATTATTAAAACTTAACTGTGACGTGAAGGCTTCAAAAAAAGGTGGAAGAAAAGAAAGGCCGCATATTATTATACATAGGTTCTGTAGAAGGTATGTTCAGGTGACCAAATTAAAAGTCTACTCACAGTTTGTAAGGGTCCATGTATTCTGGTCACATACACAACACAGTAGGTACACACACAGAACAGTAGAATAAGTTCAGAAGGAGAAAGTTTATACAGCACAGCACAGAAGAATTTATACGCCACAATAAGAGGAAGATTAAGACAGAGAGATAGAACATTAATTAGAGATATAACTTGAATATTGTAATCGATGACAAAAGTTTTTATAAATATGCAACTGCGGGTTAATAACTATTTTTAACGAACGCTGAACCGAGTGTCTATCTTAGATCATTCGTATAAGTTTATCGCATACCGCCACTCAACGAACATATCGAAGCGGGTCGCGTATTTCCAAAATACACTACAGCGTCAACCGGTACGATATGTTTTTGTGTAAATGTTTTGTGTAGTTAATACAATATTTTGTGCATATCTAATTTGTAGTTTATTAAGGTTAGTTACTTAATATTAATAAGTTAAATAAATAAGAAGGTTAGTTATTGTTAATAAATGTATATACATATAACATTATTGCGATAATGTGTAAATATGTAAATACTAAATAAATAACTGTAAATATGTATATATTATAAATAAATGGTATAGGTAGCCCACAATTTCAATGATTAGGTTATGTACCTAATCATTGAAATAAAAGCAACAAATGAACCAAAAACAGGATATCTTCTAATCCATAGTCCATACTAATATTATAAATGCGAAAGTAACTCTGTCTGTCTATCTGTCTGTATGTTACGCTTTCACGCCTAAATCACTGAACCGATCTCGATGAAATTTGGTACAGAGGTGTATTAAAACTTGTGAACGGACATAGGCTACCTATTATTGCGAGAAAGAGGGTTAAGGGTGGGGGAGGGGGGGGGGGGGGGAGGGGGGGGGAGATGCAATAGGGGACGAAAGTTTGTTTGAAAGTTTGTCATTTTTGAACATATCCTAAAACGAAACCCCCCCTTCTCCTTCTACCCCGAAGGGGGGCGTTAGGGCCATGAGATGAAAGTTTATATGAAATGTTTTCATTTTTGACGATCTCCTGATACAATTTGGTACAGAGATAGATTAAAGCTTAGGAACGAACATAGGCTATCATTTGTCACAAATAAAGGGGATTAAGGGGGGGAGGGGATATAAAATTGTCATTTTTGAAGATATCTTGATGAAATTTGGCACAGAGATAAATAAGCATTTGGTTACGGAAATGGTTACCTTTTATAGCGAAATAAAGGGTTAAAGGGGGAGGGGTAATAGGGGAAGAAAGTTATTTTTAAATATCCTTATGAAATTAGTTACAGAGATGGATTAGAGCTGGGAAATAGACATAGTCTACATTTTATCGTGAAAAAGGGTGTAGAAGGGGAGGGGGGGGGTTTGGGGAGATGGGACTAGAGGATTAAAGTTTGTCATTTTTCAATCGCGCAAAAAACCGGGGTGAATATGAGATAAATAGTAAGAACTTTTTTTGTAGATATCCTCATGAAATTTTGTACAAATGTGGATTAGAGCTTTAGAACGGACATAGTCGAGTAATAAGCCAAATATAGAGGCGAGTGGAAAGGCGAGTAAATATTGTTATATGAGTTAGTGGACAGGCGTGTAGAGGTCAAATAGAAAGTCGAGTAGAGTCGTCTATAGGGGCGAGTAGATATGCGACTAGAGAAACCAGTGGAGAGGCGAGTATAGAATCAAATAGAGTGCAGTAGAGATTCAGGAGGATTCAGGATTCATAACAGGACAGACAAATGTAGAGGCGAGTAGAGATAGAATAGAGAGTTGAGTAGAGATTCGAGTACAGAGGCGAGTAGATAGGCGAGTGGGGAGAGTCAAGTAGAGAGGCCAAAAGAGAATTGAGTGAATGTGCAAGTAAAGTTACGAGTAGAGAGGCGAATTTACTTATAATAGTCAATAGCGTCGGCTCATCACTAAGCGATAACCGACATCCACGCGGGCGGAGCCGCGGCCGAAAGCTAGTACCTAACTAAATAAAATTCTCGTGTCACAGTGCTTGTCTGGAAATTCTTGGAAACGGATGTGTCTTATGAAAATTATGTTTATTCAACAGGTTACGAATGCGAAAGCTAATATGGCTGGTATTTGGGATTGTACGATCCAGGCTTTAAGTTATAATAAAGCTATCCAACCACAAGCACCATGCCTCGATGACAACGCAGTGCAGTGCGCAGAAGCGCATTGTTTCCTAAAACTACATATCAGAGTGAAAGGTACGTTACCATTGAAAAATGTGACAATTCACTGATAAACGTGTGGAGGTAGCGCGCACTTTATTCTTTTTAGGGTTCCGTAGCCAATTATGGATTCATCATGCCTGTCTGTCCGTCAGAATGTCACAGCCACTTTTTCGCGAAACTATAAGAACACACAAAAATAAAAAAAGAAAACTGGCAAGAACAGAAAATAAAAGCTTTGAACTGAAACTCAAAAAACTTTTTTTCATCAAACCTATACGTGTGGTATCTATGGATAGGTCTTCAAAAATGATATTGAGGTTTCTATTATATTTTTTTAAACTGAATAGTTTGCGGGAGAGACATTTCCAAAGTGTAAGATGAGAATGATAAAACTAAAAAAAACTTATAATCTACCTTTCATTCAATCAACTTTTTTTTTTGTTTCTTGGAAGAAAGTTTATTTTTTATTAATTGACATTACAATGGTTTTAAAAGAAAAGAAAAAAAAGCATCTCAATAAACTAAGCTCAATCAACAACAAATAACTCAAAAAAATCAAATCAAATCTCGTTTCAATCAACTCATATACAATATAAAACTTTTAAGTATATAATATTACTCGATGCTACGGAACCCTTCATAGGCGAGTCCGACTCCTACTTGGCCGCTTACCTTTTTATCCGACTGCCAAGAAGGTTATCCTTAATAGCCTATATTTTCTGAACCACCGTAAGGATTGCAATGATTCATTCAAAATGTATAAAATATAAAAACAAACCCCCTTAAGTTTGTCAAGTGGGGTATCAAAATAAAGGAAATTAGAAGAAGATAACAAATACATAAAATAAAATAAATTAGTCAAATAAAAAACTAACAAAATGTTTTCACTTCTGTTGGCATTCACGGAGAGACGCAATGTTTATTATATGAGCAAATGAATTATCTAATTGATTTTGCATTACGATCTTTGGAGTAAAATCCATGTCAGTCTATTTGGAGAAAAGGTCTCGGTTCCCAGTTGCGGGAGCAACGCTAAGGTGGTGATGATGATGATATCTGATGAGTTAGTTTAACGTGTGTTCTTTTACAGAAACGCCTCAACACGTGCTCGTGAATAACATGATAGTACCAACTTCTAGAACGGCGCTCGCAAATAAATTGTACGATCATGTCGCGGAGTACAGATTTTTAGAGGGTGATAAGGTAAATGTGTTATGTGTTCCGGGAAACGATATAGTTGGAAATAACAAGCACAATATTACATTGCAGTACGACTTCGCTGCGAAATTACACGGTAAGTTAGGTGTCCACACCTTAAATTAAAAAAGAAGAAAGGGTGGAGTCATCTCCAAATCCTCAGAAGCTGTCACTTCAGTTCACTTCCTGGCCGTAAACTGCAGAACAGGGTAGTGTCCTGAGTCAACGGCTCATCATCAATAATTTAATACTTAATGTCGTAGTGTTTCTGAACAAATATGCATAGTAAACTAAGATGTTGCCTAACGAAACTGAAACTGTGACTTTTCATCATTTGTAATCCCCAAACTAGGTCAAAACAAAAACAATCGCAATAATGGAAATTTTATAACTTTTTAGATTCCTTATTAAATTAAAATCAATCTTTTCAAACTTTGTACATGTGTAAACGCAACGTGGACTGACATAAATGCGATACTCTCTTGCACTCCATACATTTGCACTACGCGCTACTATTATATTTGTCATATGAATATTGTACTTTATCAGTTCATTATACTATTGATAAAGGTACAGTTTACGATAATAAAAAAAAAGGACACAACCCTATTCAGGTTGCTCCACCTTTTTTTTACGTGCGGGAAATCGCCACGGATACCCCCCCACAGCCGGAGGGGGAGGTTATGTCGGACTCGAACCGACTAAACCGCACGCCGTCTGTGGGTCGTACTGCTAGGCCGGGTCCAGGTTATTATTTATTATTATTTCAATTTGGGGACGCCGGATGGCCGGACGGACGATCCATCCGCGGCTTCTGCGGGCCATTTCGTCCATTTCCCCGACCCTCCCCTGAGGGAGAGTTTGGTTTTCCCAGCTCCTACGGCGCCCCTTCAAACCTCTTTGTTTCCTTGCAGAAGCTCGCGATCCGTTCCACCTTCAGATCTCGTAGCTTCTCTGTGTCCAGTGTGTCCGTTCCCAGGAGATTCCATCTGATCAGGAAGTACATGGGGCACTCTGCCAGTAGGTGGAGGCTGGTCTCCTCGCTCTCCATGCACTCCGGGCAGATGGGGTCGGTCTTCACACCTATAACTGTTAAGTGTCTGTTTAGTCTGCTGTGCCCTGTTATTATCTCTATGACAAGCCTCATATCTCCTCTTGAAAGTTTGGTGAGTTGGCTTGTCTTTTTCTTGTCGATGCCTTTTATGAAGATCTTGGACTGTCTCATTCCGGTCTTGGATCTCCATCTTCTGTTAGTTTCGGCTGTGATACTACAGCTGATTACTCCCTTGGTGATCTTATGCGATATTGGCAGCCCGGGTTCGGGCCCCACCAAGTTTTCTTCTGCTCCTTCTCTGGCTAGTTCGTCCGCCTTCTCATTACCTGTGATTCCCTTATGTCCGGGAACCCACGCGATGGTCAGTTCAGCTTTGTTAGCCAGATTCTCTAGGGACTCCTTACATTCCTTCACGATTGCTGATGTTGTCTCTACTTTGCTTAGAGCCTTGAGCGCCGCCTGGCTGTCGCTGTAGATTGTCACTCTTCCTGTAATGTTCAGGTGGTTGACCATCTCGGCGCAACTTTTAATGGCGTATACTTCCGTTTGGAATACGCTGGCAAATTTTCCTAGAGGTATAGCTCTGTTTAGCTCCGATCCGTCTTCGCACTTTATGTGTATTCCGGATCCGGAGAGTCTCGTGGATTCTTTCCTGGAGCCGTCTGTGTAGCATACAGTGCCACCAGTGTCTGTTTTCCAGTCATCTCTTGAACCTATGTGTATTCTGTATTTTTTGTCGAAGATTCTCTCCTTTCTTATCAGATCGTTATTGCAGATGATCATCGACATTTTCTCTTCGTAGTTTTTACTAATGCTGGTGTGGCCTTTGTCCATAAAGGTTCCGATCCACTGGCCAGTGCTTCTAAGTTTGAACCATTGTTCAATTGCTTTCTTCTTTATTTCCAGGTCCAAGGGGTTAAGTCCCAGTATGATTTCGAGCGCGGTTGTGGGTGTTGTCCTCATCGCGCCCGTAGTCATTATGGTTGCTAGTCTTTGGACTTTCTCTAGTTCCGATTTATTGGTCTTTATTATGGCTTTGTGCCACCATACTAAAGCACCATGTAAGATTCTGGGTAGGATTATTGTTTTGTAAATCCAGAGCACTATCGCTGGTTTCATTCCCCAGGTTCTTCCTATTGCACTTTTACATTGCATCATAGCCATTTTAGCTTTGGCGCATGTGTTACTTATATGGGTCTTGAAGGCGAGTTTGTTGTCCAGTGTTACACCCAGGTATCTAACCTCTTTCACTGTTTCCAGGATTTGGTTTTCTAGGTGCACTGGTGCAGTTCTGCCTATCTTTCTTTTCTTGGTGAATAGGACTATTTTGGTTTTGTCAGGGTTGAGGTTCAAGCCTTTACTCCTGCACCATTCTAGTGTCTCCTTCAGGCCTCTGTTCATGATATTGCACATGACGCTGAGGACTTTGCCTGTGATCAGGAGCACCCCGTCGTCCGAGTACACCTGGGTGTATATATGCATCCTATTTATTTTATTTACTAGTTCATCTATTAGTAGACACCACAATAGGGGCGAGAGACATCCTCCCTGAGGGAATCCCCTTCTTGCTACCACCGTGTGGGTCGTTCCTGCTAATTCTGCCTTTATCAGTCGGTGTTTGAGCATGTTTTTCACCCATACTGATAGATCTGAGTCTATTCCTTCACGATCCAGGGCGTCTTCTATTGAGTCCGGGGTGGCCCTGTCAAAAGCACCCTCTACATCGAAGAAGCATCCCAGTGCGTATCCTCTGTCATCTATGGACCTCTGGACTCTTGTTACAAGATTGTGGAGGGCCGTTTCAGTGGATTTCCCCTCCATGTAGGCATGTTGGTTTTTGTGGAGGGGGATTCCATTTTTATCTATCTGTTCTCTTATTATTCTGTCGATTATTTTCTCTAGTGTCTTAAGAAGGAAGGATGAGAGACTTATGCATCTGAATGCCTTGGCCTCTTGGTAGGTTGTTTTCCCTCCTTACATTTGCTTGGGATATAGACGGCCCTTATGCTACTGTTGTAGAGAGTCAGAATATCGTTACCCATATACTTGCTTGCTACTTGTAACATTTTCGGGAAGATTTCGTCCGGTCCAGCCGCCTTGTATGGCTGAAACGAGTGTATACTCCACCGTAAATGATCCTCTGTGATGACTGCCTTTGAATCCAGGCACTCGATGGGTGTTGGGTCCATTGGCGTGTCGTTCTCTTTGTATTCTTCGCATTCGGGGAAGTGTGTTTCCAACATTACCTTAAGGATATCCTTTGGGTTTGTTAGTAGCTCTTCTCCTTTCTTTATACTGCCTAGTTTGCTTGTATTCACTTTGGAGAATGTTTTCACTAGTCGCGCTGCTTCGGGTTGTTTTTCAACCCCTACGCAGAACGCCTTCCAGTTTATTCTGTTCTCCCTTCTACATTCATTCTTATATATATTTCTCTGCGCTCTGTACTCACGCCAGCTTTCATCATCGTTTTTGTTTAGAGCGTTTCTGAGTGCCTTTCGTGTTTTTTTCCTTTGTTTCCCCAGTGCTTTCGTCCACCAGGGTTGTCCTTTGCCTGGTTTTATCTCTTTGAGTGGGCATGCCTTATGATATGCTTCTCTGAGAGCTTTATCCAGTCTGTTAGCTTCTTTTTCTATTTCTATCGTGTCTTTTAATGAGGTTCCGTCGCCTGGGCTCCATTGCTTTATGTTTTGCTCGTATGTTGCCCAGTTTGTTTTTCTCGCGTTTCTTATTAGTATCTTTTCTGTTCTTGCTTCGATAGCGAAGGTGACCCGTCGGTGGTCTGACATCGAATCACTTTCGTCTATCTTCCAATCTTTGATGTACCGGCTTATCTCGTTCGTTGCGATGGTGATATCCAGTACTCCCCTTCTTGCTTTGGTGACAAACGTAGGTGTGTTGCCCACGTTTAGTATCTCCATTCCTGTGCTGCTGATGAAATCTAAAAGTAAGTCACCTTTTTTATTACAGTTTGTGCTGCCCCATACCACATTATGGGCGTTGGCGTCACAACCTAAAATAATTGGAATATTGCACCACCAGCAGAATTGAACACAAACAGTGTTGAAGCAAAATAGGTACTGCGTGTACCCCACACCCAATACTTATTTAATATTAAAGTTACGTATCTGATTCTGTCCTTGAATACTTCAGAAACTTTCTACACTGTCAAATAAGGCATGTTAACTAGCTGGTTGCGAGTGCCTGTCCTGAAAAGACGTTATGTCCAGTTTGGGTCCCCAGCCATATCGCCTCGGAGCTCGGGGTTCGTCTTTGGGCTTTTGCTTATCCACTCCGCATGCTAGCGATGCTGCTAGAGCTAGCCCGTCTTAGGGTTATCCCTCCTACCAATACCCGGCGGAGAGGTCAGGTACCTTCGACCTGCACTTTTCTATTTTTGCTGCCCATTTACTTAAAGATATAATCAATGTATTTCATTTCTAGATATGTTTAAGACCCACATGCAGGTACCAAGTACACAGGGCTATGGATTTCGCACCAAACTACAACTTGAACACAACAATACCATAATGATCTGCAACTACACTGGGCCGGAGGACTATACCACCGTTCAAGTAAACTTTCGTCTAATAGATCCTTCTCAAAGTGACGGTAAGTATCTTTCGTATTGCGTGTTTGGAGCAGTAGCAGTGGCAGACTTATCTATAATTGTTCACCTCGATTTGTCTATTGGTTAAGGGCATGGGGTCCAGGTACTTACTCGTAATCTTTTTTGGGAGATTACGAAGCGAATCATCGGCGCTTTTCGAGACCAGAAAGGATGGCCTTTTTTACAAATGATTTTGGACATTTTTTATATACCTATAGGACACGTCCGCGTCAGTATGAATTTGCTCCGCCTTAAAGGCAAAACTTATTTAAAACTTTATTATTTGGACTACAGATTATGAATACATCATAATAAACGGATCGACAGCAAGGCAACTTAAAGATTTAGCATTCACATATCTTTTCTTTGAGAATGAAAGTGTAGACATAGTTTGTGATACTGATGAGACGAGCGATGGATTTGACGCAAAGGATTGCAGAGGAGGTATGTGTTATATTTAAAAATCAGCTTGGTAAATCAAAGCAAAAGTTTCACATTTATTTGACGGATGAACAAATGGGTTGTGCACCCTGCTTTGCTCCATACTGTAAGGAATAATATGCTTAGATACCTTTACATAAACCAATGTAACTGTGATGGAGTACATGATATAATGTTCATTAAATTATTATAATTTTAGATTCTACGAAATTCTCTCCGTTAGAATGCATTTGTTACAAAAGTGGAAGAGAAGTTCCAGTTATTATAAAACCATGGTCATCCGAGTTTCAAGGTAAAGTCATCAATTTGCCATTGTTAGTAAATGTGTAGAAGATATGATTAGATTTAATGATAGACGGATACTGGATAAGCTAGACAGATACCTATGGATTAAGGCAGACACTGGAAACGAGGGAGATTCCTTGATCATTAGGTTGTGCACCATAGAACTTGGGATGTTTTAATCCCTAAGATACAGTTTGCTATTAATAGTTCTGGTAATGAGGTTCCCAATATGCAGACGATTTTGTAATTTATATAAGTAATAAAGACTTAAACTACTGTAAACATAGAGAATGCGCTTTTAGCATTGGTGAAGCTATTAGAAGACATAGGATTACGATTATCAGTTACCAAATCCAAATACTGTATATTTAGTCACGGACATAGAAGAATGATACCGAGTATGTCAGTTAATAGTCATACCTTGTCTGTTACACCATGTGTTAAATATTTAGACGTGTGGTTAGACCAATGTCTCTCGTGGAGCAAACATATAAAAGAATGAGTTAAAAAATCCTCTAAATTATTAAATGTTTTTAAAGTTTCAGTAGGACCTACATGGGGTTTATACCATAGGCACATAAGGACTCTCTATATTTCATTGATTAGAAGTCGGTTTGATTATGTTAGCTTCCTGTACGATAACAGTAGTAAAACCCAAATCTCTAAGTTGAATAAAATACAGAATCAAGCCCTTCGAGTAAAAGGTGGATTTATTAAAGGCTCTCCAATCCATGTCATGGAGAGTGAACTTAGCCTGCCGCCTCTTTATTTCAGAAGACAATACTTGGCGTATAAAAATTGTTTAAAATGTCAATCTTGGTCTAACAACATAACCATTGATTTTGTAGAAAAGTTACACTCCCTATGCTCCGCTCCTTAAGATACTGGGCAAAGAAAAAAAAGCCATTACTGACGATTGCACATAACGAAACCAAAAATTGTGAAGTGAACTCTACGTCATCTTTACATATGTTCAAGCTTAATAAATGGGTGTCACATATAGATGTTAAGGATATCATTAAAACAAACTGGCAAAATGTTGCCAAAGGCAAGGCTCAGTATGAATGTAATGCGCTAAAATATAATATATATATATATATATATATATTGTAACGTTGTGGATTTTTTATAAATCTATTTGAAATAAATTATCTAAAATAGTCGATAATTTAGTATTTCCGATACGATATACTAATTTGTCTATGGGTGTGCGAGCGAGATTGGACAACATTACCTAAGTGTCTATTCACGGCATTAAAGTGGTCCCTTTCTTCGGCTACCTTCGCCGTGAAAGGTCACTCTTGACCCCGGCGGCCAACTGCTGTCGGCACCGGGTAAGTTTTGAGATCAACATTTCCTACTTCTTTCAACAGGTGAAGACTTCTCAGCGGCGCAGCTTTATGCCTGCTAATATGCATGGCTTATTTATTTTTTATTTTAATATGGATATTTTGTGCTATTTCAGCCTACCCATTAGTGACACGAGGCCGATGACCCCTATGGTCAGAGGTCACGTCATCAGCTTGCACTACTTTTAATATTTTTTCTTATAGCTTCTAGCTACGCTGTTCTGCCGCTGGGGAGATTATCTTTACCTGCTATTATTTTAGCGGGTCACTGGACGTAGTTCCCATGTGACATACTGACCCGCACTCTTTCTTTTTCCAGGGTCTTCGCACCGGGCTTCACGCCATCATTCGGCCGTGAGGCACACCAGCGAGGACCCTGGCACGCCGGCAACATCAGCAGCCGGGAGTGAACGAGCTAAGTGCATACCACCATCTCTGCACAATGGATCAAACAACGCCTCGGCAGAATATTTATTGCGAATCCACCCTGAGATTCATTTCTATAATACCAGATACATAAATTCATGTAACGCTCTTTATCTATTATAATCGATAATTGTTATAATCATCTTTTCATTTCTGTCTCACTAACTAGCCAGGTATACATTAATTACTTTTTACGGTTCTCATAGCCATTACATTCACTTCATTTTACTTTCATAAAACCCAAGCATCCAAACAATTAATTTTCGTTACAATATATATATATATATATATGTTTATAAATAGGACACGTCAATTTGACTTTACCTCGCCTGATGGTAAGCTGAAGGTAAAGTCTCAAGAAAGAGGGCCACCAGGGTGTATTTTTGAAACGGGGCAGTAAGGGCAAGTACCTTAACCGTTGCAGTTACAGCAAAACGTTCTTAGAAGACCTTCCCTAAATTTTTGACATATTTTGAACTGCATTCACAGATTTTGTAAAAAACTTACAGTTGGCAAAAAAAAATGCAAAAAGTCCAAAAAATTTTTTTTATGCCTATCGATTCTATTTCATGTGGGGATCAAAAAACTCTATGAGACCATTTTAACTTTCAGTACTAGGAAAGACAGAAATCGCCAAAAACGTTTCCCATACATTTCGGCAACAGAAACAAATTTCTACGATGGTCTAACTTTTTGTTATGGCCAGGAAGTGGGTAGAATTGACTGTAAAGTAAATAAAAAGAATTTTTACCCTCAAATTTCGAATTTGATTCGAAAATCTGTGTGTTATTCTTAGTTTCAGCTGAGAAACTTCGTATGAGTTATTAATTAAGGATTTTCGCTAAAATGTCTTCTAATCGTGAAAAAATTGACTTATTAGAAGCGTATTTTGTCAATAATCGAAATGCGGGAGGTGCATTAGTGTGGTACCGCAATAAGTATCCGTTGCGGCATGTGCCAACAAGAAAGGTTATTACAAATCTTTTGAAAAACCTGGAATTGCAGGGTTCTTTCAAAAGAAAGCGGCAGCCTCGTGTGGACATGGACACGGAGATTGTGGTTCTAACTTATGTCGAAGCATATCCAGAGGTATCGTCCAGGCAAGTCGCCCTTGAAGTAGGTGTATCCCACTCCCTTGTGATAAAGATATGGAAGAAATACGGCTACAAGTGCTATCGATATGGGCGCATAGTTCAAGTGTTACATCCGGGTGATGATGTTCGAAGGCTTACTTTTTGCAGATGGCTAAGAGGAAAAATAAGCAGAGATCATGAATTTTTAAATTACATACTGTGGTCAGACGAAACGAATTTTTCCAATAACGGTATGTACAACAGAAAAAATCACCACTATTGGTCCAAAGAAAATCCACTAAGAGTTACGGCAAGTCATAATCAGGTTCGCTTCTCATTCAACTGTTGGTGTGGTATAATGTCCAATCGAGTCATAATGGTGGAATTTTATGAAGGGAAACTGAATTCTGCCATGTATAATGAAGTCATTTTACACCATCTTGAAAACGAGATGGACGAATGGCCCCTGTCGGAATTGCGAAAAGTTCATTTTCAACAAGATGGTGCTCCGCCACATAACAGTCACCTTTCACGTTCCAATTTGAGCCGCCTATTCGGTACACAGTGGATAGGTACACATGGTCCAACACAGTGGCCACCTCGTAGCCCCGATCTAACACCACTTGATTTTTTTTTATGGGGCTTCGTGAAAAACGAGGTGTAAAAGACGACGTACGCCAGTGTTCAAGAGCTCAAGGATGCATTAATGACCATTTTACGTAATATTCATCCCAGAACATTATTAGCCGCCATTCGTTCAGTGCAAAAAAGGATAGACTTATGTATTCGTGAAAATGGAAATCATTTTGAGCAATTTATTTCATAAACCAATTTCTTAAATGTTTAAATGATTTTTTTATTTAAAAAAGTTCAAAATTTTACCTGACCTATGAGTTTCGAGTTGATTTATCATATTTCCGTACGAAATGTATGGGAAAGGTCTTTGGCGATTTCTGGCTTTTCTAGTACTGAAAGCTAAAATGGTCCCATAGAGTTTTTTGATCCCCACATGAAATAGAATCGATTGGCATAAAAAAAAAAATTTGAACTTCTTGCATTTTTTTTGCTAACTAAGTTTTTTAAAAAATCTGTGAATGCAGTTCAAAATGTCCCAAAAAGTTAAGGAAGGTCTTTTAAGAACGTTTTGCTGTAACTGCAACGGTTAAGGTACTTGCCCTTACTGCCCCGTTTCAAAAATACACCCTGTATACACGTGCCATGTTAACAATGGTGGCACTCAGCTTGACGGCCTCATCAGATGCTTTTTCACGCCCCACTTAAAGGACCCGGGACTGTAGGAAGAGGAAAACACGTGAGCTGGCAAGAAATTCCAGGTCTTAATGGTGCGACAAAACCGCTTGGTTTTTGAAGGAATGTTCTGCACCGTATAGGGGTGACATCTCAGTCCTGCACGTGTCGTCCTGTATATGAAGAGGGAGGGTGGGACTAATTGGAATAGCTCTTCAGAACATTCACCATGGTAGAGACGGTAAAAAACTGCCAAGGAAGCAACATCTCTACGCATCTGCAGACTCGAGGGTTGTTCGGTTTAATGCTGACACCGAACACGTGATGTGAGCCCGCTGGCGACGCGACTTAATTATACATTTTAGTAAAATTAAGTAGTGTACTTTCGGTTACCGTCGCGACCGGGTGCATTCCTCTAACATTCCCATCAATAACATTTGAACAGTGACATCCTAACATTAACATCTCATAATTTACATTTAATTCCATTTAACATTTAATTTATAAACTTAACAAGTAAACAGTGTAATTTCTAGTGTAGATCCAACAATAAACAAATTTGTATTCCTCAACAAACTCTCTTGATTCTAACCCCACTTCCGATCGCTTCCCGAACATTGGTCCTTCGATCCTTAAGGACTTCGCGCGTTTCGTGTTCGGATCGAGTGTAAAACGTGTGAAGTGTGAACTAGCACAACATCAGGGAAAGGTGGGAGGTGTCCACGGGATCAGGAGTAACAGCAGTTACACAACACCCGTAAGGCAACCAGCAACAGTACGCCAGGAGACATTCAAGTAAGATCTATCCATTTCTAACCCTATTTCGAAATGTCTTTGATTGAAGAACAACGTCGACTTTTAGTAGAACTGGAGAAGCAGTGGACGAATTTCAGAAAGGATAGTAAGGAGAGGAAGAGCAAACCTGACTATTACAAAGGGCAGTGGAACAAGTTAGACGAGTTATGGACGTCGATACAACAGCTTCAGGATCATCTTTCGCAGGAGGTAGACCCGGCGGATCCTTACTTCACGGAGCGATGCTTTGAAAAAGCCAAAGAAACATACCAACTATATGTGTCTTCGATCCATAAGGGGAACCTGGAACAATTAGCAAAACCGTCCAGTGGCGTGTTGGCAACAGGAGAAAGGTCGGGTGAAACTGACCATAGGCAGAAAATTCCTGAGGAAGACAACGAGGAACCTGCACGCCGTACAGCACCAACAATACCAAAACAACAGGGTAGCTACAGCAGAATGGATGACATGCTACGACAACAAGAAGCCAATTTTAGAGCTTTCACGAGAACAGTATTTAACATGGAGCTAGACAGCTTAACAGTGAAATGGGAGTTTGAGGATGCTTTGAAAACACTAGAAAATCGTTGGTCTACCATAGATAAATTGCACTTGCAGATCGATAGTGAACTGAACGGAGATAATTGGGTATATGAGTCCAATTTCGCCAAACATGAAAAACAATTTAATACCCTGAAAAGGGAAATTAACAAAAAAATGTGGTCAGTATCTTATAAGGAAAAATCTACACCAAAATTAGACATTCCTATATTTAGCGGCAACTGTACACAGTGGATGTCATTTAAAGATTTATTTATTGACGCCGTTCACAACAACACTATGATGCCGGATTCACAAAAAATGCAAATATTGAAAACGAAAGTCAGTGGAGAAGCCGATAAATTAATTCAACATCTATACATAAGCTCCGATAACTATAAATCATGTTGGGAAATCCTAAACAAACGCTATAACAACAAAAAACGAATTTTCAGGTCTCATATGGATATATTATTAAACTTACCAAACATACATCATAACTCAATAACTCATATAAAAAGAATGCACGACATAACATTGCAGACAATAAACGCTCTAAATAATTTAGGAGCGGACACGAAATCATGGGGCCCGATCTTAGAACATCTACTTATCCAAAAAATGGATCTAGAAACACAAGATGATTACCTGGAAACGGTGAAAGAGCCACGCGAATTACCAGTATTACAAGAACTGTTGGACTTCTTAGAAAGCAAGTTTACGACCTTAGAATCATCATCCCGCCGAAGTCAGGAAAAGGAGTCACAAAAACATCCCCAAAATTTTGGAAGTTTCAAAAAATTTAATTCGTCAGGCAAACCCGCGTCAAACAGTATGTCCAAAAATGCAAATAATGGTCAAATTGCGAAATCTTACAACGTGACCGGATCTGGCTTTAAATGTCCACTTTGCAAACATCAGCATGGTCTGTACAATTGCAAAACATTTTTACAATTGCAAAATGACAAAAAATTAGAAACGGTGAAAAAACTTGGACTTTGCATTAATTGCCTATTTTCGCATAATGGCAAACCTTGCACTTCCAATCATAAATGTCGAAATTGCAAGGGTCATCATAGTACAATATTGCATGACGCATTTGTTAATTCAGCATCAGCATCAACGTCATGTCCAACTGTGGCAACATCCGAGAGAAACGTGATTGCTACCGCACGTATTTCTCAAGACAACTGTCCGGAAATATTATTAGCAACAGCATCAACGTCATGTCCAACTGTGGCAACATCCGAGAGAAACGTGATTGGTACCGCACGTATTTCTCAAGACAACTGTCCGGAAATATTATTAGCAACAGCACAACTAAAGGTCCAAGGAGCTGACGGGACATACCACAATATGAGAGCATTAGTTGACCAAGGGTCCCAGATATCCCTAATAACAGAACAGGCAGCTAAGATGTTAGGTATTAAAAGAGAACATTACAAAGGAGTTATTTTCGGCGTCGGGCAACGGGAAAATAACTGCAAAGGAAAAATAAAAATAAAATGTGCATCACTATATAATGATTATACTTGCCATGCGGAAGTAGTCATTATGGCGAGCCTGGTCAAACGCTTACCAAACAAAACATTCAACATCCCGAATTGGTCTACAATTAAAAACATCGACTTAGCCGATCCTGAGTTTAATATAAGCCGACCAATTGATTTATTGCTCGGGGCCGATGTTTATTCAAACATTATATTGAGCGGCATTATAAAGGGAGATGAAGGAACACAACCTGTCGCGCAACAAACAGAACTAGGCTGGATTTTATGCGGCAATGCACAAACACTTAATTGTAACGTCATAGTAACGAATATTGAAGACATAAAACAGTTTTGGGAAGTCGAGGAGATCTCAGAAGAGAATCAGATGTCATTAGAAGAGATCCAGTGCGTAGAACATTACGAACAAACCACAACAAGAAACAAGGAAGGCCGATATGTCGTAAGATTACCGATGAAGAGTGACATGGTATCCAAACTTGGTTCCTCTAAACAGATTGCCGTCGCTCAGTTCAAAAATCTAGAGAAAAAATTAGTAAAACAACAACATTTTGCTAAGGCTTATAAAGACTTTATGTCAGAGTATATTGAACTCGGTCATATGGAACAATGTACTAGTAGTGAGACGCCCGAATGTTACCTACCTCACCACGGCGTAGAGCGTGCCGAATCAACGACTACCAAGTACAGAGTGGTATTTAATGCATCGGCTAAAACATCTACCGGTTGCTCGCTCAACGATCTAATGTATAAGGGGCCCAATTTACAACAAAATCTACAGAGCTTGTTATTGAAGTGGAGACTATACCAATATGCATTTACAGCTGATATCGAGAAGATGTATCGACAGATACTGGTAAACAAATTAGACATCCCTTTACAGAAGATCATTTGGAGAGGTTCACCTAAGCAACCTCTACAGTCATTCCAACTATCGACGGTAACTTACGGAACCAAGGCGGCGCCGTTTATAGCGATGATGACCCTTAAGCGGCTAGCAAGGGATGAACGCGATTCGTTCCCGGAGGCTTCCAAGGTCTTACAGGAGGCTTTTTACATGGATGACTTAGTTCACGGTGCACACAACATAGAACAGGGTCAGAAGTTAATTGAAGACCTCACCCGACTGTTGAGATCGGGAGGATTTAACTTACGTAAATGGTCCTCTAATCATCAAAAGGTATTGCAAAATATACCCGAGGTTCACGACAATCGAGAAACAACATTTCATTTCAAAACAGAAAACACCTCAAAAATCCTGGGATTGGGCTGGAATCCAACGAATGATACGTTCACCTTCACGTGTCAAGTATCCAATCCTGCCAAATTAACAAAAAGAAGTCTGCTATCTGAAATTTCAAAAATATTCGACCCCTTGGGATGGCTAGCTCCAGTAGTCGTGAAAATGAAATTATTGTTCCAAAAGGTTTGGAAAAAGAATACTCAGTGGGACCAGGAAGTGTCGACTGAGATATACAACGAATGGTTTAAATTACAAGCAGAGTTAAAATACATAAACAACTATGAGACTCCAAGGTGGGTATCGAGTGGCGAACAAGACATCATTGAATTACATGGGTTCTGTGATGCCTCGATTGAAGCGTACGCATGTGTTGTTTACGCCCGAATCAAAAAACAAAAAAGACCTATTATAGTCGCGGCAAAGACGAAACTTGTACCACTTAACAAACAGCTAACTTTACCGCGCTTAGAATTAAGCGGAGCTTACTTATTATCTAAGCTCATTAAGCAAATAAAACAGTCATGGTGCGAACACAACCTTGAAATACATGGGTGGACAGATTCCAAAGTCATTTTAGGATGGTTGAATGGAGACCCAAACAAATGGCGACCCTTTGTAGCCAACAGAGTACGCCAAATAACAGAGACGATCCCCTCAGAACAGTGGCGATACGTCAACACTAGCGAAAATCCCGCTGACGCCGCGAGTCGAGGCCTATATCCAAGTCAATTACTGAAAAATCAATCTTTATGGAAAAATGGGCCCGGCTGGCTCACAACATTTGATACAAAGTTATGGGAGAAACAAACATTCACAACAGAGCAGGAAGAGAAGTCTGCAAAACAAACTAATGTGGTCTTAAATAACAGAGAAGAAAGTATCATTGATCAGCTGTTAACAAAACACAGTTCATTAAATAAAATCATACGCGTCTTGGCCTACATATTACGACTCAGAACCTTCAATAGTAAACAGCAACGACCTGGATATCTCACGTTACAAGAATTACGTATGGCGAAGTTGAAAATTATGCGTCACGTTCAATTAAGCGAGTATGGAACAGAAATAGACCACTTAACTAAACATGGAAAGGTGGATTCAAAAAGTAAACTTTTACCGTTGAATCCATTTATTGACAAAGACAACATTCTACGGGTAGGAGGTCGACTTCGGAATGCAATGATAAACATGGAGATGAAACATCCCAAAATCATACCGAGCAACTCACGGCTCGCTACCTTAGTCATAAACTCAGCTCATAAATTAACATTCCACGGTGGTCCCCGCCTTACACTAGCTACTTTGAGACGGGAGTATTGGATTACCAGTGGCAACAATACCGTCAAGAAAGAGCTTCGCAAATGCATTACTTGTCGAAAAAATGAAGGACAAAAACAACAACAACTCATGGGAGATCTACCGGCACCTCGTATAAACCCAGCCAGTCCATTCTATCATACAGGGGTAGACTACACGGGATTTGTCGAGGTGAAAAGAAACAAAGGACGAAGTGGACTTACATTGAAAGGTTACATCGCTATTTTCGTATGTATGGTGACCAAAGCCGTACATTTAGAGATAGTATCAGAACTAACCAGTTCCGCGTTCTTGGCTGCTTTACGAAGAATGGCGGCCAGAAGAGGAGCCCCCCGTCATATCTACAGTGATAATGGCACGAACTTTGTCGGGGCGAACAAAATCCTACAAGAAGAGTGGGAACAACTAAAACATATTTTTAATGACAGTTTTCTTACAGAAGTGACTGAAATGGAAATTGAATGGCACTTTAACGCACCGGCGTGGCCCAGCGCCGGAGGTTTATGGGAACGTGCAGTTAGAAGCTTGAAACATCACCTCAAACGCGTGGTGGGTCAACAAAAATTAACTTTTGAGGAGTATTCTACATTATTAGCACAAATAGAAGCTTGCCTAAACTCCCGACCACTGTGTGCCCTAACAGAAAATATAGAGGATCTTGACTATCTATCGCCCGCTCACTTCTTGACCGGAAGATCAGGAGTTACGATGATAGAAACAGGTGAAGATGCTAGAACACGTTGGCATTTGACTCAGAATATATTCAGAGACATTTGGAAGAGATGGAAGTCTGAATATTTAAGCCAACTAACATCAAGAGGAAAGTGGCGGAATCCTCAACAAAATATGAAAATCGGTGATATGGTAGTCATCCATGACGATAACATTCCATCAGGAAAATGGGCCCTGGGCAGAGTGGTCGATGTCCACCCTGATAGTGATGATTACGTAAGAGTTGTAACGTTAAAAACAAAAAATAATCTGATAAAAAGACCGGTGACAAAATTATCTAGATTGCCATTAGAACAAGAAACCAAACATAAATCACAACCCGACAAAGGAGTGTCAAGTACACCTAGTAGGAATGGTCAGTTACACCTAAACAAACGATCGAGTTTCATTACAACGGCATTGACCTTCCTGTATATTATATCAATGGTAACGACCGCTATGTGCATCAACATAAATACACTGAATAAGCAACAAGGCATTTATTTCGATAAATTATCAAACATACAGCTTGTAAGGGATGAGTGGAAAATAATTGCTTACTACGATCTGCAACCTTACTGGGAAGGGAACACCGCTTTACAAAAATATTATCATCACCTAGAAAGGGTTTGTGACTACCTAAAACGGCAGACACACTGTGACATAATAAAGATACAATTAAGTCATTCACTAAGTGAACTGGAACATAATAACAGAGTCTTATTACAACAACAGTATACGAACGAGCGCACGCGACGTCGGCGCGGTCTTATCAACGGTGTCGGGTATCTGGCAAACTCCCTATTCGGAGTACTCGATGACCGTTTCGCAGAACAGTATACTAAAGACATTACGCTCGTACGGAACAATCAAAAACATTTAGCGTTATTATGGAAAAACCAGACATCAGTCATGGAAGCAGAATTTAATTTATTAAAAAGAACAGAAGCAACTATACAAGTTCAACACAAAATCATTAACAAATATTTGATTTCCCTAGACAATGTTACTAAAAGTTTAGTAGAAAAGATAAACGAGACTGAATTTCTTGTACAATTTTCTCTTTGCGCCATAGCCGCTAACAATTTACTGACTCACTTAAAAGACATCCAAAACAGTTTGTTGGATACGTTAACCAACATATACAATGGCAACCTGAACGTACATTTAATCGATCCGCAACAGCTTCAGAAAGAATTGGGCATCATTTCAGGACAATTAGACAAAGATCTCACTCTTCCGATTGAGGATTTACAGACCAACATGCAGAATATTTACCATTTGTTAAAGGTCAAAGCAAAAGCATCAACACAATATTTGATTTTTGAAATCGGAGTTCCGTTAATTGATAAAGATTCTTATGAACTATATAATGCTATACCGATACCCCGACACATGGGAACAAAAATGGTGACTATTTTACCGATAGAAAGCCACATAGCCATTAATCTGGAAAAGGATTCTTACATCCCCATAGCTCCAGGCGACTGGGATCATTGCTTAGTACGGGATATAACAACTTATTTATGTCAACTGAAAACTCCAATCTTCAAACTAAAATCAGATATGGATCTTTGTGTCAAAGACAACAACAACCAGTGCAAAACAATCATGTCAACTTGTCAAGATCAATGGATTGCCTTAACTATGATAAACCAATACCTGCACCTTTGCTGCGGTCAATGTCCGATAAGAACAATTTGTCAAAACCAAATAACAGCGGAGATACTGACAGGAGCCAACATTATCCATCTCCCTAACGATTGTATGATAAAGACAGAAAATCTTACAATTTACGGCCACAAATTGCGAGAAAGTAAAATGAAAATATCAGCGAACATAGAAACATTTCGAATAGCTCCAATAAACAATATCATAAATTTAACCATACCAAAATTAGTAGAAGGAAACATCAATCAAACGGAAAATGAACTATTGTACAAAGACGTGGAAGACCAGATTAACAACTTGAAAAATCAGCCTATGCTCCCAGAAGACATATCAATCCATGACGTTCATCATTATGTTTTAATTTACGCGTCATGGGGTGTAGCAATCATCGTGGCGGCAGTGTGCTTGTGTCGCCGTGTGCGCTGGCGGTGGCAGGCTGCAGTAGCATCAGCGCCGACGCTGGCTAACCCCGTAGTTTTGGAAATGGCGGAAATGGAGGTCACGCGGCCTCAACCAACTACCTGCAGTTTGAACAAAGAACCATCCAGTAGTGTGCGAGTGCATAATAGTGAAAGTGTGAAAAACGAATTTAAGTATAAAGATAAAGGAACATCACCAATTTTAAAGAAAATAGCGTTTAGTGATTCGGTGTGAACAAGTGATGAGTTTAATAAAAAACTGGTGCATGTAAACACTTGAGTGCCTAGAATTAAGCATTAGGTTTAAGGGGATTACCAACTAACATTTAGATTAGTAAAAAATTGTATATCATCTTGTATCCACTTTTCATTTTCGTAGTTATTAACAAAAATTGTTGATGAGTCATATTCCCCTATCGTTCATCTTAGCCCTGTGCAAGATGTTCGGTTTAATGCTGACACCGAACACGTGATGTGAGCCCGCTGGCGACGCGACTTAATTATACATTTTAGTAAAATTAAGTAGTGTACTTTCGGTTACCGTCGCGACCGGGTGCATTCCTCTAACATTCCCATCAATAACATTTGAACAGTGACATCCTAACATTAACATCTCATAATTTACATTTAATTCCATTTAACATTTAATTTATAAACTTAACAAGTAAACAGTGTAATTTCTAGTGTAGATCCAACAATAAACAAATTTGTATTCCTCAACAAACTCTCTTGATTCTAACCCCACTTCCGATCGCTTCCCGAACATTGGTCCTTCGATCCTTAAGGACTTCGCGCGTTTCGTGTTCGGATCGAGTGTAAAACGTGTGAAGTGTGAACTAGCACAACATCAGGGAAAGGTGGGAGGTGTCCACGGGATCAGGAGTAACAGCAGTTACACAACACCCGTAAGGCAACCAGCAACAGTACGCCAGGAGACATTCAAGTAAGATCTATCCATTTCTAACCCTATTTCGAAATGTCTTTGATTGAAGAACAACGTCGACTTTTAGTAGAACTGGAGAAGCAGTGGACGAATTTCAGAAAGGATAGTAAGGAGAGGAAGAGCAAACCTGACTATTACAAAGGGCAGTGGAACAAGTTAGACGAGTTATGGACGTCGATACAACAGCTTCAGGATCATCTTTCGCAGGAGGTAGACCCGGCGGATCCTTACTTCACGGAGCGATGCTTTGAAAAAGCCAAAGAAACATACCAACTATATGTGTCTTCGATCCATAAGGGGAACCTGGAACAATTAGCAAAACCGTCCAGTGGCGTGTTGGCAACAGGAGAAAGGTCGGGTGAAACTGACCATAGGCAGAAAATTCCTGAGGAAGACAACGAGGAACCTGCACGCCGTACAGCACCAACAATACCAAAACAACAGGGTAGCTACAGCAGAATGGATGACATGCTACGACAACAAGAAGCCAATTTTAGAGCTTTCACGAGAACAGTATTTAACATGGAGCTAGACAGCTTAACAGTGAAATGGGAGTTTGAGGATGCTTTGAAAACACTAGAAAATCGTTGGTCTACCATAGATAAATTGCACTTGCAGATCGATAGTGAACTGAACGGAGATAATTGGGTATATGAGTCCAATTTCGCCAAACATGAAAAACAATTTAATACCCTGAAAAGGGAAATTAACAAAAAAATGTGGTCAGTATCTTATAAGGAAAAATCTACACCAAAATTAGACATTCCTATATTTAGCGGCAACTGTACACAGTGGATGTCATTTAAAGATTTATTTATTGACGCCGTTCACAACAACACTATGATGCCGGATTCACAAAAAATGCAAATATTGAAAACGAAAGTCAGTGGAGAAGCCGATAAATTAATTCAACATCTATACATAAGCTCCGATAACTATAAATCATGTTGGGAAATCCTAAACAAACGCTATAACAACAAAAAACGAATTTTCAGGTCTCATATGGATATATTATTAAACTTACCAAACATACATCATAACTCAATAACTCATATAAAAAGAATGCACGACATAACATTGCAGACAATAAACGCTCTAAATAATTTAGGAGCGGACACGAAATCATGGGGCCCGATCTTAGAACATCTACTTATCCAAAAAATGGATCTAGAAACACAAGATGATTACCTGGAAACGGTGAAAGAGCCACGCGAATTACCAGTATTACAAGAACTGTTGGACTTCTTAGAAAGCAAGTTTACGACCTTAGAATCATCATCCCGCCGAAGTCAGGAAAAGGAGTCACAAAAACATCCCCAAAATTTTGGAAGTTTCAAAAAATTTAATTCGTCAGGCAAACCCGCGTCAAACAGTATGTCCAAAAATGCAAATAATGGTCAAATTGCGAAATCTTACAACGTGACCGGATCTGGCTTTAAATGTCCACTTTGCAAACATCAGCATGGTCTGTACAATTGCAAAACATTTTTACAATTGCAAAATGACAAAAAATTAGAAACGGTGAAAAAACTTGGACTTTGCATTAATTGCCTATTTTCGCATAATGGCAAACCTTGCACTTCCAATCATAAATGTCGAAATTGCAAGGGTCATCATAGTACAATATTGCATGACGCATTTGTTAATTCAGCATCAGCATCAACGTCATGTCCAACTGTGGCAACATCCGAGAGAAACGTGATTGCTACCGCACGTATTTCTCAAGACAACTGTCCGGAAATATTATTAGCAACAGCATCAACGTCATGTCCAACTGTGGCAACATCCGAGAGAAACGTGATTGGTACCGCACGTATTTCTCAAGACAACTGTCCGGAAATATTATTAGCAACAGCACAACTAAAGGTCCAAGGAGCTGACGGGACATACCACAATATGAGAGCATTAGTTGACCAAGGGTCCCAGATATCCCTAATAACAGAACAGGCAGCTAAGATGTTAGGTATTAAAAGAGAACATTACAAAGGAGTTATTTTCGGCGTCGGGCAACGGGAAAATAACTGCAAAGGAAAAATAAAAATAAAATGTGCATCACTATATAATGATTATACTTGCCATGCGGAAGTAGTCATTATGGCGAGCCTGGTCAAACGCTTACCAAACAAAACATTCAACATCCCGAATTGGTCTACAATTAAAAACATCGACTTAGCCGATCCTGAGTTTAATATAAGCCGACCAATTGATTTATTGCTCGGGGCCGATGTTTATTCAAACATTATATTGAGCGGCATTATAAAGGGAGATGAAGGAACACAACCTGTCGCGCAACAAACAGAACTAGGCTGGATTTTATGCGGCAATGCACAAACACTTAATTGTAACGTCATAGTAACGAATATTGAAGACATAAAACAGTTTTGGGAAGTCGAGGAGATCTCAGAAGAGAATCAGATGTCATTAGAAGAGATCCAGTGCGTAGAACATTACGAACAAACCACAACAAGAAACAAGGAAGGCCGATATGTCGTAAGATTACCGATGAAGAGTGACATGGTATCCAAACTTGGTTCCTCTAAACAGATTGCCGTCGCTCAGTTCAAAAATCTAGAGAAAAAATTAGTAAAACAACAACATTTTGCTAAGGCTTATAAAGACTTTATGTCAGAGTATATTGAACTCGGTCATATGGAACAATGTACTAGTAGTGAGACGCCCGAATGTTACCTACCTCACCACGGCGTAGAGCGTGCCGAATCAACGACTACCAAGTACAGAGTGGTATTTAATGCATCGGCTAAAACATCTACCGGTTGCTCGCTCAACGATCTAATGTATAAGGGGCCCAATTTACAACAAAATCTACAGAGCTTGTTATTGAAGTGGAGACTATACCAATATGCATTTACAGCTGATATCGAGAAGATGTATCGACAGATACTGGTAAACAAATTAGACATCCCTTTACAGAAGATCATTTGGAGAGGTTCACCTAAGCAACCTCTACAGTCATTCCAACTATCGACGGTAACTTACGGAACCAAGGCGGCGCCGTTTATAGCGATGATGACCCTTAAGCGGCTAGCAAGGGATGAACGCGATTCGTTCCCGGAGGCTTCCAAGGTCTTACAGGAGGCTTTTTACATGGATGACTTAGTTCACGGTGCACACAACATAGAACAGGGTCAGAAGTTAATTGAAGACCTCACCCGACTGTTGAGATCGGGAGGATTTAACTTACGTAAATGGTCCTCTAATCATCAAAAGGTATTGCAAAATATACCCGAGGTTCACGACAATCGAGAAACAACATTTCATTTCAAAACAGAAAACACCTCAAAAATCCTGGGATTGGGCTGGAATCCAACGAATGATACGTTCACCTTCACGTGTCAAGTATCCAATCCTGCCAAATTAACAAAAAGAAGTCTGCTATCTGAAATTTCAAAAATATTCGACCCCTTGGGATGGCTAGCTCCAGTAGTCGTGAAAATGAAATTATTGTTCCAAAAGGTTTGGAAAAAGAATACTCAGTGGGACCAGGAAGTGTCGACTGAGATATACAACGAATGGTTTAAATTACAAGCAGAGTTAAAATACATAAACAACTATGAGACTCCAAGGTGGGTATCGAGTGGCGAACAAGACATCATTGAATTACATGGGTTCTGTGATGCCTCGATTGAAGCGTACGCATGTGTTGTTTACGCCCGAATCAAAAAACAAAAAAGACCTATTATAGTCGCGGCAAAGACGAAACTTGTACCACTTAACAAACAGCTAACTTTACCGCGCTTAGAATTAAGCGGAGCTTACTTATTATCTAAGCTCATTAAGCAAATAAAACAGTCATGGTGCGAACACAACCTTGAAATACATGGGTGGACAGATTCCAAAGTCATTTTAGGATGGTTGAATGGAGACCCAAACAAATGGCGACCCTTTGTAGCCAACAGAGTACGCCAAATAACAGAGACGATCCCCTCAGAACAGTGGCGATACGTCAACACTAGCGAAAATCCCGCTGACGCCGCGAGTCGAGGCCTATATCCAAGTCAATTACTGAAAAATCAATCTTTATGGAAAAATGGGCCCGGCTGGCTCACAACATTTGATACAAAGTTATGGGAGAAACAAACATTCACAACAGAGCAGGAAGAGAAGTCTGCAAAACAAACTAATGTGGTCTTAAATAACAGAGAAGAAAGTATCATTGATCAGCTGTTAACAAAACACAGTTCATTAAATAAAATCATACGCGTCTTGGCCTACATATTACGACTCAGAACCTTCAATAGTAAACAGCAACGACCTGGATATCTCACGTTACAAGAATTACGTATGGCGAAGTTGAAAATTATGCGTCACGTTCAATTAAGCGAGTATGGAACAGAAATAGACCACTTAACTAAACATGGAAAGGTGGATTCAAAAAGTAAACTTTTACCGTTGAATCCATTTATTGACAAAGACAACATTCTACGGGTAGGAGGTCGACTTCGGAATGCAATGATAAACATGGAGATGAAACATCCCAAAATCATACCGAGCAACTCACGGCTCGCTACCTTAGTCATAAACTCAGCTCATAAATTAACATTCCACGGTGGTCCCCGCCTTACACTAGCTACTTTGAGACGGGAGTATTGGATTACCAGTGGCAACAATACCGTCAAGAAAGAGCTTCGCAAATGCATTACTTGTCGAAAAAATGAAGGACAAAAACAACAACAACTCATGGGAGATCTACCGGCACCTCGTATAAACCCAGCCAGTCCATTCTATCATACAGGGGTAGACTACACGGGATTTGTCGAGGTGAAAAGAAACAAAGGACGAAGTGGACTTACATTGAAAGGTTACATCGCTATTTTCGTATGTATGGTGACCAAAGCCGTACATTTAGAGATAGTATCAGAACTAACCAGTTCCGCGTTCTTGGCTGCTTTACGAAGAATGGCGGCCAGAAGAGGAGCCCCCCGTCATATCTACAGTGATAATGGCACGAACTTTGTCGGGGCGAACAAAATCCTACAAGAAGAGTGGGAACAACTAAAACATATTTTTAATGACAGTTTTCTTACAGAAGTGACTGAAATGGAAATTGAATGGCACTTTAACGCACCGGCGTGGCCCAGCGCCGGAGGTTTATGGGAACGTGCAGTTAGAAGCTTGAAACATCACCTCAAACGCGTGGTGGGTCAACAAAAATTAACTTTTGAGGAGTATTCTACATTATTAGCACAAATAGAAGCTTGCCTAAACTCCCGACCACTGTGTGCCCTAACAGAAAATATAGAGGATCTTGACTATCTATCGCCCGCTCACTTCTTGACCGGAAGATCAGGAGTTACGATGATAGAAACAGGTGAAGATGCTAGAACACGTTGGCATTTGACTCAGAATATATTCAGAGACATTTGGAAGAGATGGAAGTCTGAATATTTAAGCCAACTAACATCAAGAGGAAAGTGGCGGAATCCTCAACAAAATATGAAAATCGGTGATATGGTAGTCATCCATGACGATAACATTCCATCAGGAAAATGGGCCCTGGGCAGAGTGGTCGATGTCCACCCTGATAGTGATGATTACGTAAGAGTTGTAACGTTAAAAACAAAAAATAATCTGATAAAAAGACCGGTGACAAAATTATCTAGATTGCCATTAGAACAAGAAACCAAACATAAATCACAACCCGACAAAGGAGTGTCAAGTACACCTAGTAGGAATGGTCAGTTACACCTAAACAAACGATCGAGTTTCATTACAACGGCATTGACCTTCCTGTATATTATATCAATGGTAACGACCGCTATGTGCATCAACATAAATACACTGAATAAGCAACAAGGCATTTATTTCGATAAATTATCAAACATACAGCTTGTAAGGGATGAGTGGAAAATAATTGCTTACTACGATCTGCAACCTTACTGGGAAGGGAACACCGCTTTACAAAAATATTATCATCACCTAGAAAGGGTTTGTGACTACCTAAAACGGCAGACACACTGTGACATAATAAAGATACAATTAAGTCATTCACTAAGTGAACTGGAACATAATAACAGAGTCTTATTACAACAACAGTATACGAACGAGCGCACGCGACGTCGGCGCGGTCTTATCAACGGTGTCGGGTATCTGGCAAACTCCCTATTCGGAGTACTCGATGACCGTTTCGCAGAACAGTATACTAAAGACATTACGCTCGTACGGAACAATCAAAAACATTTAGCGTTATTATGGAAAAACCAGACATCAGTCATGGAAGCAGAATTTAATTTATTAAAAAGAACAGAAGCAACTATACAAGTTCAACACAAAATCATTAACAAATATTTGATTTCCCTAGACAATGTTACTAAAAGTTTAGTAGAAAAGATAAACGAGACTGAATTTCTTGTACAATTTTCTCTTTGCGCCATAGCCGCTAACAATTTACTGACTCACTTAAAAGACATCCAAAACAGTTTGTTGGATACGTTAACCAACATATACAATGGCAACCTGAACGTACATTTAATCGATCCGCAACAGCTTCAGAAAGAATTGGGCATCATTTCAGGACAATTAGACAAAGATCTCACTCTTCCGATTGAGGATTTACAGACCAACATGCAGAATATTTACCATTTGTTAAAGGTCAAAGCAAAAGCATCAACACAATATTTGATTTTTGAAATCGGAGTTCCGTTAATTGATAAAGATTCTTATGAACTATATAATGCTATACCGATACCCCGACACATGGGAACAAAAATGGTGACTATTTTACCGATAGAAAGCCACATAGCCATTAATCTGGAAAAGGATTCTTACATCCCCATAGCTCCAGGCGACTGGGATCATTGCTTAGTACGGGATATAACAACTTATTTATGTCAACTGAAAACTCCAATCTTCAAACTAAAATCAGATATGGATCTTTGTGTCAAAGACAACAACAACCAGTGCAAAACAATCATGTCAACTTGTCAAGATCAATGGATTGCCTTAACTATGATAAACCAATACCTGCACCTTTGCTGCGGTCAATGTCCGATAAGAACAATTTGTCAAAACCAAATAACAGCGGAGATACTGACAGGAGCCAACATTATCCATCTCCCTAACGATTGTATGATAAAGACAGAAAATCTTACAATTTACGGCCACAAATTGCGAGAAAGTAAAATGAAAATATCAGCGAACATAGAAACATTTCGAATAGCTCCAATAAACAATATCATAAATTTAACCATACCAAAATTAGTAGAAGGAAACATCAATCAAACGGAAAATGAACTATTGTACAAAGACGTGGAAGACCAGATTAACAACTTGAAAAATCAGCCTATGCTCCCAGAAGACATATCAATCCATGACGTTCATCATTATGTTTTAATTTACGCGTCATGGGGTGTAGCAATCATCGTGGCGGCAGTGTGCTTGTGTCGCCGTGTGCGCTGGCGGTGGCAGGCTGCAGTAGCATCAGCGCCGACGCTGGCTAACCCCGTAGTTTTGGAAATGGCGGAAATGGAGGTCACGCGGCCTCAACCAACTACCTGCAGTTTGAACAAAGAACCATCCAGTAGTGTGCGAGTGCATAATAGTGAAAGTGTGAAAAACGAATTTAAGTATAAAGATAAAGGAACATCACCAATTTTAAAGAAAATAGCGTTTAGTGATTCGGTGTGAACAAGTGATGAGTTTAATAAAAAACTGGTGCATGTAAACACTTGAGTGCCTAGAATTAAGCATTAGGTTTAAGGGGATTACCAACTAACATTTAGATTAGTAAAAAATTGTATATCATCTTGTATCCACTTTTCATTTTCGTAGTTATTAACAAAAATTGTTGATGAGTCATATTCCCCTATCGTTCATCTTAGCCCTGTGCAAGATGTTCGGTTTAATGCTGACACCGAACACGTGATGTGAGCCCGCTGGCGACGCGACTTAATTATACATTTTAGTAAAATTAAGTAGTGTACTTTCGGTTACCGTCGCGACCGGGTGCATTCCTCTAACATTCCCATCAATAACATTTGAACAGTGACATCCTAACATTAACATCTCATAATTTACATTTAATTGCATTTAATATTTAATTTATAAACTTAACAAGTAAACAGTGTAATTTCTAGTGTAGATCCAACAATAAACAAATTTGTATTCCTCAACAAACTCTCTTGATTCTAACCCCACTTCCGATCGCTTCCCGAACAAGGGTACTCGTGACCTCAGGATTTCCGATAATGCGGACCGCACGTCGCTGCAACCTGTCGAGAGCATCTAATAAGTACTTTGCGGATCCATCCCAGAGATGTAAGCAGTACTCCACGCAGGAACGAATTTGTGTCTTGTAAAGAAGACACCGTTGCTCCGGCGTGAAAAACCGTCTCACTCTGTTCAGGACTCCGAGTTTACGCGAGGCTACTTTGATGATACTCTCGATGTAGTTTTTGTTATTCAGTTTGCAGCGAACATCCATACCGAGGATATTGAGGTTGTCCTGCAGTGGCAGTGGCGTGCTCTGAAGAGTGGGAAGGGGAAGGAAAGAAGATACCTTTGCTGTAAACGCACATGCCTGCGTCTTCTTGGCATTGAACTCGACCAAGTTCTCAGAGCCCCATTGGGAAATGTGATTCAGGATCCGGTCAAGCTCAGTGACAAGAAGCTGCCTTTTTTCCGCGATATGCGTCTGCTTATCCGCAGGACGTCCATGATAACTCCCGTGTAGGGTGCTATGCAGAAGAAAGAGAGTTGGCGATAGGACAGATCCCTGCGGTACGCCGGCATTTACCTGCAAGAACTCCGAGGCTCGTCCATCACAAAGGACGCGAATACGGCGCTCCTGCAAGAAGCCGGCAACCTAGTCGCACAGTCTAGGAGGCAGACCAAAGGCTGGTAACTTGGAAAGCGACTTGTGCCAAACTCTATGGAAAGCTTTGGCGATGTCAAGGCTAATTGCCAATGACTCGCCGTGCTTGTCCATAGCCTCACCCCAAATATGGTTAACATACGCCAGAAGATCACCCGCTGACCGTTTCGGCCTGAAGCCATATTGCCGGTCATTAATTAGGGAGTGATCTTCAAGGTGACGCATGAGCTGTTTGTTAATAATGTGCTCGAACACCTTGCACAGCACTGAGGTGACGGCTATGGGTCGATAGTTGTTTGGGTTTGAGCGATCCCCCTTCTTGGGGATCGGCTGTACATTCGCCTCTTTCCAAGCAGAAGGCACCGTACCAGAGCTGTAGGACAGCCGGTACAGCCGCGCAAGCATTGGAGACAACTCCGCTGCACATTTTTGCAGAACCACCGCTGGAATACCGTCCGGACTACTGGCTTTCCGGACATCGAGTGACTGCAACACTGCTCGGATATCGCGTTGCCTGATACGAATATCAGGCATTGCATGGTCACTGACGGGCAGTGTCGGCGGCTCCATACCACAATCATCGACTCGGGAGTTGGCCGCAAAGAGATTAACCAGCAAATTTGCTTTCTCTTGCGGCTCATGGGCCAGGGATCCATCGGGATTGCGCAGCGGGGGCAGCGAAGGCTGGCAGAAGTTGGCTTGCACGGCTTTGGCCAGTCGCCAGTAGCCACGGCTGCCCGTGGGATGCTCTACTAGCCCTCTTGCAGGCCTTTGTGGCTCTGTTGTACGCCGCCTTGAATTGGCCCACGTTGGGATCGCACGTAGCGCGCGCCCTGATCCAAGCGCCGTACGCAGACTGTTTATGATTAACAGCCTCCGCGCACTCGCACCCGAACCAGGGGTGTGCCCCGCGGACACCGGCGACATCAGTGTAGGGGATATAATATTCCATGCCCAGACTGATCTCACCGGCGACAGCAGTTGCGGCCTCAGATGTGTTCTTACGTTCAAAGCAGCGTTCAACCCACGGGATGGACGCAAAATAATCACGCAGTCCATCCCAGTCCGCTGAAGAGTAGTGCCAGAGACGCCGCTTCCCCTGCACGGGACGTGGGAGCGCTAAAATGGGCACCTCGGAGCGGACCAGACAATGGTCGGATTCACCTAAAGCGGCGCTCACCGAAACACTGTACTGGTCCGGGCGACTCGTCAGCAGAAGGTCTAGCAGAGAGGGCTCATGGTCCGACCTTTTTGGTATCCTAGTGACCTCGTGTACCAATTGGGTCAGGCCATGCGCCAGAGCAAATGCATGGGCGGCTCTTCCCGCGTGGGTTGTTTTGGCGGAGCCCAACCAGATCTCGTGGTGGGCGTTAAAATCCCCCAAAAACACCAGTTCAGCGTTCGGAAACCGCTCCTGCGCATCATCTGCCGCCTGACTCAGGTATTCAAAGAGTCGAGTTGTCTCGGCATCTTCTGTATGGGAGCGGTAGAGGCACACATAGATCTGACTCGTAGCGCCATGGTCTATGTGTACCCAAAGGGTGGAAAAGGATGGGTCCTCTAGGCAGCGCAAATGGCGACAACAAACATCCGCCCTAACAAACACGCACACCCCGGCTTTTGCGCGGAAATTCTCCTCAAGGACATAGCCGGGGTAGAGTAAGTAGGTCGTGAAATCAGGGCGGCGTATTTGTGTCTCCGTAAGAAACAGCATTGCTGGTTTCGCCGTCTCCAGGTGTTGGTGGACGGCGTTGAGGTTTGTATGGAGCCCACAGATGTTCGTGGACTCCACCTCAAATAGCGAGCTCGAGGGAGAGTTTCTTGCCGCTGTGTAGACCAATCTACTGTAATTATGCGCTGCCATGAGGATGAAGAGGAGGGAAGGCGTGAAAAAAGAGGCGATTTTTGTCGCAGCACAGCGTGACAAAGCGTGGGATATTGGTTTTATATATGAATGTGAGGTATGGCGAGAGCCGACGCGCCGAACGGAAGGGCCCCCGTACCCCCCCGAGTATGGTCGCCGGGCTCCCTCGTCCGGTCACCAACCGGCACGACGAGCCATATCGGGATTATGCGCGACCTGGTGGGGCAGCCTCCCAGGGTGGTTAGTCCCGGTTGGGCCCCTGTACTATGCCGCGGGCGGCCAGCGGCACCACCGTTTCCACAGGTCTCCCTGTTCGGCGCGTCGCCCCGCGCCACCCCCCACTAGACTACGCCAAGACCCACCGGTCCCACTCGTGCTGCGACTTTAATCCCCCCTGCCCGGCTATGCACTTGCTGACCCCTGAACGCAATCCAACCGAGATTGGATTACTATGGAGGATTTTTCGCAAAAGTGCACAATGGTACTCACCCGGTCGAAATTTGTGACAAATTTGTGCCATCAAATTTCTACCACCCTAAAAAAGAATATTATATCGGAACTAAATGAAAAATATTCAGACTGGCACAAAATTTTCACAGATGGGTCTAAACAAAACCAGTCCTTAGGGGCTGCATTTTGTGCCATGTCAGTAGATCATAGATGGGGCTAGTGTTTCTATTATTTCAGCGGAACTCGCTGCTATTTCGGAGGCCTTGTCGTTTGTTATAAAGGAGAACTGGGATAACACCGTAATATTCTCAGACAGCAAGAGTGCATTGCAACACGTGGCTCGATGCGCCTCTGCTTACTGAGGTGTATCGATAGCCTACGAAATAATCGAAAAGTTGCTACATTTACAAGAACGAGGCATGGTTCTGAAGTTGCAGTGGATTCCATCGCACATTGGTATACATGGATTACCATGTATACAAATGTTCATTAGAACTGGCGGACAGATTGGCTAGATTGGGGTGTAATGAAGGAACAGAAATACATATTTTACCTGACTATTCGGAAATATTATCTAAATTTAAACTTATAAATTACAATAACTGGAAAACACATTTTAATGAAATATCCAAAGAGAAGGGAATCTGTTACAAAGCTTTACAACCTGAGCCACTTCGTATACCATGGTTCTTAGGATGCAAAACAAATATAAATATTGATAAAATATTACTAAGGCTTAGGTCTGGGCACATTCCATCAAACAAGTTTGCATACATGATGAGAAAATCGGACACTCCAAACTGTATTTCGTGCGATGTAGTCGAAGAGGTTCAGCATGTTTTGATGGAATGTGTCCGTACCCAAAGGGAAAGAGAGACGCTTATGACGCAATTTGAGCTGAACAAATATGACGTAGGTATGATATTGAGCATCCTAGCACAACCAACTGCAGAGACGGCTGCATACCTATGTCGGATGGTCCTGGAGTCCCCGCAGTGACTCTCTTTCCCTTTAGAGATAAGCAGGATTAAGGGCACAATGGGGTTGGCATATTCTGTCAAGAATAAAAACCCCTAATAAAAAAAATATGAATAAAAAAAAACTGGTGATGATCAAGGAGTCACAGTCGTTTTCATCGTCTGTCAGGCTACAGTAGTAAAACTTTACGACTGTAAAGTTTATATGTACAGTGATTTGATATTCATTGAACTTCTAAAGTGTTCACAAAATTTTAAAATATCAAAAATATTTGTGGACGTGATGATACGTAGCATTATTTATAAATTTATAAATTGCAACTATCAAGCCCCGCGCAACGCAGCACCCTTTCTATCATGTCTAATCACAGTTATTCAACCTTCGAACCTTTCCCAATTCAGATGGGGTCCGCTTGCCAGTCTAACTGTGATGTGGCTGAGCTTCGATATTTTCCGTGAAGCGACCGCCATCTGACATTCACAACCAGTTGGTGATATCGAAGTTCTGTAGTTAGACTGGCCGCACTTTTGAGGGCACAAACTACCCGTAACGACTACCATAGATGTTCGAATGGCAACCGGGACCGATCCAGCCTTGGGGTGGTTCTATGATGCGGCATGGGCCAGGCTGAGATCAATGGAACGGCGGATGGCCAGGGATAAGAATTTTCGGGAGAAGTATGTGGGCTTCATGAGGGAGTAGGTAGGCGGACCTGGGACACATGTCGGTGTCGAAGGTGGATTGAGAGCGGGAAAACCACTATTTCCTCCCCCACCATGCAGTTCTTAAGACTCCCACGAGTAAGATTCGGGTGGTGTCCAACGGGTCGTCGACAACCAGCACTCGGGTGTCACTGAAGCAGTGCTTACATTCGGGACCCAAGCTAACCCGGGATGTGGGACATCGCCGCACGGGTTCTGCGACGCATCGGAGCTTGGGTCCGCGGCAGCGGTGTACCTCCGTACAAGGGTAAGGGTGCAGTTGGTAATGGGTAAGAGCAAGGTGGCCCCTCTCCGAGTGCTCTTAAGCATTCCAAAGATGAAGTTATCTGGGCCGGCGCTCTTGACGTGGTTGTTCAATCACAACGCCACGTTATTGGGAGCCACCGTGGACCTTTACGAGACTGTGTACGCCTGGACTGACAGCCAGATCGTACTTTGCTGGCTGAGGACGTCGGTGCACACTCTTGAGGTGTTTGTGGCAAATCGGTTTTCTCAGATTCAGAATTCTGAGACCTCCTTGGTTTGGCGGCATGTCCCAGGGGAGTTGAATCCGGCCGACGTAGCGTCCAGAGGGTGCCAGGCTCCTAACTGGTGTGCCATTCTTTATGCCCCACCATAAAGAATGGCACACCAGTTGCTCACACTAGAGCGGGCTCAGTGGCCGGGGACAACGGTGGTCCCAGTGGATAGGGGGCTCAGGGAGCAGGTCAGCGTGGCAGAGCTTACGGAGCGCAAGGAGGGATTCCTCGCGTATCGGTATAGCTCCTTTGACAAGCTGGTGAATTTCACGGCTTGGATGAGAAGGTTTATCTCAAATTGTCGTGTGTCAGTGCACAACCGAGTATTGACAGTACTATGTCCGACTGAGTGAGACCAGAGCAGTCGGTGAGCTTTAGTGACATATTGGACACCCTATGGAGGGGTCGTCCAAAGCTCAAGGGAGCCGTCATGCGCCTTAACCCATTTCTCGACAACGAGGGGTTGATCCGGGTGGGCGGTCGACTGCGGAACTCCGGGCTGTCATACGGGTCACGTCTCCCATTGGTGCTGCCTAAATCGAATTCCTTCGTGGGATTGCTGATGCGGGACCGGCACGTCCGAAATGCACATGCAGGGTTAAACGCAATGATGGCGACACTCCAGAGGGAATTCTGGATTTTGTCGGGACCTCGTATCATTCGTAGCGTTGTGTTTATATGCATCTCGTGCTACAGGCTCAAGGCTGCCACGATGCAATCTCAGATGGGGGATCTCCCCCCTGATCGGGTCAATGAGGTTAGTCCTTTCTTGGGAGTGGGCACGGACTTTGCCAGCCCATTTATGTTAAGGAATTCTCGCACTCGGAACACTAGGCTGGTGAAGGCCTATTTGTGTATGTTCGTTTGCTGTCTACTAAGGCTATCCACCTTGAGGTGGTTGGGGACTTAACGACTGAGGGTTTTCTTGCCTGTCTCGACCGCTTCGTATCGCGTCGGGGGATTCCGTCGTTGATTCGTTCGGACAACGGCCGGAACTACGTGGGGGCCGATAGGCACCTCCGGGAAGTCGTAGAGTTTTTATATGTAAACCAAGTGGATATAGGGACAGGCCTCTGTCAGCGTGGTATCAGATGGACCTTCAGTCCTCCGGGCTACCCCTCTTGGGGCAGTCTTTTTGACGCTACAGTGGCCTCCGCAAAGCGTCGTTTGTCACGCGTCATTAGTGAGACCACGCTGACATTCGAGGAACTCGTGAGTTTTTTGTAAAATTGAGGCGGTACTTAATTCGCGTCCGTTGTGCCCCGTTAGTTCGGATCCTAACGACTTCGAGACATTGACGCCGTGACATTTTCTGGTGGGGCGTCCACTTAACGCGTTGCCGGTGTACACATATAAGGGCGTAAGGTTGCATAGACTCACGCGGTACCAGATGTTGTAGCAGCCCGCGCAAGATTTTTGGAGGCGCTGATCATTGGAGTATCTGCACATTTTGCAGCAGCGCCTTAAGTGGACTGACAAGTTGAACCCTCCCCAGGCGGGAAACCTCGTGTAGGTTAAGGATGACAACCTACCGCCATTGCGTTGGCGACGGGTGCGCATCGTTAACCTGTTCTCAGGGGCAGATGGGACGCCCAGGTTGGCCGAGGTCCTGGTTGGGGTTGGCCAGTGCTTAGGCGGGCAGTCGGTTCGTTATCCCGACTGCCTGAAGGTTAATAAGTACTCGGGTTAGGTAAACCCTACTGCCGAGTAGGGCGGGTGGACGTTCGAGAAAGTTCGGACATAGTTGTAGGCGCGGGGTGCGGGGTGCGTCCTCGCTGAGATCATCAGCGCGTGCGGGTCGCCGCGCGGCCAGTCTACAGAAATCACCGCGGGCGCAGCACATAATATACTTCATTGCTGGGAAATCGTGGCGCGGTCGGGTGAGGCCGACAAACACACGAGCGTTAGTTCTCAGGATAGTGTGTCGGGTTTATAGTTATCCAAATCGGTTCCACTGTGCATAAATTAGGGTAGTGACCCCCATACAGCTGAGGGTGTGGTGAGGGTGGCCCCTTTGCTAGACATCTCTTCGGGCAGCGATCAGCTTTCGTGTGGGGTAACTCAATTTAGTCTACCATACAAGGATAAATAAGAAAATTTGTCCTTTTTTGGGGTTAATGATCACGAATATATCATCTATTTAGCGATGCAAGATGGCGGACTTAAAATGTTTAATAAAATCGATATCCAATTCAGATTTACGTTCAGATTCAAATTCAAGACATAAATTATTACGTTTGTTTGATCATAATTAGTTGAGTAGAACCAACTTACCGAACCAGCGAAAGAATAATTTTCAAATGATTTATTTACTCTATAAAATATTATTTTCATTTAACTTGCTCAGAACATGGCTCTAATCGCACCGAAATTAGGCACATAAAGACACCTATTACAAACTGTGGTTTTTTGATTGTTAATAAATTACGAGTGGGATAGTGACTTTTTTTTATAATTTTATTGGTTGAGTTGCCTCATTCCTCAAAAAATAGATACAAAAGATCGTGTTCAATAGAACAAATAAATTAATATACCTACCTATTGCTTGTTAATTTCATGCAATTCGTATTGAAATAGAAAATTTCACGTTGTACGTAGATAATAAACAAAACTTTTACTCAAATATAATTTTTACTTTCTCTCTGTTTAACCCTTTGAGTAAATTCACTATTTTGTACACTGATAACGTAAAAAAGAACCTAATTTTTGACGTGACAACGTCTTATAAATTGGTTTGCCGGGCGACACTTCAAGAAACTGCGTTACACTCTGCGTTACGCTCCGCGTTATGCGCTTACAATGAGAGCGAGTGAGAGGCACGCGTCCCGCCTAAGAGCGAGAGAGACAGACATAAAAAGTGAAAGGCACGCGTCCCTTCCACTCGAGCACAGTTAGCCCGCCTAAGAGCGAGAGAGACAGAGCGAGAGAGAGAGTGAGAGAGATAGGCATACACACCGGTTCATGTCTTGTAATTAATAATTTAAAATTTAATTTTGTTTATAATTCTTTGTATAAATAAATGTTTTAAATTGTTACTATTATTTCATCCTTCTTCCTACTATACGAATGAATATTCACATTAAAATTATTTTACCACTCAAAGTCGTTGTCACGTAAAACTTTCGCCTATATACCGACTTTACAGGCAACCAAATTTTTTAATCTGTGGCCAGTGCTTTTTTTATTATTCACGCCTGTCCACCAGTACCAAAAAGTTTCGCAATTCGTTTTTACTGGTGAAATTATAGTTACTTATTAAAATGTCTACAAATACTTGCTACGAAGAAAATGATTTTTGTACCTAGTACACAGTCCGATTATATATCCGATATATTCATATTTGATATTTATCACAGTTGATTATAATAAATTTACATAACAATGGTTTTAAAACTACATTTCTAAATAATTACACAATACTAAAAAATAAAACTACAAGTTAAAATGCGTCCTGGAATTCATCCGCATCGCATGCCTCTTGTGGAAGTGTTCCCAGAAGACTGGCAGCATTGCCACGTTGTATGGCAAAGCTTAATCTCTGACCTAAAAAGAGGCCAGCCTTCTGGTCACGAGAAGCGTCGACCATACGCTTCCCTGAAGAGCTTGCGGGCGCTCGGACCCCAAACGTTTCGACTCCAAACGGCACAAATTCATAATCTCCAATGAGATTGGAATATTTGCGCCGCTTAAGAGCCTCTGCAGAAGCTGCAGCAGCACCAGCACAGCCGGCCGTGCCAGGTAAATGGGTAGGGGCAATGGTGTCGACGCAAGTTGCGTCCCACACCAGAGTCCTACCCTTTGTCCAAGGCATTAATGACATACCATCAGGTCTCTTGCCATCGTCGCGCGCCATACCGTTCGGTTCAAGCACAGCTGGCACACCGGCGGTAACAAGAGCACGGCGGATTATGTCGTTGAGGCTGGCGTGCCGTGGGATTCACCCAGTGCTCCTGCAGCACGACAGGCCATGGTGTCCAAGTCGATCAACTGCTTATCCATAACGGCATCGATGCGGAGAAACACACGGTGCACCTAAGCGGAGGCACGTCGCGATGCGGAAGGTATTGTCATGTAACATAGTTCCTACGTTAGATGACGGAAGAGCTTGTAACCATAGACCCGATTCCCACACTCCAACTGCCAGTAAACGGGCACGCTCTGCAACATTAGAGCAAGTATTTAATCAATTTTGTCTTACTAAATTGCAGAGCGGCCCGTCCCACTGACGCTGTGAGAAAAGGTTCCCGTGGAGATCAGTGTGACAGGCAATTTTCCAAGCGTTCACTGCTTCAGTCTTACACAATACTTCAGAATTAACTAGTGTAGGAGCAAGGATTTTCAGTTAATTCTTCCGTACTGTGGACTGAAGACAGGAAGGCTGGTAAGCTGACGTCTGAAATTTTGCGAATACCGAGCCCACCCAAACGAATCGGTAGAGACGATTGTAGTGATGCGCGATAATTCAAGGCCACATATAAAATTTTAGTGACTGTAATTTGTATAATTTTGTCCATTTTTTCCAAAATTGTTAAATGTTTCCAAAATGGTGTAGACCTGAGAGCATGGGTGAATTTCGGAACGAAAAGACAGTACCGGAGAATAGTGAAAGCCGAATGAATATTAATTTTGAGTAGGCGGTCCGAAATGTCATTAAAATTTTGTATTGTTTCCTCTATAAATGAGGTGTTTTTTCTTCTAAGATTGGGGACCCGAGGAGACGTAGAGACTCTCTTTCTATAATTTTGATATTAAGAGCCAATGAATTGAATTTAGAAATAGTAGAATTTTTGTCCGAAACATCAATATATTATGTGATTGATGTGAAGTCCTTAACGTTATGGAATGTTTACTATATGAAAACTCCAAGGGTAAATATCTATTTTAGTATTATATTATTCACGAGTGAAATGAAAAACGTCGTATGATACACGTGTGTATTGCTGATTTCCGTCTTCGGTTCTCTTTAGACCATCGTCTGACAGCTCGGGTCTCAAATACGCACTTGTATCATAATCTACAATTTATTTATTTCTTGACATACTTAACTGTAAAATTTTAATCATCATAATGTAGAGCACATTATGTGCCTAAATTAAAAAACAAATAAATTGATTCTCTGTTTAGAACCGGATAAATGACTACAAGTTGCAATCGCCGACGTCCACACGAGTGGAGCCGCGGGCGTCAGCTAGCTATTTATACCGACTATCAGTGAGTTGATGTGCCTTGAGAGAACAAAGACACTAAATAGGTGTTAAATAAATATTGCACAACTTTACAACTAAATATTGACAAAACTGCGGAAGGCGGCATACGATATACCTACTGTTAGACTCGTTTCTTTAAACTGAACCGGGGAGGGTCGCTATATGAAATAAATTGATCAGCCAAAATTATTTCGGTTCTAACATGTTTTTGCGATAGGTAGATATTGGCTAGCGGTATCGATGAACCTGTGAACCCTCTGTAGACAATATTTATATCACTATTTTATAGAATATTTCAATAAATCGTACGTGACTTGATAAATACAGCTTGAGCAATATTATATTGCTTATAATTACATACATATAATCAAGCCTTTATCCCCGGAGGGTTAGGCAGAGGTGAATTAAAACCCACATTTCACCAATCTGTATTCGGTCCGACGTGATAGGGGGTGAGCCTATTGCCGTATTCCGGGTCCTATTGTTGACTCGAGCCATGCATCTGAGGCTGAGTCTGGGCTGTACATATCTGTCTGATGTTAAAGTTAATCAGCCCTATCCCTTAGTCGCCTTGTACGACACCACATGGGAAGAGAAGGGCTGGCCCAAATTCTACTCCTCCGGGAACCACGCGGCGGAATTAATTATAATAATTTTTACAGACAGCGTTTTACTCTCTGTGGACCTACCAGTAAATAATACTGTCATGGAGCTATATGATTCTAGAGGTTACAAAGAACGTCACTCTTGGATCTACTATGAATTTAATATTGGCGATACAATATTACCGACCTGTGCATTTTTACGAATGCGATATAATACAATACCAGCTGTAAAGTATATATTATTCAATGGCAAAGGTAGGTACAGTGATATTTTCTGATTATTTTAATTATTTAACTTATTTATCCACTATCTCACTTAATGCCATCGATGTTGTACGTTAAAGGACGAAAAGGTGTCAATGCATTTAAAATATATAATATCAAACGAACTTCTGGAAGTGAAGTTCGATTAATATTATATGAGTCATTTTATTCGAAGATATGTCATTAATCCAATATCTATTTTAAGTCCAAGATTTGAAAAAGAGTTCATTACATTGTTTCATTCACTCTACAAGATACCATCTAAGGGAACGAGCGAGCGAAGCGAGCGAGAGTCTCCGTTTCGACAAGGTGGCCGATTTTGCTTTTGCTCGTATTTATGCCAGTATGTCAGTTTCAGTCTAGATGGCGCATTTCTTAACCGATGCTCATCATACTTGGCACACATATTCTTGATTTAAAACTCAACTTTTGTCGAGAGCTTTTCTTGATGGGAGGGAAAATGGGGAGAGAAGGGGAAAGTTTGCTGTCTGTTATTTATGAACGGACATGATTCCTCACAAGTTTTTAAATAGCTTCTCATTATTATTTTATGGCGAAACATCCAGGGCTATTAAGAAAACGGGGGCTTTTAAGAACTAAACAATAAGAAGATACGTATCGTTCTTTTTTAAGCTTAATAGTTTTGATTAAGGGTGCCAGAAAAATGTTTCAAACGATGCTAGCGAGGTCTACTGTTCACAGAACTATTAGTTTTAAATTTGAACGGCATGAAAGTAAAGCCTAAATTAAATTGCTTTTTTTGTCTAAAGGCACAATAATAATTATGCTTATTTTCAACCACTGACATTAGTTATTGAAAATATGCAGAAGCAGGTTCCTAGAACCTACCCTCTAACTATAACGCGTTTTATTTATTTTCAGCAACCAATACCGTAAATAATATAACATTCACGTCTGCACACCATAATACGTTATTTGAATGTTTTGTATTTGAGGATGACCACTCTCCCACATTTGCGTCCATTTTATATTATAAAAACATAACTGTGCTGTTTCGCAAGAGAGTGATCATGACGACGACGGGCCTTACCATTAGAACTGGTAAGTTTTTTAAAGCAATGATTCCGAAGGTGACCGCATACGCATATTTTAAAATTTCATTCAATACGTACCTAGCTCAAAAAGATCAAACGGAATCCTTAAGCTACGCTAATTCCGCCAACCACCACCATTTTGAGCTTAACCTTTATTTTGAATTATGTAAATTCCATTCCTTGTAAACTTATATATAGTGTTGTAGTAGGTATAGGTAAATGTGACTAGATTATCAGTTTTTTTTACGTGCGGTAAATCCGGGGGCGGGGGGGAGGCGTATTCGTGCCCCCCTCCCCCTCCGGAGCCGGAGGGGGAGGTTATGTCGGACTCGACCGACTAAATCGCACGCCGTTTGTGGGTCGATGTGCTAGGCCGAAGGTGAGGTTGTCTCGCGACATATCCCTCGCACCCCGGCTGACCCAGGGCCATTCCTGTATCCCGGTATGGGGACGCCGGACACTCGGTGAGCGTGTGCAGCCCCGAGTCCACGCTTGCGTCGCAGTGATGGCACTCGGGCGTTGGCTCTATGCCCATCAGATGCAGGTACTGCCCGAAGTTACCGTGTCCGGTAATGACCTACGTCTGACGGTACGAGAGGCCACCGTGTGGCCGCAATCACGGCGTGCCCTACTAGATTATCAGTATCAGGTATTAGCTTGTCGGTACCATATAAGGAAAGGTATCCCAAATATGGGATAAGGTCTCGTATGTCCATCCATAATAACCATCTCATGTAAAAGGTCGTCATAAGACACCTTACACGTGTGGACCTCCCCACCTAACCACGTGTAGCCTAATTATAGTTAGGACTATATAGCCTGTGCATTATCCAATAAAGAGATAGTTCTTATTTAACAGTCAGATAGCGTGTTTTACTTCACCCGTCTTGCCTCCAACATCACAGTGTCATGTACTTATATGATGAATATTATTTTCAGGTAGTATGCTTGACAGCCTTTCTATCAAAAATGAAAAAATGAAAATACTTAGCGGTGCGATACTTATGGTTTGCGGTGTGTTGATTATCGTCACAGTGTTGGGCTGGCTAATCTACAAACGGGGACACAGATACTTTCGAAATAAGCAGGTACATCAATGGGAGAACACGAGAATAACAATGATACCTCAGACTAAATGATCAAAGAATAACATAGACGGAACGCACACAACTGGCGTGCGAGGCCGCCGAAAATAATACTAAAGTAGTACCATTTTGCTCGCACTCGTGCATGCACACTAAATTATTAAGGAAATAAGCATAGTTCACATTTGTTTTTAATGATTTAAAAAAAATTATACCCAGAGTATCCTCTTATTTCAGACTGACGGGAACCAGCCACTTGAGTGCGAGTTAACGCCTCAAGCGAATTTAGTGAACGACGGTAATGGTCGAGATGAAGGTGACCATGAATATCAATACATTGATGCCGTTGATCACCAAACAAAGCTTAATAATGTAAGTATTGGAGACATAATAATAGGTCACGGAGTGTGCTCTCCGAGTCCTCAACTATGGTAGGAAGGTTTCTTCATGGAGAATGGCTGGAGGCCACGGTAGCCTCCTCCTACTGTCCAATCACAGTCATATCATTGACACTGTAAAAAAGCCATTTTATACCTTATTGATATAAGCCTTAAGTCCAATTTCAAATGAATAAGATGAATAAGTTTTCATTACATTTTTCATTGACTCTGAAAGATGCCAGTTCATTTTAGGCTTTAATAGCATATTAGAGAAGTCTAAAATAAAATAGCGTTTTTTGCAGTGTCCGTGAATCATATTCTGTCCTCCGTGGTCCGTCGTGTGACAGTGGTTTTGCCATGATAGGAAAATTGCGGAATCGGGGCCCTGGCTAACCACTGTTAATCACCGGACATGACTACGTAGGTGAGTACCTACATCAATAGCCAACGAATCATCCATTGACGTAGCTCTTACGAGGATCCACTTCACACACTGACATAATGCGAATATGGATAGCAGAACTAGAGTGGATGGAGTGACAGGTCTTTTTTGGACCTGAAAATGTTTTTTTTTCACATTCACAATAAGATTCAGAGCCAGATTTAAGGGAGGGCTCCCGGCCTCGGGGCCCTCACACAAAAGAGGGGCCCTACAATAGACTCTGAAAACATAAACAACACTAGTAAAACTCGTGTACTAAATATACTAAGTGGAGATCTTCACTCCCTTGTTGCCACAGGGCATCCAGAGTAATCCAGACTTCTAAATCTGGCCACGCAATGTTTCATATTACGCATTGACTTATCCATGATGATATTATTAATGATTGTAGTGTGTTCTTTTGATCCATCCAATATCTACTACTCGCCGTGTGTTTAAAGTGAGTACATATAGATAGGGAGACTTGATGAGTGTTTCAATTTGGATTGTCTGACTTTAACAGGAGTGTCTACTATCTAATAATGCCTCAACGTCGGCAAGGAAGCCTGAGCCACCCCCTCGTACGCCAAGCAATATGTGTTTACAGGTGAGGTTGTAGTAGGGACCCTTGTAACATAAATAGTTTACAACAGACATCTAGAATGGTGAACTATGTATGTAACTAAAATTACCCCAGAGCATTGTCCAGTGACCAGATTTGGTCTCTCTCTCTCTCTCTCTATATATATATTATTACCAGCTGACCTGGCAACCGTTGTTTTACCAAATAATGTATGATGTATTTTCTCTATATCTAGATTAGATTCATTAGATAGTATAATGGGTTACTCATACTTTTAATTTTCAGACCACACCTCCGAAGAACGAGCTCGAGGTAAATCCACTCAGTGACGACTCTTATTTCCAGTACGATTACGCTTACGCTCCTACTCCTGCTGCCTCTGCTCCTCGTGCAGAAGTTCCCTCGAGTTCTCCGCCCATTATTAGCAGTGCACACAATAACACAACCTATTATTGGATACACCAGTGACTTGTTCACTGCGGCATACTGCACGGCTGACACTTTTTGTATGGCTCTCACATAAAAATTGCTACGGTGTGCCCTTAGATTATTAATATGTCTATCATCAAAGCGTTGAAACCGGCCAAAAAAATAGGGCCCAACTATTGGGCCCAAAACGATTTTCCTGCTTTCAGTGTCCGACGGACTGTCAGTGGGCACGGACAATAATTTGTGATTTTGAAAATGACGGTTTGTGTGATAAAACCGTGCAGAAATTATAAAGAACGTACTAAATTAATAAAATAAGTTAACTATCAACGGTAAGTACCATTGCATCGTACCAATTTTAGCAAAATAAGCCATTAGCTTATTTCTAAAATAATTTATTATTGTCGTCGCACTTTTTGTACTTAACGGGTGTGTTGTTAGTTACTCAAGTCAAAACGAGTATACTAAGCAATAAAATGTGCAATATAATATGATTATCGTATGAGGGTTTTTTCGGCATGCTGAGTACGAATTTGATGTCATTTTTGCAAGACAAAATATGGCTAACACGTCGTAGTTAAGAAATTTCAGAATGGACAATAATCATAAAATCACAAATGCGTCATATCACAAAATAATATAAAAAAACAGTAGTCATAAAATACTTCAAGGACCTACCTACTAGCTTTCACTAGACCAGTCAATACTTAATATTGCGATACCAACGAAACATGTTTTTAATGTTGTATCAATATTATTAATTAATACATGTTTTTCCCTATTTTTGAGGCAGTTTTGAGCACCTGGTATCAATTTATACACGCACACTATTATGACAAATTCGTCCTATTTCTTTTCGTTCTTTTGCAGCGCGATGCTCTATCTAGACATATTAATAATCTAAGGGTGTGCCATACTTTGTGCGTTTTGTTGAAGAGCCTGAAACCTTTGTAGATTATTTGCAGTGTGTCACAGATATACCACGGGACATATATCTTGGACTAAAATGTACTCAAAATATGCTATTCGCGCAGTCCAGGTTACTTGAGTGTATTTTGAGTTTATTTTTAAAGGTACATACGCTCAAGGGCTATATTATACCATTTGCGTTCATACTACCATGGGGTGCAGCCAATTTGACGACCAATATATTTTTGAAAACAGCCATGGGGCCCTATACGCCCACGAATTCTCCTACACTCAACCATAAAGATTTTCGCGGCCAAGTCTGCAAGTCTACTACAAGAGACGTGGTCTACTTCCCCTTTCCATCGTTTGGGTCATTTTGGCTATTATGCGAACAAACGGCAATATTCATAATTATATTTCGAAATACCACATTTTTAAAAAAATGTAGGTAGTTTTAAAAATGTGTATATATATAAAAAAATTGAAATAAATAGAAATATTATAGCGATAATTGTAATTAGAAATAAGAAAAATTGTTTTGTTTTCATCGATTAAGATAGGAAAAAGTGAATCGCTCAGGTGGGACTCGAACCCACGATCCTTCCCTTACAGGGGGAATACTCTGACCACTGAGCCACCGAGAAACACCTGAAACTATTCAAATTTCCCTATACTACCGTCTTACGGCGACGGTGGGAGCCATCTACCGACATTCATACGAAATATCGGAAACAATGATGATGTTGCAATCATTTTTAAACATTGTTTTTCGATGACTCCGCCCAAATAATCGAATGAAATTTTGAAGCATTTACTATGCTAACTTTTCGCTACATAGTAAATGCTTCAAAATTACATTCAATTGTTTTTTTTTTAACAAATCTTCCCGTACACGCTAGGACCACATTAACAATTACCTATTTTTATTTAACCTTACAGTAGTATAGAAAGGAAAATATTCTTCACGGCACTACTAGCAGTGTGGCTTGGTAGTGCGGTGGGTTGACGCTGACGGTATTATTATAGTAGTGCAAGCCTGGCAATGCGATCGGGCTTGAGTGGATTTTTTGTGTTTATTCGTAACTGTCATAATATTTGTAATTATTGTATTGCATTAATTTTCAGTATATTGATACTATACTAATACAAAAGTTCTTAAAAAGTGTTTTTATTTATATGTTAGTGGTATACCTGTTGCAGCCAACTAGCTTAATGGTTCAATTCGCCGCCTAAGCTGGTAACTAAACGGTGAAATTTAATCAACAATTAATAAACTGGCTAGCTAATGCTTAGGCCATTCGTAAGATTTTATTTTTATTTTATTTTATTTTACAATTTTAGGGAAACTTACAGTTAAAAAGTTTTAATATTATATAATTAATATTATGAAGGCCAATTATGAGTTTCCACATTTAGGTATTATTACATCTTTACACACTAAAGCTCAAAAAATTCTCAAGGCTAATTAAGTTCTTTTAGAAATTAGGAAACTACTCGTACATTAGAGATAATGAAAATCATTCAAAGTATTGATTACATAGGGCTTTCTTTATTCTAGTAACACTAGTGCAAAATAAATACAAATCAATTTCCCGACATGCCACATTAAAAGAACGAAATGCTCGCAATAGGTACGAATTTTGACTGTATATAGTTCTTGCGATAGGGACGTACAATAAGTTTGGCCTGCGCAGAAACAATGATGGTGCGTATAGGCCCACCTTAGATACCAGTTAGTGATAGGTTCTATGATGCTATATTATAGGTATGGTATGGAATGGTATGGTATGGTATGGTATGTTCTTTTTATCTTTTTCTATGTAGGTATATAACGAAGAAATAAAGAAAGAAAATGTTTTCACTGTTTAAAAATATTTCAAACATAAGTATAACATTAAGTTATCGGTTTAATCACAACACTAGTTGTAATTTTTTTACTGGTGGCAACACCATTTTTTAACTTCCCTTCTTGCAATGGCTGCGTCCATACAACTTGTGCTCAGGCTATTTAATTTAAAATATACAGTCTCCATTGCTCAAAATCAAACTGTTTTTTATTTCACAAACAGTTCGTGGTCCTTCGAAGACCCGTGACTATTGTGCAGTGAGTAATTCGCGAGTTTTATCGTTTTTCGTCATTCGTGCACCGGCGGCTTACTGCCATCTTCGGTTGAGTCGGTGCGGCGGCGGTGAGATTTTTGCAAATATCTTTGCAAATAAGAAGATTTGCGAGCCCTACTGTGAAGGTCACGGGATATCATCGTGTTTGTGGGAGAATTTCATCAGGATTGAACAACATACACGCAATGATTGTTTTCGTTCATACCCTCCATTGAAATTCTCATTCGTTACATCGAAACGGAGGTGACGACACAGCAGTACGTGCCGTTTGGTTGGCGGCATTGGGATTGCGAGCTCAATCGTCACTGACAACTGCTGTCAGTTGTTACAGTTATTCTATTGTTCCAATTGTAAACATAACCTCAACGAGAGGTCGGTTTCGGCAAAAAATAGGTCGATTTGCGGCAATATAAGTGCGGTAAGCAGTGTTATTGTGTTACGGCTATCGTTTTCTATGTGCGTAAATACACCCAAAGTGCGCGTAAACGTCAAAAGGTGCAAAAAAGGCGGTAACTTGTGCGCGTAAACAAAGTGTGCGGTTTTCGAGTGCAGTCTTGGTTTTAAAGGCTAAACCATGGCTACCCCTAGCTCTGAAGAACAACTGAAAAAGCTGCGTCTCGCCAGAGCTCAACTAAAAGGTACGATTACTCGCATAGACAATTTTGCAAGGGACCCAATATCGATTTCCTCGTCCAGTATTGAAATGAAATGAATTTGCTGGTTAATCTCTTTGCGGCCAACTCCCGAGTCGATGATTGTGGTATGGAGCCGCCGACACTGCCCGTCAGTGACCATGCAATGCCTGATATTCGTATCAGGCAACGCGATATCCGAGCAGTGTTGCAGTCACTCGATGTCCGGAAAGCCAGTGGTCCGGACGGTATTCCAGCGGTGGTTCTGCAAAAATGTGCAGCGGAGTTGTCTCCAATGCTTGCGCGGCTGTACCGGCTGTCCTACAGCTCTGGTACAGTGCCTTCGGCTTGGAAAGAGGCGAATGTACAGCCGATCCCCAAGAAGGGGGATCGCTCAGACCCAAACAACTATCGACCCATAGCCGTCACCTCAGTGCTGTGCAAGGTGTTCGAGTACATTATTAACAAACAGCTCATGCGTCACCTTGAAGATCACTCCCTAATTAATGACCGGCAATATGGCTTCAGGCCGAAACGGTCAGCGGGTGATCTTCTGGCGTATGTTAACCATATTTGGGGTGAGGCTATGGACAAGCACGGCGAGTCATTGGCAATTAGCCTTGACATCGCCAAAGCTTTCGATAGAGTTTGGCACAAGTCGCTTCTTTCCAAGTTACCAGCCTTTGGTCTGCCTCCTAGACTGTGCGACTGGGTTGCCGGCTTCTTGCAGGAGCGCTGTATTCGCGTCCTTTGTGATGGACGAGCCTCGGAGTTCTTGCAGGTAAATGCCGGCGTACCGCAGGGATCTGTCCTATCGCCAACTCTCTTTCTTCTGCATATCAATGACATGCTGTCGACCGGCAGCATTCATTGCTATGCGGATGATAGCACCCTACATGGGAGTTATCATGGACGTCCTGCGGATAAGCAGACGCATATTGCGGAAAAAAGGCAGCTTCTTGTCACTGAGCTTGACCGGATCCTGAATCACATTTCCCAATGGGGCTCTGAGAACTTGGTCGAGTTCAATGCCAAGAAGACGCAGGCATGTGCGTTTACAGCAAAGGTATCTTCTTTCCTTCCCCTTCCCACTCTTCAGAGCACGCCACTGCCACTGCGGGACAACCTCAATATCCTCGGTATGGATGTTCGCTGCAAACTGAACAACAAAAACTACATCGAGAGTATCATCAAAGCAGCCTCGCGTAAACTCGGAGTCCTGAACAGAGTGAGATGGTTTTTCACGCCGGAGCAACGGAGTCTTCTTTACAAGACACAAATTCGTTCCTGCGTGGAGTACTGCTCACATCTCTGGGATGGATCCGCAAAGTACTTATTAGATGCTCTCGACAGGTTGCAGCGACGTGCGGTCCGCATTATCGGAAATCCTGAGGTCACGAGTACCCTCGAGTCTCTGCAGATGCGTAGAGATGTTGCTTCCTTGGCAGTTTTTTACCGTCTCTACCATGGTGAATGTTCTGAAGAGCTATTCCAATTAGTCCCACCCTCCCCCTTCCTGTACAGGACGACACGTGCAGGACTTAGATGTCACCCCTATACGGTGCAGAACATTCCTTCAAGAACCAAGCGGTTCGGTGACTCCTTCCTTTGTCGCACCATTAAGACCTGGAATTCCTTGCCAGCTCACGTGTTTCCCTCTTCCTACAGTCCCGGGTCCTTTAAGCGGGGCGTGAAAAAGCATCTGATGAGGCCGTCAAGCAGAGTGCCACCATTGTTAACATGGCACGTATATATAATGGTGGCCCTCTTTCTTGAGACTTTACCTTCAGCTTACCATCAGGCGAGGTAAAGTCAAATTGACGTGTCCTATTTATAAAAAAAAAGAAAAAAAAAAGAAAAGTTTAATTGTACTTTTCAGGACTATGAAAAGATTCAGTTGGATATTCTCACGCTTGATGAAAAGGACAAAGAGGATGTAGAAACATTGGAGAACAAATATTTTTCTACAATTGCAATTTTAAACACTGCATTAAAAAATGTGAGTGTAGCAGAAACTCAACAATGTTCCAATATTTCTACATCGAAGTTACCCAATATAGATGTTCCGTTTTTCTCAGGTAAAGACTTTACCAAATATAGCTCTTTTATTGACCTATTTACAGCAGTGATTCATAGAAATAAGGCTCTGACAGATGTTCAAAAATTATTCTACTTAAGAAAGTTTTTAACTGATGAGGCACTTTCTGTTATTGTAAACTTACCTTTAGTACATGAGTCTTATAAGCAGGCGCTTGACTTCCTCAAGAAACGCTATGACAACAAAGCAAGATTGATAACAAATCATATCAATATTTTATTATCCCTACCGTCAATGCAAAAGGGTACAGCTGCCTCTATTAGGGCATTTGTTGCAGAGGTACAACAACAGTTCCATGCCTTGCAAAATCTAAAACAGCCTGTAGACCAATGGGACATGATTTTAATTTCAGTTCTCACCAAGAAGCTAGATACCTATACAAACAGGGCCTATCAATTAGATAGAGATTCTGAAACTCTTCCAACATTTTTAGAAAAGCGTGCTATAGTGCTTGAAGATAGTAATTGCAGTACTGTGACTCCTAAAGTGAGCAATGTTGCCACTAAAAATATTTGTATATTTTGTGAAGGAGCTAACCATGGACTCCATAATTGTCCAAAATTTAAAACGGCTTGCATAACAGACCGGGAAAAAATTGTTTCATTGAAAAAATTGTGCATTAATTGCTTAAAAAATCATACAGGGAAGTGTAGATTTTCTTTCCATTGTAAAGTTTGTAAAGCGGCTCACAATACGCTTTTGCATAAAGACGGCATTCCTGAACCTCAGCCTAATGTCGCGCTACATACTTCTGCCCCATCCATGGGCATATTATTACCTACTATAAGGGTGAAATTAGTCACCCGAAAGGGTTCTGAGCTATGTGTCAGAGCGTTACTTGACTGCGCAAGTCAGATGTCATTTGTAACTTCAACCCTTGTCAAAATCCTGGGATTGAATGTTGAATTTCATAATACTAATGTTATAGGTATTGGTAATAACAGTAATAAATTAATGAAATGTGTCAATGTCATAGTTCTATCTCCAGTAAATAATGTACAGTTGGACATCAAATGTCACGTCATAAATACAATCACATCCAAATTACCTCAGCAAGCCTTTGATATTTCGGATATCAATATTCCGAGCAACATTCAACTTTCCGATGAAAGTTTTAATATTCCAGAGGAAATTTCTATTCTTTTGGGTGCTGACATTTATTTCAAGATTTTAAAGAAAGGCCAAATCAAAATTAAAAATGGCTTACTTTTGCAAAATACTTTATTTGGATACACTATTGGTGGCAGTTTTGACAGCCCTCTCCTTAGCACAGAGGATGATGATTTGGTTTCCAACTTAGCCATTTGTAATATGGATAAATTAGAAAATGTTATGGAACAGTTTTGGCTATCTGAGGGTGTACCCCAACCTGCAAGAAAAAATTGTAACGAGCTTCAAAAGACAGAAAAGCTTTTTCAACAATTTGTAAAACTTGAGAATCATAAATTCACTGTTGATATGCCTTTGGTATCAAAGCTTGAAAACTTGCAGGTCGGTGACTCCTTCTCCATGGCCTTTCAACGATTTTTATCACTGGAGAAGAAATTTAAACGAGATCCAAGGTATTTGGAAAAATATAAAGCCTTTATTGATGAGTATATTAGATTAGGGCATGCTAGAAAGGTTGATGTTGGGGATTATGACGTCTACAGTGGCTGTGTTTATTTTTTGGCTCACCATGCTGTATTGAATGAAGACAGCTTGACCACGAAGCTGCGTGTGGTTTTTGATGGTAGTGGGAAGTCCACAGATGGTGTCTCGCTCAATGACGTGATGTTGAATGGTCCAGTTGTCCAGAGCGAGCTTTTTGACATCCTTCTTTTGTGGAGAACCTTTATCTACACACTTACATGTGACATTCAAAAAATGTTTCGTTGTGTCTTCATCAACCCAAGTCAGCGCTGTTTGCAGAATATACTCTGGCGTGATGACGTCAACCAGCCTATAAGCTACATACGGTTTGAAAGCGTCTATCTTTTTAGCTACACGCTGTCTCATCGAGTTGGCTCAAAGATTCCACGATGAATTTCTCCTGGCTGCTCAAGCCATGTTGTTGAGCACATATGTCGACGATATCTTCTGTGGTGCAGACGATAAGTCAGAGCTTCTTCAGCTCAAAAATGAGCTTATTGCACTCCTTAAAAAGGGCAGTTTCACTCTCCATAAATGGTGTACCAACTTACCCCAAGCGATCGACGATCTGTAATGTATTCTTAACATTACATGGTTTTTTATGGTTGATAACACTTTGCCACTGATTAGTTTAGCCTCTATGGTTTGTTTTGCTCGAAGATTTCTCGTTTGACATGGTTTGACGTTTGAGATTTTGACATATGATAGGTGAGCTGTCAGCAGACGCTTGGCTTTTCTACCGGCGCCGTCATGTTGGACTGACACGAATAAATTGTTCCGGGTTTTATTTAATTATTTCCTAAGGGAAATATGCTCGTGATGGGACATCGGCGATGTGGATGAACCCTAAACCTCGTTTATTTTATCATTTGGTGAGTTTTGATTCGCATCAATACATTTTCGTTTTAGACCGCGTGTTGACCGCGTGTTTTGTTATAATATATAATATAATATGGTAATATATAATATGGTAAACTTAGATCTCTACTCTGACAACATTATTGTTAACCGATTATGATTAATCACCGTTGGCAATACTATGTTTCAATTGTCACCCTTTTTGCTAACTTCCTTTTTATGGCCTCTCACGATTTGTACTTTTGTGTTTTGCTCGCTACGCTATCTTTAATCATCACGTATATTTCCTTTGTGTATCACATTCTAGTTATATAATAATAATAAACAGTGTCACCTCCACCGGCTATAAGTGCTAGTTTTATTTCATCCCACAAACCACTACGCTGAATCTCCATAATATGTTTAACCTCACGAGGCTAATGAATTTTGGTATTGTTATAGATTCTTTTGTTCTTCCTGAAAGGCGATGTTCTTCAGATTGTTAAACTAGGCGTTTCGGTAAGTAGAATCGCATATTTCTGTAAAAATGACACCCTTCTGGTCAAAGTATTTGTTATTAAACAGAGCATATTGTCCGCAGGGCGCGCCATAGAAGCCCGTTTTTGATCCGTTTTCGATTCGTTTTTGGATTTGTTCGATGCGTTTTCGATTAGTTTGCCTACTCAACGCTTCTTAGCGGTTTTTCTACGGTCGTGAGACTATGTTTCGCGGCCCCAGTGCCGCGCGCCATGACCTAACCTAACTTTATTAAATGTTAATTTAATCTTAATTTGTACTAATTGACCTGGATGCAAGTGAGCAATGTTAGATTCCCTAGTTATTTTCTATATTTTGATACTTGGCCACGTGTATCAAGCATCACACGTGGGATAATTTAAGCCTAAGTGGATTGGCCACTCCCGGCCTTGTGATTAAAAGCCATAGTTTTACCCTAGAGCTATCTAAATTGTATTTTCTGGGTTATCCCCCAGGTGGCGCCCGAATTACATAGAGAATAAACTATCTATCTGGTAAAAATTTAAATTTTTTTATTGGATTCAACCCGTTACAGACATAAAATCCTATTTTTTGCATGATATTTATTTTCATAAGAGGAAACACATCATATAAATATTACAGATCTCCCCTGTGATCATAAATATTTCGATAAACTCGACATTAATTCAAACAATATTGTCAAAACATTGGGTCTGAAGTGTGACGTGCTTAATGATGCATTAACATTTTCTTCTCCAATGATTAACGATGATGATACAACCTCCAAACGGAAGGTTCTGAGTTTCATTGGCAAGATGTTTGACCCACTCGGTCTAATAGGCCCCATCATAGTAGTTGCCAAACTTTTTATGCAGACTTTATGGTCAATGAAATTAGACTGGGACACTACATTGCCCCAAGATCAACTAAAAATTTGGAAAAAGTTTCTTCACAATTTAAACTCAATGGGTACCATTACCATTCCCAGATGTGTAAATTCGCGCATGATGATCACTGTGGAGCTCGTGGGATACGCGGACGCTTCGATGAAAGCTTTTGGCTGCTGTCTCTACATTAGAATTGTTAACTCCAATGGAACAGTCTGTGTTAACTTGTTGTGCTCTCGGTCTCGTCTTGCCCCATTGAGCAAGTCCATCACCATTCCAAAATTAGAATTAAACAGTGCTCTGCTTCTTTCGCAAATTGCGCATAGAGTACACAAGACTTTGAAGTCAAAATTCCCAACACTCACTGTCAAGATGTACAGTGATTCTCAAATAACACTTGCATGGATCAAGTCTCCCAGTTTAAAATCGAACCCTTATGTTGCCAATAGAGTCAACCAAATAAGAAAATTAACTGGTGACTTCATGTGATCCTATGTCAACACAGTCAACAATCCTGCTGATCTGCTTTCAAGACTAATTTATGAGGTTCACACCTCATAAATTACAGTCTAATGACCTCTGGTGGCATGGCCCTAAAGATTTGTCTAAAAAGGATTTTCAACACTCTATGTGTGATTTAAATTTTCGTATTCCGTCTCCATGTGAAGACTTTGTGGCAAATGTATGTCATGTCAATGAAATGACCGGCTCCAAGGATGAAAATTCTTTTCTGGAGACAGTCATTGAAAAATATTCTGATGTTAGCAAACTTCAAAGAGTAGTTGCATACATTCTGCGGTTCAGAAAAAATTACTCAAAAGGTGCAGACAAAGTCATTGGTTCATTGACACCACAGGAGCTCCATGATGCTCTATTCCTGATTATTCGTTGTGTACAACAAAAATATTTTTCAAAAGAAATTGTCTGTCTTCAAAACAACTTGCCTATAAAGTCTGGTCTGTCAAGTTTACATCCTTTCTTGGATCAAGCAGGTGATTTAAGGGTAGGTGGTCGTCTTCAAAATGCCACTGATATTCCATTTGATAAAAAACATCCAGCAATATTATTGCCGAAGTCATGCCATTTTACTTACATTCTTATCCACAAGGAGCACTTGCACTTGCTGCATTGTAACGTTGTGGATTTTTTATAAATCTATTTTTAAATAATTTGTCTAAAATAGTCGATAATTTAGTATTTTCGATACGATATACTAATTTGTCTATGGCTGTGCGAGCGAGATTGAACAACACTAACTAAGTGTCTATTCACGGCGCTAAAGTGGGCCCTTTCTTCGGCTACTCTTGGCCGAGGGAGGTCGCTTTGACCCCGGCGGCCAACTGCTGTCGGCACCGGGTAAGTTTTGAGATCAACATTTCCTACTTCTTTCAACAGGTGAAGACTTCTCAGCGGCCCAGCTTTATGCCTGCTAATATGCATGGCTTATTTATTTTTTATTTTAATATGGATTATTTGTGCTATTTCAGCCTACCCATTAGTGACACGAGGCCGATGACCCCTATGGTCAGAGGTCACGTCATCAGCTTGCACTACTTTTAATATATTTTCTTATAGCTTCTAGCTACGCTGTTCTGCCGCTGGGGAGATTATCTTCACCTGCTATTATTTTTAGCGGGTCACTGGACGTAGTTCCCATGTGACATACTGACCCGCACTCTTTCTTTTTCCAGGGTCTTCGCACCGGGCTTCACGCCATCATTCGGCCGTGAGGCACACCAGCGAGGAAAAGCTGGCAAAGCTGGTGTTGAGTTCCCTCACTCAACATTACTGGTTAGTGAGTGGTATAAGTGAGGTCAAAAAGGTGGTCAATAAATGCATAAAATGTTTTCGTATGAAGGCAGCTGCTTCAAGCCAATTGATGGGGTCATTGCCACAGGAAAGGCTTACTGCTGTTAGACCATTCGATATTGTGGGAGTTGACTTCTGTGGACCATTTAACGTCAACGTATCGCGATTGAGAAAGCCACTTATCACAAAAGGATATGTAGCACTTTTCGTTTGTTTCGCGACTAAAGCGATCCACATGGAATTGGTCAGTGATCTTACAACAGACGCCTTTCTAGCATGCCTTAAAAGATTCATTTCCAGGAGGGGAATGCCATGTAAAATATTTTGTGACAATGCTAAAACCAGCTAAAACATTCAAAGGTGCACAAAATGAGTTGAATGCTTTGTATGAGCTATTTGATTCAAAAAAACATGTTGATGCTGTAGAAATATTTTGTACTCCCCGGTATATTCAGTTTAAATACATACCAAGTTACTCTCCGGAGTTTGGGGGCTTATGGGAAGCCGGGGTCAAAAGTTTCAAACATCATTTTAAACGGATTGTTGGTATTCTTACGTTAACATTTGAAGGGCTCTATACTGTCATTACAGAAATTGAAGCTGTGTTAAACTCAAGACCCCTGCTTCCCATGAGCTCTGATGTTTCTAGTTATGAATATTTAACGCCGGGCCACTTCCTCATAGGAAAAGCTATGATGAGCTTTCCTGACGTGGATTTTTCAGAGAAATCTATGAGCCGAATGAGATTCTGGCAAACTTTAACAAAAATCAAACAGGATTTTTGGAAAGTCTGGTCAAGGGATTATCTAACACAATTGCAAAGTAGGCCAAAATGGCGACATGCTCAGCCTAACTTAAAAGAAGGCGATCTTGTCGTAGTACGCAGTGATAACACTGCCCCTTTTACTTGGCCCATGGCTAGGATTGTTAAGACAGTCCCTGGAGCAGATGGTAAGGTCAGGGTAGCTGAAATAAAAATTTCAAATAATAAAATTTATTCAAGATCTTTTAGAAAGCTGTGTCTTTTGCCATTAGATTACTCCAGGTTTTGCAAACAAAGTTCTTTAACATAATTTGTGCTTTTTTGAAATTGTCAAAGTAATACTTAAATTGTAATTTCTTACTTTTCAGAATCATAAGGCAAAACTTAAAATGTAAAATTTCTTACTTTGGCCCCGGCCCAACTATGTTTAAAAATATTTCAAACATAAGTATAACATTAAGTTATCGGTTTAATCACAACACTAGTTGTATTTTTTTTACTGGTGGCAACACCATTTTTTAACTTCCCTTCTTGCAATGGCTGCGTCCATACAACTTGTGCTCAGGCTATTTAATTTAAAATATACAGTCTCCATATTGCTTAATGCTGGATGCGGCAAGCTGAAGACAGGGCGCTATGGCGCTCATTGGGGGAGGGCTATGTCCAGCAGTGGACTAATATAGCCTGATGATGATGATGATGATGATATTGCTTAAAATCAAACTGTTTTTTATTTCACAAACATTCACTTCTGCCGGCACTCCCAGAGTGCAACCAGTCTTTTTTTTTCTGAATCTTTCACTCTCTGTCGTAAAACGACAAATGAATGACGATCCAAGAGGTTGTTATATTTTTTAAATTTTAAATGATGTTTAGCTTTCTCCTTTATTATTTTGATTAACGATTATACCAGACTGGGAATTTTGACTGTGCAGGTACAATTTTTGATGGAATACAGATGTTACGTAGATCGTTGATGGTGTCATAGAAATATGATACAGCATCTTCAACGGATCTACGCCTCAGTTCATAGTCCCAGTTCACGGAATCGCCCTTGTTGTACAAATATTGTAAGCGAGGACGAGTGGGTTAGGCTGTGCAATTGAACGAACTGGACCAAAATGCAAAGTGCTTTATGTTGGGGATCTTCGCGTACCAGGGGATCAGCGCAGCAGGTAACAGAAATATCGTTATTGGATAGAACAAGATCGAAAATCCTATCGTTAATATTGTGAAAGCAATTATATTGTGAAAGATTACAAATATTCAAATTGTCTATTAAATTACTTTGAACATCACCCTGTATGTCACTCGGATAGAGAGAAGAGAGATCATTTGTCTGATACCACTTTATATTTGTAGTATAATGTAGTATAATATGTAGTCTATTTGTAGTATAATGTTAATAATAATTTCACAATGTAGTTTTCGAGACAAAATCGCCTGTGAAATTCTGTGTCGTTCCATTCAAACTATTATCGGGTCGTTCTCTTACAACTCTTTGTTTTCTATCTGGATTTAAGTAGTTTAGTATTGTATAGTCATCTTCGATCATTAAATCGTCGACTGAATAAAAAAAATCTATGCTTAAAATATTTCAACTACAACTTCGCACAAACAGCGCGCGTAATGATGACAGAAACGTCAAATAACTCCACAGACAGTCGCTAACTGGGGTCCGAACGGCCAGTTAAAATTATCAGCTAGTTAGAGCCCATGAAATTGAGATGGGAACACTTGTGACTTATACTAAACCTAATGCAAAAATATTTTTTGAAATAATATGTCGGTTAAAAGTTTGAATTAAAATAATACAAAAATGTTCATAAAAATCAAAACTACTGGAACGAACTATGCATAATCATTTTTTGTGGGATTAAATGGCAACTATTCCGCATCGAACTAAAAAAAGTCAAGTAAATCGGATAATAAATCTCAGAGTAATCGATGCACATACATAAAAAAATCCTGATCAAATTGAGAACTCCTTTTTGGAAGTCGGATAAAAAGGTATTGTACTATTATTGGCGGCTCGGGCATCGGAGGGCGCAAACTGACCTCCGCCCCCCATGAGCGCGGGCCTGAGGGTGACGGGTGGAGCCGCCCGTCACCCTAGCAGAAGCAGGCCACCCACGGCGGCGGCGCGCATCGTAGGACGATGCGCGCCTCCCCACACCGGGGTTGAGTCGGGGACTGCGTGGTCCCCCCCTTCCCGAGGCTCTCGGTCTGGCCCTGGGTCAGCCGGGGTGCGAGGGATACGTCGCTTAACAACCTCACCTTCGGCCTAGCACTACGACCCAGAGACGGCGTGCGGTTTAGTCGGTTCGAGTCCGACATAACCTCCCCCTCCGGCTCCGGAGGGGTGGGTATCCGTGGGGATTTACCGCACGTAAAAAAAAAGGCGGTGTGACAAACAGGAAAGAAAATTCTGATTGTCGCACTGGTTTGATAACTTGGTGTTCGATCACGAGTCCGACACCGAAATTTCGAATTGCGTTCATTACCAATTTGAATTAACTTAGACGCACCAATATTTGTTTATGGCTAGGGTTTGTATTGGGATAGTAGATTTTTTTTTTATTATAACGAATAAATTAAGAGACTCAGTAATGGTTAATGGGCAATTTTTTTTTATCATCCACAGCTGTGAAATGAAGGCTTCAATCAGTGAATAAATAATAGTGCTACTGATTCAACTCTTCCACCTCGATATGCGTCTAAGCCCATCATTAGCGAAGAATTACAGTGTCATTTATATGTACGCTGAGTCATCCGAAAATGTTACCAATGTCACACAATAGGGATAAATAAACATAAGTATGTATCGGCTTGGTTGTGTGATAACATTGCAGGAAAATTTATTTTACCTAAATAACATATGAAACAGGGATAGATTCTATACACAACTGGTGATTGGGATTTTCATTATTGTTGGCCGTGACTCGCTGAGCCCCAGAGCGGTTTAGCTAACATTTTATTTAAAAAAATAGGTAGAGAGGCCATTGGCATATTTGATTACAATAATTTTCATTAATGATATACAGCGATGACATCATAACATGTATCTTCTTTAGCATCCAGTAAGAAAGGGTACAATAAGAGATGAGTCATAAAGCCTATTTGTAGTACCAATAAAAGGGGGACTTTTACCGATTTCCCCCGAAAATTATTTGTTCTCGATTCCCCTTGAAATTCATCATTTCATGGAATCATTTTTACGGTAGGTACCTAACTACTTAACATGCTCAGTATAAACCAATATCGCGAGCATCCTAATTAATCTAATACTTAGGTACTAATAATAATATAATCGAACAATCTTTGCCGTGTAAATAGATAAAATAATTATTATTTTCAACCTTAAATAGACAGATAGCAAATGGTTAAAATGACCACATAGATACACGCATTGTGGAATGTTTGTTACTGCGATGCACCGTACCGAGAAATGGTGCCAAATCGAAACACGCATTTTCGAATGATCGTCACCGCGATGCACATTACTGCGAAAGACCGTTACATCGATAAACATAAAAATAAATTCATTTGTAGAAACATGATGATGTTACAAAATAGTGCATTGAAAGTTTGATCATGTTCTGTCAATGTAGACGTACAAAGATATAAGCACACATATTATCGAATATTCATCACTACGTTGCACGTTACCGCGAAAGTACGTCACATCGATACACACATTGTCAAATGTTTTGCAGCGCTATATATCTTACTGCGAATATTCCGTAAAAGGGACTGCAAACCACTTGTTGCTAAACGTAGCGATGTTCACTATAAATCTAAAAGAGTAAACAACAAAAGAATACATTTCAGTTAAAAAAGGTAGCCCCTCCTGATTTTCACCGCGAACGTGCTCAGTTTTGGATTATGTTATGGCAAACGTTCCGATATCCCGAACCGGTGGAATAGCTTCTTCAATAGAAGAAAAGTAAACATTAAGGAAATTGATAAAACAGTAATAGGGCCGCAAGAACATCTGCAAATATAAAGAAAAGGAAGAAATGTATCTCAATTTTTACACAAAAAGTAAAAGACAACGTTTTACAAAAACAATCCTTGAATTTCAAGGACTATCTACGCAGTCTATAATTTTTTACATTTCATATAAATGTAAAAAAAGCTAGACTGCTTAGACGGACTGAATCTTAATTTTATGAGATGGTTTTAAAATTTTGATGATTTTAATTTATTTATTTACAACTAGCTTATCGCGACCAAACATAGCCGATGTCCTTTCTCAAGGTCTAAGCTACTCCTATACGAAATTTCATCTAAATTGGTTCAGTGGTTTAGGCGTGAAATACGGACAAACATACACACACACACACACGCACGCACGCATGCACGCACGCACGCACGCACGCACGCACGCACGCACGCACGCACGCACGCACTCACACCCACACCCACACCCACACCCACACACCCACACACACACACACACACACACACACACACACACACACACACACACACACACACACACACACACACACAACACACCCAAACACACACACACAAACACCCAAACACACACACACGAATCTCGAAAACTCGGTTAGTTCAAGTTATCATTTAAGTGTAGGTCTCCTACACTGACGGCACAGAAGCTTCCTGGTGTTGCACACCTCCATAGGCACCGGTAACCACTTTCCATCAGGTGGGCCGCGGTATTTTCTGCCAACTCATTGATATAAAAAAATGTAAGTACATTGGTTTTAGATGATCGCGATTTTGAACTTCGAAATTCTATGGGACAGTCGGTTAAAATGGTTTATAAACACACTTATTCATAGCACAGTATTACTGTCTATAAGTACATAGTGGCGTTTACAGGATAAATTGTCGCATAATTCCTGCTATGGTTATTTCGACAAATGTGAATTAGCAGTCACTCAACAAGCGAACAATGCAGTCTTAATTGTTATTTATAATGTAACTCACGACTAGTTCTTGTCCTAAATCAGTTTTTAAATCCGTGAAAATGTGTCTCAGATCCATTGTGATGTTGTGTTATATGATAAGTGTGGGAGCTTGTTCCAAACCGCCGCAAAACACAGGTGATTTAAAGTGTATAAATAGCTCAACCTGTGTAGGGATACATAATCAAACTATTTCCATTTTTTTTATAACAAGTTATAACTATTCAATGTTACTAAAGTAGGTAAACTGTATTTACAGAGAGCTTTGTACTAAGTACGTGTGTTTCTGATCGTGTGGCCGACAATGAGACAGATAACCACGCCCAGTGGTCGAAAGTTCTTTTCTATGGCGAGGCACCGTAAAAGCCAAATAATTAGGGCAATGACGCTACTCCAAATACTACCTATAGGTTTCCTTCTTCCCACAGTCCCGGGGTAGCATGTAGCATGCAGTTCGGTACCATGAAACCTTGCCGACCTTCCTTAAGCGCAGTTCTATTGGGAGCCAATAGAGTATCTGTCGCGTTCGTTACGAGTCAGTATTTGGAGTCCCAAAATGTCAGGCAACCTTGCCTGTTGCTGAAGTCAGCATTTTGATATCGTCAGTGGGCTGTGGAAGTCTGATGCCAATCACTTCAAGTTAGGAGGAGGTTTGCCTAATTTAAAGTGGTGGAATTTGGTGTGCCCCTAGAAAAGATATCCCAGAGACTGACCGGCTTTGATCACCAATATTGGCGTCCTCATAATTGTCGTTGATAATTAATACCCCTCCTCCCCTTTATGTAAAAAAGCGCTCGCAAAAACACAACACGATACGTCTCCACCCTGTGTCTCTTGACACGTCTCTTGCGATTAAAGATTCAAAATAGGTAGGTACTGTACTTGATTGAAAAAAGAAAGTATATGAGGCTGATTTCTAAATTGTGTTCCCCAGATATTGGTAATACGACATTTACTATATCGTTTCATAACAACGCTATAGCATGCGATCAAACCAGAGAAAACCCCTCCTATGTTACGGTCCAAGAAGAGGGTTCATTGCGATTGCAAACAAAATTCCTAGGGCGCAAAGTATACGTGACTTGGTTTCGGTAAGTATATATAAGTATTTATATTAATATTTCATTATGGTAAGCTTGATATATTTTGCACAAAGCATACTCAGTATATTGACCGATTTTTGACCGAGCGAGAGAAGCGACAAGCGTTTCGTCAAGATGGCCGATTAAGCGTTTGTCAGTGTACCTGTTATTTACTTCCGGTCTAGAGGGTACATTTCTTAACCGTTTTTCAAAACCCTTTGCATACAATACATGTTCTTTGATTTAAAACACAATTTATGTCGAAAGCTTTTTTCTTGATAGGATAAAAAATGGGGGAGAAAAGGGGAAAGTTTGCCTTCGAGCTATTTGTGATTTTTGTCTGTAATATCAAGGACATGATTTCTAAGAATCGATTAAAGAAAGAATCTAGAATAAGCTCCAATGTAACACTTAAAGACTGTTGAAGATTTTTTGGCGGTTATGTCTCGATCAGCAAGAGACACTTTTGAAATGTTGCGAAAGCTGCTTCATACGAATGGTTAGGGAGGGACTATCTGAAAAAGCTATAAATACGTAATTCTTTTTCACAATCCAACTACGAGTATTTGTAATTTCACTAACAGTTTCTAGAACGGCCCATGTATCTAATATTTCATATTTTTTATTTCCAGATGTAGTACGGCAAATTATTTGAATAATGAAATAGTTGGACTTTATGAAGATAACTTGCAGATATTATTGCTAGTAAGTCGTCATTAATATAATAGAGCTGCATCCGACGCCTTTACCTTGAGAGCGGAGTTCGCGTTCCTTTCCTTCACTACTTCGCACAGTCTAGAGCATCCCTTGTTCTATGACTTCACTTCTTGCAAGCACTTCTTGGGTTCACCGGTAGCAAGCTATTGGAACCCGGTAGGGGCGACATTGCCAGACATTTTGTTACCTATGTATTGCAGTTGCCTACCGTAAAATGTGGCCGCTTCTCTTGCATCTTAATCATAATCATAATATATATTCTGTGGATCATAGGTTAGTTATAAAGGTCTTATAAGCTATATTACGTACGCTATGTCCTACCACATTGGTTTACAGATTATTATACTAAATAAAACTAAAATTATACCCAGCGTGCAAGTATTATATTCAAATTCAAATAATTTAATTCGGATAACTTGATCCATATCTGGGTTAGTAACAATGTAGCTTAAAACTAGTGTTAGTATGCAATAAATAAAATTTAAAATCACAATAAAATAAATTGAATTCTAAGAATTTCAAATATGAGAAGTTAAGATACAATAAAATAAAATTGATGTCCAGAAGTTAAGTATGTGTAATAGTAAAAATCACAGAACAATGATTTATAAGAAAAAAAAAAAAAAAAAATTGTCTAAACAAAAAATCATCTGCAGTATACAAAAATCAATCAAGCACCACACATTCTGTCAATAAATAATATTAAAATAATTAAAATGGTGAATTCATATACAGTTGTCAGTTAATACTACTAAATTGTAACATTAAGCAGCTACACAATATATGACAAATGAGTCAGTATTCCAATTCAAATTCATAATTAATAGATATATAATTCAAATAAATGTCAATTAATATCGTACATGTGGTTGTATTGATTGCAATGCTAGTCATTTTAGACCAGGGTCGATAATTTTTTAAAACAAAAAAAAATAATAGTAGAATGAAACCTATTAGAAAACGCGGGGAATATTATAAAAATTTAAGGAAAAATAAATTACGGGCGATCTGAGGTCGGGAAGGGGATGGGGGTGAGTTTTAAGGGTAAAAACGGTTTTTCTCGATTTCCGGCAAAACTAAAAGTCCTATGGAAAAAAGTCAAATTGCAATGTTGTAGGTAATAAAAAGACCTAAAACTTTTGTATTTGCACTTTTTTCACATAACCTCAAAATTGATGAGAAAAATTCTAAAAACCAAGATTTTGGTTTTTTATTTTTATCTCTTTCAAATAAATTTCTTTTTTCATGAAATTTAGTGAAAACTTACCTTTTTATGTCCCAAATACGCTGTAATTTATTTGATTAGAAATATTTATTTTTACACCTTATTTTGAATTAATATCGAAAAAGCACCCTAATTTTCAATTGAAAATTCACCCGTCAAAATATCAGCTTTTATCAAAAAGTTGGTATGTTTTCTGTTCGTTTAAATCTCTACTTTCGGATGGTGAAAAAAAAAATGTTACAAGAGTAAATCTTCTCAGAAAATGCCAAAAATCGAAAAAGACTCGAATTCGAAATTTCTTTTTTAATTATTATATACAATTTAGAGCCATTTATTAAAATTTACACTTTAATTACTCGAAAAACGTAAGATTACATGTTACAAGTTTAATTAAAAAAAAAAGAAACCTGTTCGATTCTGCATAGGAAGGTAAATACTATCTCTATTTTTATCTGTTTAAATTAACTCAAACATAAAAATTGTAATATTTTCTTTAAAAAATAGTATGCTTAACGTAACGTAACCTAAAGATTAAAATTGAACGACATTTTAGTACAAGATTAAAAAATAATAATCTCCTGTGTTTTGCACAAACAAATTTAGTTACTACCATGAAAAAAAATTTTCAAAATACATAAAAAATATATTAAAAATCTATAATCTTGTTGATTTTGGTAGTTTGTTATCAATTTTTGGTGCTATAGCAAAGATGCTGTTATGGTATAGTGCCGTTTTGCAGGTAACTAGATGCAATTTATCTGCTCGACGTGCACTACTAACTGGCCCAAACTTTTCCATATTTTATCTAACCAACATAGCAGTCTCGTAGATGTAAAGGCATGGCACTGTCATTATTTTGAGTTTCTTAAAATATGGTACACAACTGTCAGTTCTTTTTAGATGACAAATTGCTCGTATGCATCGCTTTTGTGCTATGAAAACCCTCCCTTACCAGTGGCATTACCCCAAAATTTTAATTAGTGACTAATAAAATATTCTAGATGGCGTTATGTGTATCAATTTAACATAAAATTTTAAATGAATAAGAATTGAATCCTATAAATATTATTTTTTCATAAAACTTTAATATTTGTTCATCATAAACATAAAAGTAATTAGTTAGGACACCGTGGCGGCCATATTGGATTCCAAAAATGACATCAAATTCATACTCGGCATACTCAAAAACCTAATAAACCATACCCATATTGCAATTTAGCTAGGACACCATGGCGGCCATCTTGGATTCCAAAAATGACATCTAATTCGTTATCAACACACTCAAGAACCCTCTTATCTGGCAAACGAGGGTATTACCCTTTTTTTCTTGCGAAGATCCGCTGTGGAAAAAGCCCGATTGTGAGTTTGGAGATGCGGTCTATACTAACATCACTCACAGTCAATCTTCTTAAATAAATAGTAGTAATAATGTGCCTACCTATGTTTATTTATATTGTTATTTATGTATGACACTTCTTTTCGTTGAAAATATAGTACACCACCATCTAGCAGCTACTACTGTAAAACGTAAGCTGAACCTCGGGCTATATTGTTGACATCTACTGGCGAATATTAATATTTAAATTTAGCCCGTAAAATAGCCCGAGTTATGATGGCCTCATTTTTTTGTATGGGATGAGGTATCTGTACTTTAGTATTATTTTATCTGTGACTGCGTTCCCAACGTTGACACTGTCGTCGCGCGCGCTCGGATAACGGCGGGGCACTCGGCTGGTTCCGGGACAGTTCGGCTGTCCTCTCTGTCGCGTCTGTGTAGTCAACGTCGTCGCTCGATGGTTCAGCAGTGCGGCATAACGCGCTCACCGTGTCGCATTCCAGGTTCGATTCCCATTTGTGGTACGTGCATTTCAAGGCCGGTTTCCAAGCTGGTGGCAGTGTCCATCCCTTATCTCTGTTGAAATTCGGACGACGGCTTATTTCAATCGCCTCCCGTACTTTTCGCGGCACAAAGTATGTTTCTTTCGCTAGTACGGAGGCCTTATCAAACCGTATGTAATGAGCCGTGTCCGTTTTAAAGGCGTGCTCAGCGACTGCCGACCTATTGGTGTCCATGTTTTTCATGCACCGTATATGTTCCTTGAGCCTGGTCGCGACGCTGCGGCGAGTTTTCCCGATATAGCTCAAGCCACAGTCGCACAGAATCGAGTAAACACCAGCTACCCCCAGTGGATTGTTGTCTTTGGGTGAGCGAAGCAGCTGCCTTAATTTGCTGGGTGGGTGGAAGATTGTCCTGATGCTGTATCCTCGGCGTAACAGGTGTCCAATCTTGTCGGTCACACCTCGGATGTAAGGCAAGAACGCCGGTGTCCGTTCCACAACTGCCTGGCGTTTGTTGGCAGCGGCACTCGCTAGACGATTACAATGACTGATAACCGTTGCATTCTAACATCTGGCGGAGATGTCGCATTTCAGCCTCCACGTATTGTGTATCACACAGGCTGAGCGCACGGTTGATCAGTGACCTCGGCACGGATGATAGCTGAGCGGGGTGGTGGTGAGAGTCTGCACGTAGATATCTATCTGTGTGTGTGGGTTTCCGGTATACAGTGTGTGATAAGCGTCCGTTTGATTCTCGGATAACCAACACGTCCAGAAATGGCAGAACTCCGTCTTTTTCTTCTTCTATCGTACAACGTATCTTCCGGTGCACATTGTTAAGGTGGTCTGTAAATTCCGACAGCGAGTTTCGATTGACGATTGCATATATATCATCCACATATCGCCACCAATATCGGGGCTTTACAGGTGCGGTGGTCAGTGCTTGAACTGGAACATTTGTAAACAAGGATGTGACGTCAAAGCTAACCATTATCTCGGTATCTTGTACTTGTACCTCTGCATGTAGGTTGACAAAGTGTCTCGAGTCCTTCACGTAACTACCCGTTCTTCGTACCCCTTCGTTTGATGCGCATCCCGCGCAAACTCCTTCACTTTTTCGAGCCATACCGCCGAAGCTCGAGTGTGGTTTAGGGTTTGTGTTGAAGTGCCGGGATTGTGGTGTAGTACCGAAATTCGCCCAAATAAAACCTTTTAAGTGCATTCGAAATCACGATGACTTCTTTCGTGTCGCGAGTGAGAAATTATTGTGTCGTGTCATCGCAGACTACCGCCGGAAAGTGATGTGCACAAATAAAAGATTGTATGACTTGCATCTACAGTTGTCGAGGGTGCTTGATATTGAGAGGTGGGAGGTTCTGGATAGCATGACGTACAGTCGAACAGACACAGTAGGTAAACACATGACCAAAACACAGTCAGATAAATTGACAAAACTCACTGGAGCTTCTTATAGCTACCCACAAAGTACGGCAAATGAGTCACAAAAATTCGTTACGATTGTCAATTTATCATCGAAACAGTTGGCCGACAATACTATTAGTGTGTTACACCGTGGGCTAAATTATGCACCAGCTCCCCGGAAGATACCAGTCGAGGATTTTATTGCCAACATTGAGAACACGATTGTGCGAAACAGAATACCCAACAGTGATGCGGAGTGCTTACGGCAAGATGTTGCGGAAGGCGTCACCACCAAAACCCAACATGACACGTCAGGAAATGGTGGCCTTACGTAACCTGCGTAACGACAGAGACATACTTGTAGTACCAGCGGATAAAGGGAATGCAACTGTGATTGTAGACACTGAAGCGTACGAACGTAAGATCACGCAGCTTATAAGTGACAGAACCACTTATAAAAAAGTGACTTATAACCCGACGGACAGATTCACCGCCAAGACCCTGAAGCTGCTGCAGGACCTAGGTGACCGAGACCTATCAGCGCAGTTACGTCCACATAATCCCACCCCACCTAGGATATATGGGTTGCCGAAAGTACATAAGCCGGATTGGCCCCTGCGACCTATAGTTAGCCAAATAGACGCACCAACATATAAATTGTCGCGACATTTGGCTACTTTATTGCAACCCCTTACTGGCAGAACGGGTAGTTACGTGAAGGACTCGAGACACTTTGTCAACCTACTTGCAGAGGTACAAGTACAAGATACCGAGATAATGGTTAGCTTTGACGTCACATCCTTGTTTACAAATGTTCCAGTGGAAGAAACGCTCAACATAATATCTACCCTTTTGCAAGGCACTGATACACCCACTGGATACATTGAGTGCATAAACTTCTGTCTGAAGAGTGGCCATTTTCTGTGGAGAAATGATTACTACCTGCAGGTGGATGGAGTAGCAATGGGTTAACCGCTCGCACCGGTGACGGCCGGCATCTTCATGGAGTGGTTTGAAGATCAAGCACTGACCACCGCACCTGTAAAGCCCCGATATTGGTGGCGATATGTGGATGATATATATGCAATCGTCGATCGAAACTAGCTGTCGGAATTTACAGACCACCTTAACATTGTGCACCGGAAGATACGTTGTACGGTAGAAGAAGAAAATGACGGAGTTTTGCCATTTCTGGACGTGTTGGTTATCCGAGAATCAAACGGACGCTTATCACACACTGTATACCGGAAACCCACTAACACAGATAGATATCTACGTGCAGACTCTCACCACCACCCCGCTCAGCTATCATCCGTGCCGAGGTCACTGATCAACCGTGCGCTCAGCCTGTGTGATACACAAGACGTGGAGGCTGAAATGCGACATCTCCGCCAGGTGTTAAAATGCAACGGTTATCAGTGGCGTCATTGTAATCGTCTAGCGAGTGCCGCTGCCAACAAACGCCAGGCAGTTGTGGAACGGACACCGGCGTTCTTGCCTTACATCCGAGGTGTGACCGACAAGATTGGACACCTGTTACGCCGAGGATACAGCATCAGGACAATCTTCCACCCACCCAGCAAATTAAGGCAGCTGCTTCGCTCACCCAAAGACAACAATCCACTGGGGGTAGCTGGTGTTTACTCGATTCCGTGCGACTGTGTGTGTGGCTTGAGCTATATCGGGGAGACTCGCCGCAGCGTCGCGACCAGGCTCAAGGAACATATACGGTGCATGAAAAACATGGACACCAATAGGTCGGCAGTCGCTGAGCACGCCTATATGACGGACACGGCTCATTACATACGGTTTGATAAGCCCTCCGAACTAGCGAAAGAAACATACTTTGTGCCGCGAAAAGTACGGGAGGCGATTGAAATAAGCCGTCGTCCGAATTTCAACAGAGAGAAGGGATGGACACTGCCACCAGCTTGGAAACCGGCCTTGAAATGCACGTACCACAAATGGGAATCGAACCTGGAATGCGACACGGTGAGCGCGTTATGCCGCACTGCTGAACCATCGAGCGACGACGATGACGACACAGACGCGACAGCGAGGACAGCCGAACTGTCCCGGAACCAGCCGAGTGACCCGCCGTTATCCGAGCGCGCGCGACGACAGTGTCAACGTTGGGAACGCAGTAAAGCACCTGACGTCGCCGCGCCTGGGTGCTCTGCTCATGATTAAGGACTCCGGTCGGGTCCGAAACTAGTCGGGCGCATCCTGACGAGTGACGTGAGTACAGCCGTAATAAATTCATCGAATGTATATTTATGTCAAGTGATTTTTTTTTTTTTGACCAAATTGCATTAATGTCGTTTATTCTAGATTAATTTTCAGATTATTCGTGGCAAGCACGTCAATTACAATAAAAAAATGACATTAATGAGAATATTTTGTCATTAATGGCATTTTTTAAGTCACTTGTATCATTATTATTAAAACTTAACTGTGACGTGAAGGCTTCAAAAAAAGGTGGAAGAAAAGAAAGGCCGCATATTATTATGTATTATTGTTTTTATTTCAATGATTAGGTTATGTACCTAATCATTGAAATAAAAGCAACAAATGAACCAAAAACAGGTTATCTTCTAATCCATAGTCCATACTAATATTATAAATGCGAAAGTAACTCTGTCTGTCTGTCTGTCTGTATGTTACGCTTTCACGCCTAAATCACTGAACCGATCTCGATGAAATTTGGTACAGAGGTGTATTAAAACTTGTGAACGGACATAGGCTACCTATTATCGCGAGAAAGAGGGTTAAGGGTGAGGGGAGGGCGGGGGGGGGGGGGGAGATGCAATAGGGGACGAAAGTTTGTTTGAAAGTTTGTCATTTTTGAAGATATCCTAAAACGAAACCCCCCCTTCTCCTTCTACCCCGAAGGGGGGCGTTAGGGCCATGAGATGAAAGTTTATATGAAATGTTTTCATTTTTGACGATCTCCTGATACAATTTGGTACAGAGATAGATTAAAGCTTAGGAACGAACATAGGCTATCATTTGTCACAATAAGGGGATTAAGGGGAGGGGGAGGGGATATAAAATTGACATTTTTGAAGATATCTTGATGAAATTTGGCACAGAGATAAATAAGCACTTGGTTACGGAAATGGTTACCTTTTATAGCGAAATAAAGGGTTAAAGGGGGGAGGGGTAATAGGGGAAGAAAGTTATTTTTAAATATCCTTATGAAATTAGTTACAGAGATGGATTAGAGCTGGGAAACAGACATAGTCTACATTTTATCGTGAAAAAGGGTGTAGAAGGGGGGGGGGGGATGGGACTAGAGGATTAAAGTTTGTCATTTTTCAATCACGCAAAAAACGGGGTGAATATGAGATAAATAGTAAGAACTTTTTTTGTAGATATCCTCATGAAATTTTGTACAAATGTGGATTAGAGCTTTAGAACGGACATAGTCGAGTAATAAGCCAAATATAGAGGCGAGTGGAAAGGCGAGTAAAGATAGTTATATGAGTTAGTGGACAGGCGTGTAGTGGTCAAATAGAAAGTCGAGTAGAGTCGTCTATAGGGGCGAGTAGATATGCGAGTGCAGTAGAGATTCGAGTAGAGCGAATAGTGAGGCGAGTGGACAGACAAATGTAGAGGCGAGTAGCGATAGAATAGAGAGTTGAGTAGAGATTCGAGTACAGAGGCGAGTAGATAGGCGAGTGGGGAGAGTCAAGTAGAGAGGCCAAAAGAGAATTGAGTGAATGTGCAAGTAAAGTTACGAGTAGAGAGGCGAATTTACTAATAATAGTCAATAGCGTCGGCTCATCACTAAGCGATAACCGACATCCACGCGGGCGGAGCCGTGGCCGAAAGCTAGTACCTAACTAAATAAAATTCTCGTGTCACAGTGCTTGTCTGGAAATTCTTGGAAACGGATGATTCTTATGAAAATTATGTTTATTCAACAGGTTACGAATGTGAAAGCTAATATGGCTGGTATTTGGGATTGTACGATCCAGGCTTTTAGATATAATAAAGGTATCCAACCACAAGCACCATGTCTCGATGACAACGCAGTGCAGTGCGCAGAAGCGCATTGTTTCCTAAAGCTACATATCAGAGTGAAAGGTACGTTACCATTGAAAATTGTGACAATTCACTGATAAACGTGTGGAGGTAGCGCGCACTTTAGTCTTTTTAGGGTTTCGTAGCCAATTATGGATTCGTCATGCCTGTCTGTCTGTCCGTCAGAATGTCACAGCCACTTTTTCGCGAAACTATAAGAACTATGCTGTTGGAACTTGGTAAGTAGATGTATTCTGTGAACCGCATTAAGATTTACACACAAAAATAAAAAAAGAAAACTGGCAAGAACAGAAAATAAAAACTTTCAACTGAAACTCAAAAAACTTTTTTTCATCAAACCTATACGTGTGGTATCTATGGATAGGTCTTCAAAAATGATATTGAGGTTTCTATTATATTTTTTTAAACTGAATAGTTAGCGGGAGAGACATTTCCAAAGTGTAAGATGAGAATGATACAACTAAAAAAAACTTACTAATCTACCTTTCATTCAATCAACTTTTTTTTTGTTTCTTGGAAGAAAGTTTATTTTTTATTAATTGACATTACAATGGTTTTAAAAGAAAAGAAAAAAAAACAACTCAATAAACTAAGCTCAATCAACAACAAATAACTCAAAAAAATCAAATCAAATCTCGTTTCAATCAACTCATATACAATATAAAACTTTTATATAATATTACTCGATGCTACGGAACCCTTCATAGGCGAGTCCGACTCCTACTTGGCCGCTTACCTTTTTATCCGACTGCCAAGAAGGGTTATCCTTAATAGCCTATATTTTCTGAACCACCGTGGATTGCAATGATTCATTCAAAATGTATAAAATATAAAAACAAACCCCTTAAGTTTGTCAAGTGGGGTATCAAAATAAAGGAAATTAGAAGAAGATAACAAATAAGGTCAACTTGGGTAATTGCGTCTACGGGGCTAATGCGTCTTTTTTAAATTATTCGATAACTGTTCAATCTACATTGATTTCTGCCATCTAGTTACATTTGCTTAAACTAAATACTTTACATGATGTTCATACAGATGGCATTTTAGCTCTCTTATTGAAGTATGTAGCCATTTTGTAAATTGCACGTTTCTGGACAACTTGTCGCTGCGAGAGGTGAGTAACCAAATCCATGTTAATATTCTGTTTTCTTTATTTGACTGATTTTATTCAATAACCATTGTAAAGAATAGTCAATGGGTTGCTTACACAGACAGTTATTTTTAGTGTAATAGCTTTATTTAAAGAAATAATTATATCTCCATTTTTAAGGTTAGGATTAATGTCTGGGGGTAAATGCGTCTGCCTTTACGGGGTAATTGCGACTGTGGGACGCATTTACCCCGAAAACAGAAATCGACAACCTTTTTATGTCCGCACATTTTAATACGAAAGTGAAATTTTATTTCAATGATGTGGAATGCCAAGAAACATAATACCCAATATCCCTTATCATTTATTATAGGTAGTATAATAATTCAAAATGCACAAGTGATGTTGGAAAGTTCATTTTTCTGGTGTCCATTTTGCTCCATTTTTACCCACGCCGGAACGGAGACGGTATATGCGTTTCGGGTGAGAGGATGTTTTGTATAAGTATGTTTGTGCAAATACATGTTGCCATTTTTCTCCAAACTACTAGTCCGATTTTGATGTAGTTAGTTAGGTAGGTAGCTTAGATAGATGTTACGGTGACAAATCACCAGGGGGCGCTGCAACAAACATTGTTTGTGCAAATCCATATTTTTTTTTATATTATAGGCGACAAACGAGCAGACGGGTCACCTGATGGTATGTAACTGCCGTCGCCCATGGACACCAGCAACTAAAAGCTGCGAATGCATTGCCACCTCGAGGACTAAGATGGAATGCCTCTAGTGTTGTTATTTCCCCGGCTGTCTTACCCTCCACACCGACAACAGTGCAAGCACTGCTGCCTTAGCGGCAGGATTAGCGGGTAAGATGGTTCTACCACCCGCATCCGCCATATTACCATTTTTCTCTAAAACTGTTAAAAATAGTAATTTGATATAATAATAATAAAAATAATTATAATAATAATAAATTTAATAAACTGTCGTCGGTTTTTACAAATTTTTGAAGTGAAAACTTCTTTACATTTTTTACCCATCCAAAAGTGCACAACGCCGCGGCGTTGAGCACTTTTGGATGGGTAAAAAATGTTAAACTCGCGTCAGGGGACACGTAACCGTAAGACGCGACGTTGTCGTTCTGTTTTAATTACATTGCTTCTTTTGTTCCTTATTATCCAAATATTACCTCATTGCGAAAAGCAATGTATTTTATACAGAACTTCGTACAGAACGACTTATTAAAAATAAATAATAAATTTAATAAATTTTTGTATGTTTTCCCGATTTTTTTTTCACAACTGACACAACTATAAGTACTTGCAGTTTTGGCAAAAAATCAATTTATTTTCACCGGTAACATCACCTTTTTCATCATATGAAAGAAGACAAGTGTTGCCATAGTAAAATCGTTTTGGCATAGAAAGTGGCGCCACTATTTTTTCACGACTTTTATGCTAAGCTGTACCTGCCTACTTTTCCTGTGCTTACTTTTCCTGAAGTAGTAAGCGCAAACCACCGAGGTAAAATGTTGACAACGTCTGTATTTAGTATGAGGCTAATGCGTCCATTGTAACGTTGTGGATTTTTTATAAATCTATTTTTAAATAATTCTCTAAAATAGTCGATAATTTAGTATTTTCGATACAAATAACTAATTTGTCTATGGCTGTGCGAGCGAGATTGGACAACATTACCTAAGTGTCTATTCACGGCGCTAAAATGGCCCCTTTCTTCGGCTATCCTTTGCCGTGGGAGGTCACTCTTGACCCCGGCGGCCAACTGCTGTCGGCACCGGGTAAGTTTTGAGATCAACATTTCCTACTTCTTTCAACAGGTGAAGACTTTCCAGCGGTGCAGCTTACGGCCTGCTTAATGCATGGCTAAATATTATATTGTTTTATATTTCTAGTATGTGCTATTTCAGTGCCACGAGACCGATGACCTCTACGGTCAGAGTTCACGTCACCAGCTTGCGCTGCTTAATTATTTCTTCCTTTTTATAGCTTCTAGCTACGCTGTTCTACCGCTGGGGAGATTATCTTCACCTGCTATTATTTTAGCGGGTCACTGGACGTAGTTCCCTTGTGACAAACTGACCCGCACTCTTTCTTTTTCCAGGGTCTTCGCACCGGGCTTCACGCCATCATTCGGCCGTGAGGCACACCAGCGAGGACCCTGGCACGCCGGCAACATCAGCAGCCGGGAGTGAACGAGCTAAGTGCATACTACCATCTCTGCACAATTAATCAAACAACGCCTCGGCAGAATATTTATTGCGAATCCACGCTGAGATTCATTTCTATAATACCTATCTAAAGATAAATTCATGTAACGCTTTACTTCGATTATAATTGTTACCTATCAATTATAAATCAATATTTTTATTTATCTCTGCTCAAACCTTAGCCGGTATAGACATCATCTTTATTACTTTTTACAGTTCTCATAGCCACATTTAATTCTCTTTATTTAACTCCATTAAAACCCAAGCATAAAACTTTTCTTCCGTTACATTGGTGCCCATTAAAGGTATTATTCTGCCGCAGGTATTGTGTTTGGTCTGTTATACTTTATTTATTCTTATTTCTCTTTGCTTTACCAGTGTGGTGATTTTTTCACCAATTTATAGTGAATTTTTATTTTTACTCCAAATGTGGGTACTTAAAAATAATTTTTTAATGCTATTTTAAACTGAATAATTACCATTCTTATCTATTATATCAGTTGAATTGCATATGTATTTAACTTGCTACTCTTGTTTCATGTAAAATCAAGGTAATTAACATTAACTTTACAATAATTTTGTGCATTAACTTTTGTTGATGAAAACCTTTGTACTAGTTAAACTAGACAGGTTTATTATTTTTTGCAGTTGTTTCAACTGTACTTTTATACCCACTGGTAAGGTAAGGACCTATTTTCTTTTACTTTTTATGGACTTGTTGATCTCAACTTGTATCATCTTACTACTTACTTTTTATTAATTTTTGTGCAGGTGTGTCTCTTGTACACACACTGAGTACCCCGTCAGTGAATTTATAATATTTTTATATTAACTTACCCTTATGTGCATATATTTTGCATAATAATAACTACTGTTATTATATCAACCTATTGCTGGTTGAATTTTGTTTATATTTTAATTTTTTCAACTATTTTGTTGTTTTGAACACAAATAGTCTACTCTTCACTGACAGGTTACCTATATTTTACTTTATTTCAGTAAATTACTTACTTTATTGAAGTAAATTACTTACTTCATTTTATGTCAATCTCGCTCATCGCACCATAGTTTTTATTTTTTACTTAACTTAACTGGGTTACTTAACTGTTTAAAAATTTATACTGAACTGTTTTGTAGTCATGTTGCTCGTTGTCGGATCTCTGTATCCAAATTAGCTTCTTTAATTATATAAAAAAAATATATATATATACCTTGAAAAGAAATACAAGGAAAACAAAAGATCTCCATAAAATTAATATATATCTTTGAAAAGAACAACAAAGATAAAAGATATTTAAATTGATAGTACTTCATCTTGTTCTGCATATTGGATTGTTGAGTCTGTAATTCACGTCTTTAAAATAATTACCTTTAATTGAAATTGACCGTACAAAGTATACATTACCCATATTCCCTATAGGATGCCTGATGTATCAATGGACATATTCATGACAAAGTCTGTGTTCCTTTCATGTTATTTTTAGCAAATATATAGCAGTCATTCAAATAATCAAATAATTCGACATAAAACATTTTAATTAAACAAAATAAATAAAACATAAAGTTAACCTAACATAATCAATTAATTTAAACTAACAACTTAACTTCCTCATTGTGAATAAACACTGTTTTATTCTTATAAGAACTATTGTTTTAATCATATGTCAATTCTAATAAACTTTGCATAGCACTTAAATAATATTACACCACTGTTGTGGCAAACAAGTATATACCAACACATACTTGTAATTTAAAATATAATTAAAACTTGTATTTTACAAACTTCTTCTTGTTATTGTACTTTGCTGGTACACTGCCTGCAACCTTTTAATCACTACATGGTCGTAATGATATACACTTTTACCTATAAAAGGGTCAACAGTTATAACTTTAATTTCATGTACCCAACTTTGAACACTTTTTACAAAAACTTTTTATATCTTGAAATACGCATAAATCCTGTTGAGTCTTCACATGGTACATGTGAATGTGTGTACTGTTTTTCTATTTCTTATATCTTTGGTTCTTATAATAGAACATCAAATTAATTTCATCAAACTTTGTTTTGAAATTGTTCTAAAAGAAAATTGTAACTTAAACTGTCGAACGTCATATAATTTTGACAATTAAAAAGTGTTGCCAGTAGTATAATTTTAAAAAACTACTAATTTTATTTCAAAATTGCCTTGTTTTTTTTTTTAAAAATAAGTTTATTCTTTTGAGAATAACAACTTTTGGTCTTTTGTGCTAAATATTATACAATATCTTTTGACCCTATGGTTGCCTCCGTATTCTGTTGTCTGACTTTTCCTGGGATGGATGTTTCATTATTATGTTCCTGTTGTTTTTGTATGAACATTTATTCACTACCGTATGGTGAATTATACTTAATAAAAATAAAAATAAAATATAATATAATAAAAAATAAATTAATTAAAAACATTTAATATTTTTTAAAATCTATGTTCTTTAGAACTGGAACTTAGAAATTTTTCATACATTTTGACATTTGGCAAAAAAAAAAAATCGACTTCTGCAATAAATATTTTTGGCCTTTGGGTTAACCCTAAAATGGCTTTATGGTTTTCTTGACTTGTAAATATTTTTTTGAACTTTTGGTCACAAGACAAACGCCAACGACTACAAAACATTAAATAAATAATTTGTTTGTTGAACCTTGGATTCTGATTTTTTTAACTTTTTAAACTTTGGTAAGTTTTTAAAACTTTTAAATTTTATGAACACTCGTTATTCCTTTTGCAACTGAGGTTTGCATAAATAATACTCACTGTATGTGGGTGAAATAATAAGCCACTATCCTTTCAAAATAACTCTTTTAATAATAATTTGACTTGGTCATAACTTTTAAAAGTAGTTAATTATACTTTTGCATTGTTCATATTTGACAATGACACTTACATGGCTAGACTAAATTTAACTTTATTTTAAATCTTATTACCCTACCACTGCTATATATTTTCTTCTTCTTTTCTCCTCTCTTTGAGATGGAACTTAGAACTTCGTGTTCGTTTTTCTTTATTATTAGGTTTTGCCTATTAATGGTTGTTGTGGGTCGGTTGGCGTTTTAAACCAACCAAAGTTGTTTTTGGGTCCGTTGGCGTTTTAAACCAACGGATACCTTATCTTGGTGCTGGGATACTAAACCAGTCACCGGGAATGTTTATGGTTTTATACCATTTGTTGGATCTGTTGGCGTTTTAAACCAACAGATACCTTTTTCTTCGAGCTGGGAATTCAACCAGTATCGGGGTACTGTTTTATGGTTTTATACCATTATGCTGAGCGGTCGTGCAAACACAGTTTAAAAACAAGCCTCATTGCATCCTTTTTTGTTATGTCTTCTTCCGAGCGGTTTGCAAACTCGTGAAATAAGCCTTATTGCAGATGCGGTAATGTATACATCTAAAATAAGCCATATACTAAAAACATAACACTTTCCCTTTTTAAAGTTGAAAATATATAGTGGTTCGATTGCTCCTTTTCTTCCCATTGAAATTGTTGTCTGTGACATTTCAATGTTTTCCATCTTGTTCGATATACGTCTGAGTCTCCAGTGCCTATGAACCTGGAAACTCTCTTTGAAAGGAACGCGTGTGCTACATTACTGAAGTGGTAACCGCTAAGTATGGATGAACATGATAGGGGAGATATATAAGGGAGTATGTATGTGTAAGCGTAAGTCAGGCATTTTATTGAGCAGTCCAGTATCGGGTTTTTGGGTAACAAAAACCCAGAACTAATTGGGGGGGTATTGTAACGTTGTGGATTTTTTATAAATCTATTTTTAAATAATTCTCTAAAATAGTCGATAATTTAGTATTTTCGATACAAATAACTAATTTGTCTATGGCTGTGCGAGCGAGATTGGACAACATTACCTAAGTGTCTATTCACGGCGCTAAAATGGCCCCTTTCTTCGGCTATCCTTTGCCGTGGGAGGTCACTCTTGACCCCGGCGGCCAACTGCTGTCGGCACCGGGTAAGTTTTGAGATCAACATTTCCTACTTCTTTCAACAGGTGAAGACTTTCCAGCGGTGCAGCTTACGGCCTGCTTAATGCATGGCTAAATATTATATTGTTTTATATTTCTAGTATGTGCTATTTCAGTGCCACGAGACCGATGACCTCTACGGTCAGAGTTCACGTCACCAGCTTGCGCTGCTTAATTATTTCTTCCTTTTTATAGCTTCTAGCTACGCTGTTCTACCGCTGGGGAGATTATCTTCACCTGCTATTATTTTAGCGGGTCACTGGACGTAGTTCCCTTGTGACAAACTGACCCGCACTCTTTCTTTTTCCAGGGTCTTCGCACCGGGCTTCACGCCATCATTCGGCCGTGAGGCACACCAGCGAGGACCCTGGCACGCCGGCAACATCAGCAGCCGGGAGTGAACGAGCTAAGTGCATACTACCATCTCTGCACAATTAATCAAACAACGCCTCGGCAGAATATTTATTGCGAATCCACGCTGAGATTCATTTCTATAATACCTATCTAAAGATAAATTCATGTAACGCTTTACTTCGATTATAATTGTTACCTATCAATTATAAATCAATATTTTTATTTATCTCTGCTCAAACCTTAGCCGGTATAGACATCATCTTTATTACTTTTTACAGTTCTCATAGCCACATTTAATTCTCTTTATTTAACTCCATTAAAACCCAAGCATAAAACTTTTCTTCCGTTACACCATCAAAAACTAGACGCATTTCCCCAATTTTTACTAAATTGTCTCTGAATTCCTCAATTATGCTTTTTTTTTAGTTTAATTGTCATTCTTTTGCACAGAAATTTGATCCGAAAAGAACTACTTTGTTTTTCTCACGAATAGCTTACCAATTAAGTACTTACTCAAGAAAGACGCATTTGCCCCAGACGGGGAAAATGCGTCTAAAATTCCAATTTTTTTAAAACAATCAATATGACACAGTTGTAAAACTCTGGCGAAGAAATCAATAATAGGATTTTGTACAGAAATAGCCATATTATGAGACTAGAGTTTCAAAAAGTGCATAATGCCATAAATTCACTCACAATAAGGCGATAACTTGGAGTGATCGAGAAATATGACGCAATTGCCCCGGTTGACCTTACATAAAATAAAATAAATTTGTCAAATAAAAAACTGACAAAATGTTTTCACTTCTGTTGGCATTCCCGGAGAGACGCAATGTTTATTATATGAGCAAATGAATTATCTAATTGATTTTGCATTACAATATTTGGAGTAAAATCCATGTTAGTCTATTTGGAGAAAAGGTCTCGGTTCCCAGTTGCGGGAGCAACGCTAAGGTGGTGATGATGATGATATCTGATGAGTTAGTTTAACGTGTGTTCTTTTACAGAAACGCCTCAACACGTGCTCGTGAATAACATGATAGTACCAACTTCAAGAACGGCGCTCGCAAATAAATTGTACGATCATGTTGCGGAGTACAGATTTTTAGAGGGTGATAAGGTAAATGTGTTATGCGTTCCGGGAAACGATATAGTTGGAAATAACAAGCACAATATTACATTGCAGTACGACTTCGCTGCGAAATTAGACGGTAAGTTATTTAGGTGTCCACACCTTAAATTAAAAAAGAAGAAAGGGTGGAGTCATCTCCAAATCCTCAGAAGCTGTCACTTCAGTTCACTTCCAGGCCGTAAACTGCAGAACAGGGTAGTATCCTGAGTCAACGGCTCATCATCAATAATACTTAATGTCGTAGTGTTTCTGAACAAATATGCATAGTAAACTAAGATGTTGCCTAACGAAACTGAAACTGTGACTTTTCATCATTTGGAATCCCCAAACTAGGTCAAAACAAAAACAATCGCAATACTGGAAATGTTATAACTTTTTAGATTCCTTATTAAATTTAAATCAATCTTTTTAAACTTTGTACATGTAAACGCAACGTGGACTGACATAAATGCGATACTCTCTTGCACTCCATACATTTGCACTACGCGCGAGCTACTAGTTATAGAGGTCAGTGGGGCCAGCATACTGTGACGTCACAGTGTGCTGCGACTTATGTCGGGTGGCTCGAGAAATTGAAATTTCAAAATCAAATAGCTTTAAAAATGTCTGTCATATATATATTTTACTTTATCAGTTCATTATACTATTGATAAAGGTACAGTTTACGATAATAATAAAAAATTGGACACAACCCTATTCAGGTTGCTCCCACCTTTTTTTTACGTTCGGGAAATCGCCACGGATACCTCCCCCCCCCCCCTCACAGCCGGAGGGGAAGGTTATGTCGGACTCGAAAAGACTAAACCGCACGCCGTCTGTGGGTCGTACTGCTAGGCCTGGTCCAGGTTGCACCACCAGCATAATTGAACATAAACAGTGTTGAAGCAAAATAGGTACACCCACACGCAATACTTATTTAATATTAAAGTTACGTATCTGATTCTGTCCTTAAATACTTCAGAAACTTTCTACACTGTCAAATAAGGCATGGTAACTAGCTGGTTGCGAGTGCCTGTCCTGAAAAGAAGTTTTGTCCAGTTTGGGTCCGCAACCATCGCCTCGGAGCTCGGGGTTCGTCTTTGGGCTTTTGCTTATCCACTTCGCATGCTAGCGATGCTGCTAGAGCTAGCCCGTCTTAGGGTTATCCCTCCTACCAATACCCGGCGGAGAGGTCAGGTACCTTTGACCTGCACTTTTCTATTTTTGGTGCCCATTTACTTAAAGATATAAGCAATGTATTTCATTTCTAGATATGTTTAAGACCCACATGCAGGTACCAAGTACACAGGGCTACGGATTTCGCACCAAACTACAACTTGAACACAACAATACCATAATGATCTGCAACTACACTGGGCCGGAGGACTATACCACCGTTCAAGTAAACTTTCGTCTAATAGATCCTTCTCAAAGTAACGGTAAGTATCTTTCGTATTGGGTGTTTGGAGCAGTAGCAGTGGCAGACTTATCTATAATTGTTCACCTCGAATTGTCTATTGGTTAAGGTCATGGGGTCCAGGTACTTACTCGTAATCTTTTTTGGGAGATTACGAAGCGAATCAGCGACGCTTTTCGAGACCAGAAAGGATGGCCTTTTTTACAAATGATTTGGACATGTTTTATATACCTATAGGACACGTCCGCGTCAGTATGAATTTGCTTCGCCTTAAAGGCAAAGATTCGAGAATGAGGGTCACCATTACCATCACCAATATTGTTACAATGGTGGCCTTCAGCTTGACGGCTTCATCAGATGCATTTTCAGCCTCGCTAATAGAAGTAAAATAGTACCTATGAGTATTTATTGTGACTTAAAAAGTAACTTAGTTACGTAGGCCTCGCACATGGGTTGTCTTTTTTGTTTCGTGTTTGTGTTTATTGTAACTATCCTTATTATTTGGACTACAGATTATGAATACATCATAATAAACGAATCGACAGCAAGGCAACTTAAAGATTTAGCATTCACATATCTTTTCTTTGCGGATGAAAGTGTACACATAGTTTGTGATACTGATGAGACGAGCGATGGATTTGACGCAAAGGATTGCAGAGGAGGTATGTGTTATATTTAAAAAATCAGCTTGGTAAATCAAAGCAAAAGTTTCACATTTATTTGACGGATGAACAAATGTGTTGTGCACCCTGCTTTGTTTAGATGCTTAGATAACTTTACATAAACCAATGTAACTGTGATGGAGTACATCATATAATGTTAATTGAATTATTATAATTTTAGGTTCTACGAAATTCTCTCCGTTAGAATGCATTTGTTACAAAAGTGGAAGAGAAGTTCCAGTTATTATAAAACCATGGCCATCCGAGTTTCAAGGTAAAGTCATCAATTTGCCACTGTTAGTAAATGTGTAGAAGATATGATTAAATTTAATGATAGATGGATACTGGATAAGCTAACAGATGCCTATGGATTAAGACAGACAATGAAAACGAGTGTGATTCCTTGATCATTAAGTGATGATCAAAGAATCACAGCCGTTTTCATTGTCTGCCAGGCTACAGTAGTATAACTGCACGACTGCAATGAACTGATATTCATTGAACTTCTAAAGTAATCACAGAATTTTAAAATATCAAAAATATTTGTGGACGTGATGATACGTAGCATTATTTATAAATTTATAAATTGCAACTATCAACCAACGCGCAACGCAGCAACTTTTCTAACATTATCATTGCAGTTATTCAACATCAATCTCCGAACCTTTCCCAACTCAGCTGGGGTCCAGTCTAACTGTGATGCGGCTGAGCTTCGATATTTTCCGTGAACCGACTGCCATCTGACATTCACAACCAGTTGATGATATCGAAGTTCTGTAGTTAGAATGGCCGGACTTTTGAGGGCACAAACTACCCGTAACGACTACCATAGATGTTCGTATGGCTACAGGGACCTATGGCTTAACGTGCTCTCCGAGGCACGGAAACAGCGGGAATCGAACCCGCTCAGTGCAAATATTTCGAACGCCCTGCGTAGTAGTCGCGTTCACTACCGCCACACCACAGCGGCTTGTTGTTGTTTAAAACCATAAATCTATACGTGTGTATCAGGATCGCGGGTGTACTTTTTCCATTTCGATGAAAACTATCTTAAATGAATGTACCTAAAATGTACTATTTAGTACTTATATTGAATTTAATTGTACCTCGTTCAATACCTTGTAATCACAATACTAAAGTGAGCCGCCATTCTGATATCAGGATGGCGGGTAAACTCTTGATCAGTTAGTATATTTTGTTTTTATCATTACGAAATAAATGTACCTAAAATGTACTATTCAAATTATATACTGAATTTAATTGAAATTCGTTCAATACCTATTAAAGAAATCACAATACTAAAGTGAGCCGCCATTCTGATATCAGGATGGCGGGTAAACTCTTAATCAGTTAGTATATTTTGTTTTTATCATTACGAAATAAATGTACCTAAAATGTACTATTCAAATTATATACTGAATTTAATTGAAATTCGTTCAATACCTATTATAGAAATCACAATACTAAAGTGAGCCGCCATTCTGATATCAGGATGGCGGGTAAACTCTTAATCAGTTAGTATATTTTGTTTTTATCATTACGAAATAAATGTACTTTATTCAAATTAAATATATTAAAAAAAAATACTCCCTCATCATATTATTAAATTAGCCAAGTACGTTTAGTAGTTTACGAGAAATTATTAGGGCTTTAATTTAACACGGTAAAATCTTTAAACGCTTGTATTTTTAGACTGTCAATAATCATCCTTACAATACATAAAAAAATATTGATATCATGAACCCAATGAATTGTATTTCTCATTTTTTACCATTTGAAATGTATTGAGTAATCATGTATGTACTACTTTTAAACATTCTGGTATTTAAATTATCAAAACAAGTCCACTTGTTTTGTCTAAAAGAATGTGCTTCGTAGTGACCAATGCTGTCAAGGCTAGAATTTTGGCCGGTCGACACGTACTCAATAATTCCTTTTAAGCTATAGGCATTACAATTTGAATTTTAAATTCAGCGGCACGTCTTCTAAATATATCTTATCTGTTTACACCAATTACAACAATTACCAATAAGAACAACAATTACCAATTACATTAAGTTTTGTCTTTAAGCGTGATGCAAAGTTTAGGTATATTTTCATTTAAATAATTTCTCGTAAACTACTAAACGTACTTGGCTAATTTATTGATATGATGAGGTACTATTTAGATACATTTGTTTCGTAATCCTGCAATAAGAATACACTTGGATCTTTAGAGTTTATCCGCCATCCTGATATCAGAATGTCGGCTCACTTTAGTATTGTGATTTCTGTAATAGGTATTGTACGAATTTCAATTAAATTCAGTATATAATTTGAATAGTACATTTTAGGTACATTTATTTCGTAATGATAAAAACAAAATATACTAACTGATTAAGAGTTTACCCGCCATCCTGATATCAGAATGGCGGCTCACTTTAGTATTGTGATTACAAGGTATTGAACGAGGTACAATTAAATTCAATATAAGTACTAAGTAGTACATTTTAGGTACATTTATTTAAGATAGTTTTCATCCAAATTGAAAAAGTACACCCGCGATCCTGCAACACACAATCTATACTAATATTATAAAGAGAAAAGTTGGGTAAGTTTTCTTGTAATGAATAGACTCAGAAACTACTGGGACGATTTAAAAAATTCTTTTACTATTAGAAAGCTACATTCTTCGTGAGTAACATAGGCTGTTGGATTTAAAAATGTGTAGGGCTGCGTACGAAATCCACGGAAACGTTTTTGCTACACGTGTGAAACCGGGACGGGTCACTATGTGCGATAGATATTAGCTAGTATTGATATCGATGAACCTGTGAACCTTCTATAGACAATATTTATTTCACTCATGGGTATTTCAATAAATCGTATGTAGTGATGTGCCGGATCGTTAAAATGTATATCCGCGGATACGGATCTGAATACGGATATTTGCTGACGAGATCCGCGGATACGGATACGGATGTTAATTTTCTTACGCAATCGATGTCCTTGCACGTGACTTTGAGTGAGACCTGTTTCGACTTGCATTGCATGATGGGTCTTTGCTTTTTATTGTTTATTACTTAGTTTAATGTGACACTGGCCAGTATGAAAATCATATAAAGTCTAAAAGAGAATCATGCCACACATTATTCGAGAGTTAAGTCGTTACGTTATCTAACAATTGAAAAATCAGCCCTTGGTATTTTTGAGTTATATACTATTGGTTTCGTAACTAACTACGTTAAAAATTGTGACACAAAGGAGCCAAATATTTGATTTTAAGATATAAAAAAATATCTGTAATGAATTTATTGGTTTTTTATTGCTACTTAATCACCTTTTTAAGTAATTTTATGTATAAATTTAAAATTAATAAGATACATAGATCTGTTTAAGATCCGCCAAAAAAGTGACGGATACGAACACGGATACGGATCTTTTTTCTGCCTCGGATATCCGAGGATACGAATATCCGGCACATCACTAATCGTATGTGACTTTATAAATACAGCTTGCACAATATTATATTGCTTATAATTTTATTTTTACAGAAACCGTAAGACTCTCTGTGGACTTACCAGTAAATAATACTGTAATGGAGTTATATGATTCTAGAGGTTACAAAGAACGTCACTCTTGGATCTACTATGAATTTAATATTGGCGATACAATATTACCGACCTGTGCATTTTTACGAATGCGATATGATGCAGTACCAGCAGTAAAGTATAACTCCATTGAATATGGTAACCAGATGTTTGGATTTAAAAAAAATTAACTATCTAAATAAATTACTTGCCCGAAAATAATATATATACTTATAAAGAATAAGGTTTAAAAACTAAGACTCGACTGTTTGAAAATGACGCTCTAAAAAGTATCGAATAAGAAAATATTGAGGATAGCCATGGTAGTATGCCACTTACTTCACTAAAATAAAACATGCTTCTCTCTTCTTTTTTTATACCACTGAGGTGGCAGACAAGCACACTCGTGCTGCCGACCCTGTAAACACAGAGAGTTTCTGTGCCGTCAGTGTAGAAGACAAAGCACTTCCCACTGACAGCCCAAAAACTCTCCAGTGAGCTTTGGCTACCCTACTCACCGCCGGGAACACAACACGAGGTTATTATGGCCGCGGTATTCTGTAGGTACTTTCCCAGTCGGAATGCTTAATTGGACGGAAATACCTACCGTCATGTCCTACCTCGGTAGTAACGACCACGGCTATCCCAAATATTTTCTTATTTAATTCTTTTACCTGTTTGGATTGGGGGTGTACCGTTTATTTCGATTTAGATATTTTACTGTACTTCTGCCGTTGTGTACTTTAGCGTAACCTAAAGAAATCCAGCGTATTTCTTTCGATTAAAAAAATATATTACCTATGGTACACCCGCCATTCAAAAGGAATGCTATTTAATTAATTAAATTAAGAATCCCGCTTGGTTCGTTCGAGGTCTGGTAGCTTATGGGTCAAAACATTGCCCCATAAGCAAAAAAATCGATTAAATCAAGAACGGTCTCCCACCCTTATACTCACTTGGAAAGTACTATCTGACCTACTCGGTTACCGCTCAGCCACGAGCCCTGCAAGGTCTCAACGCTTCATATCTTTTGTTTATTTTCAGCACCCAACAATACCGTAAATAATATAACATTGACGGCTGAACACAATAATACGTTATTTGAATGTTTTGTATTTGAGGATGACCACTCTCCCACAGTTGCGTCCATTTTATATTATAAAAACATAACTGTGCTGTTTCGCATGAGAATGAACAAGACGACGACGACCACAGCCACTACAACTGGTAAGTTTTTTAAAACAAATTCTCCGAACGGCAACTGACTCCATACGACAACTGCAGACCGGTGTTGGGCAAATGTCAATTGCAACAAAAAAATATCAAGCAATTAAAATCCCGACTGCTGTCTAAAATATTAAAACATGTTTGATAGGGTACTGACAACCACTGCGGTACCACAGACACTGTAACCAATGCATTTTAACTTAAAACTTTACTGATATACAGTTAGAGTCTAAAATTAAATAACAATCTTGTAGAGTGAACGATCAATGTTATAAACTCTTTCTCTTTTCATTTTAGACTTTAAAACGTAGTCATAAAGTCTAAAATTTGATGACATTTTATGCAATGTTAGCGGTACGAGTACGACAGTGTTTTTTTATGTCATAAAATTAGCATATTGGGGGCCAAGCTCGACCCTTTTGCCAATCATAAACTGAAAGTAAAATTAATGAGTACCGTTTTCTGTCAATCTTGTTTCGGTTTTTTAGATATCAGTCGAGTTAATTACATATTTAAATATGCCCAACACTGCTGCAGGCGCACGCAGCAGATACGCTTATTCATTGCGGCTTCTCAATGACCCCCTTTATCCGTATTGAAGTTTATAATACTAATCTAGACTTATATTCCATAAACGATTTATGATAGGAGCCCAGTCGAACAAAGTGGGGTTGGGAGTACGAGAGCCAAACAGGGACCAGGATATACTTAGGTCCTTTCTGAAGCAAGACGAAAATGATAAATATCGAGTGCACGCGATGAATTTGGAAATCCAAAACGAATGGTTGACAATGGGAGAGTTCTGCATACCGATGGCTTTAAAGTGGCGCACCTTGATCTAAGAGTGGTCGCCGGCCCTGTTAAAATTCTATCTTAACGCCTTTCAGATGACCCTTCCAGACCAGAGTAATCTGGTAAGGTGGGGGAAGGCCACAGAAAAACAATGTTATACGTGTGGTGAGGCACTAGGGACTGCTAGGCACATATTAGTAGGATGTAGGGTGCTTCTTGATAGAGGCCAATACTCACGCCACCACGATAAGGTGCTTTTCATCATACGCGAAGCAATGAGTCTGGCAGTAGCTAGAACCCAAAAAGGATTGACTACTAACAGACGTCATATCAACTTTGTGTCTGAAGGTTCATCCATAAAATCCAGGAACAAACCTTATTCAATCTTAGATACTGCCCCAGATTGGACTCTCCTAATCGACACGTATGAAAAGCACTATAAAATTCCGGAGGATGTTGGGGTTTCGTCATCTAGACCAGACATATTTCTCTACTCGAAAACGACTAAATATGTGGTCCTTATGGAACTTACTGTACCGTGGGAAACAAATATACCGAAGGACCACACACTTAAGAAAAATAAATACTATGATCTCACAAACAAATTAATCAAAAACGGTTACGTGGTTAATTTGTATGCAGTAGAAGTGGGAGCGAGAGGTATACCAGCTAAATCTCTCTATAACCTACTTAAAGATCTAGGCCTATCGAGAGCTACAATAAGCTCATTACTAGGACGAATGTCTAAAGCGGCACTAGTAGGTTCGTATCAAATTTGGTTAGGCAGGGAGGGGAACTTGGGTAGTGAAGGTGAGTGTTGATGTACATCAACAAAAGGGGCCCCTTCTTATTTGAAAAAAAATCTTGGGTCGCAAGTCCCACGCACTGTCCCGAGTTCCTTACTCAGCAACGAGCAACTCAGCAAATCCATGGATTGCTAAGAATATCGTCTCTCTCTCTATGTGTACTGCTGTCGGCTACCGAGGGTTTTATGTCGGACACGAACCGACAAAACTACACACCTTCTCGGGTCTCAAGTCGTCATGTAAGGTAATCTAATAATGCCTTTCCCTCGCACCCCGGCACCCTCGAGTGTGGGAAGCAAGGTCTCCACTCTACCGTAAACCCTGGAATCGTCACCGGTGAACAGGCGGCCGTACTTTTATTTCTACTCTGGTACTATCACTCCACGCGTGTGCTCTCTAACCGCCCCTTGTGTGCTCTCCACTGTGCCCTCTGCTGGTCAGAGGTAGGTACACATGGATAGCCTTCGAGCAGCTCTACACGGCTAGGTACTCCCGCAACTGCTGTTTTCGTTGGTCGGGTGCACCGCTTATACCGACCACTTTAGCTCTAAAACGTCACTCAAAATAAACAGAAATTGATGTTATTTTTCTGAAGATTAAAATAATAATATCGACATATTTGAATGTAGTTAGAGATCCTTTGTAACTTTGTAAGTATTGACTGTATTGAGTAACTTGTAACTTCTACTAGTATTCCCTCGAATTCCTCCAGTTAAGCTACATTGGTCGTATTAGGAGTGGGTTCATGTCAGTTGTGCAATGGCCTGGATTTAGTTAAGAACTGAACTAAGTACCAAAACAATAGCCACTTATCAGTGACCCTTTCTATAATAATAATAATAATTTATCCTTATGAGTTTTTGAGGGTCATGGTGCTACTTTTAAGTGTCCTCACCAAAATCCTTAGGGCCACTTAATCATATTCTGTCCTCCGGGTTAGGGCCCAAGCCATTCTCACCTGATAGAGCACCTGGTAAACACCTGGTAAAGAATACCGAGCTTTTACAGGGCGGCTTACAAAAGAGATTTTAAATACAGTCAAATAGAGAATTTCCTCCTTTTTTGAAGTTGGTTAAAATTGATTTGAACTGATATTGTTGCAGAAAAGGCAGTGCAGAGTCAGCCGCCCAGTACAAATGCCGGTACGCAAAATATTTTCATTCACTTTGCTTAACAGTCACCGAGGGTTTCGTGCCATTATCTATACAGCATTAGCACCCCCTTTATTTATTTCATTTTAATTATTAAATTTAAGCAACAGAAATACATCACCTGAAAAATTCCAACTGTTTGGCTATTCCTGAGATACGGCCTGCTGACAGACAGACGGAATGTGGAGTCTTAGTACTTAATAGGGTCTCCGTTTTTACCCTTTAGGTACGGAATCCTCAAAAATTAAACAATCATTATGATCATCTTTGCTTTAATCCTGGTCACATCCGAGGTCTCCACCGCGGTGTCTGTGGTCCGTTAAACAAAAAATGAGCTATTATAAAGCAAGGCTGCTCAACCCCAGGCCCGAGTTTTAAAGTCCAAGCGGAGGAAAGAAAAGGCAATTACATTAGTCGCGCGTATTTTTAAAAATGAAAGGAATCAGGAGATTGTAAAAACATATTATATGTACTGTCGAGCCTGAACAAATTCGGGCCGTGAGGTTCCAGCTTGCGGAGTGAGTCACGACTTGGGCAACCACGCAGACGGTACGCGGGAGTGGCTTGAGAAGCAACTCTCGCGGCAGCCGCAGGTTGTTACCGGGCACGGGTGCTGCGAGGATTTCCTGCGTCGGATCAGGCAAGAGCAAACGTCCGAGAGCCATCACTGTAACGCGAGCGAAGACACGGGGCTGCACACGCTTACTAAGTGCCCGGCGTGGTAGACACCGAGGCGGGAGCTAATGGCGGCCCTGGGAGTGAGAGCTCTCTAACGTACCGCCTTGCTCACAGCGATGATTCGCTGCGCAAGTACATGGAGTGCCACCGCTTCGTTCTGCGAGCAAGTAAGAGCCCGCGATGAGCGGAGGCGTCTCGGGCATTGTGTCGGCCAGGGTGCGAGAGATATGTCAATCACACCTCCAGCAAAATACGACCCACAGACGGTGTGCGTTTTAGTCTTAGTCGGTTCGAGTTGGTCTGACATAAACGTCGCCGTGAAAACTGTCACTCGGCCGCCAACAATTTCCGAATCGTACATTTGGCCCGACTGTTAAAAAGGTTGAGCAGCCTTGTTATAAACCGTACCTGCTGTCCGGGAGCTGTCGCTTCTAATGACCTGCATGGACAAAATATTAATCAATAGAGTGATAGTTCCACTTCATTCGTAATTTAATAAGGCTTCCAAGATTCTCACGGCACGGAAATCATTTGTGCTGGTATTTTTCAGGTGAAACGGAGAACCAACGTTCCGGGCAGATTACCGGTACGCAATTCTTTTCAATATTCAGGTTTCATTATTCATCAGTCAATTATACCTACACCATAGAACTCTTGCCAGTTATGAGCTATAGTACCGAAACACGTCCACGGACACTGTGGGGTTAGTTCAGAAATAAAAAGACGTGCAGTATGCTATGGAGCGAGTTATGCTCGGAGTTTCCTTAATGATAACCTTGGAGAACAAAGAACTAAAGTTACCAACATAGCTTCCAGTTGGAGCACATGAGTCCTAGAGTGGAGAAGGCAAACGGAAGGTGGGAGGAACGGGACCCCCTAGCCAGATGGACTGACAAGGACAACCTGAAAAAGGTAGCTGAGACGGACTGGATGCGGAAGGCGAAGGATCAGGAGCAATGTCACATATTGGGCCTATGTCCAACAGTGGACTACTATAGAATAATTGATTGATTGATAGCACTCGATCCTTCGCATTTCCCATCCAGTCTGTTCCTGCTACCTTTTGTAAGTCGTTAATCTTTCTGGATAAAGGGCACCCCCAATTTATACATTTGCAGTTTCCTCTCTAGGATTCGCTGGCTCCAACGGCCATCAATCCTTTGGCAGATGTGCCACTCTATTGTTCGCTTATCCTGCTAAATATACAAAAACAATATCTAGATTATCAATTTTTGTGGGTCCCAAATTTGGCTCCAGGGAAGGGAAGAGGATTGATTAGGCAGAAGTGTATTAACACCCACAATTCGCCAACTATGATTTTCAGCCTCATGAAGGGGGCGAGCTTATTGCTGTCAATCTTTCTGGATAAAGGGCACCCCCAATTTATACATTTGCAGTTTCCTCTCTAGGATTCGCTGGCTCCAACGGCCATCAATCCTTTGGCAGATGTGCCACTCTATTGTTCGCTTATCCTGCTAAATATACAAAAACAATATCTAGATTATCAATTTTTGTGGGTCCCAAATTTGGCTCCAGGGAAGGGAAGAGGATTGGTTAGGCAGAAGTGTATTAACACCCACAATTCGCCAACTATGATTTTCAGCCTCATGAAGGGGGCGAGCTTATTGCTGTCAATCTTTCTGGATAAAGGGCACCCCCAATTTATACATTTGCAGTTTCCTCTCTAGGATTCGCTGGCTCCAACAGTCATCAATCCTTTGGCAGATGTGCCACTCTATTGTTCGCTTATCCTGCTAAATATACAAAAACAATATCTAGATTATCAATTTTTGTGGGTCCCAAACTTGGCTCCAGGGAAGGGAAGAGGCTTGGTTAGGCAGAAGTGTATTAACACCCACAATTCGCCAACTATGATTTTCAGCCTCATGTAGGGGGCGAGCTTATTGCTGTCAATTAAGCACGAGAGATGGGGTGGCCTCATTCTATACCACCGGGAACCAACGAGTCATTCATTTTTCCTTTGCGTTTAGATACTTCATCGTATCAATTAATTTTAAATACTTAGGTATAAACTTTGTTTCGATTTGGAGGTACTATAGCGCACATTGAGAAGCCTGCTGTCCAGCAGTGGACTCTTAACTAATTGATAAATTCACAAACTGCACTGCACTTTGAGCCCGGGGTTCACGCTCCCACTCCTAACCGTCACAATTTGATATATTTTAGCATAAATAGCTAGCCGGTTATTAATAACGGTGGCCGTACCAGTAAACGTGATTCTCTAGCAGGGCATTAGAAACATAATGCGTGTGTGGTAGACGGCTGCCGCGGATACTTATTGTTATCTAATAGGTAGTCACTATTTTATTCATTACGAGAATTAGCATTATACCTTAGCATGGTTCTCGGTTGCTTTCGACCTCTAAACCAGAGGACCAACTACTCCTTCTCCTTTAGATTTGGCTTCATCGTCATAATCTTGAAAGCATCTGAGGCCATCAGCTCAGGTAAATTTATATATTTATTTATGTAGGAGCGCTATACTTACCGTCTAACCCACGAATACAAGGAGAGAGCTTGAACCACCTCATCTGTCGATCAACAAGTGTACGAGCTTACAAGTGAGGTTGGCTTGACCGAGAGGGGCTTAGGTCGGCACCCTGCACCCTGTCTTAATGTTAAACAATTGAAATATGTAGACATTTAGGTACCTAATATATCAATATTAAATAGGTTTGTTATCTTTCAGGAAACCCATCTACACCCACAAGTAAGTTCGGTTTTTAGCCTAAGATATCGCATGCTTAACAATATAGCTTATTGGCATATTAAGCTTCCTGTGCTTGTCCAAATGAAGAATTAAGCACAATCACGGCTCCTGTACACGCTAGTGAACACAGTGGCCAAACGTATCGAATGCAAGGATATTTGCGTTCGGTTTCGTGACGACAACCAACGCTCGACCAACAACGCTTCGATGTTTTGCTACAATCCAAGAACCGTATCCAATGACCCAATGACCGAAACCAACGTCGGCACAAACCCCCGCTCCACAAGTTCGCCAACGCGGTGGCGAATACGTTTTCCATTATGTTCGCCAGCGTGTACAGGAGCTGTAACATAAAAGGTAAATGTATTCAACGAGTGATACGTGCTTCTTGCTCTGCAAATTATATGTACTGGTAAACTTTTTGAACAAAAATAAGGAAATTCGCTCATATTATGTACTCTATAGACCATATAACTCTTAATATAATGTCTTATTATTTAGATTTCTGTGATTTCGACCACCCACAACACCTAACCCGCCCCGGTCGGCCATCGGGGAAGCCGCACTTCACCGCGGGTCTCAATTATCGGGGTGTTAAGTTCCCTAATAAGGAATTTCCAACCTGACCTACTATGGTTTTAAGACATTCTCGGGGTGTGGGCAGTATTCCCCATCGAACCCCAGAAAGGGGAATATGTGTCTTTAGGGTGACAGGCGCTGTTATGTTATCCCCACGCATGTGCTCAGAGAACCAGTCCGCACCTTGCTTTCTTTCCACTGTGACCTCTTCTAGTCAGATCAGAGGGACACGTGGAGAGTCACCGATCAGGCCTCCACCGGAATTAGCCGCTTAGCCGCAGGTAGCAGCGTCTACCCCTGTTGTAATAGGCGCTGCTGTCCCCGTTGCCCAGGATGCATCACGCGGACCCTCACTAACACACACGCACATGTAATTCTCGCCGTCAACTAGCTTAATCAGCCGTTCAGCCGTTAACAAAACGGCGCCATTCAATGGTCGAATGATATTGGCGCCATCTGAAAACCAACGCTTCGTATACCCTGTTGTTGGTGTACGAGGCATTCATGCTGAGATGGTAGCCCATTTAGGTTCGCACGAAGTACTTATCTATATTCTCAAATATTACTGTAATAATTCATTGTTTGATACCTATGTACACTATGCATATGTATGCTAAAAAAATAAAAGATACTTAGAACTAAACTGAAACAGCAACTAGAATTCTTTTCTATTGGTCTAGACCGTTCAATTTAAGTTTCGTGAGTTAGAATAAGATAGTATTTCTCGTTCTTTATTTAAAAGATTATAAGGGCATGCGTCCTTACAGTTTTCGGACCAGATTTAATTAAGTCGAAATACTTTTAATTGAAATAGGCAATTGAGTAGAACTGAAAATACATCGAGGACGTCAACGCGGCAACCTCTTTTTTAACATAGAATATCACCTAGAATTATTTTGTTTGGTACCTTTGTACATTGTGCGTGTCCTAAATAAATGTTTTTTTCTTTCTTCTTCCTTTCTTTCTACATTCAGCCGCAACGTTTATTACAACATTTAATATGCTGGCTGGCTCATCTTAAGCCATTGGTAAGATGGGGCACCACCCCGAAATAAAACAGAAAATTACATACATACATATACTCACACCTGTATATACCCGAGGGGGTAGGTAGAGATGTATTTACAGATAATTAGCGATAGGTTCATTGAGAAAGTTACGCAATCCGACTTAGATAGGTTAGATTAGAAGGTCTAATGCGGGAGCGGAGCGCAGCCCGAGGAATTTTTCTAGCAGTTTGATCGAATGGCTAGGCAAGTAGTTAAATGTCTTATACTGTTGATTAATGGCACTTGGTGGAACTTGCTACACATCTTCAATGAAAATACTTGTACTATTCCACATTATTTATTAAAAGCCTGACCGGTTTCGCCTTACGGCATTATCAAATTTGATACATCAACATCAACGTATCAACCCTTGATAATGCCGTAAGGCGAAACCGGTCAGGATTTTAATAAATTATGTGGAATAGTACAAGTATTTTCATTGAAGATAATTAAATGTCATCGATCCAAACTATTCGCCTAGGCGTTTAATGAAATGTTTGAACACCATTCAAGCCGCTAATTAAACGGCGCCGATCGGTACACTACCCAGGCCGTTAATAGAACGGCTAGTTGCTAGTTGACTGCGACATATACTTAAGCTTACATTATGTAACGCGCCAATCATCATTACGCATTTTGTAGGTGAGTTCCCGTTATGGGCATTGGCAGCCATTGGAGTGTTGATGTGCGTCGTTCTGGTCGGCGTGTTCATCGCTGTATACAAGTTGAGAAAACGAAACCGAAAGGTATATTACACATTCTGCCTTTAGAGATGAAGTCAAATTTACGTACCCTATATTTAAAAAAAAACATGGGCTTATGGTATTGCAAGAAAAAATATGTTTGCAATATTTTTATGGCTTTTCACAATAAAATTAACCGGTATAAATATCCGGTTTATTTTGTTGTCGTTTCGGTGCGAATGATTTTGGGCAGTGTCGATAACCAAACGTCTGGAAGTAATAATTTGCGTAAAACATTGTTTTGTTTTTCAATGTAGGTAGGTACGGGAACATAAGATACCTAGATACAGGTGAATCGAATAATGAATGTGTGTTATAAAAAAAATCACCCAAAATAAAACGTTCAGACGATTATGCTAATGAAACTGTTCCGAATCTTTCGCTCCGAAATAAAGTTAACATCATTCCTAAGTGAGAATATGGGGCCACAAGTTTTCATACTATCGATGTTTAATAACATTTAAATCAAGTGTCTTGTTAAAATATAATTTATATGTTTTTCAGAGAGAAGCCGGTAATAATTACGAAAACTTTGAAGATCACACGCACAACGAGCCAATACCTGCTTACCCCCCACAGTGGTCGCACACTGAAGAGCAGAACTACCACGTTCCAGTAGACCGAAGATGTGATAACACAATATATGCGGAACCAGTGAGGCAACCAGACGATCCTTACGCAACTCCTGTACCAAAAAGTCAGAGACCACCAAAAGTGCATCGAGGTAACGCAGAGCCTGCCTACGCCGAATTGAATATCCCTTCCGCGGATAATTCACTGTACACCAATTTTGAAGATCCTCAATATACTACCGCGAAGGAACTTTACTCTCAAGTTATACCTAAAAATGAACGAAAAAATAGCAAGCAAAATGCCTACGATAATACTTTTCCAGATTCTCGTTACGTTAACAGTAAAAATTCTGAATATGTTGAGCCAACTTATTGCCAGCCGCATAGAAAATAATTATCTTAGGTGTAAACGTTATGAGGTTTACTGCAAACTAGCTACCCCGTACCAAATCATATTGCACCCGGTAGTCCAAAAAAAAAACTCGTATCAATCTAATTGAGAACCTCCTCTATTCTATCTGCAAATAGGAAATCGTAATCCTCATCATACATACACACTAAACGACACACAACTTACGGATGTCAAAGTTCAGACAGATCGGGATTAGCGAGGATTAGATGAGGATTACCGAAGACTTGAAGTAGGAGGCTCATATAACATCAGTTACCAAGAAGGCAAACAGCCTAATCTACCTTAAAAGAAAAGCATTTGGAACCTTAACTCCAGAAATGGTGCTGAAGATCCTCAAAACTTTTATAAGACCAGTTTTGGAATATGCATTTCAGGTCTGTAGTCCCTACTTCGTCAAGGACATTGATCTCTTAGAGAGAGTACAGCGAAGATTTACCAAGGTCCCCAGGGATCTCAAACAGCGGGCATATGAGGAACGCTAGTCAATTTTAAAACTCACAACTCTGAAGGAACGCAGGGACCGTGGAGATCTAATACAAACATTTAAAATCTTGAACGGACACTATGATGTAAAGAACTTTGATACCCTATTTATCCATAATGAGAATGCACGTCTAAGAGGACACCATCTAAAGTTATGCACTAACTTCTTAGAGCGTGGAATAAGCTCCCAGAAAATGTAGTCTCAGCTGACAGTAATTACCAGTTTAAGAACAGACTTGATGTATACTACCTAAAACTGTAGAAATATAAAGAAAGAAAAGGGAAACTGGATACAGGCACTATCATTCGACCACGACTGCCGGCCTGCTAAATAATTATAATAATCGAAATTTTCACTCCCGTAGGAGAGAAATTTTCTCTCTTCATCAATTATTTTCATTTATTGAAGTTTGTGTGCAATTTACTCAAAACTTACGCAGGTGAGCCGTGGTTGTGATACCTCTGTATTAATTTTCCAGGGATATATACACGATGCAATACACGCAAAATTTAGTATGACGTAAGTCGCACTAAATTTTGGTCACTCAGTCGTTTATTCAATTTCCCATAAACGTTTGTAATGGTGGTAGTATCAGAGGACGGAGGCTCCCAATTGCTGTACTTATCGGCAAACTTTGAAAGAATGTACCTACTCAAACTGCTCAAACACGTTGTAGGTCTTTTTGGTGGAAAGTGTGGTGTGGGGCGGCGGAGACGCGCCCATCAACCAATTATAATTAATACTGTGGCGTAGCGATAGTCCCCGTTCAGTGCAAATATTTATATGCATGAATATGGGTAAAACAAAGTCCAACAACTGGTCTTGCTGCAATGCTTCGATATCGCCTTTAGAGGTCAGTGGCAGTTGCTTCACAGAAAATATGGAAATTCAGCCAAATCCGTAGTTAGACAGGTAAAGCGGACCCCAGAGAGAGTACAGAAAGATAACATAGGTCTCTACAGCAAAAATGCTGCCTGGATGTTTTCAACTGATTTGTTGAAAACAACATAGATTTTTTTTATCAGAAATATGGTGTTTTTGGGATAATTTGACGATATAAATAATAGGTGAAATTTTATTTTCATTACTGTTTTTAAATGAATACTCGTACCTACAAACCGTAAGTTTTTAACTAATGAGCGCCCTGTGTGAGCTACATCAAGAAACACGAAGATATGGTAACCTGAAAGATGGAGCGTTTCAATAATGGCAGACTACTGTTGGACGATACCTTTCAGATGCTTCACACAAGCAAAATGAGTCTCACTAGGAAAAGTAGGTAATAGTAGATTGTTGCGCCGACCACAAAGCGAGTAATTAATGCACGAGTATTATGTCGTTACACTAAATTGACACGAGTGCATCTATTACTCGCCTTGGCAAGGTGCTTAATCTACTTTCTGTCAACTACCAATCTACCTACCGTAATAAAATATACCTACTCAAAATTAATATTAAGTTAATGAAAAAAAGTTTATGCTTTCTGCCCCCCTAGCATGACCACATGTCGTAGATATACGATAAAAGATATCGTATCATATAACACCAACATTTTTACCGATTTCGCGAGCATGGTCAAAGTAGCGATATGATATGATAGGATATGATAAAATTTATCACGTGTTATGAAATGATAAGCCTCGCGATATGGAATAACAATGTTGCCAGTACTAATAAAAGTTTTCAATCATCATTCACTTGCCACTCACTCTTTTTTTGTTCTTTTGCAACTTTTATCACCTTTTTTGCCGTGCGTGTGTAATCTGTGGACCTGTCCGACCTGTCTTTGTCTTATCACACCTTGTTTATTTACTTTTCTTGGAACCGGATCGCCATAACACAAAAAAACCGTCAACAGAATAAAAGTTTATTTACCTATTTGTTTGATGTGTGTTTCATCACAATAATGGAAAACAAAGGAAAAACACGGGAAGTTTATTTTAATTGCCTCGCCGTTTAGAACTTAGAAAGTTTGCATTTTGAAAATTACACATACTTTTGTCTGTCTCTCGGTTAACTCTGTACAAATTCGTTGTCTTTTAGAACTCGCAGTACAGCGCAGCAGCTGAAGCTACTGACTGAGTACATGCAGACTCATCCCCGATTGGCGCATGGGGAGTTTAGTGCGCCACAGGGTTGACTGACAGAAAATCGTCAGTGGGAAGAACTCCGGGCTATGTTGAGTGAACATGGCTCGGATAAGTCTATTGACCAATGGAAAGTGGTAAGGAAGGTGCATCTGATGAGTGATAGGATAAAGTCAGTCATTGATTGTGATATTAACCGAAGTTATTATGGCATAAGTACACTTTATTCCATTTCATTTCTTCTTTTTACGACCTTAAATATATTGACCTAAAATATATAGAAATTCGTTGCTAATTTCTCTAATTAGGGTCCTCTTTTCCTATTTCATTTCTTTGTCCTCCGCGGCAAGTTAATTAATTCTTATGTATGGTCTAGCCATTTTAAAAGATTTTAGGTGAAGCTTAACTTGTGAAGTTTTAACTGAAAAAAGGAGTTGTAATATCTTATTATTTTCTGTATTTTTCATATACATTTACACAATAATCATAAAAAAGATTCTTACCTTTTAAAATCAGTTAATGACTAGTGACTGTTATATTTTATCGAGTATATCACGCACTCTAAACCTCGTCGATAAAATAATACGACTAAATGTCAAAAATCGATAAACTTTACTTTTTATATCCACCAATAGTTGGCCATGCTCGACTTTTCGATAAATAACCGACTGCCATGCTCGCTCTTCTATCTATTGTAACGTATCATAACACGTGACGTCACTGGGCACGGTTATGCTCGCTGTTTCGATAAAAATTTAACATGGCGGCGATATTTATCATATTTTGACAGTTGGCGTGGATAAAACGCTTTATCATATCGTGTTATGATGGTCATGCTAGGGGGGCTGGTACTATCGCTGTATATTTCCATTTTATTTTATTTTTCTCGATAAATCAAGTACCTACTCGTAACAAAATTTTACATTTTTTTATGTCGGCCAGTATCTAATGCATACATTTATATTAAAATGGAAGACATTAAACCTCTGTGGTAAATTTATATCTAAATAAAAAAATAAAAAACAGTGGTTTAAAGAAAAACTGTGCTATAAAGAAATTTCATATATGACTTTTATGCACTTGTTTTGGTTCTAAGTAAAAAATATGTACTTAGTGATCAGTTTTGTAGTGATTAATGATAACTTTACCGCATAGTTGAAAGAAAATACTTTTACTGAAAACAAATGAATGCTATCTACATTAAAAAAAAAGTTTTGTTAATCTTTTTAGTATTGTATATTTTATTTTAAGATGGTAGAAATGGTAAATTGACAAAAATTTACACCTACTGACGTACATCGTCAAAAAACGTGTCGTGCTATGACGAAACGAAAATCATTTTCGAATTCAGCACACCCAAAAAGATAAAAATTACGCCACGAAACCAAAGCAGCTCTATTTTTTTTGCAGACCTGTGTAATAGTAGTGCCATGTCTTATGGAATGCACTGCCACTGAACATCAGACGGGCAACAGCCCTTAATAACTTTAGAAGTATAGTAAAGGACCACTACTTAGCATCGTGTACACCTATATAGCTCACTATTTATAAAGCTCACTTATTATTACACTTTCATACTAGTATGTACCAACTATTAATTACATACCCATATCTATTATGTGTGCTATATATATGTGCTATAATATATTTTTATTTATAATGGGCTACGTATAGCGGTATATTTATTTTATTTTCTACTTTATTTGTACTGTTCTCTCTCTTTCTTTCCTTTTGTATCTAGTTTATATGATAACTACACCATAATTTTGTTTTATCACATTACTGTCCATCCCAAGCGATAAGGCCGCCCATTGTACATGCAATGTATACATGCTACCTACTTGTCTCTACTGTAAATTTTATGGTGCACAATTAAGTATTACAACAAACTAAGCTGAAAGCTTCGGGTGCGACTGGGATTAACACTAAGATGAAGAAGTTAGTGCACATGCGCGAACTTTTTGACGTTTGTTCACGAAGTTTGTCGATAACTATAGCACCATTTATTACGTACGTAGCCTGGTGGTCGCCACAAGTTGAGGCGACAATGAAGTGCATAACGAATCCCATCAAAATGACAATACTTGTCAAAAATACCAAGTCTTGCCTAAGTTGTTCTACTTTAAAAAGTTGTGACATCCATGTTTTACCAAATTGATTATTAATTCGGTCCCTACTTTTGGGACCTACTGTCTTAAGTTGTTACGTAATTATCTAACCTAACAACATTGTATAGTGACCATATCAATATAAAAATCTTTAGCGTTTTACATAAATATATTGACTCGGCCATCGCATGAAAACATGTAAAATTTAATATAAATTCAATTCTTTAGTGGTGCGTACCTAGGTAGCCTGGTGGTCGCCACAAGATGAGGCGATAATGAAGTAGGTACATAACGAATAACATTGAGCAAAAGTAGAACGATGTATCTGTGGTGGTTGGAGGTGCTATGTTAACCGTTTTACACCTACCAATTATGTATTACCTAATAATTGTACCTAATTATTATATTAAGATGCATATACCTTATATAGTTCAGTATAAAATTAGTTTAAGATAGAAATAAAACTATTTTCAACAAATTTTATCGTGATTTATTTATTATTTTAATAAAATGGACTGCGGCCTTGCCTTATAGCTCTGTGGCAATCTCTTATAGGCAACCATAGGTGGGTAGAAAAATAGGAGAAGAATGTTTCAGCAAGGCAGTTTTTTTTTCCATACCACTTAGGTGGCAGACTAGCACATGGCCCACATAATGGCAAGCAGTTACCGTTGCTTATGGACGTGTACATCACACTCGCGCAGCCGACCCTAGTGTACCACTTGGTACTTGGTGCACTTTGATGATATAATTATAACTATAAAACTAGAATTTTTCAAAACAATTAATGTCTACTGTTTTTATGGCCCACCCGATGGAAAGAAGTTACCGTGGCCTATAGACGTGTGCAACACCAGGGCAGTCACACTCGTGCTGCCGACCCTGTCAATACAGAGAGTTTCTGTGCCGACAGCGTAAAAGACCAAGCAGGAATAGCCTTTGGTCTTCCTACTGACAGCACAAAAACACTGCAGTGAGCTCTGGCTCTGGTTTGCTGTCGAACCTCAGACATCCGGCTCTAAGTCGTAACTACCAATGTGTTAGTCCAACAATGGCATACAGTCAATGGTAACAACCAGAATGAGCTGCCACGTGCTGGACTACTAACGATTGACATAAAATTGTTGAATGTAACCTCTCAAAGGCGGGAATTATATAGAAATAGCATACCTAATGCTAACACGCACGGAATGACGCGGTTTTCTGAAATCGCGGTGATGCGTACCTACGATACCTATACTCGTATAATCATAATAATATGGGGCTTACGTGGACGACTGTCCTGCTCCAAGCGAGTGCAGTGAGGCATTGATACTAAAATAGCACTTTATCAAGTTTCAAAGTTCCTCATAGTTTTTCAATAAAAATTTCCTTATTTCAAATGTACTTAGTTGATGTAATAGGGTAAATGTCACAGTAACCAAAGTAAGTTACTTGAATAAATAAGTACAGTACTGTTGCATTATTCAATTGAGACCTAAAAATATTAAGAATTTAATAAAAGCCGAATCTGGAAAAAATAGTACAACTGAAACTATAAATAACATAATAAGTAACGGTGAAATAATAAGTAAGTCAAAAGAAATAGCCGAACTTTTTAACGATTATTTCATAAGTTGTAATATAAACAAGAATAGTTGTGGGACTAAGGTGGAAACAAATTGCAATAGCATATTTCTAAAGCCGTACGACTGTTATGACATTAATAAGAAAGAAAGAAAGAAGAAACAAAGAAAGAAAATACATTTATTAAACACACAACTCAGTAGGCATATCAACAATACAATGATGAAATATAATAAAATAAAAAAAAAAACACAATAAAACAAATCTCAGTATATATATATATCTCATATGTATCAGTGTGGGGTGTGCGTTTAAATGGTCACAGTTCAGCTAATGCTACAGATAGATCTGCAGCGCTGTTTTTCAACTGCAGCCGTTTGTACTAGGTAGCTGTCTGTATATACGCGGATCCCATAAAATTGGTAGTCCCAGTTTACATAAATTAGATGTATGCGTAACGAGATTGAATAGGCCAGCCTACATTTGCACATCCGTGTATGTAAGGACATTGGCAGCATTGCGACGCGCGACGCCTCTAAAACGCCTTATGTTGCGGCTCAAGCGCCGTTATGCACAAAATTTCTGATCATTGAGTAGTATGTTTTTGAGCTTAACCCGAAAGTTATGGATGCTTGTGAGTGTCCTAAGAGGTGGAGGAATATTGTTCCAAATCTTGCTAGCCGAATACTTAAAACTACCTTGAAATGCCGCGGTCTTGTGTTTTGGTACATGTAAGTTCAGACGCGACGCTCTTGTAGGGTATCTACTGCCTTCATTGAGCCATTTAAGTTTGGAGTACAGGTAGAACGGTTTGCCTGTCTTAACAACCCCAAAGACAACAGTAGCTAGATGCAACTCCCTTCTATACTTCATTTTAAGTATGTTCCATCTGTTTAGATATGGGGTCACGTGGCTTCTAGGTGGTATATTATAACAGAAACGCGCGCACGCATTTTGCACTCTTTGTATTAAGTTAGCCGTTTTAACTAGTAGTCTAGGACCGTAAACCACATCCAAATAATTAAATTTGGATAACACCAGGGTATCGACCAGCCTTTCACGGAGCTCAACACTGAGATAGCTACGCATTTTATAGAGAAGTTTTAATCTGTAAAAACAGTTCCTCACGCATTCCGCAATATGTCGTTCAAACCTCAACCCTTCGTCCATTAACAAGCCAAGATTCCTAGCTTCTTGCACACGCTCAATAGGGACGCCATCCACGTATAATTGAGGATTTAGTTGTGAAATTTTTGTGATGTGATTTTTTGAGCCAAGGATTAAAAATTTAGTCTTGTTGCCGTTTAATACGAGTGTATTTTGGCGAGCCCATTGACAAATGCTAGTCAGATCCTCATTGATTTTCGAGATGGCTTCCTGGAATTCATTGACTTCGAAGGAGAAATATATCTGCACATCATCTGCGTACATATGGAATTGGCAGTGTTTTATTACTTGAGCAATGTCCGCACTATATAAAATGAACAATAAGGGCCCCAGAACAGATCCCTGTGGTACACCTCTATTTACGGCTGATATAGAAGAACGCAGTGTGGACCCGTCACTTTCGTGTGTTTCCACAAACTGTGCGCGGCCACTTAAGTAAGAGTGGAACCATTGTATTGTGTTACTGTCAAATCCATAATACGCCAGTTTGGAAAGCAAAAGAGAAATATTCAAACCATCGAAAGCCCTAGAAAAGTCCAGTAGGACTAAAACCGTGGCCTTGCCGTGGTCCTGTGCTGCTAATACATTATCCGTAACTTCCAAAATAGCTGTTGCTGTACCCCGGTTCTTTCGAAAGCCCGACTGGACATCAGGTAAGATATTTCGCGTTTCTAAATAGTGTCTCAGTTGTGATGCGACCACCTTCTCTAATATTTTAGATAGGCATGGTAAAATACTTATCGGACGTAGGTCCTTAGTGTCAATAACATTGTTATTTTTAGGAATGGGCTTTATTATAGCAGTCTTCCAACTAGTAGGGAATTTAGATGTTACAATAGACTTATTTATAATGGCTGTAATTACATCCAGAGTTTTAGGAATCATCATAACTATCATTTTCAACGATATACCATCAATTCCCACTGCATTAGAGTGAAGCTCCGCCACTATTTTTAATACTGCGGAAGAGTCGACGGGCGTCAATCCAAAGGTAAAACCTCCAAACCTGTTGTACTCGTAAAAAGTTAAATTAGATAACGAGACGTTTATGTCCCCAGGAACATTCAGGAAATGCCGATTGATCCTGTCAGGGTCATTCAGGTGCGCAGGCAGTTCCATAGATTTATGAGGATTCAAATTCTCTTTTATATTTTTCCATAATATCTTAGGCTTTTTAATATTATTATCTATTTGAAATTTAAAATAACACTTTTTTTCACTATTTATAGCTAAATGTACTTGTTTCTTTAACTCTGTGTAATAAACTTTATGTGACTCCAATTTACTTTTCTTAGCTCGGTTTAATGCTTCATCCCTTAGACCCATCATGAACTTAACATTGCTCGTTAGCCAGGGAGCCGGTAGGTCTCTAATAATTTTGCTTGTTTCCGGGGCGTGTAGTTCAAACAAAAATAATATTACCTGTGAGTAGTCCTGTACAATGTCATCAACATCCTCTAGGTACAGTAGACGACTCCACCTAAAGGAGTCAACGTCCCCATTAAATCTTTCTAGGTTGATCTCAGACATCGGTCTATATGTAATAACCTTTGGCGGGATTCTGGGTTTGCGAAATAAAAATTCACACTTAACAAATGCATGCCCGTTCTGTTTGCCAACAGAATCCACGGATATACTACGCACTTTGGCATTTGTACAAACCACATCGATCAATGTCTGACTGTGATCAGTGAAGTGTGTAGCGTCCTTTACATACTGTGTTAACCCAGTGCAGTGTAGAAACGTGTTAAACTGTCTGACATTGCATGCCGTATACTTAAATAAATCAATGTTAAAATCACCCAGTAAAATTAAATAATCATAGTCTGAAAACGAAGCGATGGAATCCATCATCGCATCCAGAAACCGTTGCACATTGCCCGTAGGGGGATTATAGCCAGTGCCCACTATGATCTTATTATTGTTTACTTTAACCCTAAGCCACATCTGTTCAATTGCAGGGTGCACGGGATGGATGCAAACCTTTACGTTCAAACCGCGCCTGACGTAGAATCCTACCCCCTCTCCTCGATCTGCGATCGCAGAAGAGCGAGGAATATGTCGCAAACGATACTCTGGTACGAATGGCGCACGCCCCTCCTCTCCCCGCTTTAACCATGTCTCATTAATGGCTAACAAATCCACCTGATGACGCTCTATTGTGCCTATAATATTTTCATGGTTTCTACCCAAAGAACCCGGATTAAACAATCCGACTTGGAAAAAATTGCTAAGCATTGCGAATCTCATAATTAATTTTTCTATGACTTGAAACGTCATTTTGTAGGCACAGATGTCCATAACCATAAATTATGTAACTAATAATCGCACAGAAACCGTAAACACGTCTTACCAGACTTCGCAAAAAACAATCAACAAAGAACAACAAGGTATATACAAATAGTGAATAGTCAAGGCATGTCAAATGACTCACCAACACACACACACCACACTGACACCGCCGACTCACGCATAGTATTAGAATGGCTCGATACGTTGCCATTAACTGTTTGTTTACATCGAACAACAAGCATAAAAGTGTGAATGTAATAACAATACAAATAACTTTAATGCAGCATTTGCAGCAAATGAATTCATTAGTGAGTTCGACGAATATAATAAGTATTTTTGTAATTATAATTAACATAGCATAGGCTTGGCCCAAATATTTTTTAATGATATACAGTATAACAAAGGGGGTCAATAACGACAGACTACAATCCAAGCAACATATGGCAGGTGCAAGTCTTATACCTAAAGGGTTAAACTGAGTCGACACCAAAAACCCGTCTGAGGTCGCCTTCATTATTTATGGTGAAAGTAGGCTTGCCCTCATCCTGCTTAACAAGAATGCGGCCATTTTTGGTCCAGACAAATTTCCAATGCATCTTCTTACGCGCTTCGCGTACTTTGAATAAAAGGTGTCGGTTAAATTTAGTTAAACGCTCGTTCATATAGAATGGCCCGGGCGCCCCCAAGATGCCGAAGTCCGCCGTGTCCGCTCCACGCCGCACACGCATGTTACGGAGTAAGTCATCACGCACCGCTCGGCGCGCCATCCGCACCACTAGGGGGCGGGGGCGGGGGCGAACAGATGACGCATTCCCGCTGGCCCCACCGCGCACCGTCCTCGATCCAACTCTCTCCGCACTGACTATATCTCGCTCATCCAAGGTTACGCCCATCTTGGCAGCTATCACCGTAACCAGATGTATTGGGCTCTCACCATTGTTCTCCGGCAGATTAGATATCTCCAGATCATTGGCCAGCAACAGTTGATCCCGCGCATTGAGCTCAGATTTAAGCTCTTCCACCATAACTTCCAAGTGCCCAGAGTTGTCTGCCCTTTCCTCAATCCCACTCTCCAGCTTATTGACCCTATCTTCCAGAGAGTTGAGTCGTGAGGAGTTATTACTAATAGCCTCTCGAAGTTCCTTTACGTCCTGGCGTAACAGGCGAAGCAGTTTCAACTCCTCCTGCATAAGGGCCATTTGCTCCCTAAAAAGACGTATCTCCAATGCCACATCAATAGCCGTATGCTCAATATACACATCGGCGGAGGTCTTATTCAAGGTTTCCAACGGTATCCCTTGCGTATGCTCACCCGGTGATAATATCTTATCCGACGAAGTTCTAACAGGTGTATCCGGTCGGTTATCTCGAGGTTTATTCTTTAAACATTCCGGGCATGACCAATTAGGCTGCTTAGCCGATGCCTTGGCTCCACCCAGACAAGTCAAATGGTAAGCGTGAGGGCAAGTACAACAGACAGCGCCATCTGCTTTCATGAAGCGTCCACAAGCTCTGCAGTTTGTCATAGTCGCGCAGTATCTATAGATCACACGGCCGTTAGTTAACAAAAAGTTACCACTCAAAAATAATAGATGTCGCTTGCGCGCGGCAATCGTCAGCTGATTCCCAGCTGATCTTGGGGTAGATATATAATATTATGTACGACAAAAGTTTGTTTACACCCACAACGGCACTCTCACCCACACCTTTTTTTTCTCTTATTTCTATCACTTAAATGTTTAATGTTTACACGTATTTATGATCCCTTCGACACATAAATACTCAAGTATCCAATGAAATGTCTTTGCAATTTAAATTTTTGCACTAACCGCAATGTATCCCAGCACAGGGTCAGTCGTTTGTCTATGTTTACTTTATGCATTAAACAGTCACAAAACACTTGGTAAACTTTAGTCCACACACATTATAGAACAAACTACCTATTTGCACACTTGTTCTATTTAATAATGCCGATATCTAATTTTTGGAGACTTTTAATTACGGAGCTTAAAAAACTCAACCGTTACAGTGACACTAGCGCCACCTAGTCCCAATAAGATAGTAATGTCCTTAAAGAATACAAAATCGATGGGCTATGATAATATCACGACTGAAATTTTAAAGTCTAGCACAAATGAACTAGTTCCTGTACTAACTCATTTGGTAAATCTATCTTTTACCACAGGCTGTTTTCCAGATTTGTTGAAAGTATCCATTGTTAAACCACTGCATAAAAAAGGAGACAAATCATCACTCTCAAATTACAGACCTATTACTCTTATGTCTGTAATCTCTAAAATATTTGAAACAGCCATGTATAAACGTTTCACTGAATTCCTAGCCAAACATAATATTCTCAGGAAGGAACAGTTTGGATTCCAAAAAGGGAAGTCAACCACTGCAGCATGTTTCAACCTCATGGCTCAAGTTATTGATAGTGTAGATGATGGTAACGCTACAACTGTGATATTTTTTGATATGACGAAAGCATTTGATTTGGTTTCACATAAAATATTGCTAAATAAGCTAGAAAAATACGGTAGGTATTCGCGGAAATGCGTTGTCATGGATAGAAACATATCTAGCAAATAGAAAACAATGCGTTGAAATTAGCTCCCTAAATGACAAAAAAGAATTAGAAGCAACTAATTCAAGTTACAGAGTAAACGGTTCTGGGATACCGCAGGGCAGTGTGCTAGGCCCTCTATTATTTCTATTATACATAAATGACCTTCCGGATGTTACTGAACATCCATGTACATTATTTGCAGATGACATTTCAATAATAATTAAATCCAAATTAACTGACAATCACTTATATGACACTGACCTTAATAAATATGACATTACTAAATATGACATTAATAAGCATGACATAAATAATTATAACTGTGACATCAATAAATCAATAGAATCTATTATAAAATGGCTGGATGAAAATAATCTAAATGTAAACTTAACAAAAACTAAATATATACAATTTAACACATATGGACGTAAACACTTAAACCTTAATATTATGTACAAAGATATTCAAATCGAGGAGGTAGAGCACACTACATTTTTAGGTATTGTTTTGGACAAACATATAAATTGGAAAGCCCACATAAATAACATATGTAACAAAATAAACAGATTTGTATATGTCTTGGCGAAGTTAAGTAGAATATCATCGCAAAAGACGGTTCTTAGCGCGTACCATGGCTATGTGGCCGCAGTTCTTAATTATGGTTTCATTCTTTGGGGAAACTCAACTGACATAAATAAGGCATTTATTGTTCAAAAAAAATGCGTCAGAGCGATTTGCGGTGTGGCCCCCTGGATATCTTGCAGACCGCTATTTCAATCACTTAAACTATTGACTTTGCCCTGTATGTTTATTTTTGAGTGTGCAAAATTTGTAAGACTGAATAAGCACCTCTTTACAACAGCAAAGGAAATGTACCCGAGAAATACACGCGACCCAGACAGAATAGTTTTATCTAAGGTACCAAAAACTGTTTTATATAAAAAGAATTGCCTGTCTATGTGTGGATATATTTATAATTGTGTACCTAGCGAATTTAAAGCTTTACCATACAATAAATTTATAAAATCGTTAAAAGACTGGTTGCTAAACAAATGTTTTTACTCCGTTACAGACTTTTTGTCTATAAAATGTAAAGAGTATAGATAAAAGTGTAATTAGGTGATATAAGCCTCATTTTGACTTCGTATACTTTTGTACACTAAAGTGTTTTATATTAATGAAAATTTGCATGCCCAATTTAGGCAGAACATGATGTACCTACCTAGTCATAAGACATAATTTGTAACATCCTTATCACAATGTTCTAGCAAATAAAGATCTATTCTATTCTATTCTAATTTTTTTTCGATTTGGTTAACAAAAAAATTATTTCATCATATTCTTTTTTATTTTTTAACCGTTTCATTAGCATTATTAATTCTTCATCGTAAAGATCAATGAAACAAATAAATAAAAAGCACACGCTTGGCGCCATTTGTTTTTTATGAAATTGTCCATAAATTGCCTAATACGATGGAGAATAAATAATGCTAATTAAATGTGAAAAGATATGACAAAATATATTTTTTTTTATGTAGTGTACCTTCGGCTTCGGGAGCGTTCCCCTTGCACCCAGTATAGTAGAATTTGGAATGCTCAAGGCATGGCTCGGTGGCTCAGTAGGCAGAGCATTCCTCCTACAAGGGACTGGTCGCGGGTTTACGTCCCATCTGAGTATTACGCTTGTTTTAATCTTAGTCCATTTGAATAGAAAATTTCATTTTCTCAAACATGCTTGGAAATGTCAACATTATTTTGACAACCTTCTTCGAGATAAATCGAAAATGCTGTACATGCGAGCAGCGGCCAGCAACAGTTGTATGAAAATCCATATCTATCGTGTTTTAGCGGCCAAATAAATTACTATGTAAACTCATATCTGTCGTGTAATTTAAAAATGGAACCAACTTTTACTCCCAACCCAGGGCAACCAAGGAGGTAACATATCCAAGGCGTTATTTAAATATAGAACTGGCTTGCAAATAGAATGCTGTTTATTAAGAAAAATAAAAAAACAATGAACATTTCCCCGCGTGAAAAATTATTGTTGTCGCTAGTTCGTCATTGATTTTGAAAAGTAGGTAACTAAAAAACTCTGCCTAGATACTACTTAGTTTTAATTTCCGCGCATTGTTTGAGAAAAGCACTATACAAGCCTTGGCCACAACTGAGCGTTGCCGGACTCCGTAATGCGTGCCTCGGCTGCGCCTCGGCCCGCATACTTCACGATCGTCCGGCAACACTACAATTGGTGGCCGCGGCAGTAATGTACTATAAATGTCTTTTTAATTGATTGCTAATATTACTACACTTGTGGACACATCTATTGGCCCACCTTAGAGTTTAGGTTTCGATGGCCCCTACCTAAATATGATTGCTAGAGTGAACAAAAGCTATTGATGCAGTTTTAAACCTGATACATTTTACCATCTTTTTCGATCGTATCGTTTTAAATTTGAATTCAGAATACCACAGGACATGGAGCTACGCCTAACAAGTCGCGTATGCGCCTTGATGAGTGCAGTTGATTTTTGAATAAAAAACATGTTTTATCAAAATAAAGGTTTAATTATCAAATAAAGGTTTAATTTAATAACGCGTGTTGCCTCCATGGGCATCTCGGCCCTCAGCTCTCATACGATTAGGCATAGAGTTTATCAACCGCTCTATGAAATTTTGAGGGATCATCTCCCATTCCTCTTCTATGGCAGTTTTCAACTCCGGCATCGTCTGGGCAACTGGCTGACGAGTCCTAACACGTCTTTTTAGCTCGTCCCACATGTGCTCAATCGGGTTCATGTCTGGGCTTCTGGCTGACCTGTCCATAACTGTGATGTTCCTATCCCGAAGATATTCCCTGACGATGTCGGCCGTATGGGCTCTTGCATTATCATGCATAAAAAGGAAATTTGGGCCCACATAGTCTACGTATGGCATCACGTGAAGTTCTAAGCACTCACGAATGTACCTTTCAGCATTTAATGTTGGCAACCGTGGTCCCGTAACAACCTCAGTTGAGTTTTGCCGCTCGCGGAAATGCCGCCCCAGATAGTCCATGAGCCACCGCCTTAAGCAACCCTCTCTTGGAAGCAGCATTGTGCAAAACGCTCTCCCTTACGTCGGTAGACCATCTTCCTTCCATCATTGCAATGTAATGCAATTTTAGACTTATCAAAAAAGAGTACACGGCTCCAATGCTGCTAAGTACAATTTAAATGAGTGCGCGCGAAAAGAAGACGCGCTGTTCGGTGGGTTCGCGTTAGTTTGGGGCCATTAGCTGGTTTGTGTGGTACCATATCGCGTTCTTCTAACCTTCTCCGAACAGTTCGAGCGCTCACAGATACTCCGTGGAAGTGGCGAAGTTGGTATTGTATCTCAATGGAGGTAAGGTGACGATTTCTCAAGCTGGTCGTCACGATGAATCGATTCTGCCTTTCAGTTGTGACCCGAGATCGTGGCCTTCCTTGGCGACGAACAAAATCGGCAGGCTCTAGGTACCTCCGATAAACATTTCGGACCGCAGATCGACTTAAATTAAGTTGAGCACTCACATTTCTTTGGCTGTATCCGGCCTGGATAAGTGCCACAGCTTGGGCGGCGACTTCAGGCGAAGTATCCATAGATTATTGATAGAACCTCACCTTAATGCTAAGAATAAGTAATGTTTGTTGCAAAACCAAAGAGAAAAATCACACTTTCGAGAATTAAATCCAAGTAAACGAATAAACTCAACTTTTCTTAGTATTCGATTGTTTAATATCAACGAAGAGGCTCCAATTTGTTTTTTGTTTCTTTAAATTCTGTGTTCGAAATTCAAAATAAAACTATTGAATAAAATTATGAATGTGCCTGGTTCAAAACTGCATAAAAACTTTTTGCTCGACCTGATATAAATTTTTAGCTAGGACTAAACGAAACTTAAAATGCAAGGTGGGCCAATAGATGTGTCCACAAGTGTATATGCTAAAATTACAATAAGTGTGGAGTTTTGTATTGATTATTTTATTAAGTTGTTTTTCGTGGACAAATACGTACTAACTAATATCTTTATTTCTTAGGAGCAAAAGCGGATTTCATGGGACCAGTTTATTTTAACACAGCCATGTTATATATGATGGCGGATGATTTTGATGACGGTACAACAGCGGTCTGTTGCTCAAATATGTCACTCTATTATACCTATGATATTGAATTCTGCAAAACTGAATCATATACGGTAACAGGAGGTAGGTGTGACAAGAAATACTACTACAAATTTGTAAATACATACATGTAAATAGAAACACGCCAGGTCCTCGATTAGAAAGAAAGAAAGAAATATATTTTATTTGCGACCACACACAATGCATGATGGGTACAATAATACAATACGATTCTGCTATTTATTTATTTATTTTAATTAGAATAACAAACAGGAGTACAATTTATTGTTTTACTCATTTAAGTAGTATCTATAGTACAATTACTTATAGGTAAGTCTGTAATTGGAAGTCAGTTTTAGCAGTGTCTGTGGTATGAGTGATGCAGAATCGAGGGCGTGATTGTCTTCAGTGAAAAGGAAACCCATGATCTCCGAATGACACAGTTAATCACTCTACCCGAGCCACATGCTCTGTTTTTTTTTCTCTCATTAAATCTAATTATTAATAACTAGCTTTTGATGTCGGTTATCGCGTTGAGCCAACGCTCTTGAGCATTAAATTCACCTCGCCTCTGTTCTCGACTTTCTACTCGCCTCTATATTCGACTCTCTACTCGACTTACTACTCGCCTCTATACTTGAATTTATACTCAACTCTCTACTGACTTCTCTACTCCTCTCACTATTCGACTCGGTACTGTCCATCCACTCGATTCTCCGTTCGCCTCGCTACTTGACTCTCCCCACACGCCTATCTACTCACCTCTCTACTCGATGCTCTATTCAACTCTCTATTGAATCTCTACTCGCCTCTACATTCGTCTCTCCACTTGCCTCACTATTCACCCATTTACTCGACTTTCTACTGCACTCTATTTGATCTTCTACTCGCCTCTCCAAGCTTTAATCCACCTTTATACCAAATTTCATTAGGATATCTTAAAAATAACACATTTTCATACAAACTTTCATCACCTATTTCCCCCCTTTAAACCTCCTTTCTCGCGATAAAAGGTAGCCTATATCCGTTCTCAAGCTCTAATAAACCTTTATACCAAATTTCATCACGATCAGTTCAGTGGTTTAAGCGTGAAAGCGTAACATACAGACAGAGAGACAGACATAATTACTTTCACTTTTATAATATTAGAATGGATTACATCAACTCGCTAATCTGAAACTCGCTAGCGCGTGCGAGTTAGCGTTTTGCTATTTTATTTTAATTATTTGTCCTCGACTGGCGAGGTACAGTCAGATTATTTTATGATTAAGTCAGGGTGATAATGCATGATACGTGCTATCTGTGGTAACATCATATTAAACGTCGTGTAAATTTCCTTGATTTATTGTGATGATTCAATTTTATTGTAGATTAAGACAAATTAAATACATTTTTAGATAATAAACTAATGCAAAATAAGTTAATAAGTACCTGAATATAAAAGGTGTTTACAGCAGTGGTAAAAAGTTCAGGTGTGGAGAATTTCTTCCCACAGATTCTAACTTGTAACGAACTCAAAATACGGGTGGCATTGCCCCGTTGGATGGCAATGCCAATTACACGTATTGATTTATAATTCGTGTACACAATCCTTTTATATTTTTTTATTTTTGATTTCAATGAAAAGCTGAACAATTCTCGAAATTTTCTTTACAAACTGGTAAAGAAAATTTCAGTTCGAAGAAATAATCAATTTTTATATTTTGTGGTTCTTTAAACCTATTATATATCTATCTAAAATCTGTATTTTTTCATTTCAAACTCAAGTCGATTATGGTCATATTGAGATCACAAAATTTTGTCGTGGGTTTTCCCTTTTCTGTAATATAAACACAGAATAATAAACTCAGCCACGTTCAAGTTCTAAGCTCTAAAGCAGACTTTTTTACATTACGTTTCTACCCCCTCGGATAACTTCCGTCGAACCCGGTGTAAATGGTTACGTTAGCACCCAGGGCTAACTTTGGTTTTGGTCCTAGGGTGTGCGAACAACGGTCTCCTCATCTTGCTCCTGGATATGGGGGAGGTGCTTTCACCCCACCACCTTGGCCTGCTTCTGCTAGAGTGACCACTGCTCCAACCCTCAGGCAGGCAGGTTAGCGCTTGCTGCTGACCTGCGTTAACGTGCGTTAGATAGCTTAAATTGCATATCTTCTGCATTTAAAATGGGTACCTACATACATCAACTTTATTGTACCTGATAGCGAGTTGATGACAAAAAATCATTTAAAATCGAAAGGAGCTAACTTGCACTAGTGACACTAGTGAGTTGATGAATGACCTCTTGTAGCTTGTATTATAATAAATAAAAATAATAAAAGAAAAACTTTAAACATATGCTTTTTGTTTCAGGCCCATCGTATTCCCCAAAAAAAAAGTTTTATAACGAGAGCACTGAATTTCCCAACTGGTGTGATTTTAATCAAAGTAAGTATATGCTTATCTATATATACTATTATGTCTGTATTTTGGAGGGTTTGTTATAAACGATACTGAATACGAAAATATTTTTTTAGGAATACTTGTCTCACTGTTCTTGATGGACTCTCGATCAACACGACTCCATACCAAGACAAAGGAAATTGCTGGAAATGGGTATGACGTTATCAAGACGTATACACAGTCTGACCATAAATACTGTAAAAATTAAAAATGAGAAAGGTATTTTTTACATTTGAATTTGGAATCAGTCATTTTTATACGATTGTCCATTGTGTTTTCTAATTTTGGCGACAATACATTGTACAATATTTTGCGATATTAAAATGGAGTGGCGTGATAAAGACAACCGAATCACTGTGATTGCATTACACAAAGTTGGTATGTAGACAAATGCAATTTTTAAAACTCTCCATACGCTTAATGTTAGTCAAATGTTTGTGTACCGGGCTATTAATAGGCATAGTATGAGACCTCCTCTGTTTGTGGCAGAAAAAGATCTGGCCGTCCACGTAGTGTTCGTACGAAAAAGGCGGTCAAAGCAGTAAGGGAAAGAATTCGAAGAAATCCTGTCCGAAAGCAAGATTTTATAGACGATAAGATTTTATCTCGGGAGATGAAGATAGCACCCAGAACCATGTCGCGTATTTTAAAAGATTTAATTTTAATTTAATTCTTTATTGTACACCCATTATACAGAGATCATTTATAAAAAGCATTTAATGGAACATGTACAAAGGCGAGCTTAACTCATAATGAGTTCTCTCCCAGCAAACCTTTGAGGTGCAGAGAAGAGTATAGTAATGAAGGGGGATGTGAAGTGTACAAAAAAAAAAAGAAAATCATATAAAAACAAAAAGGCGTACCTTAACAGGTACATTACACACATATACAGACATACATAGCATATATATTATATTCATACATACACATACATATACAATATAAATACGTAAATATATAGATGTATACAGACTACATTATTGTGACAGGAAATGTTCCCTAGTTCTTCTCCTGAAGATGTCAAGAGTATTACTACCGCGAATGGAGTGAGGTAGAGAGTTCCAAAGCCGTACAGTTTGTACCGTAAAGGATCGATCATAGCAGCTAGATGTGTGTGCAGGTGTGCGAAGCAGAAGAGAGGAAGAAAGACGACAGGATTTACCCCTGGGTACAAGATAATCAAAGCGTTCCCGCAAATAAGTTGGAGCATTAGGATTGTGAAGAATAGAGTAGAGAAGAGTTAGAATGTGAAGGTTACGGCGCTGCCGAATAGGGAGCCAGTTCAGTGCTTTGCGATATTCCGTGACATGGTCGTATTTTCGAAGGCCAAACACAAAACGGATTCCCAAATTCTGCAGGCGCTCAAGTTTGTTAAGCAGTTCCTCCGATGCATCGAGAAAGCAGACATCAGCATAGTCTAACAGAGAGAGTAGAAGAGAACGTGCAAGAGTAACTTTAGTCTGAAAAGGTAGGAGTTTCTGGAGACGTTTGAGAGATTGAAATGAACAGTAAACCCTCCTACTTATCTCCGTGATGTGAACATCCCAGGCAAGCATGGAGTCAATGTGCACGCCTAAATTTTTTGCACTTTTAGAGTAATTAATGACTACAGAATCATAAGTTACTGGAGGCAGAGAATCATGATTCAGGAGGCGGAGCGTGTATCTACCACCAACAGTAAGTGCCTGAGATTTCTCTGGGTTGATCAGCAGTCCAAACGATTGGGCCCAGGTATTGATGTTTTCAAGATCATTGTTGATGGCAGCCACGGTCCCAGTTAGTTCATCAGCTTTGAAGTGTCGATATATCTGCAAGTCGTCTGCATAGAGATGATAATGCGACGTTAGGACCTTCGTGATGGCGTTTATAAAAATAGAGAACAGAAGAGGAGAAAGGACGCCACCCTGAGGAACACCTGCTACTAAGTCACAACAATCGGAGGAAGCGTCATTCACTCTGACAGATTGTGAGCGTCCCTGGAGATAGGACTTGAACCAAGTAGTTGCAGAGGCAGAAACATTGATGGACGAAAGAATACCTAAGAGAATGTCAAAATCAACCGAGTTGAACGCACTGCTGAAGTCCAATAAGACCAACACTGTCAGTTGTTTGTTATCCATGGCCAATCTTATGTCATCTGTTACTTTAACTAAAGTTGTTACAGTACTATGGCCACGGCGAAAGCCTGATTGGAAAGGACTCAACAGGCCATTAGAGGAGAGGTAATACGCCAGTTGATCATGAACAATATTCTCGAGTACCTTTGACAAAATGGGAAGGATTGAAATAGGGCGGAATTGGGAGAGTGTTGTAGGATTGGGTACTTTGGGTAGTGGAATAACAGAAGCTTTCTTCCATGATGAAGGAAAATAGTTATAATATAAGGAGTAGTTCATAATATGGGTGAGGATAGGAAGAATCAGATCTACAATAGGGAGAAGCATTTGCAGTTGAAGGCCATCGTCACCGACAGCCCTGGTGGATATGGATTTTAAATATTTTTTAATATCTGCTTCTGTTACCGGATGAAATGAGAAGGGAGTATTTAAAGGTAGTTGAAGGGAGGAGAGAGAATTTAGGGTAGAAGATTTAACATCCCTAGGAATAGTAGTTGGAGGCGCTGAGAAATGAGCATTTAATGCATTGAGGTCTATATCAGCAAGGTTATCATGTTTGACCTTGCCAATACCCAAGGATTTCAAGAACTGCCATTGTTGAGAAGTGTTAAGGTTTTCCATGGTCTTGTGAATATGGTCTTGTCTCGCATCCCTACACATACGATTGCACCGATTACGCAGTTTCTTATATAAGTTCAGCCCCTCTTCAGACGGGCACTTCATATATTTACGCTTGGCCTTATCTCGCTTGGACATTATGTTTTTGATAGACGGAGAAAGCCATGGCGCAGGAAGATGTGTAACTCTTACCTTCTTAAGAGGAGCATGTACATCATAGATGGCTAATAATGTACTGGTAAAGATAGACACCTTGCCGTCCAGATCGTCGCAGTCAGTACTATCCATGTCACCACACAAACGCTCCAGATCAATGTCTTTAAAATTACAAAGAAGTAGAAATTTACTCTTGCGTTTCGGAGGACGCAGTTTATAGGAGAGATATAGAAGATCATGGTATGAAAAGGGAGCAGATAACTGTCCATGTGAGGCCACTTTATGAGGGTCGGAGATTAGAATGAGGTCCAGTAGTGAGGGCTGAGTATTGGGAACATTATGTGTAGCTTTTAGGGGAAGAATGTGCATGTCCACAGAAGAGACAAGGGAGCAGAGTTTACGGCTGCGTGAATCTTTTTTAAGTAGACAGGTATTAAAGTCCCCGAGGATAATTCTATGCTCATATAGTGACGAGAAATTTTCCAGTTGTATTTCAAAAGCAGAGAAATAATCAATATTGCTAGCAGGGCTGTAGTATACGCCAATTAGTGCTTTGGTGTGCTTAAAATCAATTTCGATAAAAAGATATTCTGTAAAATTTGAGTATACACCTGGAGACTGGTCAACAACCTTATGAGAAATGTCCCCACGAAGGTGCATAGCAACCCCGCCGCCACCTTTACCAGTTCTGTCAACTCGCACAAGTTTATACCCGGGTAGAGAGTACTGGGTAGAAGGGAGTGAGGGCTTAAGAAAAGATTCAGAGACAAGGACAGCATGAACGTAGTCAGAATTAAAAGACGCAAGAAGATCAGAATAGTGTCCAGGAACGCTTTGAGCATTTATGTGCACGACATTAAAATAAAAAGGAAAGGCTGAAAACATAGAGGACAATTGGTTACAGAGCTGAACAGCATTATTGTTACCAGACGCACTGGCGAAACTATCACTAGATGCAACCGAAGAAGAACAAGAAGCAAAACTATCATCCAAATCTGTAGTATCGCCTGAATCTTCAGACATACAAAAAAAAACTGAATAATATATAAATTAATTATATGATATATAAAATAAATAATAAGTTATCTAAAGTTTACCTTTTACTAATCCTCTATGCACTCGCTAGTTGCATACACAATTTATAAAAAGAAGAGATTATACGCAAAAATACTAATATTCCAATATCATAAATTCACGTTTCCGAACGAATGACACAATACACAATAACATGTCAATTACGTAAAAAGACTAAAAGAAAAAGTACAAAAGAAAACAAATAGCCCCCTAAAATCCAACCACACGTCCATCTGAATCTCGTGGGGGGCGGACACACGGAAACAAATTTACTGGCGTGGCTAATGTGGCTCTGGTACACTTGACATTGGCGTCTCGCAATTAATAACTGTATAATACATTTACTTGATAATTGATTGATTACTTGATATTGGCGGAAGTATGACCACGAGCAAACAGCCGGAGTTGCAGCGATTTGCTGCAGAGGCCATTTTGAATAAGAAAGAAGAAGAAGAAGAAGAAAACAAATGTGTAACTGACCGCAAATATAAATTTCCAGCAAGAAAGAAAAATACAAAAATAATAATTAACAAATTCGGCATATTTATGTCCTACTTGCGCGGTTTCTTTTGCGAAGCTGTAAACATGCTGGTAGATGCCGCTTCGCCCACAGGGTAAAGCTCGAGAAGCTGTTGCAGTTCGGCCACCGACTCGATCTTATGCCGCGAGTTATCCGTGACTTGGATAAAAATATTCCCATCAGAGGTCCAACACTGTCTCACACCATAATGCTTCCTAGCGCATACAAAAAGGTCATGTCTGGGCTTTGTGAGGAACTCCGATAATGTGAGACCAGTGCCTTTGAGTTTTGATTTGTTACGCCATACTAAACTACGAGTCGCAGGGTTTTCAAATCTCACTAATAGTGGGCGAGGTTTGCTAGTGTCACTACCCAGACGGTGGCAAACGGCTATGTCTTTAGCTGTGACACTGATAGTATTCATTTTGTTCGAGAACACTTTAATGGCACTACAAGTGGGATCCGCTGCATTTTCTTCAGAGAGACCATGTACAAGAAGAACCTTAGCTCTTGAAGCCATCTCATGCCGGTCCAAGCCCCTCACCAGTAACTCCATCTGGGACATACAAGGCCTTTAAAATCAGAGAAGTCGCGAGAGAGGCTTGCTATACTTTTATGGATGGTTGACTCACCCCCAGCATTCTTCAAGTCCTCCTCATACTGTGCCATGCGTCTTGTGAACGTGCTTGATAGCTCCTCCATGCAGTCGTACAAGTTTGTGCATAGGTCCATTTTATTTATTAAAGTAATTGTGCAGTTGAACGATTATAAATTGAATTTAAATATATGAGAGGATGCGATAGAGGATTTAGAAAATTATTAAATGTTATAAATCATTAATTGGTAAGTTAAATATACTATTTAAATTAAAATATGCAAGAGCTTTTTTAAAAGATGACTTAGGACTTGCAGCCTATTAGAGACGCACTGTTTATTTTTTAACTGATAATTTAAAAAAGAATACGGTATTGAAATCGAAACAACTACAGAAGTGGTACGCAAAGGGACGTCACAGAAAATTTTTGTTTACGGATGAGAAAATCTTTACAATTGAGCAACATTTTAACAAACAAAATTACTGTATTTATGCTCCAAGCTGTAAGGAAGCTTCAGTGCTATGTGTACATTATCCGACTTCAGCGATGGTTTGGTGGGGTGTTAGCTATGAAGGAGTGACTGAGCCATATTTTTGTGAAAAAGGTATCACAACGGCACAAGTGTTTCAAGACACCATTCTTGAGAAGGTAGTAGAGAAGTATGGTCCTTCCAAATGGACTCGGCGCCAGGTCATAAAGCTCGGTCCACGCAGTCTTGGTTGGAAGTGAACGTTTCGGACTTCATCAGAGCTGATGACTGGCCGTTGACTAGTCCTGATCTTAATCCGCTGGATTATGATTTATGGTCAGTTTTAGAGAGTACGGCTTGCTCTAAACGCCATGATAATTTGGAGTCTCTAAAACAATCCATACGATTGGCAGTGAAGAATTTTCCCATGGAAAGAATGCGTGCTTCTATTTGTAACTGGCCTCAACGTTTAAAGGACTGTATTGCAGCCAATAGAGAGCAGTTCGAATAAGCTTTTTTTTATATTTATGTATTAAACAAAACTCTCTGTAAAATTATGAAATATTATTTGCAATAATTTTTTTTTTCTTCGCGACTATATTTATGGCAATACTAAGCATAAAGCATGTTTCATGAGTATTTTTTAAAGATGAGCCATTTACTTAGTGGCTTTCACTTACTGCAGTCTTCATAATTTTTACAGATCACCTTTTTTTCAGGTTCCTTGATGTTCACTCAGGACAAAATTATAAAACATGTAGATTATATAAAATCTTCAATGAAATATACCTTCACCAAAAAGGACAATGGTTCAATATTATAATGTCTAACTACAGAATTTGGATCTCGCCGAAATATTGCGGGAGTCCGATGGCAGTTGCTTCATGGAAAATATCGAAGTTCAACCGCATCACAGTTAAACTGGAAAGCCGACCCCAAATGAGTTGGGAAAAAGCCTCAGATAATGATGATTGTTATATCGGCGCCTAATTGTTAATTAGCAGAATCGGGGTTCTGCTGATAGACAGAATAGCTTCAGGAGTCAGGTTTCCTTTTTGATTGGGTGGTTAGATCATCTGTCCGTGTGTCATTCAGTGACCGCAACTTTTGATCCTATCTCCGACACTACTCAAAGTCAAAGTCAAAGATTTTTATTCAATCAAGAACAACATGGTTGTTTCTAATTGTCATCAATAATAAATTCTACTAAACCTAAGTTTACCACCGCTTCCAAGGCGCTGTTGCAGAAGAAATGGCTTAACAAACTCCACTGCACTACTCAATCGAATGCAATCAAACAACTGACCAAGACATTTAAAACGGCCCTAACAAGAACCAGCCCTCTGCTAATGAGAGAGTGACACGTGAAAAGTCATAGCAGCCAACTACACGGCCCGCTCCCACCTCAGCCAGTAATTGCCGCAGGCGGATATGAATATTGCCTATAGTTCTTTGTTAATATGTTTACTAGCGAGCATAAGTATCGACACAGTAAATAAGGAAAACAAAGAGATAATGATTATATCCTGTCTGTTCTGTGGTAATGACTAAATTAAACAATACACCGTTCAATTAACCGCCTAAGCTCTTTACTAAACGGCGTCGTTCAATTAACGGCCTGAATATACTGTGATATAACGCAGGCATTTGATTATGTGGATCATAAGATCTTACTGGCAAAGCTGGAGGCCTACGGTATCAGAGGAAATATTTTAAAACTACTGGGATCATATATTTCTAATAGAAAACAAAAGGTCGCAATATCAAGAATTGATTCTGAAACCAAAATTGAAAAAATATACACATCCAAGGAACGCGACTTAACATTTGGGGTACCCCAGGGTAGTGTACTAGGACCTTTACTCTTTATTATATATATAAATGACTTACCTAAGATAACAAACCATCATATGACACTTTTTGCCGACGATAGCACATTAGCTATAGAATGTAAACAACTTGACCAATACGAATCGGAAATTAAAAGCTCCCTTAGTTCTATTATGACGGATGGATAATAATAATTTAAGAATAAATTTAACTAAAACAAAAATTATGCACTTCAGCCCAAGGCAAGAATCGACATCAAAAATAAATATTAAATATAATGACCATGTAATTGACGAGTGTAAACAAATTAAATTTTTAGGCATTATTATTGATCGACAACTTAGCTGGAAAGATCATATCGAAGCGCTACGTAAAAAAATTAGCAGTGCCTCATATGCACTTTATAAACTTGCTCCAACAGTTAGTACAGATACACTGCTCACTGCATATCATGGTCTTGTAGCATCTATATTAAGGTACGGAATAATATTTTGGGGCCGTTCTACTGACAGAGAGATTGCGTTTATAGCTCAGAAGAGATGTATAAGGGTAATGTTTGGACTCAAACTCACCGATAGCTGTAGACCATACTTCATCAGGCATGGAATATTAACACTTCCGTCTTTATATATTTTTGAAATGGCGCTATTTGTTAAGTAAAACTCTCATTTGTTCCCACGACTTTCGAATGGTGTTCAACGTAGCAGACGTGATGATACCAGGCTACGCATTCGGAGTGCCAAAACAGCACTTATGTGGAAAAGTATGTTCTGTTTCGCCCCTAAAATCTATAATAAAATACCAAATGCACTTAAAGATTTAAGTTATAATTTGTTTAAAAAAGAATTAAAAGACATACTAATTTCAAAATGTTATTATGACATTGATGATTTTTTAAATGATAGTTTATGACATAGATGTAAAAAATTAAATGACTGAATTAATAATATGAATGTTATTGAAAATATATATTGGAATTTGACATTAAATTTTATGGATAATCTATTCTAATTTTATATTATGATAATTTCTAATATTTGACAGGATATAATGATGAAGACATAATCTAATAATAATAATTTGAATTTACAGTAATATGCATGATCTTATGACAGTTAACTTATATTTCGCATTAATAATTTGTACGCCACGAATGGCAGAATATACTGAACCTTCACATGTTTACCATGTTATTATAAGAACAATGTAAAAAACCATATTCACAAATAAATATTATTCTTATTCTTAATAATGTTCAACCCTTTTGAGCGAATTACCTTACATGCATGATTGCCTAGGCAAATGGCTTGGATCGATGACGTTTAATTACTTGCCTAGCCATATAATTCAACAGCTAGACAAAGGACTTTTGATTGCACAGTTATAAAAAAAACCACGAAGGCTAATGCGGGAATCCGCTCCGCACCGTGCCCGCATAAGCCTTCTAACCTAACCTATCCAAGTCGGATTGCGCAGCTTCCTCAATAAACTCATCACTAATTATCTGTGAATGAATGAGAAAAAATTGTGAAATGTGGGTGTTAATACACCTGTGTATGTACCGGCAAGTATATTGGCCAGTTTATTAAATGTAATAAACAGCGCCGTTTAGTTAACAGCCTAGGCGGTTAATTAAACGGCTGATAAAGCTAGTTGGCTGCGACATATGCATATGTTGAGGGTTTATTCACATATTTAGGTACAATAGGCTACACAAGTCCGTGAACAGCTTAATTAAGAGAATGAAGTATTGCAGGTGTTACCTCTGTTAACAAAACTAAAAAGCACCTTTTACACACAGTGAGAAGGGAAAGAAATGTATCTCACCAAAAACATTTTCATGTAAAAATGTTGCCACGACGAGTTTACGTAGCTTACCTTGTGAAAAAGTTATCCTCGTATAAAGCTAAGCTCTAAAGACTGCACGCTTTAAACCTACAAGCTCTACACTACACATTAGGATTTCATTTATTTTTGTAAGTTGGTTAAAAATTATGACGTATGTATTTTTTATTTGTTATAAGAAAGATTTTAGTTAATTTTGACTTATGTAGCACAAACTGTAGTGGAAGTCTCTTAAACAAACTTCCACCGTAGATGGAAGCACAGATTACCTATCTGTGCTTCCACCTCCTATTCTCAGGGGATATGTTACGTTAGGTTTTTAATTTTTTTGTTGTCTTTGTGGTAATTTTAGCTCATATACCAAATTTCAGCCTTCTAAAACTTCAGGAAGTACCTAACAATTTTGATGATCAGTGAAATTAAAGGTTTTGAGACATTAATAAAATCTAAGGTATAATAGCTACGACATGCAAACTTTGTACGTTTAATGATGGCACCGATGGCATTCTATCTTGAAAATTTGAACTATTTAGCATCATCCAAAGCAAAGTTATGATATTGCGCTTCGCTTGGCTCGTCTTGGCGAGGGCACTACCATGCCCCCAGATATAATTACAGTAAATACGTTGGGGGTTACCAGTTTATTCCGTAATGCGACTGCTATCTGACCTAATATTGGTCATGTTCATAGACTGTCGATATAATATTAAATCTGCAGTCACATTGTAGGCACTACGGTAGCAGTCGGTAGATTCTATCATAAAAATAAATATGATTTATTAATTTGTCAATAAAGTGAAGCTAGTGTATATGTGATATATGTGAATGTAAAATTTGACAAATGTGTTTGAATATTTATATTTTAATCATTTTGATTGTACGAAGTTTTGCGTGTCGTCCGCAATGTGCTAAACCAGGTATGTATGTCATTAATGAGCGTATCAGTTTATGTACCTATATTGACTGATAAATCCGTAAATAGGTACTTAACACGCCCAAGTAGCAATCAAGGATAGCGATTAAAACTAATATATCTTAACTTTAACTCAAGTATGATTTCACTAAATCAAAACGGATTACGTTAAATCTTTTTTGTCTTTAACATCAAATCGATTAAATCTAGACCCAATCGCAATCAAATAATGAATTTCAAAAACCAAGTTAAGTTAAAATTTATTTTGCCTTAACAAAGGATTAAATCTGCCTTAAGAAGTCTTAGCTTACTTAACTGAGTATTCTCAATACATCCGTAAAACCATGTAGAATTACTGAAGTAAAAGTTAAGTATCAATGGGGAAAACTAATTTGTTTTTCCTTTGGAACGTAGAGTTGAGACAGTCGTGGCTACCTTGTACTTAACTTTGAGGTGCTAACTATTATTTAATTCTTTTTTGCATTAAAGCTCTCGTTTCGTAGTAAAAACAGATTTAAAAGGACGGTTTCGTTAAAAGGGAACCAATCATGGCCGAAAAAATAAAAAGATCTGGTGGTTTTCGTCGCAGAGTTGAAAAATATAAAAGATTGATGAGTGGTGTTAGTTCAAGTTCTGACAATATTGCCCGTTTGCACTGAACTTAAGAGTATCTTAACCTGATGCCTAAAGTATATAAGACACTCTTAACAAGAAAATGCATTGCACCAACCCTAAGATACTCCTAAACACGCTAAGTCAATCTTAATTCTTATGACACCGAATAAGTAAGTCATAACGTTTTAAGAATCTCCTAACCCTATTTTTTTGACAGTTGTCAATTAATGTCCGGTATTGTTATGTACTGTTTGGCACATGACATTAAACTAAATAAATAAATAATCTAAATTTATTTATTATTATTTTTAAATAAATTTAAATACAACGTGGCTTACGCGACTTGACTGACGAGACGAGATCGTTTTTTTTTTATTATTATTTATTGGAGCTTGGCATCAGCCTAAACCTTAAATATCTTCAATACAATATTTTTTCATGACGATGACGATGAGTGATGATTGCCATGACGATGACGATGAGTGATGATTTCTGCTTCAAGAAAGTTGTGGGGACTTTACTGAAAGCTCCCCCAGGAGATTTGGAACGAACACGAAATGTCACAATTCACTGTAATATCCCACTTTCCTACACTTGTGTGAATTGTCCAAGACGTTATGTCTAAAAATCCAACATTTTTACACATAAAAACTTTAATTCACACCAATTTCAAAAAATAAAATAATACTGCGATGTGCGCTTTCTCGCGTTCGCGCCAAAATTCCAACGAGATCGTTAAAGAAATCATAGACAATCGCTCAATTATCATAGACATTTGGCTAATTCATTCGTTCATTTACACCTTCATTCGCTTTACTAGGCTTATCTTAAGTTAGGAATGCCCTTTCGTAAATATGTTGCTGCAATTGAAAATAAAGTTAAGATTATCTTAGACTTAGGAGTCACTTTACAAGGATTAACCGAAGCAGAGTTTAGTGCAAACGGGCATTAATCTCCGAATAGGATTTCAGTTATGACACTTCAGCATAGAGAAAATAGGAGCAAAGAAGATCTGGAATTCGTGGACACACAGAACAGAAAAAATTCTGTTCCGTGCATGGACACAATACGGTACGTACTACAGAACAGAAAAAACTTATTCCGTGGTACGTACACTTTTTATAACATCTTATACAAGCTGGAAAACTAACTAAATAACTGGAATATTTACATACATAATACGTCGTGAAATTAACATCTTACTGTGGAACAGAATACTGTTCCGATATTGTATGCGGTGACATTGTCTCCCGTGACAAATACCGTCCTCATCAACCGTACATGACACGCGTGTCTGTCACGAGCACGGGCCATGTCACGGTAGAATGCCACACATGTGAACGCACTTTTACCGGCTCACATGCCATTTCTATTTCACTATTGAAAATGTTCTGTGGTTTTAAATCATAACCAAATGAAGTAAAAGACGCATTAAAAAAAAGATGATGACAGATCAATGTAATAATGTCCATTATCCTGCATGTTTTTTCCCGCTTACACTAATTGCAACTTACATTTACTATATTAGTTCTTTGTTTAAAACGGATGACTGAAATTGTTATAATAAAATGTGTATTTTTAGTGAATCCTCAATTCGGAAATCTTTGAAACTTCGACTGAGGAAGGTGACATTGCCGATTGTGATAGTGAATCAGAAGAAGATAATAATTTCAATTTTAGATCACAATTACGAAATTGGTCAATAGATCAGTTGTTGAATAACACCTTTCACTTAAGAAACTACATTGAAATGAAAATTAGATTTAGCTGATGCTACCGAAATCAAAGGATAACATAATCCGAATAAAAGTTAGCGAAGTATTAGTTGATCATGAATTGAGTACAACTTGACTCTAGTCTGTCTTATTTAACGATTTATTTTGACATGCTAATTAAAATGTGATCTTAATTTGAATTTTTTTTTTGTTTAAAATTAAGTTATTTTAAAGGCCCGACTATTTTATAGCCAATTCAACTTATTTTACTCGATAAACAATCATGTGTTTTAGTTTAATGGCATACAGGGTCACGCAATAGCAATTATAATTTATTAAATAAGCTATTGTGTCGCCATTTTAATAATATTTCAAACTCATTTCATTTTCTATTAGAAAATGTCAAAATATTTCCTTAAGTTTTAATTAAGTACTAGGTACATAAATTCAAAAAAGTTTTGCTTTGTATTTAATTAAGCCTTGGCTAAATCTCTGCCTCTCAACATTCAAAGAATTAACTAAGTATTGTAGATAATATCTACAAGTATATTCGACAGTCTTAAGTAAACCTACAAGATATCTTGAAGTCTACGAGTATATTCAGAGCTCAGCTAAATCAACTCTCTTAAGTCTTGATTAACTTTAACTTAAAATTGTATTAATTCATGCTTAAAATAGACTTAAAGGTTGTGCCCACTTTTACTTAACTGAGTCTTGACGGATATCTACAGGATATCTTGAGGGACATAATGGCATTAGATAAAACTTCAACGGGATTTAGCGGTTTTGTCTTCAAGATATCTACAAAACTTTGTTAAGACAATTGATTGCTACTTGGGCGTACAGTCAGTGTCAGAATGATTTTGTCTAAAGTGCTAGAGGACTGTGTGCAAACACAACTTGCGTCGTTTATACATCGAAACAAGTTATGAAGTCCGTTACAATCAGGCTTTAGACCGGGTCATAACTGCAAGCGTCGGTAGCTTAGTGGTTCCTCCGCTAAAAGTGACAGGAGATATAAGGCCTGGGATGGAGGCCACTAAGGTAACCGTGCTTGTTTTAGTGGACTTCTCCAATGCCCTCAACACAGTCACGTTATCCTGCTGTCTATCTTATATCAAAACCTGGAATTTGTCTCATATATTATCTTTAGGGGCACAAACATCGGTTCGCAGAGACGATTCCTCATCGAGCTGGTGCGGTCTGGACCCTGGCATCCCTCAAGATGGTATTCTCTCTCCCTTATTATTATCTATTTTCATTAATTACGTGACTTACAACCTTCGACTTGCGTATCACCTGTATGCGGATGACCTGCAACTGTATGCACAAACATCTGCAGAAGATATAACGGCAGCGATCCAAGATGTGAATAGGGATCTAGATACCTTAAAAAACTGATCGGCGAAATTCGGTTTAACCGTAAATTCATCCAAGTGTCAGACTCACATGGTAGGCAGTAACTTTATAACCAACAGAATTGATACTGCGAGCCTGCCACTAGTTGTGTATAACAGTATAATAATACCATCTAATGCTTCAGTGAAGGATCTGGGGCTTCACATCGATTCCTCCCTTGACTGGCGAGTACAAGTTACAAACTTGAGTCAGAAAGTCACTAGTAGACTTCGAGTATGTACCGCCTGAAGAATTTTTTACCAATGAAGACGAAAGTGATGTTGATGCAAACTCTGATATATCCCCTAATTGACTATGGTGATGTGTGCTATTTTGACCTGAATGCAGACCTCCTCGTCAAGTTAACCGGCTTCTTAATAACTGCATTCGATTCATCTTTAACCTTCGTAAATATGACAACATGTCCTCCTTCCGTTCCCAATTTAATTGGTTGCTTATACGTCATCGCCATAAGTTGCGCTGCCTTACTACTCTGTAAAACATACTTTACTCTCCTACATCTTTTACTTATCTATCTTCTTCCTTTCAACTGTTATATACAAACCACAACAAAAGTCTTCGCACTTCGAACAATCGGCTCCTCTCATGTCCTTCCCACAGAACGAACTTCTAGGGTCCTATTTCTTTGTTCAGTCTGCCCTTCTATGGAACGCACTGCCAGCCGAGATCAGGATGACCACGACCCGGGATATGTTCAAGTCAAGGGCTTTGGTTTTTCAATGAGATAGCAGAGTCATCCCAACGTTAATTGGGTATTTGACTGACTAGTCAAATTAGTTACTTTTTATTAAACGTCAAAACGGTAAATTATAAGGAAAATTATATGAAAAATTTATTTGTGACGTCATTATCTTTAATAGTCAAATCACTTACTATTTATGGTTGGGTGGATGATTAAAAATAAATAAGAACGATAAAATAAGAACCGGCTCAACTGTTTTCACTCTTTTACTATTCTTAATTTAATACGTTCAGTTAATTAATTTATTTTAACTACAGGAAAATACCCAATTATGTATTCTCTTATCGATATATTATTTTTTATGTATTTGTTTATGTTTTGTATATATATATCTATAACTTATTATTGATATATTATGGATTGTATGTATTGCTTGTTGTGATACTATTGGAACACAATTGTAGAATTATTTTGTGCCTACCTCGTTTTAATATAACAATTTAAATTTATAATAATTTAAATAATAGATAACTTGTTTATGTATTGTGTATGAATGTTTATATATAACTTATTATTGATATATTATGGATTGTATGTATTGCTTGTTGTGATACTATTGGAACACAATATGTAGAATAATTTTGTGCCTACCTCGTTTTAATTTAACAATTTAAATTTATAACAATTTAAATAATAGATAAATTGTTTATGTATTGTGTATGTATATTTATATATAACTTATTATTGATATATTATGGATTGTATGTATTGCTTGTTGTGATACTATTGGAACACAATATGTAGAATAATTTTGTGCCTACCTCGTTTTCATATAACAATTTAAATTTATAACAATTTAAATAATAGATAAATTGTTTATGTATTGTGTATGTATGTTTATATATAACTTATTATTGATATATTATGGATTGTATGTATTGCTTGTTGTGATACTATTGGAACACAATATGTAGAATTATTTTGTGCCTACCTCGTTTTAGCTCTGCACCACCCTATGGTAGACTGGTAAAGAATGCCTACGGCATTAAGTCCCCCATTGTACTATGTGCATAAAGTTAAATAAAAAAATAAAAAATAAACGATACAAACTCTCAAAATGATCTTAATACTAAAGGTATCCGAATTAAAGGTATATAGTAGACTACAAAGGAGATACGATCGTACCTACTTTTTCATATAAAGTTCTATGTAAAGGTGCAAAGTGTACTGAATAGTATCAGAACAATCAGTCAAGAGGAAGGGCGAAAAACCAAAGCATTAAAATTATTTAGAGTACTTTGTTCGTACTATGATCGATCTGATACTAACTGTGCTTAATTCTTAATAGGTGTGACGAAAGATTTTGAAAACCTCATCCGTAATGTGGGTACACATTTACTATTTACGAAAAAATACTTTATTTCGGTAAAAACTTAAGTTAAACGGAGTTTAAAACCATTTTTCTAATATTTTTTTAAATAATGCGCCATAAGGTGTCATGGCGTCGGCGCTTAGGTAAGCATGTGATTGTGCCTATGGCATAATGAAGAAAGTTTACAAATATAATTAATTCGTGTGATAAAAATGAATTCCAAAGTGTACAAGTGGTGTGCAGTCCCGCAGTTTGAAACACATCAATAAGAACTTCCAACAAAGTGTTTGTACATGTTCCAAACAAGAAAACAATAAGAAATAAAGCTCGCACGGTGAAAGCCAAACGAAGTGGTTACGAATTTGCCACTTTATTTCTGTGAAGACTACCAAAAGAGGGTCACCATTACAGACACGTACCATGTAACAATGAGGACACAGCTTGGCGGCCTCATCAGATGCCGTGTAAGGTGCTATCGTCTAGATGGCAACTAATGTTGCCGATGGACAGTATGTCGTTAATATGCAGAGGAAAGAGAGTGGGTGATAAGATGGACCCCTGCGACACGCCAGCATTAACCCGCAAGAACTCCGAAGCTCGTCAATTACAAAGGACGCGAATATGGCGCTTCTGCAGAAAGTTAGCAACCCAGTTGCGGTCTCCGAGGCAGATCAAAGGCTAGTTTACCGCCGAACACGTATAACCTGAATTCGAACGAAAACGAAGCCCTGGCATGCGCAGATGACATTTTAATAATTTATGCTTGATGAATTTGATTTCATCTACCACCCCGTGCTATCCTCAAGAGACACCCAAGAAACGTGTACTGCGCCTATTGAGCAATAGTTAAACCCAAAAATTTACTCACAAGGACGTTTTCACGTTTCGAAATACAGACGAGCAAAAATGTATTTGTTGCGAGATAATCGCCCAATATTATTACATCAACTCTGGGCAAAAATTTAGCCTTAACAAAGCTTGGTTTTACTGTTGTAAGGTAGATAATCGATAAATCACACGTGAAATAATAAAAAAAACAATCCAAATACAATATATTTACAAGAACAAAATACATTGAATGAGAATATTGACAGCGGTGTTTGTGTGACCTAAGCGTGACGTCATGCGCTGTGATGGTGTTTAAATAAAAATGGCCGATTGAGGTATTTTACTGTTTTATTTTATTATAAATCATAATAATGTGATTTTTTTAACAAACCTAAAGCAGTGGTTTACTTTTTTTAATATGAATGATCCCCTTAAACCATTAAATTGACGATTTTTTGATGCTGTCGTCATGCCTATTCTTTATTGCACACAAATAGTGAAGAGGTCATACAGAAAAAAAAAATCATTCTAGGGAAAAATAGCATGCGAACACGGCTATTCTTGATATTGACTTGAGCGTGATTTTTCAGTAGTCGGGTTTTTGTATTTCACAACTAATATAACTTACATATCGGCTATCGCCACGTTAGATTCAGTGACACGTCATATAGCCTATATATAACCACGGATGATCAAGATGCTTGTTTTTTATTGAAATAAGTATAATAGTTCTAAATCAAAGTATGAAAACTAATTTTAATTAGTTTATGCGCATACATCTATGTATATTTCATATTTATAGCACTTAAGATAAATATTTTCACGTTAATCGAGTCAAAAAAAATCAACATGCTAGTATTTGTAGTTTCAGCGAAGGCAATTTCAGAAGGGTCCACGCGTGTGTTTTGAGTATTTCTCAGTTGCAGTATTCTGTGCATTACCTTGAGCTAGCCGGCGTGTCAAAATATTTCTTTGTGGTCTTTGGCTTGAAATTGGCAGAACAGATGGCCAATCATGTAAATTCTTTACTTGTAAAACATTACTTCGATATGGAACTAACAAGACGTCGTCATCATCACTGGTATCGCTATATTTAATAACTTCATCTCGCTATGATTGAACAGACACATTTTCCTCAATTTCTTACAGCAAACTCATCAGAAGTATATTTTCCATCGAAACCTGCATGGTATCCGTAAGTTTGATATTTATGTCAAAAAAATGCTAGTATTTCAATTAGTCCGTTGATAAAAATACACACATAAAGGGATAGTAGGGTGGTTGGTCACCCCAAAATTAATATACGAAAATCCATGACCGTTCGCAAATTAGTTTTATATGCTACTAATTACGTAGGTATGCGTAGTATGAGAATACAAAAAATGCACAACCACGGTCAATTCACATATTTTTATAAAAGGTCATCGCAGCTTTTTTGGACGCGTGGGGTCATGAGTCACCCCCATATACTTCCGAAGGGTAATAAATATATTTTTTTAGCTCCAATTACTCCACCAGCTCAAACTACGCCAAGAACAACACGACCTCCGCCTGATCAGCTCTATGCTGGTATAGATATTACTTACAGCTGTAGTGGTAATAATGATCCACACTCACAAATCAGATGGCACCAATTGTTCCGCATTAGTAAGTAAAAAATTACATTTAATAATTTTGTTACAGTACATCATAATCTCAATAGATTACTGTATCTATATGTATTCTTGAAAAATATACATACATACATTCACGTCTGTAAATCCCCGAAGCAGTAGGCAGAGGTGCATTAATAATAGGGGTTAAAGTATGAAATTGCCGTTTCATTGTAATAGGTACTTCGAATTGACATAGAACCTTCATGGTTTGAGATTTTTGAGTGAAACTTTTTCCACATGGTACCTATGTAGTTCTTCATTTAAAAATGTGCAACATTCGATTATCGACTTTCAGTTGTTTTTTTTATTCAGCTTAGACAAGAAAGATGGATACTTCGAAAATTCGAGTGATTTTTGAATACGAGTTCCGACGCGGAACTAACGCGGCAGAAACAGCTCGCAATATCAATGTTGCGTTTGGAGAGGGGACTGCTAATGAACGCACCGTGCGATTTTGGTTTAAACGCTTTCGTGATGGAAACTTTGATTTGAAGAACGAACCACGAGGAAGGCCGTCCACACAGGTGAATAACAATGAATTGAAAGACATGGTGGAAGCCGATCCGAGCCAAACTACCCAGGAATTAGCTGCATGGTTTAACGTTACCTTACCAACAATATTGACTCATTTGCGTCAAATCAATAAAATAAAAAATGTGAAAAATGGGTACCTCATGATTTGACCGATCTGCAGAAAGAAATGCGTGTTGAAACTTGTGTTGCCTTGTTGAATCGATACAGAAATGAAGGAATATTGGATCGAATTGTGACATGTGATGAAAAGTGGATTCTTTACGATAACCGTAAGCGAAAAATGCAATGGCTGACCCCAGGTGAAACGCCACAACAGTGTCCTAAAGCAAAGCTTACCAATAAAAAGGTAATGGTAACTGTTTGGTGGTCTCAGCATGGTGTTATTCACTATAGCTTTCTACGATCTGGTCAAGCAATAACGGCAGATGTCTACTGTGCCGAACTCCGAACAATGATAGCAAAACTAGCAGTGAAACAGCCCCGACTCATGAATCGATCTTCACCATTATTGCTCCATGATAACGCGAGACCTCATACAGCACGAGAAACCGTTTTAACTCTACAGGAACTGCAATTAGAAACTATCCGTCACCCTCCGTATTCGCCAGACCTTGCTCCAACAGACTACCATTTTTTTCGTGATTTGGACAATTTTCTATGTGATAAAAAGTTTTCTTCTCAGGAGGCAGTACAAAATGCTTTCACACAGTTTGTCGAATCTAGATCACCAGAGTTCTATCGCAAAGGCATAAATGACCTTCCTACTAGATGGCAGCAATGTATAGATAATAATGGTAATTATTTTGATTAAATAAATACGTTAAATTAAAAAAAAAACGAATTTCAATTTGTCAGTACAAATCGGCAATTGCATACTTTAACCCCTATAATGTCAAATGAATATGTTGTCAAAATATGACTTTGACAGAACTTCATAATTTTAATCCTAATCCTATTCATATAAAGTAAGTAATACCTGCTAGTCCAACTAATGTCAATGGGAATGAAATATGAAAGTTCTTGATGATCTTTGGATGTTTGTTTGTTTGGTACTCAAGTGCGCTCAAACGGCTGAACAGATCAGATCAGGCTGAAATTTGGTACAGGGACACATTATAGGGTTACGGAACGGGATATGAATTAAAGAGTGGAGCCGCGGGCAATAGCTAGTATGTCAGGAATTGAAAATTTTATGCTAAGGTGGTTTGGGTACGGAGTACCGTACGGAGCGAACCAGGTACCTCTGTAAGGCACAGTTGAATGAGCAGACCAGCCAGGGTCGACTCACAGTACACACTATAGCCAAAGTAATAAAATTTTGGAAAAAAGGTCAGGTTAGAAGTAGTCGAAACCGGCGGGCTTGCATGTAATGATTAATGTTTAATGAAAGGAAGCTCGTGAAGTATGCAAGGATAGAGTGAAATGGCAGGCTGTTGTCTCTGCCTATATACCCTAGAAAAAATTAAGTGTGAGCGTATGTATGTACGTAATATATTTTCTCGTCTGTTACAGATGGTCAGAAAATTGCTTACCCTTATCTTAACGGAACAAAATATAATCTACAGTTATCAAAGGTGGAAGAATTTGATAATAACTCCACTTTGATATGTTGTAAGATAAAATCTAGATCCTGCTATCAAAAAAAAAATATTACATTAATACCTCCAAGCTGTAAGTACCTATTTACAGTTGGCCGGCCAACTTGGCCTATTCCCGATTCCCCCTTTTACCGATTCCTCCCGAGACAAGTGGCAATTCGTTAGCCTGCGTATTGTAGAATAGAATGAAGAATGTGTGGGATTGACACGTTATTTGACAGTCGTCCCAATCCCATCAAGCAATCTATTCTATTCTACAAACATATTGCCACTTGTCTAGAGAGGCTGGGCGAGCTTTCATATTCCAAATGGGAAAGAGGGACTGAGCTATCATTCTATATGGCCTATGTGGCGTGGCGGTAGTGCATTTGACTGCTAGGGGCGCGGTTTCGATTCCCACTTAATGCAAATATTTGTATCTTCTTCATCCTAGCGTTAATGCCAGTCGCATCCGAGGCCTTCACCTCGGTGTCTGGGGTCCGCTTTTTCCAGTCTAACTGCGGGTTTGGTTGAACTTGGATATTTTCCATGAAGCGACTGTCATCTGGGCTTTACAATCTATTGATGATGTTGAAATACTAGAATTAGACCAGCTGTTGGACTTTGTAGGGTTCCAACTTCCCGTATCGATTACCATAAAATGTTCGTAAGCCGATACCAGTTGTCATACGAACACCTATGGCAGTCGTCGTATGTAGGCATTGTATTCCTTTTCCTGTTAGCTATTAAAATAACTGTGTTGTTTCAGCCAGCACCAGTACAACTTCTGACATACCTATTATACCGTATAATGAGGAAACTGAAGTTGAATATAATTGCAACAGTACAATTAAAAATCATTGTGAGTATATTTGTTATAAATACGAATATTCTAATATTGCTACAACAAACTTCCCCCCTTTTTTTTCTCATCTTTTATTTATAACGAAGGTCAACATTACGAAGCATGATTTTCACAACAAAATGTTAGAAATTTCAACCCATTCATAAATAACGCGAAGGCATACTTCACTTCTTTTCTCTCCTATTTTATATTTATATGTATGGCTATTTATTTATACATCACCGGTGTTAATTTAATTGTTGTGTATTATTTTATTCTTTGTTCTATTTTCCTTTTTATATATATTATGTGTATGTGTTCATCTGCAATAAAAATCAATTTCTTTCTTTCTTTGTACGAGTTTGATGAAAAAAATAATTATGGATGGGGAGAACCCTCAAAATTTATTGTTTCTTTTTTCTATTTTTGTGTTAAAATCTTAATGCGGTTTTAATCAGAATGTAGTAGAATGTCTACTACATTCTGTGAACATTAAGATTTATAAGTTGCATCAGCATAGTTTTCTATAGTTTCGGAAGAAAGTGGCTGTGTGAGATGTTTGCTACTAGTGAAACAACCTTTGCAGATTGCACTGTGACGTACGGACGGACAGACAGACATCATGAATTCAAAAGGGTTCCGTTTTTTGCCATTTGGCTACGGAACCCTAAAAATGTAACATTTCATTGGACTAGAAAGCTAATGGCAATTCTCGCTAGCTTTGCTCGCTGTGTCAATTATAATCCCTTAAATATTTCTGTTCACAGATAAAATACTGATAAATGGAAACAAAAGTTTAAAAGTATTAAATAAAACAAAACAAACATTTTCTCAAAGCGACAACAGTTCGATTCTTGCTTGCATGGTTTTCAGACACAATAGAAAAGATTTTAAAGTTATAAGAAATGTTCAAGGAAAAAGTATGCTTGTTTATATTAAGTCAAAAAAAGCGGATGTGAACGGTTCAGACCCTTTGTCTTTAAGTCCCGCTTCCAAACCTGACATCGAAGATTCTGTTACTGGTAAGTTTGAGAATTTTCAGAGTTGGGAGCATAATTCTGAATGACATGTAGTTTAAACACACTCGTAACGTGACAAGACGGTGAATTTCAAGTGGTAAAGATAGAACTAGTGGTAAAAAAAAGAAAATATTAAATGTGTCGACTATAACGAACGCGTTAAGTTATGAAACGGTTTGTCACTCAGTATAAGGCCCGAGATTTTTTGAAGTGAAAACTTCTTTACAACATATTTGCCACGGAACAGAAAAAAACGGTGGAAGTGTGAAGTAGGCGTGGCACGCGTGTCATTCTTATGCGGAGAATTATTCTTATTTGCAAGACATTACAATTTTAACCTTCAGTCGTATCTGTCATCACGTGTATTTGACCCTTCCTTTCGGACGTCTGACTGATTCAGACGTGTTTTAAGAAAATAGTACAGTTAATTTAAATTTCAATACATTAAATCGAGTCTGGTGCTAGGCGCGCATAAAGTGTGAGGTGTACAAACTTTTTACCTCCCCAACATCTTCGTTCACATAAGTCGACGCCAACGCCCACTGCTGCGGCCTGCCCACCCCAGAGGGCGGGGTCACCGACCTTCCAATTGCTGCGAATCCTACACACGGACATCTTGTACACGGATTCACTGGGCGTTACCTACTGATCGTGTTATTGTTTACTACTCTATCGGCTGTGTTCCTGGTACTATAGAAACGTGTACGTGAGTAAATTCTTAACGTACATATTTTTATTTATTTATTATGCCATTGAAAAGAACCCCCCCGTCTACACCAACGGATAAGGGTATTTCGGATAGTGACCCGACCTCAGCTACTTGTACGGACACTAAAAAGGAGGGCTCCAAGCGTACGACTACGACTTCTACCACCCAAAACCGTCCGCGAAAGCGTTCACACGAGGATGAGCTTTCCACCTTTATGTCAGAAATAAAATCATCTCTCGACGCCTTCAAAACAAATCAAACCACTATGCAAGGTACAATAAACGATTTATCTATTCTGTGACGATATACAAAAGCAGAACAGAGATATTATACAATCAATGGATTTTATTTCAAAGCAATATAAGGAGATGAAGAACAGGCTGACAAATATGGAAACTGAGAGACGCGCTCACTTGGCTTACATTCAAACTCTCGAAATGAAGGTGGAAAATCTTGAGAGGTACTATAAGCATACCAGTATCGAAGTGAGAAATATCCCTTTTCAGAATTGCGAGTCTAAAAGTGATCTAATACAGCTTGCACTAAATATCGGAAAATCAACAAATATAGATATCGAAGAGTTTCAAGTTCGCGATGTCTTTCGTTTGAAGATGGGTGGGGGAAAGGTGGGTTCTATTGTAATGGATTTTTCTTCTGTTTTGCTGAAGGAGAGGAGGATATTGACAGCAGTAAAAAAGCATAACTCGACAAACAAGGAATCTAGACTGAATACGTCGCACCTGAAACTCGCCGGTCCACCTAAGCCAATTTTCGTCGTCGCCTGGACCTGCGCCACTGAAGATGTCGACCGCAGTGATCGACAAAACGTCTGGAACGCAAGTTTCACATAGACCACGGCGAAACAGCCCGGAAACAGTATATTCTACACAAAAGACAAATAGACTATATTACCTGGCACGTGAGTTCAGTAAAACACATGTATACGCTTTTTGCTGGACCTCCCATGGTAGGGTGTTTCTTCGTAGCAAGGAAGGAGCCCCATCGCACCGAATTGACAGCGAAAGTGAGTCTCCTGTTGAGAGGATAATTTATTTAAGTCACTTTGCACTGGCACTGTGCACTGGTGCGTCCCAACTTTTTATCAATTGCATGTTTTTGCTGTTAGTTATAATATTTTTAAGTTATGTTTTCTGTAAGATTATGTTAATACCACAAGCACGTATGTCTGTAAATGTTAATGTCTCAACAAACAACACTTCACATATTTTACATTTAAACGAGCACTGGGTGTCCTACTCCGAGCTCGTTTCTCTGTATTACTGCATGAAAATCACTTGCAGATCATTTTCAACCACCTCTATGATGGATACTGTGGCCTCTTTCTTTCAGCGAGCGCTACTTACATTGTTGGCCCAATTATTAGTTTCGGTACTGCAAACCTGCATATATAATGTGTACATCTTAATGATAAGAATCATATTTTTGTACTCACAAGTATTTTACAGTGTAAATACTTGTGATATGATGTTATTCCAAGTAGAAACCCTGAAACATAACACCAGGCTACAATTGCGGCAGGCTATAGTGTTCTGGTACAATGGTGCACTGACGTTTCATTTACATCATAATGCCTAATACACTTACTAATATTATTTCCGATCTTGACTCTTACCACGTATCCAAATCATATAAAGTACAAGCCAGTGAATGTGCGGGACTAATAGATGACCACAATGGCAATATGCAAATCATTCACTTCAATGTTCGAAGTATAAACAAGAACTTTCACGAGTTAGCAGTACTCCTCGAGGAGATTCAAGTTGAGTGTGAGGTTATTGTTCTAACAGAGTGTTGGCTCAACAAAATAGCAACAATTCCTTTATTACAGGGTTACCAATCATTGCATGGCATTGTCATCTACGCCAAATCCGGCCTTAAGTGTAGAGTAGTTGAACCAGCTTTCCAGGAGGCATCTTGTTTGGTATGCACAATAAATGATAGTGCAGCAATTGTGGCAAAATAGATTTTGGTGCTCTACGTTTTCCCATTTTATGCAAATTAAATTAATTATTTCAAAGTAGTGTATGAAACTGCTCGTAATATGGTCTTAAAACACCCGTCTCATATTGTAAAATACTCGCATTCGTATTTTAAGTATCCTTAAAGCGACCTCACATTTTCTGATATTGGGTGTCTGACGCCGATAGCCGTCACCATGTGCTGTTTCCACATATATTCAATAAAATCGGTCCGATTCGGCCATTTGCTCGATCGCACAGACTGGATGAAAAAAAGAAAAAAAAAACTTAGCAATTATTTTCAACATAGTATCAAGTTCTTGTTCAACTTTATTTTATTTTCTTCGATATCGGAGCCGACACTAATATCGGATATCTGATGCGCCGGACAGTGCGAAAACGCTTTTATTTTGCAATAGTTACATAAAATATCTACTATAAATGGACACTTGTTTTATTTCAATTAACTAGGTACATACGTAGTTTCACGTCTTCATACCTTTTTAATCGTTAATAAAAAACAGTTCAACTTCTGTACGTAAAGCTATAAAATCCCTCTTTTTAGTAGGTACTCTTAGATTATAATTACTAAAAGCGTTTGGAATCCTTTGAGATTTTGAAAACAAATTTCAAATCTATCGATATTGCCAAAATTTTGTGTCGCTGCTCTAGCGTTAATGTAAGAGAGTTAGAGTGAGATAGATAATACTTCAAAGTAATATAAATTGTATTCATAACTCTTAAGGTTTTAAATAACGTTCTTAAAATAAGTGGACATCTGTTGGGAAGTAGTTGAACTTTTTCGTAATAGAGTTAGAGTGAGAAGCAAGTTTGATTCAAATACAATACCTTTTTTTTTTATCTATATTAAAGTTATCACTAATGCCAATCAATCTAGAGGGTTTGCTTGGGACTTCAGTCGCTAAATTTAATAAAGATATTTTCTGTTTCAGCTCCAGTTACTCCACCACCTCAAACTACGCCAAAGCCAACACGACCTCTGCCTGTTCAGCTCTATGCTGGTACAGATATTACTTACAGCTGTATTGGTAATAATTATTATCCACACTCACAAATCAGATGGAACCAACTCTTCCGCATTAGTAAGTTATAATTACAATTATTAATTTTTTTACAGAACATCATATTCTCAAAAGATTACTGTCCCTATAGGTAATTATGTATTCGTGTAAAACATACATACATACATTCACGTCTGTAAATCCCCGAAGGAGTAGGCAGAGGTACCTACATTAATATAATTCATATTAATATTATAAATGGGAAAGTTTGTGTGTGTCTGTTTGTTTGTCTGTCTTTGACGCCTAAACCACTGAACCGATTTTGATGAAATTTGGTAAAGGGGTAGATTGGACCTTGAGAAAGGACATAGGCATTAGTCGCGATAACCGACACCTACGCGGGCGGAGCCGCGGGTAACAGCTAGTGTCAAATAAATAAGTATGTTGTCAAAATATGACTTTGACAGAACTTCATAATTTTAATCCTAATCCTATTCATATTAAGTAAGTAATACCTGCTAGTCCAACTAATGTGAATGGGAATGAAATATGAAAGTTCTTGAAGATCTTTGGATGTTCGTATGTTAGGTACTCAAGCACGCTCAAACGGCTGAACAGATCAGGCTGAAATTTGGTACAGTGACAGATTATTGGGTTGCAGAACGGGATATGAATCGATAATCGAGCCGCAGGCAATAGCTAGTATGTAATGGATTGAAAGGGTTATGCTAAGGTATAAAATTAATCAAATTTTGAAAAAAGGGCAGATGAGAAGTACCCGAAACCGGCGGGCTTGCATGGAATTGTTAATGAAAGCAGAATAAGCTCGTGAAGCAAGTAAAGCTAGCTTAAGATAGGAAAAAGTTAATCACTCAGGCGGGACTCGAACCCGCGATTTTTCCTTCCTGATCCTTCGTGATCTTAATCGATTGAGAAGTAAGCATATACTAACTGCTTCAAAATTTCATTCAATTATTTGGGCGGAGTAATCGAAATATGATGTTTAAAAATGATTGTAACACCATTCGTTGTTTCCTATAGTTCATGCGAGCATCGGTAGATGGCTCCAACCATTGCCCCAAGACGTTAGTATAGGAGAATTTGGATTGCTTCAGGCGTAGCTCGGTGGCTCAGTGATCAGAGCATTCCCCCTGTAATGGAAAGATCGCGGGTTCGAGTCCCGCCCGAGCGATTTCCTTTTTCCTATCTTAATCGATTTGAAAAGTTAGCATATTAATTGCTTCAAAATTTCATTCTAATGTAAGGATAGAGTTAAATGGCGGGTTCCACCCAGCAGCAGGTTTTACCCAGCCCCTCTAGACAGGCGAAATTTCGTTGGCAGGCGTTTAGTAGAACATAATGAAGAATTTATGGGATTTGACGCTTATGGCATGCGTTAACGACTCTAAGATACGTCAAATCCCATACATTTGTCATTCTATTCTATCAAACGCTGGCCAACGAACTGCCACTTGTCTAGGGGGGCTGGAGGGAAATAAGTGTGAGCGTATGTATGTACGTAATATATTTTCTCGTCTGTTACAGATGGTCAGAAAATTGCTTACCCTTATCTTAATGGAACAAAATATAATCTACAGTTATCAAAGGTGGAAGAATTTGATAATAACTCCACTTTGACATGTTTTGAGAAAAAATCTAGATGCAGCTTTCAAATCAAAAATATAACATTAATACTTCCAAGCTGTAAGTACCTACTTACAGTTGGCCGGCCAACTCGCCTTATTCCCACTTCCCCCCTTTTACCGATTCCTCCCGAGACAAGTGGCAATTCGTTAGCCTGCGTATTGTAGAATAGAATGAAGAATGTGTGGGATTGACACGTATTTTGACAGTCATCCCAATGCCATCAAGCAATCTATTCTATTCTACAAACATATTGCCACTTGTCTAGATACGCTGGGCGAGCGTTCATATTCCAAATGGGAAAGAGGGACTGAGCTATCATTCTATATGGCCTATGTGGCGTGGCGGTAGTGCATTCCACTGCAAGGGGCGCGGGTTCGATTCCCACTCAATGCAAATATTTGTATCTTCTTCATCCTAGCGTTAATCCCAGTCGCATCCGAGGCCTTCACCTCGGAGTCTGGGGTCCGCTTTTACCAGTCTAACTGCGGGTTTGGCTAAACTTGGATATTTTCCTGCCATCTGGGCTTTACAACTTATTGACGATGTTGAAATACTGCAATTAGACCGGTTGTTGGACTTTTTAGGATTCCAACTACCCGTATCGATTACCATAAAATGTACTTAAGCAGATACCAGTTGTCATACGAACACCTATGGCAGTCGTCGTATGTAGGCATTGTATTCCTTTTCCTGTTAGCTATTAAAATAACTGTGTTGTTTCAGCCAGCACCAGTACAACTTCTGACATACCTATTATACCGTATAATGAGGAAACTGAAGTTGAATATAATTGCAACAGTACAATTAAAAGTCATTGTGAGTATATACATATACATACTAATATTATAAATGCGAAAGTAACTCTGTCTGTCTGTCTGTCTGTATGTTACGCTTTCACGCCTAAACCACTGAACCGATCTTGATGAAATTTGGTACAGAGGTATATTAAAGCTTGAGAACGGACATAGGCTACCTTTTTTTTACGAGAAAGGGGGCTTAAGGGGGGAAAATAGGGGATGAAAGATTTTATGAAAGTTTGTTATTTCTGAAGATATTTTAATGAAAATTGGTACAGAGGTAGATTAGAGCTTGGGAACGGACATAGGCTACCTTTTATCGCGAAAAGGGGGTAGAAGGGGGGGGCGGACTAGGGCCTTGATATGAAAGTTTGTCATTTTGAAGATTTCTTGATGAAATTTGGTACAGAGATAGTTTAGAGCTTGGAAACGGACATAGGCTACCTTTTATGGCAAAAAGGGGTAGAAGGAGGGGGGGAGGGGAATATGGCTATGCGATGAAAGTTTGTCTTTTTTGAAGATATCTTAATGAATTTTGGTACAGAGGTAGATTAGAGCTTGGGAACGGATATAAGCTACCTTTTATCGGGAAAAGGGGGGAAGAAGGGGGGGATCAGGGCCATGGGATAAAACTTATCGTTTTAGAAGATTTCCTGACGAAATTTGGTACAGAGATAGTTTGGAGCTTGAGAACGGACATAGGCTACCTTTTATCTCGAAAAGGGGGGAAGAAAGGGGGGTCCAGGGCCTTGGGATAAAAGTTTATCTTTTTAGAAGATTTCCTGATGAAATTTGGTACAGAGATGAATTAGATAATATATAATTAAAATGGACATAGACTACCATAGCGATGGATTGGAGCTTGGAAATGGTCATGGACTACCCCTTATCGCGAAAAAAGGGAAAGAAGGGGGAGGGGGGAATGGGAATAGGGCTATGGGATTAAAGTTTCTCATTTTTCAATAGCACAAAAAAGGGGGTGAATATGGCATAAATAAATAATAAGTATTTCTTTCAAAATGTCCTCATGAAATTTGGTACAAAGGTGAATTAGGGCTTCGGTACGGGCAAAGTCGAGTAGCGAACCAAAATAGAAGCGAGTAGAGACGAGTAGAGATTGTGATAGGGACGAGTGGATAGGCGTGTAAAGATCGAAAGTCGAGTAGAGTCGACTACAGGGGCGAGTAGATATGCGACTAGAGAGCCAGTGGAGAGGCGAGTATAGAATCAAATAGAATGCAGTTAAGGGTTGAGTAGAGAGGCGAATAGGGAGGCGAGTGGAAAGATGAATATAGTGGCGAGTAGAGATCGAATCGAGTTGAGTAGAGGTGCGAGTAGATAGGTGAGTGGGAAGAGTCAAGTAGAGAGGCGAAAAGAAAATCGAATGGATGGGCAAGTAGAGAGGCCAATGGGGAACGGAGAAGTCAGTAGAGAGTCGAGTACAAATTCAAGTATAGAGGCGAGTGGAAAGTCGAGTAGATAGTCGAATATAGAGGCGAGTAGAAAGTCGAGAACAGAGGTGAGTACATAGTCGAGGACAAAGTTGAGTAGAGAGGCGAATTTAATGCTCAATAGTGTCGGATCAACACTAAGCGATAACCGACATTCACGCGGGCGGAGCCGCGGGCAACAGCTAGTTTGTTATAAATACGAATATTCTAATATTGCTACAACAAACTTCCCCCCTTTTTTTTCTCATCTTTTATTTATAACGAAGGTCACCATTACGAAGCATGATTTGCACAACAAAATGTTAGAAATCATGTGTTTGATGTTTCAGCCAAAAAAAATACCTAGATCCGTTCATAAATAACGCGAATGCAAACTTCTCTTCTTTTCTCCCCTATTTAATATGTATGGTTACACGTACGGGTTTGATGAAAAAAATAATTATGGATGGGGGGAACCCTCAAAATTTATTGTTTTTTTTTTTTGTATTTTTGTGTGAAAATCTTAATGCGGTTTTAATCAGAATGTAGTAGAATGTCTACTACATTCTGTGAACATTAAGATTTACAAGTTTCATCAGCATAGTTTTCTATAGTTTCGGAAGAAAGTGGCTGTGTGAGATGTTTGCTTCTAGTGAAACAACCTTTGCAGATTGCACTGTGACATACGGACGGACAGACAGCCAGACATGACGAATTCATAAGGGTTCCATTTTTTGCCATTTGGCTACGGAACCCTAAAAATGTAACATTTCAATGGACTAGAAAGCCAATGGCAATTCTCACTCGCTTCGCTCGCTGGGTCAATTATAATCCCTCAAATATTTCTGTTCACAGATATAATACTGATAAATGGAAACAAAAGTGTAAAAGCATTAAATGAAACAAAACAAACATTTTCTCAAAGCGACAACAGTTCGATTCTTGCTTGCATGTTTTTCACATTCATCAGAGAAGAGTCTAAAGTTATAAGAAATGTTCAAGGAAAAAGTATGCTTGTTTATATTAAGTCAGAAAAAGCGGATGTGAACGGTTCAGACCCTTTGTCTTTAAGTCCCGCTTCCAAACCTGACATCGAAGATTCTGTAACTGGTAAGTTTGAGAATTTACAGAGAGGAGGTTGGGAGCATTATTCTGAATGACATGTATTTTTAAACACACTCGTAACGTGACAAGACAGTAAATTTCAAGTGGTAAAGATATAACTGGTGGTAAAAAAAGATAAACTTAAATGTGGCGACTATTACGAACGCGTTTGGTTATGAAACGGTTTGTCACTCAGTATAAGGCCCGATGTTTTTTGAAGTGAAAACTTCTTTACAACATATTTGCTCATAAAGTGGCTATAATTCCACCGGCACAAGGCGCACATAGGCACATAATGACACCTGTAATCAAACTGTGACTTTTCGTTGCTATAATTCACAAGTGAGTTATAGATTTTATTGCTGAGGGAAAAAAGTTTGGACACAAAAAAACATTTTTTTTATTAACTACGTCTGGCTCATGTCATGTAAGTTCGTAAATAATTTCAACTTGTTCCTGTTTTATTTACCAAAAACATGAATTTAACGCGGTGACTAATTAATCCGAATTTGGGGATTAAAAAATATTTGGATGGGTATCAAAAATAATAAGTTGGCGACTACATCGAAGTATCATTTTACTTAGATAGCAGCTTAATAAATCAGATGTAAGCTTTCTTTTAATTTAAACTGGCATCAACTTTTTGTTTTGGCAACTAACTTTGTAGAAAAGCGGAAACTTGACGGCGGATAGAAATTAGAAAATAGGTTTACTTAAATTATACTATGAGTTCGTATTTAAAGTGAACTAAGTTGAGAAGAAAATAATGAAAAGTAAATCAAAATCATTTTCCGTCATTTCCCGACTTTTATTTTTCTTAAAATGGCGAAACATTCAACACAAGTCGTTAGTTATTTATAGTGGACCAAGTCGACGAAACTGCGCATCGAACAACACAACTGGTAAAGTATTGAGGTTAAAAATAAGTACCTATTCGGAAATTTTGTCGGTTCTGGCGGGATCGCGGAATTAATTTGTTCCTGTCTTAATTTTTTTTGAACTTCATTCAATACGTACCAAGTTCAAAAAGATAAGACGGAATCCTTAAGTTACGCGAACTACTGAGCTTAACAGCCTTTATTTTTAATTATATGAATTCCATTCCTAGTAACCTTGTATATAGTGTCATGTTCTAATATAATGAATGTTTTTTCAGGTAGTATGCTTGTCAGTAATTTTAACAACAAACTACTTATCGGTTGCGGTGTATTGATAATCGTCCCAGTGCTGGGCTGGTTCATCTACAAACGGGGTCACAGATACTTTCGAATTAAGCAGGTAGGTACAACAATAGGAGAACAGGAGAATAAGAATGATACCTCAGACTAAATCATGAAAGAATAACATAGACATGACGCCGAAAGTAATACTAAAGTGGTACCATTTTGCTCACACTCGTGCGGGCATACAAAATTATTAAGAAAATAAACATAGTTCACATATTTTGTTTCAATTGATTTAAAAAAAATTATACCCAGAATATCCTCTTATTTCAGACTGACGGGAACCAGCCACTCGAGTGCGAGTTAACGCCTCAAGTGAATTTAGTGAACGACGTTAATGGTCGAGATGAAGGTGACCATGAATATCAATACATTGATGCCGTTGATCACCAAACAAAGCTTAATAATGTAAGTATTGGAGACATCATAATAGGTCACGGAGTGTGCCCTCCGTGCCTTCAATTATGATAGCAAGGAGAATGGCTGGAGGCCACGGTAGCCTCCTCCTGCTGTCCAACCACTGTCATACCATTGACACTGTAAAAAAGCCATTTAATTTTAGACTTTATTATTATTACTCTTAAGTCCAATTGCGGCTGGCGGCCCTGGGCATGGGAGTGAGACCTCTCACGTTCGCCACCTTGCTCGCGGCGATGGTCCGCTGCGCGGACGCGTGGGCGGCCAGCGCCTCCTTCTGCAAGCAAGTCATGCTCGTGAAGGAGGCGGCGGGGCGGGAGCAGGTCCGGGAGCGAAGAAGACGGCCCGGCCCAACTAAGGCAACTTGAGCGTCGGAGGTCGATGAATGAGCTCCGTCCCCCATGAGCGCGGGCCTGGGGGTGACAGGTGGAGCCGCCTGTCACCCCAGCAAAAGCAGGCCACGATGGCAGCTCGCGTTGCACGCAACCATACCGGAGACTAGTTGGCCACCCTTTGGTCCCCCCACCTGAAGAGGGCCAGATCAAGAGAGATGGCCCCTTTTTTTTTTCGCTGGGAAAAATGCGTTACGCATTCCCTCCCGTCGGGGGACGAGAGGGATATGTGGGACTCACCGGGAACAGGTTCCCGGTATACCCACTAAACGACCCAGCGGCACTCCCGCATCGCCTTTCTTGAAGGGGGTCTGGGAAACCAGCGGAGTCTTTACGTCCAGCCCCCCTCCGGCGATTGCCCGCCTAATCGCGACGGGCCCTTCACGCCCCTCCCGAGCGCGGGGAGGGGCTCGAGGATGGCCGTGAGTGCCCAGTCATCCTCGTACGGCGGGGTGATGGACAGTGCAATGCGGGTGAGGGCGCCCTCGCGCCTGTCACCCGCTGCTCATCACGGGGGGCTAGGAGGGCGGCCTCGTGCCCGCCCTCTCCTGCCCCTCCTTCGTCGGCGGAGTTCCGGCGCAAGAGGATCGTCCTCCCGCGCGCGCTCCGCCGCCTCCTTCTGTGACATTACGTCTTCACAGAAGGAGGCGACCGCTGCCCACGCCTCCTCGCTCCCCAGCATGGCCCTTACCAAGCTGGAGAGCGAAAGGTCCGGACCGACCACCGCGACAAGGCTGCGGCGCCGCTCGGACCACGACGCGCAAACCTCTAGGGTGTGCTGCGCCGTGTCCTCCACCGCGCCACAGTCGTGGCACGATGGGCTTTCCTCTCTCCCGATCCGGTGCAGGTACGATCCGAAACAGCCGTGCCCGGACAGCACCTGCACCAGTCGAAAAGAGAGGCACCCGTGTTGCCGATTGAGCCAGTCCTTCAGGACCGGCCCAAGCGCGTCCAACGTCCGGCGACCAAAATTTGCGGCGGCGAGGTCCACCGTCCAGTGATGGACGATGGCATTCCTCGCCTCCCGCCGAACGGCCTCTCTCTCCTCAGGGGCGGGGCGCTCCCCGAGCGCCCTACGCCCCGCCGTCCATTCGTACACTCTGGCGAGCACCCACGCCTCGAGCTCCCAAGGGGGGGTGCCCGCCAGAGCGCACGCCGCCGCGAAGCTTACCGACCGGTAGCTTCGCGACACTCTCTGGGCGATGGCCCTCTGAGGCGCCTGGAGTGCCGTGGCATTCTCCCTCCTTTGGAGGGAGTCTGCCCAGATGGGCGCCCCGTACAGGGCCATACTTTTCAAAATGCCGGCGTACAAACGCCGGCACCGCCCACTTGGCCCTCCCAGGCTTGGCATAAGCCATGAGAGGGCCCCCGCCGCCTTCAGCAGGCGCGACGACAGCCCGCTGAAGTGCGGGCTGAAGCGCCACCTGCTGTCCAGCGTAAGGCCCAGATATTTCATCTGGGCCTTTACCTCTACCCTGACGCCCTCCACAAAGATGTGGGCGTCAGGTGGTGGGCGCTGCCGAGGCCCGTGGAAGAACACGGCCTCGGTTTTGTGCAGCGCCACTTTCAGCCCTAGGCGGCGGATCCTACCCGCGACCAGGGATCCGCCCGCCGAGGCCAGATTGGCCGCCTCCCTGAATTTCCCTCCCCGGGCAGTGAGCAGAGTGTCATCCGCATAACAAATGACACTCGTGCCACGGAGGAGGGCTCCCCTCAACAGCCAGTCGAACCCGATGTTCCACAGAAGTGGTCCTAAGAGTGACCCCTGCGGTCAACCAAACCAACATATGCACTGTAGCTACCTCACCTTCGGCCTTGCACTGCGACCCACAGACGGCGTGCGGTTTAGTCGGTTCGAGTCCGACATAACCTTCCCCTCTGGCTCAGGCGGGGGTGGTATACGTGGGGATATCCCGCACGATAAAAAAAAGCGCAAGTGTGACGCCCCTGGTGCTTCACGCGTCCATAGGCCACGGTAACCACTTTCCATCAAGTGGGCCATGTGCTTGTCTGCCACGTAACTAGTATAAAAAAAACGAAGCTCATACGATGATCCACTTCACACACTGACATAATGCGATATAGACAGCAGCACTAGATTGGGTGGAGTGGCTCCGTGTCCTCACATCAACCCTTAGAGCGTGAGACCTCACGCTGTAGACCCTGGACCCTGGACGATGGTTGGCAACGCAAGTGTGTGCAAGACCACCGCCTTCTTTTGTCAGACAGGTCTTTTTTTGTCGTGAAAATGTTTTTTATTTTATTTTCACATCCATAATAAGATTCAGAGTCAGATTTAAGGGGGGGCTCGCGGCCTCGAGGCCCTCACAAAAGAGGGCTCCGTTCATTTTCGTAACTGATGGCGCCCTACCCCTTTCCAACCGGTTCAACATAAGCGTGACGATCGATAAAAAAAATCGGCATTACAACTGCATTTATTTTACTGAACGCGACCGGCCTCGATCGATCATGTCGATGTATGCGTTTACGTTAAAAAACACAAGGACACGTTTCGACTCGTCAGTAGCCAGTCAGTAGCCAGCTGTCAAGGATGGCCGCGCGTTTCGGTCGTGGGTCACGATTAAGTAAGTATATTTTTATCCACTTTTTTCGTTATTTTGCGACGGTTTTTAGTTATGAAAGCTTAGAATAAATATTAATTAGTATACACGTGTAACTTTTATTGTAATAACATAACTTCAGCTCTGATGGTGGTTAGTTAAACTTACATCGTCACGATCGTGACGATTCGGGTTTTAATGCATTTCTGAATACGTAAGATGCATTTATTCGTTACTGTTTGTTCATATTATTGTAAAGTTTGATAAGATTTTTTTTACCTTAGGTGCTATTTTGGGAGACGAAGACGTTTTGAATGTTTTATAAGACGGAAATATCTCCGAAATTGAAGATTTTGAAGACGAAGATGACCACTTTGACCCCCTATTTTTTAACAGTTTGATTAAAGAGGAAGACCATGACCCCCCACCAGGAACTGCACGTCATCTGCATCCGCACCACCTTGGTTTCCTCCAGAACAACAGGCACCGGTGTTAAATGAGGTAATCCCTGAAAACTTAGTCATTCGTCGATCTAGTATGTGGAGGCAAATAGCCTTTATTAGACATAGAGATATTTATTACATAATAGACAACTGAAATCTACACAGCTAGAAATCAAAAAGGTATTTGCTATACACTTGATTATGGGGGTCATTCCATATCCACGTTTACCAATGTACTGACGAGGTTCAACGAGATTACCACTAATAGCCGATAACATGAGCCGCGATCGATTCCTTCTGCTCAGAAATTCGTTGCACGTCGTTGATTCAGAAACACCGCCACTTAATACTCTGCCTAATCCACTTTGGAAAGTCCAACCAATGATAGACCGAGTGCGAGATGCCTGTTACAAGCTAGAGAGAGTTCCAGGGTATTACAGCATCGACGAGCAGATGATACCCTTTACAGGTCGATATGCATTTAGGCAGGTTGTTAAAAATAAGCCTCGACCTACAGGATTACAGAATTTTGTCACTATTACTAGCAATGGCCTCATGGTAGATTTTGAGATTTATAAAGGCGCTATAACTATGTTCGGAAGTAGATATGTGTAGTACTTTAGGTTTAGGTCCATCTGTAGTCATATATTTAACTAAAACTATTCCGCACGGTAGCTGTATTTACCGCGATCGTTATTTCACAACTGTCCCTTTGATAGAGGAAATGAGCCAACAAAATCTGCATAGTACTGGAACTATCATGATGAAGATCCCAGGGCGTACAGCACTAAAATTTAAGAAGGACAGCAAAATGAACCGTGGAGAACACCAGCAATTTGTAAGGGATTCAATAAGCTTGGTCAAATGGAAAGATAATAAAGCGGTTTTAATTGCATCTAACTGTACTCGAGCTGAACAAATAGACTACATTAAACAATGGGACAAACGAACGAAATCTTACAAGGATATAACTATTCCCAAAGTGGTCTGTAATTACAATAACCACATGGCGGAGTGGATGTTTGGACCAAATGATGGAATATTATCGTACCTTCATAAAAACAAAAAAGTAGCCACTGAAAGTAATCATTCATTTCTTGGATTTGGCAGTAGTAAATGCTTGGAGGAAATACAAAATAGATTGTGAAGCTAACAACCTCAAAAAAAAAAAGATATTTGCTTTGCTGGACTTTAAAATGGAAGTTGCAGATGCTTGGTTGAGTGCTCCAAACAGAAAACGTAGATCAAGCCATGATCAAGATGTTGAAGATGGGGCCACGGTACCTCAAAAGAAAAAATACATGCCACTAAAACCTTCTAATACCAAACGTTATGATGGCTATGACCATCTACCTACCTTTGACGAGCTGTCTGCTCCACGTTCTTGTAGGTTGGAGACATGTAAAAGTAGAAGCAAAATTCGCTGTGTAAAGGCGACCACACACTAACAGTTTACCGGACGACGGCCGGACGATATAAATCTGTCAGTTATTGCATTAACCCACACACTCACAGTTTCGTTAACGATTTTGGACTGACGACTAATACGATCCGATAGTGTGTGGCCGCCGAACGATTCCGGACAGTTCTAAGCCGGACAGTCCTAGGCCGTCAGGGCGAACGAGCACAACGGGCACGTCGATCGTTTCGTGTCAGTTTTTACTAAGATTTTATTCATTTTTTGTACATACTCGGCTATATTTCTTATGCACATAGTCGATAAGATTCAAAATAGCTAACACCTATTTCCCACAATGATTAGCACGTACTTATATAAGAATAACGTAGTGCAAGCTATTTTCAACCTTATTGACATCACTACAAATCTAGTTTTTTTTCTTATATTCGTGATCAGCAGCATTTATTTATGCGAAAAAACATGTAATTAAGAAAATGTCAATAAGGTCGAAAATCGCTTGCACTGTTTCGTACTCTCTATGTAACTGATATTAGACCATTACCGGCAGGCGATCGTACGACCTAAAACTGACGACTCACAACTGCTAGTGTGTGGTCGCAAAACTGACAACAGGGAATTGCCAGCGGGCCAAAATCGCTTTAGTGTGTGGGCGCCATCGGCTAAGGACTGCAGGCCGCCGGACAGATCAGGAACTGCAGGCGGACTGTTAGTGAGTGGGCGCCTGATAATGTAATGTTTACTAGTGCATGTCACGTGGAAAAGATTTTTTTCAATTATAACACATCAACCGCAATAATTAATTAGTATTTTTGATTGTAAAATGTTGAACTCAAAATGATTACTATTTCGTTAAATAATTAATTATTCTAACGAAGTTTTGATTGATAATGTTAATGCAAATTGTATTTTTTATAAATGTGATTTAGAATGTTAGTTTAATACACACAGGACCAAATAAACCAATAAGAAACGCTCAATTATAAACACTGATTATAAGATTATTGAATGATTATAATATAATACATATATATTGTATACACTTGATTAAACCGGTCTTTCATTTCATTAACACAAATAATTATTCCTGATCGTCACGATTGTGCGAGTACTATTCTGGGGTTTACAAGATTTTTTAACTATTTTTTGTAACTAACCTGAAGCCTAAATAACTACACAATATAAAAAAAATATAAAAAATGTTCTACGGTTGGAAAGGCCTACAACAATATAGACAGAAAACATGTTTCAAATTCCGTAAACACTGGTAAACCTCGTGTACGGAGAGGGGGGCATAGCAGGGTAGCGGGGTATGACGAGGTAGCGCTAAAACCCAGCGACTACAATATGGGGTTCTTCAAGAAGGGTATTAGAAGGTTTCTTCAGGGTCGGCAGCGCGAGTGCGACGCCCCTGGTGTTGCAGACGTCCATAGGCCACGGTAACCACTTTCCATCAGGTGGGCCGTGTGCTTGTCTGCCACCTAAGTGGTATAAAAAATAAAATAAAAAAAAAACTTCGTGAAGAAACGATCGCACGCCGAATCAAATGACGCGCTGGCTACTGTCATTCGCAGTCGTGACGCCGCGCGCCGGTTGCATCGCTCGGAGCGAAAGTTTTAAAACTGTATCTTCCTTAATTTTTTTGTTGTTTTTCGTGTTATGTACAGTATATGTTGTGTTAGTGTCAAGTTTGTGATTGAGAGCTACAAGTTAGAACAAACTAAACAAGATACAAGTTTAAAAGAAAAAAAAAAGCATTAAAAGCAAAGGTAAGAAATCTCTGTTGTATTATAGTTAACCAAATAGGAAGGGGCAAAGTGGGGCACTGTATGAGAGGCATAGTGGTGTAGTCAATCATCAAGACGTTTCAAATCACTTTGTCTCGTATTGAATGATAATTAACGGGTATATTAATTGTATAAACTATTATTGATTTCAGCCATGGTTCGAACATACAAGTAAACTACTCAGGAGCATTCTTGGTCGATGGAAAACATGGAAAAGGCCACAAAAATGCCGCACAGGTTTACGGTGTTCCACAGACTACGCTTGAACGGTATGTGGCAAAATATAGGGCTAATCCAGATAGTACCGTCTTTATAAAGAAGTTAGGTCATTACACAACTGCTTTTACTTCTAATCAAGAAAGAGAATTGATAAGTTACATTAAGACAATGGAAGAACGATTTTACGGCCTTACATCACATGAACTACGTAAACTTGCATTTTCGTTAGCCCAAAAACACAGCATTGAACACAGGTTCAATACATGTAATGTTTTGGCAGGAATAGACTGGCTTAAAGGGTTTCTTAAAAGAAATCGTGATGTTAGCTATAGAAAGCCTGAACCTACCTCTGCAGCGAGAGCTATGGGGTTCAACCGAATTGCGGTTAATATTTTTTTTTTATTTACTGGAAAAAAATTACGACAATTACAAACTAAACCCATAACGCATTTTTAATGTAGACAAAACAGAAGTTTCTACCGTGCCCAAGAGCCATTCCAAGATTTTAGCGTCGTGTGGTAAACGTCAAGTAGGGACAATGACTTCTGCAGAACGAGGCAAATTAATGAGAACGATTGTTTGCTTTAGCTGATGGCAATTACATGCCTCCGATGTTTATTTTCCCGAGAAAGCGGATGAAACCAGAATTGCTTGATGGAGCTCCAGCTGGATCTTGGGGGGAATGTCATGAATCAGGGTGGATACAAAGCCACCTGTTTATACTCTGGTTAAAGCGATTTATAGAATGGTCACATGCGACAAAAGACGACCCAGTACTTTTGCTCCTAGATGGTCATGCCACTCATGTGAAATCTTTGGAGGTGAAGATATAGATATATCGATATAGCTCGCGAAAATGGAGTGATTTTGTTATGTTTTCCACCTCATTGTACACACCGTCTACAGCCGTTAGACGTGGGTTTCATGGAGCCACTTAGCACTTACTATAGCAATGAAGTAAAAAAATGGCTTAGAAGTCACCCAGGACGTGTAGTGACTCAATTTCAGACGGCCTCACTGTTCAGACTGGCATTTATAGTTGCGGCCACGATGACGACGGCAATAAATGCATATAGAGCAACAGGAATCTGGCCTATGAATCGAGAAGTTTTGACCGATGCAGATTTTGTACCAGCGGAAACTACAAATAATCCGGAAGTGAATACAAGCTCAACAGATTGCCAAGAATCAAACGCTCCACAAAATGACTTTCACACAAACTCACTTAATGTTAGGGAGAAGACATCACCACCATCACCACCACCCCCACCATCACCACCACCACTGACAGAGTTGATTACAAATTTATTGACTCGAGAACATATTTCTCCGGAATTTTGACAAGGCTCTCCACGACCTGGATGTTCTTGGATGAATGTTCAACCAAAAAGTTCTTTTGTGATGTCTCCTGAACAAATTATGCCTTTGCCAAAGGAAAACCGTACGACACAAAGGGTCTAAGACGAAGAGGATAATCGGCAATCCTGACAGAGTCACCATATAAAAATGGGCTGATTGCATTGAAAACTACCAAAGAGACCAAAGAAAATATGAAAAGAAAGGTTACCAAAGTCATAGATTTATGCGCCAATAAGCCTAATAAGAAGAAAACCAAAACATCTAAAAAAGCGGGTAATTCAAAAGAAACCCTAGATGATGGAGATGTAGAGTGCATATATTGTGGGTATTTGTGATCCCAGTCGACTGAAGGATGGATACGTTGCATACTATGCAATCGACGGGCACACTGCTCGTGTGCTGGAGAAGATGAAGATGATGTCGATACCACACATGTGTGTGCAATGTGTGTCATTGCCTTTGATTCTTCTGATTTTTAGTACCTGATTTTGATGTTAAATTTTATGTTCATTGGAGTAAAAATGTTTTCTCAAACATGCAATGAAATATTGACATTACGTTCCTCTTCATAGGCTGCGAAGTATGACGTTTCAGGCGTGGCTAGGACCAGAGCCCGGTAATGGAATTTCATACAAACCTTGCAGGCCTAAGGCCGGCAAGGTCCTCTTTTTTAATTTCGATTCCACATAAATTTTTGGCACAGGTATCGAAACTCTGCCACTATGCGTATTAAAAAAAAAAACAATAAACGACTTGGTATGTACTTAGAGCAGTTTTATTTACATAAAAAATCCACATTAACATAACTAATAACACATTATTATCAATTGTTTTCTTAACTATACACATAAAAATTGAAATATTAATATATAACATATTGCAACAAATTGACATTTATAACAATGACAAGTGTCACTGTTCGTTCAGAAACGTGCCTTTATACTTTTTTAAGTAACATGATAATGAACATAAATGTAAATGTTTGCTGTTAAAATCAAGCTAAAATAGACGAATACACGTGAGTTTTAGTTTTTATTTTGTTTACTTTTAATGTCTTTAAAAATAAATCTTTAAATTTTTTGTTGTTTATTTCATTGCCTGTTTGAGAAAAGCACTATACATACCTCGGCGGGAAATATTGGGTTGCCTTTCTTCCCTGCCTCTGTAGTAATGTACTATTAATTTTGTTTTAAAAACCATTAAAAGTTTATATTAAGATTATAAAAAATGTTGAATTCATTTCTATAAAAATACCCCACAATGCCCCACCTGGTACCCCACTTTACCCCAATTTGCCGGCAGAAGTGAAAACATTGTCTTTTTTTCTTTCTTCGTTATATACATAGAAAAAGATAAAAAAGGAACATACTATACCATACCTATAATATAGCGCTAATCATAGAACCTATCACTTATTTTCTGCAAATTTTCTGTCAGAAGAAATAAATAAATTATGAAACATTACAGAAAGAAAAAATAATCATAAAAAGTAATAAATTACAAAAAGAACAAATAATCACCAAAAGTAATAAATTATAATAAGTAAAAACAATCACAAAAAATCCCTAAAGGCCAGGTGGTTAGAACCCGATACTATCTGAAACTATAACGACTTACAGTCGAAGTGCTTACCGTTTAAGCTACGACGCTATCTATCGTAACTTGCAAAATCGATAGTCTGTACCTAATCTTGTATGACGTCAGTCGTCGGTTACGGTTCAAAGGTCAACTAATCCTTCCTTAACATTTTACACCCATCCAACGCCGCTAAAGAAGTTTTCACTTCAAAAAGTCTCTATAATCGGCTTAACATTATTATTAATTGAGAAATCACACAAAATACCTTAGATACCCCATTATACCCCCTCTCCCCTAAATATCGGATCTTCACTCCCTTGTTGCCACAGGGCATCCAGAGTAATCCAGACTTCTAAATCCGGCCACACAATGATTCATATTACGTATTGACTTATCCATGATGATATAATTGATGATTGTAGTTTATTCTTTTGATTCATCCAATATCTACTACTCGCCATGTGTTTAAAGTGAGTATAGATAGGGAGACTTGATCAGTGTTTCAATTTGGATTCTCTGACTTTTACGGCAAGGAAGCCTGAGCCACCCCCTCGTACGCCAAGCAATACATATGTGCAACCTGTTTACAGGTGAGGTTGTAGTAGAGACCCTAGTAACATAAATAGTTTACACCAGACATCTGGAATGGTGAACTGTGTATGTAATTAAAATTACCCCAGAGCATTGCCCAGTGACCAGATTTGGTCTCTCTATATATTATTACCAGCTGACTTGGCAAACGTTGTTTTACCAACTAATTTATGATGTATTTTTTCAATATCTAGATTAAGCAAAATAGGTTACTTATAAATTGTTATTAATTAAATTGTTTGGACGGAGTCAACGAATACCAATATTTAAAATGATGGCATCATCATTCACTGTTTCCGATAGTTTGTACGAGTGTCGGTAGATGGCTCCCACCCTCGCCCCAAGACGGTTGTATAGGAGAATTTCGATCAGGCGTAGCTCGGTGGCTCAGTGGTCCAAGCATTCCCCCTGTAAGGGAAAGATCGCAGGTTCGAGTCCCGCATGAGCGATTCACTTTTTCCTATCTTAATCGATTTGATAGGTTACTCATACTTTTAATTTTCAGACCACACCTCCGAAGAATGAGCTCGAGGTAAATCCACTCAGTGACGACTGTAATTTCCAGTACGATTACGCTTATGCTCCTGCTCCTGCTGCCTCTGCTCCTCGTGCAGAAGACCCCTCGAGTTCTCCGCCCAGTATTAGCAGTGCACACAATAACACAACCTATTATTGGATACACCAGTGACTTGTTCACTGCGGCATACTGCACGACTGACACTTTGTGTATGGCTCCTCACATAAAAATTGTTAGGGTGTGCCATTCTTTGTGCGTTTGGTTGGGGAGCCTGAAACCTTTGATTAGTATGCAGTGTGCCACAGTTATACCTCGGAACAGATATTTTGGACTAAATCGTGCTCACAATATGCTATACGCGCAGTATATGTTTCTTGAGTGTATTTTGAGTGTATTTTCAAAGGTTCATACGCTCAAAGGCTTATATTATACCAATGGCGTTCATACTACCATGGGGTGCAGTTAATTCGACGACCAATATATTTTAAAGACAGCCATGGGGCCCCATAAGCCCACGATGCCTCTAACTTCCACCAATAAAGATTTTCCCCTTTCCATCGTTTGTGTCATATTGGCTTTTACACGAACAAACGACAATTTTCATATTATATTTCTCAATACTATATTGTTTAAATTCCCAACATTTGGGAAAATTATTATTTAAATTTCCTTAAAAGTTATTTTATTTAATAATTAATTAATACAGTAAAGGGACAACGCTGGTTGTATTAGAGTGAAATGACAGATGATTAAATGTCAATTATATATATAATAAAGTAATCAAATTAAAGCTATTGTCAAATTAAAGATGCCAAATGAAAATGTAAGTCACAATTAAATCAATTAATAGTTAATTAGATTATGTAGATTTGTATATGTCATCACTCATTGTAATGGAGGTGAGCGGCTCAGATCCAACTGTTGATTTATTATGTTGTATTTAATAATCTTTTTTTTCAAGAGTCTGTCCTGGTTGCCATACGAACACGAACATCTATGGCAGTCGCTACGGGTAGTTGGAGCCCTGTAAAGTCTGACTACAGAACTTCGATTGAGGAGGTCAGATGGCAGTCACTTCACAGAAAATATCGAAGTCCAGCAGCATTTTAGTTAGACTAGAAGGCCGACCTAAACCCGATGATGCATTATTATAACCATAATTGTAATTACATATAAGAAAAAAATATTTTTTAACAAACATTCCCGCACACGCTAGAACCACAATCACAATTACCTATATCTATTTGACACCACAGTAGTGTAGAAAGGAAAATATTATTCACGGCACTACTAGCAGTGTGGCTTGGTAGTGCGGTGGGTTGACCCATTACTACAAAAACGGCCCAGTGGCTGGTGGTGTAGTAATTCTAACGATATTATTATAGTAGTGCAAGCCTGGCAATGCGATCGGGCTGGAGTGGATTTTTTGTGTTTATTCGTAATTGTCATAATATTTGTAATTATTGTATTGCACTAATTTTTAGTATATTGCTAATAAAAAAAGTTCCTTAAAATTGTTTTTATTTATAGGTACTTAAGTGTTATACCTGTCGCAGCCAACTACATTAATCAGCCGTTCTAGTAACTGCCTAGGCTGGTAACTAAAAGGCGCCATTCAATTAACCGCCTGAATGATATTTCGCATATAAATATATTTTTGCATACAAAAATATTTGCACCTACAGTAAATAGTTGTAGGGTAGTAGGTAATTGAACGGAGAATCTACCCAAGATGGCTGCAATAAAGTTAATTATCAGATGTCTCAATTCTGTGCGTCTATTTATACTCGTATAGTCATCAACTGACAGATGGTTAGATGAGGCTGATGAATAATATTCTTTTGTTGCCACTTCAAATTCAGATCCAGTTTGAGTGCGATTAAAAAAAATAGGCGTAAAATTTATTACAACAACGTTTAACCAACCCGAAATAGGACAAAACAATTGTACATCCCCGAGGTAAAAGGTAGTGTTTTCACAGAAAATCAGTGAAAGGTTTATTGAGAAAGTTACGCAATCCGATTTGGAAAGGTTGTGTTAGAAGCTTCGCTCCCGCATTACCCTTCGTGGTTATTATTTTTATAACCATGCAGAAATAAGTCTTCTAGCTGTTTGATTAAATGGCTAGGCAAGTAATTACACGTCATCGATCAGTCGCTGCCAACTACCTTAATCTGCCGTTCAATTAACTGTCTAGGCAGTTAACTAAACGGCGCCATTCAATTGACGGCCTGAATGGTGTTCAGCCATTTATTTAAGGGCTAGGCAAATAGCTTGGATCGATGACTTTTTTTTTATAGGACACGTCAATTTGACTTTACCTCGCCTGATGGTGAGCTGAAGGCGTCAGAAAGTCTCAGGAAAGAGGGCCACCATTATACACACGTGCCATGTTAACAATGGTGGCACTCAGCTTGACAGCCCCATCAGATGCCTTTTCACGCCCCGCTTAAAGGCCCCGGGACTGTAGGAAGAGGGAAACACGTGAACTGGCAAGGAATTCCAGGTCTTAATGGTGCGACAAAGGAAAGAGTCACCGAACCGCTTGGTTCTTGAAGGAATGTTATGCACATTATGACATCTAAGTCCTGCACGTGTTGTCCTGTATAGGACGTTTAACTACTTGCCTAGCCGTTTAACCTAAAACTAAAATAACAACGAAGGCTTAATTAGCCTTCAAACATAGTCTTAACGAGTCGAATTGCGCAGCCATCACAATAAAGCTATCACTAATTTTCTGTAAATACACCTCTGTCTACCCCCTCGAGGATTCACAGGTGTAAGTATATGTATGTAATTTTCTGTCTTATTTCGAGGTAGTGCTCCGTCTTACGATTGGGCTAAGCATTAGCCAGCCAGGTTAGTAAATGATGTAATAAACGAGACGGCTGATTATAATTCAGGCCGTTAATTGAATGGCGCCGTTTAGTTAACTGCCTAGGCAGTTAACTAAACTGCTGATTAAGCTAGTTGGCGGCGACAGATCCAAGCCATTTGCCTAGACGTTTAATCAACTGGCTAAACATAATTCAGCCCGCTCATTGAACGGCGCCGTTTAGTAAAGCGCCTAGGCAGTTAATTGAACGGCTGATAAAGCTAGTTGACTGCGTCATATATAAAAGGAATAGGTAATTTAAAAACCTCCCTGAAAACAAGATGCATATATATTATAGTTCAGTATAAAATTAGTTTATAGTATGTAGTTTATGAAACTGTTGCATAATAAAGGTTCTTATAACACGAGTGTGATTTAAAAAAACGAGCCGTAGGCGAGTTTTTTTATTGTATCACACGAGTGTTATAAGACCAAGTTATGTACAGTGTCATACACTAACTTTATCTACTCTCATACTATAATACATAAACTAATATATTTTACAAACAAAACCAAACTTCGTTACATTCAAATGAAAAAAAAAAAAAAAGTTGACGCCAAGCCAAGGCGCAAACATCGATTGCGCATGCGCGTTTCTTTTTTTTTCTTCGGAATCGGCCGTTTTTTTTAAAGTAGAGGTTCAGTCCAGATTGCGGTTGTATAGGTGTATCGTTATGATTAAAAAGTTATTTTATGATATAGGTGTCCATACAAGACCTGTATAGTAATAAAACTTTTTTTTTGGCCTGTGCGTAATGTTTGTCATAAGAGTTTTGATTTCAATTTTATAATCTTTGTATTATAGTATAATATAATAAAATATTATAGTATTATAGTATAATATAGTATAATATACTACTCTGATACTATAATACAAAGATTATAAAATTGAAATCAAAACTCTTATGACAAACATTACGCACAGGCCAAAAAAAATGTTTTATTACGATACAGGTCTTGTATGGACACCTATATCATAAAATAACTTTTTAATCATAACGATACACCTATACAACACCCATCTGGACTGAACCTCTACTTTAAAAAAAAAACGGCCGATTCGGAAGAAAAAAAAAAGAAACGCGCATGCGCAATCGATGTTTGCGCCTTGGCTTGGCGTCAACTATTTTTTTACATTTATATTAAACAAAGTTTGGTTTTGTTTGTAAAATAAATTAGTTTATGTATTATAGTATGAGAGTAGATAAAGTAGTGTATGACACTGTACATAACTTGGTCTTATAACACTCGTGTGATACAATATCATAAACTACTATTATAATATTCATCAACTTGGCTCTAGAACCTTTGATAAATATTGAAATAAAACTATTTTTAACAAATATTTATCGTGATTTATTTATTATTTTAATAAAATAGACTGCGGCCTTATAGCTCTGTGGCAATCTCTTACAGGCAACCATAGGTGGGTAGAAAAATTGGAGAAGAATGTTTCAGCAGTGCAGTTTTTTTTCATACCACTTAGGTGACAGACTAGCACATGGCCCACATAATGGCAAGCAGTTACCGTTGCTTATGGACGTGTGCAACACCAGGTGCATCAAACTCGCACAGCCGACCCTAGTGGTGTACCACTTTGTACCACACGTTACCACTTGGTGCACTTTGATGATATAATTAGAATTTTCAAAATAATTAATATCTACTGTTTTTATGCTACTTAGGTGGCAGACAAACGCACGCACCCAATGGAAAGTGGTTACCGTAGCCTATAGACGTGTGCAACACCAGGGGAGTCACACTCGTGCTGCCGACCCTATAAATACAGAGAGTTTCTGTGCCGTCAGCGTAGAAGACCAAGCAGGAATAGCCTTTGGTCTTCCCACTGACAGCACAAAAACACTGCAGTGAGCTCTGGCTCTGGTTTGCTGTCGAACCTCAGACATCCGGCTCTAAGTAGTAACTACCAATGTGTTAGTTCAACAATGGCATGCAATCAATGGTAACAACCAGAATTAGCTGCCACGTGCTGGACCACCAACGATTGACATAAAATTGGTGAACGTAACCTCTCAAAGGCGGGAATTATATAGAAATAGCATACCTAATGCCAACACGCACGGTATAACGCAGTTTTCTGGAATCGCGGTGATGCGTACCTACGATACCTATACTCGTAAAACCATAATAATATGGAGCTTATGTGGACGACTGTCCTGCTCCAAACGAGTGCAGTGAGGCATGAATACTAAAATAGCACTTTATCAAGTTTTAAAGTTCCTCATAGTTTTTCAATATAAATTTCCTTATTTCAAATGTAGTTGTAATGTGTGTAGTAAATGTCACAGTAACCAAAGTAAGTTACTTGAATAAATAAGTACAGTACTGTGGCATTATTGAATTGTGACCTAAATGATTGATTGTGCTAAATCTAGTGAGCTGTAAGGTATCAAGCAAGAGAAATAAATAACAGATGTTAACAAATGGTCTATTGCACATAAACCTGATAGGTACACAATGCAACCATTTCGAGATATAACATTTTTTTGTGTTTTATATTTGTTGGTTGTTGGAAGCATGTCAGGTATGTAAACTATTCTTCTATTTCAAATTCTTAATTGCACATAAAAGGTGAGTTCTCTTCCAGTTAAACTTTAACAATAATTGGTGATATGTGGGTGTTAATTCACCTCTGACTAACCCTCCGGGCAAAAAAGGTGTGATTATATGTACGTACGGTGTGATTATACGTATGTTACGTAAACCTTAACTGATAGGGACTCCAGTCGACTAGCCGCATAATGTCATAGCGAAGTAGCTGTGTCACAAAGACTACGAGCGGAATGGCACATCTTTAGTTCTATGCGTTTTCGTCCATGTTATTCATTTAGTTTGAGAGAGGAGAATATACTAATGATAGAGGGGAGAGCCAAGTGTACCAAGTGTACAACAGACTAGATTTACTTATTCATTATGTTTACATGTCCAGACTGAATGATTCATCAATGTAGTCTGAACACCTGAAGCTACAAACTTGAAAATTTGATATAGAATGTATCTACTGAGCACAGATTTTTTGGAAATTTCCCTCCCAAGGGGGTAATTAAGAGATGGACGACAATTTTTTTAGGTTAGGTAATAAGTCATTTTAAAATCAAGAACACATCAATACTTACTTGTGATTGGTGTGAGAGCAGTGACTTTGTCGCTAGACACGGCGACTTTTGCTCAAGTCTTAGCGACTAAAACAGACGACGACAAAGGACAAAATTAATTAGTGTCAAAACTAGCGACTTTTGGAAACAGCTCTAGAGCCAATAATATATATATTTTTGCCAACTCGATACTTAACTTTATTATTATTTTTATCCAGTGCTATAGAAACCGACAAACACGGTTCCATTTGTACGTAATATGATATTTTTGACTTATTTACTAGCTAAGCTGCACCGGCTTCACCCGTGGCACACTTTGATGCTCCGTATCACCCCTATAAAATATAATTATAAGAAATTATAACCACAATTTATTAACTTTTTTCAATTTTTTTTCCAATTTATTAATGTAAGGGAATTTTCCAGTTTTGTTAATATTTATGGTTAATACTCGACTCCCTAGAGTAGCAGTGTGATGATGTTTAGTCTATAACCTTCCTAGATAAACGGGCTATATACAGTACAAGACGAATTTCTCAATACAAATTCTTCAGCTTTCAGCTATCAAACAAGTATGGTAACCGACTTAACCACCCCCAAAGAGGTGTATCCATGGGGATCTAGCGACTTTTGAAGTTGAATCTAGAGACTTCCATTTTTAGGAGTTGGCAACACTGTGTGAAAGTGCAGAGGGTGAATTAAGGGTTAAAAGATGGCTAAGGAATATTCGATCCCTTGGGGCGGAGATTTGTTTCAGCAGGTCTTTGAATAATTTGAATTCATAAGTAAATACAGGTACACTGAGGCGCTGCAATCATCAGCACAGTATTTCCATTTTTTACTTGGGATCGATTTTTAAATATCAATATATTTTTCTTACAGGGGGAATGCTCTGAATAGTGAGCGGGTTCGAATACCGTCTGGACCGATTCAATATTTTTCCTATCTAAATCGTATCTAAGTAGTCAGCATGCAAAAGTACATTACCGCCGCGGCCGCCAAGTGCAGTGTTGCCGGACGATCTCGGCTGCGCCTCGGACCGCATTACGGAGTCCGGCAACACTGCACTTGGCGGCCGGCATGCTTTTCTCAAACAGTGCGCGGAAATTAAAACTTAAGTAGTATCTAGGCAGAACTTTTTAGTTACCTTCTTTTCAAAATCAATGACGAACAACGAACAACAGTAATTTTTCACGCGGCGAAATGTTCATTTGTTTTTTATTTTTCTTAATAAACAGCATTCTATTTGCAAGCCAGTTCTGTTTTTAAATAATGCCTTGGACAAGTTACCTCCTTGGTTGCCATAGTTCCGAGTAAAAGTTGGTTCCATTTTTAAATTACACGACAGATATGAGTTTACATAGTAATTTATTTGGCCGCTAAAACACGACAGATATGGATTTTCATACAACTTTTAATTTCGATTTATCTCGAAGAAGGTTTTTTTTTTTTTTTTTTTTTAGCGTGTGGAAACCCCCACGGGCTTCACCCCATCGGTGTCGACGATGGGGTGGGCGTGTCGGAATCGGACCGACTAAAACCACACGGTGTCCTTCCCAAGTATCCATTGCCGGGCACCCCGGGTAAGCCCTCGAAAGGATAACCCCAGGGTTGCCGGCGGATATTGGCCGCCACCGCGGCCTCGCCTGGTGGGTTCGGGTTATATCCCGCGTCGGTGAGTTGGCAAGCGTGTGTAGGACACACACGACACGCCTCCGCCACGGCCTGCTTCTGTAAGGACAACGAGTCGGCCAACTGCCGTCCTCAGGCCCCGATCATGGAGGTCGGTAGTCCCGGGCGTAGACGAGTCTGCGGCGTCCACGCCGCAGACTGCGGAACTCAGGGGGCAGGGTTCTCTCCCGCTCCCTCTCCGCCGCCTCTTTCGCGCGCATTACCTGCTCGCAGAAAGAGGCGACGGCGTGCCATTTGCTCCCGTCGGAGACCACGGCCCTCACCATGGTCTCCAAAGAAAGAACGTCCATGCCCAGGACCGCAACGAGATCCCGGCGTTGACTCGCCCACGCAGGGCACTCCACTAACGTGTGGAGCGCCGTGTCTTCGCCAGGATCCTCGCAGTGCTGGCACTGCGGTGTTGATCTCGAAGAAGGTTGTCAAAATAATGTTCATATTTCCAATCATGTTTGAGAAAAATGGTTTTAAATTTCATTTAATGTTACTCAGGACTTATTCCTGGTAGGGGTAGGCTAGAGGCGTTTTCGTCCTTCTCCAATATTATTAAAGGTGTCATTAAATTTCTCCACGGCCCTATAGTTTTACTAAGTAAATTATGATCATATAATTTGAGACTTTTTCAAATTATACGAGCATAATGCGAGTTATATTTATTTGATATGGAAACCTATTTATTGAATTTACAGATCAACGGCTTCCTATATTAATAACTCGGAGAGAACTGGCAACAATCAGTGGCAAAATTACAATCAAGTTCAAAAATATACCTAAAGTAGCTTTTACATATTGGACTCACGGAGAAAATTGTAAGCATGTTTGAACTACAATATTGGATTGGTAGTTAGCACATCGAGTAGAGAAAAAAAGATTTTGATTGATGATGGATATTAAGCCGATATCAGATGGGTCATTTTATGTTCATTTTTCACTCAAATTGTCACATTATTGCCAAATGAATTCATTTATGAACCGTTTTAACAGTGTGGGATCGGTTCACAACGTGCACCTGCAACACATTTAATATTATATCACCCAGGTAAAATAATTCGACACTACTACTTCAATTTGTTCATCATGTACCAACGCTACTTTTTTTAACCGTGTAGGCATAGTTTAATTTAATGTTTTCAGGGAACGGCATCGGTAGTGGCTCTGTTGCTGGTAAAGATAATGTAGAGATAGAAATGATACCGTTACCGTATGAAAGTAAAGAGTTATATGTTACTTTAACTACGAAGTATAAAAAGTGGTGCGCAACCAGTCTGATCGTAAAATTAATTGATGATTTACAACCTGGAAAAATATTTGAATGTAAGTATTATTATTAATGAACAATTTACACTCTTTTGCATTGTGCGCTAAATCCCCACGGATATAATATCCTGCGCAAACTTGCCTCGGGAGGCACGACGGCACTTCAACATTCTACCACGTACCTTACACGTAGGTAGTAGGTTTTTTTATGTGTATAAAAAGACTCGAACCGAGTAAATCCCACGCCGTCTATGGGTCGTAGGATGCTGAAGACACATTTCTCGCACCCCGGCCTCCCCATGGCCATCTCTTTCGAGCTGGTCCTCTTCGGGTGCCTGGCTTTCGGGTGTGGGTAAACGCGTATTGCACCGCCGCCGCCACCTCGGCCTGCTTCTGCTAGAGTCACAATTGGCTCCACCAGTCAAACGACGGCCTGCGCTCATGGAAGGACGATGGTCGTTCTGTGGCCTCCGACGCCCGAGTTGTCTCCGCTTGTCGTAGGCTATGCGAGCTGAGTGTCCTCCAGACCCATACCACCGTCTCCTTCTTTAGCAAAATTTGTTCGCAGAAGGAGACGGCGGTGTGATAATCATTATCATTGCCGTAATCCTGGTCGCATCCGAAGCCGTCACCTCGGAGTCCGGAGTTCGCTTCTCCACTGTGAACCGTCTTAGGTATCCATAGTAGTGAGACCATTTGCACGTATGACATCTTCCACGATGTCAAGCCAGCACTTCTCCTCTTACCAGGACCGGGAAAGGGCACCATTATCAGACTAAATGTCTGACAATTAATATTTTTTTATTGGATTCAGAGCGTATGTGTTCTTTTTTGTTGTCTGCAACAATTTATTGGTGCTATGTGGGTAGGTATACGTTACATAGGCAAGTATAGTTATATACTTGCCTATTTATGTATGTATGTTATAGTATGTTTATTAGTTTTCAAAACTGATCGTTACGCATAAAATTTTGGGCCTGATCCGGCAGGTTTGCGCCCCCCAAGACCCTACACCTGCTCCACAACTCTTGCACCCCCGGGTAGACACGGTTCTAAATCTAATTTTCTTCTCATCTTAGATCACTTTAAATAGGTAGATACAACTTCATGGTTTTATTCGCCGTCAAGTTTCTGCTAAAACAAAAAGTCGATGCCAGTTTAAATGAAAAGAAAGCTTACTATTGATTTATTTACCTGCAGTTCTAAATAAAAAACACTTCACTGTAGTTGCCAACTTATTATTTTTAATACTCATTTTAATACTTTTTGAACGCCAATTCGGATTAATTTGTCGCCGCATTTAATACATGCCTTATTGAAAGTGAATATAATAGAATGGACGATTGTTACTAAAAAGAGCTGTTATTACTATCGCTTATTTCACATAAGGTGCCCATAAAATTAATTGCTACATTTTTATGTGTAGCTTCGGAGATTGAAGACATAGAAGTAGACTGGCGCGGTTCCTGTGGTAAGATTTTCATTTCTTTTTCGATTACGATCGCTCAGATCCCATGAGCTCTATAAGTTCACTCTAAGAGCTTTTTCACATTCATCCGATATCTGATATTGGTGTCGGACGCCGACAGCGGACATCCGATAGCCGACACCTAGTGCTGTTTTCACATTTATCTTATAAAATCGGCTCGATACGGCCATTTGCTCGAAAGTACAGACTAGTTAGGGATGCCAGGGATAAAAAAAGAAAAAAGTGCAAGCAATTTTTGACTTTATTGACATGAAATGGTATCAAGTTTTTCTTCATATATTTGTGATCAGCGTCATCAATAAAGGCGAAAAGTCACGCAACTAAAAATGTCATTAAGGTTGAAAATTGCTTGCAGTTGCTGTTTTAGTCTCTTTGTGATCCGATATCGGGTCAAAACAGTGGTGTTTGCTCCGATAACCAATATGGCCGGACAATGTGAAAGAGAGTTATCTACATATGTCATACATTTGACTTCCTCCGCCGATATCTCTGATATATATATCTCTATATATCGATATCCGATATATCTGGCAATGTGAAAACGCTCTTAGTGTGATGTTTATTTTTTTATGTTTATACGCGCATAGCGCCATGTGTACTGTACACCGATATACAAACATTTGTTTTTCTTTAAGAAATATTTATTTATTACATTTCTCGATTAGCCATAGGCATTCTCGTCCTTTGTTGCCGGCTTAGTCTTGAATTGTTAGGGCACGTATACACGCTGGCTGAGTATAGGCCAACGAGAGCGTTGGCGAGCGTCGGCAAATAGGTGCAACCTAAATGAAGCGCCTATATACGCTGGTCAAGTGAAGGCCAACGCGAAATGTTTGTTTGCGATAGACGCAACCACTACTGAACTGGTTTTGATGCAGTTTGTTTTGTTAGGAAAGTTCTGGTCAGACTTAAAATCTTGACTCCCAGCTGCTAGTGTGTAGTCGTAAAAGGGGCAGTAGGGGACTGTTGGCAGGTAGAAATCGCTTCAAACTTTTGGTGTTATTGGCTTAGGACTGCAAGCCGCCGGATAGGACCAGAAACTGCAGGCGGACTGTTAGTGGGTAAGGGTGCCTTCAGGTAGATATGTTTGATACCAATCGGTTGAGTAGAACGCTCGGCAACGCTCAGCCAGCCATAATATAATTTAAAAATTAAGTTTGCAAATGAAAACCCGACTACTGTAAAATTACTATTGGACAGGAAAATACCAAGGATAGCTGTGGTCGTATGGCACTTTTCCCTAACGTGTATAGTGTTCTTGGAGTGGCTTTATATGTTTTAGATCAGCCCGCTATTTCGAAGAAAACATGCCAGTTTGGGTCTACATTTAGAATATCTTGTCCAGGTCAAAATTCTACGAACATAAAAATACATTGGTCCCAAAGAAATTCTTTGGGTAAGTTATTTCCATGACAATGTCCTGTTCTAGACTATCCCAGTCATGAATAGGACAATTTTTATTTATCGATGAAGTTAGGAAAAAGCGAGATGCTCAGATGGGACTCGAGCCCACCAGTAAGTAGGTTCAAACTACTTACTATCGGTAGATGGCTCCCACACTCGCCCCAAGTTGGTTACTAGTGATGTGCCGGATATCCGTATCTGTATCCGTATCTGCGGATATCGGAGGCTGAAAAAAGATTCGTATCCGTCACGTTGTGTGTGTTGGGTCTTTTACGGATAATATAGATAATAAATTTAAAATTTATACATGAAATTAGTTAAAAAGGTGATTAAGTAGCAATAAAAATCTATTAAATTCAATACTGAGATTTATTTTTATTTCTTAAAATCAAATATTTGGCTTTTTTATGTTACAAATTTTACCGTAGTTAGTTACCAAATCCAATAGTATAATAACTCAAAATACTAATTTATCAATTGTTAGATAACGTAACGACTTAACTCTTGAATTATGTGTGGCATGGTTCTATACTTGCCTCTATATGATATCTATGCTGGCCAGTGTCACAATAAACCATAAACAAAACAAAACAAAGACCCGCCGCTCCATGCAATTCGAAACATGTCTCACTCAAAGTCACGCGCACCGACATCGATTGCGTAAGAAAGTTAAGATCCGTGTCCGTGTTCGTACCCGCGAATTTTGACACCAAATATCCGTATTCAGATCCGTATCCGCGGATATACATTTTTGACGATCTGACACATCACTATTGGTTATACCGGGTGTAAGTAGAACTCTCCCGCAACCGAAGGCCCCTAATAGTACTCCAGATATACTACATATTAGCATTAATTTTTTTTCGATTTGGTTAAAAAAAAAATATTTCATCATATTATTATTTTTATTTTTTTCCGTTTCATTAGCATTATTAATTCTCCATCATAAAGATCAATGAAACATAATCATAAAAAAGCACGCGCTTGGCGCTATTTGTTTTGTATGAAATTGTCCATAAATTGCCTAGTACGATGGAGAATAAATAATGCTAATTAAATGGGAAAAAATATGACAAAATATTTTTTTTTCATATGTAGTGTACCTTCGGCTTCGGGAGCGTTCCCCTTACACCCAGTATAGTAGAATTTGGAATGCTCAAGGCATGGCTCGGTGGCTCAGTAGGCAGAGCATTCCTCCTGCAAGGGACTGGTCGCGGGTTTACGTCCCGTCTGAGTATTTCGCTTTTTTTAATCTTAGTCCATTTGAATAGTTAGCACAATAATTGCTTAAAATTTCATTAAATGTCTTTTTTGCTAATATTACTATATGCTAAAATTACAATTAGTATGGAGTTTTGTATTGATTATTTTATTTAGTTGTTTTTCGTGGACAAATACGTAAGTACTAACTAATATCTTTATTTCTCAGGAGCAAAAGCGGATTTCATAGGACCAGTTTACTTTAACACAGCCATGTTATATATGATGGCGGATGATTTTGATGACGGTACAACAGCGGTCTGTTGCTCAAATATGTCACTCTATTACACCTATGAAATTGAATTCTGCAAAACTGAATCATATACGGTAACGGGAGGTAGGTAATTTGTAAATACATACATGTAAATAGAGACACGCCAGGTCCTCGATTCTGCTATTTATTTATTTATTTCAAAAGGAATAACAAACAGGAGTACAATTTATTGTTTTACTCATTTAAGTAGTACCTATAATACAATTATTCCTCCCCCTTCTACCCATTTTTCGCGATAAAAGGTACCATATGTCCGTACCCAAGCTCTAATTCATCCCTGTACAAAATTTCAACAGGATATAGGATATATAGGATATCCCATCCCCTATTTGCCTCCCCCCCCCCTTAACCCCCATTTTCGCGACAAAAGGTAGCGGTTTCCAAGCTTTAATCCACTTCTATACCAAATTTCATTAGGATATCTTAAAAATAACACATTTTTATACAAACTTTCATCCCCTATTTCCCCCCTTTAAACCTACTTTCTCGCGATAAAAGGTAGCTTATGTCCGTTTTCAAGCTCTAATACACCTTTATACCAAATTTCATCAAGATCGGTTCAGTGGTTTAGGCGTGAAAGCGTAACATACAGACAGACAGACAGACAGACAGAATTTCTTTCACATTTATAATATTACAGTGGATTACATCAACTCGCTAATCTGAAACTCGCTAGTGCGTGCGAGTTAGTGTTTTGCTATTTTATTTTAATTTTTTGTCCTCGACTGGCGCACATATTAAATAAAGTACAGTCGGATTATTTTATGATAAAGTGAGGGGGATAATGCATGATACGTGTTATCTGTGGTAACATCACATCATATTAAACGTCGTATAAATTTCCTTGATTTATTGTGATGATTCAATTTTATTGTAGATTAAGACAAATTAAATACATTTTTAGATAATAAACTAATGCAAAATAAGTTAATAAGTACCTAAATATAAAAGGTGTTTACAGCAGTGGTAAAAAGTTCAGGTGTGGAGAATCTCTTCCCACAGATTCTAACTTGTAACGGACTCAAAATACGGGTGGCATTGCCCCGTAGGATGGCAAGGCCAATTACACGTATTGATTTATAATTCGTATACATAATCCTTTTATATTTCTTTAATTTTTGATTTCAGTGAAAAGCTGACCAATTCTCGAACAGTTTGTAAAGAAAATTTCATTTCGAAGAAATAAACAACTTTATATTTTGTGGTTCTTTAAACCTATTATATATATATCTAAAATCTATATTTTTTCATTTCAAACTCAAGTCGATTATGGTCATATTGATATCACAAAATTTTGTCGTGCGTTTTCTTTTTTCTATAATATAACCCTGTGGTGTGGCCCTAGAATAGCACCACCCCATCTCCTCCCGTGGGTGTCGTAAGAGGCGACTAAGGGATTCAAATACCGGAGGATGGGCAGCAGCATCTTTCCGCGTACTAGCCACCAAACTGCGATCGCCGACCCGCCTGCCAAGCGTGGCGATTACGGCATAACCCCCCATGATGTGGAAACCCAAGAAACGGCCCCTAGTCCCTTGCGGCCCCGCTACTCCTGGCTATGGTAGCGGCCATGGTAACGGCGGGGCAAGGGGTGCGAAGAATCCCCGGCAGATGCCAGGCTACCAACCCCGACGACCTTTGGCCCTGGCAACGTACAACACGCTCACACTGCGAACCGACGAGAAGCTCGCTGAACTCGAGGAAGAATTGAGCAGGTTACGGTGGGATATCGTAGGATTGTGTGAAGTCCGGAGAGAGGGGGAGGACACCATGATCCTCAAATCCGGTAACCTGCTCTATTTCCGGGAGGGCGACAAACTGTCCCAGGGTGGTGTCGGGTTTATCGTCCACAAGTCCCTTGTTAACAATGTGGTCCGGATCGAGAATGTTTCGACGAGGGTAGCGTACCTTATACTCAGAATCACCAAACGGTATTCGCTGAAGGTCATACAGGTACGCGCACCGACCTCGAAACACCCCGACGACGAGGTGGAGACTATGTATGAGGATATCTCTAAAGCCATACATAGCTCCCGAACACACTATACCGTTGTGATGGGGGACTTTAACGCGAAACTGGGCAAACGAAGCGACAATGAGCTGAGAGTGGGGCAATTTGGATATGGAAAGAGGAATGCACGTGGCCATCTGCTGGCCGGCTTCATGGAGAAGGAGGGCCTTTTTATGATGAACTCCTTCTTCAGAAAGCCGGAACAGCGTAAGTGGACATGGCTACACCCTAACGGTGTCTCAAAAAATGAGATTGATTTCATCTTGTCGACGAAGAGGCAATTTGTCCGTGTCCGTGATCAATTCAGTAAAAACAGGAAGCGATCACCGGATGGTAAGAGGCACATTGAATCTTAGAACAAAGCTCGAAAGATGTCGACTGATGAAGTCTACGCTCCGACCAGCACCTATCCAGTTCCAGAACCCTGAGCACTTTCAGCTCGAGTTGCAGAATCGCTTCGAATGCCTGGGAGATTGCGAAAATGCGGATGATTACAATGACAGATTTGTGAAAGTTGTCCAAACGATTGGGTCTAAGATCTTCAAAGCCCGTCGTTCAAAAGGAACCAAAAAGATCTCGGACCTTACCAACAAACTCATGGAACAAAGGCGAAATTTGGTTCTGCAGTCCTCTGAAGATGCTGCTCAGTATCCTTGACTCGCGACCTACGCCAATTTAATACGACTCGTATTAAGGAGGCGATTGAGAGCAACAAAGGCTCAAAGGTTTTCGCAAGGGATCTGTCTGTTGGTCAAAGCCAACTGACTAAGCTGAAGGCAGAGGGTGGCAGAATTATTTCGTCAAAGCCGGAGCTGTTGGGAGAGGTCGGAAGTTCTACAGACAATTATACACGAGTGTACGGCAATCTGTTAATAATCTGGCTGAAGACACAAGAGCCAGATTGACCCGACACTTTACCGAGGATATCCCGGACGTCAGCCTGTACGAGATTAGAATGGCTCTTAAACAGCTAAAGAACAATAAGGCACCGGGTGATGATGGGATCACGGCTGAGCTTCTAAAAGCTGGTGGAACTACGGTACTTAAAGCTCTTCAGAAGCTATTTGATTCCGTCATACTCGAGGGACGAACGCCTAAAGCATGACGCAGAAGTGTGGTGGTACTCTTCTTCAAAAAAGGTGATAAAACCTTGTTGAAGAATTATAGACCCATCTCGCTTCTGAGCCATGTCTACTAGTTGTTTTCGAGAGTCATTACGAATCGTCTCGCTCGCAGGTTCGACGACTTCCAGCCTCCCGAATAAGCCGGTTTCCGAAAAGGCATTAACACCATAGACCACATACATACGCTGCGACAGATTATACAGAAGACTGAGGAGTATAATCAGCCACTCTGCTTGGCGTTTGTGGACTATGAGAAAGCCTTCGATTCGATCGAGACCTGGGCTGTGCTACAGTCTCTCCAACGGTGCCAAATTGACTATCGATATATCGAAGCGCTGAAGTGTTTGTACGAAAACGCCACCATGTCAGTCCGCCTCCAGGATCAAAGCTCAAAACCTATCCAGTTGCAGCGAGGGGTGAGACAGGGAGACGTTATATCTCCGAAACTGTTCACCGCCGGCCTGGAAGATGTTTTCAAGTTCCTGGACTGGAGAAGACTCGGCATCAATATCAACGGCGAGTACATCACTCACCTTCGATTCGCTGACGATATCGTAGTCATGGCTGAGACCTTGGAAGACCTAGGCACAATGCTCGATGGCCTCAGTAGAGCCTCCCAACAAGTGGGCCTCAAAATGAACATGGACAAGACGAAAATTATGTCAAATGTCCATGTCGCACCCACTTCTTCTTTAAAGGTTGGAGACTCTACACTCGAAGTTGTCGACGAATATGTTTACCTGGGACAGATAGTCCAGTTAGGCAGGTCCAATTTTGAGAAAGAGGTCAATCGTCGAATCCAACTCGGCTGGGCAGCGTTCGGGAAGCTTCGTAATATCTTCTCGTCCAAAATACCGCAGTGTCTCAAGACTAAAGTCTACGACCAGTGTGTGTTGCCAGCGATGACCTACGGAACTGAGACTTGGTCCCTTACTATGGGCCTCATAAGAAGGCTCAAGGTCACCCAAAGGGCGATGGAGCGTGCTATGCTCGGAGTTTCCCTGCGTGATCGAATCAGAAATGAGGAGATCCGCAGGAGAACTAAAGTAACCGACATAGCACACAGAATCGCCAAACTTAAGTGGCAGTGGGCGGGGCACATAGCTTGTAGAACAGATGGCCGCTGGGGCAAGAGAGTTCTCGAGTGGCGACCACGCGCCGGAAGACGCAGTGTAGGCAGGCCTCCCACACGGTGGACCGACGACCTGGTGACGGTCGCGGGAAGGGCATGAATGCGGAAGACGCAGGACCGGTCATTGTGGAAATCCTTGGGGGAGGCCTTTGTCCAGCAGTGGACGTCTTTCGAACTCTTCCACGTTCAAGTTCTAAGCTCTAAAGCAGGCTTTTTTAACATTGCGTTTCTACCCCCTCGGATAACTTCCGTCGAACGCGGCGGAAATGGTTAGGTTAGCACCCACGGCTAACTTTGGTTTCGGTCCTAGGGTGTGCGAACAACGGTCTCCTCATCTTACTCCTGGATATGGGGGAGGTGCTTTTACCCCACCACCTTGGCCTGCTTCTGCTAGGGTGACCACTGCTCCAACCCTCAGGCAGGCAGTTTAGCGCTTGCTGCTGACCTGCGTTAACGTGCGTTAGATAGTTTAAGTACATATCTTCTGCATTTAAGATGGGTACCTACATACATAAAATTAATTTCAACTTTTTTGTACCTGATAGCGAGTTGATGACAAAAAAATAATTTAAAATCGAAAGGCGCCAACTTGCACTAGTGACACTAGTGAGTTGATGAATGACCTCTTGTAGTTTGTATGATAATAAATAAATAATAAAAGAAAAACTTTATACATATGCATTTTGTTTCAGGCCCATTGTATTCCCCAAAAAAAAAGTTTTATAACGAGAGCACTGAATTTCCCAACTGGTGTGATTTTAATCAAAGTAAGTATATGCTTATCCATACTATTATGTCTGTATATTGGAGGGTTTGTTATAAACGATACTGAATACAAAAATTTTTTTTTTTGGAGTACTTGTCTCACTGTTCGTGATGGACTTCGATCAACTAGATCCCATACCAAGACCAAGGAAATTGCTGGAAATGGGTATGACATTACCAAGACGTATATACAGTCTGGCCATAAATACTGTTACAATTAAAAATAAGACAGGTATTACATTTGAGGTATTCCATGGAGCACACCCAATTAAAGCACACCCAGACGAAGCACACCTCAAGTACTCCACTTAGCACACCCATAAGTGGGCTTCAAATAAAAAATTAAAATAATTAATTTACTATTCCACGAAGCACACATTTGGAATCAGTAATTTTTATACGATTGTCCATTGTGTTTTCTAATTTTGGCGCCAATACATTGTACAATATTTTGCGATATTAAAATGGAGTGGGATGATAAAGAGAACCGGAGCCAAATGCAATTTTTAAAACTCTCCATACGCTCAATATTAGTTAAATGTTTGTGTACCGGGCTATTAATAGGTACTATGAGACCTGTTTGTGACAGAAAAAGATCTGGCCGTCCACGTAGTGTTCGTACGAAAAAGGTGGTCAAAGCAGTAAGGGAAAGAATTCGAAGAAATCCTGTCCGAAAGCAAAAGATTTTATCTCGGGAGATGAAGATAGCACTCAGAACCATGTCGCGTATTTTAAAAGATGACTTAGGACTTGCAGCCTATAAGAGACGCACTGTTCATTTTTTAACTGATAATTTAAAAAAGAATAGGGTGGTAAAATCGAAACAACTACAGAAGTGGTACGCAAAAGGAGGTCACAGAAAATTTTTGTTTACGGATGAGAAAATCTTTACAATTGAGCAACATTTTAACAAACAAAATTACTGTATTTATGCTCCAAGCTCTAAGGAAGCTTTAGTGCTATGTTTACATTATCCGAATTCAGTGATGGTTTGGGGGGGTGTTAGCTATGAAGGAGTGACTGAGCCATCATATATTTGTGAAAAAGGTATCAAAACGGCACAAGTGTATCAAGACACCATTCTTGAGAAGGTAGTTAAGCCTCTTAACAACACCATGTTCAATAACCGAGTATGGTCCTTCCAAAAGGACTCGGCGCCGGGAAGTGAACGTTTCGGACTTCATCAGAGCTGAAGACTGGCCGTTGTCTAATCCCGATCTTAATCCGCTGGATCATGATTTATGGTCAGTTTTAGAGTGTACGGCTTGCTCTAAACGCCATGATAATTTGGAGTCTCTAAAACAATCCATACGATTGGCAGTGAAGAATTTTCCCATGGAAAGAATGCGTGCTTCTATTTGTAACTGGCCTCAACGTTTAAAGGACTGATTGCAGCCAATAGAGACTGGTTCGAATAAGCTTTTTATATTTTAATTTTTTTTATATTTATGTATTACATCAGTCTCGCTCGCGCTGTCACGAGCGGACGTTGCGAATCTATGTTATGATAATGTCGGATAACAGTGTAGATACGCTTAAATGCGGAAGTTGTAGTATAGTTATATGTGAAGTGCTGGCGTTTATAAAAAATAAGCTAGATATTATGGACAATGAAAGACTGATTAGAATATGTTTATCGGCATTCTCCGAAGAAGAAATTGATGGTGCTAAAAAGTTGTTGTTTACGTCTTTGAAAACGAAACTAAAACTTGTATCAAGACGAAAACAAAAGAAAGAGAAAGATCTTGAGGATATCCTGAAGGTGCTTAAGACTGCTGAACCAGATCATATACCAGTTTTTGTGGCATACAATATAGAGAAACTACCCCCAATTTGTTTTGATCACGTCGACGTAACAAAATTATTAAAAGATCTATTGTTGTTACGTGAAGAAGTTAATAAGATTAATAATGAATATTATATTATTAATAACGAATATTTGAATATTCTAAAGATACGTATGTCGCAAAGGAGGATTTTGATACATTACGAAAAGTGAATTTAAGTACGATGAATACTCCCGTATCTTGCACAAACTCAAACATTAATACTAGGAGAGGAGGGTACCTACTTTGCAAACAGCGGGCTGATCGGATTGCCGCATCTTTCTGAGTCACCTACAATTAATATTGATACCGGGGCTCAATCAGAATATCCGTGTGCTACCGCGACCGTCACTACGGAATTAGACTTAGAATCTCTTAACAATGCAGCTGATGTAAACAACTCGCTGCAATATAGATCTCTCTGTCCTTCGAACGGAGTGACGGATAGTGCTGTCTCATGCGCCCCAGTGAAGTCAAATTTGTTAGTAAGGAATGAGATTGTTATCGCTGATCGTTGTAGTAAACAGCTGACTATGGCAGATGTAGTAAAAAAGGCAGAACGTAAAAATACAGACACGTATGATCAGTGGTTGATTGTGCGAAATAAAAAGTCAAAAAACCGTTTCTCCGGAAAAACAGGTAAAGCGCCCTCGTCTATAGGAAAGTTCAAGGCGGCGGTAAGTTTTATACCTCTTTTTGTGTCGAATGTAGATAAACAGACGACGGAATCAGATATATGTGATTATTTCCGAAGTAAGACTCAATTATCTGTAAAGTTAGAAAAGATCAACATGAAAAGTGAGAGGTCTTACAATACTTTTAAAGTGTTTGTTTCGAAACATAAACTGGACACATTCTTAGATGACAGTTTATGGCCAGAAGGTATACGTTTTAGACTTATTATTTTCTTTAAAAAGGAGATAAATAAATTCCAATAAGACTCCGCTTCCTATTGTAAAGCAAGTACCGATAATCAATGGCTCATAATAGTATCTCAAATATAACAATAGCTACTACTATAAATTAAAACTATAAATACTACTACTAGGTATTCTTGATATATATGCCTTTTGACATTGGTAAAAGTGAAAATTTAATAACATTTACGCAGTGCCTTATAGACCAGGGTAGAAGCCTTTAAAAATAATAAAAGGTGAAAAAAAATAATAGTAGGATGAAACCCATTAGAAAAGGAGGAGAATATTATTAAAATGATAGGAAAAATAATTTACGGGCGATCTGAGGTCGGGAAGGGGATGGGGTGACTTTTTAAGGGTAAAAAACGGTTTTTTTTTTCAAATCGATTAAGAATAGGAAAAAGTGAATGCCCAGGTGGGACTCGAACCCACGATCTTTCCCTTACAGGGGGAATGCTCTGACCACTGAGCCACCGGGCATTCACTTTTTCCTATTCTTAATCGATTTGAAAAGTTAGCATAGTAAATGCTTCAAAATTTCATTCAAAAAACGGTTTTTCTCGATTTCCGGCAAAACTAAAAGTCCTATGGAAAAAAGTCAAATAGCAAAGTTGTAGGTAATAAAAAGATCTAAAACTTTTGGAGTTTCACTTTTTTCACATAACCTCAAAATTGATGTGAAAAATTCTAAAAACCAAGTTTTTGGATTTTTATTTTTATCTTTTTCAAATAAATTTCTTTTTTCACGAAATTTGACGAAAACTTACCTTTTTATGTCCCGAATACGCTGTAATTTATTTGATTAGAAATATTTATTTTTTCACCTTATTTTGAATTAATATCGAAAAAGCACCCTAATTTTCAATCGAAAATTCACCCGTCAGAATATCAGCTTTTTTCAAAAAGTTGGTATGTTTTCTGTTCGTTGAAATCTCTACTTATATGCATGAAAATCGGCCAAAAGTTAGTTATTAAACATATATTTACGATATATATTATATATACATTTATATATTTTTAATAGATTTTTAATATATTTTTTATGTATTTTGAAATATTTTTTTTTTCATATGAGTAACTAAATTTGTTTGTGCAAAACAAAGGAGATTATTATTTTTTAATCTTGTACTAAAATATCATTCAATTTTAATCTTTAGGTTATGTTACTTTAAGCATACTATTTTTTAAAGAAAATATTACTATTTTTATGTTTGAGTTGATTTATACAGATAAAAATAGAGATAGTATTTACCTTCCTATGCAGATTCGAAAAGTTTTCTTTTTTTTTAAGTAAACATGTAACATGTAATCTTACGTTTTTCGAGTAATTAAAGTGTAAATTTTAATAAATAGCTCAAAATTATATGTAAAAAAAAAATAAATTTCGAAATCGAAGCTTTTGCGATTTCTTGCATTTTCTGAGAAGATTAACTACTATGGTAACATTTTTTTTTAACCATCGGAAAGTAGAGATTTCAACGAACAGAAAACATACCAACTTTTTGAAAAAAGCTGATATTTTGACGGGTGAATTTTCGACTGAAAATTAGGGTGCTTTTTCGATATTAATTCTAAAATAAGGTGAAAAAATAAATATTTCTAATCAAATAAATTACAGCGTATTCGGGACATAAAAAGGTAAGTTTTCGCCAAATTTCGTGAAAAAAGAAATTTATTTCGAAAAGATAAAAATAAAAAAACCAAAAACTTGGTTTTTAGAATTTTTCACATCAATTTTGAGGTTATGTGAAAAAAGTGTAAGTACAGTTTTAGATCTTTTTATTCCCAACAACTTTGCTATTTGACTTTTTTCCATAGGAGTTTTAGTTTTGCCGGAAATCGAGAAAAACCGTTTTTTACCCTTAAAACTCACCCCCATCCCCTTCCCGACCTCAGATCGCCCGTAAATTATTTTTCCTTTCATTTTTATAATATTCTCCTCCTTTTCTAATGGGTTTCATCCTACAATTTTTTTTTGTTTTAAAAATTATCGACCCTGGTCTATTAGTGAAATTGTAGCTGAAACAGTGAGTAGTGGTATTGAATGTGTATCCTGGGCGATTTTAATGCCCACCCTGATTCACGTTTATTTAAAGAATTAATGTCTATATGTAAGGAACAGACTTTTGCGTTGACTATGAAATCCTTTCTAAGGATTCTCATACATTTGTTTGTCAGGCGAGTGGCTCGAAGCGTTGGTTATACCATTGTTCAATAACAAGCGCTGCTAAGATTTTAATAACTAATGCGTCCATTACATATGGAGTGTATCAGTCTGATCATTATCCTGTTATATTTGACTGTAATATGACTAAATTAATTATTAGGTCCTTACGTATGAAATTAGCGTTTTGTCGTACTGATCAATTTGATCTGAAATATCTCCTCTTTGGTTAAGAATTCCAAATTCAAATTAATAAATTCATTTAGCTGGTTTTTTTTTCTTTGGAATACAGTCATTCATTTGTTATTTTCCTCATTATTTTTTCTTTGGCGTCCCATAATACCGCGCAATGGAAAACATGAAATATCGGTATTTTTACGAGTACGAGTTCTACCGAGGCACCAGTGCTTCAGAAACAGCTCGAAGAATTAATGATGTGTACGGCGCTGGTGTTGCTAAAAACAGCACGGTATGTTTTTGGTTTCAACCTTTTCGTTCTGGAAATTTCGACCTTAAGAACCAACCCCGTGGACGGCCGGAGATCAAAGTGAAAAACGAAGAATTAAAGGCTATTGTGGAAGCGGATCCATCACAAAGCACTTCAAAGATAGCAGCAGGCTTCGGGGTAAGTGAAAAAACTGTATTAATCCACTTGAAGCAAATCGGGAAAGTAAAAGAACTCGAACGATGGGTACCTCATGAATTGAGTGAATCGAACTTGCAAACACGGGTCGCCTGCTGTGTTACTTTGCTCAACCGACACAATAATGAAGGGATTTTAAATCGAATCATTACTGTTTAGAGCGGGACTCAGTGGTTCCCGGTTAGGAAAAACTTTATTTAAATAAAATATTTTGAGGCAGATTAGACGTTTTATTCGAACGGTGACAATAGTAAAAGTGATTTGATTCTGCTTGTCATCAAGAAACTTAATTAAGCCTATTAATAATCGTAGACGTCGCTCGCATCCTTGGAGATTGCTCTGCGCAGATTGGTAGGCGTGAACATACTCCCGGCCGTTGAATGCTTCTATTCAACAGTAGAAATCTGAAGAACGCCGACAAACGGTTACAGTTCCTGCCATCGGCTGCAATGTAGACTTGATCCTCAATCCAGCTTCTACTAAGGCGGCAAGTTATCATCATTTAGACCGCCGTCAGACTGACACATTTCAAGGTGTGTAAGGCCTATATAATGCATCATGATGCACGTAAATGGAGTTCAGAGACGGATTCTGTCCTATTTCGCCCAAACGTGCTGTCTTGACTGCTTGATTGTCTGAAGGCAGGTAAAGTGAAGGCAAGAACAATCGATTGACAAGAAGTTACATGGTCTTCAGATTATAGGTAACCTGGAGTGAAGGGCATAGATCTTCAGGTCTCGACGACGATGGTGTGAGCAGCCATGAGTATCGCTTTGATTTGAGCAAATCATGAAGTAAATAATGAGAATTACAATATCCCAGCACTCGTAATTTCTAAGCAATATCAATTGGTCAAACTAATTCTCGCTTCCCAAAGATGGCTGACAGCATAGCAGATAATATCAAATTGTAATGGAAAGCCAGAAAACTCATATCATGCCTCTGAATGAAGTTATAACATTAATATAGAATGATGACATTTTAAATTGCTCATGAGAATCCAACGCAGGTATGGCTCCATAAGCAAAATAAACAAATAAATAATAATAAGGTTCACTATTCCGACTTCACTAGTCTACATTAACAACAATAGCGACACATAATATTAATGCGTGTGCGTCTATGCACACAGTTGAAAAGAAGTCTATAGGTGAGAATTCTTATAACAAACCGGTTGTCGAACAACCGATGAGTGAGTACTTAAATGATAAGCTTATGGTGAGAGTGGACTGTATTAATTACTTGTGATGATTTACGTTAAATAATTTAAATGAATTATTGTGCGGTATCCCTACCATCTGGATGTGATTAGAGATGGCCCAGGGGAAGTAGGTAGCACTTGGTTTAAAGTTTTTAATAAATAAATGACATTTGAAGTTACCTATTACCTACTTTCACGTGACATTCCTTTCTAAGGAATAAGGGTGACTGCCGAGTTACGTGATTGACACACTGTGACAATGTCCTAAAGTTTAATTGACTTTTAAAGAGGAGCATTTGTCAAGTGGGGTGATTCATAATTCTTAGCTCTCTGGCTAGAAAAGATCATTGTAGTATGATTAATTGAATCACCTAAGCTGTCTGAAGATACCTATAAAGGCACCTGATCGTAAACTCGACTGTCTGATAAACGCGAAGGTAAGTAAAAGTTGTATGAAGGTACATCATTTCTCCTTACGAGAATAAGAAAGAAGATGACTATGGCAGCATTTCACTGCCGGTCGGTTTAAAAAGTCATCTGTCACAGTGATGAATTGAATATATAAAAACAAAACAATAAGGTTTAGTAAATTAAGTTAAATTAAATTATAAATATAAGTGTACAAATTAATTAAAGTTAAGGGCTCCGTTGACTGGGCCACTAATTACCCAACCAAGACTGGTTTGATATAGCGTAGGCATTGCATCGCCTAACATTAGTTTTTGTGATCCTAATAGTGACCAAAAAACGTCTACTCCGATGATCATATCTATCGCAGCGGGAGTATGATAGTATGGATCTGCCAATCGTATGTTCGAGGGAACATCTACTGCTACCTGTGTATGAGGCACGTTCTCAGTGATCGATGGCAGAACCAAACACGAAAGATCATTCGAATATGAATCATTCAATGACTTAAATTTTAAATGACACATTTTAGTAACGTTAGATAAAGAATTGTTAATGCCCTTAATGGACTTATTGGTTCGTAAATAAGGTAACTTTAATTTATTATGCAGTTTTTGTGTGATGATACATGATGTACTGCCTGAGTCAAGGAGCGCGCGTGCAATGTGAGGTTTATTATGATTGTCGTAGCATTTAACTAACGCAGTGGATAATAACACGTCACACGGAGTGCATGCATTCGGTTGTGCGGTGAAGATGTTAGCCGAGAGTGAGACATGAGCGGGTTTAGTAGATGACTGAATCATGTCGTCTTTGTCGTTCGGCATCTTATTTACCGTTAGCATAGCCGCAGACTTAATTTCGCCATTATGAATGAGCGTGTGGTGTTTGCGCTTGCATGTTTTACAAGGAGGTTTCTTACAATGATTCGAATAGTGACCGGGACGTAAACAATTGTGGCAAATCTTAAAAGTGGGAAGTAAAGACAAACGCTCATTAACGCTTAACGCTAAAAACTGAGGGCACGTGTGTAGGCAGTGACTTTCGTTACATTTAGGACAAGTGCTATGTGTATGTGAACCAGAACTAGTGGTCGTGTTGGACACCATAACCTTAACTTTTGCGTTATTATGCTTGTGATTGTTGTTGGACTGATGGGTCGATTCCATCGATTCAAGCACGTCTGCGTGATTTTTTAAAAAGGTTATGAATGTAACAAATGGAATTGCTTTCTTTTTGTCTAATTGACCTTTGTACTCCTCCCATTTACTGGAGGTTTTGAAGTCTAGTTTTTTAGAAATTAAATAAATTAGCAATGTGTCCCAATTGTGAACCGGTTCATGTAATATTTTTAATGCACGTAAAGTTTTGCTAGTGTGGTCTATTAGCTTTTTTAAGGCAACGGACGAAGACTTTGTGATCGGTTCGGTGTTAAATAGGGCTGACACGTGATTATTTATCAACAAATGTGTATTGTCGAACCTTTCACATAATAACTCCCATGCTGTAGTGTAGTTTTGAGTGGAAAATTCGATAGAATCGATGACTACAGCAGCTGAGTCCGTTAACGATGCCTT